>OY728135.1:1501529814-1504022939 GCA_963277665.1 Viscum album
ATCCTATTATTGAGCTTTTAGATTATCCATTTTTTATGCATATAATTAGGTGAATAATTATACTAATGGGAAGTCATAATACAATAAGAAGCTAGAGAAGAAGGAATTAAACAAATGTTTATGCTTTATGGTTTAAATGTTGTTTATGGTCCTTGTTTCCATAAGACACTAGACCTTTGGATCCTCATTGTGTAATTTTTTTATGTTGTTTATCATTAAAATTATGTAAAATTAATTTAAGAATTATAGGGTCGCTATAGTGGATATCAGAGGTAAGGTTTAGTTAATTTGGGAATTAGGATTAGTGAACCCTAGATAAAACTTCTAATACGAGACTAAGTTCAAATATGCACACAAAAAGATTTTCTAAACATAGGGATCCCATAAGAAATGATTTTAGTGTAAATTACACATATGAATAAGTTATTTATTCATGACTCGTCGACTTATTTTTTCTTCTAAACTTTTCTATTTTAGAAAATGGTGGGAACTAGGAGAAACTAGGCCAACAACTCATGTGAGGGCCAATGCAACGATTGCCCGAACGAAATCCCCACTGTTTTGGGAGGAGGAGTTAAAAAAATCATGGTGATTCTTACCCCACTATCTCATGTTATGAATAATAATATGAATAATGTGTAACATCATCCTTCACCTAAGAGGGATAAACTAGATATCGAGTGTTTTATGCGGCAACAACCATCAATGATTAGTGGGTCTTTTGATCCAATAGTTTCAAAATAGAGGGATAAATTCATAGAGAATATCTTTTCATTGCTTTACATTTCTGATATGGAGATGGTGATTCTGGTCGATTATCGTCTATATGGATAGGACGATCAATGGTGGTATTTGATTAAGAATACCAAGCTGGTTGATGAAATTGAAGAGATAGAATGGTAAAACTTTAATATCATGTTTCTTAACAAGTATTTCCCAAGAACTCTTCAAAAAATGATGGAGATAGAATTCATATAGATCTATAAAAATAAAGGATAATATGTCATAACCTATGAATAAATTTTCCAAAGGCATTCAAGGTACACTTCGGGTTTTGTTATAAACAATGATAAACAAATGATAGATTCTTTAGTGGGTTAAAACCACACCATTGAAAGGAAATTACAAGTAGAGACATTGAGAGTTATGAAGTTTTTTTTTTCATGTACTCTCAAAGTAGATATGGATTTTGGAGAATTGTACCATGGTTATGGAGATAAGGAAAAAAATCTAGAGTTTTAAGCTTGAGGATCTAATGATAAAGGAGGGAAGAAAAATCAACCACCCACATGCCAAAAATGTGAGAATAATCATCATGGAGATTGCCTCAAAGGGAAGGGAAATGTTTCATGTTCGGTAGAGAAGGCCACCAATATCATTAATTCTGAAAAGACATGAGATGGAAGGATAATGTGGTGGAAGAAAGTAAAGCACCACCTATGGTCCAATGCTACAACTATAGGGAGAAATCCCTAGTGAACTAAACCTCGAGACCTTGAGGGTAATCAACATCAACAACCACCATATCAAAAGGAACAAGGGAAGGCTTATTCCATTGCTACTGCAGAATTTGAGAACGAAAATGATTTCCTACAAGATACATTTCTTATTCAATCAAGAATTGAAAAGGTATTATTTGATTCTAGTTCTATGCATTCTTTAATATCTTTCATGTTTTTAGAACTATAGAATCAAATCCACAAAACATTGAAGTAGATATATCTATTAAAACACCAAGTGGTGAAATCATTGCAACCCAATTGTTGGACTCTTATTCTATTGAAGTATGTGGGAATATCCTTCCAGCGAATCTCATAATACATCCCTTGGTGGAATTCGATGCTATAATGGGAATAGATTAGCTCTTGTTATATACAGAACATATCAATTTTCAGGAAAATGAAATGTCTTTTTATATTATGAACCATCTCATTCTCCTCTACAAATTCAAGGAAGATCATGAATCTCCTTTGAAAAATCCTTCAATGGGGTGGGTGTTGATTCCTTATAAAGAGGCATACCTCAATCAAATGGTTGAGTCAATGTAAAGTTTCAACCTAGAATAAATTCCCATCAAAAGGGAATATGATAATTTATTTCCTAAAGAGTTATCTAGACTTCCCTAGATCCTAAGGTATATCTCTCAATAGAAATCATACATGGAGCTACTCTTATCTCAAAGTGTCCCTGTAGGAAGGATCCTATCAAACTGGAAGAGTTAAATAAGCAGTTATAATAGCATTTGGACAAATGGATCATACACACTAGTTTTTCACTTTAGTGTGAGCCATCCATCTTTGTGAAGAATAAGGGAACAGATCAATGCGACAGTGTATTAATTTTTGGGAACTCAAAAATACCACCCTAAAGAAAAAGTATACTCCTCTAAGGATAGATGACTTGTTTGATCGTCTACAAGGTGATTAGTACTTCTCAAAGGTGGATCTCCATTTTGGATATCATCAGCTAAATGTGGAGAAGGAATATATTCAGAAGACTGCCATCTATACAAGGAATGGGCACTATGAGTTTCTGGTGATTCCCTGCAGACTAACCAATGGACATGCAATCTTTATGGATTTGATGAATAGATTATTTAGACATTACCTTAATAAATTTGTGGTAGTGTTTATATATGATATTCTAATATACTATGAGTGTAAAGAGGAACATGAAAAACATCTAAGACTTGTGTTGGCGATGTTGATAAAGGATAATTTGTACACCAAGTTTAGAAAGTGTGACTTTTGGATAAATAAATTTATGTTCTTGGGACATGTGATCACAAATGAGGGAATTTATGTGGACCCTTCTAAAACAAAGGTGATTGAGGAATGGACTAAACCCTCTAGTGTCACAGAAATATATATTTTTGTTGGATTAGTTGGGTACTACCAATGTTTTGTGATAACATTTTCATGATTTTCATGATCGATAACTATGTTAATAAGGAAATGGGTAAAGTATTCCTAGATGGAAGAATGTGAGAAAATCTTTATGGAGATAAAGGGAAGGCTCATCACTACACTTGTACTCACATTACCAAAAAGTGGAGATAATTTTTTGATATACAAGGATGATTTAAAGAAATTATTGGGTTTTTTACTCATGAAAAATGATAATGTGATAGCCTACACCTCGTGACAGATGAAGATACGTGAGCATAACTACCCGAAACATGATATGGACTTATTAGTTGTGATTTTTGCCTTCAAAATCTGGAGGCACTACCTCTATGGTGATAAGTATGATATATATACTAATCAATAGAGTATAAAGTATATATTCACACAAAAGAATATCAAAGGAGATGGTTAGATCTATTCAAGGACTATGATTCACCTATTCATTATCATCCCGGAAAGGCGAACAAGGTAGTTGATACTCTAAGCAAAAAACAACCTGCTACTATATACATGATGAAGATTGGGAAAGACCCTATCTTTATGGATATTAAAAGGATAGATTTAGAAATCATAATGACAAGGAATACATCCTACCTAGCCCAAATGATTTCCTAACCATCTATCTAATAGAAGATTAAGGAGGCATAAAGGGATAATCTAGAGTTATAAAATAAAGTCAATAAAATAAAGGAAGGGAAGCTACAAGGGTTCCATATTGACGACGATGGTGTCATTTGTTTTTGAATGTGGATTTGTGTGCCTTCGTCACTCATGATAAAGTAGGAGATATTGGAAAATGAACATATCTCAACATTCTCTATCCAACCTGGTAGCACCAAGATGTACCGAGATCTTTGAGAACACTTCTAGTTAGATAACATGAATAAGAAGACTATAGAATATATCTCTAGGTTCTTAGTATGTTAAAAATTTAAATAATAGTGAAAAAAGTCTAGAGGGATGATACAACCATTTCCTATACCCATGTGGAAATGGGATAATGTTACTATGGACATTTTCATGGGTCTCTTGAAGAAGTCCAAGGGAAATAATGCGATATGGGTTGTTGTTGACTGACTCACCAAGAAATCCCACTTTATCACTACTTAGGAAGATCTCTCACTTGAATAACTTGCAAAGATATATATGAAGGAAGTGGTGAGACTACATGGGGTTCCACTCTCGGTTGTCTCTGATCAAGATCTTGAGTTCTCATCTAAATTCTAGAGAAGTCTTCAACATTCTTTGAGTGATGAATTGAATTTTATCACGGTCTGTCACCTCCAAACAGATTACCAATCTGAAAGGACAATTCAAATTCTTTAAGATTTACTAAGAGTCTGATCTTTAGAATTAAAAGGTGGATGAGATCAGAATCTCCCATTGGTTAAGTTCTCGTATAACAATAGCTAGCACTTGAGTATTTAGATGGCTCCATATGAAGCTCTTTATAGAAAGAAATGTAGAACTCAAATCTATTGGAATGAATTTGGATAAAGAAACTTACTTGGACCTAATATTATGAAAGAGATGATAGAGAAGGTTCAAGTCATATAGAAACATATCATAGCTACTCAGTGTTAGTAAAAGAGATATGTTGACAACCATTTAAGGGACATGTAGTTCGACGTTGGAGATAAAATATTCCTTAGAATATCACCATAGAAGAGAGTCATGTGGTTTGGAAAGAAAGGGAATCTAAGACAAGGTACATTTTCCCTTTTAGATCCTTGACCATATATGAGTTGTGGCCTATCATCTTGCACTTCCACCGAATGTGGCCCAAGTCCATGATGCGTTTCTCATATCACTCTTAAGGAAGCACATACCAGATCCCTCACATGTACTCACTCTGAGGTGGTACATCTAGAAGATGATCTATCTTATGAGGAGAATCTAGTAAAGATTTTGGACCAAAGAGATAAGGTTATATATAGAAAGACAACCCACCTTGTCAATGTGTTATGGAGGAACCATAAGTATGAAAAAAGCTACTTGGGAACCTGAGGATGCGATGAAGGAGTACCCTCACCTGTTTATGTAAAATAAAAATTCAAGGGTGACATTTCAAAAGGAAGGAGAATGTAATGGCCCAAAATTTTATAAATGGAATTTCTCCCTTCTTGTAGTAATTTCATAATCATATAAAATCACATCAAGAAACATAGTGCAACATCATGCTTAAATGAACTACTATGTGACCTTTAAGAATAAATTTTCCACTTCTATGTTTTGAATTTTGAAAATCTAACCTACACGGTTACGATCAGTAAGATGTTTGGAGTCTGATAAAAAAACACAATTTTTGGTGAATAGTAACATACCCTTATAAATAGTAATATGACCCTTATGCACATAAAATCTTCCAAAATAATATTAACCTCACCCATATATTTATAAATAGAATTTAGGCATCTTTTTAGTGTCAATATGACCATAGTAAAAGTATTAGTATTTCTGTAAGTCATAAATAAATAATTATAATTAATTAATTAGTTTAAAAGAAATTTTATTTTTCAAAAACGTGTCCATAAATTAAAAAATTTATTTTTTCTAGTTTTAATATAATTTTATAATACCTTATGTAATTTTTAAAAGCTTTATAAATTTAGTTTTAATATTAAAATTTGTATTTTCATAGTAAATTTTTATTATAATGAAAAATTAAATTAATCATATTTAGAAACTTATTTTCATAAAATGGAGTTCATTTTTTTATTCTACAAATTGAAAAATGTTTAGGGTGAATTTTTTGTGATTTTTCTGAAATACTTGATTTTTTTATGAATAGTGAAATACGAATATTTACAAAATAAGCTAAATACATGAATTATGATGTCATCAGCCGATGTATAGCTGATGTAAGGCCATTATCTCAAAATCACATGAGATTATTACTATTATTTTTCATGTAATCATCACTATTTCTTGTCTTATGGAAATATAATAATCTAATGATTAAAATATTAAAGAAACTCTCCTCCCCTCCACCATAAATACCACCCCTCACACCCTCATATCTTTACACCTTTCAAGCTTCAATACATAACCAAATTCTACCCAAATATTCTTCCTAGACCCCCCACCCCCACTCACACATCTATCAGACCATGGTATGATAAAACAACCAAAACTGCTTCCCTAAAGAGGCTCTCAAAGAAGATATATTCAAGAGGTAATTTCTTTCTCCTTTCTTTCAATTTCCTTTCAAATTTCATTTATTTTCTTATCTTATCCTCAAATTATCTTTTCTAAATGTCATTATAACTACATTATAATTTATGTAATAGTATTATATCATGTTAATGGGAGATTATTCATTATACTCCTACCTCTCTCTCTTTATTTATAAAAATGAAATTGTTGCCTGTGATGTGTTAATTTACCAACATCATGGGAAATGCAGTTCCATTTTATTTAAAATCCTTGAAGTATGTAAATAAAACCATTAAATGGTTGAACAAACAATTTAATATTCATTTTTTAACCCCTTTTATGTTCTGGAAATAACCTTTGTATATAATACTAATTGATAAAACAAAACATGTTCGTTGTGATAAAAAATGCCGCCCAAATTAATTTAAAACGATCATCATTAAATTTTAACTAATGATACATAATTCATTAAAAGATCATATCAACTCATGTTAGATCATTAATAACATGTAATATTATCTTTTTATGTTTATCCATGTTCCACATGATCATCAATTCATGTTTACAATTGAACTATTCATGAAAACTAATAAAAATAACACTCCTGAACAATGAATTTAAACACTATAAATATTCCAAAAGACCATTAAAGAACATAATGGAACCATAATTTACTATATTATTGTATAATAGGTTCTAGAAATGATAATTAGTGAATATAATGTCATTATATAGAACATTAAATTGAATAATGTGCTCGGATACAAGGTAAGGAGAAATTCTGGAACCTAACTTTCTTTCTTTGGGTTCTCCCTCTTTAACTCCATTTTCAGTATGGTTACTCCTTAAAAATAATTATTTCATAATTATCATAAAATTTTAGGATATAAATGTTTTCCATTGAATTTTATGACAAACACAATGTTTTTCAAAAGAACACTTCTTTTAAAGACACGCCTTTTACTTCTCACTCATTGTGGATGGTTCTTATATCAAGTATGTTAGTCCCTCTTAATTTTGGGAACCCAAAGTTTATGAATGTGTTATTTTGAGATTAAAAAAATTCCTTTAAATTGGTTATTTATGTTCATTATTGATATATTTTCTATGTGGAATGCATGATAATGAAAATTTTATGATGTGACATGTTCACCAATAATTATATAGCATAATATGAATGTTTCAATATGATGGGTGTGCCCAGAATTATACAGCACTCAAATGCATTGGGTAAAGTGATGAATCTCATGATTTAAAGTGAAATTATTCATAAGCATGATGATATATTTGTACAAAACTATGTGTGGTAATTGTCCATTAAGACATGATGTTTCATTTTTATGCATTTCCACAATCCATGCATTTACGTAATGATCCCTCTCAAGATTTTTATAACGATGATGTTATTCTCACCCCATGGTATATTTTTCATGTTATTATCTGTCCCCTTACCAGGATTTTAGCTCACACATTTTTGATTTATGTCTTTAGGTGACTACTAGTGCTAAGGAGAATTCAATATCCAATAAGAATCTAGAGAAGAAGGAATTAAATAAATGTTTATGATTTATGTTGTCAATGTTATGTATGGTCCTAGTTTTCTAAAGACACTAAACGTTTGGATCCTCATTATGTAATGTTTTTATGTTTATTATAATTAAAATGATGTAAAAGTATTGTAATAAAAGTAGGGTCATTAAAGTAGCCACCATCAATATTGTTGTCAGTTTGAACTATAATATTACTTTCCTTGAAAACTCCTTGATCATCCATGTGAGGATTAACAATGAACACAAAAGATACACCATTTCTAGTAAAGGAAAACCTAGTTCCAACAATCGCCCCTGTTGGGTTTTTTGGAAACCTGTAGATAAATTCAATCAATCAACAACCGCTATCAAAACATAATAGGTAAGAAAAAACTCATCCAACACTCTAAGTCTACGTGAGCAATTCTTAGTGTAGAAAAAAATAGGGTAATAATAAATTGGTTTCTCAGGTTTTTTAATTCATAATGTTGTCCAAGATAATATATGATTGTTTCCTCATAAGACTAAATTATTATGTCCATTATCATTCTCCCCCATTGCAACTAATTCTCTGCATTATTAACTCTTAATTTCTCAATTTCTTTGTTCTCCCCCATTATAAATAAACCCAAAGAACCTAATGATTACTTGTAGAGTTCAAAAACACACTCCCCCTGGATCGTATCTCCCCCATAAACATACATCATTTCAAAAAATAGATTAAAATAGTTAACACTACTGGGGAGAGGAGAACACACATAAAATCCTGATGAATTGGGAGGTGGCTCAACACTGAGGTTCACCTGATGATTCTCAAACACATCTGTCGAAAATGTATTTAGTCAGAATGTCAGCCCCTTGGTCATCAGTTCCAATATGATCCATTTTAATTATGCATTTTTCAACATTTTCCCTGATGAAGTGATACCTAATTTCAATATTTTTCGTACAAGAATTCAGAATAGGATTATTCATAAGATTGATCAAGCTCTTGTTTTCATAGTGAATCACCATTGGATGTTTCTCCTCATATAAAATATTAGTTGCTTATTTCATTATCCACAATTGTTTAGTTAAATAATTTGTATAAGATATATACTCTACATCATTAGTACTAAGAGAAGAAATTTCCCATTTCTTACTAAATCATCCCACACATTTCATTCCAATATAGAATGCTCCACCATTGATGGAACTTCTATCTACCACATCTCTAGCCCAATCAGCATCTAAAAATGTTTGTAGTTTATTATCACTTCCTGTAGAAAATTATAACCTATAATTTTGAGTACCATGAATAAAACTCATGATTCTTTTCACTATCACTAAATGTTCTTCCTTAAAATTACAATGAAATCCGGCCCCTAAGCATGTTGCAAAGACAATATTTGGTCATATCACTATGAGGTAAAATAATCTTCCAAATATTATCCTTTATATTGTGTGATCTATAGATTTATCATCCTAATTATTTCCTAGTTTTTTCCCAACTACAATCTTAGATGAAATTGGTATGGAATCTGGTAAAGAGAATTTCTTCATCAACTCTCTAACATGATTGTACTCAGAAATAAAATTCTGGTATTTCCCCTGAATCACTAGAAACCCCAAGAAGTATGTGAGATCACCAATAATAGAAATTTCAAATTCTAACTTCATGTTATTATAAAATTCTTCCAATCATCCCTTCCTACTACCACCAAATATAATATCATCCACGTATATAAGCACCATAAATTTATTATTGTGAAATTTTCATGCATAGATTATGACTGACACCTCCTCATTTAAATTATTGTTTATTTGGATTAGAATCGAGTTGATAATACCATGAACTTGGTATCAGTTATTCAATGTAGACTTGTTCTTCAAGTGCATTATTCATGAATGATTTCATCAACGTCCATCTGAAAAACTTTATATCCTCTTTGAATTTCCATAGAAAGAAAAATCTTCCTAGACTTTAGTCTCACAACTAGAGACACTCCTTCGAAATAAATTCCTTCAATCTAGGTATAACCTTTGAACACTAGGTGGGCCTTGTTTCTGGTCATATTTATGTGCTAGTTGATTTCTCCTGTGAGGTTTAGATGAAGTTTCTTCATCCACTATTTCCTCTTCAGATTATTCTTGGAGTCTTATTCATCACTCTTTGTTTGTCTCTCTCATAATTGAATATCTTCTCAGTATCTTCATAATGTGGGATATCACCAAGAATGGATTTCAATAAATTTTATAATATAGTATACCATCGAATGGTTATTTAACTTCTGACTGTCCATATTGGATAACTTTCAGAACATCACCTAGGATAATCTTATTGAATAATTTTTCTTCGTGATACCATAAATAAGATAAATCTTTGATGGTACATTATTTATTCAAACTGCCCAAAATAGAACATCTTTATCTTCATCAAATAAATGATCCTCTATCATAACTATATTTAAATATAGATTTTAGGAATCAATCAAGGATGATGTATTCTTCATATTAGCATTCAAGAATTGACAACCCAATTTTTGTTCTCATGTTATCCCCCAAAGAACATGGTTCAACTTCAATTTCTTACATTATAAAAACATATACAATACACTAAATATTATAGGAATAAGTTGGATATTATTTGCTTCATCAATATGAAATTCATTGGTGAGATGATCTTTTCAACCATGTTGTTCCATTTTATCATGTCTTCATGATTTCACATTTGAACATATATTATGATGTATGTTATCCTGGAATGGATCTCTTCACGTTATCTTCATCTTTGTGTGGATAATTATTATTCTTAATAACCATCATGGATGATACATTCTTACTCCTTTTAAGGAATACTTCTTTCTTTGGCATTAAGGTTAATCATATTTTTGCAATGTGACTAAATTTTATGCATATCTCACATAGAACATCATTAACTTGATATTTTAATTTTGTTAGAAAACACTCATGACCTTTTTCCTCATCATGTGTGGCCTTTTTTTTTCTATTTTCACTAGCCTTAGGTTGTGAATCATCACATTTCCTCATTATTTCCAAAACTTCTGGCCAGATAACTAACATGTCATTGGGAAATGTCAAAGAAAGATTGGATCTTTCACATGTATTCTTATGAGTGTCATATATGTTAGTATTTCTCTTGGAGGCACTAACATTAAACTTCGTGGATTTATAATCCAAGGTCTTCTCACAATACTTATTTGATACCTTATTGGGAGGATTTATCTTCACAAAATTATTATGATTTATTCCCAAGGGTTTAAATTTGTTCCATGCCATATTTTATTATCTTATTTTATTATCAGATATGGGAAAATATTGAGATGAGAATATACCAACCTTGTGACCACTTCCATTTCATTCATCATAGATATTATCAATCATTAAAAATCTTTTTACAGAAGAAAAATGATTCTAGACCTATGGATGTTCTTTCTTCATTTTTGGATTGATCCCCCATGAGATATTACTCATTTTTTTTACATTTTTATGATTGTACATACAATTCAATTCATAATTCCAAAATATGTTGCATCACCAGAATTGACCCACAACTACTGATTTATTTATATCTCTTGTATAAGATTAATAGGATTTCTTTATGACTTATTGAGAACTTTATGAAAAACCGTCTTCCAAGACCTTTTTACTTTCCAACCTAATCATTGTGGTAGGTTTCATATATCATTTATTCATCCATAATTGCCTATTATTTTTCTTATAACCTAAAATATTCTTGAAAAAAGGTTTAGATTCATTTATACAAGTTGGATTAGATGTTACATGTTTCTTATCGACTGCTTGAGATAGATTATCAAATGATATAATTATCTTCTTATCACATGTTGGTGGTATTTTTGATTCTGAATACTCTACTTAACATTGAGAATCTTCAGAAAAATTCTCCTTCTTTTATGAAGTTTGAGTAAATTTATTCTCAGCATTTTCCAACTAATCTTCCAAATCCAGACATTTTATTTTGAGGATTATTTTATAATATTCAATCATAATCATCTTTTATTCACAAGCCTTCTAAATTCTAACAACTTATTCATCATGCAGATTAACTTTTCTCTAAATCAAAGAGTCATGTTCCTTGGTCTTCTTGGATATTTCAACCAATTATAATGTAACATCCCAGGTAAATAAAGAATAAAGAATTTTCATATTTATTAATATTTACGAATTAAATATTAATTTTATTTTAAAGGGGTTGCTATGTTCGATAGCGTACCCGATACGCAACGATGAGTTTCTTTGAAACTTGCGTAGCACACTAGTAATAAAATAATATTATTTTAAATGTTAGTTAACAAGTAGCCGTTGTAATGGTGGGAATTGATAGAAATAACTAAAATATGATTATATATGTTTTTAAATGATTTTACATTTATCCAATAAAGGATAAAGGATTAAAATACGGAAAGAATTCAATTTTAGGGCATATATACTCTAATTTTCACTAAAGGTTCACTTATCACCTTTTAATGGTGAACCGTCATTAAATATAGTTTTTATCACTCTTATACTTTATTTTGGACCAAATATAACTCTTCTTTAGAATCGGGACATCAAAATTTACTTTGTGTAAATTTTTGGTACCTTTCTGATAAAGTTCATTTTTTTATGAATAGTGTAAAATGTTGTATTTTAATTCAAAACCTCTTTTTAATCTAATTTATTTATATGATTAGATTATTATTTTAATTGGTTTTAAAGTGAAATTAGAAAATATTTTTACCAGTTAATCCAATGGTGGTCATTGGAATCAATTTCACTTTGAAATTGGACTTAAACTAGTGTCAATCTTTTGATACTTATTGTTTCACAAAAACACGCTATTTGTCATGACAGCGGGAATTAATTATTAAATTAATTAATTTGACTTATATTTTTTGAATTTTGTAAAATAGACTTCATTTTTGAATTCGGAATATCAAATATAGCTTAGGGTGAATTTTTGGTAATTTTCTGAAAAACTTCAATTTTTGATGAATAGTGAAACCACTAAGTGGTAATCAAGCAAACTGATTTTTCAGTTAAATGAAAGTTTACCACTAATGTGTATTGAATTTTGAAAATCCGACATACATGGTTGTCATTAAGAAGTAAAATGTGGTTCAATGGGATAAAAATAATTTTTTGGTGAATAGTAACTTATTAAGTTTTTAATCGCGATTAGTGGTAATTAGTGTAGTTTAAGGTAAAAATGATATTATAAGAATGTGAAAACACCATGAAACTTGTCCTACACCTATTGGGTGAGTCATGGCCGACCAAGACAAGCCATGGGCCAACTTGGGGACCCCATGGAGCCACTTTAGTTGGAAAATGACAATAATATATTTTTATTTAATGGAAAAGTAAAATTGACACAAACATGATATGTTTTACTAACACAATTTGTAAGTAGAGTTATACAAGTCATATTTTTTATTATAAATATTCATTGGAAATATAAACAGATTTCCTACATCATTGTATTTTTTTTATAATTTTTAGACATTAAATAAATTAAATTATATATGACATAATAATGATGCAGCGATGACATCATTATTTGACGATTTAAATAAAATGGAAAGATAATGTCAAATCTAGGAACTAAACATGTCCAAAACCAATTGGATGAGTGTATTTCGAACCCTTATCACCTTATCCATGAATTATATCAATGTGGGACCTTTTAAAACCGAAACACATTTTCAAATAATGTAATATTTCTTTACTTTCCAAAAGTGCCCCACCTCTCCTCTTATAAAAGGCCCCCACCTCTACCTCATTTCACACACTCTTCAAGACTTTGGCTCGGCCAACCCCTGCCCATTTACTCTCTCCACATCTCTATCCTCATCCTAGAGGATTCCCTTTGGGAATAAGCCTTTCAAAGGAAGCCTTTAGGCTCAAATCAAAAGGAGTTACACTTTTAAAGGTAATTCATTCTCTCATGTTCATTTGTTTTATTTTGCTTCTCCAACCCCATAAACTCTTTTTATTTACTTCCTTTGTAAAAACACCAGTATCTTCAATATACTAGTATGTTGTTATAAGATTTATTTGAGCTACACTCTCACACAACTACATCAAATGGTTAAAGAACATACGGTTTCCGTGGATGGTGAAATTCTGCCTCCCGAAACGATGATTGTTCAACACTCATTTAACACCTTCAAAGGTGGCCATTATGATGTCACTATTTTTATATATGATATATAATATGTTTATGTTTTCCTTAAGCTTTTGTTTTATTCATTTTTGGCATACCTTTATGGTTTCCATTATGGGTAAACACGATATCTTCATTTTAGGAAGTGCGGACTACCGCCCCCTCAAAGTGATTTGATTCGTTAAATACCATATGTGGGACATATAAAGGATGGAACTATGATATTATATATGATATTATAATGGAATTATAATATACCTTTATATCATTATGATTCCATTCTATAAAATACGAAATATAAATGAAAGTAGCGTTCATGCGTACGTACGGCTTACCGTCTCCATGAACGGTGCATTTCATTTCTTACCTCTAAATGATTATGTAATATTATAAATGCATGTATGTACTGGATATATATGACATATATGATATCTACATCATGAATACCATTCTGGATATAATGAAACTTTGACCAAATTAACAACATGTAAGTGTAAGAAGTCTATTTTTGACTTTAGAACCAAATACCGACAAAATGAACATTATTAACTTAACTGATTACATGATGTTCATAACATGGTATAAAAGGAATAATGAACTTGAAAAAGATTCATAAGCAAGTAGATATTAACTCAAGTTTATTATTCAGGATATTAAAGAACGGTCGGGTCAAGTCGGATACGAGGTATGGGACTTCGTCTCAATCTTCTTTCATTGAGGCATATTTTATTTTATACACAACTTTCTTTTATACGGTGTATAAACCCCTTTGACTTTTACGTTTATTCAAAATGAATCTTTTTTATACGAATCGTTTACTAAACGACAAAAGGGAATGTTTTTGTCGTACGTATGCGGCGACAATGACTTCTCCGCCGTCGTAACCGTTATTTGAGTTTCGGCTTCCTCTTCAAGCCATACCTTCTTTTTTTAAAAGAAAAATAAATACCATGTTTTACTTTGGTATTGAAAATGGTTTTCATAACATTTTTATATCAATTTTTGGTATTAATATCTTGTGATTGAATGGTGGAAATTTTATGTTTCCTTTATGCATGTTTTATGTGATACGTTTATGTTATGGTTCTTGGGCATTATTATGAAGACGGGTGGTTCCGTGATAAACTAAGGGCGGGTGAGCCCGTTATAGCTCTCCAATTCATTGGGTAACGCGAAGGAGTGAAACGTTAAGGTTTCTCCGAAGAGATTTTAGGGAATATACCGTGATGGGTATTCCAAACGTAACCAAGAGGGTTACTCCCTACGTAAGAGTGTTATGAATGCCTCAAGTTACCTTTATGTCTTATGATTTCTATGATTTATTCATGATTTGATGAGGTATGTTAAAGTGATTATGTTTTATGGGTAAAGTATGATTTCACTCTTATGTATGTATGTACCCATGTTTCCTTTCCATGTTTTTATAACCCATACTGAGTTTTTATGCTCATCCCAAGTTTTTGAAATGCTTTTCACAGGTCAAGGGAAAGGTACATGATAAGATGATAGAGTCAAGGATGTGTCAAGAAATAATCCATGTTTTATTTTAAATGTGTTTCCATTGATGGGAATGAAGAATACTATCTTTATGTAACCACTTTGTTTATATGTGGAATGTAATGCAAGTTTTATGATCTAATTCTCTAAAACTCTAAACCCGAAAAGATCCTCAATGTGTAATCTTGTAATAACTCAAGATTAAGTAAGGTTTAAGGCTGGGGCCTTATAGTTGGTATCAAAGGACGGTTTAGACAACTTTAGGAGTTAGAAAAGTGTTAAATTATAATATGATTGAAATGATATAGCATTTACGGATTTCCATGTTGCTTCGCCTAATATATTTCTATGTTCAGAATGGTTTTCCGCAGAGGAAACAAAGCAGCTATGTTGGGACGACATCAAGAGGAAGATAACCTTCCAAATCAGCAACCTGAGATGGTCGGAATCGGAACTGAACAGTTTGTTGCAGTGATGGCACAGTTGACTCAGGCTATAAATGGTGGTGGTATCCATGCACGAGATCAGCCAGATCAACCGCAGAGGAACATGTCAGTGGTGGAACATTTCATGAGGCAACATCCCCCATCATTCAGAGGATCATCTGACCCTATACAAGATGAAGGGTGGATTAAAGCACTAGAGAATATTTTTGATGTCATGGGGTGTTCAGAACATCAAAAGGATAGTCTTGCTGTTTACCGTTTTGAAGGTGAAGCTGATCAGTGGTGGTCGATGGTGAAAAATATAAGGGATAGTGATGAGATTGAGGATCTTCACTGGGACGAATTCAAAGGTATGTTTCTTGAGAAATATTTTCCTAAGGTGGTTCGTCTTAGGATGGAAAAGCAATTCCTAGAATTGAGGCAGGAGGATGATTCAGTGGCTGCTTATGAAGAAAAGTTCACTCGATTGGCAAGGTATGCTCCAAACTTCATACGAGATCTTGATAGTAAAATAAACCATTTTTACTCAGGGTTAAAGCCAAAGTATCGAAGGGCTTTAGATTCTCCTGAGTTCAAAAGTTATGAAAAACTTGTTCGATGTACGGAGAAGGTGGAAATGGAGTTTTCCGATGATCAGGTGTTCTATGACAAACAACAGAATAAGAGGTCTAGTTGGCAGGAAAAGGGGAAGAATTCATCAAAGAATCAAGGAGGTAAGAAAACCAAATATCCATCCTGTGAGAAGTGTGGTAAAATACATCCTGGAGAATGTTTATCCAAGTCTGGTAAGTGCTTTCGGTGTGGTAAGATTGGACATATTTCTCGTAACTGTAAGGAAGATGATCAAGCAGGAAATGAAAGGCCAACGGTAAGATGTTTTAAGTGTAATGAAATGGGTCATCATGCAGACGAGTGTCCGACAAGGAGCTTGAGTGATGGGAAGCAGTTAGACTACAAGCAGAAAGGGGTGGTAAAATCCTTTGCAAAAACTTCAGCAGAAGTTGGGCCATCGAATGAAGTGGTATCAGCTCTAGGGAGATCAGTATTTTTCGAAGATTGACTTGAGGTCGGGGTACCATCAGTTGAAAGTAAAAGAAGCAGACGTTCCGAAGACTGCATTCCGTACTAGATATGGCCATTATGAATTTGTAGTTATGCCTTTTCGGTTAACCAATGCACCTGCTGTATTCATGGACCTTATGAATAAAATTTTCCATGAGTTCTTGGATAAGTTTGTGTTTGTGTTTTGAGGTTTGTGAAGAGGTTATGTGTGCCTTGTGATTAACAGTTGAAGAATGAGTTGTTTTTTCATCTTGGCAGTACTAAGATGTACATAGGTCTGCGGGAGTATTACTGGTGGGATGGAATGAAAAGAGACATTGCTGATTTTACTGTGAAGTGTTTGACATTTCAACAGGTTAAAGCAGAGCAGCAGTTACCGAAAGGGATGCTTCAGCCTTTACCAGTGCCAGAGTGGAAATGGGAAAACATATCCATGGACTTTGTTGTGGGATTACCGAGGACATCTCGAGGTAATAATGCAATCTGGGTTATTGTTGATCGCTTGACCAAATCTGCTCATTTCTTTTCTATACGAGATACTTTCTCTCTTGATCAACTTTCTCGTTTGTATCTTAAAGAGATAGTCAGTTTACATGGAGTTCCCCTCTCCATTGTATCTGATCGTGATCCCAGGCTTACTTCTAATTTTTGGAAAGGCCTTCAGAAGTCGTTGGGTACTGAATTAAATTTTAGTACAACTTTTCATCCTCAATCAGATGGGCAGTCAGAATGAACAATTCAGACCTTGGAGGATATGCTACGAGCTTGTTCTATGGATTATCAGGGAAGTTGGGACCAACATCTTTCTTTGGTTGAGTTTTCTTATAATAACAGTTTTCATTCCAGTATACAGATGGCACCATTTCAGGCATTATATGGGAAGCGGTGTCGCACTCCAGCTTTCTGGGATGAAGTGGATGAAAGGAAGTTGATGGGACCAGAATTGGTAGAAGAGATGGCAGAAAAAGTTCAGCTGATACAGAAACACATGAGAACAGCTCAGAGCAGGCAGAAGAGTTGTGCAAATAACCGGAGGAAGGATCTATCTTTTGAGGTGGGTGATCATGCTTTTCTCAAGGTTTCTCATTGGAAAGTGTGACGAGATTTGGTAAGAAAAGAAAGTTGAGTCCAAGGTTTATTGGACCATATGAAATTCTGGAGAGAGTTGGATCAGTTGCATACCGGGTGGCTTTACCTCCGAGTTTATCTCAGGTACACAATGTTTTTCATGTTTCAATGTTGAGAAAGTATATGCCAGATCCATCTCATGTTTTGAGTCCAGAGGTAGTTCAGCTGGAAGAGAACCTATCTTATGAGGAACAACCAGTCCAGATTCTTGACCACAGGGAGCAAGTGTTACGGAATAAGTTGATTCATCAGGTAAAGGTTTTGTGGAAAAACCATGTGATTGAAGAGGCAACGTGGGAATCTGAAAATGCTATGAGGGATAAATACCCCCACTTATTTTGATAAGTGAATAAAATTGCGAGGACGCAATTCCCAAAAAGGGGGGAAGGATGTAACATCCCAGGTAAATAAATAATAAAGAATTTTCATATTTATTAATATTTACGAATTAAATATTAATTTTATTTTAAAGGGGTTGCTATGTTCGATAGCGTACCCGATACGCAACGATGAGTTTCTTTGAAACTTACGTAGCACACTAGTAATAAAATAATATTATTTTAAATGTTAGTTAACAAGTAGTCGTTGTAATGGTGGGAATGGATAGAAATAACTAAAATATGATTATATATGTTTTTAAATGATTTTACATTTATCCAATAAAGGATAGAGGATTAAAATACAGAAAGAATTCAATTTTAGGGCATATATACTCTAATTTTCACTAAAGGTTCACTTATCACCTTTTAATGGTGAACCGTCATTAAATATAGTTTTGATCACTCTTATACATTATTTTGGACCAAATATAACTCTTCTTTAGAATCGGGACATCAAAATTTACTTTGTGTAAATTTTTGGTACCTTTCTGATAAAGTTCATTTTTTTATGAATAGTGTAAAATGTTGTATTTTAATTAAAAACCTCTTTTTAATCTAATTTATTTATATGATTATATTATTATTTTAATTGGTTTTAAATTGAAATTAGAAAATATTTTTACCAGTTAATCCAATGGTGGTCATTGGAATCAATTTCACTTTGAAATTGGACTTAAACTAGTATCAATCTTTTGATACTTATTGTTTCACAAAAACACGCTATTTGTCATGACATCGGGAATTAATTATTAAATTAATTAATTTGACTTATATGTTATGAATTTTTTAAAATAGACTTCATTTTTTAATTCGGAATATCAAATATAGCTTAGGGTGAATTTTTGGTAATTTTCTGAAAAACTTCAATTTTTGATGAATAGTGAAACCACTAAGTGGTAATCAAGCAAACTGATTTTTCAGTTAAATGAAAGTTTACCACTAATGTGTATTGAATTTTAAAAATCCGACATACATGGTTGTCATTAAGAAGTAAAATGTGGTTCAATGGGATAAAAATAATTTTTTGGTGAATAGTAACTTATTAAGTTTTTAATCGCGATTAGTGGTAATTAGTGTAGTTTAAGGTAAAAATGATTTTATAAGAATGTGAAAACACCATGACACTTGTCCTACACCTATTGGGTGAGTCATGGCCGACCAAGACAAGCCATGAGAAAACTTGGGGACCCCATGGAGCCACTTTAGTTGGAAAATGACAATAATATATTTTTATTTAATGGAAAAGTAAAATTGACACAAACATGATATGTTTTACTAACACAATTTGTAAGTAGAGTTATACAAGTCATATTTTTGATTATAAATATTCATTGGAAAGCTAAACAGATTTCCTACATCATTGTATTTTTTTATAATTTTTAGACATTAAATAAATTAAATTATATATGACATAATAATGATGCAGCGATGACATCATTATTTGACGATTTAAATAAAATGGAAAGATAATGTAAAATCTATAAACTACACATGTCCAAAACCAATTGGATGAGTGTATTTAGAACTCTTATCACCTTATCCACGAATTATATCAATGTGGGACCTTTTAAAACCGAAACACATTTTCAAATAATGTAATATTTCTTTACTTTCCAAAAGCGCCCCTCCTCTCCTCTTATAAAAGGCCCCCACCTCTACCTCATTTCACACACTCTTCAAGACTTTGGTTCGGCCAAACCCTGCCCATTTACTCTCTCCACATCCCTATCCTCATCCTAGAGGATTCCCTTTGGGAATAATCCTTTCAAAGGATGCCTTTAGGCTCAAATCAAAAGGAGTTACACTTTTAAAGGTAATTCATTCTCTCATGTTCATTTGTTTTATTTTGCTTCTCCAACCCCCTAAACTCTTTTTATTTACTTCCTTTGTAACAACAACAGTATATTCAATATACTAGGATGTTGTTATAATATTTATTTGAGCTAAACTCTCACACAACTACATCAAATGGTTAAAGAACATACGGTTTCCGTGGATGGTGAAATTCTGCCTCCCGAAACGATGATTGTTCAACACTCATTTAACACCTTCAAAGGTGGCCATTATGATGTCACTATTTTTATATATGATATATAATATGTTTATGTTTTCCTTAAGCTTCTGTTTTATTCATTTTGGGCATACCTTTATGGTTTCCATTATGGGTAAACACGATATCTTCATTTTAGGAAGTGCGGACTGCCGCACCCTCAAAGTGATTTGATTCGTTAAATACCATATGTGGGACATATAAAGGATGGAACTATGATATTATATATGATATTATACTGGAATTATAATATACCTTTATATCATTATGATTCCATTCTATAAAATATGAAATAGAAATGAAAGTAGCGTTCATGCGTACGTACGGCTTACCGTCTCCATGAACGGTGCATTTCATTTCTTACCTCTAAATGATTATGTAATATTATAAATGCATTTATGTACTGGATATATATGACATATATGATATCTACATCATGAATACCATTCTGGATATAATGAACCTTTGACCAAATTAACAACATGTAAGTGTAAGAAGTCTATTTTTGACTTAAGAACCAAATACCGACAAAATGAACATTATTAACTTAACTGATTACATGATGTTCATAACATGGTATAAAAGGAATAATGAACTTGAAAAAGATTCATAAGCAAGTAGATATTAACTCAAGTTTATTATTCAGGATATTAAAGAACGGTCGGGTCAAGTCGGATACGAGGTATGGGACTTCGTCTCAATCTCCTTTCATTGAGGCATATTTTATTTTATACACAACTTTCTTTTATACGGTGTATTAACCCCTTTGACTTTTACATTTATTCAAAAGGAATCTTTTTTATACGAAGCGTTTACTAAACGAAAAAAGGGAATGTTTTTGTCGTACGTATGCGGCGACAACGACTTCTCCGCCGTCGTAACCGTTATTTGAGTTTCGGCTTCCTCTTCAAGCCATACCTTCTTTTTTTAAAAGAAAAATAAATACCATGTTTTACTTTGGTATTGAAAATGGTTTTAATAATATTTTTATATCAATGTTTGGTATTAATATCTTGTGATTGAATGGTGGAAATTTTATGTTTCCTTTATGCATGTTTTATGTGATACGTTTATGTTATGGTTCTTGGGCATTATTATGAAGACGGGTGGTTCCGTGATAAACTAAGGGCGGGTGAGCCCGTTATAGCTCTCCAATGCATTGGGTAACACGAAGGAGTGAAACGTTAAGGTTTCTCTGAAGAGATTTTAGGGAATATACCGTGATGGGTATTCCAAACGTAACCAAGAGGGTTACTCACTACGTAAGAGTGTTATGAATGCCTCAAGTTACCTTTATGTCTTATGATTTCTATGATTTATTCATGATTTGATGAGGTATGTTAAAGTGATTATGTTTTATGGGTAAAGTATGATTTCACTCTTATGTATGTATGTACCCATGTTTCCTTTCCATGTTTTTATAACCCATACTGAGTTTTTATGCTCATCCCAAGTTTTTGAAATGTTTTTCACAGGTCAAGGGAAAGGTACATGATAAGATGATAGAGTCAAGGATGTGTCAAGAAATAATCCATGTTTTATTTTAAATGTGTTTCCATTGATGGGAATGAAGAATACTATCTTTATGTAACCACTTTGTTTATATGTGGAATGTAATGCAAGTTTTGTGATCTAATTCTCTAAAACTCTAAACCTGAAAAGATCCTCAATGTGTAATCTTGTAATAACTCAAGATTAAGTAAGGTTTAAGGTTGGGGCCTAATATATAAACCCTTTAAATCAGTACTATTTGTAATTTCTCTTCAAGTGCATGGATATTTTCTTCAAGAGTATCTTGACTCCCTCTTTCTCTTCAACTTATTTGATGTATTTTAAGGATCTTATTTCATGTTCCCTATTTTTTATTCAGATATTCCAACCTATTTGAAGATATTAAAAAATTATATAATTTTTTTTGCAATACTAACTCTATAGAATCTATCTTTTTCCTCATATGGGTGATTTATACCTTCATACATTGAAATACTCTAAACAAAGGGAGGCTCTTTCTTCAAGAATGTTATGTAGAAAATTTCTTAATCAATCATATGGGAATTATTATGAGGTTATAGATTGTTCATCATCACCACTTGTGATGGAATCCTTATTCTAAGGACAACATTCAAAGGTGCTAACACATACCTCCTAATCACCTTAATATTTTGATTTACGTGTGGTAGAAAGGTTTTCCTTATCATTAGTGGAAACCTGATACACCTTATCTTTACTTTATTGGCCTAAAATATCTTCATTATTAGAAAGGAATGGTGAAACAAATACTACATCTTCTTTATATAAGAGGGACTTCCTCAACTATCTATCCTCTTTCTTTTCCTGTTCATCATGGTCTTTCTAGATACAAACTTTTTCTCTAAATCTTTATCAAAACTGCACTTCATTATTGACTCGGGAATGAAAATAAAATCGTCAAATGAGAACAAATTTACTATAGAGAATCCAAAATAGGTTAACCTACCTCTTATATAACTTGTAGGTCCCCAGATCATCCTAAGAGGGGAGGGGTGAATTAGGTTATCAACCATTAATTCTAAAGTGATGGATCTTGTTCCCACGTTGGTAGGAACTTTTTAAACCTATCTTTTGGAGTATTGTACTAATAAAACATTCAAATGAAAATAAAGAACACATCAGTGTTACATGGTTCACTGCTAAGGGTTAGTCAAAGGATCATACACAAATAGTATGTCAATCACACCTAAATCCCCTAAACATCACATATTATGGAATGAAGAAGTTCCTTTATAGTCACTCTATTCCAAGAACACTACCTTTAAAATATTTTAGGGATAAATATTTGTGTCCCTCAAAACACTTCTGTTGACTCCCCCTAAATAACTTATTTAATAGAAATCTAACTTAGTTAATTTACATGAAGGTCGATTCAATGGATTGTCATTATAGACTATGTCCCTAATATAGCATGAGATTCTACTTACATTGTATACCTAAGTTGAAGATCTTTGAAAACCATGTAAAAATGAAACTAATGTTTAATAATTCCTTTTGTGGAGTTCCTTCATGAATCTCACTACCTTTGCAAAGCTCACTGCCTTCATGGAACAAACTTCCTTCACGATGTTCACTTATTTTGTGGAAAACACAGCCTTTGAGAAGCTCTTGAGTCAATTCGGAATACCCCATCATCACTAATATCCCTTTAATCAAAATCATTGGAATGAGTCAAGACTTATAGTATTTTTGCAATGCTTAATTTTTCATAGAAATATAAATTCACAAATCTCCCTTATCTATGAAAAAATAGTGTGTTTCTAGATTTTCATTGAAAAACTCAATTTAAGTGAAGAGGGGTAGCCTCATATTTATAGGTTCATCCATTCTCGATGCTACACTACCTCTTAAGAGATTTTTTGGTTCCTTAAAAAATAACTTTATGGTGCTCCTCCTATCACGATGCTCTAGGAAAATTTTTCATTCATGATGCTCATCGTAATCACATATCATTTTTTCAAAACCCTACATGTGTTAGGATTCTCCAATTGTTGTAATCATATAGATCACCATCACTGTTCATGATGCTCTAATTCTTCATCATTCACGATGCTCGTCACTATCACATAGATCACCATCAGCTTTCCATGATCCTTCATGAAACACAATTTTTAAATCCCATATTCATAAGGATCATCCCTTTTCAATATTTTCATAATACCTTAAAGGAAATGAACTTTTCATGAAGCAATCCATCATCAAAATTTTGGACCCCAAAATTTTTCAAACATTGGGAAATGACACCACCTTCAATATTGTTATAATATTGAGCTTTAATATACCTTTACTTGAAAAATACATGATATTACATGTTATAATTAACAATAAATAGAAACCATACTCCATTTCCAATAGAGGAAAACCGTGGGTACAACAAATAGTTGGTGTCGAGAGTGTATTTTTTGACCCTTTATGTACTTCTCTGTCACCTAGACCTAGATTTAAGAGCATGTAGTTATATATATTGTCCCCTATATAGGAAGGGTTTGTACCTTTTCTATTATTTTAGCTATGAACATTTCTATTATCGAATTCCATTCTATGGAATTTGTTTGGAATTGTAAAAATATTCCACCACAATGGCATTGCGTCGTGAAATAGGAATGTGGAAATGACCATGCTCCATAGGTGGTGGGAACAACACCATCAGTATTACCTCCTATAGTGCCACCAAAAAAACCTTCATCTATTAATGATCTAGGAACTGATGATTAGTGTTGATAGGGTTTGTTATGGACACTGAAGCAAATACATGGAGATCCATGACCTTCCCTTTCTATGGAAGAGTTGACTAATGATTTCTAAAAGCACAAACCTCCTATATTTTTAGGGTAAGGAAGTCCTTATGTTGTTAAATGATTCTTAGAGTCTATTTTATCTATCTTTGATCATTTATATACACATATAGAATGATGAGTGAATCTTAATGATAACATACTTAGAGGTACATCCAAGAGATGGTGGTATGTTTTCACTCATGATGATCGGTATCAAGTGATGGTATAGAGGGATTTACAAAATTCCTTCTATGAATACTTATTCCATAAGATGTTAAGGGCTCACCATGATAGAGAGTCTGTGCACCTTGGGTAGGTAAATATATCTATTATGGAAAACTCCACCAATTTCAAAAAGATTCAATGTTTGATACATTTTCTTCATGGTGATAAAATTTTCAAGGCTCGATGATTTGAGGATGGGAACATGTATAACATATAATTGTATGTAATCATATTTTATTTGAATACTATCACTAAAATAAGGAATAAAAATCTCGTTTCAGAGTGTAACCTACGGGAATATAAATATTTGGGGTGTGGTAGTTTAGTATCTTAATAGGGAAGATCTTTTTAAAGTAGTTTGAAGCATCATTTTGAGACTTCTCATCGAAGAAACAGTGCTTAAGGTGTGTTACCAGGTATCCGTGTGATATGTCACCATTTCGGTTGGATAAGTCAAATCAAATCCCACTATAGTAAGGACCCAATCGAGTTCCAAAACTATAGAAATATGGGTCACATTTAGAAGTTTTATTGAAAATTTACCCTAGTGGATAATGAGTGGGGGTTTTCAATGACTCCATGTTCTATAGTGAGATCTACAGCTCCATATCAGGATGGGAGATGGAGTACCATGGGCTATATAGGGTAAGGAGGGTAACGAGGTCAAGTAAATTTGACTTCTAATATACAATACTGGTAGAAAGAACCTACTTAGGGTAGTTAGGTTGTGACTCAAGGGCATGGATTGGGAAGGATATATACAGTATAGATTACTCTAAAGGAATAAATCACAATGAATTATACAGTTTGAGGTTTGATTTTGGTAGCTTCTACTTTTGTATCTTCTTTATTTGACATATTCACTTTATAGTCTTTTTATTTTTGAATATCATTGAAATACATGGCCTTGAGATCGAGCACTTTTGTGGAGAAATGACTCTTGATACTTCATTAGGAGTATGATCAAAGAGTGTATGCCAATATTGGGAGTTCCCCCCAAAAAAATTAACAAGGATCATTTATTATGGAACATTTTTCATCCTCATGATGATGGGAATTTAATGAATTATCAAAATTTATTGATTTTTAACTTATCATACTCACATTTATTTCTATCATCAAAGGGTGTCATTCATATTACTTGAAGGTGGTATCTACATTCACAAAGGAGAACGGGATGTCTATGCAAGTCAAGCTAGACTAGATCATCATGGGGTGGGTGGAGTTACATCTCGGATTGCTAGTAATTTTTTGAATGATTAAGGAATGAGTCAAATATTTTCTCCTCTTATAGGGTATCATTTTAGGGATTCATTTCCCAATAACATTTTGGGGATACCATCTAGCATAAAGGTGTAGTTTTCTATTGAGCTGGTTGTAGGAGCATCATCAGTATCTATCTTTCCTTATAGGATGGATACTACTATTATTTAGTAATTTAAGAGGACACTTTAGGATCTAAAATATATGGGGTTTATATAAACTAGTACTTCACAATGGGGATCAACTATACTTTTTTCAATGAAGACGAATGGGGACCTTTGACTATGCATGCATTAACAATAAGTGATTCGGCTTATGGTAAAGAACTGAAACCCTTTACATCGTATAGAATAACTGTTTTAATAGGCCTGGTGAGATAAGGTATTCTCAAAGATTTATTTTAGGTCATGCTATCATTAGGTATGAATTGAAACATCTTGAGTTTTTTGTGTGGGCTAAATCCTCACCCTTTTTTGAATTTTTAGAAATTTGTGGGTATTCCAATTTTTTTCAATCATTGGAACTCAATTATGAGAGTTATATCAATATAATATCCTATTATTGGATGAGTTTGGATGCTTTTCAAGTGACTTGGGTTTTCATATGGGTTTCAGGTGAATCGAAGGCTCGAGGGCCCTGTTTTGGGAGTTGTAGGTTGAGGTTCACTATTTGGGAAAACCATGTGACCTCCCAGAGAAAAGGATGTATTCCAATTTTATACTTATTCATTGTTTGTAAAACCATGTGGTTTGGGGTTCATGACCATTCTTGGAAGTCTATAGTTTTTTAGAGGACTTCCATACAATTTGTAAATAGTTTGAAAAACTATGCGCAAGCCATATGAATAGTGACACTTAGTCAGTACCCTGAAACTGTAACTCATATTGTTTGGAAAACTATTCAAGATAACTATGTTGCCTCATTAAAGGTGTGAAATTAAAAAATTCACCCTCCCTCTTATTTCTTTATTTTTCATATTTTATCCTCTCTTGGTCATGCGCTACACATGGAACTCCTCCCTTTTCTTCCTCCGATAGGGTTTGATCCCTCTCCTTTGTCTGAGCTCCATTTTGATCAATATTGGGTGAATTGGAACCGTGTAGGTGAGTCTATCTTCACTAATTTCTCATTTATTCTTTTCTAATGCCTCATAGACCACGAAATTAGTGTGGTTCATTTTCCCCTATTTTCGGGGAATTCATCGGAAACTCTAATTTATTCAAAATAGTATAGATTTAGAGGATATGATCGGATGCACCAAAATATATGACTCCATGGTAGGTGTGAAATACCTCTCTTTGAGATCTATCTA
Organism: Viscum album; assembly: GCA_963277665.1. Taxonomy (NCBI): domain Eukaryota; kingdom Viridiplantae; phylum Streptophyta; class Magnoliopsida; order Santalales; family Viscaceae; genus Viscum; species Viscum album. The sequence continues at coordinate 1,501,557,242 of OY728135.1, forward strand.
GTGTTTTTGGGAACAAATTTTATTGAATCATTGTATTGACTGAACGAGACCCCAAAATTTATGTGGTTTCTTTTAATAAATTAATTAAAGCCTTACGAGATTTCAACAGAACTTCATACTCAAATATACAAGTGTTTTGAGTTGTACGAGAGGCTCAAAAACTAAGGTATTTAGGATGGGGGTGTTGTTTATAATAAATTGATTTTTTATATTTATTTTCAAATATCCAATTCAATTATATTGAATTGATTTATTTAAATTGATCTAAATAATATATATATATATAAATTTATTTTGATGTACTTATATAATCCATGGAATCATGATGGGCATGGCCCGAGGTTTGAGAGGGTGATGGCCATCAGAATCTAAGGCGATGTGATCCAAGGAATTTGGGTGGTGTTAACCATCGGTTGGGTGACTTAGTCATCAGATTAAGGTAACAAGGTTGTCATGTTGAGGGTATGGACCATGATATTGGATGGAATGGCCATTGGACTTGAGGGACATGGTTGCAAGGGAACGAGGTTCTAGATTTTATGTGGATTATGTACTATATTGGTGAATTTTACTCACCCATATTGGCCAAAACATCATTTGGAGTCATGTGCACACATGTTGACCTAGTGATGTGGTGGGTTTGACCACTCATTTGGGTAGAGGCCCCCATTAGTATATCTTAGGTAATTGGTTTAGGGGTGGTTTCCCTAGAAGCCACAATGATGGTGCGGAGCCACCAGGTGATAGTGTTGAGGCTGTCAGTTCAGGGATGAGGATCACCATATTAGAGGACATAGGGAAAGGACTAATTTTCAAGGATGGGAATCACCATTACCTAGGATGTTGTTCTTTGATCCAATAAGGATTTTACTTTGAGTATAAATAGTGTAGTGCCTCTATAAATTGGACTTAGTGACAACTAGTGCTTCCATGATTTGGTCAAAGGGACCACTTTTGTGTTGATTGGGAGTGACTTTGGGACATCAATAATATTATTTGGACATGACGTATAAGAAGAAAAATTGTTCAAGGTTTATCTATTAGAGGCGGGATCTGAGGGTTAACCTAGAAATTAAATATTATGGTCTTCCATTGGCTTATGTTAATGAACCTCTCTGTTATGGCTTACCAATATAGGGCTCTAGAGTTTGTATTAGTTGAGTTGTCATGGATGGATAACGGGGTACCTTTATGTTCCTTCCTTAGTTAGACTTTTTACATTGGTTTACTTTACTATATCAGCATGCTTATGTATATGTATATTCTATGGTCATCCATTGGATACCCCTTTTAGATATTGTATATATGACCAGATATGTATGCATGCTCTATTTTGATGTTATAAATTGTATGGATTACTTGTTAATTTATTCCCACTATTGTTTTTTGGTTATGTTTCTGCTATAGTATGTTATTGATTGTAGTTCTTCCATTGGTGGGTATGGTTTAAGTCTACTTAGTCTTTTCTTCCATTTCATGTTATATATAAATATATATACTCGGACCATTATACAATCATAACCTGAGGGTATAGTCTCTCCATTATCACCTTTATTACACCCTCACTACTAGTTGGCAGTCTTTGGTACCCATGGAGGCACACCTAATGGCAATGGAAATCGACTTGAAAGCTCTGTTGAGGTGGAAAATCAATTCATGTAACTACATGAATTATGCATTTTAATATACCTCATATATCATTTCTAGGAAGATATATCATTTATGAGTATTTGGTAATATCATTCAATCGGATGAACACACCATTAGTTTTTATGGGCCTGATGAATTGGGGTTTCCATCCATACATGGATATTTTGTTTTGTTCTTCATTGATCGGTGTATTTTCATACTTGATGTGATCATTAAAAACACATTTAAATCTATTGATTACACTAAGGGAGACTATGTTGTTTTCCGTGATCACAGAAATTCAGTTCTTGATAGATAAATTCACTTCCTTGGTCATATTATCACAGAGGTAGCAGTGTGTGTGGATCCAGAGAAGGTGAGATCCCTGGTTACCTTGAACCAAACCAATAATTTCTTTGACATAGAGAGTTTATTGAGTTTAGATAAATATTATTGGCGTTTTATCTAGGTTTTATCCATCCCAATAGAATTTACTACTATCTTGATCAAAAAGGGTTTAAAATCTGTATGGTTTGAATCTTATGAGAAATCATTTCTGGAGATAAAAAAGAATATTAACTTCACCATATATCCAACCATTACCTGATCCTGGTAGCGACTATACTATTTATTGTGATAATTTAGGTATTGGATAGGGAGTTTTTTATGTAAGGGGAATGGATTATAGTGTGTGGGTCTTATCAGTTGATGCCTCATGAGCATAACTAACCGATGAATGACCTTGAGCTCGCTATATCTGTTCATTCACTATATTGTTTGAGGGATTATTTTTTGGGAGAATGGTTCATTGTATTAATTTAACCATAAGCACATAAAATAAATATTCACTCATCCTGATTTAAACCTCAAATAGAGGAGGTGGGTTTAATTCATTCAGTCTATATATTTTAAGCTTACATATATTCCTGGAGAAGTAAATATTTTTACTAACACTTTGATCCTAAAGACTCATACACAAGTGGTTTAGGATAACAGTGGTGAATAGATGTCTATGGACATGTTTTCTGAGATTAATTTAGAGGTAAATTCAATCTCCAATATACTTTACTCATTTTTTTATCACTGACATCTTTACTATTGGATAGAATATACATGAGACAACTTTCTGATCATGAGGGATTAGTCTTAAGGGATAATGTTTCAAGAGAGGACCCAAAAACTGGTTGGTCTATTGATAAGGATTAATTCTCGAACATTCATGGTCCTGTATTGGTTTTGGTAGATATAAAAGAGGAGTTGATGAAATAGACTCATGCCTCTCTTTTTGTAATATATCTCAATCTTACCAAGATGTACCATGACTTAAACTTGTAGCATTGGAGGTCAGAGATGAAAGGGAGATCATGGGTTTCATTACACTATGATCCACATGTAAGTAGGTGAAGGAGGAACCCCAATAACTAGTATGACTTTTTCAACCATTACATATCACAAAATAAAAATGGGATTATTTTACTTTGGATTTTTTGAAAGGATTACCTATGTCACCTTGAGGATGTGACGTAGTATGGGTTATCAGGGATAGCCTGATGGCGGTCACCCATTTCTTGTCTATTAGGGATACTATATCGGTGGATGAGCTTGAGAGGCTATATGTATATGACACTATACACCTTCACAGGGTACCTTTTTCTATTATATTGGATAGGGACACTAATTTTACATCACTTTTATGGTAGGGGTTACTGAAGGATCTTGGTTCTAGGTGGTTCTAAGAATAACCTATGACACCCAAACCAACAGGTTTTTCAATCATACTATGAAGTTGTTAGAGTAAATTCATTGGGAATGAATAATTGATTTTAAAGGATATTTGTAGAAACATTTAACTCATTATGAATTCATTTATAATAATATATTTTAATTTAATATATATAAGGATCCTTACAATACCATATATGGTAGGTCATGTCATTCACCCCTATACTGGTTAGAGGTAGGAGATATAGTGTTACTGGGACCATGTCTCATTCAGGAGTCATTGGGGTAGGTGTAACTTATCTGAAAGTATATGGATATAGCTCATTTGGGTAGAAGTCCTGTGTCAATCCATTCCATAGATCTCCCAAGTTTGAAGAGGGATATTATGTATTCTGGCATGTAATTCCTAGATTTTTTCATCAATGGATTTTGAGATATGGGATGTTCTAACCTATATTTGTTGGGACTTTAGAGATCATGGATATATTAGGATTGTTATCCTACTTGTTATTTTTTCCTCAAAGGTACCAGGCCTTGCATGATGTCTTTATTGTTTCTCAGATTCACCATTATATTTCAGACCCATCTCATTCCATTCATCCTGATGATGTTGAGTGGGATGCTAATTATTCTTTTTAAGATAATCATATTAGTATCCTTTATTGAGGTATGAATTATCATTGAGGTAGGTCAGTTCCTATAGAAACCCTATACTTTTACACATATTATAACTTGATTTTAAGCATAATTAACCATCAAATACAAACAAAGGATCATAAATTATAGTGTCTTTGGAGGACTAGGTACATAATTATAAAACATGAAACCAAAATAAAAACAAATTTTATTTAATATCCATAATGAGATCTCAAATTCTTTTCAGATCTTACATTTTTATAGGATAACCTAAGGAATACATGAATAGAGGGATGAGTTAAAAAGTCCATTAAGGTAATAAACATCAAAATAAGACATAGCAGATGCGTTATAATGCATAATATGATGACATAAAAATGGTATAGAACATGAATATACATATAGAATAATAACATGTAGAACATGGTATAATGTAATAATGGAATCATAGGAATATAATATCAACATACAATATGAAATAAACTTGAGTTGAGGCTAAATTATAAGACTAGATCACATGGTGGAAAAAGTCCCATAAATGAATCATGTTTAGTCCATATCCCAACATGGAATCTCATGAGGCTAAACAATACCCAATTCATAGGATCACTATCTCGGTGTACCCATCATAACATGTTAAGGCATATGTGTTCCACATGAAGAGTCAAACATAAGGAGCCAATATAAGGGTTACCCATATAAAGAAATGAATATCATAATCATTTTATACGGCATAACAAATGGGTGTATCATAAATGTTTCCATGAAAGAATGAATTTAAATTATACATGGACAATCGTAAGGGAAAATAGGAATATATCTTGATAAGGTATGTGAAACTGAAGTGAAAACATGTAAAAGTGGTGTTCATGAAATATTAGAAATGATCCACTTTAGTGTGGTTTAAGGAAACAAATGAAGAGTATTTAAAGTAGATAAATGAATAATTGTTTTTGTTACAACCATAAAGAAACTAATATAGTTTTTCATCATAAAATGTGTGATTTTAGAAAAATTCTGGTGGATTAAAATAGATTAAGGATTGTACTTGAAAATGGTTAAAAAAATTAGAAATATCCATTTAATTAGGCTTACATATCAGGACACATTAAAAAGGGAACCTTATAAAACATGTAATAATTAAAAATTACATTGGGGTAAAGATATAAAAATCATATCTCGAGCGAAAAAATTGGGTTTGGGAGAGAATCCATTAACTTAATTCCTAAAGTTTTCTATACTTTCACTTAATATCCTAGATAATCAAATTATATCCATTAATTAATTAATTCAGAACCTCTAATACATGTATATGATTTATTATACTTTTATTAAGTTTATTTATATCCTTTTTATGATTTATAATATTCAATTTCATTCTTCTAGGTATATTTGTTTTATGGTTTTATGATTTGTTCGCTTGAGTTTAATTATGGGAGTTCTTTTAAAATGGAATAAAAACTAGAGAAGTAGAATAATATGATATTTATGCACCTCCATAAATTTAAATGGTCCCATATATTATTTTTATCATATGTGATAATTATTCATTAGATAAAATGTTAACGACGAACATTAGTTTATTTTGGTGAATTTTCAATGATCAAAAACTAGTTTTGTTTTATTATTTGATATTATACATATATATATTAGTTCCAAAACATATATTAAGTTGTAATATAAATTTTAAAAAACATTAACCATTATAATTTTTTTACAACCATCCATGAAGGTGAAAATAGAAAACAAAAATAATCAGCATCCATAAATTTGGTGAATCGACACATCAAAGATGGTGTTTTTTTAAGAAAACAATGAAGAGGTTAGATTTAATGATGGATATCCTATTAACATAAAACAATTATAGTATTTTTATGATACTATAGTTATCATATCACATTGGATAGAGGATGAAAGGATGAGGTAGAATAATGAAAGAATTTAAAAAGGGAAATGTGAAGGATTTTGCCTCTTGAATAATGTTTCTTTCAGAACTTCTTTAAGGCACATGAAAATGGTTTTTTGGTGTGAAAAACAAGACTAGAATGTGGAGAAGAGGTGTAGGAGAGAAATTTTAAAAAATATTAGCAATATCCAAAACATAAAAGGTTTGATGAGAAGCGATGGTGAGGGGTGGTATTTATAGTGGGAGGAGACATGTGTTTTTGATTATTTTATTCATTAGATAATTATTTTGAATCAAGACTATCAATTGTTTTCATTCTTGTGAATATTTAAAGTAAATGTTTTTGGAGATTTGGAACCAATGGTTTATTACCTCATCCATCCATCATTCATTACTCAATAATTTATGTATTTGTTAAATACACTAAATTACCACATTTCACTATTCACAAAAAAATAAACTAATTTAGAAATATATCAAAAATTAAACATAACCATTTTTAGAAATTTAGATTTAAAAAATGGGCTCCATTTTTTGAAATTTTCTTTATAAATTTTTGAAATTTAATTTTTAATTTTAAATCATCATTTACTTGAAAATACCGATTTAAATATTATAACTGATTTTAGAACACTTTGAAAAATTAATAATGGTCTAATAAAATTACCTTATAATCATAAGACAAGAAAATATTAATTTATTAATATATTTTATGAAAATAAATTTTCTTTTAAATATTATTAATAAAATTATGAATAAACATTTATGTTTTACCAAAATACCACCACTTAATTTATCATTTTTTAAAAATTATTTACCTATATAAATATATAAATATATCATATTTTCACATATAAAATACATAAATTTTATTTATGCATTAATATGTGAGGTTACTATTCTATTCTCCTAATTACTATTCTTAATGTTCACATTACTATTCTAATGGCCAAGTTACCATTTCATTGGAATAAGTTACTTAATTTTTATAAATACCTAAAATTTCATTCATTATTCATTTATGAAGTTTTTATTGTGTTATATATGTGATTTTATGTGATTTATACAATATGAAATAATTATAAGATGGGAATTACCATTGATAAAATTTTGGGTCGTTACAGTTCCACTAGTTTGGGTGTTATGGCAACACGACCACATATAGGTTGGGACCTAGGAGAGAGAGTCCGATGTACATGCTCAATAGACTGAATTATTCTCCAATGACTATCAATCACCCTCATAGAAACATTGGGATATTTTTATTAAGTAGGGGATGTTATAAGATATTTTATTCTAAAAAAGGAATGGATAATTTAAATTAGTATTTAAACATATTAATTTATTCTAATAAAATTTACTAATGGTTTTGGCTAGGGTTTGGGAGAGTATAGGGATTTTATAGATCCCAAAGTTCTAAATTTTGGTGAAACTGACTAAGGCACATGGTTAGAACAATGTTAGTGTAACATCTCATTACCATTATCAGGTATCCTTCTTCTCTCATGTCATTTAACTCTTTATTTGGGTATGTTTCGGGGATCCAAATGATAGAGAAAATTTTCTAGGGAAAATGACATAATGTTTAGGGATGTATATTTTCTTGAATTATTGGATTCTATGTATAAATGTGTTAAAGGATTGTAGTTAGGGTTTGTATTAGTGGTAAACACCCCTTAATTCTACATGATAAATGGGGGTTCAAAATCCATTGGGCGAAGGATACTGTATCTGTACTGTAGTGACTGTAGCAGCGGCAACACTATATCAACGGTGGGCATTGTCGCGGCGGCAGGTCACTGTAGTGGCGGTAGGGTACTGTAGCAGCGGCAAGGTTCTATAGGAGCAGTGGGTACTATGCAGTACTGTAGTAGTGTGGGTATTGTAGTCGTACTATTCACAGAATGGTCCTTGGGCCATAAAAATGGGCTTATGGGCCATGTAATGGGCTAAATTCCCACTAGGTTTTAGGGCTATGTAATGGGTCTCCCTCTACCTAGTTAAATAGGTCTTTTCTTTAGTTTATTAATAAATGAGGCTTTGGACCCATCCATTAAAAAAAGTGTTAATGGATTTGTGAGGTTCTCCCTCAGTTTTAATAACACACAAGTTATTTGTTATTTTTTAGGAGAAATTGGCTTTTAACTATCTATAAGAAAAATACATATCATTTAATGTGTTTATACACCATGTATTGGTCACTAGTAAGATGTCATTATTTTAGTTCATAACGTGAAAATGTTACACGTCATTAGAAATCTACATGCCAAATAATGTGTTTACAAATCGTGTATTGGTTGTTAGAAATATATCGTGAACTAATGTACGTTAGGAATATTACACTCCATGAATATATTACATGTTTTATAATGGTGAAAATAGGTATTTTAACCTGATGTGATGTTTTTTTTTCATAATATTTGGGTTTCATGGATTACATGATGTGAAAAGGGATTGTATGCCATGTAACCCTCATGGGTTGTGTTTTTAAGGTGTTTTATGGTTGAGTTTTGTTCTATTCAGCTATAATATTCTTCCCTCTCAACCTAGGTGATTTCCCATGTGATTTTGGAAACCACCACACCTTTTTAACATTTAATTCAGTGATTGGTCATCATTGTGGTTGTTGTGTGTTAATATGGGTTACTAATACTTCTATTTCTTTGTTCTTGTTGATCATGGTAGAACCATCAGGTTTCTTTACTCGATCCATTAATTTTTTATGATAATATTCTTGATCCTTTCTAGATCTATTATGTAATATTCCTCTAGAGGATATCCCTTGTGTTGGTGTTGGTGCATCATGCGATTTTCTTCGAGGAATGTTCTGATTTTTCCTCTTTTCCGACCACTTTATATGTTGAATTGATTCTAATATATGAGGATTAATAATAGGACCACTATTTTTTCTCTTCATTCATCCTTTTTATTGGATCCAATTTTAGGAATGTGTGACCTCATTTAGAGGTATTTGGTTATATCACTAGCCTATGTTAGATGAACTATATTTCTATAGTTTTGATAAATTGTTTTATAAGTGAAATTGCATGATTGGTTAATGGATTTGTGTCTATGGAGAAGTTTTCTAATAAATTATTCATTTTACCTTATTTTATAAATAGAAAGTTTTATTTTTAATGAATTGTGAAATAGACTTATGAAATTGTTTTCAATGAAGGATTTTGATGAAGTATATTTGAAAATATAAAACATTTGGAAGCCTTGGGTACTTAGGTAGAAGGTATATCTTAGGGAAATTGTCCATGTATTTTTCAGAGGTTTACTCATTATATGTTCTTATTCTCCCTAGAACCATTGTTCTAGGGACTTGATTAAAGTTATTTTCGGTTCACTCAAGGGGTGTTCCTCTATTCTTAGGCCTATGTTATAAGGACTTGAGTGTGCAGTAGTCACTTATTACAGTATGAGTAGTCTGTTAGCCTAATATGTAGTGATCCTTGGCATGATGGAACCTATGATTTTGATTTTTATTGCATTTGAATTGATATTATGCATGATTTTATTCAATTTGAATTATTTGATGTAAATGAAATTATTTAAAACTGTTATGAATAATTTATTATAATTGTGGAAAAAGGGAAAAACATTTACCGTGATATTGAGTTAAATACTGTTAAACTGTTTTTCATGCCATTATTTCCTTAAAGTTGAGGTTTTTTTAGAATTTTTTAGAGAGACTTGATTTGGAACACCTAGGAGAGATCCTATTATTCATGTTTAGATCACACCCTATGCACCACTTCAGTGGTGCATATAAATATTTATGTATTTGGATGCATGGAAAGGAGAGGTGTTATAGTGAGGAGGTGATGTTATTTTTAGCTGAGTCTAGGTAACTAGTGGTCAGATAGTGGGAGTTTTCTCACACAATAACATGGAGAATCTATTTTTTTATTATCCTTTGATGTTAGACTTTTAATTTGGGATGTTCTTAATTCTTTATGTTGTTTCATTTATTCTTTATTCTTTAATTTATAGCATATGTTTGTCTCATCTATTCTTTATTTGTATTTTATATATATTTCATTTAGTTTTTTTTATTTTGGGAGAAATCATTCCCACTAATTGTTTTTGATGTCTAGGTGCTAGTCTCCATCTAGTGGGGATTGTGAATTCCCTTCGAGTATGAAGATATTTAGGTCTAGTACTAGTTTGAGAGGGTATCTCGGTCGGGTTTTCCATAGTTTGGTATTAGAGGATGTTTTTTTTCAAAATTAATTGTATTGGGATGTTGGGTATAATGGCGATAATATTTTATGGACTTGAGAATTAGTTTGTGGTGAGTTCTTGAACAACTATTTCCATAACGAGACTAATGTTACCATGGGATGTTGGGATGTGCGTCTCATGTTTTGAGTTATGATCTAAATCTCAATCTTTTCTTATGGTTATTCTTGATTTAACTGAGATTATCTTTTTATCTGGTCATTTCTTATGTTTCAGTGCATAGAAGAATTCAATTTATATTTCTTATATGGGTTCCTCGTGAGGTTATAATATATAAAACTCATGGGAATCCTTATCAAGATCATAATCTTATCAAGCTTGTCATGTGGGAAGTTTATTCTATCAATCAAAATGTATTACAAGTCCAAATATCAATTATTATGGTACAAACAATAGTTTGAAGAGATATGGATCCATCATGGGAGTTTATATATGAGAATCCATCATCCATTAAACGTATTAATGAACATTGATAGGTGGAGGATTTTATGGAAAATATCGGTCAGATCTTTGAATTAATAGATACACCTAAGAGTATCAAGGTGAAGTGTGTTCCATTCATAATTGTGGGTCCCAACAAGTGATGGTTATATTCCAAGGTATATGTAGATAGGCATGTGGGATTGGACTTGAAGTGTTTGAAAACTCTCTTATTCCATCAGTTTTTTCTAGAGTCACTAATGATGGAAGAGTCTATGGAGTTCCTCTCTTTGTATCAAGGAGAGTGTTTGGTGTTTCTGTACACCAATTAGTTTTTAGAACTAGTTTTTTTCTCTAATGGTAGAAAAGAATGATCAGCTAAAGAATCAACAGTACCTACATGATTTTAAAATAGATATCATATCACAGGTATTTAGGCTGAATATTTTGAACATTTTAGAGATAGTAGATAGAGAAATGATGACATAGGTGGATATTTCATGCGAGGTTAGATATTTTCTCTTTCCCTTCCACCCAGTTGCATCTTTATTGACATGAAGGGGGAGAATATGAAGTGCAAAGATCATCACAAGAGTGGTAGAGGTTATTTTTATCGGTAAAACTCCTATATAACTTTAGTGAAATCTTGTAGTGTTCCCCTAACTTTATATTAGTGTGGAAAGGTTGGGAACACTTGGCACTCTATTAAAATACATGTGATGATTTGTAATAGTTATGGACATTATAGTCATCTTTGGTGTTTCTATTAGGATATTTCTATCCGTTGTTATGTTCAAGGATTGTCAGATCCAAAGGATATTACAGTATATTTATATGCTTCATATACTATATGTATTTACCCACATGCCTCAAGAGTTAATAACCGTTATGTAGAAAATGATTTTTTGAAGGAGATAGATTTAGGTCTACTGAATCTGAGAGGTACCATCAATATTGATTAATCGGTAGCTATTTCTTTATTTGATACTGGTGTTTCCCACTCATTAATATCTAGCCTTTTGTTGATATTATTAAACATACAACCGAGATCATGTCATTTCTTATGGAGTTAGTAAAACCTATTAGGAAGAGGAAAGAGTAGGGGCTTTAGTGTATTTCTTGTTCTGAATTGATAATTGATGTTGAGTTAGTATGGGGTTTCATTATTTTTTATTTTTATTTGTTTGAAATCATCATTCAGATGGATTGTCTTATTGATCATCATGGTGAGTTTGATTGTTATTATTGGTGTGTCTCATTTCTTACCATTGATCAGTATCCATGGTGTTTTAGGGAGAGTGGGATTTGAGTTCAAGTAATGTAAGACCTTCCCAAAAAAACCTTGGAGTTTGTTTACTACTATAGTAGATGATCCCAATGATGTTTCTTCTATTTTAGATCATTCCTCTATTTTTATGGACTTTTCTATTTTTTTCCCAAAGTATTTATCTAGTCTTTCTCCATAGAGAGAGGTAGATTTTATGATTGAAACAGTGTTATATAGATAGCCTCTTTTGATACCCTCTTATTATATGGCACCAACAGATCTAAATTTTTTGAAGATTCTGTTTGATGGACAAATGGAGAAAGGTTTTTTTCACCATATTTTTTCTCCTTATGAAGCACCCATTCTCTTTTCTAAGAAGGTGGATGCTTCACTTTTATAATTCATGTATTATCGGAAGTTTAATCAGATAATGATTAAGAAAAATTATCCTTTTCCTCATATGGATGATCTATTTGATCAGTTAATGGGAGAAATGGTTTTTGAAGATCAATCTTCAATCAGGTTATCATTGGCTCAGATTTCATAAATATGATATACCAATGACAGATTTCTAGAAGAGATATGGTCATTACGAATATTTAGTGATGTTTTTTGGTATAAATATCACTCTAATTTTTATGGAATTGATGGATTAGATATTCCATAATTATCTCAACACTTTTGTGTTATTATTCATGGATTATATTTTGTTTTATCCATAATCTGATCATGAGCATGATCACTATTTGAGTTTGGTTCTTGAGATCTTGAGTAGTCACCATTTGTTTGGAAAGCATTAGAAATGAAATTTTAGGATCCAAGAAGTGATGTTTCTGGGATATGTGATTTTTAGTGAAGAATATGATTTGATCCTAAGAAGATGAAGTGTGTTTTGTCTTTGGAAGATCCATCAAATATTTTTGAGATTTGGAGCATCCTTGGTCTTGTTGGATATTATCAATGATTTTTCAATGATTTTCCAAATATTGAATCACCTTTAGCTGCTCTTACCAGGAAATGGGTAAAATTCATATGGGATGAAAATTTTCACTCTTCTTTAGATGAGAAGGAATGACATATGAAATGCACTCTTATTCTGATCTTACCTAAGCCTGGTAAAAGGTATGTGGTTTTATATGTTTCTTCTAATGTTGGTTTATATTGAAAGATTATGAAAGATGGTCATGGGGTGGATTATGACTACCCTGAAATTTGACCTCATGATAATAATTTCCCTATTCATATTTTATAGATATCATAGGTTATGGATGCACATAGGGGTTAGAGAAACTATCTTTTTAGGGATAGGGGTACAGAATTTTCTAACAATAAGAGTTTGAGCTATATATTTTCTCACAAATAATTGATCCCCAATTTTAGGTGGTGGGTGGAGTACCTTTAAAAGTTTGAATTTGAAATCACTTACACCCCAATGAAGGGAAATTTAATTGTAGATTCTCTCACTATGAAAGTACCATTATAGGCTATTATGGAATCAAAGGAATAATGTAACCTTGTGGGACTCTTTTATGAACATGATGATGTTTAAGGTATTGTTCTAGCTAGTTTCATGTAATAATATTATATCCTTGTGTCTTTTCTATAGATTCAGGGGTAATAAGTTGAGTTTTGTGGAATTTGAGAACCCTTATATGTTTGAGAGATCATTTCTAGTTGGTCTCTCTATTGAGATGGTATTCTCTATTTTAGGGGCTGGTTTATCATCCTAGAATCTTTGATGAGATTAGTTTAATTGGATTCTCATATTTATTAGTGGTTCTCTAATCTAGGCACTATGAAGATGTATTATGACCTGATATCATGATTCTGGTGGTCGAGTATGAAGCGTTACACTATTGATTTCGTGTCTCACTGTTACACCTACCAAAAATTAATGGAAAAGCCTTTGAAAACCTCTAATATTATCTAATATATTCTAATTTTATTTTGGAAATGGGAAAAGGTGTCCAATGATTTCTTTTTTTGGATTACCAAGGACTCCCTAAGGGATGAATTCCATCTAATTGGTGATTCATGATTAAACAAATTATACTCACTTAATTCCGATTACGGACACCAATAATGTTTAGGATCTAGGTAAGATTTATGTGTAGGGGATTATGAGATTGCATAGGGTTCCATCTTCCATTATTTTAGATAGGGATTTTATGGTTACTTTTTGGATCTATTGGAGTCTATAATAAGTTATGAGGACTCTATTCAAGATGATTTCAACTTATCATCTACATAAATACACTCATAAAGAGTATGTGATTTAGATCTTACAGGATATGATACATGACTACATCTTATATTTTGGTGGAAAGTGGTATAACTATCTAGTACTGGATGTTTTTTATAATAAAAGCTACTAGTCAATGATTACAATGGATCATTTCAACACTTTTTATGGTCACCCATGCCCATCACCTACTTATTGGGAAGAGTTGGGAGATGCCTATTTGGTTGTACTAAGTCTTGATCAAAATATTCCAACAAGTATTCATGACATAGACTGGTGTTTGGTTACAAAACAGAGTCAACAAAAATCCAATGCAAATATGCAGCATCAACTTTTGGATTTTTCTATAGGTGATCTAGTTTTCTTGAATTTTTATCTTTATTTGGGTCACTATCATCGTAGAATATAGAAAAACGTGGATCCAATATATATTGGACTATTTAAGATCACTGAGAAGCTTAGGATGGTTTCTTATTGATTAAAATTTATGGTTCAATTTATGAAAATTTCTAACGCCCTCCAAATATCACCACTCATGAAATATGATCTTGATACTTTTTGTGTTTTATGTTGGGAAGAGATCGAGTTAGATCCAAACATTTATACTATAGAGTTACTAGTGGATATCATTGAATATCATGAGAAATTATTGTGTGTCAAATTAATTCCAATGTTCATAGTTTTATAGAGGCAAGAAGTAGATTCTCTTGAGACTTGGAAGTGTTTTCCATTGATGAGAGAGCAGTAGACTCACCTATTTTCTAGAAATCATTATTCCATATGAATTCCTGAGGATTTAAAGTATTATGGTGGGGCATTTTTAATATCCCATTGTCACTTTCAGGTATTACTCTTCTCTCATGTTGTTTCTTTATTTATTTGGACATGTGTTGTGACTCTCAAGGATAGAGAGATTTTTTGGGGGGAAATGAAATAATGTTCTAGGATATATGTTTTTTTAATTAATATCTTCATGGTATAAATAGGTTAAATTCTTTGTGGGGTTATCCCTATGTTCGGAGAACACCATAGTTGGTTTGGGTTTTTCAAAAGAAACTAGTATTTTGACTATATTCAGGAGAAATACATGTCATGTAATGTATTTACATGTTGTGTATTGGCCACTTGTAAGATGTATTCATTTCATTTTAGAGCGTGAAAATCTTACAAGTTGTGAGAAATTTATAAATTATGTAACGTTTTTACATGTGATTTATTGGGAACCAAAAAGATGTTGTGAATAGATACAATGCATAATGATTACATGATGTGAACATATTACACATCATATAATAGTAAAAATAAAGATTTTAACTCCAAGGCAGTGGGTTTTTAAGCATATTTGGGTTTCATGGATTCCACAGTGTGATAAGGGATTAAACATCATGTAATCCTCATGTGTTGTGTTTTTTAGGAACTTCACGGCTGATTTTTTTTCAATTATCACATGCTTCTTCACTATTGAACTAGGATATCTCCTATGCAATTTTAGAGACCTCCACTCCTTATAGATCTTTTTTATTGATTTATTATCCTTCCTATTGTGGTGATTTCTTCTAGGTAAGTTACATTTTTTTATTCATTGTTTTTTTTCATGGTATCACCATTGTGTTGAATTATTGGATCCACTGATTTGTGATGATCATATACTTAATAATTTATATATATTCTTTTCAATCTTCTTATAGTGGATAATACTTATGATATTTGTGTTTTGGAATTAATTTTTCTTTAATATATGTTATGATCTATCCTATCCACTGACCACTTTACATGTGGAATTTATTTTGAAATGTTAGAAATAATTACAGGACCACTATTTTTTTGATTGTGTTCATCCTTGTTGGTGGATCTCATTGCGGGCATGTGACACTCGAGTCTAAGGTAGGTTGTTCCTTATCTAGCCTACGTTGGACGAACTATATTGCACTGGTTTTGCTAAAAAAATTATAAATTAAATGGCAGGATTGATTGATATATTTGGCTGTGCATAGTGGGTTTTTATATAAAAGATGGTTTTATACTAATTTTTTAAAAGAAAAGTGTATTTTCAAAAAGCATGATTTTAATGAAATTGTTTGGAAGATGTAGCACATGGGAAACTTTTGGTATTTAGATGGAAGGTGTATATTAGTGACATCATCCATGTATTTTTGGGGGGTTCATCCATAATGTGTTCCTCTTCTCTATTGGACCATTTTTCTAGGGACTCAATTAACATTTTGGGAGTTCACTCGTGGGGTGTTCCTCTATTCTTACGTTTGTGTTCTAAGGACTTGGTTGTGCACTAGTCATTGACTATGTTATGAGTAGTTTTCAAGTCTAACCTGTAGTGATCCTTAACAAGATGTTACGTGTTCTTAAAATTTTTATTGTATTTGATATGATATGATGCAAGATTTTATTTTATTTTGACTTATTTGATGTATATGAAATTGTTTGAGACTATTTTACCTTCATTATTAGAGCTATGGAAAAAGGTAAAATGTTCGCCATGATTTTGAGATTAAAACTATTAAATAGTTTATCATGACTTGTTTTCCTTAATGTTGAGAATTATTAATATTATCTTATGGAGACTTGATATTTAATATCTGGGTGGCATCCTACTGAGCTTGTTTAGATCACACCCTACACACCTCTTTTGGTGATGCATTTTCCTTAGTACATATTTAGATATAGGGAAAGGCAATGCACCACAGTGAGGTAGTATAGATTCAATCAACTAAGTCTGGGTAGCTAGTGGTGAGATGGTGGGAGTTTTCATATGCTATCACATAGAGTAGATATTTTGGGTTTTTTTGTCATTTTATGTTGTACTTATACTTTGTGTTTTTTTGATTACTTATATTTGTTTTCTTTCCTCTATCTTCGTTCAGTTATAGAATATTTTTATTTCTTCCTCTATTTATTTCTATTGTGTATATATGATTTGTTCTTACTTTAGGTGGGGTGAAATAATTTCCTTGGATTGTTGTTGATGTCTAGGTTCTAGTCGTTAGCCCATGGGTAATGGGAACTCCCTTCTGGTATATAAAAATTCAGGTCAGGTACCAATTTTGGAGGGTATCCAGGTAAGGTTCACAATAGTTTCTACTAATAGTGTGGCTCAATCGTACAACCTAAAGGGAGTAGTGAATGTTTAGATAACTATGTGAAAGACGATAAATGAATATGTGAGAAACTATAGTGGTTTTACAAATATTAAATTCATGGTTTGTCTAACCATGCACCTAATCATGAGAGGGGCATGGTTATTGTATAGTGATCATGTATAAGTTGCACACGATTTGTCTAACCGTGAACCTATCTGTGTGATGGGTATCCTACATGGGATAGTATTTTATTATGCTTGGCACATGATTACATTTACCATGAAAACAAACCATGTTTCCCTTTTAAAATGGATGAATTTGAAATTTTTTCCTCTATTCATATTAGTAAAAAAACCTCTTTTCTTCTCCCTAAAATGAATAGGAGGTCATTGTTCGATCCCCCTCCTCATTTCCCTCTTCTAGGTTCCTTTGGATATCTTTCATACAGACTATGATTCAAGAATCATTGGTCACATTTGATCACTCTCAATAATCGATAAAATTATTTAACTTCAGTTATTGATTTATCTCTCTATCATTGACATTGTTTAAAAGTGAGTTAGTATTCCATATTTTAGGGCATTTGTCTATTTCTCATATTTCTCCCATTCTATGCTAGATTAGAGGACAATATTAAATGAGGAGTCATCTACCAGTATAAGGTAGGTGGTCTAGCTCTTTTCCCAATAATTTTTTATGTCTATATCATACATCATTTTTTTATAGGCCAAAATTTCTGTGTGAAGATCATTAAATGTCAAATTAAGTTATTAAATTTTTAGAACCTTTTTTAGGATGGTCCTCACAACCTATGTTTATCATTAGAGGTTTTTTTCCTTGATGGGAGGCACCCCTTAGGTTGTGTCACAAAAAATTCCTATGAACATGATACCTTGATATGAAATTAAACCCCCTTGAGGTGAATTTAATTGGCTTTATCAATGAAATTGATTAATTGAATTAAATGTAATGGTGTGATACCATACTAGGATCCTAAGAATAGGATATGTAATTAACCCAGCTTCTATAGTGTGTTCAATTTCCTTTACAAATTAAATAGTTAAATGAGTTAAATGAAAGGTGGATGGTTTGACCATGTCACTTAAAATTTTATTAATTAAGAAATATAATTTTAGTTATCTTTAAAATTATGGAATCTTGGGTAATTTTCAAACCATGCTTGACTATATTCACAAACTATGAATTAATTTAAAGTGGTGTAATTCCATAAGTGATACTTGGATTCCCATTGTGGATTTCCATGGATAGACTCATGGCATGCTAACCAATTTTCTGATGTGTTTGACAAGCGAAATACCACCCCTATAAATGATCATTATCTTATAATTGTGAATGCCCTAAATTAGCACTGAGGGTTAACCTATATTTTGTGAAATTAAATTGAGTTCCTTGGATTATTATCCTTAGATTTGGATTAAGGTTACAAACTACCTTTCACATTACATTCAGCACCATTCAAATCTATCACTGAGGCTACCTAAGACATGATCATATGGATTAGGTAGCACTTTTCCCTTAAGATGAACTTCCAAGGGCACACCCATATAGACATCACATAGTTTATAAAATTTAAATTCCATGGAAACTAATGGAACCTTATATGATCATCGCTATATATGGACACCTCATATTTATGCCTTGGGTCCCAATAATAAATTTAATTTAAAATGTGAAATTATCAATGAAATTATCATCTTAGGCCAAAGAAGGTAACATAGAGCGAGTGTTCCACATTAAACCTAGACCTATATGGTATATTTATTTATCACCTTTATTTATTATACCTACACACTACTCATTATATATTCACAATGTGGATATTTCTAGACAGAATTTGTGGTGGTCTAATAAGATTTAGTCACACCTTATTTAGGTAAGAGATTAGAACTCAAATAGAATTTATAGATATAGGTAGGGACAAAGGGATTCACCTTTCTATGGATGCTTTATTTTATGTAGTATGATAGATTACGGTAGATAGGGATCAAACATGTGATATTAAATCTATTAAAGATAGATTATAGTTGTTTATATTTTGTATAACATGCGTTATGTTTGACTGCTTCCCTATTACCCTTGTATTCCCCCATTTTTTTATTGATACATGACACAATTATTTTTATGTTCCATTGGGAACTATTTATGCTACTTATTGCCTGGATGTTTATTTCCACTTTTTCGATTATTAATTATTCCACTGGTTTATTCATTTATTTTACCACTATGCCCCACACTGATTATTAAGTTATAGTCTATCCAATTTACCATCAATAACCCTCACTAATATTCGGTAACCATTAGTATACATGGAGATATGCTTGATTCATTTTTTTAAACAAGATTGGTTACTTCTAAGTGAACTAGTTCTAGGACATCAAAAAAGAACTACATTAAAACTCCCTAAGTAGTGACATATCAATAACTTGGACAATGAGGAGAAACATTAGGTATTATTACCATTAGAATATTCAAAAAATTGTATTTTCTAAATCCAAGGGTTGAGGGATATTTTGAATTGAATAAAATATTTTGATATATTTAATATTAATAATTGAATAAAGTCTAAAAAATTAATAATAAAAATAAAAGTGATTATTTTATATGTATAAATATGTAGGATATAAATTGAAAGTAATTAAAAGGAAAAATTAAGATCAATAATAGAAAATTAACACATACTTACTAATAAAATATTCCATGAGTGGTAAAATAAATTATACATAGGTTCATGACATGAAAGGAAATTATAAGAGTCTAAAACACATGATGATCCACCATAAAAGATGTGATGGTGAATATAAATCTTATAGGTGACTCAAGGGTTATTAATTTTATGTTTACATCATAATTTTATCATCAATGTCTAGTGAGTTTGGAAAGTAACATGATGACATGTAATGGTTACACAAAGTTGTCTCATCTCTGTGAATTTTATAAGGAGAATGTAAATCAGGAAACAAATGAGATTATTATTACAAGAAAAATGTGTAAGTTATAATATAAAATCTATTATGGTATTCATTAACTCAAGATAATAGAGTATATTTATTTATCAGTACATTTTGAATTCAGGTTAAATAATTTTATTTTAATATATCTCATTATCTCAACCTTATCACCAAGATATTCTAGATTTATTGACAACAATAAATGAATATTATAGAGAAGTCAATTTAATAGGATTTAGATAATGTTTTAAAATATAATAAGGTAAAAATAAAAAACAAATATCATATTTTTATGGTGAATAAGAAAAAGGAATTGTGAAAACGCATACATAAATTAAATTTCTAAAATCACCTTTATAAAATTAATTTATGAATATAATGATAAAAAGGGAGAGAATAAAATAATAGGTTACTTACTTCACATGTGGAATGAAAGGTTAGAGTAAGTGGAATTAAAAATAATTAAAGAAGACGTAGGCATAACTTTCTACTTCAGGTATATTCATCATTTCATGCCATATTTATATTTTAATTCAAATTAATTAGACTCAACATGTGGCTCTAACATTTGAATCCAAATCTAATAAAAAAAATATTATAAATATTATAATAATTTAAGTGTATATTTAAGAAAGTACCATAGAATGAAATGTACATTATCTAGAGAAAATCATATCCTAACATTTTCAAGGGTAATGATTATTGAATTATAAAATTGTTATAATGCATTTCGTTTTACCAAAATAGTGTCTCAATATCAATTTTTGGAACAATGTGATTGTATTTATTGTTTTGAAATAAATATTATTATTAGATAACATACATGGATATTAGTTTAATTATACATGAATTAGAGATATCTTATTTAGTTAAATAACGATAAATATACAATATAAGGCTCAAAATAATATCCAGTTGTGGTAAGATAATACTTGAAAAAGTAAAACCAAAATTAAATTTCAAGAATATGTATATAAGGATTTTTTGAATTTTGAGATAAAAGTCATTTAATTTTCATGCTTTCATTTAAGTTATAATGATCAAGTCACATTTTGGTATTAAAGGGGATAAATCTATAAAGCTTCAAAAAATAGTTCAGTAAGATATATATGAACTATTTATATAGAAACTAGAGGTAAATTATTATACTTCATGATTTTAATGATATAATTTATAGATGAACCAAAAAATGAAACTCCATTAATGGGATTCATGCAATATATTTTCAAGTGGATAATGTTATGGTTAATAATATAAAAGAAATGGTGGGAATGTAATATAATGAATATCTTGGCCAAATATTCATCGATCATTAAATGTAGAGTGGATATTAATTATAATCTTACACTTTATTATACACATCATAGTCATGATGTTAATAAAAATGTGTAATTTTACCTTTATTTTCATAGTTAAATAAGTACTGAGTCTAATAATCCTAAAAAGTCTTTCATTGTCTCTTTTGAGACATTATTTATAAATAAAAATGGTAACACTTAACCATATGGAACCTATAATGAAAAATAGATATCATTTAAGTTATAATATTAATAAAATTCAATATGTAATAAATTCACATGTAATGACGTGAATAATTCTTGGTTTTTAACTGTTAAAATAGATATTCATCAGCAAATATATACTTTCCATATTTGAAATATATTGAGGTTACAAAGGATATGATGTAAATACCTAAGATAGAAAACGCATTTTCTATAAAAAAATATTGTATTTTTATAAATGGGTAAAAATATATTATTGAGATAGTATGGGAAATATTTATTTTGATAATATCAGTGATTATGATATATAAAAATTTAGCGTAGGAACAAGTTTCAAAAGTTCTCATGGAAAATTAATGTTTTATAGACACACAATTCATGGGACAATTATAAAAAAATGAGATACAAGTTCTTTTTTCACCGTTTGAGGTGCTACAGTATTAAATAAGAATAATAAATACATATTATATAAAGAAAAAGTAGGTAAAAAATGATCCAAAAATTAGAAAGTGGATATAAATTTAGAAATTTATTCCATATAAAAAATCATGTATGTATCTTGGTAGAACATCCAACTAATATAAATATCACTAAGTATAATTGGGTATTCATGAAAGAGTTATATATGGATGGTAAAGTGAACTTGCAGTGGACCAAGCTAAACATGAATTAAATAATACATTAATATCATGATTTAAATAATAATTCTCACAAAGAGTCTCATAATACAAGGACCTAAAGGTCTAGTGACTTGGAGATTAGCTACATAAACATCTTATTTTACAACACTTGAAAACATTTATATATAATAATTCTCCTATAAACTATTTATAGACATATCACATGACACAATCATCTTTATTACCTAGGGATTGGAATCAAAATAAAGGGGTGAGATAAAACCCTCAATAAGGGAAAAGAAATATCATAAAGTATTATATTATAAACATGAATAAGAATATGAAAAAGATATAAATAAAAAAAATCTCAAAAGGCCATGGATAAAAATCAAAAAACACGATATAGAAATGTAAGATCATAATAATATAATTAATTATCCATTAGAGAAATTTTTTCATTGGAAAAAATATCAGTAATCATAAAACATTTGAGAATGACATAAAAGAGTATAATAATTTTAAAACAAGGAAAAATTAAAAAAAAATTGGCATAACATTATTTTTTTTAAAAGGAGGATTAATCATAAACTTATTATTTCATGTCCTTGTGAACCTGGATACTCATCAACCTATTCACATATATAATTTTACATAGAGTTTAATTCCTTCACACTCACCATTTGTGAACATAGTGACATGCTATTATGTTCACATGTAAAATTGTGAGTAGATATTAATGCCATAACACTAAAACATTGTGAACCTAGTGATCTTATAACCTATTCACACATAAAATTGTGGGTAGTTCTTAATTACTACCTAATTTAACTTTGTGACCCTAGTGACTTTCTAACCCATTCACACATAAAATTTTGAGTTGACCTTAATGCCACCACACCGACCCTTTTTAAAAATAGAAACACTTCATCCTGATCACATAAGATTTCTATTTCATGAGATGTAATACATTACTCAACTCATTATAGGGAAATATAAATCCAACCTACCTTATAATCTGTATATTTTTGTGCCACTTGAAAATTGAACATTCATCATCTCATACATAACCCTAGTAAAAAAGAATGGGTTTCTTAAAGAATTAAAAACAATAACATAACATAAAATAAAAAAACACTAAATTTCCAAATAAACTCAAATTATAATAATATATAAATATTGATTAAATAATAAACTCATAAAAGTTAAACCTTTGAGGGTAAATAGAATTGAAATAAAAAAAATTTCAAAAAAATATTTTAAATATTATTAAAAATGATGATGTGTATATCACTCATAAAAGACTTTTTAAAAATGTTAAAGAGAATATTTTTTAAAACTTATCATAAAAATTTCAAAATAAATGGTCATTGAAAATATATAAAGATTATAAAAAATTATAATTGAAAATAATTTGAAAACATTTACTCTTAAATGAACCTTTAACAATTTTTACTTTAGAAAAAAAGAATATTTTTTAAAATGGGATGTGAATTTTTTTTGAAAATGTTTAATTTTAAAAAACATATTTAATAATAGGATACAGAAAAAAATAAATGTCATACAAAAAATGTGGAGTGGATAATAAAACCTCATTATTTTGAATGGATGAAAGAAGCTTTTGCACATTTTGAAAAAACATTATTGAGAACCCACATCATTAAAAGAGTATTAAATATTCATTTTAAAAGGGGGTAAATAATTATTAAAATTATAACACCCTAATATTTGATGAAATAATTTTATATAAAAAATTATTTATTTTATATTTTTGTTTACATGTAATACTTATTTTATACTAACTATGATATATCATCGAAATGATATGATTTAATATGAAATTTATTACCTAGATGTTTTATTGGAAGGTATGAATACGAATAAAAATAATATAAAAACACTTATGGTTTAAACATGTATAAAATGAAATAATTATGAATATATTTATTATAAATGAAAATAAAAAAAATATAGGATTGTAAAAGAGATGTTTTTCTGAATAATGATTTTAACCCTACCAGTATGTTTTATCATAATAAATTAAACTAATCACTATTGGAAAATGATTTTAATGAAATTAAAATATATTATATATTATATATAAAGTTTTAACATTAATTTAATGTTTTTTATTGGCATAAGATAAAAATAAATCAAGTTTCATGTTTAATAATGTATTTTTCTAAAAAAATGTTTTCATCACATTTTCGCACTAATTTTAAAATGATTTTCTACCACTTATAAAAGCTGAATATTGAAAAATTGATTCCATATTGTGAATAAGGAGGTTTAAATTTGGTAAATAGGATCATTTTATTTTTTTCAATGTGAATAATAGTTGTGGTAAATATTTTTTACCATCATAAGGGTAAAATGGGTAGAACATGGTTAAAACCATGAGAAAATGTTTCCAAATCAATCCAAACACTTTAATTTATTTAATTGTATTTAATAAATTAGACCATATGAATACACAATTTTAATATATGAAATTTTGGTTCTATTTTAAATTGATAATGAAATTTATATTATTTAAATATAAGAAAATTCCAAAATGCCACTCTGATAAAATTATTATCTCTAAACATTTTACATAAAAAGATGATATGTTTAGTTCTAAAAGTTTATTTGAAATTTCAATTAATTTTTCTAATATTTTAATTTATTTACAATTCATATTAATAAAATAATTACCTTAAAATCTTTTGTTACACCAATATAGTAAATATGCAAGGAGTAGAAAAATCTTGTAAATGTTTCCAAAAATTGTAAAAGTAAATTTATTTTTAAGATTCATAGTTCCCCTGCAATTATATATATTAATATAACATCTTATATATATGGTAAATATTTATATTTTAATTCCATTGCTTGAATGACCTGAAGTCCTTCTTTTATTTATTTATTTTTAGATAATCACTATTTTAAGGGTTTAAGGGGAACCCTTACATGACCCATAATACCGAGGACCAAGGACCATACACTAACCAATACATGACCTTAAAGGCCCCAGACCTAACACACTTGAAATGGCCCCTCCCCAGCATTTGTATCTTGAAGGCTCCTAGCTTCCCACTTTGCATGGATGATCGGCTAGCATTACCTCGTGCAGAGATGCATGGTTCATAGTCCCAATGGAAGTAGTCATACCCTCTAAATCTTCAAATCCATTTATCTTTACTCTAGTGGTTACTATTTTTTCTTTAAATCCTTATCTGAGCCTGTTTTTGTGTGGTCATCTTGTGATTCTTGGTCTTTTCTATAGCCTGAAATCTCTATGACCCAAAGGTTATTGGTGGCTCGAAGGCCCTCTATCTCAAAGGACATTATGGTAATAATATTACCTTATATGTAAAATTATAACCCATTAATATTAGAAAGTTCATTACCATTATTAAGAATAAAATTTATAAACCAAGGGGTTAAACAAAAATATAAGGTTTAAAATGACACAAAACTATTATTAATATCCTTAAGAGATGATATTATGACCTTATACTATTTTTATTCAAATATATAGAAATTTTAAAGTATTTTAAATGGGAATGAATAATTTATATTTTAATCATTTTAGTAATTCCAAGTGTATCCTTTACCTATGTAATAAAAGGACACCCCTTATCTCTTTTATTTACCCCAAATTGAACTATATAGCTCTACAAACCCATTAAAAATTATATTACAAACTTTTCTAGAAAGGAATTATTGTTTTTATTCATGAAATACCATTCCATGGTTATTTGAGAAGCGTTATAAAGGATGTCTATCGAAGAAGCGATAATCTTACTACCAAACATCTTTAAATTTATTTCTCCTCAAAATATGTGGTATTCATAATAAAATAATACAATCAAAGTTCTCAATATACTTAAATATTATTATGATTATAGAAATACCATTATCTAAAATATTTTCTATCAAATGAGAAGTGAAAGTGTCACTTGTGCTTATGGGTGGACTACTAACTCCATGTAGCGACACAATTCATTTTCTATCACTGTCTTTCTCCGATGGTCATCATGATGGGTTTAATTTTTATAAATGATATTTATGATGTAATTATGATTATATAATTATAATATATTATCTACCTTCTCACCTTCCTATTCATTGGAAAATAATAATGTCTATTGTGCGTACATGTGGACTACCACCTCCACATCTCGATGTGATTCATATTTCATTTCATATTCACATGGATGGTAATGGGGAATAAATTTAATGAATATATATGATATATATGATATTATAGTGGTTCAATAAAGTTAAATTATTATTTACCTTTATTTATTTCATTTTTATATCTATATTTTTTAGTATAAAAATATATATATAATCAATATATATGATATTTATATCAGGATTAAAATTTTAGATGTCATGGGAGAATTATCAAACAACGAGGAAAAGAACTAAAAAATTGAAATTATCATGAAAAAATTAAAGAGTTAACACCGTGAAATAATAATTTTAATAATGAATTATTAATAAAAGGATGATGAAATTTTTAAAATAGTTTATATGTGATATTATATGCATATAAATTTTTATGGTATAGAAATATAAAAAATTAAATTTATTATAGATGTTCTTAAATTTCTTTCTTTGAAATTTAACTTTATGTATGAGATTCAAGTTTCAATATCATTATAATCAGGATTATTTATCTTTGAGTTTACATTAAAAGAAATTATATGATCATTTCTTGATAAATCCATTTAATTTTAGTCTTCTCTATTTATTTCAAGGGAATACATGTTTTCCTTTCACTTTAATCACTTTATATACTCAAGATACCAAAGAGATTATTTTAATAAAAAAATAAATTTCTTTCCTTCTCCAATGGAGAACCCATTTTCTTCCATATACTTGTTTAAAAAAAATTAAAACTATATTTCTATTATTAAATGATTTTTTAAATTAATTATTACATAATATTTACTTTTCATTAAATGTTTTAAAATGAATCTTCTTCTCATTTTCCAAATGAGGTACTTTATATTATTTAACAAAATTGGGAAAGGAATCATTTTTTCAATGTAAAAGACATGAATTAAATATACTACAGTCATGAACACTCAATGATTTGAAGAATACTTTTCAAGTTTCTAAGTTTATTTTCAATGAAAATTTTTTCCTAAATATTTGGGAATTTTTTATATTTAAATATGTGATTTAAAGATTGAGGGTGAATTTTCCTTAAGAAATATTCTAATTGTATTTTGAACTAATTTTTAACTTATGATAACATCCATTGATGTTACTTAAGATTTATTAGGGTTATGATCCAATGATACCATATTTATTCTTTATCTATATAGTTTGTGGTTATGATGCATAAATATTGATGAAACCTACTTTACTTTCTATGGGTTAAGTTATAGTGAATGTTTTTTGTCTAATGTAATAAATATAAATGTATTTATGATAATTTTATGGGTGTGACTCGAATTATATAGCCCTATAATGAATTGGGTATAGATTAATGTTTTATGGGATCAAAGGGTACTTGAAAGGTCATCCCCAGCCCGGAATAGGGAAAACAAGTGGTTATCCCAAGCCTGAAGCTGGTTCATGGGAGGTTATCACAGGACTAACATGTTATTAATGTCTTTTTATATATCCTTGATATAAAATTTTTATGATTATGATTATTCCTCAATTTTATGCTACTCTTTTATGACAGGATTTAATGTCTATGTTATGTTGTCATGGTTCATTTTCTTTGATCATTTTATGATTCATGGATTATGAAATGAAAACATGTATTCAATGGAACATGTTATGATCTATGAATTATTGGGTATGATTATGAAAGGATAAGATCGTGTTATCATGCCCTTTATGATCATTTTATCTTTAAATGATCATTTTTATCTCCCTTTGTTACCATCATTGAACATATGATCACACCCTTTATTATGTTTTCATTTCCCCACAATATAAATAAATTTTTTAATTATTATGTGTCTAAGAAGGTTTATAGTTGCGAAGAACTAAGTAGGTGATGATGTAGATCTATTATAAACTATTTGTTTATGTATCCAAATTTCTAAATACACTAAACCTTTACTATTTTGGTTTGGATCATAATGTTATGTAATGAATATTCATCTAATAAGATGTAATATTTTTGTATGAAAACTATGTTTATCTAGAGTTTTTATTAGAGCATGCATTAGTTACCTTTGGAAACTAGGATGAGAAAACTTTAGTGAGAACCAATTAGATAATCCTATGTATATGTTAAATTCCTATGTTATGGTAAATAAATTAGTGTTTTTCTCCTAGAAAAACATACCTATATTGATACAAAAAGTGTGCATGGATTTGGAATAAATGCATCTAGGTGTAATAACCCCAAAATACGTGTTCAAATATATCTAGACTATCATTTAGATGCACAGTGAGTGTTCCCTTAATACACACATGTTTTGAAATTCCTATGAGAAATTCATGGGTTAATTCAAATTTTATTTATGAACCATTGTTTTGGATTTGAATAATTGATCATAACGGATAACCTAGGTTAAATCTACAGTTCTTTATATTAGAAAGAATGTGTCTCGATTTATACATCCTTGGAATTATTTTTCATGATTATATGATTAATCACTAAGATTAACAATGTTTTATGATCATAAAAACCATTTTGGTTTTAAAAATGGATTGATGATAAAATGATGTAGTTCAGGTGGTAATAGGTAAGATCAGATATATAAGTACCCTATTTGATCTTAGTTATATGAATTCCAATATATCAGGAAAATTCTTAAGTAATGTTAATTCATATCCTCAATGACTGGATGTTGAATTAGTATGGAAAACACCTAATGGTCAAATGATCATATAGAGAGTATATAATTCTTCTCCAATATAAGTTTAGAGAAATATGATTCATGCAAACCACTTTATTCTCCATCTAGTTGATTTTAATGTTATCTTAGGTATTGATTTTCTTTACATACATAAATACCACATCAGTTGTCGAGAAATTGGATTCATGTCCATTTTTCCAAACCAAACAATGATCTTATATCAGTATGATGAAAAATATTATTTTATGATGGAAATTATATCAATTATATGGGTCTTGATTCCTATTTAAAAGGGGGTTTTATATTAGATGGTTTGGAAGAAACTCAACATAAATTATATTCCTATTATATAAGAGTTTTTTACTATTTTTACAGAATAATTTCTTATTCTTCCACCAAATCATGAATTTGAGTTTTCAATAGAACTCATACGTTGTGCTACACCTATTTTAGTTACTTTGTATTGAATTTCCTTGATTGGGTAGTAGTAATTGAAGAAGAAATCATATAAAAATCTTGATAGGGGATTAGTTCATCCAAATACATCACCATGGGGTCCACCTGTAATTTTTACTAAGAATAAATATTGGTCAATGCGAATATGTATTGACTGTTAGGAACAGAACAAGGTCACATTCTAGAAAAAGTATCTTATAACCTATATCGATGAGATGTTTTATCTAGTTTGAGAAGCTTAATACTTTTCCAAGAATGACCATCATTCTAGATATCTCAATTGATGTTCGAGAAGGAGGATAAAAACAAGATATCCTTTTTTAAGAGTTATGGACACCATGAATTTATTGGGATGCCAATTAGTTTTACTAATGCTTCCACTATCTTAATGGATTTAATGAATAGAGTTTTAGATATTACCATGATTTTTTATATTTTTTTTAGTTTGGCTTAGTAGTAATCTCCATGTAATCCTAGATGAAAAGGGGGTTCAAAAACCATTGGGCATAGAACTATCGCAGTACTGTAGTGGTATTGTAGAAGTGGCGGCACTATAGTAATGGCGTGAAATGTAGTGACGGCAGGACACTGTAGTAGTGGAGGTCATTGTGCGGTACTATAGAAGGTAGGTACTGTAGTATTACTATTCATAGAATGGTCCTTGGGACAAAATATTTGGGCCTACGGGCCATGTAATGGGCTATATGCCCACTGGGCCTTCGGGCTATGTAATGGGCCTCCCTCTACCAATTTTAAAGTGGACTTTCCTTTTCATTAAAAATAAAAATGTGGCTTAAGCCCCAACCTTTTAAAAAATCCTTATATATTTTAAGATAAATGAAGATAAAGGATATTACATGAGTATTGTTTTGAAGACCCTAAAGAAGGATAATTTTTATGAACAATTTATAAATTGAGAACTTTGGATACAAAAAATATTTATTTTGGGGTCATATAATCTCAAGAGAGGTATATCAATTGATCCATTAAATATAGAAGTTATTCAAAATTGGCCTACAACAACCACTTTTACTGAAATCCATATATTTCATGTATTATATATATATATATATAATTAACACATTGTATATAATTTATCACAGAAATCTAATCCACTCACCAAGTTAACTCATATGGGAGAAAATTTATTTTGGATATATTAATGTGAGGAAAATTTCAAGGAACTGAAGATAATGTTAATCAATGCACCTATGGTTTCACTTTCCTATAGTGGAGAGGGTTTTATGATTTATAGTGATGAATCAAATGAGGGAATAGGATTTTTCCTCATGAATAATGATATGGTTATATCTTATGCCTCATGAAAATTAATGTTTCATGAGAAAAATTAACCAACTCATTATTTAGAGTTAGATATGGTAATTTATGTATTAAATATATGGAGGCATTATCATTATGTATAAAGGTCTGATATATATAGTTATTATAAATGTTTAAAGAAAATATTCACTCAAAAATATTAATATACAATCAAGAATATTATAACAACACTTCTCTTTATTACACACATAAACTTGATTTATTACATAAACTTGAAATTGAGACAACTCTGAGGATTTATAGGTCTAGTGTGTTGGGAAATTAGGAACATTACATAATAACTTTGGATATAAAAACATATCATCTTTATTGAAAACTTTCTTTACAAGACCATTACATTCCTTCACACTTAGCAATGCATGGGATAACCTGAGAACATGCATAAAAAAGGGTGTGCTATAATGCGTAATAAAGGAGTAATCAAGTAATTACATGAATAATACTATACATTTTAGGCAATAGGCATATCAACGTAGCATAAAAGAAACATGAACATAAAGGCATGATATAACATGATTATCATAACATGGAAATGTGGCACCAACACTTAACATGGTAGTAGCATGAGCCAAGGATCATTGCACAAGGAAAATTAATATAACCTCATTGTACTTTAATTATCATGAGTAAAACTTCATTTCACTTGATTTATCATAATACTATTCTTTACCCAATGCATTAGAGCACAATCTGGGCACACCCTTCTTAATCATTTAATTCCACACATAAGTGGGTCACATGGATCATATAACATAGAATCATTCGACACCTTCATTTATTCCAAGATAAAGGAATTTGGAATAAATACAAGAAACTATATAATTAATAAGTAAATTTTCAAAAAGTTGAATACCCTTGATAGAGAAATGGGCATGATATTCACTACACAATGACTTTGGCTTAGAAAGTTGCGGCCCAATTTTGGCAGCATAATGGTGTGGCATAAGAATTCCTAAAAATGGTTGATGAGAGAGAAAATGGTGTATAATCATATCTACATGAAATAGAAAGTAACATGATCATATAGATACATGTCCCAAAAAATTAATGTAATTTAGATTCATAATACAAAATAATTTCTTGAATGTAAATGAGGAGAGAGAAATTCTTTAAGGAATTTTTGATATGGTAACGGATGTACATGAGAGGAATTAATGAGATAGAAAGGGGTATATCAAAATTAAAACATAAATAGAGAAGTATTGGGGAGGTTAAAAATCACACCCCAACATTTGAAACTGAAAATAAAATGGCATAACAACTTAAATAAAATTGGACAAAAATGAGAATGAAAGAAATCCCTTACATGGATATGTGATCCCAAAGGCTTGGGAGAGGCTTGAGAGAGAATTATTGGGATCTTGGGGTGACTTGTTAGGATTATAGAGATAAGAGGTAAGAGGTTGGAAAAACTCAAAATTCTTTTAGTGAATAGTAAGTGGGAGCTTGGGTGGGTTTATGTAGGAAAAGAGAAGGAATTATTTATTATTTAGGTTTTGGACCCTACACATTAAACTAACCCAAAAAACAAACCATCCAATAGTTTTTGCACATGGTTTTTTCAAAATGGGAGTTTAAAACAATATTTTATAAGGGAAATGGCCTAACTTTTTAAAATATTAGTCTTGCTTATGTGGAGGTGAGTCACACTCTCAAGGAAATCATTTTAAAATGAAAAAATGTTTTATAAGTCTTGGAGGGTCCACTAACGATTTGTAAAATAAATAAAACAAAACTAAAATCTCATTATTTTAATTTTAAAACATATATTTTCCCAAAATAATGTCTTTATTACTTTATTACATAACTATTGGGTCACTATGATGTCATAAAAAACATTATATATTTAAACGATATTTAATTTTTACCCAAAAAATCAACTGTCTCAGAAAACTATGAAAAATTAACTGTTGGATAATTTTGACATCATGATTCCAAAAATAATATTCATTTTATCTAAATAATTTTTGAAATATGTGAATTTTGACTTTTAAAATAAAAATAGACATTTATCGAAAATTCAGGGGTTTTGAAAAAAACGGCTTTCAAACCTTAATAAAACTCACAATTGTATTCATAAAAATTGTTTGATAATTTATATTTAATAAAATGTAATTTAGTAATAATATATTATTAAAATATTATGTAATTCAAAAATCCATCAATTCATCAAAATATATTTCTTAATTAACTAAAAATGTAATTTTTTCCTTTAAAAACTATTTACAAAGTAACAATAATAAAATGAATGTATATTCTCTATACAAAAATGATGTATATAATAATAGTACTAGAGGTTCATTAAATAACCCCTTAAAACACCCACATATGACATAAGAGTAAAGTGTGCGATGGTGAAAGACTCTTGGTGTGTCTCAGATAACATCGATTGGGTGGTAATCACTATCAACTTCCACTTCTACTGTAGGCGGTTAAGTTCGAGATTAACGTGTTGAAGCTCGGCTTGGGCTTGGTCAAGAGAGAATACCAGTGATATAACCTCCATTATGAGTTCCAAAAAATAGGCTTCATATGTGTATAGTATACAAGATGATTCCATCACTTCCTTTGTCATAGTAAATTGGATTCATTAAAGCCCTATATTTAATCTAATCATGTGATCACAGTTCAACGACTATATTAGCAACATTAATAATTATTAATCATATTTTGAAATCAAAAAACCTAAAAACCAAATAATTTTATATTTTATATAACCATTTAACATAATAAGTCATTTAATTAGATCATGATAAATTTTCATTGATAAAATATTGGGTTAGTACAAATATGGTTGGGGTCGATTAAATATTATGACTACTCAATACATTACAACCCTGGGAATGAGAATAAGGTGTCATATGATTCGAGTTGAAAGGATCATGCATTCTTATCTAGGATGAGAATATAAAAAACTAATATTTTGATGTTTTTTAAGGATATATATGGAAATATTAATTAAATTGGATAAATCATATCTTTATGAAATATGGGTTCAACTATATTTTCAGGTAATGACTAAATAGGCAAGAAATGAAGATATAGAAATACATAAGAAGTTAAAAAATGTTCCTGAGTTAAAACTTTATTTTAATGGAATAATAATGTCTAATAAATTTATATCCATCCCGTCTATACCAAATTCAATGTGTATATTTTATAAATCTCATATCTCATCATTCTCTTTTCATCTTATATGTATATAGATGTATAAAGATCTGAAAGAGTGTTTATGGCTAGAAAACAGAAAGAGGGGTATTATAGAGTATATATCTCACTGTTTGGTATATAATAAAGTTAAATCTAATGCAAAAACTTTTATGGGGATGATATAATCATTAGACATACCAAAATGGATATGGGGAAACATATCCATGGATTTTGTTATCGAACAACCACAAATGTCTAAAGGGCATAATGTTATTTGGGTTGAAGTTGATTGTATTACAAATTTATCACACTTAATTACTATTAGATTAGATTTATATGTTGAGTATCTTGATGTAATATAAATATATAAGTAAAAAGGTTTAATGTATTAATGCAATATATTTTATCTGATTAGGAAATGAGGTTTACCTCGAAGATATAATGAATTCTTTAATGGAATCTAGATACAAAGTTGAATTTTAGAACTACTTATCATCCTAAAATAGATGGTCAGTATATGGGAACCATTAAAAACCTATTTGATATTCTGATATCATGTTATATATATTTAAAATGTGTTTGGGATCAACACCTTCCTCTAGTTGAGTTTTCATACAACCATAACTTTCATTTAGTATTTGGATGGCACCTTATAAATCCCTCTATAGAATTAAGTATAGAACTATGATGTTCTTGGATGAAGTTTGAGAAATAAATCTATTGTGACATGATATAGCTAAGAAAATTTAACATAAAGACACATCCATTCATTAGAACATCATGATAGCTCAAAATTGATGGAAAAATTTTGATAATAATAATCAGTGCAATCTATAATTAGTTATTATTGAGAAGGTATTCCTATGGATGTCTCTATGGAAGAAGTTTGGGAGATTTAGAAATAAGGTAATTCTGGTCCAGTGGTATATTTTCCCAATTAATACTCTTGATCAAGTAGTTATAGTATCTTATCGCTTAGATGATCCACTGAACCTCTGTCAAGTTTATAAAATGTTCCATGTGTCTCTCCTAAGGTAGTTCATACATGATCATTCACATATACTACACTTGAAGGTTGTAGCACTATATCATGATCTATCCTATGAATAAAAATGGTAGAAATATTGGATCATAGATGTAAATTGAAATAGTACACTACTACTCACCTAGTTAAAGTTTATTGAAGGAATCAGAAATTCGAAAAAGCTACATGGGAACCCGATGATGTGATAAAATAGAGATATCCTCATCTTTTTGTATTAAGGTAATAGAATTTTATGGATAAAATTAATTTTAAGTGGAATAAATGTAACACCATGATATTTTATTATATAGTTTTCAATAAATAACATTTATTTTTTTGATATATTTCTTTTCACACAATAAAGAGTTTAAACAAACTATGATAAACTATCTACATATTATTATTCAATGAGAAAGTTATCACCTAGTCATTGGATTGTTGGTATGAATATGACTAACTAAATTATGAAATATGTATTATTTTAACATGAATATAAATAAATAATTATTTATCAATTTATTATAAATTAAAATTAAAACCATTTGAAAGTAAAAGAGTTATTTTAAAAAAAACTATGTATATGCATATAATGGGTTTTATCATAAAAATTAAATTAATAAATATTATTCAATTATTTTTAATTAAATATATATATTATATATACAATAATTTAATTTAACATTTATATAATTTCATTCTAGTCATTTGATTGTAATAAATCTATTTTTATAATTAAAATGATTTTTTCTTAAAAATGGTTATCGCAATATTTTGTGGACTTATTTTAATATTAATTTCTACCATATATATATATATATTGAATATTTGATAATTTATTCCATATTATAAATTATGGGTTTCAAATTTTATTAGTAGGGACCATTTAATTTCTCCCTTTATGAATTGTAACTACGGTAAATATTTTTCACCTCAACAAGGGTAAAATAGTAAAAACATGGTTAAAACCATGAGATATGATATCAATATCAACCCAAAATATTCCTTTATTTCATTATATTGAATTATTTTTTCCATTTACATCCCAAATTAGAATATTTATCATTTTGATTTCATTTTCTTTTGATAATGAAATTTATATTATTTTAAGTGAAGAAAAATCCAACTTTCACTCACTTTAATTTAATAACTCTAATTTTTTTTAGAAAAGGATAAAAAGTGGATAAATTCTATTATAATTGTTTATTTGAAGAATAAATTCTTTTTTTTATCATGGAAATTTATATTTAATTTTTATAGATTTAATAATTACCTTAAATCTTACACAACTCCGACACAGTGTGTGTGCAAGCAGTAGAAAAATAATTTAATGTTTTAAAAAACTCTATATGTATTATTTTTTTGATTAGTTAAAGTTACCCATGAATTTTATATATTAATATAAAATATTTTAGATATGTTAAATTTTTATATTTTAATTCAATTACTTCCATGTTGTTTTCAAATACAAATTATGTAAATAGTTCTTAAAATTACATAAATATTATTTTATGATAAAATTATTTTATTAAATTATTTTAAAATCATAAAAATGTTGAAAGAGGAAAATTTGGATGTGAAATAGTCAAAAATATTATCCCTGGTTCATTTATTAAAAAACTACTGCCATATAAGTAAATTATAACCCCTTTATATTTCAAAATTCATTACCATGGTTAACATTAAAATTGGTTAACCAAGGGGTTAAACTGAAATATAAGGATTAAAATTTCACTAAAACATATCAAAAAATAATTTAATGATTATATTTTTAACATAGAATCTTTTTATATGAATCTATATCCATTTTTAATCATTTTCGTCTGAATGACTTATTTATATTTTAATATTTTTAGTAATTCTAATTGTGTCTTATCCCTTCCTTATAAAATAAATCCTATTATCTCTTTTCATTACACCACATTGAGCCATATATCTTACAAAAAAAATCCAAATTATCTTATGAAATTATCTATACATGAATTGGGGGAGCTGGTATTCTCAAAAGATTATTCCAAGGGTCTTTAATAAGGAATCAAAAGGAGGCATACCAAAGAAGTGGTAATCTACCTACTCGACCATTTTAAATTTATTTCATTGTCTACCAACTCTAAATCAATTTTATTAATAATAAAATAGTAAAATCAGTATCATAATATAATAAAATGTAATTATAATTATGGAACTACAATTATTCACCCTATTTTCCATTAAATGGGAAGAGAAAGCATCGCTTGTGCGTACATATGGACTACCGCCTCCATTTAGTGATACATTTCATTTTCCATCACATTTTTTCAAGGATTATTATTATTATGGATTTAATGATTATTTTTGATATTAATGACATAATTTCTATTTTTAGATTATAATATCTTATATTCCTTCTTTACATCATATAGATTGGAAAATGATAATTTCGCTCATGCATATGTGTGGACTACCACCTCCACGATGTGATATGATTCATTTTTCATTTACAGTTAACATAGATGGTAATAAGTGTATATTTAATGAATATATTTTATATATATTATATTTTAGTGATTCTGTAATGTTGAATCGTTATTTACCTTTCCCTCATTTCATCCTTTGAAAATTGAGAACAATGTTCATCTGTATGTACGACCTACCGTCTCCATGGACGGTGCAATTTTTTTTATATATTTAGTGGATATATATAAATGAATTTATAATGAATATATATTATATTTATATCATGA
Organism: Viscum album; assembly: GCA_963277665.1. Taxonomy (NCBI): domain Eukaryota; kingdom Viridiplantae; phylum Streptophyta; class Magnoliopsida; order Santalales; family Viscaceae; genus Viscum; species Viscum album. The sequence continues at coordinate 1,501,595,004 of OY728135.1, forward strand.
TTAAAATTATGGAGATGATGGAGCCCTAATCAAACTACAAGGACAAGAACCATTGAACCAAAATTCTCATGAAAAAATAATTAACATCCGAAAACCATGATGTTAATAAGGAAATATTAATAAAGGACTTTTGAATTTTATAATGGTATAATATATGATATTATAAGTATGTAAATGATTCTCGTAGAAAATTAAAGTTCCTTTGAATTCATATACTAGTAGTGTACTTTTTTTTATTATACATGTTGATCTTCCCTAGAAATTGTTTATATAGAAAATGTTTTGAAATGTGAATTTTAATAAATATTATATTTTTGAAATATTTTATTAATAGAAAAAGGTTTCTAAAATTTTAAATTCTTGTATTTGGAATTGTAAAAATTTTAAATGTGAAACATTGGGTTTTAAATTATAAATATTAATCAATAAGGGAAATGAGAAAATGAGGGAAATTTTAGGGACACCGATGGTGGGTATCCATTGTCTTGGTTATTGACCTAGTGTATGGGTGGTTTAGGTGGAGGGTGACTTAGTTTTGAGACCGTGGGTATGGGATGTGTGAGATTGGTGGGTTTAGATGTTCCAGTTAATGGAATGTTTAGTTAGGTTGTGAACATGAAGTTGTGAAACGATGTTTGTTAATTTGGATGTGATGATTCTTGTGGGTTTAGACCATGAGAGTTGTTTTTTGGACCCTAGAATGGGTGTTTGTCTCGTATTGCGGATGTATGTGTGTGGGTATCCTTAGTGTGAACCATATAGTAAATTTTTTCTTAGGTGAGATAGTCATAGGGTGTTATGGAATGGGGTAAGTGTAATATAAATGAGTTGTGATATGTTCGAGGTTTATGTGTGTGGTTTAGATGAAAATCATATATCATTTTTTGGATATGACTATAGTTTAAGGATTTAGTATCATTTGAATTTTTTGGTGTCTCGAGAGAGGGTTCAGTCAAGGATTCTAGTGTTTTTGGGTGTGTATGGAAAAGGTAGACGTTTTGGACTTTGGAAGTGGCCCACTAAGAGCGTTTCATAGTGCAGGTTTAGCTTAGTGGGGTGGGTGAAAAGGGTAATGGTTTTTGTGGTGTGAAAACTGTTGTGGTTGTGAGTCGACAGTGTTAGGAAATCAAGGGAATCCTTAGGGGAGGTTGTCCTAACATTGCATCTTCCTTGGAATATGAAACACATGTGGTTTCTTTTGAAGTGAAATCAATGCGCAGTTCGTGCAATCAACTTTTTAAAAAAAGTGAATGGTTATTCCCTGCTTCTTTATCAGGGAGGATTTTGGGTTCTTGATGTTTCTTGTAAGTATTGGTTTCAATGAGAAAGATCATCAGGGTGCCTAGCCCGATGATGTTAGTGTTGTTCAATAAAGGAGTTAGGTTCATTTGGGCTAATAATATTGGGGGGAGAAAGGTGTGGATTGATGCTTTTATTAATATTGTGACACTATGGGTAATGGTGGTAATGTAGTAGATCTTGTTTGTACATGTGGTTTGGTTATTGGGTGAGATGTTGAGAATTCCATGAGGTTGATGAGGATGATGGACCAGGATGCATGGTCAGATGAGTAATCAGGCATTTGGTTCAAGATCTGGATATAAGCGACTTATGTTATCTAGATTCTAGTTCAGTGAGTAGTCATCGGAATGTTTGAGACCTCAAGTGCTCTCATGAGGTATAGATTTAGGCACGTTATAAGAAGGAATGATGTTGTTTGGTAAGGGTAAATAGGCGGCTCAAGATAAGAACATGTCATCTTCTATGAAACCAAAGTATGAAGCATTGGGTATGCGATGGAATGATCAGTTTTGGATTGGTATTATGGATCATTGGGTTTCTATTATGAGCTATTGAGGTCATGTTGGAAGAACTCAAACGATGTGGTGCAGTTACTACTATAAGAAGCATTGGTTTAGGTATTCTTTGTAAGGTGTTGTTAAATGGTGGTGAGTTTGGTTTGAAATACCACATGATTTATGGTGGTCAGGTGTTTATGAGAGGTTAGTGGTCAAGTAATCCTGATACTTTTGATAGGAAAATGTTTCCCCATAGTAGGAGGTGACATAAGTGATGGAAACTTTGTGGTGGTGTTCGTTGATGACATCTAGAATACCTTTAGCTAGTGAAGATCATGCCCAATATCTTAACATCATCTCGGGTACATTGAGAGAGATCTAACTATAATCCTAGCTACTTAATGTGTTTGAGTTAGAGGTGTGGAATCTTGGATGTTATGATCATGGAGTGGTATATGTGGAGCTGGATGGTAAGAGAAAACCATAGATATTTGCAGGTGAGGTCCTTGGGATGGATTGGACGTTATCATATTTGTGGGTGTCATTATCATGATTTGGGAACGAGTATCATTGGGTTTTTGTTTTTTAGTCTTGGGGAAAATCTATACATCAACATACATGTTTGGGGGTTCATCTTGTGATTGAATCGTGATCCAGGGTAGTTGGAAATTTCTTAAGGAAATCAATGACAAGGATACTCGTAAGGTGGGGAGTGATATGTTAGTTTTGGGAACATGAATCAGACCATGGGTTGAATGGGGTGGAATCAAGACACTAAGAAGGAACCTCTGAGGTGTATTCATGGTTTCCTCATGAATTCTAGGTGGTCCTTGGGTATAGTGGTTTTTTTATCAAAGCTTTATCTTTTGGCTTGACATTATTTTGAGTGTGATCTGTGGTGCTTTTGTATGGGGTGTTTATGGTGCAGTGATACACAATGAAAGGTCATTGGAAATGGAGGTTCAGTTCTAGAACCTCATTAGGAGTCATGTGTAGACTCGGGTATATGTTTGGATGATCATGGAATGCCTTTAAGTAGTGATACTTCTTGGTCAAATTAATACTCACATTCCAATAGTAGAGTTTGGGCATCAATGAGGTGAGTTGGATGGAAATGTTATGACTCGGTCACCTAAAATAAGTGGTTGTGGTAAGTTGTAATCAACCACCAGTTGATGTTTGAGATAGTAAGTGAGTCCCAAGATAGGAATCAGACCTTGAGGGAATCAGTTTTTCCTTATCTGGTGTATGAAAAAAATAGGTGTGTCCTTTTCCTAAGTTGTTTTTATAGTTGGTGTTGGTAATGTATAGATTGATGCATCCTTTGAGGATTATCAGGCTTCTGTTGTGGATCGAAGTCGAAAATTCCATTTGGTGGATATTTTTATCGAGTTCATGTGTGGTGAAAATGGTAATTTTTATGGGAAATATAGGAAGAGGAAGTTTGATAAGTGGGCTAGGTGGTTCGACTGGTTGTCTTGAAGGCTCAGTAATTTTGGGGGATGCAGCCCAAGGAAAAGCTATTTTAAGTTGGGGAGGTTGTAAAATACTGAACCTGAGATAAAGGACATCATGGATTAATTTTGTTTGTTCTAAGGGTTTTTGTAGTTAGTGGTATGGATTTTGAGGGTTTTCTAGGGGTTTGAGTCATGAAAATAGAACAAAATAGTTCAAACAGTGTTCAACACAAGGTTGGAGCATGGTTAGTACTAACTATGGGCCTAGCAAGGGGAAACTATGTGGTCAAGCCTCCTCTTGGGAAGAGGATAGAACATGGGTTATTCAATGTTTTATAAACCATATGGGTTCTTCTAAAAGATTATACTTATTTTCCTCACTTGGATAGACGGAGCCGCACAGTTCGCGCATGGTTTGGAAAACTGTGCGGCTAAACCATGTGACCTTAAAACGTGGGAAATTCCAATTTTTCCCTCCATATATGATTTATTTCTCCCCTATATTTATCCCCCATTTGACCCCCTAAAACATGGGTGATGAAACATAATCTCCACCATCATCCATGGGTTATTCTCCTTTGATTCATGGGAATTTGGAGTGTTGTTTACTATTAATCGGAGCTCTGGTTAACTGTTCGACTCTATTTGCTTCCATTTACTAGAAGAATCTTTTTGTGTGGGTTTTTATCTTTCTAAATCTCTTAACCCTTATTTTTACATGGTGTTATTTATTCTAGTGATATTGTCTAGTTGAGTTTTTATTAAGCGATGTGTTTAGGCTAGAAATCATCTTCATGCATGATTTAGGTGGTCTTTAAGCTTTTCACTACTATAAATTAAACATATTCCAACGGTTCTAAACTGTTGGAATAGCCTCTAAAATCATTGGGAATGGCTATCCCAACTGTTTCACAAACCATTGGTATGTGGGCCATTTCAATATCCTTATACCAATGGTTTCTAGGGAACCATTGGTATATGCGGTGTGAAATTAATCTTCCCCAATGGTTTAAGTAAAACCTTTGGTATATATGTGTACCAACGGTTCAAAAACAACTGGTATACATACCATCCAGCATATATACCAATGGTTCAAAACTCGTTCGTATGTATTCTATCCCAATAGTTTCATTGAAACCATTGGGATATATCTATCATTTGAATACCAATAGTTCTGTGAATCATTGGTATATCCTATACTCCTTATCGCAACACTGCACACATCAATGCAGTAAACCTGTACCTACAACTCTACTCCCGAGAAAACATCAAAGCTATTTAGACCTGTAAACCCACTTCGAGTAGTAAACCTGTACCTCTAAAAATGTAAAACCTAAGCTTGGGAAGACCTGTAAACCCACTTCAAGTAATAAACCTGCACCTCTAAACCTGTAAAACATGCACCTCTAACAGACTTCCAAAGCACACATTAGACCTACAAACTAGCACCTGTTGTAAACCTGCAGCTCTAACAATCTTCCAAAGCACCTGTAAACTGGAACCATCATGCACCTCATATGGAAGTAGCTTCACATGATGAGTGGGAAAATTCGCTAGGTTTTTTACATCTTGGTTTAGACAATTCAGATTCTAAAAATGTTGAAGAATATGTTGGAGAGAATAGAGATGCTCAGGGTGGTTTTACCTAGGTAGTGGATGAGGTATCATGTAAGGGGGATCACTCCACTGGTTCCAAATTTCCTAGACTATCATATCTAGACTCATATAGAGATAGTGATGGTGATGAACACAGTATTCTACCAGAGCATAGTGGACCTGGTGTCTCATTTGGAGTTGATACATATCCTAAGGGATCCTTAGTTAAGCATATTGATCAAGCATGCGAGCTTCAGGCATTTCCCTTAGATGTACCTACCAAATCATAACTTGTAGAGGCTTCTTTACCTATTGTTGAGAGATTTGTTTCCCCATTGCCTTTAGATTTTGTATCCATAATATATTTATAAGATTTTAGAGAAAGGCTTCTTTTAGATTTTAGTGGAATTTTGAGTTATCAGGAACCTCCTATCACTCATCTTAGTGAAGATGATGCTAGAGACCTTTTTGAGATGGTTTTATGTGTAACACCCTGACCCTACATTCCCAGAGTCGGTGCATTATTTTAATACATTGGCATGATTACAAGGAATTATGTCCCGAAATACCGATCAGTTTAGAAGTCTTGGAAAATCAATTACATACATGAACGTTACTTTACACTTTCAAACATACAACACAAAAAAATCATTTGAGAATATCATTTTCCCATTATATTAACCCTACATCTCAAACCTAAAGAAATTCTTGGGATCCTGGGAAAATAAAACATAAAAAAGGGGTGAGCTCAGATGCTTAGTAAGGGTAAATAATTTAGCGGAAGCTATAAAATTTTAAGAAAAAATGTGTAATAGAAACCACATCCTTTTTAAACATAAACTTGAACATAATATGGAAAAAATAAATCAAACATTACTATATATACATGCACATGGATATTCTACTAGTTGAATAATCACATGTAATAGCTAATTTCATAATAAGGGAATGTATAGTACCAGACATTAATTTCTGTGTCAAGGATTCATGCCAGGACCTATGGGCTAACTATAACCAAACTCAAACCTGGAGATCCTCTGTAACCAGACTCCATCTTGGAGAGCCTCTATAACTGGACTCCAACCTGGAGAGCCCCTATAATCGGACTCCAACCCAGAGAGCCTCTGTAAACGGACTCCAACTTGGATAGCCTTTATAACCGGACTCCAACTCGAAGGGTCTGCTGTAACTGGACCCCATCCCAGAGGTCTTACTTTTACCAGTCCCCAACCTAGAACATACTAGTCCAATACATTCATCTTAAGAAGAGGTTAAAATATAACATAAACATTCATATTAAAACTAGCATACGAAATGTAAATACTTTAACCATAACCATGAATGGAATAAAAATATATCATCCATAGTAAAACATATCACAAAACCATAAATATAATATGGAATATTTGTGTCATAATAAATCAACTTTAAACAAGTGTAAAATTTATCAAAGGATGTTGACATAGATGAAAAAACTTTGTAAAATACTTTGAGAGGAATATCCATTTTTCATGAAAACCTTTAAAATTAACACAATTTAGAAAAGATTACATTTAAAGAAATTTTTGAATCAAAGTGTCCCATACAACTTTGAAACTTTTGAAGGTAATTAACATTTTAAAAACATTCATGTTCATAAAAATAAATCCTTAAAATTGTTTTGAAATCATAAACATTAATGAGAAAGGTTTAGAAGAATAAATCTTTAAAACATTTAAAATGATTTTCTTAGTAAAAGAGTCCCATAAAAATAATCCTTTTGAAAACTCTTTTATGAAACATGTTCATAGATAATAAATATATCCCAGTAAAAACATTCACATAACCAATCTCGGATAATAATGAGATTGAGAAATTAACTCTTAACTCATTGTAATCAATCGAGTCATATGAAAAATAGTCAATAACCACAAAATGAATCACAAAATATCATTAATACAAATACAATCAGGATAATATATATCAAATGGAAGTATACAATACACCACATGCAATAAATAAGTGGCAAACAAAGGAAACCTCATGGAATTAAAAGTGAGATAAGAAACCCCTTACCTTGTACTTTCTTTTAGTCTAGGGTACATTTAACCTTTTTTATAAAGAATAGAGTATGTTATTAAATTATTCTAGAACCATATCAATATTTATGATATCATACATGATTCATTTATGACTTTATACTACCCAATTAATAATAATTTCCATGTTAAATTAACATTTCGGGTAATAATCACTTTCTTTATCACACGTGTTTTAACTTATTTTTCTTGATTGTATCACTTAGATCATGATTTAAATACTTACATAATATAAAAAATTATATATATTTATAATATAAAAATGTATAATAGACATATATATGAAATGTAAAACACCGTTTATGGAGACGGTAGACCGTACATACGCATTAACCTAGTTTCCGTTTTCATATCGTATTGAACGGAACTAAGTGAATAAGATATGTGTAAGTGTATATATACATATATATATATATATAGTATACTTATTATGTCATATTACTTATTAATGATATATATTATATAATCATCGTTGAATGGTGAATGGGGAAATGAATCTCATCGCGTCGTGGAGATGGTAATCTGTATGTACGCACGAGCGACAATATCATTATATTGATGGAGAAATCGTATGTAATTGTATGGAATATCATATATTCAGAATCATTAAAATGTTATATTTATTATTTACATCATTTATACTCATTATTATACCCATAAAAATAATAATGAGTTTGAATAACAAACTACACCACGACATGGAGACGGTAATCCGTACGTACACACTTATGGTGACTTTGTCATTTATAGGATGCATAGAATAATGAATATGGTTGTACCATTTTTATAATAACATCACATTATATATAAGATTCTAGAGTTATTATATTATAATGGAAAAGACAATGAATGAGGAAGTGGAAGAAGAAAAGAACATGAAAGAGGTGATAAATATTTACCTCTTCTTCGGGTTATTTTTTTTTATTTGATCAAAAGGGCTACTTAGGTTGGATTTATGACCAAAGTAAGGCATGTAGTATTAATAGAGGAATGTTGGGAGGATATTTGGGCAGGGTTTGGACAATCCAAAAGGCATTGGATGTGTGAAATTAATAGAAGGGGAAGTTACCCTTTATAAGAGAGGTGATGGTCACTTTTGGAAAAGATTGAATTATTATTTTATAATAAAATACTTTTCGGTTTATAATGGATAAAAAATGATTTATTTAGAGGCTAAGGTGGGGATGGGTCTAAAACCTCTCAACCAATAGGTTCTATACAGGTTTAGGTCACCATCGTAACCTTAACTTTTAGATTTAACACTTAGGTAAATAGTTTGACATTTATCACGTCTCTCTATATTTTTATATTATATGGTTAATAAACATACTATAGAATTCCAATAGAAAAAAAATTGGTTCATTAATGTCATATATATTATTATATAAGTCTTTTTTCTGAACCTTATATTTTTAGGACTATTATATCAATTAATAATATAATATTTGTTTTAAAAACTATTTTATGTCAATTTTGACACCATTTGGTATTTGTTTTTTGTTAAAATCATAACAGTATGATTACTTCAAAAAAATTATCACATCAACCCTAAAATTTCATATTAACCTAAAAATTAGTTTAATTCATCATAAGTCTCAAATTACATTTATTTTGGTATTTATAATATCAATTATTTTAATATTTTATTAATAATGTAATTACTGCATCATCATTGTGTCATAAATAAATTTAATTATTTAAAGTCTATACATTATAAATAAAATATCATTATGTATGAAATCTATTTAGATTTATAATTTTTATTTATAGTCTAATTTATCTTATCTATACCCTTATATTAAAAATGTTTTAGTTATGAAAACATGAATTTAACACTTTTAACACTTCTTTAAATTAAATAGTAATAAATGTCCTAATTTAATCCAAGTGGACCTCAAGGATAATATTTTATTAATAATGTTTTTATTGTCTAATTATGATTATCCAATCGAATTAGTACATGTTTTAGGGTAATAATAATATCATTTGTACCTTTAATTACCTTATTTACTTTTAACCGTGGTAAATAAAAGTCAAAAGTTACGATCCACCAAAAATTATTTTTATCCAATTGAACCAAATTTTACATAATGATATCAACCGTGTCTCTCATATTTTTGAAATTCAATTCATAGAAGTGGTAAAATTATGTTTTATGCAAATTGTCAAATTCTCCTAGAAGGTGGGTAAAAGACGACAAAAAGTTCAATAAAATTTTTATATATCTAAACATATTATAAAATGACTCCAATGAATTATATTTAACTTATATAGGTATTATGTATTATTTTGACCTAAAATAAATTTAAATAAAATAAATAATTATTTAAATAAAAAGTCAGTTATAACAAATAACTCATCGTTTTTCACTATTCATCAAAAATTGAATGTTTTCAGAAAAATACCAAAATGTCACCCTAATATAATTTTGATATTCTGAATTAAAAAATAATGTATATTTTAAGAAATTAAAAACATATAAGTTTTATTTAGTAATTTAAAATTAATTCTCATTGTCAAAACCAAAAAGAGTGTTTTTAAGAAATAATAACTAACAGAAGATTGATACTTGTTTATATTCAATTTCAAAGTGAAATTATTTCCAATGAATAACATTATATTAAATGGTAAAAATATAATATATCTATACTTCCAAACCATTAAAATGTATAATTTAACACTACATATTATTTTGATTAAAAAAGTTGTTTTCAGTTAAAATATAGAATTTTTCACTATTCAACCAAATATGAAAGTTATAAGAAAAACACCAAATATTTATTGAAACTAAATTCTTATTTCCAGATTCAAAATAAGAAGTTTATTTTGTCAACTTGACATATAAAAGTTTAAAATATTTTATTTAAAAAGGGTTCTCCATTAAAAGGCGGTAAAATTGATTTTTTTTTTAAAATACTTCTTTTATCTGAAAAAAATGAATTTGTTTTTTCATTAAGTCTAATAAACTCATAATATGGATTCTAAAATTATAAAGATTATATAAAGTTTAAAATTTAGTTAATACTAGTCATAACCTCTTTTGAATGGCTAGTTTGGTAAGTCGTGGTGTGCTTGAACTCGGTGTTGAGTGTAGTGAATGTTATTGAATTACTTTGAAGAAATAACATACTATGAAATCTTGGGGTGTTACATTCTACCCTACTTCAACAAATTGCGTCCTTGTAATTTGAATTTGTTCTCCGAAAATAAAAGGTTGAAAATATAAAATATCTTTGTGGAAAAACCCACAGCGGAAATTGGTTTAATAAAATTTAGTTTTAATAAGAATACAGAAATTATATATATATATATATATATAAAATTTACAAGTAGAGTTTCATTCTTCAACTAATTCCTACCACAAACTCATATTTCACTCCATAATATTTTTAAAAAAAATTGTTTATCCTAATCTCATAAGGTTCGAAAAATAATGAATTTATAATTAATTTGTCAGACTATTTAAAAAAACTTAATTATACAAACTAGTACATCATGTAGTCTAGTCGTAGGTGATTCACCCTTGTCGCTCTTCGGTTGCGGGTTCAAGTCTCGCGGCCTTACCGGATGCGACTAGTTATCACCTGACCTTTGGGTTGTCCTTTTTATAACAATCCAATAATAACCTTAACAATAGTATCCAATTTCAAACATAATTCATTCCAACCTTTAGACTTATCCAAACTACTTCAATCCAAACTCTCAGTCCAAAATTTATAAGGAAGTTAAACACAATGAAGATCCCTTTTTCCAGGTAATAACATGTGAACACCTTCATCATGTATTCTTTTAAAACACTTCAACATACTAAATTACCATAAAACCTTATTGATTACATTCATGCTCCCTTATTCCTTATAGAATACTGGATATACTCCTTATATCCAAAAATGTTGAAAACTCCAACAATGATAGAATATAAAAATCATTAATCAGTTGCCAAGAAGTCAAGAATATCCAATATAATCTATCCAAATCAACCATCTCTTATTCTAAAATCACTACCTCATTACCAAGATCATATTAAGGATTACATTTCCTTCAACAATGTATTTTCCAAAAAGTGTAGCTTACTATTAAGTCACTTTTCTTAGAACAATATAATCTCAAATCATCGGTAAAATGGTACTACAATACAATCCTTATTTATCTCCATAATTCATATAACTAGTATAATGTTGATACAACACTCAAATGAAATAATTCTATAATAACAACATAAGAACACTAGTCATTCGTCTTCATCTGATGTAGTATTATAACATGATTATTATCCAATAACATCATTTGTGGTATACTCTTATGACTAGGACATTGATTCGTGTTGTGTCTCAACACCTTGTAGATGAAGCATTTTACATTTGAAAACTTTTTCTTACCCTTGCAATCACATACTTGGTGTCGTTTTCTCCACACTTATAACAAACTCCCATTCCCTTCAAGCATTTACCATGGTGATTATTTCCACATTTATCACATATGGGAAAAACCTTTTTTCCCCTATTTCCTTTATCTATCTTTCTCTCTACCATCCTTTTCTTCTCTTGCTTCCCTTCAATGCCATAGGACTCAGAGAATTATTTACTTATCTTACTAGCACATGATATTATTTCATTAAATGTTGATAATACATGGGAGACTATTTCCCTTATAAATGTTGGCTTAATACCATGAATGATATGACCCTTTTTACTCTTTGGATCACATATATTGCTAGAGTTCTCATTCCTTCTACTAGGTACCATTTCTAAACAATGGCATACACTAGGCCAGTTTATGAATCGTAATTCATAATTACAAACATGTAAAATACCTAACGTGAATTGAAACGTTTATGGATATAATCCATAATCACAAAAATGTTTTCTTTAAGGAGGTATATACTCATAAACCCTTCATAGTGATTTGTAAAGAAATCGAGATTTATCCTAAGAATGTCCCCTGGGAGTGTCGTAACCAAGAGTGAAGCAAAGACCGTTGTCGTGAACCGGTTCACGTTCGACTCTAGCTCAAAGCAGTGTTTTCGGGTTTTACCCCTAGGTACATATGTGCCATAGCGGCCTCTATTTTCTCATATCCAGACAGGGATGTATTGCTTAGAAAACTCACAAAATCTCTATAGTACCAAAATTATATGAAGTTCTTCTATACTAATCCTCAAATTCTATCTTAGGGTAATGTTCTCTAATCATCATTTATCTAAATCAAGCTTCCAAGGTTATTTCTAAAATTCCTCTGATACCAACTATAATGCCCCAACCCCAGTTACACAGAGTCGGTGAATTATTTTAATACATTGGCATGATTATAAAGAATCAATTCCTGAAAGACCGATCAGTTTAGTAGTCTTGGAAAATAGATTACATACATGAACATTACATTACACTTTCAAACATACAACACACACAAAAATCCTTTTAGAATGCCATTGTTACCTTAGCTTAACCCTGAATCACAAACATAAAACACTTCCTGCGATCCTGGGAAAATAAAACATAAGAAAGGGGTGAGCTCAGATTCTCAGTAAGGGTAAATAATTTAGAAGAAGCTATAAACTTTTAAGGAAAAATGTGTAATAGAAACCATAGCCTTTTTAAACAAAAACTTGAACATAATATGGAAAAAATAAATCAAACATCACTATATAAACATGCACAGGGATATTATACTAGTTGAATAATCACAGGTCATAACTAATTTCATAATGAAGGAATGTATAATATCGGACTTTAATTTTTGTGTCAAGGCCTCATGCCAGGACCTATGGTCTAACTGTTACCAGACCCAAGCCCAGAGATCCTCTGGAACTGGAAACCATCCTGGAGAGCCTTTGTAACCGGACTCCAACCCGGAGAGCCTCGGTAACTGGACTCCAACCCGGAGAGCCTCTGTAACTGGAATCCAAACCAAAGAGTCTCTACAACCGGAATCCAACCCGGAGGGTTTGCTGTAACTAGACCCCAACCCGGAGGGCTTACTTTTATTGGTCCCCAACCTGGAACATAGTAGTCCAATACATTCATATTAATAAAAGGTTGAAATATAACATAAACATTCATTTTAAAACTATCATACGAAATGTAAATAACTTAACCATAAACCATGAATGGAATAAAAATAACTTATCCATAGTCAAACATTTTACAAAACCTTAAATAAAATATGGAAGATTTGTATCATAATAAATAAACTTCAAACAAGTGTAAAATTTATCAAAGGATGTTGATTTAGATGAAAATGACTTGTAAAACTCTTTGAGAGAAATATCCATTTTTCATGAAATCCTTTAAAAGTCACACAATTTAGAAAAGATGAAATTTAAATACATTTTTTAATCAAAGTGTCCCATACCACTTTGAAACATTTTAAAGGAATTAACATTTTAAAAACATTCATGTTCATATAAATAAATCCTTAAAATCATTTTTGAAATAATGGACATTAATGAGAAATGTTTAGAAGAATAAATCTTTAAAACATTTAAAATGATTTTTTTAGTTAAAGAGTCCCTTAAAAATAATACTTTTGAAAAGTCTTTTATGAAACATGGGAATGGATAATAAATATGTCCCAGTAAAAACTTAGACATAAATAATCTCGGATAATAATGAGATTGAGAAATTAACTCTTACCTTGTTGTAATCAATCGAGTCATATGAAAAATAGTCAACAACCACCAAATTAATCAAATAATATCATGAATAAAAATAGAATCATGATAATATATATCAAAAGTCATTACACAATACACCACATGCCATAAATAAGTGGTGAATAATTGAAACCTCACAGAATTAAAAGATAGATAAGAAACACCTTACCTTGTACTTTCCTTTAGTCGAGGGTACGGTTAACCTCCTTTATAAAGACCTTAGTATGTTATAAAATTATTCCAGAACCATATAAATATTTATGATATCAGACAAAATTCATTTATGACTTTATACTACCCAATTAATAATAATATTCATGTTAAATTAACTTTTCGGGTAATAATCGCTTTCTTTATCGTACGTGTTTTAAATTATTTTTCATGATTGTATCACTTAGATAATGATTTATATTCTTCCAGAATATAAATATTTGTATATATTTAGAATATAATTATGTATAATATACATATATATTAAATGGAAAACACCATTTATGGAGACGGTAGACCATACATACGCATAAACCCGGTTTCTGTTTTCATGTCGTATTGAACGGAACTAAGTGAATAAGATATATGTAAGTACACATATATATATATATATATCTCCAGTAGAATTATTATGTCATATATTACATAATTATTAATGATATATATTATATAATCATCATTGAATGGTGAATATGGAAATGAATCTCATCGCGTCGTGGAGACGGTAATCCGTATGTACGCACGAGCGACAAATATCATTATATTGATGGAGAAATCATATCTAATTGGATAGTATATCATATATACAGAATAATTAAAATGTTATATTTATTATTTACATCAGTTATAATTATTATAATAGCCATGAAAATAATGAAGTTTGTGAATAACAAACTACACCACGACGTGGAGACGGTAATCTGTACGTACACACGTATGGTGACTTTTTCATTTATAAGATGGATAGAATAATGAATATGGTTGTAAAATTTTTATAATAACATCACATTATATAGAATATACTAGAGTTATTATATTATAATGGAAACAACAAGGAAAGAGAAAGTGGAAGAAGAAAGGAACTTGAAAGAGGTGATAAATATTTACCTCTTCTTCGGGTTATTCCTTTTAATTTGATAAAAAAGGGCTCCTTAGGTTTACTTTCAGACCAAAGGACAGCCTTTAAGATTAAGGGAGGAATTTTGGGAGGATATTTGGGAAGGGTTTGGCCAATAAAAAAGGCATTGGTGGTGTGTAATTAAGAGAAGAGGAAGTGCCCTTTTAAAAGAGAGGTGAGGGTCAATTTAAGAAAAGCATGAAATATTATTTTATAATAAAATAATTTTCAGTTTATCATGGCTCAAAAATGATTTATTTAGAGGATAAGGTGGGGATGGTTCTAAAAACTCTCAACCAATTGGTTTTAGATAGGCTTGGGTCACCATATTATCTTTAACCGTTAGATTTAACACTTAGTTAAATAGTTTGACATTTATCACGTCTCTTTGTATTTTTATATTATATGGTTAATAAACTTACTATAAAATGCCAATAGAACCCCAATTTGTTAATTAAAGTCATATATATTATTATATAAGTCTTTTGGAATAACCTTATATTTTTAAGAATATTATATGAATTAATAATATAATATATTTTTTAAAAACTATTCTATGTCAATTTTGACACTATTTGGTATTTGTTTTATTGTTAAAATCATAACAGTATTATTAATTCGAAAAAAATTAATTGAATCAACACTAACATTCCATATTAACCTATAAAATTATTTTAATTCATCATAAGTCTCATATTACATTTATGTTGGTATTTATAATATTAATTATTTTAATATTTTATTAATAAGGAAATTACTACATCATCATTGTGTCATAAATAAATTTAATTATTTAATGTATAAAAATTATAAATAAAATACCATTATGTATGAAATCTTTTTATATTTCTAGTTATTATTTATAGTCAAATTTATCTTATGTATAACCCTATATTAAAAATCTTTTAGTTATGAAAACATGAATTTAACACTTTTAACTCTTCTTTAAATTAAATAAAAATAAATGTCCTAATCTAATCCAAGTGAACCTAAAGGATCATATTTTATTCCTAATGTTTTTTTTGTTCTAATTACACTTATCCAATAGAATTAGGACATGTGATAGGATAATAATAAAAGAATTTTTACCTTTAATTACCCTATTTACTTTTAACCGTGGTAAATAAAAGTCAAAAGTTACTATTCACCAAAAATTATTTTTATCTTATTGAACCACATTTTACTTACTGATATAAACCGTGTCTCTGAGATTTTTGAAATTCAGTTCATAGAAGCGGTAAAATTATGTTTTATGCTAATTTGCAAATGCTCCTAGGAGGTGGGTAAAAGACGGTAAAAAGTTCAATAAAATTTTTATATATCTAATCTTATTATAAAATGACTGCAATGAATTATATAGAACTTATATAGGTATTATGTATCTATTTTTACCTAAAATAATTTTAAATAAAATAAATAATTATTTAAATAAAAAGTTGATTTTAACAAATAACTCAGTGTTTTTCACTATTCATCAAAAATTGAAAGTTATCAGAGAAATACCAAAATTTCACCCTAAGATAATTTTTATATTCTGAAGTAAAAAATTATGTCTATTTTACCAAATTAAGAACATATAAGTTTCATTTATTAATTTAAAATTAATTCCTATTGTCAAAACCTAAAAGCGTGTTTTTAAGATATAATAACTAACAAAAGATTGATACTTATTTACATTCAATTTCAAAGTGAAATTATTTCCAATGAATAGAATTTAATCAAATGGTAAAAATATAATCTATTTATACTTCCAAAACATTAAAATGTAAAATTTCACTCTACAAATTATTTTGATTAAAAAATTTGTTTTCAGTTAAATTAAAGTATTTTCACTATTCACCCAAAAATGAAATTTATCAGAATAACACAAAATATTTATTGAAACTAAATTTTTATTTCTTAATTCTAAAGAAAAATTTTATTTTGTCAAATAGAATATATAAAAGTTTCAAATATTGGATTTAAAAAGGGTTCTCTATTAAAAGGTGATAAAATTGCATTTTTTTTAAAAATACTTCTTTTATCTGAAAAAAATGAATTTGTTTTTTCATTATGTCTAAGAAAATCATAATATGGATTCTAAAATTATAAATGTTATATAAAGTTCAAAATTTAGTTAATACTCTTCATAGCCTCATTTGAACGGCTAGTTTGGTAAGTCATGGTGCACTTGAACTCGGTGTAGCGTGTAGTGCAAGTCATTGAATTACTTTGAATAAATAAAGTACTATGAAATCGTGGGGTTTAATAGTATGTAATATTCATCCCAAGATGATTTTTCATATTCAGGAAGTTATGATTTAAAATTGAAGGTTGGACAGTGAGATAGAAACCATTTGATATGTTTTGGAGGAAATGAGGACCTCCTTTGTTTCCAGTCAGGATTCCTTATGGAAGAGATTAGAGAATGTTTTTATTGTTGCATCTATATCTAGTGATCCACCTCCCTCAACTTCAGTTGATGCTGATTTGATCTAGTCTATAGTCAAAGAGTATCTCCATGTTGTTATAGGTGATGTACATTCATCTCATCAGGATTAATTGAGGCATATTCTGTAGAATGGGTTTTCAAGGAAGTTGACCAGTTGAAAGTGATGAATACTCTACTCAAGCTATTCATGGAGGATAAGAAATATTTATTTATTAGTATGAAGAGATGAGGAAACATTATTAAAAACTTTTTCAATCCTATGAATCTTTTCCTATATGTATCCAATAATCTAGTGGATTCTCCAGAGGTGATTCCCATGACATCTTTCACCTAGGTTTCTTCTTATGACCCTCTACCTCCCTAATTCTAGCCTTTTGGTATGTCTTCGGTTGAAGCTATCTGGAATATCCTACCTATTGTAATCCTAAAACTTCCTACCTCTACATCTATACCTTCAGTGTCTACATTATTTCCTTCTAATTCTGGAAAGGTAAAGTGCCCTACTGATCATCCCACCTGCACCCTGCCTACAGACCCCCTGGATAGCCCTTGGACACCCCCTGGACAGCCCCTCCTAGACACCCCACCTGCACCCTCCCCCTTCCCTGGAGACCCCCCGGCACTCCCCCCCAGACATCCCTTGACACCCCCTAAGATATCCCCACCTAAAATCTTGTTACCCATGAATTATTGTGGGTCTACCATCTTGATTTGGGGGTTCCTAGGTGTGCCTTCGAGATCAATTTATTCAAGGATTTTTATTTGGTCAAGTGTGACTTCTAATGGGATGATTTCGATCTTCTCGGCGTTCGGGATAGGTTCTCTTCTTGGGTTAAAAGATGTGTCTATACCCCAATGTTCTTAGTGAACATTAATGCTAGTTTATATGGATGATTTTCGGGGAAAATAGGGCTCAGGCCAAGGGATCCGCTTTCACCTTTCCTTTTTGTGATTTGTATGGAGTTTTTCTCACGCATCCTGGACTCCCTTATTTCATCTTAAAATTCTTAAAATTTCCATTTTCAATTTCCGGGATGGAATAAAGGTGTCAGGGGGATGGAAGAAGGTTTTTGTGGGTTAGAACAGGTGGTATGTGGTAGTTTTGTAGGTGGCAGGGGGTTGGTGCGGGCTGGAATATAGGAGGTTGGGGGCTGGTGCGGTGGCTGGTGTGGGTTGGAGTGGCTGGTTCGAATGGGAAGGAAGGTGGTAGGGGGATGGAAGGGGGATGGTGCGGGTTGTAATAGGTGGTAGGGGGCTGGTGTGGGCTTTATTGCAGGTGGCTGGGGCTGTTGGGCATGTGGCAGGGGCTGGTGCGGGCTGGGATGTAGGAGGTCGGGGGCTGATGAGGGCTGGAACTGGTGGCTGGGGCTATTTTGCAGGTGGAAGAGGGCTGGCATGAGTGTTTTGCAGGTGGCTGGTGGTGGGGGTGGTGTGGTGGCTAGTGTGGGATGGATTGTAGGTGGATAGGGGATAATGCAGGCTCGAATATTGGTGGAAGGGGGCTAGAAGGCTAGTGGAAGGGGGCTGGTTGCAGGTGGTGGGGGGATGGTGCACGGGCTGATTTGAAGGTAGCAGGGGGGCTGCTGCGAGATGGAATGCTGGTGGTAGCGGGCTGAAATGAAGTTGGAAGGGGGCCAGTGTGAGATTTATGTGGCTGGTGCGGGCTAGATTGTGGTTGTTGTGGTGGCTGATGGTTCGTAGGTGGACTGTGGCGGCCTCCAAGTGTTGGTGGTTGGGAGTGTGCGTTCGTGTGGTTGGGTGTGTGCGTGTGTTTTCAAGTGTGGTAGTGTGTTCACTCCGTGTGGTGGGTGTGTGGTTTTTTGTGGGTGGGTGCGTGCGTTTTCCTCTTGGTTGTCGCTTGCGTCAAGTGGACCTTAGGGATTTCATGACTGCGAGGCAGTTTCATGTGATTTTTGGGTCTCCGGTTGGATGTTCGTTTGATGTTCACATGTTTCTTCAGTTTCTCTTTGTGTGGAGCAGGGCCAAATCACGGCATTACCGCGGCGTGACCGCCGTGTGATTGCTGCATGACCATTGTGTGACCGCCACATGACCGCGGCTTGTTGGCCCGGTCCAGCGACATCCCCGGGGCATCTTCTGGCCAGGAGCGATGGGAACGAGAGGAGGCAGGGCCATATTCCGGCCATCGCCTACCTCCCCAATAACTATGGGTTGGTAATGTATCTAAAATAGTATCTAGGTATCATACATTGAATTCTGACCGGACTACAAACCCCCATAGGGTTTGGTCCTGGAGCAGGGCCAAATCACGGTATTACCGCAGCTTGACTGCAGCGTGACCGCGGCCTTACCGCGGCATGACCGCAGTGTGACCGCGGAATGACCGCGACATGACCACGGCGTGACCACGACATGACCGCAGTGTGACCACGACATGACCACGGCGTGACCGTGGCATGACCGCGCCATGTTGGCCCGGTCCAGCGACATCCATGGGACAGCATCTTCCGGCCAAGAGTGAAGGGAGCGGGAGGAGGCATGGAAACATTCTGGCCTTCGCCTCCCTCCCCATTAACTACGGGTGGGTAATGTATCTAAAACTCTATCTAGGTATCATACATTGAATTCTGACAGGACTGCGAACTGTCGCGGGGTGTCATCCTGGAGCAAGGCCAAATCACAACATTATCGTAGTGTGACCATGATTTGACTATGGTGTGACCGCGGCGTGACCACGGCATGACCACAACGTGTTGTCCTAGTCCAGCGACATTCATGGGGCAGCATCTTCCGGCCAGGAGAAAAGGGAGCGGGAGGAGGCGGGGAAACATTCCATCCATCGCCTCCCTCCCCATTAACTATGGGGTGGGTAATGTATCCAAAAGTCTATCTAGGTATCATACAACTAATTTTTATTGGATTGTGAACCGTCGCGGGGTGTCATACTAGAGCAGGGCCAAATCATGACATTACGGCAACGTGACCGCAGCATGACCGCGGATGACCACGGTGTGACCGTGGCGTGTTGGCCCGGTCCAGCGACATCAGTGGGGTAGCATCTTTCGGCCAAGATTCCAAATAAATCCTATGTAGTTGTCCTTGAAATTATAGAAACCAATCTTATGTTATAAAAAACAGACTCTTGATTCGGGATGGTGTTATGATAAAGATATATATTTTATATTCGTTGTTTTTTAAAGTGGTACTAGATAGTTGAAACTACTGATTGAGAGTCAAATTATGCAGGTGTATTACTTATCAATTATATATGCATTTCTTGGAACTCTAATAATAAAACTTCAGTCACCTTGAGAACAATAGAATTTTAGTATGGTTTAACATCTTAGGATGCAACACAAATCTTATGGAAGAATTCATATATGTAAAAAACTAGATGTGCATCGAGGCCAAGAAAACACCCAAAACAGTGTTAAGATGAAGCTTATGGTGGGGTGCACCATAAGCATTACAGGTGTTAAACAATGACACCATGAGTATTTTTAGATATATAAGCTCAGGTAAACACCCAAAGTGGTGGCCAAGAGGCCAGGAAAACACCCGAAATGGGTTTTTCTATAAGATAAGTTCACAACAGATATGATAGAACAAATCATCTATTTAATATGTTATAACAAGGGATCGTCAAAATGTTGTAGTGAGCAGCACAATGATGCAACGTCTAAAGGGAAATGAAACGACATAAAAGAATCATACATCGTAAACTATCACTGTGAGTTTTCACAGACAGAACACCACCGTTGGAGGGGTTTTATTATAAAAAAATGACTTTATTTATCAAATGAAACAATTATATTAAATAACACTTATTCAATATATGAAATTCTATATAATTAAGAAGAATTAAGAACGAATATAAATTCAATTTAAAGCATTCTTAAATTAAAGAGGCTGCGAGAGGGAATATACCTCAAGGTGGAACCAAGCTATCCACTTCGACTCTTGGAGGTTTCTAACTGAAAGCTGATGATCCTCCACTGGGTATACACACCTTCACACACATGCAAGGACACCCTTCCCCTATAAACACACCCTCATGGCCATGAGCATGTTAAAGGGGATCCTTGCACATATATTTATATGAATATACCAGTCTCCACTCACCTACGTATGCATTTATATATATATATGGGCACACCTAGCCCCATACGTGCATAATCACTACCATGGGTGACTATACACATAACGAGGGAACCCACATACATATACGTACTTACTTATGCACACACAGGTTAGTCGCCCTTGACTTGGAAACTCAAAACCAATGATAAAGGATCAACGCACTACACAAAGGATATTAAGAACCTTAAAGCACATGAAGGATGCTACATAACTAGTGAGAAACCAAGCAATGGCATTAAAACATTACCTAGATTGGCTGCGGAGAACCAAATCCACCCGAACCAACATGAAAAGATCCAATGCCCTACTGAAAACATAATATGGAGTCAAAAACACTAAATTCCCAAATACATGAGGTGTGAGACAAGTAGTAACCATAGATCTTACCTCAAATCAAAGATAGTGGACTAAATCAATCTGAAATACTTATGTCCCCCTTCGCAGAATATAACTACCCTCTATCCATAGAAATCATTTTAAGATCTAAGTGTCCAATGCGATAAATAAAATAAAATAAAAACTAAACAAAAACATACATGTCTACTATGACTATACATGTCACCGCCCAACATATAAGAACCACAGCGCTCCATGGGTCTAATCATGTTCCTGCAAGAAAAGGGGAAACAAATCAATGTTTCAAAATGATACTATCAAATAGAACATTTATATTAATTAACAATTACTCTTCCTATTAATGGTATATAATCAATTTGGAGAAAGTTTCAACATAGTTTGGTTTTTTTTATACAAGGGATGTGGTCTTATTATTCTTGGTTTTTATGTTTACACTTGAGATATTTATTTAAAAATGATGCATGTATTTGGCATTATTATTTATGGTTTTAGTTTTTAGCTTGTTTCCATGGGGCCTGTCTACATGAATAATTCTTGGAATGTAGGGTTCGGTGGAAATTTATGCACTTTAATGTGATTGATGTCAACAACGATGAAGATTTAGATCATCTAAAATATTCCTAAGAAGATTGGGCCTTGTAGTAATAGGTGGGGAAATTTTACATCTAGCGTTTGATGAGGAAATACTTATGAGGATGGATTGGAATCTTGGTAGGTTCATAGAGTGGGATGGTCCCTCTGAGTATATAAAATGTATTATGAAAGGTTTTACTCCATTTAATGATTGAATAGATCAACTAAAGAGTTGAAGGATGAGATGCTTGTGTGGGTATTGGGTATTGTCGGATATATTGGCATTATAATTCCAAGAGGCTTGGTGTGATTTAGCTTAGGATGGAACCTGGTTAGTGGGGCTGGGTTATAATACATGTTTTTATGAGGTTATTGATCGTATTGTTGAGAATTTAATGTAGACGGGTTCGACATGGTGGGATTTTGTGACTAGGACAATCATATGGTGAATAATCCTCTCTATCTAGTTAGATGATGAGATGTGCATGGAGGCATGGGATAATCCTCGAGAGATGAGTCTAGACTATGTGACTGAGAGGATATACTAGGATAAGTTTGATAGGATTGGGTGAGTGGCTAACCCATGCGAGGATGATATCATGTATGGAGATGCTTGGAGACACTTGGGGTTATTTATGCTATCTCATAGAGAATCTTGGGGTTATTTCATGACTCCAACATACTCAAAAAATGCATCATGGTATTACAGTATACAAGTGATCTACGTCAACTAGTCAGGTTGGAATCACTACCCTCCATTCGTAGAAAGAAGTAAAATAATTAAGTAGCCAATGTGATAAAAAAAACTAAACAAAAACATACATGTATCCTATGACTATACATGTCACCACCCAATATAAAAGAACCACAATGCCTCATGGGTCAAATCATGTTACTTCAATCAAGGGGGATACAGTTCCATTTAATAATCTATTCATTTTTCATTATGATCTTTATATAGAACGTTGTTAGAAACACCATACTAGTACACTTATCCATTGAATATACACCTATTCTACATTTTTTGAGTTGAAGATTTTGCTCATAACTCTCTTCACTATAGAAAGAACCTCAGAGGGACCACAATCAATTTTTAGTAGTTGATCCTACTCTTGAACCTAGTTGGCCACCATTCCATGATCCAGATGGTCTACTTGGTCATGAGGGTGTAAACCATTTCATTATACTATACTAAGAATAAAGGTTTTGGTATATTTTATACCAGCAATGGGAATTTCTCAAGGCTTGAGTGCCAATCGACATCATTTACTAAGTTAGTTGCCCCTTAACTATCCATAGACGTCAAGGGGTGTCTCCCATGGGTGTCTTGTGGTGTGTAGTGTCTATCTATGATTTCTCCTGTGCTTCCATATTATGGGAAATGTGTATTGCATGGTCGGTTTAATAAATAAATTGGTCAATTGGAAAATTCACTCATAGTAAATAGTGATATACTCACTTTTAATACAGAATACCATCCAAATAACTAACTCGGGAATCAGATACCAACATTTTACTTTACCAATTCCAATTACATAATATATGCACCACCAAATTCTGTTATATGAACCAATCAATTAAAGGGAAAGAAACTCCTCACAATAACCCATAAAATCTCATATAGCATCACTCACCTCTAATTAACCCACATCATTGCACATCTTAATGATGATACAACCTATCACATATATATCATGGTTAAAAAACAAAATCCAGCATAATATAAGGTCTAATAGGAGTCTATAGAGGAAAATACGAGGTTTTTAAAAAATCATGAATTTTTTATTTAATGCACTATTCGAATGAATGGAATACAATCTGTGAATATAACCCTACATTTTTGTAAGACTCTATTTTGAAAAAATTTACAATTTACCCAATAATTCACCATGCCATGAGTTGGTTACTAACCCAAAATCTAGAAAAATAACGATTAATATGAATGGTTATCCTATCTATGAACTTAACAATGCATTCCTTTTTGCATCATTCGTTAAAAAAGAAGACTAATTCTTACCTGGAAGTACCGATCAAGAACCCTGGTGGTAGGAGAGGGAGTCGAGATAGGTGGACGTCCCGTGTGATGTTCGGCCATGGGGGTCCCATTCACGACTGGAGAGGGGGTCAGGGGACGTCAAAGGAGGAGATTGATCCAAGAGGGGAGAGGGGTGTCACCAAGAGAGCGAGATGAGAGGGGAGGGGGGAACATCACTGGTAGTCTAGAGGGGATGGGGATGTCCTCGTTGGAGAAGGAGCCGAGAGGGGAAGTGGAACGTCATCGGAGGAGAGGGAGGGGGCTGGTAGGCGGAGGTGGAGGTCAGGAGGTGGAGGCCGGAAGGAGGTCGAGGTCGGGAAGGGTAGTAGTGGGTCAGGAGGCAGAGGGAGGGTACACCTGAGGATGAAATGTTAGGAGGGAGCCTTACATTGGGTTACTTTTTCCCAATGGTTAATAAAAACCGTGAGTAATTTTTTTCTTTAACAAAAGTTTTGTTAAACAATTGGGAAAACCCAACATATAATAGCCTATTCCAATGTTTTACTAGAACTGTTGGTATAGGTTCTTATTCCCAACAGTTGTTCTAAACTGTTTAGAAAAAAGTGTTGGTATAAGCTGGATTCCAAATAGTGTTTTACCATAGTATAGATATTTTACAAGTGAATGTGGTTGTGCCAACTTAATAATTTGTTGTTTACAGTGTTATTGAGTAAGGAAAGTGATATTAAGCCTCATATTGAGGTAGGAAACCCTCTACAAGCCCTGTTGGGTCCATTGGTTTTTAGACTGGACCTAGGGCTACCCTCAAGGTATTCTATATCCCTTAAGGATGGTGAAATAATTTTGGTAAATGTGAAATGAAATAATTAGTAAGCTGAATGGGTTATGAATTGTATATGGGTATGTGGGAAAGATTAATGGAATAGTTTAAATGAGAAAATGGTAACTTTTTTGAAATTTCTAGAAGTCTTTTGAAATGTTTTAAATGTTTTGTTTTGAATTTTGATTCAATTATGGTTTCCAATGAAGGAAATGATATTTTGTAAGTGGTTAGGGTTTAAAAACGAGGTGTTGAATTCAATGTGTATTGAAAAGGGGGTTTTCTTAATATATTTCAATGATTATTTGATATGAGGTCACAGTTACCCTCTTTTAAAATAACTTAAAGTCCACTACTATGGATGGAAATGGAAATGATGGTCTTGGGGTATGTTGGAGTTTTCAAAGAGGAAAACCCATGTTTTAAAGGGTGGATGTAATATGATTTAAAATGAGTGTTTTAAATTGTTTTTTATTTTATAATTTGATTTTAATGTTCCAATGGGACCATAGTAATTAAAATGATATATGGTTTAGTAATATAGAACTCATGACTATTATGTCGGCATGTTAACATGGTTTATGAAATGAACTAAAATTTGAACATGCTTAGTTGATGACATAGAATAAGGGTTTTTTTTTGAATAATGGTATATGTGTTAATGGGTTATTCCTTATAAGTGTGTTATATATAATGAGTTATGATTATAAATGATAACTGTGTTTAATGTATATTATTTTGGTTTGTTAAATGTTTTATGGTTAAAAAAGATTGTGAACATGGATTGGTGGTTTATGGGGTATTGACTTGAGGTTCTTCGCCCACAAGTCAGTTTTGATTGAGAACCTAAGATCAACCCCTATAATGCATGGGTTAGACAGTAGGACTGGGGATTTATGCCCCTAATGGTTTCATTTAATGAGACAACCTAAACTGAGACTCCAAGGTATGTGTTATGTAATGTATGGTTGGGATGTCAGACCGAGGCTATATGATTACCAACATAAGGACATAATGTGGGTTGGGATGTTGTATTAAGGATATATGCTTCCCCAACACATAGACATGGCTTGATTATCAGACTGAGGATTTGGGGTATGTTGATAAATTATGATTAGTGAATGCCCTAATGATTAAAATTATGTAACCCCTTAAGCCATGGCTAAGGATACCAGTGTGACACGATCTAGTTTAGTTGGTTAGTTAACCCTAGATAAATTTATGGATAAAAATGTTATTAAATAATTTATTTAATGTTAAATATACCATCCAATTTTCCTTGTTTATTTGTATCACTTGATTTATTTTCATACACTATTGTACTGACTGGATTATTTTCTAGAAACTTTTGGTGGTGGATTACTAAGTTCTACCCACACCCAACTCGGGCCT
This sequence comes from Viscum album, assembly GCA_963277665.1. NCBI lineage: Eukaryota > Viridiplantae > Streptophyta > Magnoliopsida > Santalales > Viscaceae > Viscum > Viscum album. The sequence goes on from OY728135.1 coordinate 1,501,621,364, forward strand.
CCAGGGAACTTGTTTACCTAAGAATATGCTACTTGTTTTCTGATACATTTTAAGTACAAGGACAAGGTTTTTGGTTGTACATGGGATGACAAGATGGAGCATGGGAGGCTAGGATCGGTTTGGGACTCATGTCTGTGTTTGGGGTCTTTTGGTAAATTTGATTTTGGATTTCGTTTGTATGACTGCATAACATGTAGGGAATAAATAATAATATTGTAGTATGTATTACTTTTTATTTCATGTCTTTCATCTATATGTTTCCTATTTATTGTTTATTTTGGTTATTATGTCTACTGATATTATTTCTATTGTTCTTTTACTTTGATGAGCGGGTATAGTCTCCCCATTGTATCTTCATATAACCATGATACTAGTCAGAATCCTCTTGCATATGGGGAAGTGTTCTTGACGTCATGTGGTTACCTAGATCAGGGCACTGATTATAGTGGATAGCAGGATGAGGATGTTACAACACCACTTCGGGAAGATGGTAGTACATAGGTACACAAATGATGTTATCATCATTAAAAGAGTGAAAATGAAAGAGATAAAATGAAATTTATTATATTTATATGATGATAAAAATTTTATTAATATCATAATTATTTCATGTATATCACATATAATCATTAAAATTATATTTATCATCTTCATTGAGAAGCATTAGTGAAAGATGAATCACATTGTTTCGTGAGGCAGTAGTCCATCGTACATATGAACAACATTATCATATATCCTAAAAAATGGAAGGATAATATATATATAAAAGAAAGTGACTATATATGTATAAATATTTTTCAAATATCATATATATACTTTATATCCATCATCATACCCAACCTTGAGCGGTGGAAATTTAAAAACAAGTCACACTAGTTTGTGAGTCAACAGTTTTTCATATAGGGGAATAATGATTTCATACCCCATTTGATAGAAATAGAGATTGTTTTAGGTCCTTAATTTATTATAAAAATATCTCAAATTATTTAATTTAAAGATATTATTATACCATCATGTTTTAATAAAAATTGAAGGAGGTGGAGAAAGATGTAAAATAAACACACTCGTTGAAGAAAATTACCTCTTTTTCGGGTATCCTCCTTAGGCTTTCACTTAAGCCTTCAAATGATTAATTTATTACAAAAATAAAAGAAAATAAGATGATATGATGGAAATGGGAAAGTTATTTTTTTATGTTTTGGTCAATCAAAATTTTCATGAAGGTGTGACGAAGTGAGGAGATTGAGTGCCCTTTTATATTTAAGGATTGGAATTTTAATAAATAACCAAACTTTTTCACTATTGAATGCTTAAAAATACATAAATTTGCTCCAAAATTGAAAATTAAAGTTGTGGGGGATGATATGTTAGACAAAAAACATCCACCATACAATGAAACATTTTTTAAAAATATTTGGTTCTTTAACATCTAGGTTTTCCTATTTTTACCATTTTGGTTTTTTTACTATTGTAATTAGTTTTCTAACCTATATAATTTATCATTTAAGAATAAATTAACATGAGCCATATTATAAAATTTATGCACACTAATTTTAAATATAAAATCTATTTTATGAAATAGAAATCCTATTTGTGTTGAAAATTAATTTCAACACAAGTGCATATAACCTGCAAAAGTATTATTTTAACCTTAACTGCGCTAATATAGTTTTTAATATTTAGCAGTAAATATATTCATTATAAAAGAAAAATAGGACCATGAATGGAAAATATTTTATATTTATTAAAATTTACAAATAAAATGTATGAATATAGAAATTTTAGTAATTTTAAATCATTTAATAAAATATTATTTATTATAAATTAACATTAATATAAATTTAACTTTATTAATCTAATTTAAATTTAGAAATATCAAGAGAATTTTGGAACCAAAATATGTTCTTTTCAAGCCTAATTAAAATGATATAATCCAATAAATTATTAACTTAAGAAAATAATTCATTAAATTTACTTTATTAGTAACATATTTAGTGTTATTTATTTCATTTAATTATTAACTAAATAATTCTTGAGTTGGAAAATCTTAAACATTTAAAGAAATTATTTAATATATAAAAATTAAAAATAAAATATCATAATAAAAAATCATTTATATTTTAAAATAATATTTATAACCCAACATATGATATTTTTTGTCCCTATCCCAAAGCATTATAGATATGAAAACGAATAAAGATTCTTTTTTCACTATCGGGAAAAATGGATTATTGTGATGGGTTATTTACAACGGGAACCTATCGTAAATAGTCTTTTGTGATGGGGTCTCTTTAAAAATAACATGTTATAGAAAATGGTGTCGCAAATATTAGTTTTTGCAGCAAATCATCGCAAAAAAAAATAAGTTTTTGAGATAGGTCATTGGCCCGTTGCAAAAAACAGTCAGCAGTTTTTAAGAATCTATTTGCGACGAACTAACGACCCATAAAAAATTGCCTCCATATTTTTTACTCTATTATAATGGACCGTCACAAAACTAAGAACGATGTTTCGTCGCAATTAGCCTACGAAATATAATAAAATAAACCCTTTTGCAAAGGATCGTCGCAAATAGTTAAAAAAAATAATAAATAATATAAATATAAATATAAAATTAATATAAATAAAATCATAATATTAAAATTAATAGAATATATTTGTTTATAAAATAATAAATATAATATAATATTAATAGAAATATAAAAATATTAAAATTCGTAAAATAAAATTAATTTTAAAATAAGTTATTAATATAATAAAAATATGATTATTAATAATAAAATAATAATATTAGTAATATAATAAATACCAGAGTATTTACATAAATATAAAAATATATTAGTTAATAAAAGAATAAATATAATAAAAAAATTAAATTAATAAAAAAACTGTAATTTTCAATACAATATAAATCACACACTATTTAAAACATTAAATAGTAATATTACAAAGAAAATATTCAAATGTTTCCTCAAAAAATAAAAACACATTACTAGTCAGGGGGAGGGTCGTCTGGAGGAGCTGAAGGAGATGGTGGAGGGAACTCCATCCCAAAATTGTGAGTCAAACATCACATGTACTCTATCTGCTCACGCTCCCTCTCCAGCCACCATCGACATATACCATCCTACATCTATTGTTGTTTCTACTACTGCGGATGTCGGAGGAACTCTTCCTGATGCTGCTACTTCCACTAACGCATCTCCTCCTGCTCCCTATGCATGGTCTCTATAAGCTCACTTTGAGCTCGCAACTGCTCATCATAATGTGCATGATATGATGATGACTCTCTGTGATCTCCTCTCGAGTTGGACTCTGACATCACTGAGGTGCCATATAACCCCCAGGGGTCACTTGAGAGATGATAACAACAACTCGGCCTTTATGGAAGCTATACTGGGTCACATGTATCCATGTTTCCTCATCAAATCGGGGGCACTAGTCTGACCATCGATCTCAGCCTGACTCTAAACATCTATCTAAGACATCACAGCCTCATATGACTCCTTCAATTGTAATTTAAAATTAAAATAGTTCAATTATTATTTGTAGTAAAATTAAATACTCAAAAAAACTTACACTAACCAGAATATGACGTTGGCAAGCCCCTCTAATCTCCCTAGTAGATGGATCACTATACATCCTTCTATAAACATTGTACTCCATAATATTAGGCTGTGTGACTGCCTATATGAATATAAAATAAATCCTTTACATTTAAAGTTATATGAAATATTTAAAAAAATGTACTTACCATGTTCTCTCTATGCATACTGAACATATGACTACCAGCTTGATGTGTCACCTCCTATCTCCCATGATTTTTATGACCTACTGATGATCTACTCTGAAACCTCCTACTCAACTAGTGTGTACACAATCCATCCCAAACCAGAGATGAAATATAATTAGGTCGGTGTACATGACATGTCCCATCAAAATCCCACACTCCTACTTTCTCCATTGCTTTCCTTTTCAAATTGTAAAAAAACTAAGTGCAACGGTCCGCATAGCTCCCTACCATACCTTCCAAATTGTCTCACACATGCTCTCCTTAATGGGATACCATAAACCCTACAAATAATTTATTATATCAAATTATTAATTAAACTAATTTCAAAATGAATTTTATTTCTTTACATACTAGCCAATGTTCAAACATGCACTGTTGAACCTCAATGGGAATCTGATCCCATGACACCCATACATCAGAAAAATAATTGCACAATATAGCACTCCCTGGTCCAACTGCCATATACATAATGCTTTGAAAAAAATAATAGTTAATCAAAAAATTAGAATATAAATAAATTAATGAAAACTAACTAAAATTAACAGGTAAACATACCTATGTGTGCGTGGATCGAACCCAAGATGTGCACGTTTCATGGGTATAGTGTAGGGAATCATCAGTCGGGTAAGGCCACACCCCTTTCGGGTGCCCCTAAACTGCCAACAGTCTGAGGGTCGGCAGATCTGACCTCCTACTCATCCAAAGGTAGATCACTCTCATGCAACATATGAAATAGATCACCATCCATATAAAACTGAAAACATTGTTGTTAGAAAATCATTGAAAATAACTATATATATTATTATATATGATTATAACCATCATTTAACTATGTCAATTTTCATCTTCATCCTCATATTTATAGATTTTAAGGTTAATGTATTAATCTTCCACCTCAACATCATCAATTTTCATATTAGTTTCAGTTTCATCATCTCTTTTCATTTAAAATTTAGTTGTAACATCATCATCACCATCATCACTTAACTATGGGGTGTCATAAATGATATTTTTGTCTCTTCATGTAAAAGATGGATTCAGAATAGTCACTTGAAAAAATTTAATTCTTTTCCCTTAGTGGAACCACATTCAGTTTCAGTAAATTGATTCACTCAATATTTAATTTTTATTATGCTCCACCAATCACCCAACTCCCTTGAAGTAACAAAATAATTTGCATAATAAATCTGATTTTTCTGATGATCCAATAAAAAAGGTTCATCTACTAGAAGAAAAAATTTATATTTAATGTCAATGATTCCATGGATAAGATGAACATGCAAGCCTCTCTCAGTATCCAACTACTGACATTTAAACATCATTGTTTAATGTTATCCCAGATAACACACTTCAATAATTTCTTATAGCATGCCATAAATTTCTACTTTAGTTTCTCTATGATGAGAGCCTCTCAAGAAAACACCATTGTTTATTGTTTTTTTAATTCCCCATAATCATGTGTATGAAATAGATAACCATTAACCACATATGAATTATAATATTTAACCATTTTGGATGGTGGGTTACTCAATATAGAGGGAAAAAAATTTATGGTGTTCTTCAAGAGCAGCTGTTGTAATTTGTGGAAACTATATCATGATATGATTATCATAGAACATACAAATAAAATAATAATAATTTATTATTATTAAAATTATATAATAAGTGGTAGGAGAACTCACAGTACGAATGGTGTTATTTTTATATAATTCAATAAAATATATGTATGACCTCTATGATGTTCATCATCTGAAAGCCATCATTCATGAACTCCACTGATGATAAGTTTGGGTTGATTGAAAACTGATAATTGATTGATCATTTCATTGTTAATATTTCCCTCATTATGGATTATGCGGTTTGGTTTTGAGTGATATTTAGATTGAAAGTAAGGGGAGCTGAAAAAAAAATAAATTTTCTCTTGAAAATAAGTTTCTACAATTGAGCCTTCAACTGATGGTTTGTTACATACTTTTTTTCAATTTCTGCATGCATCTCTCAAATGGGTAAATTCATCAGAACTGCACTGGACCTCCAAATTTTATTTCATGTGGCAAATGTAATATCAAATGTTCCATTGAATCATAGAAATTTTATGGGAATATTTTTTCCACATTATATAAAATTAAAATTAAATCATCTTGCAATTTTCTTACAGCATCGTAGTATGTTTTCGACACACAAATGTCTCAAAACAATATGATATGTTTGTTAGTTCATCCCAAATCATTGGATTTAACAAACCTCTTAATACAACTGGAATAATTCTTTCCATTAATACAATACAATCATGACTTTTCAATATAGTATTATAACCATTTCTGACACATCTTCCCAAATTGGAAGAATATCTTTTTAGAAGTCTCAAATCTACAATCTACTGACAAAATAATAAACGAATATCTTTGGAAAATGTATAAGCTGCTTTTGGTTTCATTAACTTATGTGATCTGACATTTTCAAAGTGGTCAAGTTCTAGTCACTTAATAATTTAGGCAAGGTCTAATCATGCCTTCACATTGTCTTTGCTCTTACCTGGTGTATCCTAAACTATATAAAATAATTTATTAAAACAATTATTCTCAATATGCATCACATCCAACATGTGACAGACAAAAAATCATACCAATATGGAAAATCCCAAAAAATGCCATGTTTTATCCAATTGTGATCTTTTCCAAACCCATCAAAGTTCTGTTGGTTTATTGTTGGTCCAAATGTGATGGGAGGTAATTAAGAGACTATTTATATTAACTCTATACCTGATATAATTGTTGGAGGCCCGTCTTTTTCAACTGATTATTTTCTTAAATGATTTTTGTTTCTTTAAAAAGGATGAAAAACTCGAAGATATATGCGTTGAAAGTTAAAAAAATAAGGTTTTTCCATTAAAGATCATAAACACTTTTCAGTCTCTCATACAGTACATACATGGTTTTGGACCATGTGAACTCCATCTAGATAATATTCCACATGCTGGGAAGTCACTAATTTTATGCATCAATGCAACTTTCAGTATGAAGTTTTGTTTTGTAGCAACATTATATGTAATGACACCATTACTCCATAGTGAATTTAACTCATCAATTAATGGCTTCAAATAAACATCTACATTCTTTTTTATATGACCTAGAATTCATAAGGACAAAAAAATATATGAATCCTTCATCAACATCCATGTAGGTAAATTATATGGAGTTATAAAGACAAGTCAACATGAATACTGATTACCGTAAAAACCAAACGGATATAAACCATTAGTAAAAAGACCAAATCACACATTTTGGGCTTCTAAAGGAAATGATGGATTCACTTGTTCCAGATGTTTCCATGAATCACCATTAGAGGGATAATTTAAGCTTTTAATGGTTGAAATGTTGGTTTGTGCCATGACATCAATGATGATATATTTGGAGACATAAATAAACATTGCAATCTGGGTATGATTGGGAAATATCTCAATTGTTTTATATGAAAAAATCCAGAGTTCTTTGGTTGAGCTTTTTTATACCTAGACTGTCCACATATAGGACAACTATCCAACAAGTCATTTTCACCATAATATAAGATGCACTTATGTAACAGCCCGAGATTTTATGAAAAATATTCTTTTTAATTTTATTAATTTCTTGTGTTGTACACTACACCAAAAGGAGCTTGCACAACACGCATCCTTGAATTGCCTTTCATTACACGCAATCGCAACCTTCCTTGATAGCGTGTGTAGTACGCAATACTGAGTTTCACGAAACAACGATATGCTATTAAAATATTATTAAAACTAGCCGTTATGAATAGTAATAACCACTTTTTAAATTTTAGAAATTTTAGCTCTCAAAATGGACTTCATTTTTGGATTCGGAGTATCGAATTTAGCTTAAGATGAAATTTTGGTACTTTTCGGATAACTTTCATATTCTGATGAATAGTGAAAATTACTAAATTATAATTAAAAACAACTTTTTTAATCGAAATAATTAATAGTGATAAATTATTAATTTGAGTGGTTTTAAAGTATATTTAGAATATATTTTTACAATTTAATACAATTTTAGTCATTGGATGTAATTTCACATTTAAACCAGACATAATCAAGTGTCAATCTTTTGATAGATATTGTTTCTTAAAAACACGCTATTTGTTTTAACAGCGGGGTTTAATTATAAAATTAATTAATGCAACTTCTATGTTATGAATTTGGTAAAATAGACTTCATTTTTGAATTCGGAATATGAAATATAGCTTAGGATGAAATTTTGGCATTATTCTGAAAAACATCAATTTTTGATGAATAGTGAAACTACTATGTGGTAGTTAAAAAAATTGAATTTTTCATAAAACTTAATTTTACCGCTTCTGTGAATGGAATTTCAAAAATCCGAGAGACACGGTTGATGTCAGTAAGTAAAATGTGGTTCAATGAGATGAAAATAATTTTTGGTGAATAGTAACTTTTTACTTTTATTTACCACGGTTAAAAGTAAATAGGGTAATTAAGGGTAAGAATGATATTAATATTACCCTAACACATGTCCTAATTCTATTTGACAAGTGTATCTCGACCAAAAACAACCTTAAGTGTAAAATATTATCATTTAGGCCCACTTGGATTAGATTAGGACATTTATTATTATTTAATTCAAAGAAGAGTTAAAAGAGTTAAAATCAAAGTTTATTTACTAAAAAAATTTTAATATAGGGTTTTACATAAGATAAATTCGATTGTAAATATTCATTAGAAATATAAAAAGATTTCCTACATAATAGTATTTTATTTGTAATTTTTAGACATCAAATAATTTAATTTATTTATGACACAAAGATGATGCAGTAATTATCTTATTAATGAAATATTGACATAATTGATATTATAAATACCAAAATAAATGTAATTTAAGACTTTTTATGAATTAAAATAATTTTATAGGTTACTATGATATATTAGTGTTGATTTAATTAACTTGGTTCGAATATGTAATTTTGTTATGACTTTTACAAAAATCATATATCAAATAGTGTCAAAATTGACACAAAATAGTTTTTAAATCTAATATTATATTATTAATTGTTATTTTATTCCTAAAAATCTAAGGTTCAGAAAAATGACTTATATAAGGATATATATATTAATAATAAACAATTTGGGGTTCTTTTGGCATGTTATAGTAAGTGTATTAACCATATAGTGTAAGAAAACAAAAAGACACGGTAAAAGTAAAATTATTTAACTTAGAGTTAAATCTAATTGATAAGGTTAAAATAATAACCTAAACTTGTCTAAATCCTATTGGATGGTATTAGTTCGACCCATACCCACTTTATCTTCGAAATAAAACCCTTTTGGAACCATTATAAACCGATTTTGACTTTAATATAAAATAATATTTTGAGATATTCCTAAGGTGCCCCTCTCCTCCCTTATAAAAGGGCACCTCTTCCCCCTCCTCCTCACACCAATTTGAGCACTCAAGCTCGGCCAACCCCTGCCAAAATCCCTTATCCACTTCCCTAGAATAATCCTAGAGGTCCTGGTCTTCTTCAAAGACCAATCTTAGTTCCCTAAGTGGAGGATTCAAAGAGGCGTTCCAAAGAAGAGGTAATATCCATTACCGATATTTTCAATTTCTTTCTTCTTCAACTTCTTCTTCTTTAGTTGTTTCATGATAAAGTAATAACATCAGTATTACTTACATACTGATATGTTATTATAAATATGAAACAACCCTAATTCACCTTCTATCCATCCTACAGAAAAATGAAATCACCGCGCCTGCGTACGTACGGAATACCGTCTCCATGCCGTGGTGTAATCTATTTTCCACCATCACCTTACAAGGATGGGTATAATGGTGTAATGAGTAACTATTTATGATTATTATAAATTAATATTTATAATGAAATAATATATATATATACTCCAATAAAATTCCACGTTCATAGGAACGATATCATCACTCGTGCGTACGTAAGGAATACCGTCTCCACGATGTGATGCGACTCGTTCTACATGATCATCATTACATAGTAATTATATAAATGAATTGAATGAATAAATATGATATATGTTGCACTAATACCATTCTCTAAATTAGGTATCTATAACCTAAATATAATAATAATAATTTATTCGACAAAACACGCATAAGAACAAAAAGTTATAAACACCCGAATAACATGTAGCAATGAAATATTACTACTAAGAAGCTAAGAAAATGAACATATATGATATCATAAAAATAAGTATGATTCTGGAATAAGTCAATAACATTATTTAAATCATTATACAGGAGGTTCGGACACTTACAAAGCAAGTCGGACCTAAGGTAAGGGAAATATCACAATCTCATTTTTATCCGAGATTGTTTATTCGTAAGTATTTACTGGGGTGTATCTTATCATCCACATCCATGTTCCCTCAATATGTAATATTGTTTCCATCCACTTACAATAGTTTAAATCCAATTTTACCCTTCAGTGAGTTTTTAGTAAAGAATATGAAAGGAATCTTTTGTCGTTTTTTCATACGAGGTACTTTTTGAATTTTCCGACAAAAGTACGAAGAATGTTTTTTTTACTTATACGGCATGAATGGATTTTTAAAACATTATTTCGAAGAAGATTCCTTTAAAAGTTTTCAAGTGTATTTTTAATCAACTTCTTTTAGTTTATAATTGTATGACATGTTAAGAAAAGAAAAATGTTTTTGAAAAAGAAAGGATATTTTCCTCAAGAATGGAGTTCAAGTGTTTTATCAAAATTATTTTCCATCTAAGATAATAAAGGGTTCTATTTTTATCCCTATTATTACATTGATTTGATTATGTTGTGAGGGAATTATTTTTATGAAGTCATTTACCTTATATGATTTGTTTTATGATGTCATGATGTTTCAAGAATCCCATTTTTGTTACATGTGTTATGCGATAATGTATGATTTATGATTATGTGGCACACATAAGAAAGGATTCATTATAAGATGGGTGGGACCTATATCTCCCTCCAATGCATTGGGTAAAGATTTTATATCTCATGAGATAGACATGGCTGGAATGGTAGGTTATACCAGTTCAGTGAAACAGGACTGAAACGAGGGTGACTCGGTTCAGAAAGGGACTTTGTCCACTAAGATAGTCTTGGAAATGAGTCTTGTCTAACAAGAAATGATTCTCTATGATTATGTGTGTATGCCACAAAGTTTCATGTTTTAAGTTATGATTATTGGGATTTCATTTCACTACTATGATTTATCCCATGTTATGAAATTATTCTCTCTTTTGCAGGTTAAGATTTCCAAAAGTTATGTTCTTATGAATATGATGTGATTGATTTCTCTTTTGTTTACCCTTACTGAGCATTTGAGCTCACCCTTTTATGTTTTCTTTTCCCCAGTATATAAAGAAAGGTTTTAGGTAAAAAAAAAGGGAAGATCTTTATGGGAGATTTTGAAGATCTTTCACCACCATTAGAAGATTACGTTCCGAGTTTCCAAAGACACTAAACTATTATGATCCTTGTGTGTGTGTTTTTGTTATGTACTAAGTATTCCGCAAAAGTAATGTAATGTCCATGTAAGTCAAGATTCGGGTCTCTACAGTTGGTATCAGAGGAAAGGTTTAGTCAACCTTTGGAAACTAGGATGCGAGAACTTTAGTGAGATCCCTAGAGATATTTCTAAGGTATGTCTAGGGATGTCCCTAAGGTTAAGTATACGTATATGTTATAGTACTAGAATTACGCTAACGATCATAGAATTAAACCTAAGATGTTAGATATTGAAGGTACTCCCCCTTTATTATTTTGTTTTCCCTAGCATGATTTTTTCCTCTCACACTATTCTTTTTGGGTTTTAGACGATGGCTGGAACCCGAAGGAACCGTGTTGATCAATGCAATGGACAATGCAATGATTGCCCTCCTGAACAAATAAATGTTATAGGAGATGGAGTGAAAAATCTTATTTCTATACTTACACAAGCTATGAATCATTCTGGACTTCCAAATGAGCAGAGAAGGGAACAATATTCTATTGAGTCCTTCATGAGGCAACGTCCACCTTCTTTTAGTGGGTCTTCTGATCCACTTGTTGCTGAATAATGGATCAGTACCACTGAAAAGATATTTTCAGTTCTTCAATGTTCTGAGCATGAAAAAGTCATCTTAGCAGTATATTTTTTGGAAGGTGAAGCTGATCAATGGTGGAATCTTATCAAGAATATGAGGCAAAGAGATGAAATTGAGTCCATGGAATGGGACGAGTTCAAGAACTTGTTTTTCAGTAAGTACTTCCCTCGTATTCTTCGAACAAATATGGAAAAGGAGTTTCTTGAGCTGAAGCAGAAGGATGATGAATCTGTTGGTATATACGAAGCAAATTTTACAAGACTTGCAAGGTATGCATCTGGCATTATCATCCAACCTGAAAGTAAAGTTGATCGATTTTTCAGTGGCTTAAAACCAAGTCTTCGAAGGGCATTAGCTATAAGAGACTTTGGTAGCTATGAAGAAATTGTGTGTTGTGCTATCAAGGTAGAAATGGAAGTTGGTGTTACATATCCATCTCATGGTTTTGACAAAAAACGAAAGATGGAGTTCAAGGAGAAATCTCAGAATAATGGTGAAAAGAAGACGAATGTTTCCTTATGCACAAATTGTGGAAAGAAGCATGGTGGAGATTGTCTTAAAGGGACTAGAAAATGTTTTAAGTGTGGAAAATAAGGTCATCGAGAAGCTGAGTGTCAAAGTAATAGAAAAAGGGATTCTAATAATATGAATAAAGTAAACACTGCAGAGAACGCACCACCAACACTTCAATGCTTCAAGTGCAAGGAAATGTGGCATTATGCTAATAAATGCCCTAATACAAGGGTTAGTGATGATCGACATGAGCAACCGCTTAAGGGAAAGGACAAAGGGAAGTCACATGCGATCACCATTGGCAATGTTGAATATGATAACGATGTGATGGAATGATTAAGTGTTTATGTAATGGGATTCCAAAATAATATTGTATCATAAAGTATTGGAATATTTATGTATTGGTCTAATGTGGTATTCAAAGTGATTGAGATATTTTTGGAAATAAGATGATATGTGCATAATGAAGGGAAAACGAGAAAACAAAATGTTTAACAGTATTCATGAGCTCATGATTGATATAAGGACTAAGTGATATCATTGTTTGAGTATATAGAATTTTGAGGATTTTGGTATGTGGAAACTGTTAAATTTTAACTGCATTCATGTTTTCACTAAGGTATTCAAGAGAATACATGATTAAAGACTTTGAATGTTTTCAATGTGACCAACAAAACATATCTTATGATATATGGGGATCGACGATGGTGTTAAATCTCTGGTAATCGTTTTCACTATGTTATGAGAGTGGACTGCAGTATTATGGATAAGCCTAAAGATTGGAATGGATTATGTTGGACATAAGTTAGTATTGTTTAAGGATAGAAGTTTTCTCGATATTATTGATGGGATTTTATAGTAATATAGTTTTAGAAAAAGGACAACCTGCAGGACGGGCGACAGCCCATCGCGTCGGACAAGGCTGTGGAAATCGAACCCACAACCGAAGTGCGACTGGCCTTTATCACCTACCACTGGCCTACAGGAAGTCCCTGTTTAGTAGAAACTAGTTTTATTATATTAATCTGTATGACATATGATGTATAAGTCCATTTTAGGAACCATATATGATTAATCTCACTACAGATAGACTTATTTATATAATTTTTTGCTAACCTTTTGTTTGAGACAGATGGAATGACCAGTCATTCTATCACATTATCTGCAAACACTTCACGAATAACAAATTCAACTTCATTTATTTAAGAGATGAAGTGGAAATTGTTAAAGGCACGAACAACAGTGAGATTGTACCAAAATAAAGTAAGTATTTATTCTAATTCAAATTCTTTAACTTTAGGGAAATGATCTTAAAAACCAAAAATGTTGTCCTAGTGATCTTATATCTGATGAATCAGATGGTACCTTAGATCGTCACGAATTTATGGCTTTGTGATTGCTGGCTTTTCCATAGCCATGTTCTCTACCACTCTCCATCAGAACATGATGGTTAGATTTCTCTTCCATATCCATATTTTCACCTATGTGGAAACCCAGTGATTAGTTTATTTGGGTAACCGTTACGTTTCATACTTTTGTTTTTAAAGATTGGTTTTGATATTCCTTTTTACGATATGGGTTTCTATTAAAGAAACTTTCAAATAGTAAACCATTTATAACCCAGACGAATTTCGAGGGTGAAATTCATTTTAAGGGGGGTAGAATGTAACAGCCCGAGATTTTATGAAAAATATTCTTTTTAATTTTATTAATGTCTTGTGTTGTACGCTACACCAAAAGGAGCTTGCACAACACGCATCCTTGACTTGCCTTGCATTACACGCAATCGAAACCTTCCTCGATAGCGTGTGTAGTACGCAATACTGAGTTTCACGAAACAACGATATGCTATTAAAATATTATTAAAACTAGCCGTTATGAATAGTAATAACCACTTTTTAAATTTTAGAAATTTTAGCTCTCAAAATGGACTTCATTTTGGGATTCGGAGTATCGAATTTAGCCTAAGGTTAAATTTTGGTACTTTTCGGATAACTTTCATATTCTGATGAATAGTGAAAATTACTAAATTATAATTAAAAACAACTTTTTTAATCGAAATAATTAATAGTGATAAATTATTAATTTGAGTGGTTTTAAAGTATATTTAGAAGATATTTTTACAATTTAATACAATTTTGGTCATTGGATGTAATTTCACATTTAAACCAGACATAATCAAGTGTCAATCTTTTGATAGATATTGTTTCTTAAAAACACGCTATTTGTTTTAACAGCGGGATTTAATTATAAAATTAATTAATGCAACTTCTATGTTATGAATTTGGTAAAATAGACTTCATTTTTGAATTCGGAATATGAAATATAGCTTAGGATGAAATTTTGGCATTGTTCTGAAAAACATCAATTTTTGATGAATAGTGAAACTACTATGTGGTAGTTAAAAAAACTGAATTTTTCATAAAACTTAATTTTACCGCTTCTGTGAATGGAATTTAAAAAATCCGAGAGACACGGTTGATGTCAGTAAGTAAAATGTGGTTAAATGAGATGAAAATAATTTTTGGTGAATAGTAACTTTTTACTTTTATTTACCACGGTTAAAAGTAAATAGGGTAATTAAGGGTAAGAATGATATTAATATTACCCTAACACATGTCATAATTCTATTGGACAAGTGTATCTAGACCAAAAACAACCTTAATTGTAAAATATTATCATTTAGGCCCACTTGTATTAGATTAGGACATTTATTATTATTTAATTCAAAGAAGAGTTAAAAGAGTTAAAATCAAAGTTTATTCACTAAAACATTTTTAATATTGGGTTTTACATAAGATAAATTCGATTGTAAATATTCATTAGAAATCTAAATAGATTTCCTACATAATGGTATTTTATTTGTAATTTTTAGACATCAAATAATATAATTTATTTATGACACAAAGATGATGCAGTAATTATCTTATTAATGAAATATTGACATAATTGATATTATAAATACCAAAATAAATGTAATTTAAGACTTTTTATGAATTCCACTAATTTTATAGGTTACTATGATATATTAGTGTTGATTTAATAAACTTTTTTCGAACATATAATTCTGTTATGACTTTCAAAAAAATCATATATCAAATAGTGTCAAAATTGACACAAAATAGTTTTTAAATCTAATATTATATTATTAATTGTTATTTTATTCCTAAAAATCTAAGGTTCGGCCAAATGACTTAGATAAGGATATATATATTAATAATAAACAATTTGGGGTTCTTTTGGCATGTTATAGTAAGTGTATTAACCATATAGTGTAAGAAAACAAAAAGACACGGTAAAAGTTAAATTATTTAACTTAGAGTTAAATCTAATTGATAAGGTTACAATAAAAACCTAAACTTGTCTAAATCCTATTGGATGGTAGGATTTCGACCCATCCCCACTTTAGCTTCGAAATAAGACCCTTTGGAACCATTATAAACCGATTTTGACTTTAATATAAAATAATATTTTGAGATATTCCTAAGGTGCCCCTCTCCTCCCTTATAAAAGGGCACCTCTTCCCCCTCCTCCTCACACCAATTTGAGCACTCAATATCGGCCAACCCCTGCCAAAATCCCTTATCCACTTCCCTAGAATAATCCTAGAGGTCCTGGTCTTCTTCAAAGACCAATATTAGTTCCCTAAGTGGAGGATTCAAAGAGGCGTTCCAAAGAATAGGTAATATCCATTACCGATCTTTTCAATTTCGTTATTCTTCAACTTCTTCTTCTTTAGTTGTTTCATGATAAAGTAATAACATCAGTATTAATTACATACTGATATGTTATTATAAATATGAAACAACCCTAATTCACCTTCTATCCATCCTACGGAAAAATGAAATCACCGCGCGTGCGTACGTACGGAATACCGTCTCCACGCCGTGGTGTAATCTATTTTCCACCATCACCTTACAAGAATGGGTATAATGGTGTAATGAGTAAATATTTATGATTATTATAAAGTAATATTGATACTGAAATAATATATATATACTCCAATACAATTCCACGATCACAGGAACGATATCATCACTCGTGCGTACGTACGGAATACCGTCTCCACGATGTGATGCGACTCGTTCTACATGATCATCAATACATAGTAATTATATAAATGAATTGAATGAATAAATATGATATATGTTGCACTAATACCATTCTAGAAATGAGGTATCTATAACCTAAATATAAGAATAAGAATTTATTTGACAAAACATGCATAAGAACAAAAAGTTATAAACACCCGAATAACAAGTAGCAATGAAATATTACTACTAAGAATCTAAGAAAATGAACATATATGATATCATAAAAATAAGTATGATTCTGGAATAAGTCAATAACATTATTTAAATCATTACACAGGAGGTTTGGACACTTACAAAGCAAGTCGGATCTAAGGTAAGGGAAATATCACAATCTCATTTTTATCCGAGATTGTTTATTCGTAAGTATTTACTGGGGTGTATCTTATCATCCACATCCATGTTCCATCAATATGTAATACTATTTCCATCCACTTACAATATTTTAAATCCAATTTTACCCTTCAGTGAGTTTTTATTAAAGAATATGAAAGGAATCTTTTGTCGTTTTTTCGTACGAGGTACTTTTTGACTTTTCCGACAAAAGTACGAAGAATGTTTTTTTAACTTATACGGAATGAATGGATTTTTAAAACATTATTTCCAAGAAGATTCCTTTACAAGTTTTCATGTTTATTTTTAATCAACTTCTTTTAGTTTATAATTGTATGACATGTTAATAAAAGAAAAAAAAATTTGAAGAAGAAAGGATGTTTTCCTCAAGAATGGAGTTCAAGTGTTTTATCAAAATTATTTTCCATCTAAGATAATAAAGGGTTATGTTTTTATCACTATTATTACATTGATTTTATTATGTTGTGAGGGAATTATTTTTATGAAGTCATTTACCTTATATGATTTGTTTTGTGATGTCATGATGTTTCAAGAATCCCATTTTTGTTACATGTGTTATGCGATAATGTATGATTTATGATTATGTGGCACACATAAGAAAGGATTCATTATAAGATGGGTGGGACCTATATCGCCCTCCAATGCATTGGGTAAAGATTTTATATCTCATGAGATAGACATGGCTGGAATGGTAGGTTATACCGGTTCAGTGAAACAGGACTGAAACGAGGGTGACTCGGTTCAGAAAGGGACTTTGTCCACTAAGATAGTCTTGGCAATGAGTCTTGACTAACAAGAAATGATTCTATATGATTATGTGTGTATGCCACAAAGTTTCATGTTTTAAGTTATGATTATTGGGATTTCATTTCACTACTATGATTTATCCCATGTTATGAAATTATGCTCTCTTTTGCAGGTTAAGATTTCCCAAAGTTATGTTCTTATGAATATGATGTGATTGATTTCTCTTTTGTTTATCCTTACTGAGCATTTGAGCTCACCCTTTTATGTTTTCTTTTCCCTAGGATATAAAGAAAGGTTTTAGGTAAAAAAAGGGAAGATCTTTATGGGAGATATTGAAGATCTTTCACCACGATTAGAAGATTACGTTCCGAGTTTCCAAAGAAACTAAACTATTACGATCCTTGTGTGTGTGTTTTTGTTATGTACTAAGTATTCCGCAAAAGTAATGTAATGTCCATGTACGTCAAGCTTAGGGTCTCTACAACTTATTTGAATATGCATGAATCTTATGATAACTAAGACCCAGATTATGAACCAGCCTCTTGCTCTCATATAAATTTTAAAGAAAAAACATTTACTTTAGGTAGCAGTGTTTTTAACATAGAGAATATCTGATCAAAACAACTATTTTACATCTTATTTAATGGCCATAAATTTAGAAACTTTTTCAAACTTGATTATCTTTCAATCGGTATATAAGGAAATGTCAGCAAACCTCAACAAGTCATATAAATGAGATGGTTCTAACTTAGGAGTTAAATCAATATCATCCTAAGTTTCAGTTTTTTGAAGAGAAGGACCTACCACATCATGTACTAAATTTTAAAACTGTGCTAGATCTGGAACAAAATTATTAATATTTTCTTTGGAACTGCGTTCACCATGGTTATAACAAAAATAATAATTTGGTTGAAAACCAAAACTCAATAAATTACTTCCAACATAGTTAAATGTGTCATACGTCCTCAGAACACATTTTTTACAAGGACACTTAATTTTCCCTTCTGAAACAAATTTTGGTTTTGATGATGCAAATGATAAGAAAGTTTGAAAACCCATGATATATGCAGGATTTATACTAAAATTTTTTGTATTTATGTACTGAGTTATCCAAGCACGGTCATCTAATAATGATTTTTTTGACTACTTCACACTTTATTTTTCAAAAAAATATGAAATAATTAGTTATTTTGTACAATTAGATATAAGATAAACACTATCCAAAAAATAGAAGACAAATAAATCATCTTTTCTAGAAATTTATAACCATTTTTATTATTTTTTAGTTATTTATATTATTTTTTAATATTTTAAACTAATCTACACTCATTTATAAAAACTTATAATAATTACCCCAAATTATTATTAATTTCATATACTTTTCGCTAATTAATGTTAATTACCGACGACACAATTTCCAATAGATTGGAATAAACTCTTGTGCCTGACGACTCATCCCCTTACAACTTTCTGTAACTAAAAGCACTATGAAAAGTTTTCTCTGGCATATGAATATCTATTTTCGTATGCACGAGGATGGAGAGAAGGGAGGCCTTGCAGTGCTGCTATCCATGCTCTCATACATAGAAAAATGAATATTTTTACATCAGACAAGACTATTCAGAGTGATTTTAGGTGTAGAAAGTTGCAAGGGGCTGAGGCGTCAGACAAAAGAGCCTCTTTTGTCTGACCGCTCACCCCCTTGCAACTTTCTCCGGCTTAAATCACTATGAAAAGTTTGTTCAGACGTATGTTTGAGAAAAGCTTCCATATTTATTTCAGTGGAAGAAATCATCAATGAGTTGAGGCATCGAACAGAAGGAATACCATAAATCTGCTGGAAATTATGCCAGTTTATCAATATACTCAAATTTATTATGATTTATTCCTAATAATTCCTAACAATTCATAATAATTCCTAAAAATTCTTAATTATTCTTAATTATTCCTAATTATTCATAATTATTCATGATTATTCTGAATTATTCTAAATAATTCCAAATTATTCCAAATTATTCCCAATTATTCCAATTTTTTTCAAATCATTCCAAATTATTACAATTTATTACAATTTATTAAATTTTATTATAATTTATTACAAATTTATTAAAATTTATTACTAATTATTACTAATTATTATAATTAATTATTAATTATTACAAATTATGACTAATTGTTACTAATTATTATGATTTATTTCTATTTATTACAATTTATTTATATTTATTACAATTTATTTATATTTATTACAATTTATTTTTATTTTTATTTTTATTCAATTTATTGTAATTTATTGCAATTTATTGAGATTTCTTGCTAATTATTTCAAATTATTACAAATTAGTGCTAATTATTTCTAATTATTTAAATTTATTGCAATTTATTACAATTTATTTCAATCTATATCAAATTATTGCTAATTATTTCTAATTAGTGAAATTTTTTGCAATTAATTATAATTTATTCCTAATTATTAGTATTTATTACTAATTATTACTAATTATAACTAATCATTACTAGTTATTATAATTTATTACAATTTATTACAATTTATTACAATTGATTACAACTTATTACTATTTATTACAATTTATTACAATTTATTACAATTTATTACAATTTATTACAATTTATTACAATTTATTACAATTTATTAATAATTATTACTAATTATTACAATTTATTTCTAATTATTACTAATTGTTACTAATTATTACAAATTATTACTAATTACTACTAGTTTTTACAAATTATCATTAATTATTATTAATTACTACTAATTATTACTAATTATTACAAATTATTACACTTTATTACAATTTATTACAATTTGTTTCAATTTGTTTCAATTTATTACTATTTATTACAATTTATTACAAATTATTACTAATTATTACTAATTTTTTACAGTTTCTTACAATTTCGAACAATTTATTACTAATTATTACTAATTATTACTAATTATTACTAATTATTAGTATATATTACTATTTATTACTACTTATTACTATTTGTTACTAATTATTACTAATTATTACTCTTTATTACTATTTATTACTATTTATTACTATTTATTACTATTTATTACTATTTATTACTCCTTTTTACTATTTATTACTATATATTACTGTGTATTACAATTTATTACTAATTATTACTAATTATTGCTAATTATTAGTAATTATTACTAATTATTACCATATATTTCTATCTATTACTATCTATTACTATTTATTACTATGTATTACTATTTATTACTATATATTACTAATTATTACTAATTTGTATTAATTAGTACTAATTATTACTATTATTACTATTTATTACTATTTATTACTATTTATTACTATTTATTACTATTTATTACTATTTATTACTAATTATTACTATCTATTACAAACTATTACTATTTATTACAAATTATTACAAATTATTATAATTTATTTCTAATTATTTAAATTTATTACTAATTATTACAATTTATTTCCAATTAATAACATTTATTACTAATTAAAATTAATTATTACTAATTATTACAATTTATTTATAATTATTACTAATTATTAAAATTTATTACTAATTATTACTAATTATTAAAATTTAATAAAATTTATTACTAACTGTTACTAATTATTACTAATTATTACAATTTATTACAATTTATTTATAATTATTAAAATTTATTACTAATTATTTCTAATTATTAATGTTTATTTCTATATATTACTATTTATTACAATTTAATACAATTTATTACTAATTATTACTATTTATTACAATTTATTCCTAATAAACACTTAGATATAACTATTAATAAAAATAAATACTAAGAAACCAATATCTAATTCTAATTTAATTAATTTATGTCTAATTAAGACAAAACTATAAATAATTTAAAATAAAATAAATTGACTGAACTATAAAAAAATAGATAAATACCTTGAAACTTAAGATTTCGAATTATTAAAGTCGCAAATAATGCTCTGATTTGAAAGTTTAAAGTATAAAAAATATAGAAGAATTTTTTTGTAGAGGTAGAGAGAGAAGTTGAGTAAAGAGTGAACTGAGGGAAAAACAGATTGGGGTATATATAGGATAGAGTATTTACGATGAGTTTATTTGTGACGGGGCCCATTAAAATACCTTTGCCCATATTTATTGCAGCGGGCCGTTAAAAATGTATTTGTGGTGGGCCCCGTCGCAAATACCACCAATCGACAAAGTATTTGCGATGGGGAAGGTATCGCGTCCCAAATACTAAAAACAATCGCCAGAAATTTGTGACGGGAATCGCAACCCATCGCAAATAGCCTTACCCATGGTTTGGCATGCATTACGTGCCAAACCTTTGGTGACGTTCGATAAGACTCCATCGCAAATAATGGTTATTTACGATGGGTTAATTGACCCATCGCAAATAACATGTCCAAAGGGGTTATTTGCGAAGAGCCCTTGACCCGTCGCAAATGTCTATTTTTTCCATAGTGTTTGTATTTTTCTTTACCTAACTAATTATATTGGTGAAATTTATGGAAAAGTGTCCCAAAAACTCATAACTCTGATCGTAAGGTCATAAGAAACGAAATATGTCCATAAAAGGGGTATTTGAATAGTTGGGGGTCATTTTAACCCTTATCTTCTTAGTTTAATCCCCAGTAAACTCATTTTTACCTTAACAACGTTAATTAATTTTTTTACAATTTTCACTATTAATTTTGGTCCAAAATTATGTTGAACTTATTAGAAATTATAAAATATTATAATTAATAATATGAAATTCTTTTTACCAAATTCAATTCACTAAAGTAGAAAAGTTTAATTTAAAATAAATCCTACAAACGTGTTGAGAAAGCAAGGGTTTTTAAAGTGAAAATGTTCAAAAGATTACAATGTTTTTTTATCAACCTTAAATATGAAAATGATTCCAATGACATAAATTAGATTATTTGATATGTAATTGAACTAATTTTACTTTAAAACCAATTTAAAATATAATTTAATATTATAAATTTTTTAAATGAAAAGGCAATTTTCAATTAAATTTCAATATTTTTCATTATTCCTGAAAAATGAAACTTCTCATAAAAATCCCAAAAATTCACCATAATCTGATTTTGGTTTTATAATTTAAAAAATGATGTTTATTTTTTAAAAAAACATTTCTAGAACTGGTTAAATTAATTTTAAACTATGTGTTCAAAGTGTGACTAAATTTTGTTTTGTTTAAACACAGTGTTGTGTGCATCAAGAGCCATCGAAGAAATTAAATTTATTCTAAAATAAATATATTTTAAATTCTTTGGGTGTTATAGGGTATATGGTATGTTATGCCAAACCCAAAATAGGGTACACAAGATATTATCTAAAGCCCGAAGCAGGTACATAAAATGTTAGCCCAAGCATAACATGCTATGAATGTCTCGGTAGGTAACCTTGATAGAAGATTTCTATAATTATGATTATGACACACTTTATTCTACTCTTTTATTACGGGGTCATATGTCAATGTTAAATTTTGATGGATTAGTTTCTTTGATTCCATTGCAGTTCCTATCTTTTTAATAACCAAGACTTATGCTATGACTCATATTATGATCTACATATTTCGTGGCATAATTTTAAAAGGTTAAGCTCATATTCTCATACCCTTTATGATCATGTTATGTTTAAATGAACATTGACATCTCCTTGGTTTAACCATATTGATTATCAAATATCAACATTTATTATGTATCCTTTTTAACATGATATGGGAAAAACTTTATGATTTCTTTGTCTATAAAGGGTTCTATTTGTGAAAAACTATATAGGAGATGATGTAGATCTTTTATAAACCTGTTTTTTATGCATCCAAGTTTCCAAAGACATGAAACCTTTATAGTTCTAGAATAGATCAAACTATTATACAATTAATATTAATCTAATAAGATTTAATATTTATGAATAAAAAATTTGGTTCACTATAAAAATAGTATATTCAAATCCATATTATCTTTACAAAAAGAGAGGAGAACATCTACAAGAAGGAAAATATATATATGAAAGAAAAGATCCATCATTAAAATTGGGAGTTGTTCTTGCCAACAGTACACTTTTATTTTTGAAAACATTTTACTAAACAATTTTATATTGATAAAAAATTATTTTCCCCATAGAAAAAAAGGAAATAACAATTAATATAGGGGAATGGTATGAAAACAAAAATCTTGAAAATCATATTCTTGAATAAAAGGATATGACCCAATTAAAATAATTGAGTCACAAAAACTCCATAAAACATTTGTAACATTCAATTTAAAAATAGAATTGTAGGTACAAATCTAAATTGAGAATTTGATATCAAGAAATTCATGTGTATCTGACATAAAATGAAAATAGGGATGTATTAACACCATTGAAAATGAAACACGGTGTATAGCTTAGATATGTCTCAAGCAATTCAAATTTGAGACAAAGAATCTCTACCATGTTTTTGTGATTATTTTTTAACACTATAACATTGTATAAAACATATATATCTGAAATAATATAATATTTTATAACCATAAATATAAATATTACCCTTTTATAATCCTTATTATAATTATTTATTGTGAGTGCATTAATTAGTTTTAGCATATTATGATCATCGAGTGTTAATAACTTTAAGAATTTTATGCATGTTTAATAATTATGATATCATCCCCCATCATTTGACTTCAAGTTAATTATTTATATATCTTATAAGGTTTGGTAATTTATAAAATCATATTTATTTTAAATGTTATTATTTCATTCAATATGTCTTTTGGTTATGTTATGAGAAAATTGAATTGATAACGGATTATTTCGGTAATTTTAGAAAATGAAAATGTTACTATAGTAATTTGTTAAATAATATAAATAATATTTTCATAACCATATATTAGTCATTATTTTATTAATATTTTATGATAATATGAGTTTTTATGTTCCCATAGTGATCTATAATAGGATTTTAAATCGTTGTTCACATTGGTGGTTAAACCGACCCAAATTTGTACACGATTTAACATGATTTTTGAGTATGGTCAAGGAGTTGTTTATTTTTACATAATATAATTATAACATAATAATAATGAAATACTTTTTTTTTAATTATTTTTTACCATATTTGAAAAAATTTAGATAATTTATGAAAATTTAAATGAAAAATGACAAATGTTTCATCATAGAGGCAGTATTTCGTATATGTCAATGATCGGCATTCCCATTTATCAACACATGAGAGGGGGTCATGGTGGATATTTAATTGAAATTAAAAAAAATTAATTATATTATAAATATCATTTTTATTCCTCCATTATATCCTTGTGATCATCCATGAATGTGATTGATGAAAAAAAAATGATGTGTCTCCATGGAAGATGTAGTCCACACAATGCCCTAATGATGTAATATTGTTTTTTTAAATCCGATGAAAATAAATATATAAGGGTCACACCACTAATATAACGACATATTATTATTTTAGAGATACATAAGTCATTATATTATTTTGGTGATAAAGTAATTCATGAATGTTTCTAATTTGGTATTAAATAATTATATATATTATTTTTAAGGTAAAATAGGTTTTTACCATATGTTTTTGTACCCATCATTCCTCGATCGAGCCCTCACTACCACCAGAGAAGACTACTACTACCCTCACCACCTGTCTGCAAATATGCTGAAGGTCGAAACTCAGGATCTGTGATGGGAGAAGCATCGGCTTACTACACCTTCAAAGCTTATAGAAGACACCATCCACGATGCTCGACCACAAAAGAAGCTATGACGATCTATAAATCCATGTGCATCACTTAACTAAAACTCATCACCCAAAGAAGCACGATAAGTCACCTACCCCCAAAAGAGCAATTTTTGGATAATGAAATCTGAAGCTGGTGAAGATGAACTAGATACCAAGTGAAATCGAATGAACTCCATCCAAACGAAACCAAATACTCATGGACGATTAAATCTCGAAGATGACCAGAGTACCCAAAAAAATATGGATTTGATTGTCACTACAAAGATGAATTATGAATCCAAATCAGATAACTAAAAATATGTGTAACTATAAACCAAAGAAGAAAACCTGCCTCGCAGTTTAGGTTGAATAAACCTAAGTTACTATCCACCATTAAAGAAATTAGATAATCACAAAGATGGGGACTCTTCGATAACCCATTACATAATATCAGATCACATAGACAAGAGAACACGATAGTCTAGAGATCAAAATCAGATATAAACTAAGAGTTTGATGAAAGGATACATATATTCAAAGATGTTCCATCGTATATTTCTTCTAGATCATTTCATTTCTATTTTTTTCATCAATATCTATATTTATTATGTTAATCAGGCTGGGATGAATTGAATTTATTTTATACATTCTACTTTCATTGATTCAATTGATTAGTGAATTTTATATTCAGATTTCTTTTTCATTAATTTATGATCATAACTTTACACAACTCAAAGAACCAATAGTTATTTATAGTGAATCATTTTACATTGGATCATCAACCAAAGTACCAAAAATTGGAAAAGGAAGACATATATTATCTCTATATTGAGAAAATTATTTATAATGTTCATATCTACATATCAAAACTAAATAAGGTTAATCGATCTATGGAAATACCCTGAACAGACAACTTAGTGGATCAGAACCTTTTTCTCAATGAAATAAATAGTTGTATTAATTTTAGTTGAATCAGAGAAAATGTTTTCTATCGGTTCAAAGAAGTACGAGGACCCTAATTTCATCCACTGTCTTTATTTACTCCATTTTAATCCCCAATCCCACTGTACCATCCAATAACTTCACCATTTCAATATTTTTATTGTTGTTGTTATTTTTGTATTCTTTTTCATTGTTTTGGTCTACACAACACTCTCCTCCCATTTGGTTTGACTATTATTACCATAGTACTAGGGGTAAGAATATTTTATAAATATTAATTTGTGCAGACATCCATGATAAAAGTCTGATCTAATTTTTCCATCATTTTTGGGGAGGGCACGTGTTCCCAAGTAAAAAAAACAAAAAAAATATTATAAAAATATAAAAATAAAAATACCTATAAATTTAAAAAAAATACAAAACCTAAAAAGATTTAGAAATTTTTTGAAAACATTCACTTTCTACTAGCACACAATGTTTTCTATATCATTTCGTGAATCTATAATTTCATAAATTAATCAACATGATTATACAATAAGAGTAAAAAGGAATTTGAAAATGGAAAATTTTGAAAACTTTTATTTAGTAAGAGATAAAGATCAAAAGATCAATTTTCCATGACCTTTAATTCCTACCACAAAGAGACCTAGATTTAGGGGGCTTCAAATACCAACTATGTCAATAAATATATCTTCAATATGATTTTATCCTAGGTCCAGGAATTATGAAATTAATCAGTATCATTTATCCTACATTCCATCATTCAACGACCTCCCTATAGAAGATTAACTGAATTTTATTAGATACTTCTGTGGTTGTATCCAATAATTACCTCTTCTAGGTCCAAGTGAGGAGGATTTTAGGTTGAGTTTTTTTTATATCTTATGGGGAAGTCTAGGAATTGATTTCAGAACATTTTTGAAAAAATATTCTAATCATAGGATGATGTATTCAATGCATGTGTATCAAAATTATACCCCAGGAATACCACCATCGAGATTACGCATAATATCACTGGAATTGTCTAGGATGAGGGAGATTTATTTCAATAGGTATGAGATAGGTTCATAATTATTATAAGTCATAGTCCCGATAACTAGTAAGATACCCACCTATTCATAAATACTTTTTACAATTCCCTCAACCATTAAAATGAGAATCTAGTTGATCAATCTTGTGGGTTGACTTCTATGAATCTAATATTAAAGAGCTTAAGAAATTGTTTGATAAATTGGCCCAAAAATCCCAACATAAGTGCACTAGGAAAATAATCATTCGTATGGATAAAAAAATACCCAATATTATATTTTTGATGGACAAGTTCTTAGGGAGCAATGTTGTCTCTGTGGAATGTTTAGTTAAACTCAAAATATTTTTCCCAACATTGATCTTCCAATAAAATATGGGGAGATTTCCTAGTTATTGTATTATAGATATTTGAATTAGGTTTTCCAATATATATTCTCAAATCAATATAATTATGGATACAAAAATCACCTAAACCTCTCTTTGAATGAATAAGGTGTTATTAAAAAATCCACTAACCCTAATTACCAAACACATCCCAAACAATTTTTCAAAATCCATATTAGATTAATCTTCAAATTATCAAGGTAAAATTAAGGCCATTTTATAGTAGGTTCTAGGTTAAATTGACTTATTAAAAGGAAAAATATTCTAGAATTCATAGTTTTGAAATTCAAATGGGTCAGATACATCGAGACCAAAGAGGGAAAGACAAAGAAAAACTACCCATCAAAATGGATTTAATCCCGAGATATAATTTTATGGAAGTAATAACCAAGAAATGTCTAAAAATACAAAAAATATATAAGAAATAATCTTGGTATGATGAATTTTATGTTCATGATAAAAATGGTAATAGAAATATGAAAAGTTCTAAATTTGGAAATTTGGAAATATAGGGAGAATATTTGAAAAATAATAACACTTCACAAGAGAAGACAACATAAAAAGTAAACTGAAGTGATATTGGTTATATATAGAAATAAAAGGTAATTTTTAAGGATTGGGAGAATAAGACACTTGTTTTTAAGAAATATCTCCATACCATCCATTTTACACAAAGGATGAAAAAGAATAGTGAACCTAATTACCTCATGTTTCTGAAATTATTTAGGAGCTTCAATGTTAACATGACCTTTATGTAAGATTTGAAAAAAAATCCCATCATTTCTAAAATTTAATATGAGGTTTTTAGTTTACAAGAGATAATAGGGTGAGATATCATTAGTTAATTTGAATGAGTATTTTAGTATCATAGACTAAATAAAATTTACCCAGACTCAAAGACCCTAGTAGTTTTGAAACATCTGAAAAAATTGGACAAAGTTAGGATATTAGGTTATTTTTTATCTAAGAGCTATAATTAACTTTATGACCTACCCCCTATTCCAAAATTTGGGTCTTGTGGAGCTGAAATGGAATTTAGTGTCACTATAACTATCTGACAGGTCACTTTTCTACACATATGGGAGGGTGGATAGCTTGTTAGTTGATATACAAAAACCTTAACTTCACAAATACTTCCTTATTATACACAAGGAGTGTGATAAAATGGTTTCAATCATTTTAGATAGGCCATTATTAGTTATGTCTAGGAATTTTATTGATGTCTCAATGGGTAATCTTACCCTTCAAGCTCGTGAGGATATTGAGGAATTTCAGGTTAACAAAAAATCCTCTCATATAGTGAGATGGATATTGATTGATGTTACTAATGACGTATTTAGAGATAATGTTAGAATGGAAAATCATTACCCTTTGGATGATTTTATCACTGAGTCTATCAGTGAACATCTTGGAGATTTTTTTCGGTTTTTGAGTCTATATAGGAATAAAAAAAATTGGAGAGGATGGAGGGTATAATTAATAAATAAATTACATAAAACCATCAACTGATCCTTCCCAGAACATGAAATCTTGCTGACAGTTTTTCTCAATATGTTCAATGTTTACAACCCTCCCACAAACCCCTCTCTAAAACTGTTTCCATATCCAACTAAACTAAAGAGAGATAGAGTCTATTACTGATGTTTTATTTTATTTTAAATGTAATTTGTGAGGTTGAGGAAGTGCCCAAATTTAGTTCTGATAATCTTGGTGCTGGAGGTGATTTTTCTCAGTATGTAAGAGTGTGTTAAGAAATTTCCTTGAAAATGTTTTTGTAATAGAAAATTGTTTTTACCCTTCTTCTTTGGGCCACTTTGATGATAAAATTTTAACCATGAATTTGATAATTTCTTATAATATATTGTGTACTTTTATCCAACTTCACTTAAGGATTCTACCTTTAAGAATCATCTGATTGCTGACAATGAGTTTCTTATTTTTATTACTTCAGCAATTTCTAAACAAGTTAATGTCACAAGTGTGGGGGAGTAAATGTGAGTAATTAAAATATAAGGATAGTCATTCCGATGTTGATACTCAGTAGTTTTCTACTATTACTAACTCATTTAAGGAAAATATTAACTTTGATGTTTTTTATGGAATGAAGAATAGACCTAGATTTTTGTAAATTTATGTGGAATTCTTCAAGATGATGAGTTGCATGATTTTATTTAGTTGGTTCAATGTTCTAAATAAAATACCCAAGTCCCAATTAATGAGGAATCTTACACCCTAAATGAGCATAGTCAAAACACATTAGGTTATTGAGTCTATATAGGGAATATAAAACTAGTGTTTCATGGAAGTAAACCCTTGGTTTTTTTCTTTAAATTTATATTTAAATTAATAATCCTTGCCTGGTTTTATGTCCCCCAAAATTCATAACCCAAAATTGAGGAATATTCTTCTTGATTTTTTTTCTTGTGTTTGATTTTTGTCTGTTTGATAGTATTAGTGTTAAATAACTATGAGGTGAAGACGATGGGTGAAATGGGGAGTTATAGATTCAAGTATTGGTGCAATACTACAAGTTATAGTATAAAGAGGTTGTGACTAGATGGGTGTATTTATTACCAATGTAAGAGTCTTTTTGCGCATCATTTCCAGAAGGATCTAAAGGTTAGAGAAAACATGATCAAAATTTCCCACTATTAAACTCCATTTTTAGTTTAGATTTTTTTTATCTTTTTATTATGTAGGAACATCTACATGAAACAATATGGCATTTTCATTGACTTAAATGGTGGTTATAGATATGTTTCATAATAAAAAGATAAGAATAATTATTTTTAGGTATTAATTGTTTCAATTACTTCAAATTTTTTCATACTATTTATATTTGTATAGAATTTACTACATTAAATTAATTACTAATTTCATGTTGTGTATGTTTTAATCTCGAAATTATTTTTGTTCACTATCATTATTTGAGTTTCTTCTATTTGTTATGCAATTTATTTTTCAAATTTTCCCTTCTTCAAAATAATTAATAAACTCGCATGTTGCATGAAAACATTTGAAAATCATTTCCTATATTGGATAGATAATAAGTGGTTAGTATGTACCTTTTTTGTATGGTTATAAATTGTTTTCATGTTATTTTTGTGTGAAAAACACATTTTTAAACTTTCCTAAAACTCCTTCAACTTATTTTACTCGTGAATTGTAATCTTGTTTGAAACAAATGTTCAATTTTGCCTCCCACTTTGACACTGAGCATTGGTTAAAATGATATAATTAGGTGTTGGAGAGGGTTCTTAAATGCGATTTACTATAAATCATTATAACCCATCATAAACCATTAAATTTTTTAAAAATTTCCTACCCATCAAGCTTTATTTTAGAAAAAAAAAATTAGTGTGTTCAATAAGAAAACAGAAAAAACAATACCATTGTTTCTTACCTATGAGATAGTTTAACTCTTAGTTGAGGGGTTTCAATAATTCAAAAATTGCTTTAATAGTGTGATTACTAAGTAATTTTACACTATTCTTATAGAAATTTAACTTAGTAAATAGGTAAGAGAGTATAATGGGAGATATTTTTATAGAAATGATATCATAACTTGAGAAAACGAGAAAATTGAACTTGAACCTAGGTGACACAATCTTTGGTAAAAAACACCTCACAGATCCAACTTAAATGACAATAATTTAAGTCCTTTATAACTGGAGTAAAAGTAGAAATTGGGATCCTTATGTGAACATCTTATACTTTAGTCACTAGATGTGTGTACTGGACCATTGTATATATCAAATCATTTCTTTTACAAAGTTCTATTCACATACATTGATGTGTAAAATTAAAACAATAATAATAAAATTGATAATAGTTAAAAATTATTTCATTAACGTGAGAGGAATTTTGAACATAGTTGAAGAAGGGAAAATTTTAATTATTTAATAATTATTTGAGTTTAATGAATGAATTAAAAAACATGGAACTTCAATTCTTTGAAAACATAGAGAGAGTGTTAGTTTAAATTGAATCCTATTATCCTTTTAATTTCACTTTTATGTAACCCATTTAATTCCTTGAACTAGAACCCATTTTGAAATGGAAGTGAGGTAGTGAGTAACATTCATGAAGAGGCATGACTATTTAAATTTTTAGGTGGATTTTTTTATCTCAATTGATATTAGAGTGATTTAGAAAATAGTTAGGCTTTCCTCATTTCATTTTTATATTCTTTGTGAATAAATAAAATTCTTATAATTGGATAAGAGAGTAATTGATTAAGTATTGGGGACTTTGATGGGTTATTAATTTAATTATTTTTCCAATTTTTTATTTTTAATTAATTTTTTTAGTATCAAGATATTTTTTTACTTAAATAATTCACTAATGTTGTTAATTTGGTATTAAATATTTAAATTTTTTAATTTTATAACAAAAGAGTGTTTTTATTGTTTATTTTAACTTAATAAATAATTTCTTTTCTCATCCATAATTTTCTATTATTATTTTAAGTTAAATTATGTACTTACATTCTTCTTATTAAATTTAGATAGTCAATATCATTATTTAATTTTTTTTACATCAATTTTTTTTATAATAATAGTATTTTAGTATTTTTATTTCGTCTATTTTTTTATCAAATTCATTCATTCGTTAATGTATTGCCAAAATATTTATTTTAAAT
Source organism: Viscum album (assembly GCA_963277665.1). NCBI lineage: Eukaryota > Viridiplantae > Streptophyta > Magnoliopsida > Santalales > Viscaceae > Viscum > Viscum album. The sequence goes on from OY728135.1 coordinate 1,501,653,732, forward strand.
AATTAATTTCATTATTTATTTAGTTAATTTTCATTTTCATTTTCATTTCAAAGAAATAATTTATTACTTTTTTAATTTTTATAAATTAACTTTTTTATTCTTTATTCTAAGGGTAAATAATTTATATTAAGATGTATTAATATTATTTTATTTTTTATGTATTTATTAATTGAATTTATAATTATTAAAATTATTCTATTTACTTTCTAGGATAAGTACGTATGGTCGGTATACTGAGTATTCCACAGGAATTATAACAACTGTGTGATATACTAATAACGGATATCACAGTAGGCACACTTACCATGATCCCCTACCTCCACCTGACCATGACACCCAAAAATAACTAACTGTTCCACCATCCTTTCCTACCATTCCCTTCCTACCATGACTTCATAGCCTATCTACGGTGAATATTAACTTCACCTTACCATATTTTCATGTACCTATCGTGCCTCATATAATCCCATATTGCCACCAGATAAGATAACTGATGCCCTCACCACCTGTCTGTAACCTATAGAAGAACAAAACCCCATATCTATTGAGGGAGAATAATCCCCTTGAAACACATTCAAAGCTTTAAAGGGACACCATATGTGTTTATCAACCACCGAAGAAGCCATGTCTCACCACAATATCATGGTCATCACCAGACTAGAACAGATTGCTCAGGGAAACATGATTTATCACATACCCCAATCGAGTGTCACTGTGAGGATGAAGTCAGAAGAAAATGAAGATAAACTAGATTCCATGAAAAACTAGATGAACTCCAACTAAACTGAACCATATACTTGTGTCTGATTAAAACTCAAATATGATCGAAGTTCCCACCATAAATCCATATCTGATTGGCATAACAAAGATGAATGATGAAGATGAATCAGATCTTTATGATGATAAGTCACTATTGACGGAATAAGATAACCCAACTCACCATTTGGGTTGAAGAAACCTGATCCTCCATCCACTATTGATGAAATCTGGACACTGCAGGTCGTACCACATGAATTGATTCATCCAAATGAATTTGAAGTCTACTAATCTTTAACCCTGGATTCCATGAGATTCTTAGAAAAGATACCCCCTTGTGAATTAAGATGATCCCCATAAATAGGAAAAAGAAAAAAACATGGATATATATATATAATATATTAATAATAATAATAATAATAATAGTATATATATAATAATAATACATTTATATTTACATAATGATTAGTGTATTTATATATATGTAATAAAATTAATGAAATAAGAAAAAATATATATGCTTAGACATTAATAAAATATGATCCCTAAAAAAAGTTTGAGGAATTGGGTTGCAGGATGGGCACTACAGTTTCTATAAAATTTATTCCAGACCCCCCTGAGGCTTAGTTTTCAAATAAAGAATTTTGGGTCGAAATAAATATTAATTTCATTATTTCGTGTATGGTTGAATTAAGAATGTTACATACAAGAGAAAGAGATCATGTGGAGTGGAAGATGATCATGGACATGAAGATTCAAGAGGAGCACAGTTTATTGGAGGAGCGATGCTTGAGTCACTAAAGAATAAAAATGCATTGTGACAAATGTTTCACAAAGATATCAGGGACAAGTACCTGAGTGGTGACTGTGATCATGAATTCATGAGGTATGCATAAATTGCTTTGTTAACAGGTAGGGGTTGAATTCAAGAACCATCCATTAAATCACCCATCATTTCAAAGAGGGGATGCTTCAAGAATTAATTCCATTACACCAGAGTAAATAGAAGGGAGAAGATGATGTATAATGGAGAAAAATTATATCTAGACCTACAGTTTGTGGAATAGATACATCTCTCAAGAGATTTTACCTCATCTATTTCACTTAGATCTTTGGATTTATATTTTTTATTTCATGAATATATAGATTTATTAGGTAATCATGCTTGGATGAACGAAGTTTATTTAATTCATTATTCATTGATTGATTCAATTGTTTAGTGCATTTTAATCTTGGGTTTATTTTTTATTCATTTAAGAGAATTATTTCACACTACTCAAAGAACTAATAGGTGGAGATACTAAATTATTTTACCATGTATCATCAACTAAAGTATCGAAAACTGGAAAAAGAATATTAATCTCTTATCCATATTGAATAAATTAATTCTAATGTTAATATTGGAATATCAAAACTAAATAAGGTTACTCAAGTTGTGTAAATTCACTGAATCAATACATCAGTGGGCCTTTAACTTCTTATCAAAATAGTGTATAGTTGTATTTATTTTATTGTAATAAGAGAACATATTTTCTATCAGTTCAAATAAGAATGAGGATCCTATTTTCAAACACTTTCTTTCTTTACTCTATGTTTTTATTAATTATGTCCCTAAACCATCCAATCACTTCATTATTTCATTATTGTCTATTGTTTTTTTGTTTTGTACAACATTATGCTTCCCAATGGTTCAAAATTTATTATCACGGTTCTATAAGTAAGTATGTTTTATGAATATTAATTTTTGTGATCTTCCAAGAAATTAGTCTTGTCAACAGGGGATTATATTTTTTGGGGAGGATTCTAGGGAGAGTAAAATTTCATAGTTTCACTGATTAATTCTAATGAGAGGTGTGTGATTAAAAAGGATTAAGTGATCCGCTTTTCTAAGAAAGGAAAAAGTCACTTTTGTAAATAGATTTTATAATTAAATAATTTCATGACACGATTCTAATGTAAATGGATCAAAAGATTTAAATTATTATTCTTATGGTGCCTTTATTTCTATAAATGAGCAAACACGTTTCTACACGCATTATTTAAACATTTTCTATGATTTTTACTATTATGTTTTCACATTTTACTCATTTAATTTTAAATAGGGTAACTATATTTTATTTATTTTCATTTATGTTTTATTAAACACAAAAAATAACCTATATAAACAAATTTTATTTTTTTAGAACTACATTTAACATCTATTTAATCTAATTACATTTTTAAATATTAAAAAATCAAATTTATAATTATAATGGGTAATTATTGGAGAAACTATTTTTGTAGAAATATGACATTTTGACCATTATGTATTATTAATCTCATTAATTATTAACTACTTATTAAATGAGTTGTAATATATTTATTTATGTGTTCAAACATAATATTAGATTCAATATTTAAATTATTTAAATTTAATTGAGTAAATATAAATTCCTTGATATTAATAAAAGAATAAATAATTATTTCACTGTTATTGTGGTAATTAGAATTAGTCCTAAAAAAATAAAAATTACACCTAAAAATGAAATTATGAATATTAAATAATATGAACATTATTATCTCAATTATAAGATGAATTTTACGAAATTAATATTCTTTTGTAGGGAAATTAGTCTTAACCTTAACGCATGTAACACATAAAAACTAATTTAAAAAAGTTTATTTTTAATAAAATATTTTAATGATTATGATAGATTTGTAAATACAATTAATTAAAAACAATTTAAAATTAATATTATTATTTAAATATTATGTATTTAACAGTGAAATAAATAAAAAAACATAGTTACATCATGTTAAAATTAATCAAACAAATGAGTCGAAAAAACAATTCTCAATAAAACACCCCACAAATTTTTAAAATATCCATCTTATGTTTATAATTTCAAAATATCTTTTTAAAATGATTTATTATACTTTATTATATAATATTTTATAGAATTAGGTTTTAAAACATTCAATTTATTCATAAAAGTGATGCTACTAATAAAAAAGTTATTTAATAACTTTTCACCTAAAATCGTCTACTTTAGAAAAATATCAAAAATATACCCTAATTTAATTTGTTTTGAGGAATTAAAAAATGAATTTTAATTAATGAAATTAAATTATAATTTTTTTAATTTTTTTTAAAATAAAATGTATAATATAAAGAAAATAGTTTTTATTAGTAATAACCTTTTTAATATTAACTCGTATTATTTATTTACTTTCTAAAGGTAATAACTATTAACAATTTAGCATCACAGAATTTTGTATATATTTATTAAAAATTTATAATTACTATTTTTTATTTTTTATTTTGGTTGTAGTGTGTGACACACGTTATAAAATACATTATGTATTTTATGGGATCTAAAATATCATAACATTATATTCTAACCCTAAATAAACTACATCCTCATAATTTAATTATCAATTAAAAAAGGAAGAAGCTAAAAATTGCATGAGAAACTCAATATATATCTTGTAATAAGATATCCACCACTTTATCCTTAATAAGACATAGAATTTTTTTTATACCAAATATTATTCATAGGAGTTAGTAGGGACATAACTTTCACAACTTAATTTCCATGATATTGATTTAAAAAAATACTAAAACAAAAAAGATATGGTAATATCTAATAAATACAGAGTAAGTGATCATGTGAATATAAAATCTCAATCCTAAGATGTATTCTTTAATGATACCTTTTTTTTAGTTGATAATACTTTCTTTTCAATTATTTCACAATTGGTTTGTCCTATAACTCTTTTATTTTAACCTAGGTCTTCTTAATTTGTGTTATATCATAATTCTCAACCAAATACCTCAATGTAACTATAAAATCAATCCTTTATAGTGGGTTTTAAATAGAATATAATAACAAAATCATATACATTGGGATTATCTTTCCAGGTATGCCGTCTTAGGCCCACTCATCATGCATCGGGGTGATAATCGAGTAAATTCCCAACAAACCCTTTTTGGGGTGAGTTCCCCTAGATGAATCTATTCCACACAAAAATATACTTTCTGATATCTATACTGTGATATATTTTTATTAAAACCACTTACTCAAGTATTTATAAATATTTCTGGAGGTTTTCACTAAGTTTCTACAAACCAATCCAGAAAATATCTTAACTAATCTCCAAAATAACTAAACCCTCCCATGATACAAACATAAGTGACTCATGCTAAACATGGAATAAATAATATATTAATATCATTTTTTAAATAACACTTCTCACAAATAGTTGCACAACCCGAGGACCAAAAGGTTTATTGACTTAGAGATTATCGATATAAACATCATATTTTAGCACACTTGCAATATTTTATTCATAATCATGATCCTTTAAACCCTTTCTTGAAATCTCATAGGATAAAATCATTTTTATAACCTAGGTATTTAAAATATTAAAAATGGGTGAGATCAAATAATCAGTAAGGGAAAAGATATATCATAAAGGATTAGATAATAAAAATGAATGAGAATATGATAATGATATAAATAACATAATAATATCTCAAAAGACCATGGAAAATAATCATAAAACTTATTGGAGAAAGATAATATCATAATAATATCATTAAGTAACCATAACATAAATTAATTGAAATAAAAATATCAATAATAATGAAAAAGGTGAGTGTGATATAAAAGTTCAGAATACTTCAAAAATAAGGAATAGTCATGAAAACATGGAATAACATGACAAAAACTATAAAATGTGGCGTAGTCATAAAAGTCGGATTTATTATCCTTATCATCCTATCTACTCTACAATATGTTCACATATAAATTGTGAGTATACCTTAATTCCTTCACACTCATCCTTTGTGAACCTATCGACTTGTTATCATGTTCAAACATAAAATTGTGAATGGATATTATAGCCATAAAACTCACCATTTTTGAACATAAAGTATTTCTAACCTATTAAAATATAAAATTTTGAGTAGATCTCCGTTCTATTAAATTCATTCTTTTGGAACATAGTGAATTAGTAACTTTCTCACGTGTAGAATTGGGAGTATAGCTTAACATCATCAAACTCACCCTTTTTGAACCGAGAGACTTTATAACCTATTAGAATAACATGTATATTTCATGAGATATAATATTTTGACTAATTAATTTGAGTATGATATAGTTCCCACCAATCTCATAATCCATACATGTGTCTGAAACATGAAAATTAAACATTCACCATCTCATAAAGAATCTAAATAAATGGAATGGGTTCCCTAAACATTAAAAAACATCACATAACATGAACTTAAGAAGTCATAGAATATAAAAAATATCATTATCCAAAATAAATCATATTATAATATCATATAAAGGGTTATGGAAACTTTAATTCATGAAATATAAACTATGGAGGTCAAATTTCGGTGATACAACAAAATTTCATAAAACCATTTAAACAATTTATTTAATGATGAGTTGTAAATTACCCTTAAAAACCTTTTCCAAACTGAGAAGAGATTTTTTTTCTTTTTAAACTGTAATACCTCAAGCTTCCACAGTAAGTTTCCATTTGAATAAAGTAATAGCTTGCGTTGTATGCAACTTTGAGTTTTAGCACACCACGACCAATCAAACTAGCCCTTATGAATAATAACACCCACTATTTGAAATTTTATACATTTTATTATTCAAAATGAACTTCATTTTTATATTCGGAATATCAAAATTATCTTAGGGTGAATTTTTGGTATTTTTCTAAAAACATTCAATTTTTTGATGAATAGTGAAGAACATTGTGTTATTATTTAAAATCGACTTTTTATATAAATAAAGAGTTATTTTATTTAAATTTATATTCGGTAAAAATAGATAAATAATATATATATATGTTCAATGTAATTAATTGGAGTCATTTTTTAATAATATTAGATATATAAATTTTTTTTGAAAATTTTAATGTCTTTTACCCACCTTCTAGGCGCCCTTGCAAATTTTAATAAAACGTAATTTTACCTCTTTTTTAGAATTGAATTTCAAAAATCTGAGAGACACGATTGATATCAGTAATTAAAATTTGGTTCAATAAGATGAAAATAATTTTTGGTGAATAGTAACTTTTGAATTTTTATTTACCACGGGTAAAAGTAAATAGGGTAATTAATGGTAAAAAAGATATTATAATTACCCTAAAACATGTCCTAATTCTATTGGATAAGTGTATTTTGACCAAAATCAACCTTAGGAGTAATATATGATCCTTTTGGTCCACTTTGATTAGATTAGCACATTTATTATTATTTTATTTAAAGAAGAGTTAAAAGTGTGAAATTCAATGTTTAATAACTAAACCATTTTTAATATAGGTTTATACATAAGATAAATTCGATTATAAACATTAATTAAAAATATAAAAATATTTCATATATAATTTTATTTTATTTATAATTTTTAGACATTAAATAATTAAATTTTTTTATGATACAATAATGATGCAGTAATAACCTTATTAATGAAAGATTAAAATAATTGATATTATAAATATACGAATAAATGTAAATTGAGACTTATGATGAATTCCAATAATTTTCTAGGTACATATGACATGTTAAGGTTTATTAAATAATTTTGTTTTCGAAGTGATAAAGTGTTTATGACTTTCACAAAAACAAAATACCAAATATTGTCAAAATTGACATACATGAGTGTTTAAAAAAAATACTATATTATTAATTGACATAATAATCCTAAAAATAAAATATTTGTACAAAGGAATTATATATTGTTATATATATCAATAATTAATCACTTGTTGTTCTCCTCGATTTTTATAGTAAGTTTATTAACCATTTATTATAAAAATACAAGAATACATGGTAAAAGTTAAACTATTTAATTGAGAGCTAAATCTAAAAGATAAGGATAATATGCTGACCTAAAATTGTCTAAAACCTATTAGATGAGAGTTTTTTGACCCACCCATACCTTATCCTATAAATAAATTATTTTTGATCCATTATAAACTGAATGTGATTGTACAATAAAATAATATTTCATGTTTTTCCAAAAGTGACCCTCAGCTCTCTTATAAAAGGGTACTTCCACTTCTCTCAAAATCACACCTCCAAATCCATTTGGCTTGGATGAAACCTGATCCAATATCCTAAAAACTACCATAAATTCTACCTATAGGAATTACTTTGATCAGAAATCCAACCTATGGATCCCTTTTGATCAACTCAAAAGAAAACACCCGAAGAAGTGGTAATAATTTCACCACCTCTTTCAATGTTCTTTTCTTCTTCCACATCCTCTTTCTTTGTTGTTTCCATAAAAAAAATACAGTACTTTATACATACTGTGATGTTATTATAAATATGGTACAACCATATTCATTATTAAATCCATTCTATGAGTGACAAGTCACCATATATTCGTACGTACGGCTTACCGTCTCCACATCGTGGTGTAGTTTGTTATTCAAACACTTCATTATTTGGATGGGTATAATAATGAGTATAACATATTTAAATAATAAATATAACATGTTATGTATTCTGTATATATGATATATTATCCAATTACATATTATTTCACCATCAATATAATGATATTGTCGCTCATGCGTACGTACGGATTACCGTCTCCACATATACGATGAAATTCATTCCCCATCATAACCATTCAAGAATAATTTTCATTTTATGATTAAAAATAATTTTTAAGAAGATAATGTCATTCTGGATATGAATCAAATACATCCTATCCATAACAAACATGGATTATGTAACCAATTATATAAAGCAAAATGAATCAGTTAACACCAGAAAGAACGATACTACCGAAATATTATTAACAAAGCAATATTAGAAGATCATATATAATATCTATGTAGTTCTTATATAATTCAATAACAATTATTTAACTATTATATAGGATTTTAACATACCCTAAATCAAGGAAAATTACAAGGTAAGGGTTAATTCTACAATCGCTTCATTATCTGAGGTTGTTTATACGTGAGTATCAACTGGGACCTCTTTATCATCCACATACGTGTTTCTTAAAAATGTACTTCAAAACATTTTTAATATTTACTAGCCTATGGGTTAAATAAATTTATACCCTTGTTTTAATTTTTATAAAATGTTTATAAAGGAATCTTTCTATCATTTTCCAAACAAGGTCCTTTACGACCTTTTCGACAAAATTAAGGAAGGAATGTTTTTTTAACTTATACGGGGAGTGCGTCTATTTGCCACCATTATAACATATTCAAAGCTTCCCTTACATGATTATAAGAATGTTTTCAAAATAAATTTTTTCTTTTATAATTTGGTGAATTTTAAATGATTTCAAAATAGAAATCATTATTTCTCTAAAATAGTTTTTCTTTAATCCATGTAAATATCCTTTGATGGATTTTACACTTGTTTGAAGTTGATTTATTATGATACAAATCTTCCATATTGTATTGAAGGTTTTATGACCGTGGATGTTTTATTTTTATACCATTCATGGTTTATGGATAATGTATTTAAATTTTGTATGCTAGTTTTAATATGAATGTTTATGTTATGTTTCAACCTTTTCATACGATGAATGCATTGGACTTAGTAAGTGATGGGTGGAGCCCACTATAGCTCCTCGATGCATCGGTAAGTCACATGAGACAAACTAGTGTCTTGTCCCAAAGCCTTGAAAAAATCTTATTTTTAGCCTTGTCACAAGGCCTTGACTATGTAGTTATGATGTCCAACATTATGCATTCGTTCATTATGAAATTGGATATTGATATTACATGTGATTGTTTTACTAGTAGAATATCAATATGAAATAAGTAAATGGAATTATATGATTTATATTTTCCATATTATACTGAAGTATAAGTTTAAAAGTATTGTGTTTTAGTTTTATACATTTTCCTTAAATGTTTATGCATATTTATGAAAGTTTCTACTATATTTTTATCCTTACTGAGCACCTGATATCACCCCTTTCTATGTTTTATTTTTTCCAGGATGTGAAGAAGTATATTATTACTGGCCTGTAGGGATAGTCTAAGGGAGATAAATGTTTTAAAATGAGACAATGTTGTTGTTTTTCAATTCATAATGTAATGTAAAACTAATGTTTGTATCTAGTACTTCTAAGGCTACTAAACTAATCAGTGTTTCCGGATTTGATCCCTTGTGATCATGCCAATGTTATGTAATAATGCACTGAATTCGGTTAACTAGGGTCTGGGCATTACAGTTGGTATTAAAGGAATTTTAGTACAAACCTTGGAATCAAGATTTAGAAGAAACTCTGATTAGAGATAATTACCCAAAGATAGACTTTAAGGATTAGTATAGAACTTACTAGAATTTTGGTAATGTAGATATTGTGTGAGTTTTACAACAATACATCCCTATCTAAATATGAGCAGGTAGAGGCAGCTCTGGTAAAAATGTACCTAGGAGTGAAAACTCTAAAAAGGAGTTTCGGTCTTGACTCGGGGTATCCTAGTACATGACAACAAGCCTTACTACACTCTTTGTTACGACACTCTTGGGGGATATGCTAAGGATAATTTGTATTTTCTTAACAAACCATTATGGAGGATTTATGAGTATATACCTTCTCCAAGAAAACATTTTTATGATTATGGATCGTATCCATAAACTGTTCAATTTATTTTAAGTTTCTTACAAGTTTGGAATTATGTATTGCGATTTATAAACTAATATAGTGTATTTCATTGATTAGAAATGGTGTCTAGTGGAAAAAATAGAAGCCATATCAATTAATGTAATCCATGTTGGGATTTCCATCCTAATCATGATAATTATAGTGGATCTGGTGATTCAACTGGTTCTAATCATCTTATCACCATACTGGGACAATACACTCAGGTTATGAATAATAACCTTACCTATATAGAGCACCCTGATCCAAAACATGGAGGATCAATGTTAGACAGATTCATGAGGCAAAAACCACAAACATTCAATGGGACTAAAAATCCATTTTTAGATGAGCAATAGATAAGTTCCTTATAGAATATATTTTATACTTTGGGGGTGGAGAAAGGGAAAAAGTTTTCCTGGCAATTTATCGCCTCACGAGAGATGCATATCAATGGTGGTTATTAATTCAAAACACAAAAGAAGATAAAGAAGTATAAAATATTGAATGGAAGGAGTTTAAATAAATTTTAATAGGAAAATACTTTCCTCATGAACATCGAGTAGATATGGAAAGACAATTTCTAAGTCTAAGGAAAAATAAGGATGAGAAAGTCATAAAGTATGAAGATAACTTTACACGGATAGAAAGGCATGTAGCAGATTATATATGTAACCTAAGGAGTAAGATTGATCCATTCTTTGATGGCTTAAAACCATTTCTCCGTTGAGAATTAGTCTTACAATCCTTCTCATCATATGAAGATATTTTCTCATGTGCAATCAAGACAGAAAAGGAAATCTCTATGTCTTACAACTTTAAAGAAAATCAACAGAAGAAGAGATCTATTGAACACTCTAGAAATGGAAATAAGGGGAATAAAGAAAAAGGTTCAATTTCCATCTGGTGGTAAATGCGGGAAGAAACACCCTGGTACTTGCATGAAGGGAATGAGAGTCTATTACAAGTGTGGTGAAAAAGACCACCAAGATTGTGATTGCAAGTGAAAGAAATAGGATGTCAATGTTGAATGCTACAATTGTAGAGAAATCGGGAATTATGCAAATGAATGTCCTAAGTGCCAAGGAAACTTACCTTAGAAAAGGAAAAGGGAGTAAGACCAAGATTATACGATCACTACTGCTGTTGTTGAAGCTCTGAATGACATGGTGTCAGGTAATTTAATGGTTTTCTCAAATTTATCCAATGATTTATTTGATTTTGGATCATCTCATTGTTTCATATATTCCTAGTTTGCTATGAAAATTAGATATTTCCAATTTTATTTAACATGGAAGTTGTCAGTCCAAACTCCTAAGAGAAGTATCATTGCAACAATTTTTTGTGAATTAGTCCCCATTATGGCATATAAATGTTCTTTATCTATTGATCTCTTCACCATACCGCTGATTTAATTTGATATAATCTTTGGTATGGATTGGATTTCAGACCATGAGGCGAAAATTTATTATAAGAAGAAGGATGTTACAATTTTTGATGATGATAAGGAGTACCTTATCTTTAGAGCAGAAATGTCACCACCTGATTCCTATCTAGATACACTTTTAGTATCTCAACTACATTCAATTATTGGGGAGGAAGATAATTAAATAATTATGGGTTAGGAAAGTAATGTTCAAATATAGGATGTAAATTTTGTGAAAGAATATGTTGATGTGTTTTTATAGGATTTACGTGGACATCCTCCAGAATAATAAATTGAGTTTTCCATTTATTTAATTCCGGGATCAAGGCCCATACAGAATACACCTTATAGAATTTCCATTGTGGAATTAGTAAAACTAAAGAAACAACTAGAGTAATTGAGTAATAAAGGATTTATTCGCACCAGTGTTTCTCCATAGGGATCCCCTGTTCTTTTTGTTAAGAAGAAAGATCGATCTATGAGGTTATGCATTGACTACAGGGAGATCAATGCTATAAAAATAAAAAACAAGTATCCCTTACCTCACATTGATGATTTATTTGATCAACTTCATAGAGCTCAACATTTTTCAATGATTGACCTTCGATCTGGATACCATCAGCTGTCTGTGAAGAATAAATTCCAAAAAAAATATTTCAAACCAGGTATGGGCATTACGAGTTTACAATAATGAATTTTGGACTAACTAATGCACCCTTTGTTTTCATGGATCTAATGAATAGATTTTTTAAATAATATCTTGATGAATTTTTAGCGGTATTTATTGATGATATCTTGGTTTACTATAAAAGATAGGAAGATCTTGAAAATCACTAGCACGCTATTCTAAAAACCCTCAGAAGAAATGAATTATATGGGATGTTTAGCAAGAGTAAATTCTGGCTTCAGGAAATTTCTTTTCTTGGACATATTTTCTCTAAGGATGGAATCTTTTTCGATCCTTCAAAGACCAAGGAAATCCAAGAATGTCCAGATCTGGCAAGTATAACTGAGGTACGCAATTTTATTGGCTTAATAGTTTATTATTGGCATTTTGTCGAGAATTTTTCCCAATTGGAAAACCCATTAACCAAGTTCACATGTAAAGTGGTTAATTTTATTTTGAAAAAAGAGTGTGAAGAGTTTTTTGAAGAACTGAAGAGAATATTAGTCAATGATTCTATATAGACTCTCTCATCAAGGAATGATGGGTTTCTTATTTATAGTGATGCATCAATAAAAGAACTTGGTTTTGTCCTTATGCAGAATGATAGAGTTATTTCCTATGCATCACGACAGCTAAAAATTCATAAACAAAACTATCCCACTCATGATCTTGAGTTAGAAACTGTAATACTTACTTTGAAGACATGAATACACTATCTCTATGGTGAAAAAAATGTGAGATATATACTGATCACAAGAGTTTGAAGTATATTTTCTCACAGAAATAAATCAACATGGGAAAAAGATGATGGATTAAACTACTCAAGGATTATGATTGATCTATACTCTACCGCTCGTGGAAGGAAAATAAGGTGTTAGATGCTTTGAGCAGAAAGAATCATGGTTTTTTGAACAACATGAGAGTTAAAAGGGATGCTATGTTCATGGATATAGTAACAATAGATATGAAAATAATAATGGAAGGTGAAACATCAATACTTTTTCAAATGGTTGATAAAACATCATTACTATAAAGGATAAAATTTTATCAGACTGATGATAAGGATTTTTAAAAGAAAATTAATGTTGTCAATGATGGGAGATTGAATGACTTCATATATAAAGATGGGATTTTAAAATTTCGGAAGAGAATTTGTGATCCTAACATACCTGATCTAAAAAAATAATTGTTGGATGATGCTCATAGTTCGAATTTCTCTATATACCCTAGTATAATTAAGATGTATAGTGATTTGAAGGAAAATTTTTTGTGGGACAACATGAAGAGAGATATTTCTGATTATGTGTCAAGATGTATGGTTTGTCAACAAGTGAAATATGGAAGACAACATCCTAGAAGAGTCATGCAACCTCTTACCATACCTGAGTGGAAATGCGATGATATTACGATGGACTTTGTCATGGGATTACCAAAGAATACTAAAAGGAATGATTCAATATGGGTCATTGTTGATCGTCTTACCAAGTCAACACATTTTCTTTCTATAAAAAAAGATTTTCCACTTGAATGTCTCGCATGACTATATATTAATGAAGTTGTAAGACTTAATGGAGTACGCTATCGATTGTTTCTCATCGTGATACCCATTTTACATCAAGATTCTAGAAAAAATCTTCAGAAGTCCTTGGGTACTGAACTTCATTTGAGCACTTCCCACCACCCTCAAACTGATGGACAATCAGACTAGACTATTCAAACCTTAGAAGACAAGTTGAGATCTTTCTCAATTGACTTTCAAGGTATGTGGTATCAATATTTACATGTGGTATAATTTTCCTATAACAATAGCTTCCATTCGAGTATTCAGATGGAACCATATGAAGCATTATATGGAAAGAGATGTCACACACCAACTTGTTGGGATGATGTTGGTGAAAGAAAACTCATAGGCCCAAAACATGTTGAGGAAACAAAGGAAAAGGTGAAGGTTATCCAAGCCCGTATCAAAGCAGCTCAAAGTTGGAAAAAAAGCAAGGTCGATAACCGATGGAAGGATTTGGAATTTCAAGTAGGAGATCATGTTTTCTTGAAGGTATCTCTATGTAAGGGTGATAAAAATTTTGGTAAGAAGGGTAAATTAAGTCCTAGGTATATCAGACCTTTAGAAATTCTTGAATGAATTGGAGTTGTAGCTTATTGTCTGGAAATACCGCAAAGTCTCTCCAAAGGTCATGATGTGTTCCACGTATCACTGTTGAGGAAATAAATGTCTAAACAAATGCATGTACTCACCTATGAATAAATAGAACTGGAACTCGACTTGTCTTATTGTGAATATCCAATCAAAATTATTGATAGTAGAGAAAAAGTGTTGAGGAAACAGATGACTCGTCTAGTAAAAGTTCTATGGAGAAATATTAAGATAAAAGAGGCAACATGGGAACCTGCGGAACTTATGATGAAGAACCACCCGAATCTTTTTATACAGTAATATTATAGAAATTTTTAGGATGAAATTATTTGAATAAGGGGATAATGTAACACCCCAATCTTCCATAGTATGTTTCCTTTTGAATAATGAAATAGCTTACACTGTATGCAACTTAGAGTTTTAAAACACCACGACCAATAAAACTAGCCATTATGAATAGTAATACCATGTTTTTGAAATTTTATAAATTTTATTTTTCAAAATGGACTTCATTTCTGGATTTATAATATCAAAATTAGTTGAGCGTGACTTTTTGGTATTTTTCTGAAAAATTTAAAATTTTGATGAATAATGAAAAACAAAGAGTTGTTGTTTAAAACTGAATTTTCATTTAAATAATTAGTTAATTAATTTAAATTTATATTAGGTAAAAATATATTCAGAATACCTATATATATTCAGTGTAATTCATTGGAGTCATTTTATCACAATATTAGGTATATAAAATTTTATTGAACTTTTTACAGTCTTTTACCCACCTTCTAGATGCATTTCCAAATTTGCATAAAATTTAATTTTACCACTTTAATGAATTGAATTTCAAAAATCAGAGAGACTCGGTTGACATTAGTAAGTAAAATTTAGTTCAATAAGATGAAAATAAATTTTGGTGAATAGTAACTTTTGACTTTTATTTACCACAGTTAAAAGTAAATAGGGCAATTAAAGGTAAAAATGATATTATAATTCCCCTAACACATGTCATAATTTTATTGTATAAGTATATTTCGACCAAAATAAACCATAGGAATAAAATTTGATCATTTTGGTTCACTATTATTAGATTATGATATTTATTATTATTTTATTTAAAGAAGAGTGAAAAGTGTTAAATTCAAAGTTTAATAACTAAAACATTTTTAATATAGGGTTCTACATAAGATATATTCGACTATAAATATTCATTAGAAATATAAAAATACTTCCTACATAATGGTATTTTATTTATAATTTTTAGACATTAAATAATTAAATTTATTTATGATACAGTGATGATGTAGTAATTACCTTATTAATGAAAGATAAAAATAATTGATATTATAAATATCAAAATAAATGTAAATTGAGACTTTTAATGAATTCCACTAATTTTATAAGTAAATATTACATGTTAGGGTTTATTAAATAATTTTTTAAGCGATAAATTAGTTATGACTTTCACAAAAACAAAATACCAAATAGTGACAAAATGTACATAAATGGGTTTTTAAAACAAATACTATATTACTAATTGATATAATATTACTAAAAATATAAGGATCATCTGAAGGACTTATATAAGGTTATATATAAAAATAATGAACCACTTGGGGTTCTATTGGTTTATTTATAGTAATTTTATTAACAATTTATTATAATAATACAAGAATACATGGTAAAAGTTGAATAATTTAACTAAGAGTTAAATCTAAAAGATAAGGTTAATATGGTGACCTAAACCTGTTTAAAACCTATTGGTTGAGATTTTTTCAACCCATACCCACCTTATCCTAGAAATAAATTATTTTGGAGCCATTATAAACCAAATGTGATTTTATAATAAAATAATATTTCAAGATTTTCCAAAATTGACCCTCACCTTTCTTATAAAAGGGTACTTCCACTTCTCTCAAAATCACACCTCCAATGTCATTTGGATCATCCAAACCCTACTCAAATATACTCCAAAATAACCTCACATATACCTATATTCCTTAATTTTAACAAAAATCCAACCTAAGGATACCTTTTGATAATCCCAAAAGGAAACACCCGAAGAAGAGGTAATAATTTCACCACCTCTTTCAAAGTTCTTTTCTTCTTCCACTTCCTCTTTCTCTTCTGATTCCATAAAAAAAATCCAGTACCTTATACATATTTTGATGTTATTATAAATATGTTATAACTATATTCATTATTCTATCCATCCTATGAATAAAAAGTCACCATACGTGCGTATGTACGGCTTACCGTCTCCACCTTGTGGTGTAGATTGTTATTCAAAAACATCATTATTTGGATGTGTATAATAATGATTATAACTGATGTAAATAATAATTATAAAATGTTAAGGATTATGTATATATGATATACCATTCAATTACATATGATTTCACTATCAATAGAATGATATTGTCGCTCGTGCGTATGTACAGATTACCGTCTCCATGAATGCAATGAAATTCATTCCCCATCATAACCATTCAAGAATAATTTTCATTTTATGATTAGAAATAATGTTTAATAACTTAATATCATTATTTATATGAGTAAAATACATCTTATCCATAATAAACATGGATTATGTAACCAATCATATAAAGTAAAATGAATCAGTTAACACCCGAAACAATGATACTACTGAAATATTATTAACAAAGCAATATTAGAAGATCATATATGATATATATGTGGTTCTTTTGTAATTTAACAAATATTATTTAACTATTATACATGATGTTGATATACACTAAATCAATAAAAAGTACAAGATAAGGTTAAATTCCACAATCTCTTCATTATCTGAGGTTGTTTATACGTGAGTATCTACTAGGACCTCTTTATCATCAACATCAGTGTTTCTTAAAAATGTATTTCAAAACATTTTTACTATTTACTAGACTATGGGTTAAATTAATTTATACCCTTGTTAGACTTTTTATAAAATATTTATAAAGGAATCCTTCTTTCATTTTCTAAACACGTTCATTTTTGACCTTTACGGCAAAATTAAGGAAAGAATGTTTTTTTAGCTTATACAACGAGTGCGGCCATTTTCTGCCATTATAACATCTTCAAAGCTTCCCTTACAAGATTATAAGAATATTTTCAATATAAGTGTTTTATTTTATAATTATTTTACTTCTAAATGATTTCAGAATAGAAAGGGGTATTTCTCTCAAATATTTTTGATTTCATCTTGGTCAACATATTTTGATGAATTTTACACTTGTTTGAAGTTATTTTATTATGATACAAATCTTCCATATTGGATTGAAGGTTTTGTGATATGTTTTAATATAGATGTGTGTTTTTTATACCATTCATGGTTTAGGGATAAATTATTGAAATTTTTTATGCCAGTTTTAAGACGAATGTTTATGTTATGTTTCAACATTTTCATATTAGAAATTCATTAGACTTATTAAGCGATGGGTGGAGCCCACTATAGCTCTTAGATGCATCGATAGGTCTCATGAGACTAACTAGTGTCTTGGAATAAGGCCATGGAAAAATCTAATTTTAGTCTTGGCACGATGCCTTGGCTATGTGGTTATGATTTCCGACATTATGCATTCCATCATTATGAAATTGACTATTGATATTACTTGTGATTATTCGACTAGTATAATATCCATGTGAAATAAGTAAAGGGAATTATTTAATTTATCTTTTCTATATTATGCTGAATTTTAAGTTTATAGGCTTTTGTTTTAGTCTTATACATTTTCCTTAAATGTATATTCTTATTTATGAATGTTTCCACTATATTGTTATCCTTACTTAGCACCTGAGATCACCCCTTTCTGTGTTTTATTTTTTCCAGAATGAGAATAAGTATATTATGAATGACCTGTAGGGATAGTATAAGGGATATGAATGTTTTTGAAGGAGACAATGTTGTTTTTTTTCAATTCATAATGTAATGTAACACTTATTTTTGTATCATGTTCTTCCAAGGCTACTAAACTGATCAGTCTTTTGGGATTTAATCCCTTGTGATCATGCCAATGTTATGTAATAATGCACCGACTCTTGTTAACTAGGGTTGGGGCGTTACATAAACCCTTATTATAAATAGTTATTAATAAAATATCATTGAAAATATATAAAGGATATCAAATCTAGAACTGAAAAAACATTAAAACTTTTACTCTTAAAAGAATCCTTAATATTGGTGACTTGAGAAAGACATAATGTTTTCAAAAGGGAGATTTAGAAAATATTTTATATATTTTACATTTAAAATTAATATTTAATAATGGAACATGAAAAAATGAATAAATTTTATCAAAATAAAATTTAGATTCAATGATAAAACCTCTTTTTTCTAAAAGGATAGAAGAACCTTTTGAACATTTTAATAAAACCCTTACTGAAAACATGCATAGTTTAAAGAGTATTAAAATTTACTCTTGAAAATGGGTAAATAATTATGAAAATAATATAAAATAATCCATATCATATTTCCAAAAAAAGAGGATAATATTGTAATAAGTAAAATATGGACTTGGAAGAACCGATCCATTAGTAATATTGGGGGTCATTATTACCAATGGTAAAATTTTATTTTAGAAAACATTATTTTATGAAATTTTAATTTATGGAGAAAAATAATTTGACAAGAGAAAAAAATAAAGTAATAAATAAAATAAATGAAATGGTAATATCATATAAATATTGAAAATTATATTCTTTTATGATTTTATTTGATACAATTAAAATAAATAAGTCATGAAAAATCCTTACAACATTTATATCATTTGAATAAAAAACCACATGGGAGGTATAAATTTAAATAGAAAATTTAATAAAATTTAATATAATAGTATCATATTAAAAAAATTAAAAAGAAATTATTCACTCTATTGAAAAGGAATCGTGGTGTATATCTTAATCATGTCTTAAAGGGTTCAAATTTTAGAAAAAGAAATTCATATCAAGTTTCCTTACTTAATTGAAAAAAATATAACTTCCGATAAAACATTCTGAGATAAAATAATATCATATTTAAAAATTGTGGACATAAATATCACCATTTTATAATCCTTAATATAACAATTTATCATGATAACATTAATTAGTCTTAGCATATTATGACAATCTAGTGTTAATAACTTTAACAATTTTGTGTGTGCTTAATGATTTTGATACCATTACCCATTATTTTATATCAAGTTAATTATTTATATATAACATAATTTTTTGTAATATATAACGAATATTTATTTAAAATACTCTCATTTCAATCCATATGTATTTTGGTTGTGTTATGTGAAAATCGAATTGATAAAGACTTGTTTTTAAGATTTTACCAAATGAAAATGTTATGATAATAATAATATAATTAAATAATTTACATTTATATGACCATATAAAAATAATTATTTGATTAATATATTATAATAATAATATCTTTTATATTTCCTTAGTCATTCATAAACATATTTTAAATAATTGTTCATGTTGGTGGTTAAACAGACCCAAACGTGAACATGCCTAACTCAATTGGAGAGTATGATTATGGAGATGTTTAATTTGAAATAAAATATTTATAACATAATAATTATTTTATAATTATTATTTTTTTATATTTTAAACCATATTTTATTTATTAGATAATTTATCAAATTCAAAATGAAAAAATGTTTGATTGTCAAATCAGTAATCCACACATACACACGAGCAGTGTTCCTATTTCTCGACACATGAGATGGGGTGAAGGTGGATATTAAATTGAAATATAAAAATAATAATTATGTTATAGATATTTTATTTATTTATTCAATATTTTTTATTATCATATATTAATGGTGGTGATGAAAAATAAAGGACATCCCTTTGTGGAGTTGGTAGTCTTTGCAACACACTAACGACATTCTTTTGTTCTTTTAAGTGGACAAAAATAAATAAATATGGATTGTAACACTAATATAAAAACAAATTAGTATTATAATTATATTTAATTCATAATATCATTATGATTACTACATATTTGGAAGAGTAATATTAATAATAAAATATTAATAGAAGATAACACTTACATTGCAGACTTGATTTTTCCCTTGGAAGTTACCTTGATATTGAAGAGATTAGGATAACTATGAGTGAAAAGAGGGATTTTTTTGTATGAAATAGGTATAGGTATAGTAAAATATAAAATTTTAAATGATTAGTTATAAATTGAGGTGTGTTTTTAAAGGGTTCTAGTGATCCCATTTTATAAGAGAGTAAAATGGCACTTTGGAAACACCCTTTATAATTTAATAATTCCATGACACCATTCCAAGGTTAATGGATCCAATGATTCTAAGATAATATGTTTTAGGTATATTCCATTTTTTTAAGGAAAAAAATGTTTTTTAACATGTTTTTGACATGTTTTTTAATCATATTATAGGATTTTTTCCATTTAGTTTTCATATTTTACTGTTTTACTTTAAACTAGGTAACTAGTTTTTAACAATGTGATTTTATGTTTTATTAAACATATAAATTAACCCATATAACCAAATTTTTTCATGATAGAAATAAATTTTAAATAAAATTTATCAAATTTATTTTCTAAACAGTATAAAATTAATATTTAAATTATAACAGATAATGTGTTAAAAAATTGTTTTAGTTGAAAAATGACATTTTTACTATTATGGATTCTTAATTTTATTTAGTATTGAATAAAAATAAAATTATTGATTATATATTTATTTATGTTCTTAAAAAAAATATTATATTGATTACTTAATTTATTTAAATTTAATTTATTTGATATAAATCCCTATATATTTATAAAATAATAGTTTTAATATAATTATTTAAACATTATCGTGCTAATTAGAATTAATCATAATAATCTAAATTATAAACCCAAAAATGATATTGGAAAAATTAAATAATATGATAATTATTATCTCAAATGTAAGAATCATTTTATTAAATTATCATTCTATTTTTAGGGATATTTATTTTAACATTACAATATGTAATGTGTAAGTACAGGTTCTTTGGAAAAAGTTTATTTTTAGGAAAAAATATTAATTATCAGTATAGATTTATAAAATTAAATTTATTCAAATGAATTTAAAATAATTATTATTATTAAAATATTATTTATTTAGCATAAAAATTAAAAAAATCATTTCCTTATGTTAAAATTGATTAAACAGAATAGTTAAAACATAGATATCATTAAAATTCTACATAATTATTCAAAATGTTGATAATGGGTTTATAAATTCAATGGAGTATTTTAAAATGATTTATTATAATTTATAATATTATATTTTATAGTAAAAGTATTGAAAACATTCAATGTATTCATAAAAGTGATGACATTAATAAAATAGGTATTTATTTGCTATTTACCTAAAATTGATTATTTTAGAAAAATATCAAAAAATATATACTAAGATAATTTTTTTTGTAAAGAATTAAGAAATTAATATTAATTTATCAAATTATATTCTAAATTTTTTAAAATTATATTTTTAAAAGAAAATTTATAATATAATGAAAATAATTTTTATTGTAAATGACCTTTTATTAGTAACTAGTATTAATTATTAACCTTTTAAACATAATAAAATTTAATGGTTAACCAAATTAATGTTTATTATAGATTATGTAATAATTTATTATTAATATGTTTTTATTTTTTTATATTGGTTGTATATATTGACACAAGGTATAGATCATAGTATGTATTTTATAGGATCTAAAATGTCAGGTCATTACATTCTACCACCCTTAAATAAATTAAATACTCATAATTTAATTATCATTTATCAAAGGAAGAAGCTAAAAGGTACGTGATAAAATCATAATATATTTTCTAATGAGATATCCACCTTCTTATCCTGGTAATGAGTAGTAAATTGTTTATTCCAAATATACCGCTTAAGAGTTCTTATGGATAAACCTTTCACAACTTCATTTCCCTGATATAGATTCAACTAGATATTAAAACCAGAAATGTTGTGACAATATAAAATAAAATTAGGGTAAATGATCATTTCAATATGCAATATCAATCCTAATATTTATTATCCAATGACACCCTTTTTCATCCAATAATAATTTCTTTTCAATTACATTACACTTGGTTCATCTTATAACTCTCTTGGTTTATCCAAGGGTACTTTAATTTGTGTTGTCTGATTCTCTCCACCTAATAATTAAATGAAACTAAAAAAACAATCCTTAAAAGTGGTTCATAAATATTATACGATCAACCAAATCATTCCCCATATGATTGTCTAGAAAGGTGTGTTGTCTTAGGCCCACTCATCATGCATCAGGTTGATGATCATGTAAATTCCCAACCAACCCTTGTTAGGGTGATAAACCCTTGATGAATCTTTTACATTCCAACATCCACTTCACAATATATATATATAGGCATGTATTAATAATAAAATCAATTATTAAATACTTTACCAACATTTCAGGATATTATCCTATAAATTGAATCGTCTCTTGGGGTTTCAGTAAGGTTTTATAAATTAATCTCTAAAAAATATATAAACTAATCAAAAAAAATAACTAAATCCTACTCTAATACAAACTGATGTAACCCAAGTGAAACATGACTTAAATAATACATTAATCTCGTGATTTTAATAATAAAAATCAAAAATAGTATCAAAACCCATAGACCTAAAGGTTTAGTGTCTTGGATATTATCTATATAAAATATTATTTTCAAACATTTGAAAAGTTTTATCCATAATCATTCTACTTTAGAACCTTTAGTGATAACTCACACAATACAATATTCTTTATGACCTGGGGATTGGAATCGTAAGAAAGGGGTGAGAATAATTACATAGAAAGTAAAAAATAAATTTCATAAAGTATTAGATCATAAACATAGAGGATAATATGAGAAAGATATAAAAAAATAAAAGATCAAAATAAAAAGGATAATAATAATAAAAAAATTTATTGAGAAATATAATATCATATGAAGACAATTAAGGAACCATAAATAAATGACATAACTCAAAAAAATATTAATGATCATAAAATAGGTGTGCATGATATAAAAGTGCATAATAATTTAAAAATAATTCATAATCATGATAACTTGGATGACATGATAAAAAATTCAAAAGGTGTAACAATCATAAATATAGAATATATTGTCCATGTGAACCCCGATACTCACCAATCTATTCACACATAAAATTTTGAGAAGATATTAATTCATTAAAAGCCACCCTTTTTTGAACCTAGAAACATACTAACATGTTTACATATAAATTTTTGAGTGGATTTTAATTCCATTACACTCAACATTTGTGAACATAGAGACTTACTAACTTGTTCACTTGTAAAATTATGAGTAGAGTTTAATTACATGACACTCACCCTTTCTGAACCTAGTGACATGAAAACCCATTAACATAATATTTAAATCCAATGAAATATAATAATTTACCCAACTAATTATAGGTAGATATAGTTTTCATATATATCATATTCCATACATTTTTTTGGTACCTAAAAATCAAACATTCATCATCTCATAAGGAACCCATCGAACATGAATGGGTTTCTTAAAAAATTTAAAAAAATCACACAAAAAGAAATCAAGAAATCATAGAATATTAAAACTATTATTTTAAAAATTATATCATATTATAACAATATATAAAGGGTGATTGAAGAATCACTATTTAAATATAAAACATGGATGTTAAATTGAAGTGAAATACATATTATTTCAGAAAACCTTTCAAACATCGTCTTAATAGATTAGGTGTAAATTACTCTTAAAATCATTTTTGATAGGTTAAAGAATATTTTTTTATTAAACCCATATTTTAAATAGTTTCAAATGAATTAATCTTGAAAATATATAAATATCTCAAAAAGGATAAGTTAAAATACATTGAAACCTTTTCTCTTAAAATAATATTTAATAATAGTGACTTGAGAAAGACATTTTGTTTCCCAAAAAGAAGTGGACAAATTATTTTTAAAACATTTAATTTTAAGAAGATTCTTTAATAATGGAAACTTAAAAACTACATATGGGTTTTTAAAATAAAAGTTGTATTGGATGGAAAAACCACTTTATTCTGATGTAAGAACTTTTTTAACATTAAAAAAACAATTTTGAAAACCCATGTTGTTAAAAGGGTATTAAGAATTAAATTTATAAAGGTTAAATAATTATAAACACCTATAAAGTAATCCATATTATCTTTCTTAAAATATAGGACAACATTAATAGGAAGAAAAATATGGATGTTGAAGAAAATATCCATTGGTAAGATTCAGAGTTATTATTACCAGCAGTACACTTTTATTTGGGAGAACATTTTGTCAAATAATTTTAAATTGATAAATAGAATTAATATAAATAAATAAATGAATGAAATAGAAAATAAAATAGGTTACAGTGTAAAATCATATAAATCCAAAAAATTATATACTTATATGAAAGGATATGACCTAATGAAAAGAATTGAGTCACCAGAACTCAAAACATATATAACATTTGAATAAAAATCCCCATGGGAAGTATAAAATTAAATTGAAAAATTAATATAATTAAATATAAGAAGATAATGATAAAAAATTAAAATTGTTTTTTATTCACACCATTTAAAATAAAACATGATTTATAACTTAAATATGACTCAAGGGGTTCAAATTTAAAATAAATAAACCATTAACTTGTTTAGTTGATGACAATCTAACCTCCTTCAAAACATACATGGATAACTTAATATCCTATTTAATTAAATAACAAAAATTTTACCCTTTTATTATCCATATTTTAATTATTTATAATGAGTTTATTAATTTGATATAGTATATTATAACTGTTGGGTGTTTACAACTATAAATGGTTTGTGAATGCATTATAATATTGGTGTCATTACACTTCATTTGTCATCAAGTTAATTAGTTATTTATCATCTAATGTTATATAAAAAATGACTAATATTTAGTTAAAATTTTCTTATTTTATTATAGATGTTTTTTGGTTATATTATGTGAAAACTGTTTTGATAACGACTTATTTTGGAAATATTTGCGAATAAAAATGTTACTATAATAATAAGTTAAATACATAACATAATATTTCCTCAATCATATAAAAATATTTATTTTATTAATATATTAAAATATTTTTCTCTTTCATGTTCCCATATTAATCCATAATCAAATTTCAAATCATTGTTCACGAAGTTGTTTAACCGACCCAAACATGAACAAGCTTTAACTTAATTGGAGAGTATGGTTAAGGAGGTGTTTATTTTGATATAATATGTTTATAAAGATGAATAAGGATATTTTTAATATTTTTTAGATGATGGTGAAAAATATTTTAATATTTTGTTTGATAATGTATCAAAATATAAATGAAAAATAAAAAATGTTTCATCATTAAATCCAAAATATGCGCGTACACACGATTATCATTCCAGTTTCTCAACACATGAGGGGGTGAATGTGTTTTTTAAATTAAAATTTAAGAATAGTAACTATATTATAGATATAATATTTATTCATCAATTGAATTATTTTAATCATCCATGAATTTCGGCAATAGAAACAAAATAACATCGCTTTGTGGAGACGGTAGTCCACACAACACACTAATGTTGTTTTTCTATTTTTATGTATGGATGAAAATAAATAAATAAGGGTTTTACCAATAATATAACATATAATTATAATAATGATAATTAATTCATCATATTATTATTATAATAAGATATTTTTAAGATTAAAAATATTAATAAAATATTAATAGGAGATAACACTAATAATAGAGACTTGATTTTTTCCTTGGAAGTTCCCTTAAAACTCAATGAATTAGATTAACTCTGAGTGTCCAGGGGAATATTTTTATTGAATATGGTTATAGATAGATTAAAATGGTAGATTAAAATGGAGTAATTAAATGAATATGTGGGTGTTTTAGGGCTATAATTGACCCCCGTTTATAAGAGAGGAAAAACACACTTTAGGAAACACCATTTATAATTTAATAATTCCATGACACTATTCCAAGTTCAATGACTCAAATACTTCGAAAAAATTTATTATGGGGAATATTTGGATAAATAAAGTCACAATGATGTGTTTCCACACATTATTTAAACATTTAATAAGATTTTTAGCATTATTTTTTTTTACCTTTTACTCTTTTACTTTTAAACTAGGTAACTTGTTTTTCACAAGATGATTTTATGTTTTATTAAGAATATAACATAACTCTTATAAAAAAATTTGGGTGTTATAGAAAAAAATTAATATCTATTATATCTAATTAAATTTCTAAATAATATAAAACTAACATTTAAATCAAAACAATTAATGTGTAGAAGAACTATTTTGACAGAAAAATGACATTTTGACTATTATGGATTCTTACTATGATTTAGTATTAAATTCCAAATAAATGAGTGATTATATATTTATTTATGTGTTTCAAAATTATATTATATTCATTAATTAAATTACTTATATTTAACTTATTTTATACAAATTGTTCAATATTAATAAAAAATAATTTAAAAATAATTATTTTACCATTATCATTATAATTATAATTAATCCTAAAAATATAAATTTTACACCTAAAAAATAGTTTGGAAATATTAAATAGTATGAAAATTATTATCTCACATATTAAAAGAATTTTATGAAATAAAAATACATGTTTATGGAAAATTAATCTTAGTGTGAGCACATGCAACTCGTAAAAATCCATTTTTGAAAAAAATATTATTTTTATGCAAAAAAGATTCATGATTACGATAGAGTTTTAAATTAAATTAATTATAATTATTTTAAAATAATAATTTTTTTTAAAATATTATTTATTTAACATATATAGGAAATTAAAAAACATCATATTATCATGGTAAAATTATTTAAACAAAACAGTCAAAAAATGGATTTCATTAAAACACTGTATAAAATTTCAAAAAGATTGAGAATGAGTTTATAGATTCATAATCATATTTTAAAATTTTTTATTTTAAATTATAATATGTTAATTTATAGTAAATGTTTTCAAAAAAATACATTTATTCAAAAAATTGATGACATTAATAAAATAAATAATTATTTACTATTCACCTAAATAGTAATATTTGAGATAAATATAAAATATATATCCTAAGATATTTTTATTACTGAGGAATTAAATAAATAAATATTATTTTAAAAAATTGAAATCCGAAATATTTAGATTTATATTGCCAGAATAAAATTTATAATATAAAAAAATTAGTTTTTATTTTAAATAACCTTTTTATTATTAACTTCTATTAAATGTTTACCTTTTAAATGTAATAATGATTATTTTTTTACCATAATAGTGTTTGTTATAGCTTTATTAATAATTTATTATTAATCTTTTGTGGGTTTGGTATATTAGGTGCAGTGTGTGACACAAGTTATAGAATATAATATGTATTTTAAAGGATCTATAATCTTGGGTTGTTACTGAAATCCTATAAAGAGAGATTGATTGTTAAAGGGTAATCCAAGATTTTGAATTTATGAACACTTTTCAATGATAGAAAAATTTAAATCCATTTAAATTTAGGTTTTCATAAGTAGTTTACCGATATTATTACATAAATTCTACGAAAATCCAGTTATGGATATAGTGGGCATCAAATCATCAGAAGATTATATATCTATGTGTATATAAGAGGTTAATTAGAGTGATAATATTTTTAAAGTGATATATATATTGATAACATATGGGAGAAATGGTATCTTTATAGTTAGATAAGAATTAGTTTTAAATTATTTCTCTAAGAATGACTTCTTATAGTGACCCCAGTACTAGAGAAAATAATCTATTGATATTGATCAATGGGTTATTTATACTATATAAAATACTATATATAGATAAGGTCTTGTAAATATAGGATGCAACGATTTAAGATGGAATTTATTTCTATGTCACATGGTATAGATCTCTCCAAGATGGTCTCTTTAACACATAAGTGTATATTAATTTGAGGATCAAAACTCTATACACATTAGTGATGAGATAAATCACATATTCAATTTTATATGCAATATTTGATATTGATAATGTATAAGTCATGATTGGAATATATCTATCAAATCATGCAGAAACAACTATAATATTTATTAAAAAAAGAAAAACTTATTGAAGCTAGTGGTAAAAAGTTCTATAGAACCCGAGTATATTGTGGATTTTGATGTGGCTAAATAGGCGGCACAAATATGAAAATTTATCCCGAATATTTACATTTTTTCAAGAAAGTGCAGTATTAACACAATTTTTATTAAAAAATATTATATGAAAGTAATAATAAAATATTTCAAGGTTTAGATAGAAAATAAATGGTGTATATGTGATATATATCTTCTTTTGAGGGATTTTATATAATTATGTAATGTACCAATTAATAGAAAAACTGTGGAAGAAAATTTATATGGACTAATGTGGAAATACACATCTCAAGAGAATAATGATTTTAAATGTGGGTGTTAATATGTTGAGAATAGATTATAGTTAGATCTAGATCAGGTTAGATTATTTTAAGATTTAGTACCCCCAAACCCATCATAGAGTTGTACTTTTTGATTATTAGTTCTTGCATACAATGTTATGAGTGAATTATTTAGACTTACAATGATAGTAACACAATATCTACATATACCATATATATTAAATTCATGAAAGCATTATAGGACAATGTATGCATTATGATTTATAAGATATTACGAGACAAAAATATTATATTACATAGTGTAATGAACTTACCTTTTATAAATGAAATTCCATTTTTGGATGAATAAGTTCATTATTAATTAATTTACTTATTGGAAACACATTCAATAATTTAGTTGTTTTTTACATTTTTATTATGCTGTATTTAAAATAACATTAAGCATTATAACCATTGATAATATAATGATTGTGCAAGTAAAATCAAGATTAGTATATTAAGGGTGATGATAAAGTCTAAATGACACTGATGAAAGAAGTGATGGCCTTGAAGAGTAGGATCATACTATATAAAGGCCATTTATCATATCTTCTAATTGATATGGAATCATTGGGATTTTCCCATGAATGGGCCTTGGTTGTGATTCATCAATAAAAGAACAAGAAAAATAATTTATAAGAGCTGTTCAGGATGATCAATATCATGACACAAACCATGATTAGGGAAATCACTAAGAAAATATCTCCCTCTCACACCTTACTCTCAGGGAATACACTAGTGTAATGAGGGGTTATGTATCTGGTCCCTAATATTATAAATTTTTATATTTTTTGTAATAAAATAATGATTATTTTTTCTTTTTTGTAATTAATTTTTAAATTATTAAATAATGAGTTTGATAAAAATTATATTTTGATGCGATGAAACAAAAAAATTTATTTTTTAGGAAATATAATGTTTTAGTAAAGACAATATTTAATTAATTCAACAATTTTTGAAATAGATGATATTTTAATAAAATATTATTATTAATTAATATTTATTAATTAAATATGATAAAATGATTTTATAAAGTTAAAAGTAATTTTTATAAGGGTTAGAAAACTGTTATTGTCAAAAAAGTCATTTTTTAATAAATAGTAATTTATTATTATAACATTTAAATTATAATATTTATTGAATTAATTTTTAAAAATTATTATTATTTTTTAAATCATCAAGTCAAAATTATCTAAAAATGATTTTTTTATAATTTTGGGAGTCGTCCAAATTTTTGTGTTAAAATTAAATACAATATAAATATACAACATGTATTATAACCTCATAAAATACCAAATTTCATGTAATAAATACTATAAGGACCATCCAAGAAAAAAATTATTCTTTTCATTTAGAATAATGTATTTTTGAAGTTATTTTACTAATTTTATAAAACCTTAATGAATCCTCCAAAACCAATATTATATTTTAAGGTTTTAAAATCAATTGTTTATAAATATGACTCACTTCCATATCACCACATGTATTATTTTAATTATATTGGTTATTAACCATATAAAATAATTTAATCCAATACTTGTTTTCTGAATCTATAAGAAAAACCCATGGTATGGTTTGGGTTTTTAATTAATTTATCATATAGAGCCCAAAAGCTATGTTTAGAAATTAATAATGAATTTCCCACGCTTTGTCTACATAAAACCACCTTACCTCTCATTACTCATCACTAAAAAAATTTGGGGAACAATTTTAATCTTCCCTTCCCTCTATATATCCCTCCCAAGGTTTCAATAATCTCTTAATAATTTCCTCTCATGCTTTAAGAAAAGCCATCTTAGGGAAAGGAATCCTCTCCTTCTCCTCATTATTATAGCACCTTTGTTATATTATGCCTTTTAGTTTCCAATTTTTCAAGTTGAGATATGTTTTCACACATCCATATTAATATACTTATGATTTCAATGTGATTATAGACCCCTTTCACTATCATTTAAACCCTCCATGAATCTTCATGTTCCCCTTTTACGCTACCAATATTATCTCATCATTTTCCATCCCAAAATTTGGCATTGTGAATACCCCTACCCATTTCCACTTAATTGTTTTAACTTAGATGTTATTATCCTTAATTTATTTGTTTATTCTATTTATGTAACCCACAATCCTTAGTCATGGGATTAAAATTCATGAAATATATCCTTATGTCGTATGGTCTATGTGGCACAATTAGGCATGTACATGATTTGAAAGTAATAGGTGGTCCCCAAATTATATAACCCTCCAATTCATTGGGTAATGTTCTTATCTCATTAGAATACATGTATAGTAAATATGAGGTTATTACAAGAATACTATTTTTTTATGTATTTGTGGTTATCCTTGACTTATGTTTATGATATCATGGTTTATGTTGTTTCCACATTCATGTTATCATATTAAAGCATGATTTGATATTCATGTTTATGATTCCCAACCATTTTATGTATTTTATATGTGCCTATTGAAAAAATTTATTACTTTCCATAAGTTATTCTTTTATTATTCACCTACTGGGATTTATATCTCACCCATTTCTTATGCATGTCCCTTGGTTATCCCATGATGTTTTAGAATAATCCTAACACTCTAAGGGAATGTTATGGATTTTACTTTATTGTCATTGTAATTATTTTAAATTTGTTATGATATTGTTTTCAATGATTTTACTGGGGTGCGCATATATCCCTTATTTGGAAGAGGATGTGTAGTTTTTTCCCTGTATTATCGCTTTCCAAAGGCGAGCGGCATCTGTTGCTTATTCAGGGACATTTACACTTTGATCGAAATAGAATGATGGGATGTCGGTTACTCCTTCTATGGATTCCTCCTCGAAACTCGTTACCTAGTATAGGTCTCCCTATTAGATTTAAGATTTTGTTCATGAAACTATTCCTATTGTCATGCCTTCATGGATGCCGGTTAATTGTGCTACTTCATTCAGGACATTCCAAGGGGTTCAGCCAGGGCAGCAACCTTCGGTCAGGGGAGTAATCATGTTGGACATCATTGGCATGTCTAGATGTTGGAACACTGGTGTGTCTAGGTTTCTTCCCCTTATGATAGGGCTTCTTGAGGTAACAGAAGCTTGAGGTATCCCACATCGAATGTAGGGAATCTTATGCCATAGTAATGTCTCTAAGGTTTTCCTCAGCTTCCCATGTTTAACACAGGGTATGTTACGGATTTCACGTCTAGAAGAGACGGCTCAGACTGATAAGATCTTGGACCGATCAGAACACTGATAAGAGTGGATCAGATGGGTTCACCCCTGGGGGGAACACTAATACTGGGGATAACTATAGTTAGTCACTCGATTACTGCTAGGAGCAGTGAGAAAGTCGGTGACATGATCTCACCGGGAGGTGGCGGCCCGAGTAAGAATTAGGATGGGTATAAATAGTTGGGTGTAGATGGAAAATGATATAGAACCTCTGTAATAGTGACGATGATGTTGGTCTTGTGTCTTGAAGATACTTCCTACATATCCCTATGGTGGGGAATCAAAGTCCCCGTAGTTTGGTGAGGCGATGAGACACCTAAGGAGGCTACCCGTATTGATGGTAGATGGAGGAAGTGGAACCTCTAGTTTGGTACATGACCTTCCCAAAACACATAGGTTTGAAGGAAAGACCAGGATGAGACCAGGTTGATGGGCTTGAACATCAGGGAGGATTCCTACGTATCCCCAAAGTAGGGAATCAAAGTCTATGTAGTTCAAGAAGGTGGCGTAGAATCAGGGTGTGCACATAGATGACCTGACGGTATACTAGGGCTTAGGAATGGTTAGCATCTCGAATTAGTCTAACACCATGGGGTGGCCCGGAGATGCAGGTCCCAAAAAAGGGGACTATGATGACTTATTGTAGATTGTGGACTACAACAGCTTATCGATGGTTTGTTTAAAGAGATGACATAAAATTGATTATGGAAAACAATGGCTTACCATTGATTTGGTATCACAACGGCTTACCATCTATTAGGGATCACAATGGATTACTATAGCGACCCAAGCCCTTTTACATATAACATTTCAATATTTTTAGCATAATTATTCATCAGAGTACAAGCCAAGGATCGTTAAGTCTAGTGTCTTGGAATACTAGGTACATATAACACAAAACATGGGGCTAAAAAACACTTTTTTATTTAATCTCCATAATGATCTCCTAACTTCCTTTGAGTCCTTACATCTATATAGGGTACCCTGGGGAACACATGAACAAAGGGATGAGCTAAAAATGCCCTATAAGGGAATGAACATAGGGATACATCTCAATAACATGAGTTAGGATGCATTACATAATGATATCCAAATCATTAAACTTATAAAATCATTTAATATAAGCATGGTATCATATAAATGTGGCAGAATCATAAATCATATCTTTAGTATGGGTCAAGGCTAACTGTCATTCCCGTTTCACATTGCATCTCATGAGACTTAACCTTACCCAATGCATTGGAGTGCTGTCTGGGCACACCCATCTCAATATATTCATGAATATCCTTTCCACATAAATATTCTTACCACATATACAATCATATATATTCAACAATACACAAACATAAGGGTACCCATGAAAAGAATTTGGTACCAAAATCATGACATCAATCATAACCAATGGGCTTATCATGAAAGTGTCCATATAAAGAAAGAATTAGAAATACATGGATGTTCTTAGGGTAAAATAGGCTTATAACATGCTAAGTGGTGTCAAACATAAGTGAAAACATGTGAGATATGTATTTTAGAAACATTAGCATTAAAAACAATTGTGCAGTTTTATGGAAAACACTCTAGAGATTTTCAAATAAAAAAGAGGACATTCTTTTATATAAAACTGGAATTGAACCATGATGGTTTTCATAATTAAAATACAGAATTTACCTAGATAATGGTGTCTTAAAAAAGAAGATAGAGTGCTCTTGAAATTGGGTAAAAGTTCGGGAAGTTCCTTTAAAACAAGTGTGCTTATTGGGAAGTATCGAAAAGAGGTTCACTTATAAGCATGTATAACCACGAAAGAGAGTGATAGGTGGATCTTGTAACATGATATTGGAGCATATAAATAGAATTTTTAATTTCTGCATAAAATAAAATACAACAACAAAAGGAAAGATAGAGAAACCCGAAGGAATAAAGGATGTTCGGGTAGAATCCATCATGGTTTATTGACATGGTATCGTGTATAATTAAAAGGGATTGATGAGAGATATAAGGGGTTTCTCATCACTTATAAAACATTATGGAAGTAAGGTGAAGGTGTATAAATGTACCCTATTACTTGGTATTACACAAAATGGCATAGCATAGAGATCAATCTTGATTATGAGTAAAAGGGGAGGATCCCTTACCTTAAGTTCGTTGATGTTATCCACTTGATATTAATGACATGAATAGTCAAATTAGGTTTATTAATCAATATTTCTAGAACCTTATTTACATGTAAAATATTTAGTATAAACTTTTTAAGTTCATTCATAACCATTTTCATTGATTATGATGTTCAATTTCATGGTTCGGGTCCGTTTGTTTCCTTGGTTTTAATGATAAGTTCACTTGTATTTAGGTTCAGATAAAATGTAAGATGAAATTGGTTGTACAGAATTGATGTTATACAGCATTAGTGAACATATAGAAGGTTAATAAATTCATTTGGTTAATTGGAGTGAAAGGGAACTATGACATAATACATTAATGATAAAAGCTTGAATTAATTTCAGCGATTTTACCCATAATTAATTTGATTTGTATTATTATTTGATATCATGAGTGTATAAGGATTCCAAAACCATAAATAGGATATAGAACATACATAATAATCTGGTTCAACCATAACATAAATGGTTTCATGACCAGAAACAAAGATGATAAAAGAAATTGAAAACACATTATCCACGATGTCGATCACGAATGGTGTTTTAATTTTAGAACGTGAGGGATATGAGAAGAAGCATGATGCTTGAATTTTTTACATAAACATTATTAAAATACAGAATATATGAGATTCTAGAGCTTTTATTCCTTTTGGATAAGGGAAAGGGAAGAGGGTATAAGAAAAGAAGGGAATTGAAAACAAAACACTTGAAAATGATAGGGGATCCTTACCCTTTGATCTCCTCTCTTTGAGATCCCACTTAAGGCCTTTGAATTTGGACTTTTGGTAATAACATATGGCCTTGGACTTGGGGAAGGATCTTGGGAGGATTTTTGGGCAGAATATGGGCTAGGAACAAGGCTTGAGAGGTGTGTGGGAAAGAGGTAAGGAGAGGGGGTATTTATAGTGAGGGAGGGGAGGTTTTTCCCATTATTTTACGTATTAGTTTATTATTTAAGGCCAAGCCTATTAATAATTGATCATTATCATCAAATATACTAAACTAATCAATTATTATTTGGTATTATCATCTTACCTCATCCATACATCGCCTGTGATGCAAAATTTAGCATTTATCGTAATTTATCCCATTTTACTATTCCTAAAAAATTCAAGTATTTCAGAAAAGTCCCAAAAATTCACCCTAACCATTTTTCAATGTGTAGAATCCCAAAATAAAGTCCATTTTTCAAAAAATAATATTATAAATATGATTATTTTAATATTTAATTAAAATAATAATTTATTATCAAAACCAGTTTTAAAACATTCATCAACTCATTCTAAAATATAGGTATATCGTACTTAGAACTTGAATAATTTTTTTATACCACCATAGGTGATGTTACTATTCATTAGGGTATATAACTATTCATAAGGTTATGTTACTATTCATTAGGGTAGGTTACTATTCACCAAAAATTTATTTTTTCTTTATTAGACTCTAAAAAACATCTTGAACACAACTATGTATGCCAGATTTTCAAAATTCCAAACACATAAGTGACAAACTTGTGTTTAAAGGTCACTTATCACTTATTGGTTCATTATGTTGTGCTTTCATGTGATTTTATGACATAAATATAAGAAGTTAATTTCCATTGAAAAACTTTGGGTCGTTACATTCTTCCCCCCTTATGAAATTTTGCCCTCGAAATTTCATTTTAAATACTTAGACAAAAATAGGTGTGGGTACTTTTCCATCATTTCTTCCTCCAATTCCCATGTTGATTCCTCAAACTTATGGTTCCTCCACAACACTTTGAAAAGATTGGTTGTCTTGTTGCATAGAACCTTATCTCTCCGATCCAGAATCTTTACTGGCTTCTCCTCATAGGAGAGATCATCTTCCAGCTGCACCACCTCTGAGTTTAGTACATGTGAGGGATCAGGTATATATTTACTCAAGAGTGATACGTGAAAAATATCATGAACTCGAGCCATATTCGGTGGAAGTGCAAGCTGATAGGCTACGACTCCCATGCAATCAAGGATCTCAAAGGGGGCAATATACCTTGGGCTTAGCTTCCCTTTCTTCCTGAATCGCATGACTCTCTTCCATGGAGACATTCAAAGGAAGACTTTATCTCCAACATCAAACTCCAAGTCCCTTAGATGGTTGTCATCATATCCCTTTTACGGACTTTGAGCAGCATTGATGTTTTTCTAGATGACTTGAACCTGCTCTGTCATCTCTTGAACAAGATCTGGTCCAAGTAGCTTTCTTTCTCCAACTTCATCCCAACAGGTTGGAGTTCTACATCTATTTACATACATAGCTTCATATGGAGCCATTTCAATACTCGATTGGAATCTATTATTGTATGAGAACTCAAATAATGGGATATGTTGATCCCATCCACCTTTAAATTCTAGAGAGCAGGCTCTAAGAATATCTTCAAGCGTCTGAATAGTTCTTTTAGACTAGCCAGCAGTTTGGGGGTGATAGTTCGTGCTGAAATTTAATTCAATACTCAAAGAATGTTGAAGGCTCCTCCAGAATTTAGATGTTTACCTTGGATCACAGTCAGAGACAATTGAGAGTGGGCCACCATTCAGTCTCACCACTTCCTTCACATATAACTTTGAAAGTTGTTAAGGTGAAATATCTTCCCAAATAGCGATGAAATGGGATGTCTTGGTGAGTTAGTCAACCACAACCCATATCGCATTATTTCCCTACGACATCTTTGGGAGGCCTGTGACAAAGTCCATAGTAACATTTTTCCATTACCACATGGGTATAGGAAATGGATTCATCATACCTTTGGACTTTTTTCGCTCAGCTTTAACTTTATGACATACCAATCACCTTGATATATATTCTGCAATTTCCTTCTTCATGTCATCCCACCAGAAGTGTTCTCGGAGACCACGGTACATTTTGGTACTCCAAGGATGGATAGAGAAGGTCGAACTATGTTCATCATTCAATATATCCTTCTTTATCTTTAGATCAGATGGTACACATAATTGTGTCCCAAATATTACAACTCCTTCCTCATCAATTTTGAAATCGGATGATTTCCCATTTTTAACAGCTTCCACCAATTTTTGAATTTCCACATCCTTTCTTTGAGAAAACTTTATTTTCTCCATGAGGGATGGTTGAGCAATCATTTGAGAAAGGATTGATGATGTTCCTACCTTAATTATTCCCATTCCCATCCTTTTCAAATCCAATAATATCAGATCCTTTTCAATTATCATCATTGATAAAGATGCATGATCCTTTCTACTTTGAGCATTCAACACTGTGTTTGCCTTACCGGGATGGTAGTGGATGGAGTAGTCATAATCCTTAATGATCTCTATCCATTTTTTTTGGTGCATATTAATCTCTTTCTG
Source organism: Viscum album (assembly GCA_963277665.1). Taxonomy (NCBI): domain Eukaryota; kingdom Viridiplantae; phylum Streptophyta; class Magnoliopsida; order Santalales; family Viscaceae; genus Viscum; species Viscum album. Next base: position 1,501,691,589 of record OY728135.1, read on the forward strand.
TGTGAATATATATTTGAGACTCTTGTGGCCAGTATATATATCACATTTTTTCCCATAGAGATAATGCTGCCAGATTTTCAACACAAAGATCACAGCCGCCAAATCCAGATCATGCGTGGGATAGTTTTTCTCATGGATTTTCAGCTGCCTTGAGGCATAGGCTATCACTTTATCATTTTGCAATAGCACACAGCCTAATCCTTTCCTAGAAGCATCACTATACACCACAAAGAGTTCTACACTTGAATGGATTGTGAGTACCGATGCAGTGATAAGCCTCTTTTTCAACTCCTTGAAACAGTCTTCACACTTCTGTGTCCAGAAAAACATTACTCCCTTTCATGTCATCTTGTTCATTGGGTTTGACAATCATGAAATGTTCTTCACGAATCGTTGATAAAACCCAGCTAGACCTAAAAATCTGCGGATCTCCGTTACAGAAGTTGGCCTCAGCCACTCTTTAATTGCCTTCGTCTTGGAAGGGTCCACAGATATCCCTTTCCTGGTGATAACATGCCCCAATAATGAAACTTCCTCCATTAAGAACTCACATTTACTGTACTTTTCATACAACTTATCCCTTCACAAATTCTTTAACACAGTTTCCAAATGCTCCTCATGTTCCTCCTTTCTCTTGGAGTATATCAGAATATCATTAATAAATACCACCACAAATTTGTCGAGGTAATCTCTAAAGACTCTATTCATTAAATCCATGAAAATTTCTGGAGCATTAGTGAGTCCTAAGGGCATCACTATGAACTCATAGTGTCCATACCTTGTTCGAAAGGCAGTCTTGGAAATATCTTCCTTCCTCGCCTTTAGTTGGTGATATCTCGACCAAAGGTCCACCTTAGAGAAATAATTGTCCCCACGAAGCTGATCGAACAAGTCATCTATCCGTAGAAGGGGATACTTGTTCTTTATAGTGATTTTATTGAGCTCACAATAATAAATGCAGAGGCGCATTGATCCATCCTTCTTCTTGACGAAGAGGACTGAAGCACCCCACGGTGAAGCACTCGGGCGTATAAAAACCATCTCAATATTCTCCTGTAACTGCTTCTTCAGCTCTTCTAGCTCTACGGTGGACAATCTGTAAGGTGTCTTTGAGATTAGAAGAGATCCAGGGATTAGTTCAATTGAGAACTAAACCTCTCAATCAGGAGGAAGACCAGACAACTCTTCAAGGAATACATCAGTGTAATACCTCACGATGGGCATGTCTTCAAGAATGATTCTCTCCTTTGTCTCAATCATTTGAGATAGATACGCATGCTAATAAGGCAGAAATATCCACACCTGAGACAAAAATTCTAAAAGAGACTCATCTTCCTCCTTGCACTTGTAAAGAATCAGAAGATGCTTCGGGATGTGAAGAGTAATCTCCCTTTCCCGGAAGTTGATGTTGGCCTTGTACAAAGATAGCCAATCCATTCCCAAGATAGCATCAAACTCCACTAAAGAACGTATGACAAGATTTTCTAGGAGGTTCAGTCCTCAAAAATTAACCAGGGAGTAGTTATAAACCCTGGATGCAATAATTTCCCCATTTTATGTTCTCACAGATAACTTTTCCTCCAAATTTTGAGGTGGTGTTTGAGTAGTTCTACTAAACTTGCAAAATATGAAAGAATGAGTAGAACCAGAATCAAATAGTATGTTTTCTATTCTTGAATGAACAACAAGTGTACCTATCACCACATCATTTTCCAGCTCTACCTCAGCCGTAGTGATAGCATAAGCCCTTCCTTGTTTCCTTGGAGGTTGTTGCTGATTGCCTCCGACAACCCTCGGCTTACAGAAACTATTCGCATAAAGCCTAAGCTCCATGCAGTTAAAACACTGCACTGCAGGCTGAGTGCTGATTTAAACCTTCCGTTCTTCTTCAACATAAGAAGAATTTTTCATATCACTTCGGTATTTCTTGGCCAGATGAACAAACTTTCTGCATTTTAGGTAATTCATGGTTCCCTTGAGACAGTCACCAAGATTCTTCTTCCCACAATTCTTGCAAAGGGGAAAGTGAGGCTTCTTTCCATCATGGGATTTGTTTGATGAACCACCCATGTTGTTCTACATTTTCTACATCTTTTCACTAGGCCCATGAGACCACTTGGAATATCCAATCTCCATTTCAACCTTGAGGGCACAACAGAAAATCTCCTCATAGCTGTCAAAGTCTCGAATTGCCAACACTTTTCGTAGACTCGGCTTTAGTCCGCTAAATAAGTGATCCACCTTGATTTAGGTGTTCATGACAAAGCAAGAGGCGTACCTTGAAAGCCTTGTAAAGTTCTCTTCATACGACCCGATGAACTCAACTTCCTTCTTCTTGAGTCCAAGGAACTCTCTTTCCATCTTGAGATGAAGGGTTTGAGGAAAATATTTGTTGGAAAACATCCTCTTGAATTCCTCCCTATATATGGAATCAATTTCTTCTTGGGACTTTGTATTCTTGATCAGTGTCCACGACTGATCAGATTCCCCATCAAAATGATGGAGTTATAGTATAACTTTCTCTTCTTCCGAGCACTGTAGGATAGAGAAAATCTTTTCAATTGAGTTAATCCATTGTTCTGCGAGGAGGGGATCAGAAGACCCACTAAACATGGGATGCCTTTTCCGCATGAAGGATTCTATGGAAACTTTCTCTTTACATGAGGGAGGGGGATGTTCTACCTGATTCAAGTTATTATTCATAACTCATGCCAACTGAGCAAGTACTGCCATGAAGTTTTTAGCTCCCGCTTCAGTCACATCAGGGATGTCATTAGGGAAATCATCACATTGCCTATCACATTGGTTGCTGGAATGTGTTCTTCTATTTCCAATGATTAACTAAGAAAAATAACGTATAATTAGAGGTCTTGAATACTTAGTTATTGAGCATAGAAAGGAAACTATGATCATTAAAGGATAAACTTTTAAAGAATAATTACATCATAACTTGTGATTCCTTGGGTTTATATCTAGGTTTTCCTTGATCTATTTCTTAACTTATATTATTATGGGATTTTTTGTCCCTTAATAATGGTTTGTTCTAAACTCGTAAATCTACCAAAGCATATCCCCCAAGAGTGTCGTAACCAAGAGTGCAGTAAGGCCCGTTATCGTATACCAGTTCCCGTTCGAGTCTAGCTCAAAGAGGTGTTTTCAGGTTTTACCCATAGATACATCTATGCCAGAGCAGCCTCTACCTGATCATATCAAGACAGGGATGTATTTTCTTGATAAACCACTTACTCTATACTCACCAAAATTTAGGACTGTTTTCTTATACTTAGTATCATCCTTAAGGTTCTCTCTAAGGTTCTCTATTCTTAATCTCAATAAATAACTAGACCATCCTCTGATACCAACTATAGGGACCCGAGCCCTTTTACATATAACATTTCAATATTTTCAGCATAATTATTCATCAGAGTACAAGCCAAGGATCGTTAAGTCTATTGTCTTGGAAGACTAGGTACATATAACACAAAACATGGGGCTAAAAACCCACTTCTTTATTTAATCTCCATAATGAGCTCCTAACATCCTTTGAGCCCTTACATCTGCATAGGGTACCCTGGGGAACACATGAACAAAGGGATGAGCTAAAAATGCCCAGTAAGGTAATGAACATAAGGATACATCTCAAGCACATGATTTAGGAGTCATGAAATAATTATATCCAAAGCATGAAACTTATAAAATTATTTAATATAAGCATGGGATCATATAAACATGGAATCATATAAATGTGGAAGAATCATAAATCATATCTTTAGTACGGGTCAAGGCTAACCGCCAATCCCGCTTCACATCGCATCTCATGAGACTTAACCTTACCCAATGCTTTGGAGAGCTATCTGGGTGCACCCATCTCAATATATTCATGAATATCCTTTCCACATAAATATTCGTACCACATATACAATCATACATATCCAACCATACACAAACATAAGGGTACCCATGAAAAGAATTGGGTAGCACAATCATGACATCAATCCTAACCAAGGGGCGTATCATGAAAGTGTCCAAATAAGTAAAGAATTAGAAATACATGGACGTTCATAGGGTAAAATAGTCTTATAACATGGTAAGTGGTGTCAAACATAAGTGACAACATATGAGAGATGTATTTTAGAAACATTAGCATTAAAACAATTTTGTGCGGTTTTATGGAAAACACTCTAGAGATTTCCAAATAGAAAAGAAGAAATTATTCTATATAAAACCACAATTGAACCAAGAAGGTTTTCATAATTAAAATACAGAATTTACCAAGATAATGGTGTCTTAAAATAGAAGATATAGTGCTCTTGAAATTGGGTAAAAGTTAGGGAAGTTCCTTTAAAACAAGTGTGATTATTGGGAATTATCGAAGAGAGGTTCACTTATAAGCATGTATAACCCTGAAAGAGAGTGATAGGTGGATCTTGGAACATTATATTGGAGCATATAAACAGAATTTTTAAGTTCTACATAAAATAAAAGACAACAAAAAAAGAAATATAGAGAAATCCGAAAGAATAAAGGAAGTTCGGGTTGAATCCATCATGGTTTATTGACATGGTATCGTGTATAATTAAGTGGGATTGATGAGATAGATAATGGGTTTCTCATCACTTATAAAACATTAGGTTAGTAAGGGGAAGGTGTATAAATGTACCCCATTACTTGGTATTACACAAAAAGGCATAACATAGATATCAATCTTGATTATGAGTAAAAAGGGGAGGATCCCTTACCTTAAGTCTATTGATGTTCTCCACTTGATATTAATGACATTAATAGTCAAATTAGGTTTATTAATCAATAGTTACATTACCTTATATACATGAAAAATATTTATTATAACCTTTTTAAGTTCATTCAAACCCATTTTGATTGATTATAATGTTCAATTTCATGGTTTGGGTCCGTTTGGTTCCTTGGTTTTAATGATAAGTTCACTTGTATTTAGGTTCGGATAAAATGTAAGATGAAATTGGTTATCCAGAATTGATGTTATATATCACTAGTGAACATCAAAAATGTTACAAATTCATTTGGTTAATTTGAGTGAATGAGAACTATGACATAAGACATTAATGATAAACGCTAGAATTAATTTTAGCGATATTACCCATAATTAACTTGTTTTGTATTATTATTTGATATCATGAGTGTATAATGATTAAAAAACCATAAATAGGATATATAACATACATAATAATCTGGTTCAACCATAACATAAATGTTTTCATGACCAAAAACAAAGATGATAAATGAAATTGAAAACACATTATCCATGATGTCGATCACGGACAGTGTTTTATTTTTAGAACATGAGGAAGAGGAGAAGAATCATGATGCTTGAATGTTTTACATAAACATGATTAACATCTAGAATATATGAGATTATGGATCTCTCATGCCTTTTGTATAAGGGAAGGGGAAGAGGGTATAAGAAAAGAAGGAAATTGAAAACAAAACACTTGAAAATGAAAGGGGATCCTTGCCCTTTGATCTTTTCTCTTTGAGATCCCTCTTAAGGCCTTTTATTTCGGACTTTTGGTAAGACCAGAAGGCCTTGGACGTAGAGATGGATCTTGGGAGGATTTTTGGGCAGATTTTGGGCAATTCACAAAGCTTGAGAGGTGTGTGGGAAAGAGGTAAGGAGAGGGGGTATTTATAGTGAGGGAGGGGAGGTTTTTCCCATTATTTTAAGTATTAGTTTATTATTTAAGGCCAAGACTATAAATAATTGAGAATTATCATCGAATATACTAAAATAATCAAGGATGATTCGGGATTATCATCTTACCTCATCCATACATCACCTATGATGCAGTATTTTACATTTATCGTAATTTATCATACTTTACTATTCATCAAAAATTCAAGTATTTCAGAAAAATCCAAAAAATTCACCCTAACCATTTTTTGACGTGTAGAATCCAAAAATGAATATCATTTTGGAAAAATAATTTTATAAATATGATTATTTGAATATTTAATTAAAATAAAATTTATCATCAAAACCAGTTTTAAAACATTCATTAACTCATTCTAAAATATAGGTATATCGTACTTCCAACTTGAATATTATTTTTATACCACCATAGGTGAGGTTACTATTTATTAGGGTATATCACTATTCATAAGGTTATTTTACTATTCATTGGGGTAGGTTACTATTCACTAACAAAATTATTTTTGTTTTATTAGACTCCAACAAACATCTTTAACACAACCGTGTATGCCGGATTTTCGAAATTCCAAACACAGAAGTGAAAAACTTATGTTTGAAGGTCACTTATCACTTAGTAGTTCATTATGTTGTTCTTTCATGTGATTTTATGACATAAATATAATAATGGAATTTCCATTGAAAAACTTTGGGTCATTATAATTACCATTGGTTGGGGTACAACAGATTACTGTAGGATGGGGTCACAATGACTTACCGCTGTATGGGGTCACAACGGCATACCGTTGGATGGGGTCATAATGGAATACTGTTCAGTTGGGTCACAATGGATTTCCACTGAATGAGGTCACAACGGTTTGCTGCTGGATCAGTTTGGACCTCAAGAAGGCTTCTTACGTACCCTTCCTAGGAGACAGGGATCAAATCCCACTTAGTTCGAATGGGTACAGTTTAATTTCTTACTGTAAAAAAAATGGGCATGCAATTTAACATCATGGAGGACGAGGGTGGACCGATGTGAAGTGGTCAGGACTAATTGGTGTTGGGCTTAAACCTCAGGGAGGCGTCCTACGTACCTTTCCTGGGAGACATGGATCAAAATCCATGTAGTTCGGAATGGTTTGGTGAACCGACATGAATGGGTCATTACTAGTAGGTGTTGGGATTGATCCTGAGGGAGACTTCCTACGTACCTTTCCTTGGCCAAGATCAAAGTATATGTAGTTCCGATAGTTTGGGTCTTACATTCTAAGGTGTACCATAAAAGATTTCATGGTCAATTCTTACTCTAATCCCCTGTGAGTCATGCTCAGTGTGAGAAAGAAGAGGCAGCAAAGACCTGACGATCATGTCGTGAAAGTTGCTTATGTGGGAAGTTTAATGGGTCATACATGTGTTTAGCAGACCAAAGAGGAAACAGGGGCTTATGCATGGTTAGTGGCCCAAATAGGAAACATGGGATTACATGTGGTTAGAAACCTAGGGAGAAAACAGGGTCTTATGCATGGTTAGTGTCCTAGGGAGATGGAGATTGGGACTCACTCCAGGATAGATGCTGGTGGCGGAAAAGCTCAGAGGGAGAGTGATGGGATAACAAGGGTCCATGTTCCCCTCTCACCTGTTATTATTTATAACCAAAGAATAAAAGAGGATTATTTGTGCTTCCTCTTACAAGAAAGTCTAGGGGCTTACACCAGGGTGGTTTCCCTTCCCTGCAGATAGGCGCCTCTCCAGTAAAAAGGATCTCATTCCATGTGAAAGAAGATCTCACTCCTGTGGAGATGAGAAGATGTGGAGAATATCTAAGGTGGGGCACCCCACGTGTGATGCACAAGGCAAGACTATAGTTTAAAATCATGTGATGAGGATGATGGTGCTTGGTAGTTTAACATCCTAAAACTCAGACGAGGCAGGTTCACTCCGCACCACTAGTACTCACATAACTGAAACCCACCCACCCTTAGATAAGGGAAGGCATCAACAATTCTGTGGTGAGGTGGTGTCATGGAGTGATCCACTGAGGGGCCTACATTAGCATGGCTATGAAAAGAATTAATATCCATTTGTGTGCCTATGCGAAGAAGCATAAGGCTAAGAAACGCAATGTAAAGCACTACCTAAGGGACTTGGAAATAACTTCGTACATACTTGGAGGGTTGTATAGGAAAAGGGGTTACAGAGAAAAGGGGTTCATAGGAAGAGGCCTTGTGAATCCCTTGTGCTCCATGCAGTGGAGGGGATTCGTGAAGGGGTATGCTTCATGAAGTGGGGTGGCCTAGACTAGGAATAGGGCATAGGTGCACATGGGGGTTACTTCGTGAAGCAGAAAGGCTCTCGCGGAGTTGGGATTCACGAAGTAAGGTTGCTTTACAAAGCATAGCACTGCGAATTTGTATACCTAGCGAAACACAGTGACCCTGCCTTAGCATGTGGTTCACATTTGTATGGACGGTACTTCACGAAGCATGAATGCTTTAAAAATACCCAAGTCTCCTTATGGATATCCTTCCTTTGCAAAGTCATGCGGGCTTTCCGAAGGGCATCCCTTCTTAAAGAGGTGTTGTGTTTAAGCCAAAGAAGAGGCACCTCAAGATGAAAAAGTACCTTAAAGAGATCATTTTTTATAGAGAAGAAATTTCTTCCCGATATGAGAGATGTGAAGAATAAATGTAAGAGTATCGATCCTTTAAGATAAGGAGAAACCCAGTATTTATAGGCAAGAGGCACTGCGAAGCAGGGATCGCTCGATGCAAAGCCACGTGGAATTTTTTCGTAACCACGGAGCCTCCCACCTCATTGTTTCACGTCGTCTTCGAAAACATATTTCAAATGGCAGATCCACCCGCCTATTTTCTTTGTGACAGCATCAAAAAATGTATCTCGAATCACGGAGCCTCCCGCATCATTGCTTTGTGGTGGCTTCGCAAATGTCTTGTGGATCGTGGAGCCTCCCACCTGTTTACCTCATGGTGGATTCACAAACATCTTTGAGATTGCAGATCCTCCCACCTCATTACTTCATGGTGGATTTGAAAATGTCTTTCAGATCATGGAGCCTCCTACCTATTTTCTTCACAACACCCACAAAGGGGTTGGCTTCGCACCAGTCATGGTGTTGCGGGGCGTTTTGAACAAGATTCACGAGGCAGCCTCTTTGGAGGTGATTTCCTCTTTGTGATTTCTTTTCCTCTCCCCATATTTTGGCACCAACAAATGCCCCCCCCCCCCACCTTATACTTGAAGCCAAGAAGAAAATATAGGTCTAATTCTGAGGTTCAATCGCCAAAAACTTTTGTTAAATCGTAAAGAAGGATCGCGAAGGGTGGTCGTGAGGTGGAGAGGAGACGTGCGGGTTGAGAGTGCTATGAAGCTCACCACAACCAAAAAATCTGTGAAGCATAGGGGTTAGTCACCTATAAAAGGGGGAGTATGACCTCTCCTTTTTCCTTTATCACCTTTTCATTTTAGTGATAGTGCTCTTGATTCACGAAGCTACACGCACGCTGTGATTGCTCTCCGTGAATCGGTCTTTCTGCTTCACGGAACATAGTGAGTCCTTTGAATCTACAAGGGTGTGATCTGTGACTTGTGTCTGCTAGGTCGGGGGTAGGTATCTGTGATTTCTAGCTGGGACTGAGATCTGCAAACGAGCTCTACGAATGAGCTCTGCAAATGAGCTTCACAGAAAAGAACAAAAAGGGTCCAAATTATGAAAACTTAATAGCTCACACAGAATCATCCAGGGGGTCCTTGTAGATGCTTCCCAAAGGGAAGAGATGGAGAATATCTTTGGTATTAGGGAATTCATTCGAAACCATTAGGATCATGATTCACTGGTAGATCTTCTGTCAGAGATCCAGAAGAACTCCCCACTCTGCGAAAGTATTCCTCTATACATCTTTGGTCTAAGGGATGATGTCTTCATTCGGAATCCAAGTAGGGATGAGCTGACTTACTGGTTTAGGATCATGTCGTGCTAGCGCCAATGGTTCAGGGTGGCCAGCGACCATACTTGGGAGGACTTCACACCTGTTAATGATGATTGCCTATACAACCATGTGAATGACATTGATAGGAAGGTGTTGTAGCAAGAGAAATCTCCCTCATTATACCACACCATCCTAAAATAATCCCGAGGGAACTTGGAGAAGGGGTGGACTGATGAGTGGGACCTATGCCAGGGTGGAAATTTCATGGATGATTGGGCCTGGGCCTGTTGGGTATGTGCCTCCTGCGATGAGTTTGGGGAAGATTTGAGGCGAGTTGTCCTGTACGAGGCAGCATGGGCTTCCCAATACCATATCTACCAACCAATGTAGTTTATGTAATATCTACTGAGCTGATGGTCATCGAGGACCAATACTTTTCACTTGCACCATAGAGAGGTCAGCATCAGCCTATGGGACCTGCACTAGATCTCAGGGGCCCCGATAATGGGGGAAATGTATGATGAGTTCCTCACCATTGTGAATGCATGGGAGGACCCAAATAAAATGCCTCCTATAGTAAATGAATTGATGGACCTGGTTCCTGGGGAGGACAATCAGTTGGTGAGGGATGTCCATTTCAAATAGTGGTTCAAGTAGTTCCTGAATTTCTTGGAAGACTGTAAGTTCCTTGTGAGTCCTCAAACCTACCTGAAGGGGATTCAATAGGGAAAGGAGCACTCATACAGATGGATCTTGGAGGACTTCCAGTGGAAAACTTGGGTGTTCAGTGTCAGTACCGAGCATCAACTAGTGGTTAGGTTAGCTGTGTTCATCACGGAACTTATCTACGATTGGATCCTACTAGTGGGGAACACAAACATGGGTGTGAAATTGAGAACATTCATTATGGCGTTCATGTTGGAGACAGGGGGACTGGTCAACCTTGAGATCCTAATGCTCGCCAAGTTGTATAAGATGTTGTGGAATATCAGTGAAGGGAAGAAGCTGCAAAGGATATGCTGGCCCTTCCATCATCGGTATGGGTGGATAGCGGCACATATTAGGGGAATATACGAATATACAAACCCCATTTCCCCTCTAGGATTGATTTTTCACCCATCCATTCTGAATGAGGCGGGGAGATTTCTGACCAAGCTGACCCCACAGTTGGTGTTGAACCGGGTATGGGAGGAGGACGAGTTCCACTTCCAACCATTCCCATTTCCAACAGGTGTGTTCACTGATGATGGAAAGGGAACAAAAGATCATCGGTCCTTCCTCTTGGAATTTAGGGCTGAGGACCTTGTGGTGTGGGTTTACCGTGAGTCTCTTTGTGAGCCGCACACCCTCCACATTTTCATGAGGCAGTTTTGGTGTATGTCGCACCTTACCCCATGGGTCTACTTGGGGGGTGCGTCATGAGGATCACCCATGTGTGATGAGGAATCAATCATGTTCACTCGGGAGGATGTGAAGATGAAAAACAAGATACCTCCACCCATAGCTGTCTTCAGGCTGGTGAAAGAGTATGCCAAGAGCTGGGAGGAGGCCTACCCAGGGGAGATACTGAAGCAACAAACTATTCTGGTCAGTGACATGGTGTCTCCCCAACCTTGAGGTTGGGGCCAGAAGGTGGTGCAGACATATCCTGGCGGCGGGGCTAGAGTGGTGGTGAGGCCAGCACCGGTCGAAAGGGAGGAAGTAGCAGTGGATCTAGCAGTCCCCGAGGGATAGAGTCATCCAGAGGGGAGGTCTCCTAGGGGGTACCACAAGATAACCACCCAGGCCGTGGGGAAGCCGTTGCACCATATAGACATGTTGGAGAATACTGTCTTCACGGAGGCTTGGGACATGTAGGATGTCAATAAGAAATTCCTCATCCCGTCCGAGATGTGGAAACACCTGAACCATCTTTGGATGGATTTTCTAGGGATCGGCCCTATCAGGGCCGGCTATGCACTATCCCAGGCAGAGGGAGAGCAATATCTGACCGAGATGGAGGACTTTGTGCACTCCTAGGGTGCTCCATGTCCAATGACAAATTGGGTAAAGGTATTTCTGGATCGAACAACCCCTATGCATTTTTCAGCCACTGAATTAAGAGAATGTTTCCCTTTTCCCAAATAATCAGACGAGTCCTCCTGGGGGGAGGAAGCCGGTGAAGTAAGCCCTCTAGAGGAGGGTGAGGTTGGTGATTCAGACCTAGAACATGAAGAGTTTTTAGAGGCTCTCAAGTTAAAACCCGAGACCACTTACTCAAGGTCTTAATCTAGGGAATTTTGGACTTCTTACTAACATTTGAACTATACAGGAGGACCACATACATAAATACGGCTCCCGTCCAATTGTATTTGCAACTATGGGAACTTCAGGATCTGCACCCGTGGTTATGACGATCATCATGCCAGGAGGTGTCGTGACACCCAGGGTGGTCCTCTTGGAACCTTAGGACATCCTAAAAATATATGGAGGGCCATGCCTCGGGGTTCTGATGGAAAAAACTTAGAAAAGAGACCAATTGTTTTATCTCTATAAGTATCCTTCATAGAATATGTAACTGTTGTCCATCAATCAGATTAACTAATGATTGAGTGCCTCTTGTATGTGCAATTCATCAAATGGCATGGGATGTCTTGGTGAGGTTGGCTAGATCTCTTGGAGGTGCCTTTCTCAGGGGAACACTAGTGGTTTTGGAAGCATAAATTTGAACCAACCATGCAGAAGTGCATCCGATCACTGGTGGGACCGTCAGTAATATAGAGCCTGAGATCATTGAGGTGGGTCTCAAGACGAGGATCAACCCTACAACATGGGTCCTGAAGTACCTGATCAAACACCATATGCAGATCCTACCGATGAGTTCCTTGAGGCATTCCCCACATATGATCCTATCAATCACATAGACCGAGATGAGACAACCACTCTCCAAGAACACAACAAGATCTCCTGTCGTCATTCATGGAAGCTAATAAAGTGCTTCATCAGGGAGACTCCTCAAGTTCAATGGATTGACTAGATGGGAATGATTTTTTCTCATATGTGCGAGCTATGTGTTGGGGGAGTAGCTTCCCAGCATCCCCATATGATCATTCAGGACTTCATGGTAGAGAATATTTGGAAGCTTGATCGTAGCCTTAGTGTGGGCTTGAAGTGGAGTAAATTGGTGAACATTAAGAGGCTTCAAGAGGCAAAAGGGGAGGTTCAGTAGTTTCGGGCATGAGAAAATGGGAATTCTTCTTTCTTTAACGCTCAATAAAATCTTGTGTCGTGCCTAAAGGCCCAACTAGTAGAGGTCTAAGAATGAATAAAGAAAGATTCTGAGAATACGGCCGCCATCTGAGAAGATGAGGTGCGGGCCTGGGTTGTGGCTAATTAATTACGCCCCATTGCTGCCGACAAGGAGTGGGAAGTAAATAGATGATATCAGATCCTGGACACCACAAGCCAGAGAGTGGTGGAGCTGGAACACTCTATTAAAGAGGTCAACTCATCCATGGGAGGGGTCGATCCTCATGTGTTGTAATGCTAATAAACCTTCAAACTTACTTTCATGCTTTAATTTTTTATGTTGGATTCATCCATGAGTTCCGTTATTTATTTCATCCTAATGTGTTTCTATTTCATTCATGAAACATATGGTGATCAATCCCTAAGATCACGTGGGTCGGGCCTGGTGTGAGAAACAAGGGATGGACACCACATTGTTCCATCTGAATATGAGAGTTTTGACCAAGATTTTGGAATCCAGGGTTTGAAAAACCAATCTGAACCTCTAGGAAGAAAGGTGGAGGCTTGACTAGAGGACGAAGTTCTCATAACAGTCGAAGTTTCATTTTCCAAACGTGCTCTAGTGCATGAGCGGGGTATTTCTAGGGGTGTTATAATTCATTCAAACATAGGGGAGTGGAAAGTTTGAATCATGATACCCAAAATTAAGAACACTGTAGGGATGGTGTGGAAATAAAGGACTAATGTTGACTGTAAGGGTTTCACCTCATCCCTTGAAAGGGGATTATCAAAAATCCATAAAAATGAAGGCCTTCGGCCCATTTGGGGGACTGTTGACTGTGTTTGAAATATAGTATCCTTATTATGTTAGCCTGAAATGGAGATAATAAATGAGGGTCAATCGCTGACCATGTTCGAAACTCGAGGTTGACTCAAAATTTCATCTATAATTCTTCTGGAATGTTATCCCAAGTCATTAGGTGAGCCATAGATCGATCATACATACTGTTAGGGGGTTCCTTCAAACATAAAAGTGGATGAGGGTCCAAATAAGGGGCACGCAAAGTGCGTAGGATGGAATGATGGTTCGTTCAAATGGAGTCCAACAATCTTGAAATTATTCCACCATGATGAAAACACATTAAGTGAGTACATTGGTCTGATTAGGGATCAGACTTACTTCCAAACAGTATCTCTCTGGTGAGGACCTAGAATGCCTTGTAGCTTTACTTCATGCCAAGGTAGACGATAGACACATAGTTTTTATGTCATATAGTGAGGAAGGTGCATGTAATTTTAAGGTCATACTTTCTAGACCAAGGATATCCACTTAATTTTAGTTTTCATGGACTATAGGATCCTAGTTTATGGTCATAGAGACTGGACCTTGATCGGGGCTGAGGGGCCAGAAGGGTTAATGACCCTAGGGTTGGGCCCGAGGCGAAATGCATGGGCGTCGCTATGTATCCCATAAGGATGAGAATCAAGCAAAATGTAGTTATTGAGAACATCATTGTCAGAGACCAATGCTGGTAGGGGTAATCATCTCTAGAGAGGAAGTTGACGCATCCCATAATTATCATGGGGCATCCTGAACTTGTTCAGGGTAGGGCCGCAGTTTAAGGTCATGTATCGAGGACATGGCTTCCCAGAAATGAAATGTTTGGTGTGGTATATATGCCTATGTGAATGAGGACCATAATATTCCATGCCACACCACATTCTATTGAAATAATCCTTAGGTTGAGGTACTGAAGGTGAAAATTGAGTTGGGCCCAAGATTGGTTGTCTGGGCATTCCTATGTATCCCATGAGGATGGGAATCAAGCCATACATAGTTCTCAAAATATAGTTTAACCTCTTTTGGGATGACAGAAATGTGTGGCATGGTTTCACCAACACATGTCCTTCCAACACTACTAATCCCTTTTGAGTCATGCTCAATGTGGGAAACAAGAAGTAGTGGTGGGACTTTCCTGGCACAGGGAGTCACACATCAGGGGAAATGGAATGTTAGGTTAACGATTTCCCAAAAGTATTGAACCTCATGATTAATTAACATAGATTCATGGGGGTATAAAGTTGTGCGCAAGAATTCCACTTTAACATAAGGAATTGGAATGATGTGAATCATGGCACCTGATCGCACTACGATTCACTGTTTCATTTTCACCCTTACAACACTGTGCTAAACTTGTTTTATATTGAAAATTATAAAAATAATAAAAAAATTCATTCCATATTTTAATAATTTATTTTGTTTTTATCTCTTTTAAAATGGGAAATGTAACTTTTTTTATGATTCCATTTCAGGAGGAGGTGATTTGGAGGACCCATGATGATGTCCAAGAAAAATGGGCCAAACTGTGCAAGATCCATGCACACCAGTGGACTCATCTGCTCACTACTCCTGAACCGTGCATCCAAAAGGGCTGAAATATTGTGGGCGGGTCAAATATTCATTGGGATACATTACATTTAAAGTAACCCAAGACTAATTAGGCCATATGGTTTCCCAACCGACCTGGTCTATCCAACACACCGAATATGTAGGAATTCAAAAGTGGTGTGCTGTGATCTGTCCGTATCTCAGGCTCTAGTTGGAAAAATTATACTAAACATTCAGTGGAGAAATCCAAAAGGTGGTTCTACAACTTCTTATTTTCTTCAAAGTGATATAAGGTTGTCTTGAGGTCGAAACCCATGTGATAAGTGGTTTTAGAAAATATGTGTGCTCAAAACTACCTTCCCATTTTCCTATAAAATGAAACATTGGGATCCCCATTAGTAAGTTACACTAGGAGGAAAATATCTGGTATTTTGGATACCCAAAGGATTCCTCTCCTCATACAAGACGTTTTTGAGGCCCCTATCATTATTGTGGGGTCAAAAATGAAGAAGGAGTTCCATCCGAGCATTCACCTCCTCTCGATGGCGAGCTAAATGGTGGACGATCCTTTCGAGGGAGGTACACATACCCGGGAGGGAGTCCTAACACTTGATACTCTACTAGTTTTGTATAATTTTTGTTTGTATTATTTCACTTATGTTTTATCTAAACATGTTTCTCCTCTAAATTCATTTCTTGGGTTTAATTAAGTGAATTTCTTTTCATTTCAACATTGATTGGGTTGAAATTTCAAGTGGGAAACTTGGGTTGTTCTGATTGGAAAAAACAAGCATCTTCTTTCTCTCACACATACAAAAGAAATTAGTATGATTTTGTATCCATTAATCTATTCTTGAAGTCCAAACCTTGACCACATGATTATTGTGTTAAGGTTTGGAACCTTGTGCAATGTTTTGAGGGGCAAGAGGGGAATCAAGATCTTAACAACCCTCAACCAAAGAATTAAACAAAATAATGTGAAATCTTTAGAAAAATGAAATATCCAATATGTGTAGTGAAATTTAACTGATCTCCTTATATCATAATTCTAAAAAAACACTTTTATTTATCAATCATTAAACTCTTTAAATCATGTCATTTTCTTAACACTATTTTCAAACCACCCCCTCTTTTGTTCTTCTTATGAAAAAATCACACTATAGTGCATCGTTTTCGGGGAGCGATTTGGTTTTAGTGCGTGTTTTTATAAATGTTTTTGTAATTTTTGTGAATATTTATTTGTTTTATCTTCTACCTTTTCATATAAATTTGGGTTCTGATTTATTTATTCTATAGGTTATTTTCATGATGCATTATACTCTAGTAAACTTACCACCTTTCAAACCTAAACCGGATAGGATCTTACATCAGGGACCCCGAGATGCACATGAAAACCCTTTGAAGAAGGACACACCACAACTTAAGACTTTTCTAAACCCCACTTCTTCTGGAACCAAATTTGAACAAGAAATTAATGAGTTTAAAATGGATGAAAACAATAGAACACTAAAAAAATTAACCTCACCAGATGTTCATATCCAAACCACTTACATTCAAATGCAAGGCAAGGCACCCAATTTTGAACTTAAATCTGGTTTAATTCATTTATTACCAAGATTCCATGGACTTGCTGGAGAAGATCCACACACGAATCTTAAATAATTTCATACCATGTGTTCTACTTTAAAACCTTATAATGTGGATGAAGAACAAGTAAATATCATATCATTTCCATTTTCATTGGAAGACACTACAAAATATTGGATTTACTATGTTAATTCACCAATAAGAGGTTGGGAGGACATGAAATGCATTTTTCCTGGAAAATATTTCCTAGCCTCTCGAACTGCAACTATAAGGAATTAAATTTGTGGTATAAGACAATATTAAGGGGAAACATTACATGAATATTGGGAATGCTTTAAAATGATATGTTGAAACTGTCCACACCACCAAATAAGTGATCAAATTTTAATTCAGTATTTTTATGAAGGTTTAATTCATATTGACCAAAATATGATTGATGCTACTACAAGTGGTGTACTAGTTGATAAAACCCCAATCGTTGCAAGGACCTTAATTGAGAACATTTCACAAAACACTCAACAATTTATTTCATGGTCCAATGTACCCATTCGATGTGTCTATGAGATGCAATGTACCAAATTCAAGAGGAAGGTGGACACGAAGTTCGAAGAGGTAAGTACCCTTATTTGACAACTTTCTCTTTCCCAAGAGAAATCCCAATCTCCTCCTCCCATCCATTGTGGTATATGTTCGTTTGACACCCACTTCTCTAATCAATGCCCCCAAATAAGAGATACTTTTGAGAGTTGTGAGTCAATCTTTCTTGGTCGCCCCTATAACCAACCCTTTAGGAAAGAACCATACTATCCATCCAATCCTTGGTGGAGAGTCAACCAATCCTATAGGCAAGGGGGTATTAAAACCAACCTCAACAACCATGGAACCATCTAGTTTGGAGTAGTCAACCACCACCACCCAGAAATCTTCAACCACAAAAAAGGTATTTCCAACAAACCCCTCCAAGACCCGAGCCTAGCTTAGAATACATGATGAAATAAATGGCTGACAACAATATCCAATCCCAACAAACCACCCAAGCTACCATACAAGACCTAAAACCCCAATTAGGACAACTTTCAAACTCGTTGGGGGAAATCCAGAGCCTTGGGGTAGGTAAACTAACTTCTCAACCAGTAGTTAACCCTAGAGGTAAAGGAAATGTCAGTTCCATCACCCTTCAGAGTGGAAAAAAACTAAAAATCCAAATAACCCCTCTACTAGTGTCATTTCCTCCTAAGGAAACCACCATCCCAACTACTAGAAATGCTCCAAATGAGGTAGAACCATATCCTAAGAGAATCCCCTCCAAAGAAAAGAGTGTTTCTTTTGATGATTCACGTATCCCTACAATTCCCCCTTCCATTTCCAAAAAGGCCTCCTAACCTGGATAACAAAATGAAACTAAACTCAATAAAGAAATTTTGGATATTTTCAAGAAATTTCTAGTAAATATTACCATGATTGATGTTGTGAAACAAATCCCTAGATATTCCATGTTTCTAAAAGAGATGTGTACTCACCAATGGTGACTTCATGGTGATCAGAAGGTGAGCTTAGGGAAAAAAATTCCGTATTGATAGAGCCATCACTTCCCCCCCAAGTTCAATGATCCTGAAACATTCTCATTTTCATTCACCATAGGGGAGTATTCTTTTTCTAATGCTATGCCCGATTTAGGTGCTTCTATAAATGTGATGCCTCACTCCATTTACTCTACATTGCAGTTCAGGGAACTAAAGACCACATGAATTAATGTTCAACTAGATAACCGAAGTACCGAACACCCCTATTGTGTGTTAGAGGATGTTCTTCTGAGGGTTCAAAATTAAATTTTTTGTGATGAATTTTATGTGCTTAAAATAGAGGGTGATCAGATGAATGCACATGCCCCAATTATATTGGGGAGACCCTTCTTGAAAACCTCCAAAAACATAATTAATGTCTACAGTGGTAAATTATCTATGGAGATTGGTGGTGACATTTTCCACTTCAATATCCTTGATTCCATGAATCACCCCTCAGAATAACATTCCTCTCTCTCTGTTAATTCTATAGGTGTACTCCCTTCCCTTGAAAAAAATTCATTCCATTCCCCTGATTCCCTTTCTGAGATTTCTTCATTGATATAAATTCTAGGAAATTATTCATGCATTTATTGTTGTAGTGGTCTAGAAATGTGTCATGCATGTTCATTGATTGTTGATTTCTTGAACACTAAGGATCCAATGACTATCGATAATACTACTATTCTTGTAAAAGCTCATTCCTTGTATGAGGATGATACCATTGAGCATTTAGATGAGATCAGTGACCTCTCAATTTCACACACACTCCCATCAATCCAAAATTCCCCTAAATTGGAATTAAAACAACTGGATCAAGATTTAAAATATTCATATCTTGAGAATGGAAACAAGATGCATGTCATCATTACTAGTTCAATCCCTCCTGAGCATGAATTGCGATTGCTTGAACTTTTGATGGAGTATAAACAAGATTTGGGATGGAAAATTATTGAAATTCCTGGTATTATACCATCAATTTGTATACATCTTATTTTATTAAATGACGAGGTTAAACCACTGAAGCAGGCACAACATCGACTAAAACCAAACCTCTTAGAAATTTTAAAAAAGGAGGTAACAAAATTATCAGCCTCTGAAATCATTTACCCCATCTCTGCCAGCCAATGGGTCATCCCCATTTAATTAGTTCCTAAAAAAATTGGCCATACTATAATCAAAAATGAAAATAATGAATTGGTTCCAAATCATGTGTATAATTTTTGGCGTGTCAGCATAGAATATCGACGACTAAACTAACACACATGGAATTACCATTTTCCTTTTCCATTCATTGAACAAATTCTAGAGAGGCTAGCAGGTAAGTCCCACTTCTGTTTCCTTGATGGGTATTCTGGATACTTTCAAATCCATATTTCCCCTAAGGATCAAGAAAATACAACCTTCACTTTCCCCTTTTGCACATTTTTATATAGGAGGATGCCACTTGGTCTGTGCAATTCTCCAGGTACTTTCCAGTGATGTATGGTTAGTATTTTTTCAGATTACTTGAAGAATTTCATGGAAATTTTCATGGATGATTTTACTTTTTATGGAACCTCTTTTGATGAATGTTTAAGTATTATTGGTTTTGTCCTACATCACTTTATTGAAAAGAATCATGTATTGAATTATGAGAAATTCCATTTCATGGTGTGATAAGTTATAGTTTTGGGGCTTGTCATTTCTGGAGATGGTATCAAAGTAGATAAATCAAAAGTGGATGTAATTTCATCCTTACCATTCCCCAAAAATGTACAGGATGTGCGGTATTTCCTACGTCATGCTGGATTTTACCGTCATTTCATTCGTAACTTTAGTAATATTTCACTCCCACTCTTTTGGTTAATCCAAAAGGAAAAGGAATTTTTTGATAAAGAATGTGAGGAAGATTTTAATAAGTTAAATGGATTCCCACGTCACCCTTGGTAATCCAACCACCTAAGTGGGATTTACCATTTGAGATCATGTGTGATGCCTCTAACTATGCAGTTGGGGCAGTCTTGTCAAAAAGGGTCGATCGAGCTCCACATGTCATTACCTATGCCTCACGTACATTGGTCCATACCTAAGCAAACTACACCACAACTAAAGAAGAATTACTTTCCATAGTGTTTTCCTTGGATAAATTTAGGTCATATCTTTTTAGGGTCCAATTTCATTGTATTCTCTGACCATGCAGCCCTTTGATTTCTTCTTATGAAACCGGAAGCCAAACCATGCCTCATTCGCTGGATGCCTCCCCTTCAGGAATTTAATCGAGAAATTTGAGATAAAAAAGAGCAAAGAATGTGGTGGATGACCATATCAGTAAAATCCACCCATCCTCAGACATTAACTCATCTCCCTATATTTCTATTAATGAAATGTTTCCTGATGAGAAATTGTATAGAGTGCAAGATATTATTCCTTAGTATGCTTAAATTGTAAATTATTTGGTAGCATCTTGCATTCATACTGATTTCAAAAAAAACTAGGCCGACGGTAAAAAAAATGAGTCCTTTTCATACATTTGGGATGACCCATACCTTTGGCACGCCTGTAGTGATCAATCCCTCAGACATTGTGTTCCTTAAAGTGAGTTTCAGTCTGTCCATAGGTTCTGTCACACTCATGCTTGTGGGGGCCACTTTGGACCCCAACAGACTGCTCACAAGGTCCTCAATTCTGGTCTCTTTTGGCCCACATTGCTTCGAGATGCCCATGACTTCTGTAAAACTTTTCCACACTATCAAAGAATTGGTAATGTCTATAAAAGAAATAAGATGCCACAAAACCCTTTATATTCCAAGACATTTTTTATGTTTGGGGAATTGACTTTATGAGATCATTCCCCAATTCATTTGGTAACCTGTACATTATTTTGGAAGTGTATTTTTTTACCAAATGGGTAGAGGCATGATCTATAAGGACTAATGATTCTAAGGTGGTTGTAGAATTTTTTAGAACACAAATTTTCTGTAGGTTTGGCTTACCTAGGTTCATCATCAGTGACCAGGGTTCTCATTTCTGCAACTGAACAATGCAATCACTTTTGAGTCAGTATGGGGTCAGTCATAGAGTGTCTACTACATATCACCCATAGACCAATGGTCAAGCCGATGTGTCAAATAGATAGGTAAAATAGGTTCTTGAAAAAAAGTCCAACCCAATAGAAAATATTGGAGTCTTTGACTTGGTGATTCATTATGGGCATACCATACTGCTTTCAAAACTCCCATTGGAATTTCACCCTATCAGCTTATGTTTGGAAAGAGTTTTCACCTTCCAGTTGAGATTGAGCATCGATCTTACTTGGCCATCAAACAATGCAACTCTAGTCTTTCTGGTGCAGGTGCTCAAAGGAAGCTAAAAATTTAGGAGATGGAGGAAATGAGAAGAGATGAATATGAGAAATCTAGGATTTATAAGGAGTGAACCAAGGCTGCCCATGACCGTATCATCCTTCATCGTCAGTTCCACATTGGGTAGAAGGTACTCTTCTATAATGCAAGGCTAAAGTTGCATCCAGGTAAGCTTTGTTCCCACTGGTTTGGACCATACACTGTTAATAACGTCTCTCCATTTGGTGTTGTCCAGGTTCAAAATAAAGAAATGAAGAAAACCTTTACAGTTAATGGGAAGCGACTAAAGCACTTCCACAAAACCCTTCCGGAGTCCTTGATAGAGGAAATATAAGTTCAACAAGCAGTCTATGAATGACACCCATCGGGTTTTATCCTTCCTTTCTGAATTCTATTTTTATAGTGAGGACACTGCACACTCTAGGTGTGGGGGATGAGTATATTCCTGGTTTAGTTAGGAATTTTCATCATCTTTCTTATTTTTTACTTTTTGTTATTTTAAATAGTATTGTTACTTTCCCAAATTTCTCTCCCACTTACCTTTGTGCCGTAATATTTTTTTATTACCACAATATCATGGAAAATGAATCCCGTTTAATCATTGATGTTATTGAAAATGCATATAGAATGTCTGTATTTCATGTTGTTTTAACATTCAATTTTTTTGATGAAATGTAAATTTCAGCAAGAATTCAATATTGTGGTGTGACTTTATTTTGAAATTTAGTTCTTGGTCAATGATATAAATGGATGTATCATTTTGAAACCTTTGAGAAAAATGGTTCCCTTTTTGAATAGTTTAAAGGAAAATTGTGTCACTTAATCTCTCCACACAATTTTTTTTCACCCAACCATGATGTGTGAAAATTTATTACTTAATGTAAGGTTAATATAAGTTAGATTTATTTTTCTTTACTTTCCAAAATAATTTTTCCATTCGTTCATTCCTTATCTGATCTATTTTATTATTGTACCTGATTGACCTATTTCTGTGTACCTATTATCTGACTGTGGTATGCCCTCAAAAAAATAAAAAAAAATAAAAAAGGGTTGTATATTGGGTAAGTCAAAAACCACCCATCCTTGAACTTTGATCTTGTTATAACTGTTATAATTAGTTTCATGAGGAGTTCAAACATGGGTTGGGAGAAGAGTGTGAGATTTGTTCTAAGTGAAACTTTTTAATAATTAATAATTATGTGGAGTGAATAAATCTACAACATATGGGGATATCTAGTTTGGGAGCTTATGATTTGACTTCTGGTAAGGATTAAGTGAGTGGGTCTTGAAATTTTATTGCAAAGTATGTGGGGCATGTTTGGTGGAAAGGATCTTGTAAGTGGACAATTATTAAAATAACTTATATTTAATTGATAAAGAGTGGAAAGAATAGATTGAAATGGTTGTCACACACACACATGGAGAATTAGTGACATGATTAACTTTTGAATTATTTTCTTTGATTGGTGTCATGTATCTATTGTAATTTCATTTTGATACAGTTTTTGAGATGTCTTTTTCAATTATCATTGAGAATAACTCTAAGGTGTGATTTTTTTCTTTGATCACATTTCTATCAGGAATTAAATTTTCATTGAATGTTAAATCTTTATGAAGTTGGAAATATCTACATGCATAATTTTTGGAATTATGAATTTTCCCAGGAGCAAAAATGTCTAGGTGTGGGGGTGTGATCGCACTATGATTCACTATTTCATTTTCACCCTTACATCATTGTGCTAAACTTGTTTTATATTTAAAATTATAAAAATAATAACAAATTTCATTCCATTTTTGAATCATTTAATTTTTTTTATCACTGTTAAAAAATGTAAATGTTAATTTATTTATGATTCTATTTCAGGAGGAGGTGATTTGGAGGACCCATGATGATGTCCAAGAAAAATGGGCCAAACTGCGCAAGATTCATGCACATCAGTGGACTCGTCTTCACACTTCTCTAGAAAAATACATCAAAATTGGATTAAATTTTGTGGGATGGTCCAGAATTCATTGGGCTACAATCATCTGAAGGAACCCAAAACTAATTTGTCCATATGGTTTCCCAACCAACCCGATCTATCTAGCACACCGAATCTACATGATGTAAAAAGTGGTGTGCTATGATCTATCCATATCTTGAGATATAGTTGACCAAATTGTTCTAAACATTCGTAGGAGACATCCAAGAGGTGGGGATACAACTTTGTTATTTTATCCAAAGTGATATAAGTATGTATGTAAGTTAAAACCCATGTGGCAAGTGGTTTTAGGAAATCGGTGTGCTCAAAACTACCTTCCCATTTTCCTATAAAATGGAACCTTGGGCTCCCCATTAGTATGTTCGACCAGGAGGAAAATATCTGGTATTTTGGAGACTCAAAGGAATCCTATCCTCATACAATAAGTTCTAGGGGCCCCTATAATCATAGGGGGGTCAATAATGAAGAAGGAGTTCCACCCGAGCATTCTCCTCCCCCCGATGGGGAGCTAAACGGTCGATGATCTTTTTGAGGGATCTACACATACTAGGGGGAGTTCTGACACTTTATAATCTACTAGTTTTGTATAATTCCTGTGTGGATTATTTCACTTATGTTTTATCTAAACATGTTTCTCCTCGGAATTCATTTATTGGGTTTAATTAAGTGAACCACTTTTCATTTCAACACCGATTGGGTTGAAATTTCAAGTGGGAAACATGGGTTGTTCCAATTGGGAAACAAAAGGATCATATTTCTCTCACACATACAAAATATATTAGTATGATTTAGTATCCATTAATCTATTCTTGAAGTCCAAACTTTGACAACACAATTTTTGTGTTAAGGGTTGGTACTTTGTGAATCATTTTGAGGGGCAAGAGGGGAATCAATAACTTGACTACCCTCAACCAAAGAATTAAACAAAACCATGTGAAATTTTCAGAACAATGAACTATCAAATATTTTTAGCGAACATGATGTGATGTCCTTATCTAATAATTCTAAAACACCACTTTTATTTATCAACTATTAAACTCTTTAAATCAAGTCATTTTCTTAAAACTATTTTCAAACCACCCCCCTCTATTGTTCTTCTTACTAAAAATCGGAATAATAAAACCACAAAAGCCCTTTGATAGATGACCTAGGGTCTTCCATAGACTAAAAAATATTCTTTGAATCACTGTCAATTTGACATGTCATGACAATACGTTCTACACCAGAGATTTGGATCACAATGATTGTGACGTGAAGATGGAGGATAACTTTTGACCACCTTCGAAACACAGTATCTATTTTGTGTTAGCCTAGAATGAGGATAGAAAAATGAGGGTTGACTGTTGAACATGTTCGAAACAAAGAACCTGTCACAAATGTCGTCTGAGGTCATCAGGGGCGTTGGCCCAAGATGGTAGGTGAGCCAATGTGGCATGAGACTAGGCCATAAAGGGGGTACCTTCAGACATAGAAGAAGATGAGGGTCCAAATAAAGGTCGCATGATGCTCAGAAACGGAATGAGTGAATGTTCTTGTAATAATTCCATGCCTTGGGATCTTTGTCATGATGCATCTGAGTACGACAATATGTCTTATCAGATAGAAGGAGTCGAGTCCCTTTCCAAGGACAAGGGTCCTGGGGTCACACGCTTCCATCTTAAGGTCATTAAACGGACCATTAAGGGGTGACTTGATTTAATGAAATACCCTCATTATTTCAAAGTAGTCTAAACTGATGTGTAGTTCTCTTAGGGAGATCATAGTTTAGGTTCATAGAACTCAGACCAAAAAAAGAAGAGACAAGGGAGGTATATGGTGCAATTGTTGCAAAATCCGATGCCAATGAGAGCCCAAAAGGAGATCTCTATACCACATACTTCCAAAGGAGTTTGGGACAGGGGCCGAATATGGGGAAGTATTTAAGATTCATGGGGATGGAATAACAGACGGGATGTCTGGGCATTCCTATTTTTCCCATGATGGTGGGAATCAAGCCATACGTAGTTCTGGAGGATTTCATATAGTTTAGTGTCCTACGAGCAAGACGGATGGATATTTGTTTAAAGGTCTTAGAGATCGGACCATAAACAGAAAGGGGGGGGAGATGCGTGGTGAAGCAATTTCAAGAACCAGACGTGAATGATGAAATATGCCTACGTAATACCATGTGCTCCCTGGGAAAATTTTATGTTGAGGGAACAAAGAGGAGAGTTGGGTTGGGCCTTAGGACAAGTGACTGAGCATTCCTATGTACCCAATTATGATGGGGATCAAACCATATGTAGTTCTATAAGTGGCGTGGTAGGGAACCAATGTCAGGGATAATACCATCGTGAGGGTCTAGCCCACACACCAAAAGAAGCATCATTTTATAGATCTTGTTTGTACTTTGGGATGGATGTGTTTTTTTTATGAAGCGATAAATCTAGGATTGAGAATCCAAGTGTCTCTATAGGAATAAATCCACATGTAGGCATTAAAAAATGGTATGGTGGAGGAGTGATACCCAACATGATGTCCCCTCGAGTGAGTACATCACAATGCAGTGTCATTTTTCATCATGTGACCATGATGATAATGTCCAAGTTTAGGGTCATATGATAGGACCTACCAATTCATTTTAACGTCTTGCAATAAAAACACAACAGTTTAAAGTCATGTAGGACCATAAAGCATAGTTTAAAGTCATATGGTTTGGAAACACATAGAAGAAATGAGGTTTTTTCGGGGGGATGTGCATGATGTGATGAAGCATACCTGACGTGACTGAGGAAGAGATCCACACCACACCACGCGCAATTCCAAGGAAGGAAATTTGGGGAAAGACGCTAGCAAAGGTCAGAAAATATGGGGCTAGACCTGCGGACAAAACGTCCAGGTGTACCTCTGTATCCCATGAGGATGGGAATCAAGTCATATGTAGTTATGAGGGTGCAGTTTAACATCTTGCGGGATGAGGGGCATGGGAGACTAGCTTATAGATGGGAAGTATGTGGTGCATCTATTGCAAACCTAACATGAATGAGGACATAAGTCCTACACCACACCACACCATTCCATGAAATTCAGGGCCATAAGGCCGAACAGAAGAGGTAATTAGTGGAACCTGTGCTGGACCCAAAGATGAGATGTATTTGATTTCTTACATATCCCATGGGGATGGGAATCAATCCACACGTAGTTCTTAGATTCATGGTTCTTACGCCTTACCAAAAGGACGTAGAAAGAGATCTTAGTTTAAGGTATTAGTTCTCGGACCATGGAGATGCGAAACTCTTCCAAGCGAGTACAGACCTCGATATGATCCCTAAACCCACGTAAGCAACGTTTGATGTGGGAAACCAAGAAAGAGAAGGTATTTTAAACACATGGAACACATGAACGGTGAAACTGGTGCGGGGCCCTGAATGACACCTTACCATGGATTTGTTCTTCTAATATAAAAATGTGCACTGAAGGATAGTATCAAGAGTGTCAAAATTCAACTTAGGCACGATGGAGTGGAAAATCATGTGAATCATGAAACCAAAATTTAGGGATTGATGGGGTTGACATGAAGATGGAGGATAATTGTTGACTGTGTTCGGAGCACAACACCCATATCATGTGACCTAAAATGGGAACAACAAATGAGCGTCAACCATAGACCATATTCACAACGCGAGACTTGTATCAATTTCTTGTTCAAAATCCTTGAGGATGTTGGCCTGAAATGGTAGGGGAGCCCTTGGGCCGAGAATCCATGCCATTAGGAGGTCCTTTTGGATGTGAAAGATGATGAAAGCCCAAATGGAGGGAAAAAATAAGCATGAAAATGGGAGATAATATGTTTATGTGGAATCCAACACTCTATGTACTAAAACAGAGTGCTCCTAGGAACATCGGTGAATTACCAAGGAGGTCGAGGGGCTTAACTTAAGAGCAGCTGACTCAAAAAGATGAGTGTGGAATAAGGGGATAGAAAAACTCTTAGAAGAAAGAGGTACGTGACGTGGTTGTTCAAAACTCGACGTGAATTAGTACATAATCCCTTGCCACACTGTATACCCCTCCCCGGGAAGAACTCAGGCCAGGAGGGCCAGAAAGATGAGGTGGTTTCTAAAAAATAGGGCTGGACCTAAAGACTAGATTTTCGGGTGGTCATATGTATCCCATGAGGATGGGAATCAAGCCGCACGTAGTTATAAAGGTCTAGATTAAAGTCTTGTAGGATGGGGATAGAAGTGGAAGAGATCTCCAAGCAGGGGAATACAGAGTGAAATTGTGATGAACTTCACGAGAATGAAGGAAAAAGTCTTCCCCACCCCATGTTTTTTGACCCAAGGGGAGATCTTATTGTTTTGTGATGGCACAATGGACAAAATTTGATGGCATTTCTATGTATCCCATAAGGATGGGAATTAGGCCATACGTAGTTCTCCAAAGGGGCCATGTAGTTTAGCATCATGCGGTGAGGACGTGGGAGAATAGATGAATGAGGAAGGGAACATGGTGCGATCATTGTAATCCCAACATGAGTGGTGTCCAAAGAAGATTACACTACACCATGTGGGGTCCCACAAGGGAACTACACCGATGAGGGGGAGGAAAAGAGAAGATTTTGGGGGCTGGACTCAAGACAAGACATCTGAGTTTTCTTACCTATCCCATGAGGATGAGAATCAAGCCATACATAGTTCTTTAAGTGTAGTTTAATGTATTTTGAGATGAAATATAGTTTAATGTCATCTGGTACATAAAGCTTTAAGGTCATGTAGGAAAGAGTTACTCAGGAAAAGTATTTCATGAAGAATTTGGCATTGGTGGGAGGGGTTATACACTCGCCATCCATAGTTACAAGAGAGTACATGCCATGGGGGTAAACCATGTGAAGGATGTAAGTTACTTTCCATTTGGGCTCCAGCTTGGGTGGTTTCCTACTAGGTATCATTGGTGTTATTAGGGCCAACACCGTGTTACCTTGCAAGAATGAGTGGAGGCAAACTTTCTTGTTGAATGCTCTGGCTATCTTGTTCTGATGCCTTTCCAGATTGTGCAGGTCATGAAACGTGTTCTCGTCGAGTGCTTCCAATTCATCCAGATAGATTTCAGCTAATTTATCTAGCGCTTGTTGATCATAGACAGTTGTTCATAATGAAGGAAACTTAATCTCGATGGGAAATATGGACTTCATCTCGTACACCAGGGAATATGGGGTCACCTGTGTGGAGTTGCGAGTCGTTGTCCAATAGGCCCAAAGGGCATTGGGGAGTTTTTAGAACCAATGATTTTTGTTTTGATGAACCATTTTCTACAGAATGTTAGAGAGGGTTTTGTTGGAAGCCTCATTCTTCCCGTTTTCTTGCACGTGATAGCAGGAGGTATGGTTAGAACGCATGTTGTACTTAGAATACAATTTCTTCAACTTGGCTGCCTGTAAGTTGTTACATTATCGGTAAGGATGGCATAAGGGACTCCAAATCAATAGATGATGTTAGAGCTCACAAATTCAATGATATAGTGGGCCTTGACCTCCTTGAGTGGGACTGCCTTTGCCCACTTGGAAATGAAATCTATAGCGGTCAGAATGAACCTTCACAGGCAAGTTATCGATGGTGGATATAGTCCCACAACATCGAGTCCCCAGACCAAAAAGGGCCAAGAGTACTTGGTAGTGTGGAGAGGCTTTGGAGGCTGATGCACAAAGCTGGCATGGATTTGGAATGTGTGGAACCTCTTGGAAAACTTGATGTAGTCATGGATCATGGAGGGCCAAAAATACCCTAGTCTTCGGATCTGGTAAGACAGTTTTGGCCTGGTCTGATGAGCCCTGCAGGAACTGGCATGAACCTCCTTCATGAATTGACAAATCTAAAATCCTTAAATGCAATGAAGGATGATCCCATCAAACCCACACTTTTAGGGGATCTTCTCTAGAATAGGACCACTCTGGAGAAAAAAATACAGTGTGTGGCATCGGATTCGCTCATGATTAGCTCGATCTGCCAAGAGATTACCATTTTGGAGGTACTCGACAAAGGAGTTTCTCCAGTTGGGATTCATTTCAATCACTACATCTAGGGGACATGTAGGTCCTAACGTGGAGGCGCCAGTGGTAACGTGGCCTACCTACTGGCTATTATCACCATCTGGAGTTGTGGGGGAGATGACTCTCTGGTGGGCCACGTAATCAAATAATCTTGTTCAGGATCTGCAAGTGATACAGCTCGGATTGACAAGGTGTCAGCTCAATAGTTTTGGGATCAAAGAATATGAGTAACCACTGGCCAAGATGGTAACTAGTCCATCAGCTGAAAGGTGTGTTCCAATAGTTGAACAAGCTCTGGCTTTCGGATGACATAGTCACCATTGATCTTCTTGATGACTAGTTCGGAGTCCCCTTTCACATTAAAGTGAAGAATTTTATTCTTGAGGGCCAACTCAAGGCCAGTAATGAGGGCCTAGTATTCTGCCTCATTATTGGTACAACCTTCTGACAGCAGGAATGAATGTGGAAAAACAACTTGGGCTGGAGTGAGGAAGACGATACCCAAGCCTACTCTATTGAGTCTGGGGTCATTGATCCTTCAGTTAGTAGGGCTCTGGGAAGCACCATCGAAGTGAATTTTCCAAAATGGAATGGTTTGGTCTACCGAGGGGATTGCCTCATTAGGAAAATAAAGGACCCGATCCTGGTCTTCAAGAGCTGGATGGGCAACAAGGAAATATGCTAATGCTTGCCCCTTGATAGCCTTCTAAGGAACAAACTTGATGTTGAACTGCTAGAGGATCGCTGAACAAAAATCTTGATGGCCTATCAATATGGTGTTGTTCAGGATGTACTTCAGTGGATATACTCGGGACACCAACTATACCTCATGGTTCAACAAGTAATGTCACAATTTCTATACTGTGAATACCAGTGCAAGGAAGCTTTTCTCGATAGGGGAGTATCCAGTCTCCGTATCAAGGAGCATGTGGCTGAGATAGTAGAGACTGTTCTCCATCCCCTTGTTGTTCTTTTGTGCAAGAAGGGAAATGAGAGATCTCTCTGGGGCAGTCACATAAAGGACTCGTGGGTTTCCATAAATGGGCGGCATTAGGACTGGAGGCTGGAGCATATACTTCTAGATTTCCTCAGTCTGAAATTCCATGTCCACCTGATAGACAGTTCCCCTATTCATGAGCTGATAAAATGGATTACACTTGCCATCTAAATTCATGATTAATAGAAATATTTAGGCTATGTGGCCTTGAAATCCTCAAAGATCCCGAATTTTTCTTGGGGGATACATCTGG
The DNA here is from genome assembly GCA_963277665.1 of Viscum album. Taxonomy (NCBI): domain Eukaryota; kingdom Viridiplantae; phylum Streptophyta; class Magnoliopsida; order Santalales; family Viscaceae; genus Viscum; species Viscum album. Next base: position 1,501,722,571 of record OY728135.1, read on the forward strand.
ATAATTGCCTTGATCTTCTCCAGGTCAATCTCGATGCCCCTATATCTGAAAATGAAGCCAAGAAACTTTTTAGAGGTAACACTAAAGGAACACTTCAATGGTTTCATCTTCAGGTGGCAATAATGAGGGAACATGAACTCTTTCTCAGGTTCTTATAGATGGTTCTGACATTGGGGAGATTTGACCACCAGATCATCTACGTATCATTCCACTAATTTCTGGATGATCAGCTTAAATATGTGATGCATAGCCTTCTGATAGGTGGAACCTTCATTCTTTAGATTGAAGGTAATTACCTAGTAGTAGAAAGTAACTTAGGGTGACCTCAAAGATGTATAATCTTCATCCTTAGGGGCCATTAAAATCTAGTTATACCTGGAGTACCAATCCATGAAGGAAAGGGCCCATAAACCAACTGTAGCATCAATCAACAATTCTGTCATAGGAAGGGGAAATCATCCTTTGGACAATGATGGTTGAGATCCTGGAAGTCAATGTAGACTCCGATCTATCATTTCTTCTTCATGACTGACACAATTTTGGATAACCATATGGGGAACTGGACCTCCTTGACAATGTTGTATCTGATGAGTTTATCAACTTTGGTCTCAACCATGGCAGTGTGAAAAGGGTGCATCATTCTGGGAGGCTGCTTAAACTTGCGATGGTTTTCTAGGAGACTGAGATAGTGGACAGCTACCTGGGGATCCAGTCCTGACATTTCATCATAGCTCTAGAAAAATTCATCAAGATTTTTCTTTAGTAAATCCGCATACTACTATTGATCTTTGACAGGCATGACGACAATGATCAATGTCGATTTCATATCTGCCTTGCTACTAAGGTTCACCTGTACCAATTCATCGACCGTGGGGGAGACGCCCACTTCAAAGGCGGGAGGATCATCCTATAAATCTTTTTCTTCACTTATGGAGGAGGGATCCTTGGTTGGAGGAGTTTCGTATGAGTCAATAGATCCTGATGAGAGACCGGTACCTACCTGAGCGGCAGTAGACACCGCATCGAGAGGCTCTTGTGTTGCCAAAACCATGGCAATCAGAGCTATTGATCTGATCCCATTTGGTTTTTGGACCAAGGGGCCTTGCATGATGATATTGAAGAAATAGTTATGCATTGGGTTGATCTGGTTTATCCCATCCCAGAGAAACAAATAGGTATAGCATATTGTCATTACCAAGGGGATGACATCCCAGTATCTTATGGCTGTAGGGGGCTCTGGGATCACCCAAGCCTGATTCATGTAGGAATACGAGGTGATCGTCTGGCGTTTCTTAGACTTGGGAATGTGCTCCCCCCTCATTCTAGAAACAACGAAGAACTGTCCCATATTCGGGGTTGTAGACTCCAATCAACGGATTAGGAAAATGTAGGCATCATCTAGGTCTATCCATGGGTTAGTTTCATCCATAGTGTGTTTAACCTTGTTAGCCTAAATATGCATGTATTTTCTCTTGTAATAGTCATCATCTAGGAAGAAGGCTTCACAAGAGGCAAAGGGTGACACATAACCTTGGAGTACACCCACTCGACCATTAAGGGAGTACTTAAGGCACTGGTAATACAATGAAGGTACCGATTCAAGCATGTAAAGCCATGGACTACCCCTTAATGAATTGTAGGTGATGTCATGAGAGACAACCATGAACTCGGTGCTAGATACCAGACCACCGAAATGGGTCTTGAGGCGGATTTTTCCAATCGGTGTCTCTTCATTCCTATCATAACCTTGAATTTTCAGGTCAGAGGGACTCAAATCATCCTCAGATAACCCCATTTTCCACAGTTTCTAGGTTAGGATCAGGTTGATCCTAGAGCCTGTGTCGACAAGGCAGTGACAAACCTCAATGTCGTTGAAGTGGCTGGTGATGTACAATGGGAGGATGTTCCCATGTATAGTATAACCTTCATCTTCTCTGGAAAATGAGACAATGTCCTAGAATTCAACATGCTTGACTGCCTCTATAAGGAAGGATTTTGCAGCGGCCACCTCCGTCGCAAACTGGAGGGGGAATCTTAAAGACTAGGTGAGGGATTCATGCATATCTACTGATAGGCAAAGATACTCAAGGATAGAGAGCCTTTATAGAATTATTTCAATATGCTTGAGGACATCGTACCATGCCAAGCATGATCTTATACTTGGAGGATTTCATTCTACGATATGGGGAATGACTGGCCCTTCCAGCTGAACCGGCGGTCGACTGGTGCTGTGAGTATCTTGTTTCTCACCAGTCGAAGCTTTTGGAGCGACTAATAGATGTGGTTCGGATGAATAGGGATGGTAAGTAGCAGAGTGTGGCTGATCATGGCATGGTTGAGGTAGCTCTACCTGAGAAACCAACACAAACGACGGTGAAGGAGAACCTAATGACACCAGATGAGAAGGTTTCACATGTTGATCTCTGTGCTAGGCCTGCTTTCTGGTTTTAGTGGAATGCACAGCCTAGTTGGAAGTACTGACTGAGGCACTCTAATGACCCATGTATCCATAGACCCATCAATGCTAGCGATGGTTGGGGACATTAGGAGGATCTGTCTGGAATTCTTTACTATCAGAAATCATGTAGGGGTTTACCAGCTCTGTAGTATTAACTAAGGCATACCCTTGACTTCCACTTGAAGAATATTCCACTATTGGATGGACTCTTAGGGGAATCGACATCTCTGGGGTCATTAAGTCATCGAGAGTATGGGATGACGATGTCATCGGTGGGGGACTTTGTTTTCCCTTGGGCCACAGATGCTTTCTCTTTTGGGAAGAGGAAGGTATAGCCGTTGACGTGGAGGTACTGTCTGCAGGTGACACGGCATCTTCTAAAGGGTCAAGTCGATTTAGATGAGCATAGATAATACCATGGGTACAAGCGACTATTTTATAAGCCATCTTGTTATCGAACTTCTAGGATCCATGGTTAGAAACCTTATTCCATTCACCTTCATTATTGCTACTGCGGTCTGGTTTCACGAAAACATATGCCACATGTGCTAGAGATGGGCCTAACCTAAATATGTTGTTATCAATCTAGTCTTGAAGACAGTCTTTAAACACATAGTACTGTTGGAGGGTGTGCCCAAGGATCCAGTGATAGGGGAAGTGTTTGGGGCGATTAGTGAGATCTGCCTCTTCTAGTCTTTTGTATTCAGTCAACCGTTCAATTCCATGTTTCAAGGAAATTCGAAAATAACCAGGGACCTGAGTCTCATTTAATGAGTAGGTCCGGTTTCTCCTGTCCAAGAAGGGGGATCTAGGAGCCTGGCTCTAACGAGGGGTTGGAGGAGCCTATCTAGGAGGTGGGGCCTGGTTATCTCACTTAGGTGGTGGTGGCGCATTACGTGGGGGTGTCTATCGATTCTGATTGCTGGTCTAGAGGTTGCGCCTAAGGTGGAGGGCCTCTGTGAGGCTGTGGAGGTGGCTCTACTGGTAATAACTCCAGTTTCCTAGGGGATTATATATACACAACCGCAGCGGGATCAGCCTTATAGGCCCCTCTCATGGAAATTTTAGGAGGCAATGGTCATGCCTTCTTGGCCTGCTTCAAGGATTCCTCGAGGATTTGGGTCTTATCAGAGAAGTCTCGTAACCCCCCAGGGTAATTCTGGGTAAAGTTAGAGGGGACCAGTTCAATATTAACATTCCCCACACACATTTTCGGCATTTTTTCTTGAGTTATCGGCATGTACAAGGAGTAGGTAAGTCCTTTCCACCAAGATAAAAAGTTTGTGACGCGCTTTCCAGGACCCTATTTACATTTGAAGAGGTCTTCAATACTCATATTCTTAGTGGTGGAGCTGAACTAGAAAAGAAATTTCCTATGAAGATATTTCTAGCCGGCTACTGACCCGATGGGAAGCTGGATGTTCCAGACAAATGCAGGTCCTTCCAATGTCTATACGAAGAATTGTAGTTTGGTGGACTCCTGCTGTGCTGGAGTTCCTAGCATGGGACTTCACCTTGAGATGAATTGAGTCAGATGTTGCAGTGGGTAACCCATCCTATTAATGGGGGAAATGTTAGAATTTTTGAAACCTAGGGGTGCTAGAAAATCATCCACCGATGCCGAATATGACTTACCATCATATGGGATTTCCACCTGGAGAGTCTCCAATGCCTCTAGTCGGGCAATGTGTGCTGCCATCCGATCATCTGGGCGGGGATTCCTATCTTGGCTAGGATCTATGACCACCAGTACATTGGAAGGTTCTTCAAAATGATAAACAGGCATGACGGCTCATGGAGCAGCTGATGGGATGTCCCATGGAGTGGCTGGGGGAACCTGAGATGGGTCCCGGGGATTATCACGCCGCTCGGGTGGATTTGGAGACACATGGAATGCCCTCTTTCCATAATCCCCGACCACTATTCTATATACATGGGTAGGATGGTCAGGGTCACCTAGAGGAAATTCACTGGGGGTAAGTTGTTCCTACCCCTGCTTCCACATCGAGGATCATTGTTGTCTGGTCATCGCTTTGTGATACGCTCAGCAAGTAGTTCTTCAATCATCTTCATGGTGTTCACTAGTATTTGATAAAATGCGACTTTTCAGGATCCTCCTCCATCTTTGCACTAATCCAAATAGGTCTGAGGGTTTGATGACTCTGAGGTACTCTTTGAACTTATTGGGATTTCGGCTAATGTCCAATGCCTCAGTGGGCATGGGAAGACCCAGTAGGTTTCTCTACTGGAGTGTAACCCTTACCGATGGTTCCATAGTTTTGGAACTCCCCTGGGGGTAATTTTTCTGCAAGGAGTTTTGTCTCTGTCTCTTCCTCTAATAAATCAGCCATGTTAACCGCGACTCTACCTGGAGGTATATCTTCGATATCGCTTGGAATGTCGGGCTAGCACTGGATAGAACTGAAATTAAGGGTTGTGTACTTCCCCCAACTACAGATCTGCACGTGGGGAGAAGCCTCGATGATAATCTTTCAAAGAACTTTAAAGCTCTGAATGCATCGTTGTTGGAGGGTCTTATGGCTGCCTAGTGACTTCGGGCATTGGTACATGGGGAGTGATACCAAATAGATCAAATGGAACAATTGACCAATGTATTCAATGTCTTTTTGACTCTTAGGGTAAGCCACTTTCAGATTACGAAGACAAAAGTGAGTCGCCCAGAGGTTCTGGTGAAAGCATCTAACTTCTTCTCGAGTGAGCATTTCCAGTGCACTGAAATTTGGTGTTGTGACTGACCAAAACATCTCTGGGAAGTGGTATGCCACAAGGATGTCCCACAAACTCCTCAACTCAGACTCGGGGTCTAGCCCTTGGTTTCCCACTCATTGGCTGGAGGCAGCTGTGGGACTAGTAGTGGTACTAAAGTCGACTGCTGAGATGGTAGGCTGAATGGTGGAGAATATGACAAGCGGTCTGACAAGCCACTGCATCTCAGGCTATCCTTCGAAGAGTGTAGTGATGTATGTACCACATCGCGATAGGAAGGGATGGAAAACACAATTTCAGGTGTGGGGACTATGGCTGCTAGCAGTGGACAATGTTGTTTCTCTCCCACCATCTGTCCCCAAAACCACTTTCTGTGATCTCTGGTCGCGGTAGAGAGTTCCCCTGGCGATGATGGTTTCAACTGCACAACCATTCCATGGGGAGATTCCAAATCTTCATTCTATTAGATGTATTTGCGGAGGGATGTATGGATCTAGTGGACCTCACATTCCAGAAGGATGAGGTTGATACGCCTCGTTCCTACCCCGTCCCTTGGAACAAAGGATAGAGGTGAGGGTTCTATTTCTGAATTATATTCCACCTCAGAATATGATAATAAGATAGGTTTAATCACGGCCTGAATCTTCCCAGCATTATTTTTTTGGTGGTGGAAACCCACCCTCCTACCTCGGGATGGCTCTTTGGGACAAGGTAGATTTCTGGTTCGAGGAGGTCCTTCGGCCGAACTGGTTCTTGGGCAGAGGGGACTTCTTCCTGAGTGAGATGGGGTGAAAGGACCACCTAGACATATATCAAAGGGAATATGGGGAGGACCTCTGTGTACACTGGACAACGCACAGAGTGAATCTCTGTGAGAAGTGCTGGAGTGGGTAGGAAGTCTGCTAGAGTTGGTGGGGACATGGATAGGGCCTCCATGATTTTGTCCCCCGAAAACATAGGTGTGTGGAGGGTCCTCATACTGGTTGAGCAGAACACAGGTAGGACCTCTGTGCTGGGTGTTTATGAAGCGAGACAATCCTCTGTTTCTCTGGTTGCTGGGAGGAGGTGGTCCTTCTTCCACTACTTTAAGGGAATAGCGGAGACCCCCATGCTGACGGTTTACTAGATGTGTAGCATCTTCACACCAGCAACCTACAATAGGAGGAATGGCTCCATACCTATGGTCATGGTTGCGAAGTAGGCTTCCATACTAAGCGTCACTATAGTGGGGAGGACCCTCGTTCAGATTGAATCCAGCATGGGTAGGACCTTCATGCCAATCTTGGGATTGGTAAAAACAAGTGCTCTCATTTGTGATGGTTTGGGGAGGACCCACTTATTGGGCATCATTTCCACAGGTTGGCCTGCGGCAGGCGCTACCTGCGTCGGCGACCAAGAGAGTCGACCCAGCCTGCCCATGGGGCAGTTAGGGCCTTGATCTGAGTGGAGTGTATGAGTTCCCCTACTTAGTGTAAACGGGGGATTGATGGTAGGCATTAGTGGTGGAACATTCCATGGTATTCACTGACGTTGATTCCCCTCGACGGGTGCCCCTCCCAGCTTTTGCTTGACGCTAGCGTCAGGTAAACCGGACTGGGACCAGGGATGCAGACGCATAGCTTACCTACTCCTCAGCCTGTGGGTTTGGGTGGTGGCATTGACGCAACCCAGTGGGAGCCCTCCTTGGGAGCCCCTGGAACGGGATCTCAGCCGGTCTGACTTAGAAATCCCTCACCTCATCAGCATAGGGGAGGGAGTCATCAAAGAGTTTTGGGGAGAGGCTCACGAAACAGTTGTGTGTTAGAGTGGGGAGTAGTGGATCCCTTCACAGACCATGGGGTAGGAGGTGGCAATGAGTCACTAAAGCCTCTAAGTCTTGATGAGCCATATCCCGGGTTGGGATAATCCCTTCCTCCTCATATCTCCGAACAAGGTCATTTATCACCTTTCGCTGAATGATTTCATATGGGGAGATGGGGGTGGGCATCCAACACTTGAGGGTGTGGAAGCTATTGCAGAAACGATGGGGCCACATGGGATTTCTGCATTGGCGTTTCCCCTATCCCTACATTGGTGGGTGGACTGTGATCAATTTCCTATCGTAGAAACTTTGGTCCTTCAAAGCAGGGAGAATTATCCATTAGTCCTGAAATAAGGAAAAGAGGCTTCTAGTTCCCCAACTCTATTTTTTCTTCCATGGTAGGTAAGAAGGATCCATGCCGACAACATCGCAGACTGAGATGTCCAACATTCAATTTCCCCACTTTCCAGTGAGTTTCATCTCAGGCCCACTATTTTCTTCGAAAGACCTAGAAATAGATACATGGATTCGGTTACACGTTAATCCACTGATGTCTCGAATGCTACTAATCGCCTTATTGATGAGAAGGACTTCACATTAGGTTCACCATTTATATTTCGGATGCTTTCACCAGGACGCGTGTCCATCCCTTATTAGGAGGAGGATGGACAATTGTTTCCCACATTCCCACTTTCCAAAGGTGGGTGACATCTATCACTTATTCTGGGATATTTTATCTTTGATCAAAACAGGATGATGGGATGTCGATTCCTCCTTAAATGGATTCCTCCTCAGAACTCATTACATAGTTTGGGTCTCCCTCATAGATTTAAGACCTTGTTCATGAAACTCTTCATAGTTCCATACCTTCATGGATGTTGATTAATTACGCATCTTCTATTAGGACATTCCAAGGGGTCCAACCAGGGAAGAAACCTTCAGTCCAGGGAGTAATCACGTTAGAAATCGCTAGCATGTCTCGATGTTGGAACAGTGGAACTTCTAGGTTTCTTCCTCTTATAGTAGGTATTCTCGGGGGCACAGAAGCCTGAGGAATCCCATGTAAAATGCAGGGAATTATATGCCATAGGCATGTCTCTGATTTTTTACTCAGATTCACATGTTTAACATAGGGTATGTCATGGATTTAATGTCTAGCAGAGATGGATTAGACTGATTAGAACACGAACTGATCATAACACTAATAAGAGTGGATCAGATGGGTGCACCCCCTAGAGGGAACACTGATACTGGGGATAACAAATGGTTAGTCACCCGATTACTGCTAGGAGTAGTGAGAAAGTGGGATACATGATCTCAGTTGGAGGTGGCATCCTGGGTAACAATCGGGAGGGGTACATATAGTTGGGTGTGGATGGAGAATGATATGGAACCGCCATAAGAGTGATAGTGATGTTGGGATTGAGTCTTGAATAGACTTCCTACATATCTCCATGGAAAGAAATCGAAGTCCACGTAGTTTGGTGAGGCGATGGGACACCTAAGGAGGCGACCCATATGGATGGGACCCAGAAGAAGTGGAACCTCTGAGTTGGGATATGACCTTCTCGAAACACATAGGTTTGAGGGAAATACTAGGATAAGACATGGTTGTTGGGTTTGAACCTCAGGGAGGCTTCTTATGTATCCCCAAAGCATGGAATCAAAGTTTCTGTAGTTCATGTCGGTTTCGTAGAATCAGGGTGTGTACATAGGACAACGACCTGATGGTATACTGGGGCTTACGCATGGTTATCAGATCAAATTGGTCTAACTCCATGCGATGGACCAGAGATATGGTTCCCAAGAAAGGGGACTAAGACAGCTTACCGTCGATTGCAGACTACAACGGCTTACCGTCAATTAGGGATCCTGACGGATTACCGTATATTAGAGATCAAAATGTATTATAGCTGGTTGGGGTTCAACGGATTAGCGCTAGATGGGGTCACAATGACTTACCGCTAGATGGGGTCACAATATCTTACTTTTGGATGAGGTCACAACGGATTACCACTGGATAGGGTCACAATGGCTTACCGCTGAATGGGGTCACAACGGCTTGCCGCTGGATGGGGTTATTGTAACACCCTAATATTTTATGAGAAATATTTTTTTATGTCGTATGTTATATGAAACCTCAAAGGAATCTTTCACTACACACAACACTATCTTGGCTTGCATTATACGTAAGAGCAACCTACCTCGATAGCGTGTGTTGTACACAATATCGAGTTTCACTAAACAACGATATATTGTTATAATATTTTTATGGACTAGTAGTTATGAATATTATTAACTAAATTTTCAATTTCATAACATTATTATTTGTCTTACACATTTTATAAAACATGGTATGTGAACAAAATAAATTTTTCGAGTAAAATAAGTATTTTTCAAAAAATGCAGTTTTGCCGCCTTTTGATGGTGCACCAACATTAAATCTAGTTTTTGACATGTTTATAAGTTCAATTTGACAAAATAAAATTCTTTTTGGAATCAAGATATAAAAATTTACTTTGGATAAATTTTTCATATTATTATGATAACTTCCAAATTTTAATGAATAGTAAAAACAAGCTATATTTTAATTAAAAACAATTTTTTTCATCGCGATAATTTATGTAGTTAAATTATAATATTGAATTGTTTTAAAGTGTAAATATAATATATTGTTACCATTTAATATAATTTATGTCATTACCATTAATTTTACACTGAATTCATAGGTAAAAACATTTCAATCTTTGGCAATGTTTTAACTTTTAAAACCCATTTTCTTAACAACGGGATTAATTTTAAATTAATTACTGCAACTTCTGTGTTTTTAATTTTGACAAATAGATTCCATATTTAGATTAAATGTTTCAAAATTATGTTAATAGGTTACTTTTTTTTATCATTTATAGTAACTACGGTAATTTTTATTTACTGTAGTTAAAGGTAAATTGGGTTAGTATGGGTAAAAAAAAGATTATAAAATTACCTTAACACTTGCCAAAATCCTATTGGATGAATAAAAGTCGACTCATATCACCTAAGGGTCGGACTAGATTAATTTCATGGACTTTTGACCATGAAATAAATAATTATTATTAAAACCAAAGAAAATGACAACACGTCACTCTCTTAAATCTTATAAGTATAATAATTTTAATTTAGTGATAAACTTCATGAAACTTTGAAAATTAATAGTCTCCAGAAATATAATAAAATTATCTACATCATTTGAATTTATTTATAATTTTTATGGATTAAATAATTATCATTAATTATGACACAATAGTGACGTTGAAATTATTTTATTGATTGAATTATCAAATAAATGGTTTTAAAAGTATTAAAATAAATATTATATAAACTATTTAATGTGATCCACTAAATTTATAGATAAATATGACATGTTATGAATCTATTAAAACTTTTATTTTGAACATATCTTCTGTGTATATTTTATTTAAATTCAAATAAATGAATAGTGTCAAAATTGACACTATTGTTATTTTATAAACATTACATATTATAAAATTGTCTAAAAATAAAAAATATATTTAAAAATTATAAATTTAAATTTAAATGGTCTAAAATGTAATAAATTATACAATTATGGACAATTCACAACATATATTTAATTATTTATAATGATTCAAAATTTAGAATATTATTACCACAAATAAAATTAAATAGATTATATAAGGATAAATCAAGTTGATAATGTTTAAAATAAATTCCAAACTTGTCTAAATTTTATTTTTGGATGATATTACAACCATATATCATCTAATATTTGGATTGGAGTCATTGTTGGAGGTTTTTAAGTGGGGTTGGAATTTATTATAAATTAATATTTCTTATAATTCCAAAGGTGCCCCTCTCCTCCCTTATAAAAGGGAACCTCCTCCCTATCCTCCTAACACCACATTGAGCCTTCAAGATCGGCCAAACCCTTCCTATTTCACTTCTCCACTTTCTTAGAAACATACTAGAGGTCTTTGTCTTCTTCAAAGACCAACTTTAGTGCCCTAAGAGGAGGTTAAGAAGAGGGGCGTCAAAGAAGAGGTAACATCCTTTACCAATTCTTCCCATTTTATTTCTTCTTCTACTTCCTATTATTTAGTTGTTTCATTATGAAGTAATAAAATAAGTATCAATAATATACTTATATGTTATTATAAATATGAAACAACCATATTTCACCTTCTATCCACCCTACAGAAAATGAAATCACCGCACGTGCGTACGTATGGAATACCGTCTCCACGCTGTGGTGTAATCTGTTTTCCACCACCACCTTACTTGGATGGGTATAATGGTGTAAAGAATAACTATATATTATTATTTTAAAGTTATTTTGATTCTGAAATAGTATACATACACTTCATTACAATTCCACGGTCATGGGAACGATATCATCGCTCGTGTGTACGTACGGCCTACCGTCTCTACGATGTGATGCGACTCGTTCTACATGATATTCATTGAATAATGATTATATAAATTAATTTAATGAATAAATATGATATATGTTACAAGAATAACATTTTTCAAATAAGGTATCAATAACTTAAAAAGGGGAATAATAATTTATTCGACAAGACATGTGTAAGAACATAAAGCAATGAATACCCGAATAACAAGTAGAAATGAAATATTACTAATAATAAGATAAAAAATATAACCATGTATGATATCATAATAGTGAATATGATTATGTAAGAAGTACATTACATTATTAAAATAATTATATGGGAGGTTTGGATACGTACGAAGCATATCAGACTTAAGGTAAGGGAAAATCTCACAATCTCATTTTTATCTGAGATTGTTTATAGTTTAGAATTTACTGGGGAATATTTATCATCCACATCCATGTTTCCTCAATATTTAATATTATTTATATCCTCCTACAATTTTTTAAATTCAATTTTACCTATTGGTGAATTTTTAGTAAAAGATATGAAAGGAATCTTTTGTCATTTTCAGTACGAGATACTTTTTGACTTTTTCGTCCCAAGTACGAGAAAATGTTTTTTTAACTTATACGGCATGAATGGATTTTTATGATTTCATATAACATTATTTCCATTAAAATTCCTTTAAAATTTTTCAAGTTTATTTTTAATTAACATCTTTTAGTTTAAAATTCTATGACATTTTAAGAAAGGAAAAATGTTTTTGAAGGAGAAAAAATATTTTCCACAAGAATGGAGTTCAAGTTTTTTATCAAAATTATTTTCCAAATAAGATAATAGAGGGTTATATTTCTATCCTATTATTACATTGAATTCATTATTTTATGAAGTAATTATTTTTATGAATTCCTTTTATGGATTATGTTATGATGGCATGATGTTTATGAATCCCATTTTTATTACATGGGTTATGCTATGATGTATGATTTATGATTTTTTGGCACAGAAAAGAATGGTTTCATTATTAGATGGGTGGGAAATATATCTCCCTCCAATTAATTGGGTAAGTATTTATATCTCATGAGATATACATGGCTGTAACGACAAGTTAATCTGGTTCAGTGATACAGGACTGGAACGAGGAGTGAACTCGGTTCAGTAATGGAATTTGTCCGCTATGATTGTCTTGGAAATGAGTCATGAATAAAATGAAATGATTTTCTATGATTATGTGTGTATGCCACAAAGTTTCATGTTTTAAGTTATTATTATTGGGATTACATTTCACTACTATGATTTTATCCTATGTTATGATATTATGATCTCTTTTTCAGGTTAAGATATTCAAAATGTTGTGTTCTTATGAATATGATATGATTAATGTTTCTTTTGTTTACCCTTACTGAGAATTTGAGCTCACCCTATTGTATGTTTTCTTTCCCCTAGGTTAGGAATAAGGTTATTAAGTAGGATATGCCAAAAAGGGACTATAGATATGATGAAATAAGAGGGAGACAATATAGATTATTTATGAACCAGTTGTTTATGTTTCCTAGTTTCTAAAGACACTATACCTATACGGTCCTACCATGGTTTTGTTATATGTTGTAATAAGTATGCTTAAATTCTAAATTAATAACCATGTATCTAGAGTATGGGTTGTTATGGTTGGTATCATAGGAAAGTTATAGTCAACCTTTGGAAAGTAGGATGTGAAAACCTTAGTAAGAACCCTAAGGATATGTATAAGCATAGAACATAATCTTACTGTTTTAGAAATGACCATGAATAACCTATAATAAGACCTAAAGTATGAAATTTTATTACTGATTATGTGTTTTTCCTATTTTAATTAGTGTTTCTCACACTATGCTTCTTGGTTTTAGTCAATGGATGGAACCCGAAGGAACCGTGTTAATGCTGAATGTGACGGACAATGTAATGATTGTCTGCCTAGAAATCAAATGTTTTGGGAGCCAGAATGAAAAATCTTGTAGCCATGATCACACAACTTTCCCAAGTTATGAATCATGCAGGACTTCCAAACGAGCAAAGTAAAGAGAAAAATTTTGTTAAATTCTTCATATGGCAGCGTCCACCTTCATTTAGTGGGTCTTCTGATCCATTAGTGGATGAACAATGGATCAGTACCACTAAAAAGATATTTCCAGTCCTTCAATATTATGAGCATGATACAGTCATCTTAGCAGTATATCATTTGGAAGGTGAAGCTGATCAATGGTGGAATCTTATCAAGAATAAGAGTCAAAGAGATGAAATTGAGTCCATGAAATGGGACGAGTTCAAGAACTTATTCTTAAATAAGTACTTCCCTTGTATTCTTCGAACAATGATGGAGAAAGAGTTTCTTGAACTGAAGCAAAAGGATGATGAATCTATTGGTACCTACGAAGCAAATTTTACAAGACTTTCAAGGTACACTTCCAGAATTATTATCCAACCTGAGAGTAAGATCAATCGATTCTTTAGTGGCTTAGAACCAAGTCTTCTAATGGCGTTAGCCATAAGGGACTTCAATAGCTATGAGGAAATTTTTCAATGTGCTCTCATGGTTGAGATGGAGATTGGAGTAACCCATTAATCATATGGGTTTGATAAGAAGAGGAAAATTGAATTCAAAGTAAAATCTAAAGACCACACTGAAAAGAAGATGAGTTTTTCATTATGCTCAAATTGTTGAAAGAAACATGGAGGGAATTGTCTTAAAGGGGCAAGAAAATGTTTTAACTATGGAAAAGAAGGTCATCAGGCAATTGAATATCTAAATAATGGGAAGAAGATGTCTAATGATGCGAACAAAGAATGGGATACAGAGAATACACCTCCAACACTTCATTGTTTAAGTGCAAGGAGAAGGGGAATTATTCCAATCAATGTCCAAATCCAAGGGTTTTTTATGATGATCGAAGTCAACAAAATCTTAAGGCCAAAGACAAAGAAAATTCACATGCAATTACAATCGGCGATGTGGAGTACGATAACGAAGTGGTGAAAGGTACACATACCATCCACTCTAAGGTATCAAATGTTTTATTTGATTCTGGATCCACCCACTCATTTATTTCAAAATAATTTTCTAAAGGTATCATCATATTACTTCAAAAATTAGATGTTGAGTTAGCTGTGACAACTCCTAATGGAACAACGGTCGCATCAAAAGTTTAAAATTCTTCTCCAATTGAAGTTTGTGGGAAAGTGCTTCCTGCAAATCTTATGATCCTTCCAATAGTGTAATTTGATGTGATTCTTGACATGGGTTGTCTTTCTTTATACAAAGCTCATATCAATTTCCAAAGAAGGGAAATCACATTTAATATTCCTGATCAATCTATGACCATCTATCGATGAAAGGATGAACATGAACTTCCAGTGGAAATTTCTTCCATATTTTGGGTCTTGATTCCACTAAATGAAGGATATTTATCTCAAATTGTTTTCTAGAAACTCACGATTAAGAATACACCCATTTTACGGGAGTTTGATGATGTCTTTCGAGAAGAATTTCCAGGTCTTCCACCAAATCGTGAAGTTGAGTTTTCAATAGAACTCATACTGGGTGCTAGTCATATTTCAAAGACACCTTATAGAATGGCACCAAATGAGTTACAGGAATTAAAGAAGCAACTCCAAGAGAATATTGATAAAGGATTCATATGCCCTAGTGCATCACCTTGGGGAGCACCTGTTCTGTTTGTTAAGAAGAAAGATGGATCAATGAGACTCAGCATTGATTATTGAGAACATAACAAGATCACTATCAAGAAAAAATATCATCTCCCATGCATTGATGACTTATTTGACCAACTACGCGGAGCTCAATACTTTTCCAAGATTGATCTTCATTCAGGGTATCATCAATTAAGGGTCAAAAGGGAGGATATACCAAAGACGGATTTTTGTACAAGGTATGGATACTATGAATTTATAGTGATTCCATTTGGTCTTATTAATTCCCCTACTATCTTAATGGATATAATTAATAGAGTCTTTAGAGACTATCTTGATCAATTTGTGGTAGTCTTTATAGATGATATTCTTGTCTATTCAAAGATCAAGTAATAACATAAAGATCACTTAAGAATTGTATTGAAGGCCCTATGAAAGGAGATGCTTTATGCCAAATTTACCAAGTGTGAATTTTGGCTTCAAAAAGTTTCATTTTTGGTTCACATAATCTATAAATAGGGGATAAATGTGGATCTAGCAAAAACAAAGGTTATCGAAAGTTGGTCGAGACCAACAACAGTAACTGAGACTGAAGTTTTCTTGGATTTTCTGGATATTATCGACGTTTTGTGAAAGATTTTTCAAGGTTATCTAATCCACTAACCAGGTTGAATCGAAAAGAAGTTAATTTTATTTGGATGGATGAGTGTAAAGAAAATTTCATGTAGTTAAAATAAAGGTTATCCAGTGCACCTGTGCTCATACTGCCTTATAGTGGAGAATGGTTTGTGATCTACAGTGATGCATCCAACAAGGGATTGGGGTGCGTTCTCATGAAAAATGATATGGTGATAGCTTATGCCACACGACAGTTGAAAATCCATGAGAAAAATTACCCAACTCATGATTTGGAGTTAGCTGCGGTAATCTTTTCATTAATTATTTGGAGGCATTACCTTTATGGTGAAAGGTGTGATATTTATACTGATCATAAAAGTTTAAAGTATATTTTCACACAAAAGGAGCTGAATATGCGCCAAAGAAGATGGTTGGAGTTGATTAAGGATTATGACTGCTCAATTCATTATCACCCTGGGAAAGCAAACAAGGTGGCAGATGCATTAAGTTGACACGACCATGATAGGTTATCCATGATGAGGATCACAAAAGATCAAATATTTATGGATTTACAAAGGATGGATCTTGGAATTATAATAGAAGGGAAAAATATTATCTTTCTCTAATGAATGTTCGACCATCTATACATATAAAGATTAAAGAGGCACAGAAAGAAGATGTAGAGTTACAAAAGAAGGTGAGAAATGTTCCTGAATTTCAGATTGATTTTGATGAAATAATAAGGATCAGGAATCGGGTTTGTGCTCCTCCCATCCTAGAATTAAAGAAGGAGACGCAGGATGAGGCTCATAGTTCTTAATTATCTATTCATCATGGAAGAACGAAGATGTATAGGGACCTGAAAGAGTACTTCTGTATGGATGGCATGAAAAGAGATGTTGCTGAATATGTCTCTCGATGCTTAGTTTGCCAGCAAGTTAAAGATAAGAGACAGAAGTCTAAGGGGATGTTACAACCATTACCCATACCTGAATAGAAATGGGAAAACATCACTATGGACTTTTTCACCGGACTTCATAAAACATCCAAAGGTAATAATTCTATCTAGGTCATAGTTGATCATCTTACGAAGTCGGCACACTTCATTGTTATTAGAGAAGATTTCTCTTTGGATCAGCTTGCCAGGATATATGTAAAGGAAGCGGTGAGATTGCATATAGTACCACCCTCCATTATATCTGATTGGGATCCTAGGTTTACCTCAAATTTCTGGTGAAGTCTTCAGCATGCTCTAGATACATAGTTGAGTTTCGCCAGTGCTTATCATCCTCAAACAGACGGTCAGTCTGATAGAACAATTCAAACTCTAGAAGACATGTTAAGAGCTTGCTCTATGGATTTCAAAGGTGGTTGGGATAAAGACCTACCTTTGGTGGAATTTTCTTATAATAATAGCTTTCACTCCAGTATTCAGATGAATCCTTATGAAGCTCTGTATGGAAGGAAATGCAAAACTCTAACTTGCTGGGATGAAGTTGGGGAAAGAAATTTATTAAGACCTGATCCTGTCAATGAAATGGCAGAAAAGGTCAGATCTATTCAACAATACATAAGTGCAGCTCAGAGTCAACAAAAATGTTATTCTGACAACTGAATAAAATACCTAGAGATTGAAGTGGGTGATAAAGTGTTCTTACGAATATCTCCTTGGAAGAGAGTAATGAGATTTGGAAAGAAGGGCAAGTTGAGCCCTAGGTATATCGGTCCTTTTGAAATACTAGATCGTGTTGGGAAGGTAGCTTACCGATTGGTACTTCCACCAAATATCTCTCAAGTTCACGATGTGTTCCATGTATCTCTCTTAAGAAAGTATATACCTGATCCTTTACATATACTAAGCTCAGAAGATGTACTGCTGGAGCAAGATCTTTCTTATGAAGAACAACCGATAGAGATTTTGGATCGTAGCGAAAGAGTTCTACGGAACAGGACCACTCACATGGTGAAAGTTTTATGGAGGAACCACCAATTATAAGAAGTTATGTGGGAGCTTGACGATATAATGAGGGAGAGGTATCCCAATATGTTTGTTACGAAATGACGAATTTCGAGGGTGAAATTCATTTTAAGTGGGGTAGAATGTATCACCCTGATATTTTATGAGAAATATATTTTTTTTATGTCTTATGTTATACATAACATCAATGGAATCTTTCACTACACACAACACTATCTTGTCTTGCATTATACGCAAGAGAAACCTTCCTCGATAGCGTGTGTTGTACGCAATATCGAGTTTCACTAAACAACGATATACTGTTATAATATTATTATGGACTAGCCATTAGGAATAGTATTCAATAAATTTTTAATTTTATAACATTATTATTCATCTTACACATTTTCTAAAACATAGTATGTAAAAAAAATTAATTTTTCGGGTAAAATAAGTAATTTTCAAAAAATGCAGTTTTGCCTCCTTTTGATGGCACACCAACATTAAATCTAGTTTTTTATATGTTTATAAGTTCAATTTGACAAAATAAAATTCTTCTTTGGAATCAGGATAAAAAAATTTACTTTGGATAAATTTTTCATATTATTCTGATAACTTCCATATTTTAATGAATAGTAAAAACACGCTATATTTTAATTAAAAAAAATTCATCGCAATAGTTTATATGGTTAAATTATAATATTTAATGGTTTTAAAGTATAAATAGAATATATTTTTACCATTTAATATAATTTATGTCATTACCATTAATTTTACATTGAATGAATAGGTAAAAACATTTCAATCTTTGGCAATGTTTTAACTTTTAAAACCTGTTTTCTTAACAACGAGATTAATTTTAAATTAATTACTGCAACTTCTATGTTTTGAATTTTTAAAAATGGATTCTATATTTGGATTTAGTGGGTCCAAATTATGTTAATAGGTTAATTTTATTTTTTTGATATTATTTATAGTAACTACGGTAATTTTAATTTACTGCACTTAAAGGTAAACCGGGTAATTAAGGGTAAAAATAAGATTATAAAATTACCCTAACACATGCCAAAATCCAATTAGATGAATAAAAGTCGACCCATATCACCTAAGGGTCGTACTAGATTCATTTCACGGACTTTTTACTATGAAATAATATAATTATTATTAAAACCAAGGAAAATGACAACATGTCACTCTCTTAAATCTTATAAGTATAATAATTTTACTTTAGTGATAAACTTCATGAAACTTTGAACATGAATAGTATACAGAAAGATAATAAAATTATATACATCATGTGAATTTATTTATAATTTTTAGGGATTAAATAATTATCATTAATTATGACACAATAGTGATGTTGAAATTATTTTATTGATTGAATTATCAAATAAATGATTTTAAAAGTATTAAAATAAATATTATATGAACTATTTCATATTCTCCACTAAGTTTCTAGATAAATATGACATTTTATGAATAAATTAAATCTTTTATTTTGAACATATATTCTGTTTATATTTTATTTAAATTCAAATAAATGAATAGTATCAAAATTGACACTATTGTTATTTTATAAAAATTACAAATTATAAATTTGTTTAAAAATCACAAAAAAAATTATAAATTATAAATTAAAATTTATATGGTCTAAAATGTAATAAAGTATACAATTATAGACAATTCAAAACATATAAGTAATTATTTATAATGATTTAAAATTTAGAATATTATTACCACAAATAAAATTAAACAGATTATATAACGATAAATCAAGTTGATAATGTTTAAAATAAATTCCCAAATTGTCTAAATTTTATTGGTTGATGATATTACAACCCTATCTCATCTAATATTTGGATCTGAGTCATTTTTGGAGGTTTTTAAGTGGGTTTGGAATTTATTATAAATTAATATTTCTTATAATTCCAAAGGTGCTCCTCTCCTCCCTTATAAATGGGCACCTCCTCCCTCTCCTCCTCACACCACTTTGAGCCTTAAATCTCGACCAAACCCTAATAATTTCTCTTCTACACTTCCCTAGAAACATACTAGAGGTCCTGGTCTTCTTCAAATACCAACATTAGTGCTCTAAGAGGAGGTTAAGAAGAGGCGCGTCAAAGAAGAGGTAATATCTTTTACCGATTCATTCCATTTTATTTCTTCTTCTACTTCATCCTATTTAGTTGTTTAATTAAGAAGTAATAACATCATTATCACTCATATACTGATATGTTATTATAAATATGAAACAACCCTATTTCACCTTTTATCCACCCTACAGAAAACAAAATCACCGCACGTGCGTACGTACGGAATACCATCTCCACGCCGTGGTGTAATCTGTTTTTCACCACCACTTTACATGGATGGGTATAATGGTGTTGTAGGGTCCTGAAAAATCCACAAAAAAGATTTTACCCAAATCCCCAAAATAACTGGGGGAAAGAATGGAGAAAATTCAAAGAAGGGAACAAGCAGGACCGGTCCACGAACCGGTCCCATGAAAACACAACGCACGACTGGTTCTGTGAAGCATCCTTCTTCTGAGGACCATTGTCATTCACGAAGTGGAGGCGGAGATCCTTCGTGGGTGTGAAGTAGGGTGGGCACCAATCTGGTTCACCGTCATGAACCGCCCCAGCCGCGGGCCGTGTCAGTCGGCCCGAACCGCCTCCGCTGTCTTTCGCGAAATGGAGGTGGAACCCTCCGCAGCCGCGAAGCACTCCCCGAGTTTGGTTCGCGGGGGGGGGGGGAAGTGCTCAGTACCCACCAAGAGTCGCGGATTGACCAAATCAGCCATAAACCGGGTTTTCAGTCATGGGCCTCCACAAAAGGTGTTGTGTGACCACATATACATCTCTTTCCCCACTCTATAAAAGGAGACCGAGGTGGAAGGAGAGGGGGATTCATATTAGGACGATTCGAAGGTGGAGGAATAGGATTCAGAGAAGAGCGATCAGATTTGGGTGGATGAATTTCGAAGGAAGGCTTAGGATTTCGCAAACAACGAAGTTCCAGTTCACGAACCAAAGCAGGTATAAACCTTGGAATGAACTAATAAGGAACCAAAAATGCATAATAATTTGGTGAACCACAAACTTAAAATAACATAAAAAGAGAAGACCGCGAACCATAGCCCCTCAGTGGATGCACTCCCCATAGACCAGGGTGTTTATACCTCTTTTCTGATCCACCGTACTACGTAGCACCCTCCCACGCGGGCAAATCCTTGACCGACAAACCCCTGATCGACGCCGCCCTTGGCCGCTGCTGCTTGCATGGACCCCTCCGCATACCAACCTTGTACGTGGGCTAAACCCGAAGCTGTGAACCCTCCTAGTTCGTGGGATTCCAATCAGTCCGCGAACCCTCCTGGTTCGCAGATGGCCTCTCAGTCTGCGGACTACCCTAGTTTGCAGACAGCTTCTCCATCCACGTAGCACTTCTCTACGCGAAGGGAGCCACCACCCATAACCATGTGTGGCTCCGAAAATCCTTCATAGATCTCATTCCCCGAGCCACATGAAGTCCTTCCAATCCATCCTGATCCCCCGTGACTCCCTCTTTGGCCTATTTGTTGGACCCGAGCCGAGGCCTCCACCAGAGCCACCAGATCTGCGTGGTGTAACCCTCAGTTGCATCAATGCACCATTTTGAGTTCACATACCCATGGTAATCAAGGGTGAAGGGGTTTCCCCGAACCTTGATCAGGTTCCCGAAGCATTCCTGGGTTCACATTCCCACGGTAATGCGGGGTCCGAGCCCGGGAGCCCCCCTTTCTGCCTCTACTCACCAGGATGAGGGACCGCACGCTTCGGCGGTCAGGAACTTCTCCCCTCCCTAGAGAGGGGGAGGCATACCCGTCCGAAGGACGCCGTCCCCATGCACCTCATTGATTCACCTAGGAACAAGAGAGGTGACGGGCATAGGAGCACCCCCTTTCCCTCTTTCACTGGGCTTTTTCACCATGGGCATCCACCTAGGAGTAAGCCTCGACCTTATGAGCCGCTCCACGCATAAGCCCCACTCCATTTCTCATGGGCGCTCCTTTCGCGACATGATCATCTGGTCCTTGCTGCCTCTTGTTTCTCACACCGAGCATGACTCATGTGGGCTTATAGTAAGCATTAACCATGAAATCCTCTTATGGGCATCCTCGTAGTGTAAGACCCAATCCATTCCTATGGGCCTCCTCAGAGTGTAATCCCCAACCCATTACTATGGGCCTCCTCAGAGTGTAAGCCCCAATCCGTTGTTAACTATGTGCACTTTGATCACCGCCTCCTAGGATGGGTACGTAGGAAGCCTCCAAGAGGTTCAAGACCGACCACCATCGGACCCCCAGGTCCACATTCATTTCGGTTCTCCAACACTCCTATCCGAACTACGTGGACTTTGATCCCCTACTCCTAGGCTGGGTACATAGGAATCCTCCAAGAGGTTTATGCCCGGCCACCATCGGACCCCCAGTTCCACATTCATGTCGGTTCTCCGACACTCCTATGTGAACAACATGGACTTTGATCCCCGCATCCTAGGCTGGGTACATAGGAAGCCTCCAAGAGGTTCAAGCCCGACCACTATCAGACCCCCGAGTCCACATTTATGTCGGTTCTCCGACACTCCTATGTTAACTATGTGGACTTTGATCCCCACATCCTAGGCTGGGTACGTAGGAAGCCTCCAAGAGGTTCAAGCCTGACCACCATCGGACCCCCAGGTCCACATTCATGTCGATTCTCCGACACTCCTATGCGAACTATGTGGACATTGATCCATGTCTCTTAGACAGGGTATGTAGGAAGCCTCCCTAAGGTTCAAGCCCAACAACTGGTCGATCCGACTATCTTCACGCCGGTTCACTACACCACTCCTAGTGCCTCCTCAGTTAGTCCAGACTCCTTGGGGTCATTAATCCAGCGAGGGATGGTAAACCTCGGGCATAAATGACTCTGAACCCCTACGTTCAGCTGACCATTTCCAAACCGGAGAAATCCATGGATATTATGTTTGGGTATAAATAAAATATTCACAAACATATGAATACGTCTTAAATCTATAAGAGAGTCCTGGAATAGGAAATAATCCCCCCCCCCCAAATGGGTGAGATGAGCCTGACTTCCCATCCTCTCGAATAATGTGTGTTCTTAAGCATCACTGGCCAAACCACCTAGCGGACGTCTGCCTTTGGAAAGAAGGTACATGTATCGTTTGATATGGAACCGTTGGGCGTTCTGAAATGAAGACCAGTGTACCTGACTTTAGCAATCAAGCGGGGCTCAGCCATCCGTGAGATCGATGGTCGGGCACGTCGGTCCTCCATCTCTCCATGAAGGGGAAATGGATCGAAACAAAAAATGGTGAAATCAACATAAATATTTAACCAAACATGACAGATTTAACCTAATCTCACCCTGTTCCCCCTTATACATTCATGGATGGCCAAGTAGGGTCATTAATTATGCATGGGATCATGAGATGCTGCTTTGACGGGTTTGCTCTATGTACTTGTTAAAATATTTTTACAGGTACCTTTAGAACTCCCTTCGATCCAATGGAATCACAAAGGAACACACAAGTGCGTGCTTAAAACATTGCAAGGACCAGACATCCTCTCCTATGGAGGACCCTGTAACCCACCCAACATCTTCAGCACAGGGTCTCAGACGCGCAGATCCGAGAGTACCACGTGAATGGTACTCTCCCAACGGTGGAGGCAGCCATGAACGCCCTCCAATCTGCCAGAACCCGCCGGTCGCCTGCCCAACAGCAGCCACATAAGCAGATCCAGACGACCCCTATTGTCGTCTCAAATTGTTTCAGGAGTTTTTCCCCGGAACGGGACAATGTGTACCTCCCTTTTCTTAGGGAGGCAGATAAGGTTGACGTTGAGGACTTCATCCCTGCCAAACAGGGGTTCTGCTCCAAGGCCCCCACTGGAAGCCATCATCATGGTCACGTCGTGACTCAACATCCTCACGCTGAGGAGGATGTCTCCCCAAGGATCCAGGACCACACTCCCTGAGCTCCGACCCCTTGGACTGCCCGACGATGGCGGCAGACGTACAATCAGGGACTGGTCATCCCCCTAGTCCCTTAGGAAGAGCTCGGCTACCCATCCATGGAGACGTACCATGAACAGACACCTACACCTGTTTGCTCCTCCTGAGCCCTCCATCCAGACATGGCGGCGTCATACGAGCCCGCACGCATCCCCGCCGAGCTCCATCAAGCCCATCGCTCATGTAAGACGACACTTACCTGGCAGGCACCTCTCCCTGCCCAGGGTCGTGAAGCCCACCAGCTTGACGTGGTGGCGACCCAATGTCTGCAGGACCAGCTCCCAGCAGGACCTCTTGACTCCTACCCTCCGGCATGGTCTCAATCAATAAAGCCTGCCACCCAGTTGTGGCAGCAACTCATAGGCTAGCACTTCTCCCCGCCAACAAAGACCACCGACTCGATAAGGTGGGAAACCAATATATGCAGGGCCAGCTCCCTGCAGATACAAGTAAAGTCCCTCACCCCGATGTGGTAGCGAACAGAGGGATAAACCGACATATCCCGATACAGGGGAAGATTCGTTCACCTACCCCGACACAGGATAATTGTCAGTACCCACTGACCACCGGAGGATTAGAGCAGGATATTCCTACTCTGATACCGGAATGGGCCTTCATACCTGTTCCAGCCAAATATGTCTCTCTACATATCTTGGAAATGATGGAGGAGTAGGTATCGATCCCATATCATATCTTGTAGACTTTCCAGAATGTAATTACTTCAGTGGAAACAGCAAGGACTCGAGCCCGTGAGCCCATCTCCCCAATTTAGGTGACTCATCTAAGAGATGATATAGACACCTCGGAGTAGATCTGTATCCCTGATTCCTTCCAGAAGGGCCTCCAACTATATTCCGTGATGTAAGGGAAACCAGATCAGGCAGCTTCACTCATTCCAACTAGGGGACACCCGTCCATCAGGGTGGATGCTCTAGAGCAGGCATATATCCCTGCTAAAAGTCTAGATGTTCATTGGCATATCCCAGCGGCATCACGGGACCAAATTAGATAGGGACCCAAAGGTGAACGTCATTGTCAACAGCAGGTGGTCCCTGCTGCCCGCAAGAAAGCTCCCTGAACACGCCGAAGGCAGCCCAAAAATAAAGGGTGGTTTCATGAATCTTCTCTGCTAGAAGCTGGGGTTCCCCACACTACTTATAGCATATCGAAGGTGGCGGAACCCTGCCCACCCATTACCATATTATGGGAGTGGCAATAGCAGTTGCGAAGGTCCTCCCCGCAATGTTCCTACCAGCAGCTCTGAAGGTCCTCTCCAGAGCACCTGTTGGGGCTTCCCCTATGAGCATATAATGATCGATCTTGAGAGATCCTCTTTTTATGAGAGTCATGAAAACCCTCCATGTGACCAGAAGATCGAGCAGCAAGAAGGTCCTCCACTTGTTGCGGTCCACCCTGAAGGTCCTCCCTGGGGTATACACTACAAGCACTCTCCATGCAGTGGGACTACAGATTATGACAGTAGTCCTCGCTATCATAGTCTCAACTATGGAGGCCCTCCCCATAGTGACGTCTCATCATGACAATAAGGACATCCCCTTGTCGTGACATTCCCTGAAGGTCCTCCCCATGGGTTATGTTTCAACGACACTCCGAACAGCCGAGCATCAGATCACGGTGGTAGTCCTCGCCACCCTGATAACAGAGGTCCTCCCCGTAGAGATGTCAAGAAACAAGAAGGCCCTCCCCTCGTTGTGGTACATTCTGGAGGCCCTCCTCAGGGTGTATCCCGTAGATATTCTCCCTGCGGCAGCTGTAAGGCTAGTACTCGCCATTACCGCAGCTGTGATGGTAGTCCTTGCCACCACGGCCGCCATTGCGAAGGTCCTCCCCGCAATGACCCTAAGAGACAAGAAGGTCCTCCCATTGTCGCAGTGTGTCCTGAAGGTCCCCCCCAAGATGCACATCGAACGTCAAACCATGATGGTCATCCTCACCATGATGGTAGTTGTTGTGAAGGCCCTCCCCGTAACAATGCTACGCAGCAATAAGGTCCTCCCCTTGCTGCGGCACACCTTGGAGGTCCTCCCCAGGGTGTGCACTCTAAAAGTCCTCTATGCAGTGAAGTATCAAGCAGTAATGGCAGTCCTCACCATTACGGCCGCCATTGCGGAGGTCCTCCCCGCGATGACATATCATATCGACAGGAAGGTACTCCTCTGCTGAATCAAGCACAGAAAAGCCCTCGTATGCTGAGGCACTTAGAAGGACGGGATCGAGCATGTCATATTCCCATCTAGTCGCTAACGACGCCCTCCTTAGACTAGAAGATGGTCCAGGGCTGCATTCATTTTCTGAACCACCTCAGAATCGCCCACATGACAATTCACTACCTACCAGTCCCAATGCCTCTGACCACACTATCGGTGAGTGCCTCAGTTGGGCAGACCAGGTAGAGGAAACCCTGGCAGAGGATTATGCCGACATGTTGCACATGAGGAAATGACTGGCCAGAAATGATATACCAGTCATGTTTTGGCCCACGGCCGCCTCTCAGTTCGACATACCCAGAGATTTGTCGGAAGAATGCATGAACAACGTCCGCTCCAATATATGGATGACCCTCCACCGGCTGAAATCAAGCTTCCTTCCCTATGAAGGGTATATAGACCATGTCAAGATAATAGGAGACCTCCTGTGTCACATCGACCTAGAGGCCCTTCCTTCGGCACGGCAACAACGCCCTGAGAGACGTAAAGGAAAGATGGAGATAGCCTGCCTCCGTGCACTGCACCAACTGCGTTGCCTCATCGGTGATTCTCCAACGGGAGTCCATATCAGGGGATGGGGGGAACACGGAGCTCTACATTTCACTCCACTCCCCGCCCAGAAGAACCCGTTTGGCATGGTGTCTTGCAATGTAATCACGTCAAGACGACAATCGAGTGGTCCCCCCGATTTAGGAAAGGCAATACACCCGACAGATCCAGGCCTTGTGTAAGTCCCAGAAGCATCAGGCCCGGCGGGAAAAAGCCATTCAAGAACTCCTAAATCAAGCCACCGAGAGCATACAACAGACCTCTCACCTATGAGTGTCCAATCAACGGTCATCACCTGCCTCCCCAAAAGGGATAGGTTCACAGGAGAACTCAGCACCAAATCCGGTTCACCCCTGAATGGGGGCACGCGAGATCAGTCAGGTTGCGATAACAGCAGCCACTACCACAATCCAAGGTCAACCCTAGCCTGTAGGGCTGGGGGCATTTTTAACAACAAATTCCCCCTTAAGAACAATAAAAACGGGAAGAGACTCAACATACAAGGAGTGGAACCAACCCCAGCCCTCAGGGCTGGGGGCATTATTACCCCCTCAACAACAACCTCTACCACGATAATCAGTATTCTCTCATCTAGGGAGGAAAGTCATAAGAGGAGGTTCCCATCCTATCCCTTCATTTGAATCATCACCCCCTCCGAGAGGAAGGCGCACCGTAAGGTCGCATCAAATAACTCCCCACGTCACCCTTCGTCAAGAAGTCCGAAGGCAATCCCAGGTCATGAAAGGGAAGGCCAGCAAAAGACGCGGGAGATCCTCTTCCTATTTGGAAGATGACATCCCCTCCACCCCGCTATATGCATTCATCAATGTCATAGAGGCTAACCCCACGGATGACACTGAGGAAAATGCAAATCCAGATGGATCGGGAGACGACGGTTCCGGTCAGGCTGTGACTCACAATGAACCACCAGGTGTGCACACCTGGAATCAGAGGGCTTCCCTAAATATGGTCATCCTTCCAACCAACCCTCCTCTTCCTACCCATCGAGCTTCTAATAAGGATAATAATAAGGGACTGGTTACCCTTAACCCATCTCCTTCTCTCGTCAAAAATGAGCCACTCACGCTAGAAGAGAGATTCGCTCGTCAGGAAGAGGAGATGAAATAATTAAGGCGGCTTAACGCCGAGCTACTGCAGAGGAACCTCCTTATTGAAAGTGCATCCTAGGAGGAGCCACATCATGAACTCCTAGAAAGTATACCTCAAAGGCTAAGGCTTGCCCCAGCATACAAAGCACGATCAGAGCTCCTGTCTAATGAGGTACTCGGCCCGTCTAACTACCTGAACTTAGATTCAGACAAATGACAAGATTTCCCTCCACTTAGGAGGAAACCAGAGAAAGTACGTCTGAACCCTCCAAGGGTGCCCCGAACGGAATATGAACCCTTGGTGCCAGCTAATCCGGATCCTCAGGAAATGCCTCGGGCTACGCCTGCCCAGGACTGGGCCCAACAGGATGTAAACCAGGGTCTCACCAACACCATCGAGGCACTAACAGCTCGATTGGAAGTGATGGAAGGTCGACACACTCCGATACATCTAGAGAGGAAACCCTACCTAGATTGGGTGACCAACACACCACCTCCACCCAATTTTGGGAGCCCTGTATTCCCTATTTTCAACGGGTCAAGCGATCCGGAACAGCATTTGATGCACTATGCATCCTATTGCGACCCTATGATGGGAACTCTAGAACAACAAGAAGTAGTGAAACTCAGATGCTTTGTATAGACCATGAAAGGATCCGCCTTTGTCTGGTACATGAGTCTTCTAGCCCAGTAAATAAAGAGCTGGGAGGACCTTCGGCAGCAGTTCCTGTTCCACTTCAGCCCGAAGTTTCCTAAAACAACAGTCAGTGACCTCATGAACTGAAAGTAGAGGGAGAACAAGAGGGTCTTAGATTTCATCGCCAGATGGAAAGGTCTGACCTATTCCCTGAATAGGCCTATTCCTCAAGATGAGATGATAGCCATATGCATCGATAATCTTAAATATGAGCTGTGTACACCGCTTACACCAGTGTAGTGCACCACTGGCTCCCGCCATCTCTCAGCCATTTCCTAGAAAATTGAGGACTACCTGTAGCGAACTAATTCTATGTCCCGAATATCCTCACAGGATCTTGCGAAAAGATCCCCTAGAGCTGAAGCGTCTGCTGTCACACTCAAGACGGCCCCTGTGCCCGCTCCACCACTCAGGCCTCCACCAAATCATCAAGGGCCCCCTACATATCAACGGCCGCCTCCGCCTAAACGGTATGATCAGAGAGTACCAAAGAGGAACCAATTTGATTAAAGAAGAAAAAAAGTATACTCATTCCGAGATGATCAAGTATGCAGCTACTTCATCACCGCTATGAATTTCAACTCTCTCCTTCTCCCAGAGCCAAGGAAACCTGAAGAAGTTGGTCATGATGACAGGCCAGATTACTGCCCCTACCATCGGATGTTGGGGAACAATATCTGAGAATGCTTCGTCTTTAAAGACCTCCTGCAGAGGATGGTAGACTCTGGATAGGTCGAGTTGGGACCACCCCCCTCACATGTGGAATGTATCTCTACCACCGACTCCGACGAAGAAGAGGGGTGGAAGAAAGTCACCAGAAAGCAGGGGCAGAAATTCGATGACTGGATGGCTCGGAAGACTATCAACTGAGCCCAGGGCATACTCCGAGCTCAGCTACGGCAGCCAGTGTTTCCACCAACATCCCCTGATGCCGCACAACCAACAACATCGGCCTCACAGTCCTCCACGGGCCGGTCATCCGGGCATAATCAAAGAACTAAGAAACAATCGCAAGAGGAGCAGTCCGCAATGGGGCCAAAGTTAGTCGTGACCCTGGAAGATTATATGAACTCAAATTTGTCACCACGAGCACATACCCACCAAACGGCACCATCAGGTACAACCGACCAGGATGACCTCAGAGGATGAAGATCCAATCTTTGGTTCTATTAACGTCATCCATCTTATGGAATCATTCACTGATGAAGGTTATGGTTACAAACCTGAGTTCCTTGCACGAGGAACTGGGAGGAGGAATTGCAGAGGTAGGGATACCAGGGGAGGCGCAACTGCGGACGAAACCAACCCTATGGTTGGACCCCGGCCCAAACCATTAATATTGTGAAAACCCATGGGAGAGCCCTTCAATGGAATCAGACGGAGAAAGAATGCCCCTCCGCCTCCACAAGCAGCCACTCTGGCCCTGTTGTTCTGCGATACCCACCAGAGGTGGGGCAAGTGTCTAGCCGCCTAGTGTGCACAAACAGACCAGTCGGGCAAAGTCCTAAAAATGCGGGAACACCATCAATATCCACCCCCATGGCCGGTCCCTCCTCGTCAAATGATCTAGCCCCCAAAGAACCCGCTAAGACTCTCCCGCCAATGGAGAGGTGTCGGCCGCTGGAGAAGAAATACGATATCCTTAAGTAGATCGCATCGGTACCAGCCAAGCTATCGATCCTGGATGCCTTCAGTTTGTCGTTAAACCTCAGGGAGGCACTTATAGAAGCATTGATCAACCCCCAGGAGTTTCAAGCCGAGGTAGCCGCCGCTGAGATTTACCGAACGGAGACTGGCCCAGCTGAATGCAATACGATGATTTCCTTCACCGACCAGGATAAAGATTCCATCATGCAAGGACACATCATACCACTATATCTGTCTGACACACTGAATGGTATTGAGATATGGAAAGTCTTTATAGAAAATGGATCTGGAGTTAACCTCCTTCCCCTACGAACACTTAGCAAGTTGGGCTACAGTGAGGACGATCTAATTCCCTCAGCCACAACTCTTTTGGGTTACGATAGAAATGAACATAATCCAATGGGAAAAATTAAGCTAAGGACCCATTTTGGTGACCTATTAGCCGACACGGAATTCCTGGTGGTCCGACAGAGCACAACATTCAATGCCCTGCTGGGAAGGTGTGGCTCCATAAGCACATGGTCGTTCCTTCTTCCTACCACCAATGTATCAAGTACTACGTCAATAGAAAAAGTGGAACATTACATGCTGACAAGGCCCCTTTCAAGCTCTCTGAGTCACATTACATTGACACCGGTTTCTTTGATCAAAAGAAAAAAGAATCCTTTGGTCGATGGTGTTGACTGGATCCCTGCTCCAAACGGCCTATAATTGGTTCCTGATGACCCCCTCAGGCAGCTTGGTAGAAATTATGCCCTTCCCATCAACCACATTTAGATTAGGAGTTTATGTCCAAACACACACTTGGATGTCCACATGACTTCATCCATAACGGCCGAGTGTGACAATGTGGGAACATCCACTGACCCCCAATATGGGGATGAAAACTCAAGTAAGGACACCCACAACACCTCACCTCCGGACTCCCAAGAGCTCGTGTCAGGAGCTATCTCCTCGTCTGACCAAGAAGATGAGTATTTGGGAGAAGAAGAGGGGGAAGATCTCATGGATGCACCTCTTGCATTTGAGGAAGGTATCTCCACCACTATGGATGAGCTCAGGGAAATAAACTTGGGTACCGAGGAAGACCCGAGGCCCACTCTCATTAGTGCAGCCATGTCTCCTGAGGAGAATGAGGTGTATACTTCTTTCTTAAAGAAACATTGGGATGTTTTCTCCTGGAATTACACGGAAATGCCAGGACTCGATCCCGAAGTGGAAACACATCACCGAGTTCTGCCAGAAGACCACCGAGGCTAAAAACAGGCCTCTAGAAGGACACATCCCTTGCATGCTGCCAAAATAGAGGCTGAAGTTGATAAGATGATTAAAGCAGGCTTCATTCGGGAGGTCTAGTACACCATCTGGTTAGACAATATCGTCCCTGTAAAGAAAAAGAATGGGTAAATCCGCATCTACATTGATTTCAGAGATCTCAATCGGCATTGCATGAAAGATGACTTCTCGGTCCCAATCACCAAGTTGTTAATTGATGCAATGGAAGGGTATGAGGCTCTGTCATTCAGGATGGAAATTTTGGCTATAACCAAATCAGTATAGCCTGCGAAGAAGAAGAAGCTACTCCCTTCAAGGCCCCTCAAGGGGTATTTTGTTACAGGGTCATGACCTTTGGTCTCATGAACGCTAGCGCCACATATCAGCGTGCCATGCATCCGATCTTTAAACTGTTCCTAGGGAAATACATTGAATGTTACGTGGATGACCTGGTGGTCAAGTCCAGACGGCACATGGATCACCTATCAGACCTTGAGACTGTCTTCAACAAACTCTGATAGTATAGTTTGAAGATGAACCCCTTGAAATGAGCCTTCATGGTTACCTCAGGGAAATTCCATGGCTTTGTCGTATGCCATTGTGGAATCAAAGTCGACCCTGAGAAGACAAAGGCTATCCTTGTATTTCCAACTCCCCAAAATCTCACTGAGTTGAGGGGATTCTAAGGAAACCTGACCTATATTAGGTGGTTCATAACCAACCTCATAGGCAAATGTTTTCCCTTCACCAGGTTAATGAAGAAGGGGGTCACGTACCAATGGACGGATGACTGCCAAGAGGCATTCGACAACTTGAAGAAGTACCTCTTAATCCCGCTGGTTCTCATGCCCCTGGTTGAAGGAATACCTCTCATCCTATATGTGAAGGCCCTAGAACGGTCACTAGGAGCCTTCCTCACACAAACGAACGATGCCGGCAGCGCAAAAAGTATCTATTACCTCAGTCGAACCATGATTGATGCTGAGACTCGATACTCAAATATTGAGAAGAGCTGTTTGGCCTTGGTCTTTGCAGTTCAAAAGCTGCGACATTATCTGCAGCATCATGAGGTCCATTTGATCTCGTGGAGTAACCTGCTCAATTACATCCTCAGTCACCCGATGTTAACTAGATTCCTATCCCGATGGGCGGTCATCCTACAAGAGTTTGACATCTAGTTCATGCCTCAAAAAGCCATCAAGGGCCAGGAATTAGCAAAATTTTTGGTAGAGAACCCTTCAACAGGGACCACTGCACCGGACGCCGAGCTACTTGATGAAGACATCTTCTCGATTCAAGAGGAGTTACCATCATGGGAAATATACTTCGACGATGCATCCCGAAGCCCAATCGGGAAGAGGATGGAGGATCCCAGATTCAACATAGTGGGCTTGGAGATAATAATCATGTCCCCATAAAAGGAGGTCTTTCCATATTCCTTCCTCCTATCAGAGGGATGTAGAAACAATGAAGCGGAGTATCAAGCACTCATTGCAGGCCTGGAGCTCGCACTCTAGGCACAAGTACAACACCTTAAGGTAAATGGTGACTCAGAGCTGGTCATCAAGCAAGTCAATGGTGACTATGCTATTAGAAAGGAGGAGCTGATCCCCCTGTTTGACCGTGTCCAAGGGTTAATGGCTGAGTTCTCCACAGAACCAACATTGACCTATATTCCCCGGTCTCAGAATGATCAGGCTGATGCATTAGCCAACGTGGCCACAGCCCTAGCTGACCCAGACCGGAATGAAACAGTTATCAGTATTGCTCACAATTGAATGGTATTGCCATTTGTTCAAGATAAGATGGAAGAAATTCATGAATTCAGTCCTGTCCCCAAGCCATGCGCTCTTGCCACCAGCTGGATGACCCCCATAGCAAACTACCTTCAACGGGGAGAACTTTTATCAGACAGGGTTGAACTAAAGCAAATACAGAGAAGGGAAATCAACTTTGTCCTATATGGCGGCGTGGGTCAGCAAGAGGTCCTCTAAAAAAGAGGCCTCTAAGGAGTGCTCCTCAGATGTATTGATGGAGAAGAAACTGTTGTTGTAATGAATGAAGTATATGCTAGAGCATGTGGAGCACATAAACCAGGGACCAAGCTTTCCCATCCAGTTCGAAGGCTTGGGTACTACTGGCCCACAGTGGCATGAGACTGCAAGCTTTTTATCGCAAAATGCCACTCATTCCAAATTCATGCCAACTTCATACCCCAACCCCCGGAGTTACTTCATCAAGCCAAGTACTCTTGTCCATTTTCCATCTGGGGGATGGACATCGTGGGACCATATCCACCCGCCACGGCCAAACAGCTGAAGTATATCCTCACAGCAACCGACTTCTTTTCCAAATGGGCAGAAGCCATACCCCTCAAGGAAGTAAGGGCAAGAAATATTGTCAGCTTTGAGAAGACCAATATCATCACCAGATTTGGTGTCCCTCATACCATACTGATGGAAAACGACACCAACTTCTGCTCTGCGGAATTGGAGAAACTATACCGCGAGTATGGTATCAAGGCTAACCACTCATCCCGCTACCATGCAGCGGCCAATGGACAGATAGAGGATTTCAACAAGACCCTGTCCAACATTCTCAATAAAATGGTGGACAAAGACAAGAATTCATGGCCGAATAAACTCTTTCATGTTTTGTGGGCTTATCGAACCACAATTCGTACTACTACTCAGGATACTCCGTACTCATTAGTATACGGAATAGAAGCGGTCCTTCCCATTGAGCTCCAATTAACCTCACTCTGCATTTCCATTTGTGATTAGTTATCAAACAAGGAGCAATCAAAAAAATTGGCTAGGTGAATTGGAACAGATAGACGAGAAGCGGTTGCACACTTTGCACCATCTGGAAGTGTACCGGAACTGGATCGCACGAGCCTCCAACAAAAGGGTTCGTCTCCGGTCCTTCTTGGAAGGAGAATTGGTGTTGGTCCTCCGAACCCCAATGATACGTGAAAAGAAGCCTCTGAAGCTGGATCCCAAGTTGGGGGGGGGACTATATGTTGTACACAAGGTCTACTCCAATAGAGCATATTCCATGATCTCCATGGACGGGCAATTCACCACGGCTCCTACCAATGCGAGATTCCTGAAGAAATATTTCTCATAGAGACCAAGAATATCTCGTCCTACCCGCACGACGATAAATAGCATGGGTAAGAAACCAAAGGGATAGTCCGAGCTGCATGACATTAAACTGCCAAGCACCCAACGGTCCAAAATATATGACCTTAAACTAAGAGTATTTCGTCCTTACCGCACGACGTTAAACTGCATGGATAATAAGAGTTAAGAATACCCCCTCCCCCCGTGTACGGACCAGACCTGCACGGGGTGTATACTTCATCCTCACTGCATGATGTTAAACTGCACAGATTTCAGAGAACTACATGTGGCTTGATTCCTACCCTTGCAGGATACGTAGCGACGTCAGGATCCACTATCATGGCCCATCCACTCCCAAATGAAAATAATGTTAAAAATTCCCTTTCCCTCGTGTACGGGCCAGACCTGCATGGGGTGTATACTTCGTCCTCACCGCATGATGTTAAACTACACAGATTTTAAATAAATACGTGCGGCTTGATTCCTAACCTTGAAGGATACGTAGCGACGTCGGGATTCCCTACCCTGGCCCAGACACCTCAAACAAAAAAATGCCCCTTCCCCCGTGTATGGACCAGACCTGCACAGGGTGTATACTTCATCCTAACTGATAGAGTTAATATTTTCAATATTATTTATATGTTTTTAAATGATTTAATCCCTCCCAATTATTCAATGTTAGTTTATTTGCATCATTTATGTGTTTTTGGTGTATTTTGGGCTTAAATGTGAAAATGGGGTAATTCTGTAAAATTGGCAGTTTTATATAGCTTATGTTTTTAAGGAATAACCTTTATAATATGGGTCCAATTGAAGTGAATCCTTTTTTTAGTATTCCTATTCTTTTGGTATTCAAATGTTCCTTCTGAACCAATACCCAATTCAAAACCCAATGGTTCATAAAATTCAATCAAGTTGAGAAATCAGTTTGGCAGGCAGAATGGACCGCACTGAATTAAATATGGAATATTTCCTTCAGCCAACCTTAGAATGAGGTGATTCCAGATGTTATCGACATAGGACTTTAAATGTACGGTTCATATTAAATTTCGTAAATATGAATCTCATTAATGCATCTTTTGGGCGCGTCCAAGTGGAGTGGGTGAAATAGTGTTTGGAGGCCAAAAAAGTAATGGTCATTTATTCGGACATATAATTCTTTAAGCCTGTCCAATGGCTCTCATATTTTGAGGGTCGATAAAAAACATCATTTGAAACATTCTATAAGAAGGGACCTTAGTGAGTTTCAGCCAGACGGTGTGCATAACAGAGGAAAACTTCTGGAGGACGGAATTTGGAGCATCAAATTTTCTGTTCTTTGTTTTCTCTCTTTTGTTCTTCTTAGTTTTGTAATGAATTCTTCTTTCCCCTTAGTCACAATTACCCTTACCATGGTGGGGTAAAATCTTGTGTGATTGGGGAAGGAGATGGTTTCCATGTTGTATTTCATGAGTTCCTTCTCTTAATGTTTTAAAATCCTCTTCTCTTCTGTGAATCAGTTTCAATTTCCTATAACAGTTTTTATTATCATGTACGATTGTATCTGATTTTTTATTCTATTGTTCATTTATATTTGGTCAATGATCAATATCTACCTCCACTAGGTTCTGGTTTATAAACTTTGGAATAGACCAGGACTTAGTGGTGAAGTACTCAGTGATCACCGGTAAGTGTGTGAGGAGTAGTGAATGTTCTTGATTACTTGGGATAAACAAGACCCGATTGGGAAATGCCTAAGACAATTGGGAGTATTTTCTACAACTCTATTACACATTGGAAGGAGAGTAGACCAACCTAATATTTTAGTAAAGTTTATTCTCACATTTTTAATTGACCAAGGGAGTGAGAAGAAACAATTGTGGATTCTCACTCTTAACGGTTTTGCAGAAGAGAATTGGATAAATCGAAACTATGATAGAATTACAAATGGAGTACCGACCCTGACCTAATCACCCTTCTTATATAATAGTTTGAATCACTTGATTTTTTAAGTTGTTATCAATATTTTTCTTAAATTTCCTTCCTTTTTTTATTTTCTTTCTTTCCTTTTCACAAAAATAAATCAAATTCAGAAAAACAACAACACTTCTTAACCTTATTTTAAGGTGACAGCTTAATTGTTGTGAACTCCTCTCTAGAGACAACCTAGGATAACCACTATACTGCATTTTAACTTAGGTAATATTTTTTTTTGTCACACCCCATGATAGGAACGTGTCAAAACTTAGCGTTGTTGCCGGGGAGGTAGCGCCAACATTTCTTTTCTCTCTTTTCATATTTTCTCTTCAAAATTGCATGACTCGAACCTCAAAAACTGAACCTTTACCCATAGATCCTAAAATTGAAAGAACCTTTTTGAATAGACTTAGAAACATTAATTTGGAATCTGAATTTGTGGAAGTTCCCCTAGAAGACTCAAGTGAAACTTCAAGTGTTCACTCTGAGCCTGTCGCCATGGCTGAAAATCAAAACCTAACTCTTAGAGACCTCTGTGCACCACAATTCCTTAATCAAAACAATCAACTTGTCATCCCAGTGTTACAAAATGATTTTGAAATGAATCCTAACATAATTAATTTGCTTCCAAAGATTCATGGTTTGGCTGGTGAAGATCCAAACAAACACATTAAAGAGTTCACACATGTGTTCTCAACTTTCAGACCCCGTGGAATTACAGAGGAGCAGGTTAAGTGGAAGGAATTTCCGTTTTCATTGGATGGAGCTGCTAAAGAATGGTTGTACAGCCTACAACCAGGAGATGTACATGATTGGAATGACCTGGTAAGATGTTTCATGCAAATATTCTTCCCCACCTCTAGAAGCACAGCCATTCGGAAGGAAATCTACGCCATACAACAATCATATGGAGAAACCCTTTATGAGTATTGGGAGAGATTTAAGAAGCTATGTTCCAGCTGTCCACATAAAGCCATTGAGGAAAACCACTTTTTTGTCTTCCTCTATCAAGGACTACTGGACAATGATAGAAACCTTCTTGATGCATCATCTAGAGGTTCCCTGATTTACAAGTCACCAGAAGAATCCAAGGGATTGATTGAGAAGATTTCCCAAAACTCACAGCAATTTGGAACAAGAGGTATTGGAACAAGAGGTATTAATGAGGTACACACTTCTCATCAATTACCCTTATTATAAACTAAGATTTAATAGATAACTAGTATGGTGAGTCATATGTCCTTGAAGAAAGTTAGTGACCAACAAGCGCCAGCTAAGGTATGTGGTTTATGCTCATCACCTGATCATTTTACTGACCAATGTTCTGAAATACAGGGAATGGAAACATGTGCAACAGCCTTTCAACCAAGATAGTTCCAACAAAATCAAGGATGGAGAGATACTAACCACGTCCAATATGGGTTTGGAAATCATCATAATCAAGGTAGACCCCCATACCAAAACCAGTTTCAAAACCAACCACCATTCCAAAATCAATTCAAGAATCCACCACCATTTCAACAAAAACCATCTTATAACCAGCCTTCTTACCAAAAACCAACCAATCTCCAAAGACCCTATGAGAAAACATACACCAATTCACAACCTCCAATTAAAAACCAACAAAAATATGAGTTTGAAGGACTGAAAGACACTGTTAAAGATTTTTCCAACAAGTTTGAAAGTCTCATGGAATTTCTGACCAAAAATCCAAGTAAAATCCCTTCCCAAATAGTCCCAAACCCAAAAGAGAATGTTATTATTATAACTACAAGAAGTGGAAAAGAACTCCAACCACCATCCACCATTGAACCTGAAACAAGAAAAATTGATCTGGGTGAGAATGAAGTTAGAAATGATGAAAATTCTATGAAAATGCATCGGGAAGAAGATAAGAAAGAGGAGGATGATAATGATAGGACAAGAAGTAAGAAACAATAAACACCATTTCAAAGTCAACAAAGGGAGAAGAAAGATATACCACCACCATTTCCATCAAGGATAATTGAATCAAAGAGGTTACAAGAAGAAGCACTGCAAAAAGAAATTCTGGACACCTTCCAAAAAGTGGAAATCAACATACCTCTGCTTGAATCACTCAAACAAATTCCAAAGTATGCTTTGTTTTTGAATTATCATTGCACCAAGAAAATGATACTTCAAGGGAATGAGATTATCAATTTGGGAAGAAGCGTCTCATCCCTTATCACACCACAATTGCCAACCAAATGTCAAGATCTAGGGACGTTTTCTATTCCATGCACCATTGGTTCATTAAATTTCTCTAATTCTTTGTGTGATTTAGGTGCATCAATTAATGTATTTCCTCACTCAGTATATACTTATTTGTAGATGGGAGACTTGAATCCCACAAGAGTGGTGGTCCAACTTGCAAATAGATCAACAGTTTTCCCAGCAGGAGTTCTGGAGGATGTCCTTATAAAATTCAAAGATCTTTTATTCCCTGCTGACTTTTATGTGTTAAATATGGAAGATGATAGGATCCCATCACACTCACCCATCATTTTGAGGAGAAATTTCTTGAAGACAGCCAAAACCATTATCAATTTCCATGAAGGGACACTTAACATGGAATTTGGAGATAACACTTGTCCACTTCAATATTTTTGAATCCATGAGGCACCCATCAGATGATCATTCACTCTTCACACTCTCCCATAAAGATGTCATAGAACCAATTGAAGAATTAGGTATGTTTCATGAAATTTTATCATTAGGAGAGAATTTTTCCATTAAAGATATCACTGAACATATGGATTCTCAAGCTCTTGGAGATTCTGATTTCCTGTTGGAAGAAAAGGAAAAATCTGATTTCTTTGATAATTTGCTAAATGATGATGAAGATGATATGATTTCTTGTGTACAGGATGTTAAGCCATTGGATGTGGAGAACCTCAATTTAGTTTCATCCCTTGAGCATCATCTTAATCTAGAATTAAAACCACTCCCCAGTGATTTAAAATACATTTACCTTATAGAGGGGGAGAAGTTAACAGTAATAATTGATAATAATCTATCTGAAACTCAAGAAAAATCATTGATTGAGCTTTTGAGAGAGAATGTCTAAGAAATAGGGTGGAGGTTAGGTGATATCCCAGGAATAAACCCAAAAATTTTCTCACATCGAATTTTTCTTGAGGGAGATTCCAAACCTGTCAGACAACCCCAAAAAAGGCTGAACCCTACCCTAATGGAGGTTGTGAAAAAAGAGATTGAGAAATTATTAGAAGCTGGGATCATCTATCCTATATCAGATTCAAAATGGGTTATCCCCATCCATGTAGTCTCAAAGAAAACTGGCCTAACCATTGTGAGGAATGAAAAGAATGAATTAATCCCTGTGAGAATTCAAAATAGCTGGAGAGTATGCATAGATTTTAGGAAGTTGAATTAGGTCACTCGAAAATATCATTTCCCTATCTCTTTCATTGACCAGATGTTAGAGAGGTTGGCATGTAGAACTCATTATTGTTTTTTAAATGGATTTTCGGGTTATTTTCAGGTACCCATTGCTCCTGAAGATCAAGATAAGACTACCTTTACCTGTCCTTTCGGCACTTTTTCCTACAAAAGGATTCCATTTGGATTGTGTAATGCTCCAGGTACATTTCAGAGGTGTTTGGTAAGTATATTTTCTGATCACATTGAAGATTTGTTGGAGGTTTTCTTGGATGATTTCATAGTTTTTGGAGATTCTTTTGACCATTGTTTGAAAAATTTAGAAAAAGTTTTGAAAAATTGCATTGAAAAAAACCTTGTTTTGAATTTTGAAAAGTTTCATTTTATGATTGAGAGAGGAATTTTCCTTTGGCATGTCATTTCTCAGGAAGGCATTGAAGTTGATAAATAAAAAATTGAAGTGATAAATTCTTTGCCTTACCCAACTTGTGTGAAACATATTAGATCATTTTTAGGACATGCATGATTCTACAGGAGGTTTATCAAAGACTTCAGTAAGATTTCTCTCACTCTCTCTAGATTACTTTTGAAAGATACTGATTTAGATTTCAATGGTTCATGTAGGGAAGCCTTTGATGAGTTGAAAATGAGATTGATTACACCACCAATAATACAGCCACCTAATTGGGAAGAACCATTCGAGCTACTTTGTGATGCTTCAAACCAAGCAGTTGGAACAATACTTTCTCAGAGAATTGAGGGCAAACCACAAGTCATTTCATATTCCTCAAAAACCTTAGACGCAACCCAATTCAACTACAGGACAACAGAAAAATATTTTTTGGCAGATGTTTTTGATTTAGAAAGATTTAGATCATATTTTCTTGGAACTAAAGTCATTGTGTTTTCTGATCATACAGCTCTTAGGTACTTGATGAAGAAGGCTAAAGTAAAACCAAGGCTTGTGATATTTATGCTATTACCACAGGAGTTCAACATAGAAATCAAAGATAAGAAGGGATCGGAGAACCAAGTGGCTGATCACTAAATTATACTACCCAACACCGCTGAAGTTGAGATTCCAGACACTGAACCACTAAATGATCGCCTTCTAGGAGAGCAGTTGTACTTGATTGAATGAGAAGTACCTTGGTATGGTGACATGGTCAATTATCTGGTCACATCTCAGGTCCCATCTCTTTTAAATTATCACCAAATTCACAAATTGAAAGCTGAATCTAGACATTACATCTGGGATGATCCATTTCTATGGAATATTTGCAATGACCAAATGATAAGAAGATGTTTTCCTA
Organism: Viscum album; assembly: GCA_963277665.1. Classification (NCBI taxonomy): domain Eukaryota; kingdom Viridiplantae; phylum Streptophyta; class Magnoliopsida; order Santalales; family Viscaceae; genus Viscum; species Viscum album. The sequence goes on from OY728135.1 coordinate 1,501,763,615, forward strand.
AAAATGAAATTGATTCTGTCTTTATGTTTTGACACACATTAGCTTTTGGAGGCCACTTTGGACCTTAAATGACAGCAAGGAATGTTTTAGAATCTAGACTTTATTGGCCAACACTTTTCAAATATTCTCATGAATTTTGTAAACAGTGTGAAAAATGTCAATTTTTAGGAAATATTTCAAATAGACAAGAAATGCCCCAAAAGCCACTTAATTTTTGTGAAATATTTGATGTTTGGGGGATATATTTTATGGGACCTTTCCCAATGTCATTTGGAAATTATTATATTCTTCGTGTTGTTAATTATGTTTCCAAATGGGTGGAAGCAAAAGCCACCAGGACTGACGATGCTAAAGTTGTTTGTGATTTTTTCAGGGCTAACATATTTTGTAGGTTTGGAGTTCCTAGATCCATCATTAGTGATCAAGGGACTCACTTTTTCAATAGAAGAATAGAGGCTTTGTTAAAAAAGTATGGGGTGCATCATAAAACATCAACTCCCTATCATCCACAGACTAATGGGAAAGCTGAAGTGTCCAATAGAGAAATCAAAGGAATTTTGGAAAAGACTGTTAATCCAAATAGGAAGGATTGGAGCCAAAGGTTAGAAGACACATTATGGGCTTACAGGACAACCTACAAAACCCCAATTGGAATGAGTCCATATAGGCTGATTTATGGTAAAAGTTGTCAAATACCTATGGAATTGGAACATAAGGCATACTGGGCTGTGAGGAAGATGAATCTAGATCTTGAAAGTGCTGGGAAAGAGAGAAGATTGCAGTTACAGGATCTGGAAGAAATTAGAAGGGATGTATTTGAAAATTCTAGGATTTACAAAGAGAGAACACGAGTGGCTCATGACAAACTGATCCAACCAAAATACTTTCATCCTGGAGACAAGGTGTTGTTATTCAATTCAAGAATCAAACTGATGCCAGCTAAACTTCATTCTAGGTGGGAAGGTCCATTTATAGTTACTAATGTATATCCTTTTGGTGCTGTGCAGATTGTGAAGGATGGAGCGAAGGATCCATTCACTGTTAATGGGCACAGATTGAAGAAATTCCTTGGGACCATGCCATCCGAGCCAATGGAGGAGATCACACTCCTCCAACCTTTTTATCAATAAACTCCATCAGGTCATACCTATCCTTTATATTTTTATGATTTCTATAATTCAATTTTCAATATTCTTATGTGTTAAATATATTTTAATTCATTGCAGACACTGCATCATTTAAGGGTGGGGGAGGGAACCTTTGTAGTTTAGGATTTTTATGTGTTGTTTTTTTTCCTATTTGTTTTAATAAAAACATGTGTGTGTTTCAAATTTTGTGTTCTTATTTTTAAATTTTTGTGTGTTTTTAAAATTTTTGAGCTGAAATGATTATCATTGATATTTTTGAAACCCATCTCCATGAGTGAAATAATTTATTCCTTGAAACTGATCTTAAATGAATGCTGAAAATGGTATTGTTTCAAGTTCAATTTTTGGGAATTTCATGAAAAAATACTATGTTTTTTTAATCCCATGCCACATATCACTGTATTTATATTTTAAATCACATTTCTGTGAGGCTTATAAACCTATTATTTTCATATTCTTTACATTCACCTCACTTATTGAGAGAACCAAATCATACTTGATTTAACCAGAATTTGATTTATTCCTGTCAAAACATGAGGGTTTGAGGTACTTGTGTTATAAATGATTGAGGCATTTCTTTGGTTTGAAAGCCCACTTTTTAAGATAATCCCATTCATAATGGCCTACCTTGAACATTTAATCCTTTTAGCCCATAGAATCCACGAACAACCTGTTAGGTTAGCCACATTACAAGCCAATTTTCCCTATCCAACCTTCTCTTGAAGTGAAATTGTATGATCTATTTGAAAATAAGTGTTGGGGGAAGATGTCTTGTATTGTACTACCTTATTTGGGGATACTTTGGGTGAATTTTTTTTTGAAGAGATGTTATTGCTGCTGAAAAAAAAAACCCATCCTGCTAAAAGCTTTGCCTCTTCTGGAGCTTCCATGATGAGAGAAGCTGTGCCTTTCTGGAGCTTCTAATGTAAAAAAGAAAGTTGTGCCTTTTCTAGAGCATTCAAGAAATATTATATTTTAGAAGATTGAAATTTTTTCTGCTGAAATGATGAACTGTGTGGAAATTCCTTGATACTCCATGAAGAAGGAGCTTATTTTCTACTAAGGGGAGTGAATAGGAGACCAAACTTTTGTGAAATTTAGACTAATGCAAATTTGCTTCAAAAAGAGCCAAGCCCTCTTCATTCAGCCTCGGAATTTTCACAATAAATCCTACCAACCGAAATCCACAGAACAACCTTAACAAGTCCTCATGATAAACATATGTCTTTGACTCACATCAAGTGGAGATTTAGGAATTTATCAAGCCTATGGTGACCCTTGTATGAGTTTGGATGAGAAAGACATTGCTAAAAAATTGAAAATTTGTGTGATGAGAGATAATGAAAGTTAGGTAAGTGTTTCGTGTGCATGGGATGAGAAATAAAGAGTAAATATATTGAATGGTCTTAAATTAAGAGCATGAAATAATAGAGTTTGATGAGGCATTATATATTTTGTTTCTTGTTTTCAAATTTGTGGATCTCATGGATATGTGTTTTGAATTTACATTGATTTTATTTTCATTCTTACTTGTGCAGGAGTCCACGTGATAAGTGTGGGGGAATTGATAGAGTTAATATTTTCATTATTATTTATATGTTTTTCAATGATTTAATCCCTCCTAATTATTCAATGTTAGTGTATTTGCATCATTTATGTGTTTTTGGTGTATTTTGGTCTTAAATGTGAAAATGGGGTAATTCTGTAAAATCGAAGTTTTATATAGCTTCTATTTTTCGGGAATAACTTTTATAATATGGGTTCAATTGAATTAAATTCTTTTTTTAGGATTCATATGCTTCTGGGCCTCAAATGTTCCTTCTGCAACAAGACCCAATTCGAAACCCAATGGTACAGAAAATTCAATCAAGTGGAGAAATCAGTTTGGCAGGCAGAATGGAACCCACTGCATTAAATATAGAATATCTCCTTCAGCTGACCATATAATGATGTTATTCCAGATTTTATAGATAGAGTACTGTAAAGGGACATTTCATATTAAATTTATTAAAATATGAATCTCATTAAGGAATCTTTTGGGCGCGTCCAAGTAAAGTGGGTGAAACAATGTTTGGCAGCCAGAAAAGTAATGGTCATTGATTCGGCCATATATTTCTTTACACCTGTCCAATGACTATCAAATTTTGAGGTTCGATAGAAAACCTCATTTCAAACATTCTATAAGAAAGGACCTCAGTGAGTTTCGGTCGACCGGTGGGCAGAACAGAGGAAAACTTCTGGAGGACAGAATCTGGTGCATCAAATTTGCTGTTCTTTGTTTTCTCTCTTTTGTTCTTCTTAGTTTTGTAATGAATTATTCTTTCCCCTTAGTCAAAATTACCCTTACCGTGGTGGGGTAAACTTCTGTGTGATTGCGGAAGGAGAGGGTTTCCATGTTGTATTTCATGAGTTCCTTCTCTTAATGTTTTAAAATCCTCTTCTCTTCTGTGAATCAGTTTCAATTTCCTATAACAGTTTTTATTATCATGTACGCTTGTATCTGATTTTTGATTCTATTTTTAATTTATATTTGGTCAATGATCAATATCTCCCTCCACTAGGTTCTGTTTTATAAACGATGGAATATACCGGGGCTTAGTGGTGAAGTACTCAGTGATCACCAGTACGTGTGTGAGGAGTAGTGAATGTTCTTGAGTACTTGGGATAAACAAGACCCGATTAGGAATTGCCTAAGATAATTGGGAGTATTTTATACCGCTCTATTACACATTGTAAGGAGATTAGACCAACTTAATATTTTATTAAATTTTATTCTCACATTTTTAATTGACCAAGGGAGTGAGAAGAAATGATTTTGGATTCACACTCTTAATGGTTTAGCAGAAGATAATTGGATAAATCCAAACTATGATAGAATTACAAATGGAGAACCGACCCTGACCTAATCACCCTTCTTATATAATAGTTTCAATCACATGATTTGTTAAGTTGTTCTCAATATTTTTCTTAAATTTCCTTCCTTTGTTTAGTTTCTTTCTTTACTTTTCACAAAAAATAATCAAATTCAGAAAAACAACCACGCTTCTTGATCTTATTTTATGGTGACAACTTAGTTGTTGTGCACTCCTCTCTGGAGACAACCTAGGATAACCACTCTAATTAATTTTAACTTAGGTAATATTTGTTTTTTTCACACCCCATGATAGGCACGTGTCACTCACCGCATGACGTTAAACTGCACAGATTTCAGAGAACTACGTGCGTCTTGATTCCTGCCCTTGCAGGATACGTAGCGACGCAAGGATTCCCTACCCTAGCCCAGCCACCTCAAACAAAAAAATGACCCTTCCCCCATGTATGGACCAGACTTACACTGGGTGTATTCTTCATCCTTACCGCAAGACGTTAAACTGCACGGATAAGAAAAACAAAAATAACCCCCCCCCCCCTTGTGTACGGACCAGACCTGTGTGGGGTGTATACTTCATCCTCACCGCATGACGTTAAACTTCACGGACTTCGTCCTCACCGCATGACATTAAACTGCACGGACTGCATCCTCACCGCATGATGTTAAATTGCACGGACTTCGTCGTGACCCACCCAAGACACATGGCGAAACGAGACGGAGATACTCCTTGGACATTTGGATGAATCCTCTCCATACATCAGACTCAACAACCCAGACAATTATGGATCCTCATAACCATTCATGGCCATCGGAAGTGGAAAGTCATCAACTTGGAGACACCTTTGCATGACTATGCATACCATGACCTCATTATTATTGCATATTGATAGCCCCTGGCCTGTCTACCAAAGGAAAAATTTCCTCGGGCGATAATTCTTCTAGCTCCGCACACCTACTCGCCTCAGGGCCCCCGTATCATGTCTCCCAATCCAAAATTTATGGATCAGTGGTTTACAAGTTCATTCCCCTTTTCACATCCAAATGATGCCAGGGTATCCCAACATTGTTAGCCTATGTATCCATCGATGTTTCACATAGCGACCTGCATCCATGAACATCAAGCCAGGGATAGGCTACTTTGGATCAATGGGCAATTGCAGTGAAGATGTTTCTTGTGTACTCGGACACCATTATCCCCACATACTGAACTCTATACTATGAGAAATATCGAATTTTCATAATCATTCATGGCTATTAGAAGTGGAAAGTCATCGACCTGAGGACACATTTCCATGACTATACATACCATTCCCTCAGTGGCTCTGCATATTTATATCCCCTGGCCCATCTACCAAAGGCAAGACTTCCTTGGGTGACACTCTTCCTAGCTCTATACGCTTACCGGCCTCAGAGCCCCCACACCACATCTCCTGATCTGGGAAAACTCAAAGTTACAGTTTACAACCTTCATCCCCCACCCTATTCAGAGCATATCAGTGCATGGTAACTTAGTTATCCTTTGAGTGATTGCAGCAATAGTCACCCAATGGTCCAAGCTCTATGACCGCTAAACTAGGATTACTTCATCCTCAACGCACAATGTTAAACTGCATGGAGTGAAGGTGAACCCCTACGAGCAAGATAAATCAGCGCAGGGAGCTCTCTATGCTTTAACATCAACCATGGACAAATATACCTGACATGTCTAGACATTTTCTTAACAAATGACAGAATTTGTGGCCCAGACAATCACAGATCATCAAAACCATTAACGAAAATCGGAAGTGGAAAGTTATTGACCCAGGGACACCTTTTCATGACTATGAATACCATTCCCCAAACAGATCTGTATATTGATATCCCCTGGCCCGTCTACCAAAGGCAAGATTTCCTCGGGCGGCACCCTTCCTAGCTCCGTACGCTTACCGGCCTCAGAGCCCCCATATCATTTCTCCAGATCCAAGAATCCCCGGAACCACGATTTACACCATCAACCTCTCTCCACATCTTGGACATGTTGAGATGTTCGAGCCCAATTGCATTATAATCAAGAGCAGCCTTCTCAACTATGTCCTTACCGCATGTCGTTAAACTACACGGAACATCTTGACCGCTTGGCATAAAGCTGCAAAGAACATGCATTAAAAATTCAGGGAAATGCATCCAACTACAGGCATTTTAACTAGTTTAATAATGCCCTTGTCCTTACCACATGACGTTAAACTGCACAGAAGCCGTCCTTGTCGCATGATGTAAAACTGCACGAAATTTAAAAGTGACCCTGTCCTCACTGCATGACGTTAAACTGCACAACATCCTTTAATAATGCTCATCATCCTTACTGCATGATGTTAAAACTGCACGGTCAAACCTATCATGGGTTTAGTAAGGAATAGAGTATTTTCTCTGTCCTTCAGTGCATGGGTCAGACCTACAAAATCCACCATCTCACACCTGTGTGAGAAGGGATTACTTCACCCATTCTCGGGATGTTTAGTCTAGATGTTTCTCCTGTATTCAGGAACCCTCTCATCATAAACCATACTCTGTACTCAGAAAAAATCCGAACTCTCATAAACCACCACTGGTGGTCCCGAATCTTAGCTTCCCTAAAGTTGCTCGGCTATCGAGATAATACAATCATAGACCTAAGGACACCTTTGCATGACTATGCATACCATGCCCTCAATAGCTCTGCATATTGATAGCCCCTGGCCCGTCTACCAAAGGCAAGATTTCCTTAGTCAATTCTTCTCTCCATACGCCTCTTGGACTCTAAGCCCCCATGTCTATCCCGGGATTCGGAAACCCTCTGAGCTATAGTTTACCAACCTCTTTTACAATCCTAAGTGAATACGGAAGAACGTCTTGGAAAAGATTACTGAGAACCATGAGAAGTCGTTCCATTTTAAATGATATCCCAATTGCATGACTTTAAACTACTCCAAGCTTCAACCATCCCTTACGCTAACTAAATTCTTAGGGAAGTGGTCTCACGACCACACTTCTGATTAGTACGGATGTTCTCAAAACCCTTTCAGATGTCACTTTCCCCTTCTGATCCACCCCTGGTGGTTTTTATAATTGTCCAAGCTACCCATGGTGGTTTCCTTGGGCCAGACTTCTGTGAAGTCCCCGGGACATCAGAAACTGACAGTCATTGACTTAAGGACACCTTTGTACGGATATGCATACCATGCCCTCAGCGGCTCTGCATATTGATCACCCCTGGACCATCTACCAAAGGCAAGTTTTTCTTAGGCAATGCTCTTCCTACCTCTGTACGCCAACGCGACTCCCATGCCTTGAGACATTCCCTGAATGTCGTTAAAATTTAAACATGTTCCCCCCCCCCACGTGCTTCTGAAGGGTATTGAGACATCCTTTAATCAACCAAACCTCATTGGGGCCCTCACCCCACCATGTCTGGTCAAAGCTGTTCAACCTAAAACATCAGTAATGATAGTCTTGTCAGTGGGACTTTAAGCCACTCACGAAAAGAGGCACAAAGCCTGTTAGGCCAAAAACCCAAAAAGGGTGACCTAAGAAAAAGCCGGGATATACCCACTGGGTCCACACTAAATGGGCCTTGAAAAAATTAGGGTATTAAAAGAAAAGACAAAACGTTTGTGGGGATTCTCTACACAACCCCAGCAATAGTCAAACTATGCTCACTGGATTCCATGGTCCAGGAAAAAGATTAGAGATTGTTATCATTTTCCTGAATTATGGTTAGTTCTGATTCAGTAGGTTGTTACTCATGAAACAATTTCTCCAGTAATAACAAAATTCAAAAAAAGAAGAAATCAACGTAGATTTTATTTCGTTGAACAAAAGGGGAGGGAGTCCACAAGCTGGGGCCTCTCCCTCATAGAAACAGAAGTGGTATAACAAAGTGTTCATAAATAGCTCTAACAGTTACAAAGGATCCTAGACTGCTCTCTCTGTCATATCAGCAACCGAGCGGTGAATGTTATCGAAAGTCTTCTCTAGCACAACATTCTCCTTGGCCTCAACTTCAGCCAGCGAGTGATTATGCTTCACTGACATTTAGAGATAATTGATCCCTTTTTGGTGGATTCAAGGTTACCAGTCAGAGTCGACAACCGATTCTGCAGCATCGCTGCTCAAGTCTCACATTCATGCAGCTCAGCGGACAGGGAAACCACTTGATCTCGAGTGCTCGCCTCCTGTGTTACTAGATGATGAAGCTTCGTCATGGTCTCCTCCAAGTATCGGGTCCTGCAATAAGAATCAGCGTGATGATCAAGTTTTCATTCACTAGAGGAAACTTCCTCACGGGCCATAACAGCCTGACAAGCGAGAAGATGGCACTACCGATAGTCAAAGCCACCTGAACCCAAGCCCAGGAAAATCTATCGAAGAGCTTCGGTTTTAGTTTCCATCTCAGTAAGAGGAGTTTCAGAAACAATCTCGCAAATCTGAGGCCAGGCCCACCCCCGCACTTCTCGGTGGTCTGCTATGGCATGAGGATATTTGGTATCCTCGCCCGGTATCACGAAAATGAAGTCTAGCATTGCAACCAGAGCAGACATGTGCTCGCTAGAATTTGGTTCCGAAGCTGGAAAGTCTGGAGCCTCTAACCCTGGTTCAGGCTTGAGGATCACGTTACTAAGCTCAGTATCGACTGGAAAAACTTCTGAGATTGTCTCAGTGGGACCCGAAACCATGGGGTCGTCCTCATCCATGTCCAAGAAGGATGAAACCATATAAACTTCGACCATCGCAGGGCTGGGATAATAAAATCCCATGATTCTCTTTGATCGACGATCCATCAGTCGATCCTCCCTTAGAGCTGATAAGGAAGGTGTGGTGGACGCAACAGCCACATTACCACCTGATTTTGGAACCTGCCGGACAACCTTCCCTAGGATCCCACCGGGATAGTGTTTTGTCCATGTTTTTTCATACTCCAAGGAAAGGCCGGAAGCCGCCCCCATGACAGGAAAGGGAACGATTGTGTCAGATCCCTCCCGCGTTAGCATCATCCACCATTTATGAAGTGTGTCCGGATGCAGTCCTTGAGCCTGAGGAGAGGGAAAAACATGGATTTGCATGCACCCAAACTGGTGAGAAAAAGGATACAAGACATAAAGTTCACACAGAGAAACCTCATCAATCCGCATAGACAGAAATACGTACTGTAAATAGATCATGAAAGAACGCTCCTCCAGGCTCCCCTAGAGGTTTTAAACTACGATTCTAGAAGGGGTGTGGTAGGGAATAAAAGAAAACTGGGAGAAGTCACTCAGAAGCTCTAGGACTTCACCAGAACTGAGGTACTTCAAGAGAACTCCAGATATATCCAGCAGGGTAGGCCAAAAGGTAGGAAGCGAGATGGCCATGTTGTGATGATGCTCACAACAACGATAGTGATCCGCTACCCAGCCGTAAAAAAATTGAAATTTCCCACTCAGATGGAAGGGTGACCCACCCTTCTGCATGTGACCCAATAGTTCATAAATACGAGCCAATGTGGGCATGGCCAAATTCACCGGGTGGCCCTCTGCCAGCTCAACTTCCATCATCAGGGTGCAAGCCCTAACGCCAGGATTGATTTCCCGATATGGGAATAGCCACCCACTCAAAAACATAGAAAACATACCTGCCAGCTGCAGAAGGGGAGGCACGCTGGGGCGCACCTCGTAACCCCATGAAAGGTAGTCACCTGCCTCCAGAACCGCCCAGTAAGAACTTGGGATGGTTCGTGACTGTCTAGAAGGATGAGTCCTGGGGTGCTTGATCTTCAGAACATGACCAGTGGTGTCTAGAAATAACCCTATCTAGGTGCTATAAGGAATAAGAGAGCAGGCACGCAATGCCTGACCCAGTGACTGCTCTGCCATAACCAGCAGATCCATTTCCAATGAAGGCACTTGTTCGACATCGTCCCATGCTTCAGGGATGGGTAGAAACTTGTCATACATCGCACCAATGATTGGAAGGCCCCCTAATTGGTGGATTTCCCACAAACTAATTCCAACTTCATCGTGGGAAAAGTGGAAGTTATTAGTTATTGAACACCAACGATTGAGCAGGTCAGGCAGGATCAAGGATGGTGGGTAAATAGAAAATTGGGAAGCCCACACTATGGAGTACAAATTGACTGCTTCCAGTGACTCGGGAGACTCCCGACAATGATGATGGACCCAGAAGGCCTAGGTCCAGTCATTTGAGAAGAGACCACCAGATCGAAGATCTCATCTAGGAATCCACCCACATTCGAATCCACTCAAGAAAAGTTTAATGGAGGGGTAATTCTTGGAGACAACTTCTTGAGAAGGGTCCTGATCGCACTGATCACTTTGGTTCCAAACAGAGCCTCTCAAAATGAAAGTGTCTTTTGGATCAAAATCAGAGGTTATCTCCCCCAATGGGGTCAGGTTCACCTGAATGCGCTTTGGTGACACCTCCAAGAAAAGAGACGAAAGACCAGAGAAGGTAGGGGGAATAGGGATGTCATCTTGAAGACCGAATACATAAAGAGGAAGGCGATGTGATAATGGATAATCCAGGTGCTCAGGAGGGAGCAAGTCTTTTAGAACACAATCATCAGGAGTATTAGATCGACTGGGGTTCTCCTTAGTGCTCTCCGCTCTACGAACCATAGCTGGACGTCTCCCTGAACCAATTGGGAGGGGCTTGGCAGTAGGTCTAGGTGAAGGGTGAGGGAGAACCATATTTTATCCCTACATTATGAAGACCATGCAAATGGTTAGTCTGGAATAATAAAATCTGAACAAAAATACCCGATGTATGGAAAAGGCATCGAGAAGCCTTCAAACATGCCTCATAAAGTTGTTCGTGATGACTGTATCCCGCGAACCAGCCCTTCGCAGAAGGGGTCCACGGTACTCTGTCCTGTGGATAATTGGCTAGAAAATCACGAACCAGGTTGCTCCATGGAATTTCAATCCCAAATTTAAGTGGTTAAGTTCAGAAGACTCAGAAATTTTCAAAGTCTAGAAGATTTTAGTTTGCGGACTATCAAAACCATGGAGTGAGTTCCTCTGTGGCCCATTGTGACATAATTTTTTTGATTAATTAAAAAAATTTAGTTTTCAGCGGGGATGTTGGTCCACGGATGAATAATGACGCAAAGGAGGAGTGGTTCACGGAAGTCGCAGGCAGTTCGTGGACGAAGCGTTTCATGAGGGAATGAGCACATAGAGGTGAGGGAGCTCTGGTTTCGTGAAGAATATTGTAAAGGACAAATGAAAGGGGCCTCCATATTTATAGGCATGGTCCCCTACCGGGTCCACTTCCCTGTCGCAACCCATCCGAGTTTCAGGACCACGCTGTATCAGAATAGTCTCCTCTTCGTTCCGATCGGACCCCATTCCGATGGGGGGCATTTGTAGGGTCCTAAAAAATCCGAAAAGGATATTTCACCCAAATCCCCCAAAGAACTGGGGGAAAGAATGGAGAAAATTCAAAGAAGGGCACAAACAGGACCGGTCCGCGGACCGGTCCCATGAAAACACAACGCACGACCGGTTCCGCAGAGTTTCCTTCCTCCACGGACCATCGTCATTCGCGAAATAGAGGAGGAGATCATCCACGGGTGCGAATCAGGGCGAGCACCAATCCGGTTCACCGTCATGAACCGCCCCAGTCGTGGGCAGTGTCAGTCGGCCCGAACTGCCTCCACTGTCATTCGCAAAATGTAGGCGGAACCCTCCGCGGCTGTGAAGCACTCCCCGAGTTCGGTTCGTGGGTGGGGAGAAGTGATCATTACCCACCATGAGTCTCAGATTGACCAAGTAAGACATAAACCAGGTTTTCAGTCATGGGCCTCCACAAAAGGTGCCACGTGACCACAGATACATCTCTTTCCCCACTCTATAAAAGGAGACCGAGGGGGGAAAGGGAGGGGGATTCAGATTCGAATGATTCGAAGGCAGAGGAAGAGGATTCATAGAAGAGCGATCAGATTCGAGTGGAAGGATTTCAAAGGTTTAGGATTTCGCAAACAGTGAAGTTCCAGTTCGTGAACCAGAGCAGGTATAAACCTGGGAACGAACTAATAAGGAACCAAAAATGCATAATAATTTGGTGAACCGTGAACGTAAAATAACATAAAAAGATAAGAAAGTTAACCAGATCCCCTCCACGGATGCACTCCCTGCGGACCAGGGTGTTTATGCCTCTTTTCCGATCCGCCGCACCGCGTATCACCCTCCTACGTGGGAGAATCCTCGACCGACGAACCCCTGATCGGCACCGCCACTACTCGCGTGGACCCCTCCACATACCAACCTTGTACATGGGCCGGACCTGATGTCGTGAACCCTCTTGGTTCGCGGGATGCCAATCAGTCCGCAGACCCTCCTAGTTCGCGGACGGCCTCTCAGTCTGCGGACTACCCTGGCTCACGAACAACTTCTGCATCCACGTAGCACTTCCCTACGCGAAGGGAGCCACCACCCATACCCCTGAGTGGCTCGCCAAATCCTACGGAGTTCTCATTCCTCAAGCCACATGAAGTCCTTCCAATCTGGCCTGATCCCCCGTGTCTCCCTCATTGGCCTATTCATCGGCCCCGAGCCGAGGCCTCCACCAGAGCCACCAGATCCGCATGGTGTAACCCTCAGGCACATCATCATGCCATTTTGAGTTCACATACCCACGGTAAGTGAGGGAGAAGGGGTTTCCCCAACCCTTGAGCAGGTTCCTGAAGCATGCCTGGGTTCACATTATCATGGTAATGCGGGGTCCGAGCCTGGGATCCCCCCATTCTGCCTCTACTCGCTAGGATGAGGGACCGCACGCTTCGGTGGTTGGGCACTTCTCCCCTCCCCTGAAAGGGGGAGGCATACCCGTCCGAAGGATTCCATCCCCATGCACCTTGGTACTTCCCCTGGGAACAAGAGAGGTGACGGGCACATGAGCACCCCCTTTCCCTCTCCCGTTCCGCTTTGTCTCCATGGGCATCCACATAAGAGTAAGCCTCGACCTTATGGGCTACTCCACACGTATGACCCACTCCATTCCTCATGGGTGCACCTTTCGTGACGTGATCGTCTGGTCCTTTCTGCCTCTTGTTTCTCACACCGAGCATGAATCATGTGGGCTTAGAGTAAGCATCGACCATGACATCCTCCTATGGGCCTCCTCAGAGTGTAAGCCCCAATCCATTCCTATGGGACTCCTCAGACTGTAAGCCCCAACCCATTACTATGGGCCTCCTCAGAGTGTAATACCCAACCCATTAATATGGGCCTCCTCGGAGTGTAAAGCCCAATCTGTTGCGAACTACATGGACTTTGATCCCCGCCTCGTAGGCTGGGTACGTAGGAATCCTCCAAGAGGTTCAAGCCCGACCACCATCGGACCCCCGGGTCCACATTCATGTCGGTTCTCTGACACTCCTATGTGAACTACGTGGACTTTGATCCCCAAATACTAGGCTGGGTACGTGGGAAGCCTCCAAGAGGTTCAAGCCCGACCACCATTGGACCCCCGGGTCCACATTCATGTATTCTCTTCAAAACTCCTATGCAAACTACGTGGACTTTGATCCCCACCTCCTAGGCTGGGTACGTAGGAAGCATCCAAGAGGTTCAATCCCGATCACCATTGGACCCCCGTGTCCACATTCATGTCGGTTCTCTGACACTCTTATGCGAACTACGTGGACTTTGATCCCCGCCTCCTAGACTGGGTACATAGGAAGCCTCCAATAGGTTCAAGCCCAACCACCATCAGACCCACGAGTCCACATTCATGTCTGTTCTCTAACACTCCTATGTGAACTACATAGACTTTTATCCTTGCATCCTAGACATGGTATGTAGGAAGACTCCCTGTGGTTCAATCCCAACAATCGGTCGATCTGACTATCTTCACGCCTGTTCACTGCACCACTCCTATTGCCTCCTCAGTGATTCCAGACTCCTCGGGGTCATTAATCCAATGAGGGATGGTAAACCTCGGGCATAAATGACTCCAAACCCCTGCGTTCAACTGACCATTTCCAACTAGGAGAAATTTTTGGATACTATGTTTGGGTATAAACCAAAGATTCACAAACATATGAATACATCTTAAATCTATAAGAGAGTCCTAGAACATTCAATAATTCCCCCCAAAAGGGTGCGATGAGCCTGACTTCCCATCCTCTCAACCAATGTGAGTTCTTAAGCATTACTGGCCAAACCACCTAGTGGATGCCTAGATTTGGAAAGCAGGTCCACGTATCGTTGGATATGGAACCATTGGGCATCTCGAAACGAAGACTGGTGTACCCAACTTTAGCAATCGAGCAGGGCTCAGCCATCCGTGAGATCGACGGTCAGGCGCGTCGGTCCTCCATCTCTCCACGAAGGGGAAATGGATCAAAACAGGAGTAAAGAATAATTATATGATTATTTTAAAGTGATTTTGATTCTGAAATAGTATACATACACTTCAATACAATTCCATGATCATGGGAATGATATCATCGCCTGTGCGTACGTACGGCCTACCGTCTCCACGATGTGATGTGACTCGTTCTACATGATCTTAATTGAATAATGATTATATAAATGAATTGAATGAATAAATATGATATATATTACACTAATACCGTTATGTAAATAAGGTATCTATAACCTAAAAAAGATTAATTAGAATTTATTCGACAAGACATGCATAACAACATAAAGCAATGAACACCCTAATAACAAGTAGCAATGAAATATTACTAATAAGAAGATAATAATATGACCATTTATGATATCATAACAATTAATATGATTATTTAATAAGTCAATGACATTATTTAAATAATTATACAAGAGGTTTGGATACGTATGAAGCATATCAGACTTAAGGTAAGGGAAAATCTCGCAATCTCATTTTTATCCGAGATTGTTTATACTTTTTAATTTACTGGGGAATATTTATCATCCACATACATGTTTCCTCAATATGTAATATTATTTATATCCTCATAAAATTTTTTAAATCCAATTTTACTTATTGGTGAATTTTTAGTAAAATATATGAAAGGAATATTTTGTCATTTTCAGTACGAGATATTTTTTGACTTTTTCGGCCAAAGTACGAGAAGAATGTTTTTTTAACTTATAAAACATGAATGGATTTTTATGATTTCATAGAACATTATTTCCATGAAGATTCCTTTAAAATTATTCAAGTTTATTTTTAATCAACTTCTTTTAGCTTAAAATTTTATGACATGTTAAGAAAGGAAAAAAAAATTTGAAGTAGAAAAGATATTTTCCCCAAGAATGGAGATCAAGTGTTTTATCAAAATTATTTTCCATATAAGATAATATAGAGTTCTATTTCTATCTCTATTATTACATTTATTTCATTATGTTATGATGGAATTATTTTTATTAAGTCCTTTTATCGATTATGTTGTGATGACATGATATTTATGAATCCCATTTTTATTACATGGGTTATGCTATGATATATGATTTATGATATTGTGGAACACATAAGAATGGTTTCATTATGAGATGGGTGGGACCTATATCTCCCTAAAATTCATTAGGTAAATATTTATGTCTCATGAGATAGACATGGATGGAATGGAAAGTTAATCTGGTTCAGTGATATAGGACTGGAATGAGGAGTGAACTCGGTTCAGTAATGGACTTTGTCCGCTATGATAGTCTTGGCAATGAGTCTTGACTAAAATGAAATGATTTTCTATGATTATGTGAGTATGCCACAAAGTTTCATGTTTTCATTTATGATTATTGGGATTACATTTCACTACTATGATTTATCCCATGTTATGATATTATGATATCTTTTGTAGGTTAAGATATTCAAAATGTTATTTTCTTATGAATATAATATGATTGATATTTATTTTGTTTACCCTTACTGAGCATTTGAGCTCACCCTTTTGTATTTTTTCTTTTCCCTAGGTCAGGAAGAAGGGTATTAGGTAGGATATTCCAAAAAGGGACTCTAGATATGATAAAATAAGCAGGAGACAATGTAGATGATTTATGAATCAGTTGTTTATGTTTCCCAGTTTCTAAAGATGCTATACCTAAAGGGTACTATCATGGTTTTGTTATATCTTGTAATAAGTATTCTTTAATTCTGAATTAATAACCATGTATATAAAGTATGGGTCATTATAGTTATACCTCGGGAAGGCTTCCTACATACCCTTCATAAGAGATAGGGATCAAATCCCGTGTACTTTGAATGGTCACAACTTAATGTCTTGTTGTACAAAAAAGGGGCATGCATTTTAACGTCATGGAGGATGATGGTGGACCGACATGGAGTGGTCAGGAATGATGGGTGTTGGTCTTGATCCTCAGGGAGGATTCCTACATACCTTCATAGGAGACAAGGATCAAATTCCACGTAGTTTGGAAGGGTTTGGTGAACCGACATGAATGGGTCGAGACCAGTAGGTGTTGGGCTTGAACCTCAGGTTGGCTTCTTATGTTCCTTGCCTTGTCCAGGATTAAAGTCCACATAGTTCTATTGGTTTGGAGCCCACACACTAAGGTGTCCCATGAAGGATTCCATGTTCAATGATTACTCTCATCTCACGTTAGTCATGCTTGGTGTGAGAAACAAGATGCAGCAAAGACCTGACGATCACGTCGTGAAAGGTGCGTACGCCGGAAGTAGAATGGGGCTTACACCTGATTAGCGGCCCAAAGAGGAAACAGGGTCTTAAGTGTGGTTAGGGGACCAAAGAGGAAACATGGGCTTATGCATGGATAGCAGCCCTGGCAGAAAATTAGGGCTTAAGCATGGTTAGAATCCCAGAGATATGGAGATTGGGACTCACTTAAAGATGGAGGCCTAGTGGAGACAAAGCTCAGAGGGATAGGGACGAGATAAAGAAGGTCCCTATGCCCCTTTCACCTCTTAGTATTTGGAACCAAAGAGGACAGGAGGAGCAGGTGTGCTACCCCCTACAAGAAAGGCTAGGGGTTACACCACGGTGGTTAACTTTCCCCATGAACAAGTGCCACTCCAGTAAAGAGGATTTCATTCCATGTGAGGAAGATCTCACTCCCGTAGAGACAAGCGAATGTGGAGAATGTTCATGGTGGGGCACCCCATGTGTGATGTAAGGGGTGAGACCATTGTTTAACATCGTGTGATGTAGATGATGGTTCTTGGAAGTTTATCGTCCTGTAAATCAGATGAGGAAGGTTCACTCTGCACCCCTTGGACTTAAAATAACTAATTCCCACTCACCCTTAGGGAAGGGAAGGCATCAATAATGTTGTGATGAGGGGGTGTCGTGGAGTAATCCACTATGGGGACCACGTTAATGGGGCTATCCGAAGAAGAAATAGTTGTTAACATGCCTATGCGAAGAAGCATAAGGCTTAGAAACACAACGTAAAGCACCACCCAAGGGACTTTGAAATCACTTCCTACAGACCAAGAAAGTCATACGGGAAAAGGGGTTTTTAAGCAAAATGGTTCACAAGAAGAGGCCTTGTGAAGCCCTATTGCTCCATGTAGTGGAGGGGCTTTGAAAAGGGGTATTCTCCTGAAAGTGGGGTTTCCTAGCCTAGGCATAGGGCATAGGTGCACGTGGAGGGTGCTTCGTGCAACAGAAAGGCTCTCACAGAGTAGGGCTTTGTGAAGCAATGGTGCCTTAAGATGCATAGCACTATGAAGCTGTATACCTCGCAAAGCATAGTGACCCTACCTTAGTATGTGGTTCAAATATGAATGTATGGTACTTCTCAAAGCATGAATGCTTTGAGAAGTCTCAAGTCCCCTTTGGGATCTCCTTCCATTGTAAATGCATGTGGGCTTTGGGAAGGGAATCCCTACGTGAAGAGGGGTTGTTTTTAAGCCAAGGTAAAGGCATTTGATGATGAAAAAGTACCTTTAAGAGCTTATTTTTTATAGAGAATAAAGTGATTCACGATTTGAGAGCTGATAAGATGAAAGGTCAGAGTATCCATCCTTTGAGATCAGGGGAAACCCAATATTTATAGGCAAGAGGAGGCACGAAGCAGGGATCGCTCGATGAAAATCCACATGGCGCTTTGTCGTAACCGCGGAGCCTCCCACCAAATTGCTTCGTGGAAGCTTCAAAAACCTATTTTGGATCGTAGAGCCTCCCCCATCTTTGCTTCGCAGAGACTTCTTAAATGTATCTCCGATCACAGAGCCTCCTACCTCATTTCTTTGTGGTGACTACACAAATGTCTTTCAGATTGCGGATCCTCCCACCTATTTGTTTCACGGAAGCTTCACAAACGTATTTTGGATCACAGAACTTCCCACCTTATTTCTTCGTGGTGGATTTGAAAATTTATTTTGGATCACAGAGCCTCCCTCTTGTTTGCTTTGCAGTGCCCACAAAGGGGGTGGCTTCACGCCATCCGCAGTGTTGTGGGGATTTGTGAATAGGCTTCACGAGGCAGCCTCATTGGAGGTGGTTTCCTCTTTGCAATTTATTTTCCTTTCCCCATATTTTGGATCCAACAGATATGTACCCCATTAACTAAATACACTAGGCATCATGATATTTTGGGGTTTTATTAATTTTATCATTATTTAATAAATCAATAAATAAAGTGTATTGAATATATGGGTTATTGTAGTTGGTATCAAAGAAATGTATACTTATTTTTGAGTATTCATATTAAAAAACTCTAGTAAAAGGATTTGAGATAATAATAAACATTTTAAAACAACCCTAAATTTTGGTAAATAATAGATTAACTGGATTCCAAGAAATTACATCCACTTTTAGATACAACATGTGGATGTGGATCTAAAACTGTTGTACCTAGGGGTAATGACCATGAAATGAAACAATGGTTGGACTAGATCATCACATGGTTCATGAAAATCTTCCCTACAATACACATAGTTTTAAAATCCTGTAGTAAATGATTTGGTAAACTCATAAGCTATTTACAAACAATTATAAAGGGAAAAAAATTCCCATAAGATTTTATATTATAAAATTGACCCTAGATAACTTATATTGAAAACTATAAATTCATACGTTAAGGAATATATTTCATTGGAGAGTTATCCCTTTATTGTTCATGGTTTCCCATTTGTATGATTAATAGTTTAAATATACTCATCCCTATTTTTCCATTTATTCTACTCAATGGACCAAAATAGGATGAATCGATTCAACAACCAATGTGAGGGGAAATGTAATGACTACCCAAATGAGATACCCAACCCAATGGGAGAAGGAATCACAAACTTAATTACAATACTCTATCAATTGAATCATTTTTTGAACCAAAACATGAATCAAGATGAATTCACAAAACCCCCTAATAAAGATAAAGTTCATATTGAAACCTTTATGAAACAAAGGCCTCTAACATTCATTGGATCTTCAAAACCTATAATCACAAAAAAAAAATGGATCAAATCCATTGAAAATATATTCTCCATCATTTAATTCTCTAATAATGATAATTTCATGCATGATATTTATAATATAGTATTAGAATATGATCAATGATGTGTATAGGTAAAAAATATGATTCCCAAGGAGGACAATAAAGTGATGGAGGGGAATGGATTCTAATTTTTTTCTAAAAAAAATTCCTCACCCTCACAGATTTAAAATGGAGATGTACTTACTTATCCTTAAGAAAAATGATGACGAATCCATTAGGTCATATGAAGAAAACTTTATAATACTTTCATGATACAACTCTAACATTTTATTACCTATGAACGAAAAGTTAACCGCTTCTTTGGTGGGATATATCCAACTATATGAAGAGCCTTATCACTATGAGGAAATTTTTTGTGATTCCCTCAAAGTAAAAGTTCTATAATAAAGGAATGATCCAATAAAACCTCATCCGATTATCCAATGTTTCAACTGCAATGAATAAGAACACTATGTGAATCAGTTCCCCAAGCTAAGGGTTTTCAATGAAAACCAACAAAAATATATAATTCCTGGAGAGAAAGGGTTAGATTATACCTTTAAAACTATAGAGGTGGAAATTGATAACTATTTGTTGATAGTTACACTAGTTAATCACTAAATAATAGTGAATTTACTTTTTTTTCTTCTAGTTTTATATAGTCATTAATATCACACAAGCTTAGTATAACTATTAAAACACCACCTCATAAAATGGAATTTATCTTATTGGTGAATATTATTAATTCATAAATTATTATATCCCGAACATATAAGTTATCCACTATCCATATTAGATGGATAAACTTCCCAATGAACCTTATGATACTCACTTTAGTGGAATTTTATGAAAATCCTTTTATGGATTGTATATATATATATATATATCCAATATAAATCGCTAAGAAAAGGAAATAAACTTATGTATCATGAATTGTCCAACAATTATATATAAGTTTAAGGAGTAGTGTGAATCCCATTTGGTATCATCTTATCAAGTATGGATATTATTACCCTATGAGAAAGGATATCTTTCTCAAATTATTGAGTCTAAAGAAAAGATCATCCTTGAATACATGCCCATTGTGAGTGAATACACTGATGTGTTTCCCATTGAATTGTTTATTCTTCCCCCAATATTTGAGGTTGAGTTTTCAATCGAACTTATACCTAGATATATACCAAAATCCTAGACAACAAATAAAATGGTCATTGTTGAACTCGAGGAGCTAAAAAAGAAACTATATGAAAATATGGATAAAGGTTTTATATGCCCATGTTATTCACTATGGGGAACATCAGTCCTCTTTACTAAGAACAATGGAGGGTCAATGTGCCTCTAAATTGATTATCATGATCTCAAAAAATCCATGATAAAGAACAAGTATCCTCTTCCAAAAATTGATTACATTTTATATCTAGTACATGGATCCTAGTACTTATTTAATGTGAATCTTAATTTAGGATATTATTATGTAAATGTAAAGAAAGAGGATATCCCCAAGACAACTTTTGATACAAGTTTTGGGAACTATTTATTTATAGTGATTCCATTTGGACTCACTAATTCTCCAGCAATGTTCATAGAATTTATGAGTAGGGTTTTTAGGGATTACCGCAAAAACAATTTGGTAGTATTTATAGATGATATTCTTATATACTAATAAATAAAGGAGGAACACAAGGAACATTTGAATTATATACTGAAGACTTTTCGAAAGTAAAATTTATTTTTAAAGTATATTAATTGAGATTTATGTATGGAGATAGTAAATTTCATAGGTAATTTCATCACTAGTAAATGGATATCTTTAGATCCTTAAAAAACTAAGGCAATTGACTGATTTTCAAGACTAACATCTATGATGGAAATATATAGTTTTTTTTGTATTTGTGGGGTACTATCAAATTTTTTTGATAAACCTAACATGATTTTCATGATAACTAACTATGCTAACTTAGATATGTTTCCTTTTTTATGGAATAATGAATGAGAATATATCATAAAGTATTGAAGAAGAGGCTAATCACTACACATGTTATCACAATACCCACAGTGGGGATGGATTTGTGTTCTACATCAATTTATTTAAAAATGGATTGGGGTGTATAATCATTCAATATAAATAATCAATAGCCTACAACACTTTCCAATTTAATATAAATGATTATAACTACCCAACTCATGATCTTAAATTGGCTCCAGTGATATTCACATTGAATATTTGGTGATATTACCTCTACAGTGTAAAGTGTGACATATATGAGGATTATAAAATACTTAAGTATATATTTTCATACAAGTATATTAATATTATCCTAGGAATGTGGTTTGATATGATCATGGATTATGATTTTTTAATCCAATACCATAATGGGAACGTGAAAAAAGTGGTAGATTCTCTATGTAGAAATGATCCCACAACACTATACATGATGGGGATTAAAAGGTATCTAATATTCCTAGACATGAAAAGTAATGTTATGGAAATACTAAAAGGATATTTATCCTAACTTACTCAAATAAATCCTCAAGAATCCATTATTTATAGTTTCAAGGGGCCCTATAAAGATGACGAGGTGTTGAGAAAAAATGTGGTGTATATTCAAGAGTTCAAAATTTGAAAAATGTGGAGTTATAAGGATTGGAACACGGAAATGTGTCTCATAAAAACCATAGATGAAAAGGGAAATTTGTTATGATGTACATAGATACTCCTTATCTATTTATTAATGAATCACTAAGATGTATAGAGATTTTAAGCAAAACAGAGTTTGGGATAACAAGAAGAAGGAGATTGAAATTTTTTTATCACAATACATGGTATACCAACAAGTCAAGATTGAATGAAAGACATATGTTGAATTTTGTAATGAAAACATTTCCCATACCAGTATGTAAAATTGAAAACAGAACATTGGGTTTAATTAAAGGCCTCTCCAAGACCCCTAAAGGCAATAACGCTATCTCGGTGGTAGAGTATTTCCTAACCAATTCAATGATTTTCATTACTATTAGGGAAGATGTATCCGTTGTCTGACTCACTAATATATACATATTATAAGTGGTAAGACTGAATGGAATTCCACTCTCTATTTTATCTGATCAAGATCTGAGGTTTACCTCGATGTTTTGGAGAATCCTTCAACAACTGTTGGATATAGAGTTGATCTTTAGCATAGATTATCTCCCTTATAAGGATGGTGAATCAGAAATAACCATTAAAAAACTAGAGGATATGTTGAGATCAGTTAAAATGGATTTATAAGGATGTTGATATCGAAACCTTCCCATAGTGCAGCTCTCATATAATTACAATTTCCATTCTAGATTTCAAATAGTACCTTATGAGGCTCTGTATGGGAAAGGGTTTTGGACTCCAACTTGTTGGGATAAATTTGGTGAGTAGAAGATGATGGGACCTTATCTTATACAATATATTATAGAGATGGTTTAAACCATTCAGTTTCATATAAAATCCACACAAAGTCGACAGAAAAGCTATACAAACAATCACTGATGAGACTTGGAGTTTGAGGTTAAAGATAATGCGCTCCTTCATATATCATCATGGAAAAAATTCATGTGGTTTGGGAATAAGGGAAATATTATTCCAAGATACATGATCTACTTTATATTTATGGTTGAATTATATTTTTGGACTATCAACAAGAATTACCACCAAACCGGTCTCTAGTATATGATGTACTCTATATATCCCTCTTAAGAAAGTATATACCAGAACCATCGCATGTATTGAATCTAGATGTGGTACCATTGGATAATGATATTTCATTTGATGATTAGATAATGAATAAATTAAACATAGATATAAAGTTCTATGAAATAAGAAAATTTAATTGGTTAAAGTATTTTTCTGGAACCACATGTTTGAGGAAGTGATTTGGGAACAAAAAGATGTGATTAAATATATGTACCCTCATCCATTTTAGTGTATGAAATGAAAATTTCAAGATAAAATTTTCTAAATGGGGGAATAATGTAATGACCCAGACTTTTAGAAATAAAATACCATTTTTTAATGAATAAGTGCATTATTAAGTAATGTAACTATAGAAAACACATTCACTACTTTGGTTATTTTGGATAATTTTAGTTTGTCGGATTTAAAATACCATTAAGAATTATAGTCATTGAAAGTATAGTTTTTTGTACAATTACTGTTAATAATTGTATATTAAGGTTTATAGTAAAATCTAATTGACACATATGGAAGAAGAAATTTCCTTGACCAGTAGGATCCTACCCTATGGAGCCCATTTATTAGATCTTGTGAGGGAGAAGGAATCACTGGAATTTTACATTGATGAAGTCTGTGCTAAGATTCAATAACTAAATAATGAGAAATATTGTTAATGGGAGAAGATCAATCTTATCAAGTTCATATCCTAAACTATGTTCACTGACCCACACCAAGAAAATATCACCCTTACACACCTTACTATTACAGAATACAGATATGCAATAAGGTGTCGTGTATCTAGACCCTAAAAGAATGAATTTGATTTTTTTTATAATAAATTAATGATTATAATTATCTTTTTATTATTATTTTTTAAATGAACAAATAATTAGTTTGATAAATATTATATTTTGATGCGATGAAAATAAAATTTTAATTTTTGTGAAATGTATAGTTTAAACCAAAACACCTTTTTTTATAAATTCAATAATCGATGAAACAAAATATATTTTAATAAAATATTATCAATAAATAATATTTATTTCATATACTGATAATATAATTTTAAGAATTTACATAAAATGTTTATAAGTTTTAGAAAATGATTATAATAAACAACACTATCATTCAATAAATGGGGATTTTTGATTTAAAATTTTAAATTCACACTTTGGTAGACTTATTTTGATAAAATAAATATTATTTTTTAAATACACACATTTAAATAATCCAATGGTGAATTTTTTCATACATTTCAGAGACAATTTAGTTTTTATGTAAAATTAAATACTTTATAAATATATTTTATGTATTATGACATAATAAAATCCCAAAAGTGATGTAATAAATACTATAAAGAGTATTAATTAACAAAATTATTTTTTCCATTTTAAGATATATTTTTTGATATTATTTTATTAATTCTATAAACTCCTAATGAGTCGTACAAAATGTATTACATTTGAAGGTTTTAAAATCAATTCGTTATAAACATGGATTACTTCCACATTAGTAAGGGTATTATTTTAACGAGGTAGGTTCTCAGACTTATAAAACAATTAATGTTGAGTCAATAAGGATATCTTATGACTTCTCTATTCCTTAGGGTTTTATGTTTTGAAAGTCATAAACACTTTTTCTTAAGTTCTGAATATATTTTTCAAGTTCTATATTTTTTTAAGATCCGGAGTTATCATTTCTTTATGCTTACAGATATAAAACTATGTTTTTCCTTTATGTTGGACTTACAGATCTATAATTCTGATTTTCCATTCAGTTATTTTTACAAGATTTGTCTTTCTGATTTTGTCATTCAGTTTTTACATTTCTGAATCCAGAATATATGTGATTCAGTTTTTATGATTCCGAATTCGGTGTATATATGATTCAGTTTTTATGATTCAAAATCTGGTGTATATGTGATCCAGTGTTTATGATTCTGAATCTGGTGTATATGTGATTCAGTTTTTATGATTCCAATTCCAGTGTATATTTGATGTTGATTCTCAATACCGATTTCGGTGTATATGTGATGCCGATTTTCAATACCAATTCCGGTGTATATTTGTTGCTGATTCTCAATACTGATTCCAGTGTATATATGATGTCGATCTTCAATACTGATTCTGATGTATATGCGATGCCGATTCTCAATACCGATTTCGGTGTATATATGATTCTGATCTTCAATACAGATTCTGGAGTATATGTTATGTTGATATTCATGATTCCAAATCTGATGTGTTTGTGACTCTAATTTTATGATTCCATTTTCTTGAGAATGTTATTTCTAAGAATCTGTTTTCTTGATTTCTTAAGATTACATTTTCTTTATAATGTTAGAGTTTCCTAAAGTATCATTCCAATGATATTGGATTCCAAGATTTCATATACATAACATTTATCTTTTTACTTAACATCATTTATGTTACTTGAAATGATGTCGTACAATCTGTTACAAACTAACCGTTTTATATTTTCCACTTGTCCAAGTCCCTCTGAAATTTAAGGAAAATATGACCGTTGGAGAGGAGTCGACCGTTGGGAAGGTTTTCCTATAAATACAAGCCCATTTGAATGAGAAAAAAATAATGACTTCGACTTGACAGTGAAAAACCTTGTGAAGTGATTTCTAGAGAGAGAGGCTCTTACAACTCTCAGTGCTTCATGCAGATGCTGTGAAAAACTTGTTCAGGCGTGAAAAACTTGTTTAGACTCGCATAGTGCAGACTACAATCGTGCTGATCATGGGCTTCCGGGATTGGAATATAGAGGTTCTGATTTCCTTCTAAATCGAGGTCTTGCGGGGATAGAAAGACAAATACTGATCTTTAGATTGATGGCTTACCTAGGTTTGGATAAGACAGACTTTCTTGAAAGTATAAATCAAGTAACCTTTATCCAAGGTTGTTGGATACCCTTCTCTTTCGGTTAATAGAATCCTATTGTTACTTGTTTTATTTTACAAGTTGTTTTAATTCCACTGTTGTATCTTAAATTTGTTAAAGTTAGAAAGTACAACATTCTTATACTTCGAAATTCTGTTACTCTGATTATATTTCAAGTTCTATACTATTTAAGGTAGAATATTTCTTTTAAAAAAAATAGAAAAGGTTTCTTTAAGAGGTCTTGTGAATGTTTGTTTAACCTTGTTAAACATAACTTTTAATGGTTCTAAAGGAATATTTAAAGTATACAATTCACCCCCTCTTGTATATTGATCATCTACATTCTTATTTTGATCCTACAATTGGTATCAGAGAAAGGTATTAGAAATACTTATATCCACATATAATTTCTATTGTTCATGTTTTCCTTTTCTTAAGTTCATCATATTTTTTCTTAAACTTTTACTATTAATAACTTTTGTGGGAAGAAATATCTTTTTAGTATGGAAGGTATTCATGTTAGATCTTTAGATAATCTCAATCGTACTAGACCACCAATATTTGATGAGAATGACTTTGTGTACTGGAGAGATAAAATGAAAACCTTTGTGATCAACACAGGTTTTGACAACTACATTATGTTAACCGAAGATTATAAGATTCCTAATAAGAAACTTAGAACCTTTACTAATCAAAAAAATTTGGAATATCATCTAAACATTTAGGTGCTAAATACTTTGCTATGTTTCATGACTAGAAATATATGTAGCCAAATTTCATCATGTGAAGCTACAAATAGTATCTGGAAGAAGCTTGAAGTAACTCACTTTGGAACTTCCAAAGTTATTGAAACTAGAAGAGCAATGCTCAGAGCTGAGTATCATGGTTTCTGATTTTCTTATAGAGAACCCGTATATAAGGTACAACAAAGATTTATGACTACTGTCAATAGCCTAAAATCCATGGGTGAGAAAGGTTTAGATGATGAAGCTCTTGTAGACAAGATTATTAACATCATGCCTAATGAATGGTAATCCCAGAGAACTATTATTGATGAGAATAGGAAGGTTACTCCGATTTCTTTTAATGAATTAATGAACTGTTTGGAACTGTTCTTCAACATGAAACCATAATGAAGAGAGATGTTGATAATATTAAGAAGAATAATGTAAATGGTGGAGTTTCTTTTAAAACTACTTAAAATCATATGAAATCCAAGACTCTTGAGATAATTACAAGATCAAAATCTAAGAAGGTCAGTATTCAATCTGAATCTAGTGAAGGTGAAGCCTTAGAAAATGAGTAAGAAAATCTATCTCGAAGGATGAATAAGACTGTTAGAGAAAATAAATTTCAATATAGGTACAAGAAGAAATATGGAAAAGATAAGAAATATGGTTAAGTAATTTTCTATTAATGTAGAAGAACTGGTCATATCAGACCTGATTTTTCATTACTCAAGAAAAGAGATAAGAAAGAAAGGAATTATGAAAGAAACAAGAAGAAGTTCTATAGATCAAAGAATAAGAAATTCTTAAAAGCCAATGACACTTGTAGTTCTAGTGATGGAGATTCTTCTGATAATTTTTTAGAATATGAATCTTTTGGGAAAAAGAATATTGGTCTAATAGCCAGAGCTCCATTCCAAAATCATTGTCTTATGGCTAAGGTACGAACTGCTAAATCCTTAACCAATATGTCTTTAAGTGATAATTTTCTAGATAGAGGTTTTTCTTCAGATGAAGAATCTTCTTCATTAGATAATGATAATGATAATGATTTTCCTTCCTATGAGGAGGTTTCTAGATTTGATAAGTTTATTCAGAAAAGAAATTGTAAAGTTTCTATGAAACTTGATAATGTAAATTCTAGGGAAACAATTTTAACAAAAGAAATTTTAGATCCTTCCAAATATCTTGATGAGAAAAATGTTGTTTTAGAAAATCTTTCTAAAAAACTTAAGGAAGTTAATTCTGAGAAGAATAAACTTTCTGAGGATATTAAAAATCTATTTTTAGAAAAAGATGTTTTAGAGGATAATCTTAACTCTAAATCTATTATTCTTGAGGATAAGAATTTAGTCCTGAGAATAAAATCTGAAATATTTTCTTTGAAGAAACTTCTTGAAAAATTTACTTCTGGTATGGAAAATTTTGACAAGATGTATTCTCAGATCTAACCTCATGGTAATAATCATGGTTTAGGTTATTCTCATGAAAAACCTATTTTTATAAATAAAAATTTTGTTCCTTCTAGATCCACTTTTTGAACTAAATGTCAAAGTGGTAGAGATTGGAATAATTTTTTTTCTTTAAATAGAGTTCAATCCCTTGGGTTTCAGAAAGATTATTTTTCCAATCAAATATGGTTACCCAAGTCTTTGTTATCTAATAGTTTTGGATCCAAGAAAGTTTGGATTCTAGAGACCTAACTCTTTCTTTTGCAGGAAAATGAAGGAAGTATCAACAATATATGGTACATGGATAGTGGATGTTCTTGGCACATGACTAGTATCAAAGACTATTTCAAAAAGAATTTAAATACTAAAGGTGGAAAGGTAACTTTTGGTGATAACTCTCAAGGAAAAATTGTTGGTATAGGTAACATTATTCTTCTTGGAAAAGCTATTATTTCAAATGTTCGTTCCATAAAAGGCCTTAGGCACAACCTCATTAGCATAAGTCAATTATGTGATGAAGGTTACCTTGTAAATTTTATTAAATATAATTGTTCATATCACAATTCCAAGGATGAAATTATTTTCTCTACCCTTCGGAATGAGAATGTATACACCTTAAACCTAGAAGACCTTAGAAGTCAAGATCTACCTTGCCTTAGTGCATTATAAGATCAATCTTGGCCTTGGCATAGAGCCATTTCCCTAAGTAAAAACCCTAAAAATCACTCTCATGCAAAACACATAGATATTATACATAACTTTCTTAGGGATCACACACTTAAGGGTGATATTATTCTTTAATTCATTGGAACACAAGAGCAACTTTCTGATATTTTAACAAAGCCTCTACCTTTCGATATATTTGAATACATTAAATGGAATCTAGGAATGATTTATATAAGATAATAATTCATATCTACTTCTTGTTTAAATCATCTCCTAACATTAAGTCACTCCTTATTTCAGGGGGAGTACATATGTTTTTTTATTTTCCCATTAAAATCATTTTATTGTCATTTGAAAATTTTGGATTTGAAAATTTTTTATTTGAAAATTTTGGATTTCAAAATTTCTAAGGAAATTATTAATACCGATAAATTATTTAGAGATTTCCAAAAGGTACTCTCTCTTACCCTTTATTTTATTATCCTATGTTTTTTAGTTGTTGGTATTTCAAAATTTCTTAAATTCTGGTTTATCTTACTTCAAAAGATCAGAATTTATATATCCATTCTCAACAGTCAGATCTGATCTGATTATCTTCTTCCATGTGATTATCTTATGGAAGTTGAAAATTTGTAGCTATGTCTATATAATGGGTATACCGTTCTAAAGTATTGCACCATCCTACTAATCTCAATGTCGAAGTTCTGTTGCCAAAAATTCTTTAGTTCCAAAGTTCTCTTTCTCTGAATGACTCTGGAATCCTCAGTAGATCATATACCGGCTAGCAAGGAGATAATGTATTGGTCAATATTTAGAGAAAGGTTGGTTTGTCCTAAGTTATTTGAAAAAATACAGCTCCCTTATCTCTAAGGTGATAATATATAATGGATGGGAAAGTGTTTGTGTAGCTAAGGAGAAATCTCAGGATCCGGTTTATCCTGATCTCCTTATTCAATTCTATGAATCTGTTTCTTTCTTTTAAAAGGATGGTAAGGATCTGTTTAAGTTCAAATGTTATGATAAGTCATATACAGTTCCTTACAAGAAGGCAGAAAATGTTCTCAACATTCCATATGAAGGAGAAGCAATTCTATGCTCTCAAAAACATCCTGAGAAAGAAGGTTATTTTGAAAAACACAAGGCTCTGGATTTTATTGGTCTCAAATTTGATAAGAATCCAAAGATCACAAATCTCTCAACAAATCAAAAAAATGGTTTCTCTCTGGATGCAAATATTTCTTATTCCAAGGAAGGGAGATAAGGATTCTTTGATGATTTGTGATATCTTTCTCTTAGACTTACTTGTCAACCAAAGGAAGATCAACTTAGTTAAATATATCTTCCTTACCATCCAAGCAATAAAAATTGGAACCATCAGATTTCAGATCTTTATGTATCCAACAACTATCTCTACGATAATAGTTATGTGTCTTCAAGAAATAAATGTTCCATGCTGATCAGTCTCAAAGTCGTTCGAGGTTTTGTTGCTCAGCGACAACACTCTAAGGAGGATGAAAGTAGAGTTTATTCCAGAATCAAACAACTTTGAATAAATGGTTGTCCAGAACAAGGGTGATGTTCCAGAATCTTCAAATTTGATGTCTATGATGAGAAAACCTGAATAACCAAGCTTACCGGTTCCAATTCTTGATGTTCTGGTATAAGCACCTCCTCCTACAAAGAAACTGAAATCTTATTTAGACGAAATAGTTTCAAAGTGGAGAGAAATGGAAGCCACCAGAAAAGAAGGAGATCCTTCTTTTGGTTTAAATCCAACAGAGGCTAAGGCCTTGAAAATCAAGCAAGCTAAAATTCTTGAGAAAGAAAAGAAGTATAAGATCCTGAAGAAGAAATCTGTGGAAGCTCAAGTATGTCCGTCTCTACTAAAAGCTGTAGATAATAAATCTCAACAAGTTCTGGAACCTCATAAGAAATTGGTGGCCACTCTAGAAATCCAAAAAATCCAAGAAGGTTCTAGCTTTATCATAACCTGTTTAATAAATAGAAGATCAGATGATCAAATATGATGATGATGATGAAATTTTAAGGGATGTGTAATATTAGGTTATAACTCCTTCAAGTTCAGTTTCTAAATCTATTTTATAAGAACAAGTTGAAGAAGAGGTACAAGTTGAAGAAGAATTAGAACTTGAAGAAGAGGTAGAACTTGAGGAAGAGGATGAAATGGAAGAAGAAGAGAAATAAGAGGATGAACATCAAAGTGGTGAAGAAGAAGAGTTTCATGAGAAATAATATGAACAGGACGATCTTAATGTGATCCAAGTATCTAATGAACAAACCCTAGTTTGAAATCCTGACAAAGGTAAAAGTGTTTTGGTTGCCTCACCTGATAAAGAAATTCCTCAGATGTCTTCAAAGAGATTAGAGAGACCGGTATCCTTAACTCCAAAAGGTGTTGAGAAAGGAAAAGATGTTTTAGGAACCGAGTCCTCTTCATCTGTTTAAAATGATTTTGTTAAGCTATCTTTGAGGAAGTTGGTCAGTACCATTCATGTTCTTGCAAACATAGATGCCCGAAGTCAAATTATGTATGAAACCCTCAACCAAAAGATGGAATTGACCAATATTTTTATGTACATGTTTGTCAAGAAAGAAGCAGACTTCATTAATCTTTTGATTGATTACAAAGCTCTGAAGGTTACTTGCAAGAACGTCTTTAACCACACCAAAACCATCAATGAAGAGCTTAGAAAGTTTGGTGATTTTATGGATTCAACAAAGGGAGCTTTTAATTCCTGCGAATCTGAGCTCAAAAAGGTTAGGGTTTCAATATCTGAGAAGGTTAGTCAACTCAATACTGTTGCTTGATCTGTTAGCAGTGAGAAGGGAGTTAGAGATGAATTATAGAAAAATGTCGCTACTCAAGAAGAAAGGATTTTGGATTTATAAAATAAGAACCCGGATCCGATGATCTTGTTGATGAAGTATCAAGAATATCATAAAGAATTCAAGAACCTCAAATCCCTGATAAAGAATATGTTGTCTGATTAGAAGAAGAATGGATGACTTTTATTTACATTCTGATGTTTTGTTGTAATATAAACCTTATTTCAAAAAATTTCTTAGAAAATTTCTTGCGTATCTTTCCTTTGTTTTCGGATGTATGCTTTCTTAACCTTTTAGGTACATATTATACTTCTCCATTCCTTTCCCTCTTTTTGAAAATCCCAAATGGGGAGAATTTATTTAACAGAAGAATTTGATCTCTGAGTAGGAGAATCTATTAAGATGGAGTTTGGCAAGAAATGAAAAATTTCCAAGTAAGGGGTATTTTTCTTTTAAGAGGTGATTTTTATCTAAGGGGGAGTTATTCCCTTAAGAAAACCTAGACTTTAAAAGATCAAGAATACAATCTTTGGGAAACATTTCCTAAGGGTGAGTTAGTCGTATTCATTTATAATCTCATTCAAAAGGGGAGATAAGTTTTTCTTACTAGTTTATCTAGGACTATATATTCTTACATACAAAAGTTGTTTGTGATTTCCAAAAAGGGGGAGATTTTTGAGTCAATAAGGATATCTTATGACTTCTCTATTCCTTAGGGTTTTATGTTTTGAAAATTGAAAACAGTTTTTCTTAAGTTCGGAATATATTTATTCAAGTTATGTATTTTTCCTAAGATCTGGAATTGTCATTCCTTTATGCTTACAGATATATCACTATGTTTTTTCACTCTGTTATACTTACAGATCTGCCATTCCGATTTTCCATTCAGTTATTTTTACAAGATCAATCTTTCCGATTTTGTCATTCAGTTTTTAGATTTCTGAATCCAATGTATATGTGATTCAATTTTTATGATTCCAAATCTGGTGTATATGTGATTCCGTTTTTATGATTCTGAATCCTGTGTATATGTGATTCAGTTTTTATGATTCTGAATTCGGTGTATATGTGATTCAGTTTTTATGATTCTGATTTCGATGTAAATTTGATGTCGATTCTCAATACTGATTCCAGTGTATATGTGATGCTGATTTTCAATACCGATTATACTTTATATTTGATGCCAATTCTCAATACCGATTTCAATGTATATATGATGATGGTATTCAATATGGATTCCAGTGTATATGTGATGCTGATTTTCAATACTGATTCCAGTGTATATTTGATGTCGATTCTCAATATTGATTCTGGTGTATATATGATACCGATATTCAATACCAATTTCGGTGTATGTTTTCCACGTGTCTAGGTCCCTCTGAAATTTAAGGAAAATATGATCGTTGTAGAGGAGCCGACCGTTGGGAAGGTTTTCCTATAAATACAAGACCATTTGAATGAGCAAAAAAGAATGACTTATACTTGACAGTGAACAAGATTATAAAGTGATTTCTAGAGATAGATGCTCTTATAAATCTTAGTGCTTTGTGTGGATGCTGTGAACAACTTGTTCAGGTGTGAACAAATTCTTCAGACTTACTAAGTGAAGACTCCAATCGTGCTGATTGTGGTCTTCCGGGATTGGAAGATAGAGGTTCCGATTTCCTTCTAAATTGAGGGCTTGCGGGGATATCAAGACAGATACTGATCTTCAGATTGAGGGCTTAACTGGGTTTGCGTAATACAGACTTTCTTGAATGTATAAATCAAGGATCCTTTATCTAAGGTTGTTAGATACCCTTCTCTTTGGGTTAAAATAATTCTATTGTAACTTGTTTTCTTTTACAAGTTGTTTTAATTTTGTTTTTGTATCTTAACTTTGTTAAAGTTAAAAATTATAACTTTATTATCCTTCAAAATTCTGTTACTCTGATTATATTTTAGATTCTATATGCCTTAAGGTAGAATCTTTCTTTTAAGAAAAATAGAAAAGTTTTCATTAATAGGACTTGTGAATGTTTGTTTAACCTTGTTAAACTTAACTTTTAAAGGTTCCAAAGGAATTTTTAAAGTATACAATTCACCCCCCTCTTGTGTATTGAGCATCTACATTCTTATTTCAATCCTACAATTATATACACACCTATTTCATATAAATAATGTTAAAAACCATGGGGTGGTTTTTGGTTTTGAATAATTTATAATATAAAGTCCAAAACCTATGTTTAGAAAATAATAATGAACTTTGTTCTATTTTTCTATATAAACCTACCAAACCTCGCATTACACTTTACTAAAAACTCTTAGAGTATGATTTTAATATTACCTTACCTCTCTAGATCCCTCCCAAGGTACCGTAAATCTCTTAATAAGATCATACAAATATTTTTTAAGTGCCTTCTCAAGTAATAGATCCTCTCCTCTTTTTTTAAGAACATGCTTTATATCATGCCATTTAATTTCAAATTGTTCAATTTAAAACATGTTTTTACACATATCAATTACCTTCATTAATATTACAATGTTATTGGAGACACATTTAACTTTCATTTTTACCTTCTATGAATCTTAATTTTCCCATGTTGTGCTATCGAAATTATCCTCTTATTTTCCATGATAAGATTTTGTATTATGAATACACATCCTCATTTCCACTCAAGGTTATTCACCTAGATATACCTATACTTAATTTATTGGGTAATTTCATATATATAACCCACACTCCATAATCCTGATATTAAAAGTGATGAAATACATTCTTGCGTTGTATGATTTATGTGGAACACTTATATGCATGTATATGATATGATAGTGATAGGTGGGCCTGAAATTATATACCCCTCCAATGAATTTTTGTAAGGTTTTTGTCTCATGATATTCCATGTATGGTTAAAGTGATTTTATCTTCAGAACACTATATTATAATTTTTTGGTAGTTATACTTGACTTATTTTTATGATTTCATGTTTTATGTTGTTTCCACATTCCTATGTTTCTTTTATGTTATCATCTTAAATCATGATTCGATATTCAGTTTATGATTTTCACCCCATTTATTTCTCCATAATATTCCTATTGATATAAATGTATTACTTTCATTATTTTATTCTTCTATTACTCTCCTAATAGTACTTATAGCTCACCCTTTTTTATGTATATCCATAGGTTATCTCATGCAGTTTTAGAAGAATCATGAGAATCTGAGGGCATTTTATCAGGTTTAAGTTTATGTCATTGTAATTCATTGACATTTTTTTTGAAACTTACCAAATTAACCAAATTCATTAGTAATCATGAACTTTGGGTGTTTTATTAAGTGCATATTTATGTAATTAATCATGAAATAAAGTGTATAAATGATATGGTTGGTCATACATAGTATGTTTTAATAAGTAGTCGTTGTAACTATGACTTATAATCGAAAATTTTGGGTCCATAACGTGTTTCAAAATACAGATCTTAGTCAAGGTTTATGACTCACGACTATTGAGATAATGGCTTTGGTTCATACAAACAATGTATCCATAATCCCAAAAATCTGAATGAATTTAAGTTTAATATAATGTGGGCCCCATATCCATGTGGTGATGAGCGTCTAAATGTGAATGATCACAATTAAAAGCATTAATAAATTTAAATATATATGACTAAATTATATATTAATAATAATTTAATTTATTTATCAAAGTATTCACAGGCTATTTGAGTATAAAAATAGATACAAGAAAAATGGTTTTTTAAATACATATTATTTTTTCGAGGTTTATTAAAATAATTTGGGAGAAACTAAATAAGTATAGTGTTTTTATTTCATTAGATGATATTTAATTGAATTATAATTCAATGATAATATATTAATAAAAATTAGAATATGTTAACTATGTTTTTTATGACATAATGAGATAGATTTAAAGTTTAATCTTTTTTTATGACTAAAATACAATTAAATAAAGATAATTATTGATATAAAAAAATTAAATTTTAGAGTCTTGAATAGTGAAAAATATTATTTTAAATATTTTTTAGTCCCAAACTCATATATTTAAATTTTATATAGGGAAATCAAATAAAATAACAAGACTAGATCAATCCACCTACTTAGATCAGTTTTATGTAATTCTCGTAACTCTTTGTTCATTATAAGAAAATCGTATCACTCATGACAGCACATGAGAGTATTATATAAAGGAATTAAAATATTCAGTTCATGTATGGATGACCGAGAGGCTATTATGTTGGTTTATTTGATCTACAACCCACTAGCGACAAGTGGGTCATGCCGATATCTTTGATTTGAATGAGGTGTAGTTTCAATTTTTTCATACCTTTACATGGTTCATAAAGTTAATCATGTTATTTTATAGATATATTTTATACTTAAATATTTTTTCAAAAATATTAAATTTATATTTTTCATAATTCCACCACATACCCAATTACTTCATTATGAAACCCTTGTTACATCAAAATTAAAAGGGGTATTTGAGAAAAATTAATTTGTGAGCCAGTGAGGTAGGATTTATTGGATATACACATATTGGAAGGAGTAATTGATATTAAAATAAGAATATGAAAAATATCATTAATGATTATGAATTTATTTTCATGGAGGATCATGGTACATCCTAAATATTATTTCCCATATATGAAATAATTGATGCATCTCTAGGATATCATGATGGATAATATGTTAAAAATTCATTTTTACAATAGTTATCCAATATAACCATGTTTATTATGATGTTTCTAGTGATTTAAAAGTCCTAGATAAAGATGGAAATAAGTTTTAATTACATGAAAAATATATAGAGCCTAAGAAAATCGTTGAAGATAGAAAAATTATTGTTCAAACATGACCCAGTCTATTAAATTCTAATCATGAAAGATTATTTTATTTTGAACTAATTAGTGTTATTAATATTTGAAATATTAGGATTATAATACTATGATTAAAGAATATCTATAAAATTTGAGGAAAAAATACTTGGGAATTGGTAATTTATAGAAAAGATAAGAATTTAATTAGGTTGATTTTTTTTGAAATATTCTCAATGAGAATGGAACACTGGCATAAATAAAACTCATCTAGTTTGAAAAGTTTACCCTCAAATTTTTTGTATATAATTCTATGATACTTTTTCTTCTATCATAATGATTGGGAGTGTTTTAATTTTAAAAAAAATTCTAAAAAGAATTATAAATCCATTTAATTAAATGAGAATTCATTATTATTGAATAAATAACTCAAGGAAGATGTTTACATTTAATAAATGATTTTTTTTTTCTGTTATGGTGATAGAACTAAGGTATCTATGAAAAATAAAGATTTAAATGACTTTAAAAATGAATTATAATCATGGTATTCTAAAATATACAGTATCTTGAAGAGAATTAATTTCATTGAAGGTAAGATAGAAGAAATATGACAAAAATTCATATAGTTAAAGTATGTATGTTAGTGAAATTATGTTTTCAATAATTGAATTATAGAATTTTGAGTACATTGGTAACCAAATTTTTTTTAGATTATTATTGAGATTGGAATTTTTTTAGGTTTTTATGTTACAAACACAATATTTTTATATTTCTTTGAAATGAAGAGTACAATTGTTTTTTTAAAGAGGATTCAAATATAACAATAGGGTGAATTATCAACTCATACAACACATAATATTAAGTTTCCAATTGATAAAGATTGAAGGATTGTGGGTAAAACATATTGAAATCTAATTAGATTTATTTTCTACTTAAAAGTTTCAAAATTTGACAACATGATTTGTTTTATATTATTTTTATAATTAAAAATAAAATCCAATGATTCACATATTCTAAAATAAAAATTTATATATCACTATATCAAAAGAACATTAAATTAAAGATTTAGGTTTGAAAAAGAAAAATCTTTATAAATTTAAGTATTTTCATATTTTAATTTAGTAGGTGATGTCATAGGTTCAAAGTTAACTTCTATATATTAATTACTTATTAGGGGAAGATGCATTAATTGGAAAAAAAATAGAAAACATAAATAATGTTAAGTGTAAAAAATACTAATAATAATTTATGGAATCAGAGTACACAACTAAAATGATGTGTATAAAGTTATATCTTTAATAAATTTATTTGGATATAACTTATCATTTAGTGATTAGGAGTGATATTCAAAGTTTGAATTTTTTTTAAGAATCCAGTGCAAC
Source organism: Viscum album (assembly GCA_963277665.1). Taxonomy (NCBI): domain Eukaryota; kingdom Viridiplantae; phylum Streptophyta; class Magnoliopsida; order Santalales; family Viscaceae; genus Viscum; species Viscum album. Next base: position 1,501,801,510 of record OY728135.1, read on the forward strand.
ATTAAAGGTCACATCATAATGACATCAAGTATCACTTTATCAAGGAGAAGGTGGAATACAAATAACTTATATTGGAACTTGTATCATAAAAAGTGAATGTAGTTGATAAAATAATGGATCCTATAAGAAAGGATGCATCCTAGTACATAAGAATGTTTTGGGGATTGAATCATCACCCAAAATCCCTATGAGATTATTTTAATGTTTTCTCTCATTAATTCATTAAATTTTCTTAAAAATGGTTGAAAATAATTTTGGATATTTTCTTGTAAAGAATGATAGACTCATGTCCCATGGGGAGTTTATAGAGTGACAGTAGAGAAGAGAAGTTTCCTATCATAGGGAGACATGAAGTAAAGTTTGGAAAGAATCTCAGACAATGTATAATTTCTTCCAAAAAATAATAATACATAGATTGAAAACACATTAAAACTAGGGAACATTGGAGATCTCTCATGAATTGTAGATACCAGGGGTGATATGAGAATACCTCAATTGAATCATGGTAAATATATTATTTCTATTTTCACTGAGGGGTGGAGAACTCTTAGAAATATCATTTTATCCAATGATGTGGTGTTTAGATAACATTCACATTTGTATAATGTTATGAGTAGATTCATGAGATTATTATTTCATGAGTTTTGTTGACGATTTCTTGATGTATTAATTATAAAAATTATTATAGACAAGTTAGATGATTATTAGAGTAATTATGATATTAAAATAATGATGTTTTTAAGGACTGAAAAAACATTCTTTAATGGAAACAAATTACACTTTTATGACCTCTTGAGTTCTTATAGATTTATCTATATTAAGGATGAATGCCTCAAAACTAAGTTTTTGTTTTTGATATATAATAGAGATATGGATTTTTTAAATATTTTCTATTTTGGGGTATATGGGGAACCACAATTTATTGGACCCCATAGTAATAGTGGATGTCTAAATATGCCAATCCAAAGACTATTTGTTCACTACCAAAATTGAATTCTATATTTTCATATTATAGTTTTATTTTCCAAACTGAAATGATTTGGATGAATATTTTATATATAATTAAGGTCTAAAGATATTTTGTTGTAAGTAACATGATAATTCTATAATATGGTCAATATATATGTGATTTTATGGATCTAGTTGAAGATATGATGTTTTTTTATAATTTTACTTGATCTATAATTTTTAGATATATGATTAACCAATATATTAAGTCACAATTCTTAGTTCTGATCAATGATTTTATAAAGTTGTTTAAATAGGGAATATGTTTATATAGAATGGAAATGAAACATTCTAAAAGCTAACTAAACATTCTAAGTAGTGCTCTGGGGAGTAATTATCAAAGTTTTAGGTAAAGACAAAAATTATCCATTAATCCAATCTTAGAGGAATATGGTAAGGATTATAAAATATTAATAAAATATTGTATGATTATATTTTAGCTTTTTTATACTTCAATCTCAAGTCCTTCTTCTTTATTTATTCCATTGTTCCTTATTGAACATAAGTGAAGGAATTTAGTAGTGGGATCAAAACAAATGAACACAAAATATTAGTCTATCAATTAAAAACCTGAGTGAAACACATAAACATCTCTTATGTTATGTGAATTCTTTATCTCTATCTCTATCACTCATCAACATAATTTTTTTATCATCAATCATATTATTTAACAAGTATGAGAATAATCATTATCAAATTGTTTTCTAACCATCTATTCACCAATAGTGGTTATGTATCTCTAACCTCGATATATCATTCACACAAAAAAATTTAGTGATGAGATAGATTCACTTATCTATATATGTTTAAATGACTTATATTAATATAAAATAGCAGAAAAAATATTTTATTACATTATTCACATATAATACTAATAATTCATAGATAAGACAAACTATTTTATAAGAATTCACTTGATAGACCACCATCATTTTATATAAAATAAAATAATTTCATTTCTTACACATAATGTAGGTTCACCTTGAAATGGTATATCATTAGAGTTGATCCAAGATGTCCATTCTATAGAGTGAAATCTACATCATTCATTATTAAAAATAATTATCATAAAATATTAAAATTTTATATGAAAAGGTGACATTTATATCATTGAAAATAAAAGTTATAATTTTAATAACAAAATTTACTTGTAAAATTAAAACATTTTCGACTAGGAAATACAATATCAAAATGAGAACTTAAATTCCTATAAACTGACTTATTCTAAATTCATTTATATGATTCAATTTTTATCTAACAATTTTTAAGTAAAACGTTTCCTTAAATATTCCATATACTATCTAAATTTTACTAGATATAACATAATGTTACATTTTACACAAGATATAAATTAAAAAATAATTAATATTTTATCATAAAAATATTTTTCTTATAACTCATTATATATCATAATTTTTTGAAGTAAAATTAACCACATAGAGGTTTATGTGGTAATGTATATATATAATATCATTATAATTTTATTAAAATTTATCTTTTATCAACACCCTAAATGGATTACTTTTATTAGACCCCCATTCCCCCATTAAAATTTACAGGAAAAATTTATATTATAACAATAAAATTACTCAACACTACCTGAAACATGATAAAAATTCTCTCTTGAATAGCTAATAGTGTTCTTACTAGGGTTTCCTAGGTTCATGAGAGCTATGGTGGTGGCTTTATCCAATATATTGTCTTATTTATATTCCCTTTGGGGGTCATTTCTTGGATCTGCGATAGAGAGAATCGTTTATGTGTGGCTGTTTCCTTTGGGATCACCCACATTCATCTAAATATTGTGTTGTACTATTGTTCTTGTTGGGAAAAAATCCCTCAATGTATCATCGAAGCATTTTTTTAGGTGATTGTGTTTGTTGACAAAGTGGACATCTGTGTTGTGATAGTTGAAAAAGCAAACCATGGCATACAAATTTGTTGACAAAGGAGATTTCATGGTGGCATGTCGAGTTCAAGGGATGTGATTAACGATCCATGTTTGATTCAAGAATTTCGAAAAAGGAATGTTCGATCTGGAGGCGGTACAAAAAGAGGAGATACACGGTGGCACCATTTTCTAGTGTTTTCCAAATTTTTTGGCCTGAAAATCGTCAAATAAAGAAAAGTGGTTTTGGAAAAGGGACTTGCACGCCATGGTATTGAAGGAGATGAAACTTACGAGCCATATGTTTTTCAAGATCAGAATATAAAAATATGGCAAAAGGAAAAGGGGTTCCCAAGTTTTAGGGTTGGTCGTGCAAGTGACTTGCGCGGCAGAGACTTGCGCGCCGAGACTTGCGCGCTGAGGGGAGACTTGCACACCATCGCGCAGGGTGTCCAAATGCCTATAAATAGTGGTTGAACCCTCCTCATTATGTTTGAGTTCAACACTTAGAAAAAAATCAGAGCTCTCGTCGTGCAGGTGTGGTGGTTGCGCAAGTGGTGGTGTGGTCACGCAAGTAGAAGTAGTGCGCTAGTTGTTTGTTGTGTGTCCAGTCTGGTTTGGGAGAGAAAGTAAGGGATTTTCCCAAGTTTTGATTTGAAGAAGGGGGTGTCACGCAAGTGGTTTTTTGACACTTGTGCGCCATGTTTTTAAGAAGCGTGATAGTTGGTGGTTGCGCGCCAATATTGGTTTGGGCGTAAAAGGGTATGAGTCGAGCAAGTTTGGAGTTGCAGAAGCTTGTGTCGTGAAAGTGGTTGAGGTGGACTTGTGCACCAGTTGTAAAGTGTGCTCCGAGACATGCACGCTGTCTTAGAGAAGGGCACCAGGTATGGTTGAAGCACGATAGTGATTGAAGGATGTGTGGAAGCTGGAAGATTACCCAATACCTTCGGTACAAAGAGAGATTCATCTACGGGTGAAATATGGAATTCAAAAGAGAATCTACAAACAATAGAGGATGCATTCATTAGTTATAATGAAGGGACATACATGTCTATAAACTCTGCGTGAATCCTTTCTAGAGCAGTGAGAAAAGGAAGAGGAAGAAGGTGATCCTCTCCACCGGTAGTGATCTAGATAGAGAAATAGGGAGTGACCCTTGGGAAAGCAGTGAGCTGATCCTAAACCTTGTAAAGGCAGTGAGTCTGGGCATAGAAGTGATCTAGCCCGAACCTTGTAAACAGCAGTGTGATTTAGTGGATTTGGTACAGCGGCATATCGTCGTTGTATGCTCCTTGTACATAGCCCAGTGAGGGTGAACCAAGTAAAAATCTCTGTGTATACCTGCTTACTTCCCAGCATTGAATTTAAATCATCATCATTAGATAAAGAAGAAAATAAGTGGTCATAATAAACACACAAGTGCAAAAAAAGTTACCCTTGTAATAAATAGGACAAGATCTAGTGGGGTAGAATGAATTTTGGAAAATAATATCCATACCCTAATTCACCCACACCCCCATCTTAGGGTATATAGGCCCCAATTAGTCCTAACAATTGGTATCTGAGGGATAGGTTTATTTTATCATATTTGTTTTCTCTGACTTGTTTCAATATATTTCTCAAGTTAAAGATCCAGTCTTCTATTACCATATTTTTCCATGGAAAAGGGAAGAGCATCAAAGAATAAGCAGAAGGCTGGTGAAATTACCCACTGTCGAAGTGTCAATGGAAAGATTGTGATTCAGTTAAAGGAATCAGGTAGTGAACAGAAGAATGGTTTGGATGAATCATACTGTGAAAATACTTACTCATTAAATTATTCTAAAGGGATGAGTGAAGAACCTGACATTCCAAGTGATGTTGGAACTACTGATGATGATGAAGCTCCCAGAATTCAAAAAGTGTAAGTTGTCCACAAAGAAAAAGAATAAGATCAGAAATTCTTTGATGAAATTAAATCTAAAGATATTCGGATCCAAGCACTGGAAACTGATATCAATAAGATAAGAAGTTTGAATCAAAGGATTATTGATGTAGCTACTGTTCTGAGGGATAATAAAGATTCTCAATATGAAGAACTGCGAAAGAGATCAATAAAGGTAGAAAAATCAAAAGCTGATGTCAAGGGAAAGAATCTGAACTCAGATGAGATTAAAAATTTAAAATCCAGAAATGATGATCTTGATACCCAGCTATCTGAACTAGTTCAGAATAATCAAAGGCTACAACAAGATAATACATGTTGTTATGATTCTATTGAAAAAGAAAAATTTAAAGTGAATGAGAAATGTGACATGGTAGAAAATCTCACACGAGAACTGAAAGATGAGTTGAGTAGCAGGAATAATCTCAGAAAAGAACTCAGTGATCAACTTGAATCAAGAGATAAGATGATTAAAAAATTGTAGGATGATATAGAAAAATCCAAGAAAGAAATAAAGATATGAAAAGACAAAGGAAAACCTATGTTGAAAGATTCATTGCCCTTACTATTGGATTTTCCTTCAGAGGGTGATGATAAAATGAAAAGAAAGTATGAGATCTATGAGGAGAAACAAAAAAAGTATTTTATCTTCTCAGAGACTGTATAGTTTTGGAAAAACTATCATTGGATTTGATGAATCCCTTCCAGTGCATGATAGAATGCGAGTCGTGAACAGTTCCATGAGTGGAGAAAAACCTGTAGGTGCTAGAGACAGGCCTAAGAGGACAATTACAAAAATAACTGACGACATGTGCTATTTCTATGGGATTCATGGCCACACATCAAGCTTCTGTTAAGAGGCTCTAGAATACATTCCAGGCTGTGAAAATAGAAACTTTGATAAATCAAAGAATAAGAAGAAGCGTCATGAGAAATCAGAGAGAAGAGTATCTCAAAGGAAAGCATTCATTAGATTCTATTACTGTGGAAGAATGAGGCACACCATAAATATGTGTCAGGAACCTCAAGAGCTCAATGTTAGAAGAAGAACTCAAGGTGCATCAACATATCGACTGAGAGATGAAGAAATGAGGTATACCTTTAATAGAATATGTTTTATATGTTCTAATCATGGGCATTTGGCAAGATTTTGCAGTAAGAAGAATGTGAGAAAGGAAAAGGAGCCGAGAAAGAGATTCTTGACTCAAGTGATGTATAAATAGAAATCTTACATTAGGAGACAAAGTGGAAAGTTGGAAAATAGGCTTAGAGCCTCAGGGGAATCACATGGAGTTGAACGAAAGGTGTATCCGTCACCTCCTCTGTCACACTCACAACTTCCCTCTAAGAAAGAACATGAACAAATCTAGAAGAAAAATGGAGGAAATGCTACAGTTGTGATTAAGAAGAATGTACGTTCAGTGGAGGACCCACCACTAACGCAAAATAGGGTGGTAACTTAAAAATATGATAAAAGAAAAATAAAAAAAGAATGCATTGAAAAATTTTCATGTCGTGTGCCACCACAAGAAGTGGAGGAAAGAGGAAGATCCCTACAATGGAGGAAGGAGTAATGGAAGATGACAAGGAAAGATATTCCTGCTCAGATACAGAATCAAGGGAAATGGAATTTTGGTGGAACATCAAAGACAAAAATATGTACTAGTGGGTTTAAACCCCAAATGGTGAGAAAGGGTTGGCCTGTAGAATCTACATATCAGAAAAAGACTCAGTATTTAGGTAATGAATGCTTTTTCATATGGCCAGAGCAGTTTAAGTTGGCTAGGCAGCTAGAAGAAGCATGGGAAGAGTGTGATTCTCTCCAAGAAATAATCAAAGGTTTGGCCCATCAAGATCAACCGTAATCCTCATCTTGAGGATTCCATAAGATCTCCTCTCCCTATGTATATAAATGATATTAACTAGTGATTCATGTGTTTCAGGTTTTAGGGAGATACGATCCAAGGGGAAGTGGCATCTAAATATTAAAAGTGGAGAAGTTATATGCTTAAGAGTTTTTATTGACTCAAATCAGGTACCAAAGTTGATGAAGAAAGGGAGAAACAGATCACAACAGGAAGTGATTGTGTTATTAACTTTGTCTCTTGTTTCCTACACTGATTGTCAACTCAGTAGGCTTAGATATTTTGTTAATGTCTCAATTCCAAGTGGAATATGAGAATAGATGATGTTGGAGAAGAATAATGTTTATGGGTATAAAAGGTGATCCTAATCCTGGAAAGTGTTGCATAACATTGGGAGAGCATTTAATAAAAAAATCAGATGAAAGAGCCATCGAAGCAATAATTGGATGACCCAGCTCAGGTTTTGTCTATCGAGATAAGACATATTTCCATAGAAGCAGCAATAATCATGCATCTCATGCTTATCTCTTTTTTCTAACAATGTGGTATCAACTAACTGTTTTTAGGAAACCAAGAAGATGCAAGAGAGTATCAAAAATGTTTCAACAAGAATCTCAGAAAATTATTTGAAAGCATTGATGCTATTGAATAATGAAATAATTATAAATTTTCTGATGAAAAGGGATAAGGAAGAAAGCAACAGAGGGAGAGTAGAAGTGACTGATGCTGATTCAGAAAAGAATCACACGTGGGAGATTGTTTCGAGACCAGTAAATAAGAATTTCATCAGGACTAAATGGGTCTATCACAACAAGATGAATGAAGATGGAATGATGGTTCGAAACAAAAACAACTACTATGTAAAGGATACTTCCAGATAGAGGGAATAGATGTTGATGAGACATTTAAACCAGTTTCAGGGTTGGAGACAATCAGATTATTCCTAGCCATTACAGTGCAACAGAAGTTCAAAGTGTTCCAGATGGATGACAAATCTGCATTCTGGAAAGGGGTTCTGGAGGAGGAAGTGTATATTGAACATCCAGATGGTTTTCTCATTCATAAGGATGAGAAAAAAGTTTTCAGACTGAAGAAGGCATTGTATGGGCTGAAACAAGCACCAAGAGCATGGTACTCAAGTCTTGATCAGTACTTAGAGAACCTTGGTTTCCATCATGGGGGAGTTGATTACAATAACTATTTTAGCAACGATAGTAATCAAAGGATGATGGTGTTTTTTTTTATGCCTATGACATAATTTATGGTGGATCAGATGAATATTAGTGCAGACAGTTTTCCGAATTGATGAAAAGTGAGTTTGAAATGTCAATGATTGGAGAGCTAACGTTTTTTCTTGGTCTACAGGTGACAAAAAGAAGGAATGGAACATTCATTTCTTAATACAAATATGCCAAGGAGGTTTTGAAAAGGTATGGAATGGAAAATTATAAGGAAATGAAGACTTTGGTTCCTACCTAGATGAAATTATCAAAAGATGATAGTGTCAGGATAGTTAATATCATAGAATATAGGCTAATCATTGGATGTTTATTGTACTTAACTACAACAAGGCCTGACATTGTTTTCACCACATGCCAAGAAGCGAGTATAATGACCCATAATTTATATACATTATTATTACTTCAGAATTTAAGCATACTTATTACAACATATAAAAAACCATGATAGGACTGTATAGGTATAGTGTCTCTAGAAACTGGGAAACATAAACAACTGGTTCATAAAGCATCTACATTGTCTCCAGTTTATTTCATCATATCTGGAGTCCCTTTTTGCATATCCTATTTAATACCCTTCTTCTTGACCTCGGGAAAAGAAAACATACAAAAGGGTGAGCTCAAATGCTCAGTAAGGGTAAATAGAGGAAATATCTATCATATCATATTAATAAAAACATAACATTTTGAAAATCTTAACCTGCAAAAGAGATCATAATATCATAACATGGTATAAATCATAGTAGTGAAATTTCATCCCAATAATCATAACATAAAACATGAGACTTTGTGGAATACACACATAATCATAGAAAATTATTTCTTATTAGTCAAGACTCGTTGCCAAGACTATCGTAGTGGACAAAGTCCATTTCTGAACCGAGTTCACTCCTCGTTCCAGTCATGTATCACAAAACTAGATTAACTTGTTGTTCCAGCCATTTCTATCTCATGAGATATAAATCATTACCCAATGCATTGAAGGGAGATATCGGTCCAACCCATTTCATAATGAAACCATTCTTATGTGTGCCACAAAATCATAAATCATTGGATAACCCATGTAATAAAAATGGGATTCTTAAACATCATGCCATCATAACATAAACCATATAAGATAAAAAATACTTCATAAAAATAATTCCATCATAACATAATCAAATAAATGTAAAAATAGGGATAGAAACAAAACCCTGTATTATCTTATATGGAAAATAATTTTGATAAAACACTTGAACTCCATTCTTGAGGAAAATATCCTTTCTACTTCAAAATCATTTTTCCTTTCCTAACATGTCATAAAATTTTAAACTAAAAGAAGTTAATTAAAAATAAACATGAAAACTTGTAAAGGAAGATTCATGGAAATAATGTTCTATGAAATCAAAAAAAAAAATTCATGCCATATAAGTTTAAAAAATATTTCTTCTCGTACTTTGTCCGGAAAAGTGAAAAAGTATCTCGTACTGAAAACGACAAAAGATTTCTTTCATATATTTTAATAAAAATTCACCAATAGGTAAAATTGGATTTAAATAATTATAGGAGGATATAAATAATATTACATATTGAGGAAACATGGATGTGGAAGATAAATATGCCCCAGTAAATACCGAAGTATAAACTATCTCAGATAAAAATTGAGTTACCTTAGGTCAGATATGATTCGTACATATCTGAACCTTCTGTATAATGATTTAAATAATGTCATTGACTTATTAAAGAATCATATTCATTATAATGATGTCATATACGGTCATATTCTTATCTTCTTATTGGTAATATTTCATTATTACTTGTTATTCGGGTGTTCACTGCTTTATGTTCTTATGCGTGTTTTTTCGAATAAATTCTTATTATTATTTTTAGGTTATATCTATATCATTTATAAAATGGTTTTAGTATAATATATATCATATTTATTAATTCAATTAATTTATATAATCATTATTCAATGAAGATCATGTCAACGAGTCGCATCACATTGTGGAGACGGTAGGCCATACGTACGCACGAGTGATGATATCATTACCATGATCGTGGAATTGTATTTAAGTGTATGTACAATATTTCAGAATCAATATCACTTTAAAATAATCATATATAGTTATTTATTTACACCATGATACCCATCCAAGTATGGTGGTGGTGTAAAACATATTACACCACGGCGTGGAGACGGTATTCTGTACGAACGCATGCGCGATGATTTCATTTTCCATAGGATGGATAGAGGATGAAATAGGTTTGTTTCATATTAATAATAACATATCAATATATGAGTGATATTGATGTTTTTACTTTATAATGAAACAAATAAATAAGAAGAAGTAGAAGAAGGAAGAAACTTGAAAGAATCGGTAGAAGAGATTACCTCTTCCTCGATGTGCCTCCTTTAAACTTCCTCTTAAGGGACTAGAGTTGGTCTTTTGAGAAGACCAGAACCTCAAAAATATTACTAGGGAAGTTGAGAAGAGTAATGGGTAGGGGTTGGAAGACCTTGAAGGCTCAATGCTGTGTAAATAGAAGAGGGATGAGGTTCCCTTTTATAAGGGAGGATAGGGGCACCTTTGGAAACCTCAAAAATATTAATTTATAATAAATTGAAACCCCACATAAAAACTTCCAAAATGACTCAAATTCGAATATTAGATGAAATAGGGTTGTAATATCATCATCCAATAAAATATATACAAGTTGGAAATTTATTTTAAACATTATCAACTTGATTTATCCTTATTTAATCTATTTAATTTTATTTGTGGTAATAAGATTCTAAATTTTAAATTGTTATAAATAATTACTTATGTGTTGGAAACTGTCTATAATTAGATATTTTATGAAATTTTCGACCATATAAATTTTAATTTATAATTTTTAAATATTTTTTGTAATTTTTAAACAATTTTATATTATGTTATTTTTATAAAATAACAATAGTGTCATTTTTTACACTATTTATTTATTTGAATTTAAATAAACTCCACACAGATGATACGTTCGAACTAAAAGATTTAATAGATTCATAACATTTCATATGTACCTATAAAATTAGTGGGACACATAAATTGTTCATATTATATTTATTTTAATATTTTTAAAAACATTTATTTGATATTTCAATCAATAAAATAATTTCAACATTACTATTGTGTTACCTTTAATGATAATTATTTAATCCCTAAATATAATAAATAAATTCAAATGATGTATATAATTTTATTAGATTTCTGGAGACTATTCATGTTCGAAGTTTCATGAAGTTTATCACTAAATTAAAATTATTAGACTTATAAGATTTAAGAGAGTGACATGTTGTCACTTTCTTTAGTTTTAATAATAATTAAATTATTTTCATGGTCAAAAGTCCATAAAATGAATCTATTCCGACCCTGAGGTGATATGGGTCTACTTTTAGTCATAAAATAGAATTTCGGTAGGTGTTAGGGTAATTTTATAATCTTATTTTTACCCTTAATTACCCGATTTAACTTTAACTGCAGTAAATAAAAATTATCGTAGTTACTATTCATAATATCAAAAAAATATAAGGAACTCATTAACATAATTTGGAACCACTGAATTGAAATATGAAATCCATTTTTCAAAATTCAAAACCCAGAAGTTTCAGTAACTAATTTAAAATTAATCTCACTGTTAAGAAAATGGGTTTTAAATGTTAAAACATTGCCAAAGATTGAAATGTTTTTAGCCATGAATTTAATGTAAAATTAATGGTAATGACATAAATTATATTAAATGGTAAAAATATATTCTATTTATACTTTAAAACCATTAAATATTATAGTTTAACCATATAAATTATTGCGATGAAAAAATTTGTTTTTAATTAAAATATAGCGTGTTTTTACTATTCATTAAAATATGAAAGTTATCAGAATAGTATGAAAAAATTTTCCGAAGTAAATTTTTATATAATTATTCCAAATAATAATTTTATTTTTGTCAAATTGAACTTATAAACATGTAAAAACTAAATTTAATGTGGGTGCACCATCAAAAGGTGGCAAAACTGCATTTTTTAAAAAATACTTATTTTACCCGAAAAATTTATTGTGTTCTCATACAATGTTCTATAAAATGTGTAAGATGAATAATAATTTTATAAAATTCAAAATGTAAGTAATAATATTCATAACTTCTAGTCCATAATAATATTATAACAATATATCGTTGTTTATTGAATCTCGGTATTACGTACTACACACGCTATCGAGGAAGGTCGCGCTTGCGTGTAATGCAATCCAAGCCAGTATTTTGTGAAATGAAAGATTCCTTTGGTGTTGCGTATATCATAAGACATAAAAAAATATCATAAAATCTCAGTGTGTTACATTCTACCCCCCTTAAAAATAATTTCACCCTCAAAATTCGTCACTTCATAACAAACAGATGAGGATACCTCTCCCTCATTATATCCTCAAGTTCCCATGTAGCTTCTTATAATTGGTGGTTCCTTCATAAAACTTTAACCAAGAGAGTGGTCTTATTTTGTAGAATGCTTTCTCTACGATCCAGAATCTTTATCGGCTGTTCTTCATAAGAAAGATCTTGCTCCAACGGTACAACTTCTGATCTTAGTACAAGTGAAGGATCAGGTATGTACTTTCTCCAGAGAGATGCATGGAATACATCATGAACATGAAAGAGATTCTATGAAAGCGTCATTCAGTAATCTACCTTCCAAACATGATCCAGTATCTCAAAAGTACCAATATACCTAGGGCCCAACATTCCCTTCTTTCCAAATCTCATTACTCTCTTCCAAGGAGATATTCATAAGAACACTTTATCACCCACTTCAAACTCTAAGTATTTTCTTCGGTTTTGGCATAACTTTTTTGTCAACTCTGAGTTGATCTTATGTGTTGTTGAATAGATCTTACCTTTTCTTCCATCTCATCAACAAGATCAGGTCCTAATAGATTTCTTTCCCAAACTTAATCCTAGCAAGTTGGAGTTCTCCATTTCTTTCCATAGAGAGCTTCATAACGATCCATCCGAATACTGGAGTGAAAGCTACTATTATAAGAAACTTCCACCAACTGTAGGTGTTGGTCCCAACCACCTTTGAAATCCATAGATCAAGCTCTCAACATGTCTTCTAGAGTTTGAATTTCCCTCTCAGACTGAACGTCTGTCTGAGGATGATAAGTAGTGCAGAAACTCAACTATGTATCTAGAGTATGCTGAAGACTTCTCCAAAACATCAAGGTAATCCTCGTATCCTGATCAGATATAATGGAAAGTGGTACTCCATGAAATCTTACCACTTCCTTCCCATATATCCTGGAAATCTAACCAAGAGAGAAATCTTTTCTAATAGCAATGAAGTGTGCCGACTTCATAAGACAATAAACTATAACCCAGATAGCATTATTTCCTTTCGATGTTTTAGGAAGTCCGGTGACAAAGTCCATAGTGATGTTTTCCCATTTCCATTCTGGTATGGGTAATGGTTTTAACATCCCCTTTGACTTCTGTATCTCAACTTTAATTTGCTGAAAAAACAAGCATCGAGAGATATATTCAGCAACATCTCTTTTCATTCCATCCCACCAGAAGTAATTCACTGGTACCTATACATCTTCGTGCTTCTAGGGTGAATAGAGAATGAAGAACTATAAGCTTCATCCAATAATTCCTTCTTTAATTCTGGGATGGGAGGAACAAAAACCCGATTCCTGAACCTTATTATTTCATTACAATCAATGTGGAATTCAGGAATATTTCTCACCTTCTTTTTTAACTCTAAATCTTCTTTCTATGACTCTTTAATCTTCACATATATTGATGGTTGAACATTCATTTGTGGAAGATAATATTTTTCCCCTTTCATTATAATTCCAAGATCTATCCTTTGTTAATTCATAAATATTGGATCTTTAGTGATCCTCATCATGGATAAGATAGCATGGTCTTGTCGACTTAATGTGGCTGCCACCTTGTTTGCTTTCCCAGGGTGATAATGAATTGAGCAGTCGTAATACTTAATTAGCTCCAACCATATTCATTGATGTATATTCAGCTCCTTTTGTGTGAAAATATACTTTAAAATTTTATGATCAGTATAAATATCACACCTTTCACCATAAAGATAATGCCTCCAAATATTTAATTCAAAGATTACCGTAGCTAACTCCAAATCATGAGTTGGGTAATTTTGCACATGGATTTTCAACTATCGTGGGGCATAAGCTATCACCATATCATTTTTCATGAGAACACACCCCAGTCCCTTCTTGGATGCATCACTTTATATCACAAACCCATCTCCACTAAAAGGCAGTGTGAGCACAGGTGCACTAGATAACCTTCTTTTTAACTCCTCGAAATTCTCTTCACACTCCTTCGTCCACAGGAACTTAACTCCTTTTCGAGTCAACCTGGTGAGTGAATTAGATAATCATGAAAAATCTTTCACAAAGCATCGATAATATCTAGCCAAACCAAGAAAACATCAGATCTCAGTTACTATTGTTGGTCTTGACCATCTTTCGATAGCCTCTGTTTTTTTCTCAATCCACTGATATCCCCTCTTTTGAGATTATGTGACCCAAAAATGAAACTTTTTTATTCCAAAATTCACACTTGGTAAATTTGGCATAAAGCTTCTCCTTTATCAAATTCTTCAATACAATTCTTATGTGATCTTTATGTTCTTCCATTCTCTTTTAATAGACAAGAATATCATCTATAAAGACTACCACAAACTAATCAAGATAGTCTCTAAAGACTATATTAATTAGATCCATGAAGATAGCAGGGGAATTAGTAAGACCAAATGGAATCACTATAAATTCATAGTGTCCATACATTGTATGGAAAACTATCTTTGGTATATCCTCCTTTTTCACCCTTAATTGATGATAGCCTAAATAAATATCAATCTTGGAAATTATTGAGCTCCACGTAGTTGGATAAAAAAGTCATCAATACATGGGAGAGAATATTTGTTCTTGATAGTGATCTTGTTAAGTTCTCGATAATCAATGTAGAGACTCATTGATCCATCTTTATTCATAACAAACAGAACAAGTGCTCCCCAAGGTGATGCACTAGGGCGTATGAATCCCTTATCAAGATTCTCTTGGAGTTGCTTCTTAAATTCCTATAACTCAATTGGGGACATTCTATATGGTGTCTTTGAAATGGGCATAGCACCCGGTATGAGTTCTATTGAAAACTCAACTTCACGATTTGCTGGAAGACCTGGAAATTCCTCTAAAAATACATCATCAAACTCCCGTACAATGGGAATATTCTTAATCGTGAGTTTCTCTCTAACCATTTGAGATAAATAACATTAATTTATTGGAATTAAGACCCATAATATGGATAAAATTTCCACTGGAATGTTATATTCATCATTACATCGATAGATTATCATAGATTGATCCAGAATAAGAAATGTGACTTCCCTTCTTTGGAAATCGATATGAGATCCATATAAGGAAAGCCAATCCATGCCAAGAATCAAATAAAATTCCAATATAGGAAGGATCATAAGATTTTCCGGAAGCACTTTCCCACCAATGCGAATCAGAGAAGAATTATACACTTTTTTTGCAACCGTTGTGCCATTAGGAGTTATCACAGCTAAATCAACAGCTAATTTTTGAGTTAGTACGGAGATACCCTTGGGAAATTCTTCAGAAATAAAAGTGTGGGTGGATCCAGAATAAAATAAAACATTTTCTACTTTAGATTGGATGATAAGTGTACCTTTCACCACTTCGTTATCATACTCCACATCGCTGATACAAATCGCATGTGACTTTCCTTTGTCTTTGGACTTAAGAGTTTGTTGACGTCGATCATCATCTACAACCCTTGTATTAGGGAATTGATTAGCATAATTCCCCATTTCTTTTCACTTGTAACATTGAAGTGTAGGAGGTGCATTCTATGTAGCTTTTTCTTTTTTCGCATCACTGGACATCTTTTTCTCATCATTGTGGCATTCAAATGCATGATGAACTTATTTTCCACATTTGAAACATTTACTTTTACCTTTAAGACAGTTCCCTCCATGTTTCTTTCCACACATTGAGCATAAGGGAAAATCATCTTCTTTTCAGTGTGGTCTTTATATTTCCCTTTGAATTCCATTTTCCTCTTCTTATTAAACCCATATGACTAACGGGTTACTCCAATCTCCATCTCAACCTTGAGAGCACATCGAACAATTTCCTCATAGATATTGAAGTCCCTTATGGCTAACGCCCTTCTAAGACTTGGTTTTAAGCCACTAAAAAATCAATAAATCTTACTCTCAGGTTGGATTATATTTCTGAAAGCATACCTTGCAAGTCTTGTAAAATTTTCTTCATTGGTACCAATAGATTCATAATCTTTTTGCTTTAGTTCAAGAAACTCCTTCTCTATATTTGTTCGAAGAATACGAGGGAAATACGTATTGAAAAATATGTTCTTGAACTCATCCCATTTCATGGACTCAATTTCGTCTCTTTTCCTCGTATTCTTGACAAGATTCCACCATTGATCAGATTCACCTTCCAAACGATATATTGCTAAGATGACATTGTCATGTTCCAAACATTGAAGATCTGAAAATATCTTTTCAGTGGTACTGATCCATTGTTCATCCACTAATGGATCAGTAGACCCGCTGAATGAGGTTGGATGATGTCTCATGAAGGATTCAACAGAATGGATGTCTCATGAAGGATTCAACAGAATGTTGCTCCATACTTTTCTCGTTTGGAAGTCCAGCATGATTCATAGCTTGAGAAAGTTATGTGAGCATGGATACAAGATTTTTCATTCCAGCTCCCATAATGTTTGGTTTCTCAGGGGGACAATCATTGCATTGCCCGTCGCATTTAGCATTAACACGGATCCTTCGGGTTCCAGCCATTGACTAAAACCAATAAGCATAGTGTGAGAAACACTAATCATAATAGGAAAACCATGTAATAAAGAATAAAATTTACCACTTAACGACTTATCATAGGTTATTCATTTCCATTTAGAAAAAACTAATATTGTTTTCTATGGTTAGACATATCCTTAGGATTCTTACTTAGGCTTTCACATCCAAGTTTCCAAAGGTTGACTATAAATTTCCTCTGATACCAACTATAACGACCCAGACTTTACATACATTGTAATTACTTCAGAATTGAAGCATACTTATTACAACAAATAACAAAACCATGATAGGACTGATAGGTATAGTGACTTTAGAAACTGGGAAACATAAACAACTGGTTTATAAAGCATCTACATTGTCTCCCATTTATTTCATCAAATCTAGAGTCTCTTTTGGAATATCCTACTTAATACCCTTATTCCAAACCTGGGGAAAAGAAAACATACAAAAGGGGGTGCTCAAATGATCAGTAAGGGTAAAAAAAAGAAATATCAATCATATCATATTCATAAGAACATAATATTTTGAAAATCTTAACTTGGAAAAGAGATCATAATATCATAACCTGGGATAAATCATAGTAGTGAAATGTAATACCAATAATCATAACATAAAATGTGAAACTTTGTGGAATACACACATAATCATAGAAAATCATTTCTTATTAGTCAAGACTCATTTCCAAGACTATCAGTGGAAAAAGTCCATTTCTGAACCGAATTCAATCCTTGTTCCAGTCCAGTATCACTGAACCAGATTAACTTGTCGTTCCAGCCATGTCTATCTCATGAGATATAAATCTTTACCCAATGCATTGGAGGGAGATATAGGTCCCACCCATCTCATAATGAAACCATTATTATGTGTGCAAAAAAATCCTAAATCATAGCATAACCCATGTAATAAAAATGATATTCTTAAACATCGTGCCATCATAACATAAACCATATAAGATAAAAGGACTTCATAAAAATAATTTCATCATAAAATAATCAAAACAATGTAAAAATAGGGATAGAAATAGAACCCTATATTATCTTATATGGAAAATAATTTTGATAAAACACTTGAACTCCATTCTTGAGGAAAATATCCTTTCTACTTCAAAAACATTTTTCCTTTCTTAAAATGTAATACAATTTTAAACTAAAAGAAGTTAATTAAAAATAAACTTGAAAACTTGTAAAGTAATCTTCATGGAAATAATTTTCTATGAAATCATAAAAAATCCATTCATGCCGTATAAGTTTAAAAAACATTCTTCTCGTACTTTGGCCGGAAAAGTCAAAAAGTATCTCGTACTTAAAATGACAAAATATTCATTCCATATATTTTACTAAAAATTTAACAATAGTTAAGATGGTATTTAAAAAATTTTATGAGGATATAAATAATATTACATATCGAGGAAACATGGATGTGGATGATAAATATGCCCCATTAAATACCGAAGTATAAACAATCTCAGATAAAAATTGAGATTGCAAGATTTTCCCTTACCTTAGGTCCGATATGCTTTGTACGTATCAGAACCTCTTGTATAATGGTTTAAATAATGTCATTGACTTATTACAGAATCATATTCATGGTTATTATATCATATATAGTCATATTCTTATCTTCTTATTGGTAATATTTCATTGTTACTTGTTTTTCGGGTGTTCCCTGTTTTATGTTCTTATGCGTGTTTTGTTGATAAAATTCTTATTCTTATTTTTAGGTTATAGATATATCATTTAAAGAATGGTTTTATTATAATATATATCATATTTATTCATTAATTTCAATTATATAATCATTATTCAATGAATATCATGTCGAACAAGTCACATCACATTGTGGAGACGGTAGGCCGTACGTACGCACGAGGGATTATATCATTCCCATGATCGTGGAATTCTATTGAAGTGTATGTATAATATTTCAGAATCCATATCACTTTAAAATAATCATATATAGTTATTTATTTACACCATTATACCCATCCATGTAAGGTGGTGGTCGAAAACAGATTACACCATGGCGTGGAGACGGTATTTCGTACGTACGCACGCGCAATGATTTCATTTTCCGTAGGATGGATAGAAGATGAAATAGGGTTGTTTCATATTTATAATAACATATAAGTATATGAGTGATACTTATTTCATTATTTTATAATGAAACAAATAAATAAGAGTAAGTAGAAGAAGAAATAAACTTGAAAGAATCGGTAGAAGAGATTACATCTTCCTCGACGTGCCTCCTTTAAACTTCCTCTTAAGAGACTAGAGTTGGTCTTTTGAGAAGAAAATAACCTCCAGAATATTTCTAGGGAAGTTTAGAAGAATAATGGGAAGGGTTTGGCCGAGCTTGAAGGCTTAATGTTTTTTAAAGAGGAGAGGGAGGAGGTGCCCTTTTATAAGGGAGGAGAGGGGCACCTTTGGAAACCTCAAAAATATTAGTTTATAATAAATTCAAACCCCACATAAAAACATTCAAAATGACTCAAATACAAATATTAGATGATATAGGGTTGTAATATAATCAAAAAATAAAATTTAGAAATGCTGGGAATTTATTTTAAACATTATCAACTTGATTTATCCTTATTTAATCTATTTAATTTTATTTGTGGTAATAAGATTCTAAATTTTAAATTGTAATAAATAATTACTTATGTGTTGTGAATTTTTCATAATTGGATAATTTATGACATTTAGAGCATATAAATTTTAATTTTTAATTTTTAAATATTTTTGTAATTTTTAAACAATTTTATATTATGTTATTTTTATAAAATAACAATAGAGTCAATTTTGACACTATTCATTTATTTGAATTTAAATAAAATACGCACAGAATATATGTTCGAACTAAAAGATTTAATAGATTCATAACATGTCATATTTATCTATAAAATTGGTGGAACACACAAAATAGTTCATATTATATTTATTTTAATATTTTTAGGACCATTTATTTGATATTTCAATCAATAAAATAATTTCAACATCACTATTATGTCAACTTAAATGATAATTATTTAATCCCTAAAAATTATAAATAAATTGACATGATTTAGACACTTTTATTAGATTTATGTACACTATTCATGTTCTATGTTTCATGAAGTTTATCACTAAATTAAAATTATTATACTTATAAGATTTAAGAGAGTGACATGTTGTCACTTTCTTTGGTTTTAATAATAATTAAATTATTTTTAGGGTCAAAAGTCCACAAAATGAATCTATTCCGACACTTAGGTGATATGAGTCAACTTTTAGTCATCCAATAGTATTTTGACAGGTGTTAGGGTAATTTTATAATCTTATTTTTACCCTTAATTATCTGATTTACCTTTAACTGCAGTAAATAAAAATTATCGTAGTTACTATTCATAATATCAAAAAAATAAAATTAACCTATTAACATAATTTGGATCCACTGAATTAAAATATGGAATCCATTTTTCAAAATTAAAAACACATAAGTTTCAGTAATTAATTTAAAATTAATCCCTTTGTTAAGAAAATAAGTTTTAAAAGTTAAAACATTGCCAAAGTTTGTAATGTTTTTACCTATGAATTCAATGTAAAATTAATGGTAATGAAATAAAGTATATTAAATAGTAAAAATATATTCTATTTATACTTTAAAACCATTAAATATTATAATTTAACCATATAAATTATTGCGATGAATAAAGTTGTTTTTAATTAAAATATAGCGTGTTTTTACTATTCATTAAAATATAAAAGTTATCAGAATAATATGAAAAAATTTTCCAAAGTAAATTTTTATATCCTAATTCCAAGGAAGAATTTTATTTTTTCAAATTGAACTTATAAACATGTCAAAACTAGATTTAAAGTGGGTGCGCCATCAAAAGGTGGCAAAACTGCATTTTTTGAAAAATACTTATTTTACCCAAAAAATTATTTTCTTCTCATACCATGTTCTAGAAAATGTGTAAGATGGATAATAATGTTATAAAATTAAAAATGTAGGTAATAATATTCATAAATTCTAGTCCATAATAATATTATAACAATATACCATTATTTGGTGAAACCTGGTATTGCGTACTACACACGCTATCGAGGAAGGTCGTGCTTGCGTGTAATGCAAGCCAAACCAGTGTTGTGTGTAATGAAATATTCCTTTACTGTTGCGTATAATATAAGACAGAAAAAAACATTTCTCATAAAATCGCAGGGTGTTACAGTGAGATATCAGAGTAATCCCAAGGAAAGCCACATGCTTGCAGTAAAAAGAATACTTTGATATATCAAGGGCACAGTGGAATTCGGCTTGAAATATAATGACAAATCTCAGACAGAGTTATTGGGATATACTGATGCAGACTGGGCTGGTTCAGCGGATGACAGGAAATCAACATTTGGAGATGCATTCTATCTTGGTGGACTATGTATTGCTTGGTTAAGCAAGAAGCAGGATTGAATTTCATTAAGCACCGAAAAATTTAAGTATATTGCGGCCACTCAAGCATGCATATAGTTATTATGGATGAAGCAAAAGCTTGAAGATATGGGAGTTGAAGTGAAGTCTTCGATCGGAATCCATTTCGATAACTCAAGTGCTATGAATCTTAGAAAAACTCTCGTCCATCATTCAAGGACAAAGCACATCGAGATAAAGTATAATTTTATCAAGGAGAAGGTTGAACAGGGAATCATGAAGTTGGAGTATGTGCCTATAGAGCTACAGGTTACAGACAGTCTGACAAATTCCTTACCCAAGGAAGCTTTTGAGAGACATCGACTGGATCTGAGAGTTCAGTCAACTCCGCACACTTAAAAGATTGTGGATGTGAACCCCCCCCCCCCTCCCCGAGGCAAGATGTGTTTTTACTAATGCGCTGATATGTGTTCTCTACTCTGTTACAGACTGCAAAGGATTGACCTTTGGGTTCTTTGAAAAAGGGGGAGAAAATGGTGTTTGTTTAAGGGGGAGACAGTGTGGCAATTTGATAAATCATGATTGATATGGGGAGAAGCTGACAGGTGGAGCAACGAGATATGGGGAGTGCAATGAGATACGGGGAGAATAATAAATCTAACGATACTAGAAGTGATCGATCAAATAATAGATATCAAAATAGCTAAGGATCGTGATAAAAGCATATAGGGGGAGTGAAATGAGATAGGGGGAGAATACTAAATTCGATGATGCTAGAAGTGATCGATCAAAGAATAGATATCATGATAGCTGAGGATCGTGATAAAATCAAAAGAGTGGTATTGGATGGGGTAAGAATATTTCCAAAAATTGGTATCAGATTGGTGTCAACAACGGGTGTCATTGTTGAAGTGAATCATTGATGAACTTTTCATCTACTAATGTTTCTCACGCCGAGCATTCCTCATGTGGACTTCGAGTATGCATTGAGTAAATCGCTATCAGAATTGCAATAGGTGCATGGTGGCTGAAAAATTAACGACGTATCTTTTTATGGAAGAATTTTCAACAAACCCAAAGTGGGAGATTGTTGGGAAATAATACCTCAATGTATCATTGAATCATTTTTTAGGTTATTTTGTTTGTTGACAAAGTGGACATCTGTGTTGTGATTGTTGACAAAGAAAACCATAGAATTCAAATTTGTTGACAAAGGGGATTTCATGGTGGCATGTCGAGTTCAAGGGATGTGGTTAATGATCCATGTTTGATTCAAGAACTTCGAGAAAGGAATGGTTGATCTGGAGACAGTACAAAAAGAGCAGATACAAGGTGGTGTTGTTTTCCAGTGTTTGCCAAATTTTTGTGCCTGAAAATAGTCAAATAGAGAAAAGTTGTTTTGGCAAAGGTACTTGTGTGTCGTGGTCTTGAAGGAGTGGAAACTTGCGCGCCATATGTTTTTCAATATCAGAACATCAAAATATGTGAATGGTAAAATGGGTGCCCAAGTTTTAGGGTTGGTCGCGCAAGTGACTTGTGTGGCAGAAACTTGCACGTCGAAACATGTGTGTCGAGGGGATACTTGTGCGCCATCGCGCAGTGTGTCCAAATGACTATAAATAGAGGTCGACCCATCCTCATTATATGTGATTTTAACACTTATAAAAATTTAGATCTCCTTTCGCACAGGTGTGGTGGTCGCACAAGTGGTGGTGTGGTCGCGCAAGTAGAAGTAGCGCGTCAGCTGTTTGTTGTGCATCCTGTGTGGTTTGGGCGAGAAAGGAAGAGAGTCGCCCAAGTTTTGATTTGAAAAAGGGGGTGTCGCGCAAGTGGTTTGTTTACACTTGCGCTCCAGGTTTTTAAGAAGCACGATAGTTGGTGGTTTCATGCCAATATTGGTTTGGGCGTAAAAGGGTGTGAGTCGCGCAAGTTTGGAGTTGAAATAAGCTTGTGTCGTGAAAGTGGTTGAGGTGGACTTGCGCACCAGTTGTAAGTTGCATGCCGAGACTTCCATGCCATCTTGGAGAAGGGCTCCAGGTATGGTTGAAGCACGATAGGGAATCAAGGCTGCGTGGAAGCTGGATGATTTTCCAATACCTTTGGTGCAAAGTGAGATTCATTTACGGGTGAAAGTTGGACATCAATAGAGCATATATATACAATAGAGGATGCATTCATTAGTGATAATAAAGAGACCTATAGGTCTATAAACTGTGAGTGGATCCTTTCCAGATCAGTGAGCCAAGGAAGGGGAAGAAGGTGATCCTCTCCACCGGCAGTGAGCCAGAGAGAGATAAATAGGGAGTGACTCTTGGGAAAGTAGTGAGCTGACCCTAAACCTTGAAAAGGCGGTGAGCCTGGGAATAGAAATGATCTAGGCCGAACCTTGTAAACAGCAGTGGGCTTTAGTGGATTTGGTACAGTGGCATATTGTCGTTTTGTGCTCCTTGGACATAGCCCAATGAGGGTGAACCAAGTAAAACTCTATGTTTCTGCCTTCTTACATCCCTGCATTGCATTTAGAGCATCATTATCAGATAAAGAATAAAATAAGTGGTCATAATAAACACACAAGTGCAAAAAAATAACCCTTTTAATAAAGATGTCAAGATCTAGTGGGGAAAAAAGAATTTTGGAAAAGGATATTCATACCCTGATTCACCCCCCCCCCCCCCCCCTCAGGGTATATAGGACCCTATTGGTCCTAACAGTTCTTCTGATTTCCTCAGTGATTTTTGAGTTCCTTGATATCAATTTTTATTCGATGGACCTTTGACGATTTGAGATTTGTTCAAAACTATGAGGTCCTATGATGGACCCACGACGGTTTCGATCTGATAGTTCTGTACTGTGACAACTCCAACCATGATTTCTTGTCCTAAACACCTCAGTTATTCAAACAATTATAGATTTGGTTTCACTTTTTGTTTTCAGATCAGTGACCAGTGAAGTTTTTTTATCTTCAACTTCAAATATGCATCATGCGACTGGAGGTGGTGTTGTTCATGACAAGCATTTTGACTGGTGATTCTAGTCTGTGTTTCTTTCTAGGGGTGGAATAGATCTCACGCACCTTTCAGTTCTTGTTATGTTTCTATGGTGTAATTTCTCCAGTGGTTCATGACCTTTCCAAGAAGGTATTGTGTCCAACTATGGTTCACTGAGGGGAGGAAATGCACAGAACACCACGAGCGTATGGTGTCCATGAAGGAAGGGTTCGCGAAAGAGGGTTTCTTCGAAGGAAGGGTGTCCTCTAAGGAAGGTTTTGTAAAGTAAGGTTTTGTGAAAGAAGGGTTTTCAATGGAGGGTACATAAATAACAACATAGGTGTAAGTTTTTCGTTGAGAGGAGGGCTCAACGCAGGGTGTCCGCGAAGGAAGGGACACTAGGGAGGGTGCACGAAGAGTACTTCGGGTGAATTGAACCTCATACGCAGTGATTTGTATGTGTGGGGGTGCATTCTCATAGCGTACGGTATGTAAAAGGGTGGTTTTTGAAATGGTGAAAATTTAGGGGTGTTTTTGCACAGGTCTCATTTCTCTTTGGACTAGAAATTTGAAAGGATGCGAAGGGGGTACGTAGCAATGGTAGCAGACATGATGGATATATGGTAGGGAGAAAATAAAAATTTCTAAATGAAAGGATGAATACTATTTTCTTTCACATCGTATGGGTTTTCTGAATGTTGGAAAATGCTTCGAAAAATGAACTTTCAACAACGATGCTCTTAAAAACACCCTACAAAATATCTGGAAATTAGAGGATGGGGTCTCTATAAGGGAAGTGGTGGATGGACTCCTTGTATATGAATTTTTTTAAAAATATTGATAAGGAAACAGTCCTCAAAGGTAGACCATGGTCCTTAGATAATCAGATCATTATCATGGAAGATTTGATTGGCAGGAAAGATAATCAAAATATTCGACTGAACCACTCACATTTCTGGATACGAATTAAAGGAATACTATTTTGTGGTAGAACTGAATGATTTATGAATGAAATCGGAGAATGTATTGGTAAATTTCTGGAAGGGGGTCAATCTGGTCCAATTCACTAGGGACCCATGGTTTAGATCAGCTCACTTGTCAATGTGGAACAGCAACTTATGAGGGGACTCTTCTTGTTAGAGGATGAGTCTAATTCCATGATATCCTTAAAATTTGAAAAGCTCCCAATTTTTTTGCTTCTTTTTTTTGTTTCTTAGACATTTAGATAACGACTATGAATCAAAGAACAAGGACGATCAAGGAATGTCATTTTGAAAATTTTCCTTTGGATTCGTGCTAAAGTGGCCATTGAAACATTCATTCATCAGATAGAAAAACAAAAGGATCAAGATAGTCAAGAGAAGGTGCTCATAAAGCAGTCAAAACTAGTTTAAAATAAGATAATAATGCTTGGTCCACGAGAGTTTCTTTTTGGCAACCCAGTTGATCAACGTGTGAGAGAATTAATATTTGGCAGTGTTGTGGTCATGGATGACTTTGGGGAAAAGAATATAGGAAAGTAAAAGTACACAACTCTTTACTTAACCTAGGTCCTCGATATTGTGAAGGAGTCCTCTCCCCTACATCTGGGGTTGCCTCCAAAATTCAAAGAACCACTAGAACCAGGTGTTTGATGGGAGAAATATAGAGAGGAACCCCTTGACCCAATTCCCCCAAAAAAATTGTGAATCACCAGGGTTCACTTCCCAGGATGGAGAAGCCATGGTTGGATTAACATAGTTAAGTATTAAAAAACCTTAGATATGGAAAAGGGTTACTAGAGGATATTAATATGTCATACCAAGCAGTAAAATCTATGTGACCACAAATAATGGTTGGAGGAAGGTACAATGCATGAGAGCCTCCCAAAGAGGTGAAAGCAGTAGGTGACAGACAGTATCTCGAATTTATAGAGGCAGAGGTAGGAATGGCCCAACCCCACATAGAGTAATGAAAATATTTTTATAGAACTATCGGAGACTTGGAAATCCCCAAATGGTTCGGATGCTCCGTCACTTGGATTCGAAATACAGCCCTAACATAGTTTTTGTATCTCAAACTATGTTGGATTGCAAGGATTATGGTCTGCTAGGTTATTAGATTGGTTTCATGAATTTATATTATATTGGAAGATAGGGACACTCTGGGGGTCTATGCCTCTTGTGTAAAGAGGACCTGGGTGTTCAGGTGACTAATTACATAGGTAATCACATTGTTGTTACTGTTTCTTCCATAGGATCTCTTCTATGGTCTTTTTTGGGATTTTATTGGTGACCTAGACACCAAGATAAACAAAAATCATGGACCTATTGAAGTGTGTTAGATCCTCTCTCTAGGGACCACTACTGGTTTGGGAAGACTTTAACGAGATCCTCCTTCATCATGAAAAATAAGGGCGGGCATTGGTGGAGTGGTGATGCTATGGAAAAATTTAGGAATTCTCGTGTTATTAATTCCCTTCACAACCAAGGGTTATTAGGTTCTCCATTCACTTGTTTTAGAGGGAGATCAATGGATAATCACATTGATAAAATGATGGATAAATTTGTTGGAACTGATGAATGGAAATCCTTATTCCATGCTTTCTCAGTGTTACACCTTCATCTAGTATCTTCTGACCACTTTCCATTCATTTTATCAACAACCTCCCATGGGGAAGTTATGAGACCTTTGAGGACTTTTAAATTATAATGTATTTAGCTCCAAGAACATAATTGTGATAAGGTGGTTTAGTCGGCTTGGAAGGGACCGAACCGGTCCATAATATTCAATATCTGGAGTACTACCTCTTGTTTACAAAAGTGGAGTTTGGTTAGATTTGGGGATATTGGTAGACATATTAATGTTGTAGAAAATCACTTGAGGAAGCCACATTCTTTTCCTTTTTGTAACTCTATACTCAGGGATATATCTTTTACAGAATGTAGCCTTAACGTATCTTTGAGGGAGAAGGAGAGATTTTGGTTTCTACGAGTAAGAGAATCCCATTTGAAGAAGGGTGACCAAAATAACCAATTTTTTAACCATAGAGCCTCTACTAGGAAAGGAAAAAGACACATCTATCAACTATAAGATCACTATGGTAGGGTTGTTTATGATATCAATAATATCCAAAACATTATCCTAGATTTTTTCAGCAACCTCTATAGGAAAGAAAGTATTGACACTCCTTTGAGCCTGACTTGCTGTATCCCACAAATTGTCATAGAGTATATAAACCATAATTTGGAGAGATATATCTATGAGAATGAAGTGTCTGAGGATATTCACCTTATTCACTCCACCAAGGCCTTGGGGCCTGATGGGTTTCATTCACGGTTTTTTCAACATTTTTGGAGTATCATTGGACCATATATGGTAGCCCTGATGAAGGATTTTTGGGATGGAAGAGCCTCTATTGATCCCCTTAATGAAACCCATATTACCCTCATCCGTAAAACCCATTTCCCTCATAAAATCATAGAATTATGACCTATCAGTTTATGCAACATTGTTTACAAAATCTTTTCCAAGATCATGGTGGCTAGGATCCAGGATAGTCTCCTGTGGCATGTTACTAAAAACCAGAGTGATTTTATTCCAAGGAGATCCATTACTGATAATTAACCTATTGATTTTAAACTTTTTTACTCTATGAAAACCTACTTATCATCCAAAATAGGTGTTATGGAAATGAATTTAGATATGATGAAAGATTATGACCGAATTTAATGGCCTTTTCTTGAACTTGTTCCCTTCAAATTGCGATTTGGAATGAAATGGATCTATAATATCATGAACTGTGTTATGACTGTCACCTTTATAATTAATATTAATGGGGACCACTCAGAAATCTTTATACACTAAAGAGGTCTACAGAAAGGGTAACTTTTCTCATCTTATCTCTTCATTTTGGTGGATGATGTTTTTTCTCATCTCATCTTAAAAGAGGAGGAGCAAGTGATGGTCCATGGTGTGAAGGTATGTAGAAAGACCCCCCCCCCATAACCCACCTTTTCTTTTTAGATGATAGTCTCCACTTTTCTCATGCTACCTTGCAAGAATGTGGTCAGGTGCTGAAAATAATTAATATATTTGAAAGGGCTTTATCATAATGTATTAATCCTTAGAAATTGGAATTATCCTTCAGTAAAGGCATTTTACATGCCACATGGGAGGAACTGTAGTGGGTGTTCAGATTTCCGCTGGTAGAAAAACATCCAGAATATCTTGTCCTCCTGAACCATGTCGGAAGATAGAAGGAAAATGTGTTCACATCGATTATGGAGAGAGTGGACAATTTGATTTGCTTATGGTCAAGTAGGAAGATCTCCAAGGCAGAAAAGGAAGTTCTCATTATGTTTGTGACCTGAGAAATCCCCTCTTATACTATATACCTTTTCATTTTTTTGGAAACTCTTTTCAATTAGATCCATTCCCAGTTGTCCAACTTCTGGTGGAGCTCAAATGAGGGAAAACAAAACACCCATTGGATGTCCTAGGAAAAACTGTGTGTTTCAAAATTTCATGGAGGTCTCGGGTTTAGGAATCTAAAATGGTTTAAGGAGGTGATTTTGTAAAAACAAGGATGGAGCCTTTTCACAAACCCAAACACCCTATTCTAAAAAGTTTTAAGGGACAAATATTGCCCCATCTATGATTATTTTCATGCCCAGTTTGGGATGAGGCCGAATTTTTTGTGGAGATGCATTTGGGGAGAAAAATCTATACTTGATTTAGCGTGCGCATGGAGAATTGCTAATGGTAAGGATGTGATTTTATGGAATTATCTATGGTGGCCAAATGGCGTCAACCATAATGTGTCCTCGATTGCTGTCCAAGGTTTTGAAAATGCTAGGGTGGAAGACCTGAACAAAGAATCGCTTAATGACTGGGATAGGAGGAAAATTTACAACTAGTTTAATGATGTAGATTGAAATATTATTTTGAGCATTATTATCACACTGCATATAGGGAAGGATCAGATTTTCTGGAATGGGGAAGCATCCAGAAAGTTCTCAGTCTGATCGGGCTACAAAATGCAGGTTCATGACTTGGCCTATGTTACACCTGACAATCGTTGAAAGAGTCTTTGATTTCTCTACTCCTCTCCTAAGGTGAAATTATTTTGATGGTAGGTCTTCTCTGGTGTTATGCCTACCCGTGAAATTTTGGTGAGATTTCATCTAGTAGATGATGAAAAATTTTCTCTATATCCTTAAGAGGTAGAATCTCATTTTCTTACAGTTATTTTCTGTCATGGGGTGGAAGGGGTATGGAAGGAATGGGATCCGAATTTAAAAAATTTCTTTGATCCATCTATTGGGTTGATTTAAAATTTCATTAAATGGGCGCCTTCACTAGAACAAAGGGTGATGATGGTGATTTTAACAATTTCTTGGCTGGTGTGGACTCAAATAAATGAAATCACATTTCATAATAAGGTGACCCAAGATCATATTTGGATCAAGAGGGATTAGGAATGGATGAATTATTAGAGGAAGAATGATATTGTAACCTCTATGGGTAGTAATCAGTAGGCACCTCCCCGTTGGTCTCCCCTTAAAGAGGTTTTGTTCAAAATTAATAAGAATGTGGCTGTCTCTACTCTTTCTAGGGTTGGTATTGGATTCATCACCCATGACAGTGATTTCCAGGTCATGGAATCTCATTTCAGGGTTGTTGATGCCTCATAGATCCCTACAGTTGTGGAGGCATCATCCATTCTCTATGGGATTCATCTCTATAGGTCTGGTTTGATTGATCAGTAATTTATTTGTTTTGATTAAAAAAACTCTACACTACCTATATTAGTGTTTGGTTTGATGGGTATTTTTGAATTTTCAAAATGGTTAAAAAAATATCATAATTACTCTATTTTTTAAAATATATAGGTATAGATTTATTATAAAACAAAATATTAAATGGAATTTTTAAATAATTTTATATAATATAATCCCAATTGAAATTGTATGATGAATTATTTAATAAAAAAATTTGTGTTTTAATCTTATCTCTTACTTTAAAATGTCGTTTTATGTATCTTAATAGTACAATTTATCTACTAACTCTTAATTTTTTGATCATTTTATATTATGGTATGATATTAGTATTTCAAATAGAGATTTAAATTAGTATTTTTAAAATAATTTTCAAATATTATAAATCAATTTAGTATTACCTATGTTATATCCTTTCATATCCTGTTTGATATGTTTGAAGTGTTTTCAATGAAATTGAAATTGAAATTGTATATATATATATATATATATATTATAAACATGTTATGATTATTGAAGATTTAATGGACCAAAGAATATTGAACAAAGGGTTAATCAAAAGATTCATGGAATATACATCAACAAAAAATAAGAAGTACTCAAGTAAGAATAATTGAATTCTTGGTATACATGAATCTTCTTTTACTTTCAATATATGGTGAAAAAAACTAATGATCATATAATCTATGTTTCTAAGGTCATGAACCTCTATAAATTATTTTAAGAATTTACAGCATATTAGATGATAGAGAAATAGAAGTGAAAATTCCTCCACTATTTTCTGGAACCATAGTATGATTGACATAGAACTAAAAATTTGGTGCCAAGATAGTCAGTATAAAAAAATATGTGACATAAGATTTTTTGAGGTAAACTGCGTATTATATATATAAATAATAGCCCCCCCCCCCCCCCCCGCACAGGTGGCTAGTGTTGGGGTATGTGGTGCAGTTCGTGGGTTCGAGTCCCTGGACCTTCTTTGTAGCATGCGTGTGTAAATAATACCCACCTTTATATATATCAATAAAAAACTATTTTAGAAAAATATTCATTACATCTCATGATAATACATGTCTTAGAACTATAAATGTTTATTATATTTAGAGTATATATACATAATCAACTAATTTCATGAATAATATTAAATATATCCCCATTTTTTCTCACATTGTACCCTTATTAGACATACACTACATAAAAACATTCTTCATAACATGGGGAAAATAAAATAAAATAAGGGCTAAGATTAGATTCTCAATAAGGGTAATAAAGATAGATATCAATCATAAATGAGGATAAGTTTACTAAAAGTCTATGATACAATAAAAGATTCATAACTAGAAAATAAAATATAAGTATGAAAATATCATGGAATATTCAGAATCCTGATTAATAAGGGTTTAAAAGCATAAATCATCATTCTTGAGTTGAAACATTGGATTGTGGGATCATGATAATAAGAAATTATAATCTTGTGAGAATATTTATTTGACATTATGTCCATATATAATCTTATGATCATAGATATACGTAATCATACTCACAATTTGATATGTGATCATAGTTATTCACAATCATTCCCATGTATAACCTTTTTATCATTTCTAGAATAAATCATAACCATGCATCAAGATGTCAACATATTTATTTAAAATAATCGACATGAATAGTCATTGTTATCTCTTTAGGTAACAATATCATATTTTATAATGTATTGGAGGGATATATAATTCCTTGCCCACTCATATCAAATAGAACTACATACAAAAACAAGCAACTGGAACATAAAAAAATCATTGTTTCATCATATTATAACCTAGAGAAAATAAATAGGTTTTGTAAATATTTCTTCATAACTTAATTAACCCTTGGGTATGTAATGGGTTTTATAGGATCATCCTTAAAAAATAAAAATCATAAACCATTCAGAGAAATAAAGTGGTTGGTATCATAAGATCATATACCTGGTGAAATATAAGAAATATCCAAGGATATTTGCATGGATGAAAAATACCTTTAAAATAACATTAAAACCTCTCTTTTAAAACATGATAATAATATTATTTTATTATGATAAAATTTAAAATAAGAAGTCCCAAAATATTGAGAAATTATTTTTTGTTGAAAATAACCCAATAAATTGGTAATGTAAGCTTCAGATAAATGAATATTAATTAGTGCATGAAAAGTTGTTTAGTGTATACATGTTAAAAGAGAACATTCTTTTCATACTTTTATAAAATATCAAAAAAAATTATCTAAAAAACTTGTTAAAATATTCTTTTTAAATATTTTTAAATAAATTAAAAGGTAGTGAAGTTAAACGTTCTAAAAAAATCATGTATATTGAAAACATTAAAATAATAATTTTAAATAAATATATATATATATATTGAAGAAAAATATTCTCAACCCAAAATGAAAAAATAAGGCCAACTTTTATTAAAAATAATTCTTGATCATTTTAAGTAATATTGAGATGAAATTGGTACCAATACTTGAAAATATAAAAAATAACCTAATTATAATAAAATATATGGGTTTTAAAATAAAATGATCTTATAATTTCACTCAATGTAAATTAAATATATATATATTCTTGAAAATAATTGGTATTGTAATGTAAACCCTTATCGCTTTAGTAAATATTGAATCATAAACATCATGAAAGAGAGAACCAAAGAGGTAATTTTAAATCCCCATAATATTCATTAAAGTAATCATAAAATAAATTCATGGTTAGTATATAAACCACATAAAATAAACAATTAATGAATATGGCATATGTACTGTAGAAATAAAAGTTAGACAAAAAACTATAACCACAAGTCACATATTCCTCTGTATGCATTAAATACTATTGTAAAATAAATATAAATTTATTTTAAATCTATTATAGTATCATATTAATTTAAATTATATATATATCATTCCCTTATAATTTAAAATTACCTATTTATTCTAAAATCTTTAATAAAATAACTATTTTGGTGAAAATGGTATATTTTCCATGAATAGTTTTGTTATACATTTCTAGTCCTTGCACCTTGGTCATGATTTAATCATATAAAAATAAGAATTTCATAATTGTAGTATTTATTCATTATACACACTTTTATGACCATTAATATAAAAAGGTGTTGAAAAATAAATTACATCACTTCCTGGAGATGTTAGTCTGTACATACACACGAGTGATGTTTTCATTTTTTAGATGGATGGAATGAAAGAAAAGTAAATAGTAATTAAAATCTAAAATATAATAATTATAAAATAAATATCATTTATATTCAATAAATATATCCTTATGACCAATAATGTAAATATGAAATGAAAAACAAATCACATTTCTTCAGGGAGGTGGTAATCTACACATATGCACAACCGATATTCTCATTTTCAAAATAATGGGATGGAGATATAAAATAACAATAAAATTAACATAAGAATATATAATTATAGTTAACATATTTATTAAATCATGTTAGGATGGTTATATAATATCTAGAGTAGGTTTAATAAGAATTAAAAATAAAAAGGATTTGTAATAACACATACCTCTTTTTCGAGAATCCTTCTATGAAAGGCACCTTAAGGATCCTTTGATGATTATTTTGGATGAACAAAACATCAAGGTTATGTATAAGTATTTAAGGATACAACTAAAGAAAATATTGGTAATTTTAAAGGGGTCGAGTATTGTAGATAATAGAGGAGTTTTTGTTCTCTTTTATAGTTGAGGTGATTGGTACACTTGTAATTATTAACATTATTAAAATATAATAAAGTAAATATCATGTAAAAGTGACTCAAAAATAATATTGAATAAAATATAATAAGTATAGGGTGGAATAATTTTTAATAAATCAAAATAAATAAAGTGAAGCTTGGATATTTTAAATCATATCTCTTGGATAATACCCTCTTTTAACCCTTTTAACCCTTACTGTGGTAACACAGTTTTTCCCATGTTACTATTCATTATGACCCAAAATTAAGTTTTCCTTATAAAATAATAATAATTATAAATATTTTAAATATTAAATAAATTTTATATTAATAAATTCTTATAAGTGGATAAAATTTAAATAAGTTTGCAAAATACAATGAATCCAATTTCTCAAAAAAATGATTTCTTAATAATAAAATAGTATTTATTCTTATTCTATGACTAGTAAAAAACCATTATATGAATTTTAATAAAATATATTGAATATATTTTCTAAAACGTTAATTAAATTCATTCATTAAGACTTATTAATTCAATTTATTAAGATAAAATAAATTAAACATAATAAATATTGTTTTATTGAAAAAATATCCCTTTTCATTAAAATTCTTTTATCGTCATTTAAAACCAATTGATAATCAATGTATAAATGATGATTCATTTTTTCACCTTAAATTCCAATATATTTCCTCAAAACCCGGTTCCATTAGAGATGAAGTCTCATAATCTATATAAAAATAAAATAATTTGAAAAAATAATTCTTTTAACAAAAAATAATATTATTTATAAAACATAAAATAGAATACTCATTCCCTAGTAATTAATCAATAATTTTTCATTAAGGAAAAATTTTATACACACTTTTCATTATTCAGTTAGTCCAATTTATACTCTCTAATTCAGTATCTAGGTGATAAAAATATTATTTAATAATAATATTTTAATTTTATATCATATTTCTTTTAGGCTTGGTGTTTTGTGTGAAGAAATATATCAATCATGTAAAATTTATTTAAAGAAAAATATATCATAAAAACTCAAGGTGTTAAATTTTGGGTAGTATTCAACACAATTTTTTAGTCATGAGAAGTTATTGGGTTAACTTATATTTATTTCAACAATTTGTTTCCTATATTTGTTTTATTATATATTTTATAAATAAAAATTAAATTACAGTTTTGTATAAATTATAAGAAATAATTACTCAACTTTATTACATGGTAATTGTATAGATCAAGCCATGATATCAATTTTACTCATATAAAGTGTTAAAGTTTCATTTTTATCATACAATGGTTAATATTGAATAGAAGTTAGGAGTGGTTATCAAAACCAATTAAATTTTAATTCTAATTTAAAAAATAGAAGTTTATTGAAATTTTGGTTTCTTTTGTTACTTGTATGATTAAATTTTAGATAAATGTATGATATAGGTGAAAAAAAGGACCCAAAATAGTTGAATAATTTAAAAAAATCATGAGTATTTGAACATAATATTGTTATATATATCTATAAAACTAATGTTTAATGTTATAATGAATGAATAAAATAATATTTTGAGGATAAATTAATGTGATTTTTATAATTTCTTAATATTTGTATCAAATTATATATAAATGTGAAATAATATTGTTAATGTTATATCTTATTGTGTGGAGGTGAACTAAATACATAAGTTCATTTAATAAGTTAGATTGAATTCATTCTTAGGGGAGAAATTTTTCTTATTATATTTCCACAGAGTTTCTTCATCATTGAAGGGAGACTAAATTATATTTATGATTCAAAAAAGGGTTGAAGTTAATATTACTTATTGTTATATCATATTTATTATTTAACAATTGTAGAAGTAATCAAAATAAATGTTAATATAATTGTTAGTGTATTAAAGTGTAAATATGTATTCATTATTATGATTATAGTATAAGTCATTACTCATATATTTTAATCTTGATATTCTTTATTTTAGGTTTTTACTTCCTAGGAAACAATCATTAATAAATAACAGGTGTCATTTGAATTTATATAGAGATATATACTAAGGTATTTATGGTGTGGTTCTTTGTATATTGATGGGGGGTTAGGATAGTATGGTAGAAAATTTTGGTCTTGTTTCCCCCTAAAGAGTGTTTGGTTTTTTGATCTACCTGTTTTTTCCAACAATTTTTTTTCATTAGTGGTGGTGTTTCATCCTTGACTATTAGAGGATCTATATTTCTAGTTGTGGATCATGTTCATTGGTCTGGCTCTCATTGATTGTTCCTATTATACTGCATTTTTACATTTGAATCCACTATTTTTCATTCCCCTGGTAATGATATATCTCATTTGAGTTTGTATTTTCTTTATCTCAAACCATAGAATCTATGATACTTTTTAATGAAGATTCCTACAATTATGAATTTTCTTAGCTATGCATGAACTTGTTTATACCTCCGCATTGTCTAATATTGGAATTACATAATATAAGTTCTCTAAAGCTATGAATCATTCCAATAGTGATCCCCATGGATAGAGTGGACAAATAGTTTCCTTTAAAGTAGCAATCAATAGGTAATGGGTAAGATATTTTCAATTTTCATAATGACCATAGTAAATTTTTCTATTATAAATGTCCATCATCTCATTTTGTGGGATGTTATGTTTTAGTATAGGGTTTCCCACTACCCTATTTATGATCATTTTTAAAAAAAATTAAAGGATAAAAATAAATGAAAGTTGAAAAGAGTATATTGTATAATTTGAGATGGAAAAATATACATAGATTCATACCACCTCCCCCACATAAACATATACGTGTATTAGTATATCAATTGGTTTCTCATAAATTAGTATTTACCATGATATATGTTATCTATCCAATATTCATAGAGATTTTTTAGTTTATATAATTTTTTGAACATTAATTTTAATGTATTCTTTTAACTTATTAACTTGTTCTTTATAATAGATCATGTTTACCCACTAAAGATTAAATTTATTCCCATATTTTTTTAAAAGTTATATTAATTTTTTTTGTCACAAACCAATATAGGATATCATGTATCGATACTCAATCGATCCTGTGATAGGGATTTAAGTACATTTATAATCACCATGGGGTAGTAACTAGTGCTTATGCATTGAAAAGAACACTGATGGGAATAATTTAACTGGATAATAATAATAAAAACAAAGCTTCCATATAGATGTTTGAAAATACC
Organism: Viscum album; assembly: GCA_963277665.1. Taxonomy (NCBI): domain Eukaryota; kingdom Viridiplantae; phylum Streptophyta; class Magnoliopsida; order Santalales; family Viscaceae; genus Viscum; species Viscum album. The sequence continues at coordinate 1,501,838,434 of OY728135.1, forward strand.
ACTCCATAAGTTACCGTTATATTCTAATGAAATAAACAACTCCAATGTGAATGAAAAACCAAATATATAATATGAATATAATTATAAATCACCAACCAAAAATAAATCCAATAAAAATAACCAAATACCAAATTAAATATAATGAATAAAATCATCAAGAGGGACCAAAATAATAAATCGTGTTTGTATTAATGCATAAAAAAGTATAAAATACCAAAATAATAATAATAATAACCATACCCATAAATCCCCCGCTATTTGTTAGGAAACAATCTTTATATAGCACCTCCGATATCCCAAACTAGAAAGTTTATGAAACATATACTATATCCATGTAAAAATATTATTAGACCTATAATGTAATAGTTAAGAGAAAAATTTCCAAGTATGTATCCTCCCCATGCTCCTTGTCTAAACATTAAAATAAAATATATTTCATTCAAGTTTGAAATATAATTGAAATGTAATATTTTTATTTTAAAATAAAACAAGAAATAGGATAAGATTATCGAAACAAATAATTTCATGATAACTATATTTATTATTCTCGAATAAAAATATACCGCTAATCTTTTCTGGAAATCATGACATTTTAAATAAGAGTAAACTAGTTCTTATGTTCATTTGAAAATACCTAGTTTATAAAGAATAAAGGAAGAAGGAAAATTCAAGTTTTCAACACCATTTTCAAATGAAATATATAAAATGTGATTAAAAATGGGTGCATTATTTTTTGAGGTGAAATATTAGTGATAATAAACACCAACATAACTAACATGAAAATGGTAGTAGAAGATTAGTGTAGAATAATGATAAGCCAGCCGCTATGGGGGTAGTATAATCAAGATAATCATGGGAATACCTAAAGCAATTATAGAATATATAAAAAACAAAATGGAATCAATTTAATTATTTTTTTATGTGATTCAACTACACAACCACTTGGTTTTACCCTATATAGCCAAACTAAGGGTTAAATATTAAAAGGACATCAAGTACAACCATGAACAATATAATATAATAAAACAATGAGAGAAACTAAGAAATAACCCATGAAAGAAGGATATAATCACCTTAATATATCCTTAATATTATATGCCACTTGAATATGGAATGAAATATTGAAAAAATCTCCCTAGAAGAGAAAAGGTTGAGGGAGTGATGAGGGAAGAGGTGTGTTAATGGAATAAATGATAATCCCTCATTGATTATCCTTTAATGTTAAAACCATTTAATAAATTATTTTTTGAAAAAACTATCTTGGTCTGGGGTTATGAAGTGGCCTTGTGTATCATGGTGTGGTAACCCTTTAGGGTATTCTCCATGGTATGAGCGCTTATTCTTATAGTGCGGTAAACTTATTCCAAAAATAACTAAGGATCTCGCACCCCAGTCCATCATGATATTAACTTTATCCATCTTAGTGTGAAATTCATTCATATCCTTGACTTATAGATCAACATATGGTTCATGTCATGGAAATATACCCTCTAAATTTTTATAAAGGAAATACAAAAAGTTTATAAATAAAATGTAAAGCTCATCACCATAGTAGATTGACCCTCACCATATCATGATCTCCTTCCCTAATTTTTTTTACAAAATGTATACAAGAGGGTGAGATATATAAGGGTAATCATTATGTCATGTATTTCTCTTCTATGGTGTGAAATTCAACCTCACATGATATTTCAATGATTCTTGGACCATAATTCATGAGGGTTCAAATATATAAGAGTTCAATAAATAATATAACATATGTTATTTCTAAATATGGTTTTCTCAATCACTTGTCACACTATTATTCCACTGTCCATGGGTTGAAATCTTCCTCCAAACCTAATTTTTCAAATATACCAAAACCTTTATTCGTAGGAAACCCCTTACACAAGAGTAACCATTACAAAAGGGATTCCCTAATATAAAAGGACATTACCGTTTTTTAATTTCCCAACACCTGTAATTCCCTTTGACCATGGAATGATCTTTGATTAGTATTATCTAAAAACATACCTATATCCCTCGATGATATGATGTCCCTATAGACACTATGTCACTTAAAACCACCAAAATTTCAAATAATCCATTACTCCAAAATTTCCACTAGCTAAATTATGATCCACAACCATACAAGAAAATTATTTAACTCCAAAAAACTGGAAAAAAACACCCAACTGAGTCCAAATTTTAAAAACTAACAAAAAATATAATACAAAATAAGAAATAAATATTGAAATAAATAAATTAATTAATTAATTATTTAAAATATTTTTTATGGTGTGATAATTCTCCCCGTAATATCATTAAATTACTATAGAATGTTTAGTAAAATAGCATGATCAAAAGGATGGGGAGGTTATAATATCGTTATTATAATTAAATATATTAAACCTAATAAACACCATGACACACAATAAGATAAAAAATAGACCTGTTCTTATTATGATCATTGAAATACACCTAAGGCCATAACTGAAGACCAGATTACATAAACACCTAGTAAACTCTCACTGGTATGGTAATGTATGGGAATTAAATAACAATCCATGAAACCCAACACCACTATCCTCTCAAAGAAGAAACAAAACATACAATATACCCTTTCAACAAAAGTAAATTATCCTATAGTGGTATACACCTATATTTAATACTCTTTCTATATAAAAATCCTCAAAATCACAAATTACACTAAATTACTTGATGAAGAACTAATTAATCAATATAAGAAATGGTTTTAATAAAATATCTATTAACCAAGTTTCCAGATCAACCAAGTGAGAATTTTTCAATAAGATGAAAAATACCCAAACGTTATAACAAGTGATTCAGAAAAAATCACAATTTGTTATATTAAACTGCAGGACCCAACACATGGTAAAAATTAAATACTCAAGAATACTATATCCACAAATAAAATATAATTGGGATAGATTAATAAGTGAAATAACCATAGTAGGAAATATTTAATGAAAATAAAACATTACCATTAGGTTTATCTAGTTGAACCTTGGAATCTTATGAAGGGTTATATCAAACCCTACCTATTTTAAATGAAAATCCTTCAAAAAATCTTTATATATTTCGAAAATTACAAAAGGTGTAGTAGGTATTAAGATATTTTTTACATGAAGGCTTATTATTTCTTGGGTTAATGAACATATAGTAGGTAAGGGACATACCCCTGGAATAATTTGATAAGAATAAATATTTAAATAACTTAATATCATAGCCCATTTAATCAAACATGTCCCATTCCCCATTTCCTCTATTGTAATTTCATTCACCCCCTTAGTAATAGAGAAAATCTAATATCATTTAGGTGTATGTTCCAGGACAACCTCAATTGTGACAGCCTACATCACCACTCCTTTTATGAGGTTAATTCAAACAAGGATATTTACAATTGGAGATCAAGAGGAAGACCTCTTCCCATATTAAAATATTTTAAAAAACAATACAAGTGTATGTTAGATAGACAAGGTACCAACTCACTGAAAATAATAATGTACTAATCAACTCACTAGTTACTCTACTCAAGGAAATACAATTTCACCGACTTAGAAACATTCAAATTTTTAAGAAATTATTGCTGTATAAAAAATCATTAAAACCTTCCCATGAGTAGTCCTTTTATAGATTAGTCTAAAAATTTGACTTCCACCACTTCCTTATAATATCCTCGAGAATAATTGTAGAAAATTTTATCTGAAGAAACATTAAGAGTTTGAGAAGATAGAAGAATGTTTCTATGCATGCTACAACTTTTAACTTTAGGGGAATCTGGATGCCTATGGAAAATAAAAGGGTTTGGATTTTAAAATTTAAAAATTTATTATCTAGGTTGATTAATTTGAGGTTTACCTTATGGAGAAACAACCATAGGTACCTATTTAAGTATAATGAGGATTATGTGGGGGTATACTTTAAAATAATAATAACACCAAACCCAGTCTAAATAATCCACATTATCTAAAAAATTAAAATCCTTAGTATATAAATATATTAATTAGTCTTAAAATTTTAATGGATATATAATTATAACATAATAATTCCCAAACTTTACCGATTTTAAAATTTGAAATGTATAGGAACCCCCAAATTATTCAAATTTTAACTCCCAATGATAGAGGCTCTCAAAATAACTCTTAAAATCAAAAAACAATACATAAATTCTTATATAAATATTATAAAACTCACTCAAAATTGATAACACAACTCAAACTTGAGACACACACATACGGAACACTAATGGTAACTCAAGTTTCAATATAAGAAGTTTTTTTCCAAACACTTAATTACTTCTATATTTTGAGCTCTAAGAGTCCTAGATCATGTCTAGCACAACTCCCCAAATAACTACTATGATATAATATAATTTATTAATAATCTTACCCAGGATTTCCAAGACCAATGACAATGATGGCATGCGATAAGGCCAAAATCATGTTCCTGATCACCACAGGTTTCAAACTAGTGTCGGGGTATTAAAATAAATAAAAATATGTAATATTTCTCTTAAAAAATAAAATAATAAAAGAAGACTTCCACATTAATTTTGGGAATGACCAGTCCATTTCATGAAGTGTTATACTAATATAATAAACAATTCAAATGATAAAAGGAAAAAACACATCATAATAAAATAGTTTAAAACCCAATTAGAAGAAATAAAATAAAGAATACTAAGGAAAAATTTAAATAATTAAACTAGCATAGATAAGGGGGTCTGAAAAACAAATTCAGACTAGATTGATACCCTGTATAGATAAAATAATAAAATAAAAATAAATATCCTGATCTTCCCATAAAATAAAACATCATTTGTTTGGTGCAAATATTCATCTATAACCTTCTATACACTAAATGAGAAAGGCTAAGAACCATATATTATATCCATGCAGAACCTTTAAAGAACCTATTATATAATAAGTGTAAAGAAATTCCTTGTAGGAATCATTCCCACACCCCATTGATAACATTTAAAATGAAATCTACTTCATGCTAGTTTTAAATAAAATATAATGATAGTCTTTTCTATTTTATTCAAAATAAGAAAAATGATACAATTATTAAAATCAATCCCTTCATTATAACAAGATTAATTATTTTAAAAAATACACCATTATGATTTTAATGAATTCTTAACATTTTATATAGGTAAAAAAAATCTAAAGATATCTTTGAAAATTCACATGTTTTAGTAAAAAATAGAAAATAAATTTCATGTTTTAAACACCCCATTCAAATAAAATAGAAAAAATAAGTTTAAAACTGTTCATGATTTTAAGGGTAAAACATTACAGATAATAATGACCAATATAAAGAAAAAAATGGTAGTAAAATATTTGTTTAGAATAACTATATGTAAACCATCATTATGGTAGAATAATCAAGATAATTATAGTAATACCTTGGTTCCTTGGGGATTATATGAGAAAAAACCAAAAGTCAATCCATTTAATTTGACCCCAATGTATCTAAACATCCTAGAAACTCAGTTTTACCCTACCTATCTTGACTAAGGGGAAAATCACCAGAGAATAATGTGATCCTAAAACGAGGATAACAGCCAAATCAGAATCATTAAATAGTTCATTGTGTGTACAAAATATCCCACACAAATACCCATAGTTTCCCATGACATAAAAAGGAAGTGATTAATCAACATAGATCCTAAATAAATAACGACGATGATATAAATAATAAAAATTAGTCACCTTCAATCACCCATAAAAAGTCAGCTCCATTTTATTTAACAAAAATTGAATATAATAAACATACCCCCCCCCTTATCTGATAAAATTATATACACATCAATATTTAAATATATAACACCAAGGGGTTCACTTAAAGGGTAAACTCAGATAAACATATCCCATTTTTATTAAGTACAAAATAGTACTTTGGATTATCATTAGGAAAACCATGTTATAAAACCCTCTTTGAAAACCAAAGAAAACAAATATCACCAAATAATTTGAATAAACTCTAGAAGAATCAAACACACCTTTAGTTTATAAAACATTTCCTAAAGAATACTACTTACCTTATTTAAAAATCAATTAAAACACAAAAAATACAATTTATTTATTGAAAACCTATGAAAAGAACCTTAAAGTCATTTTCATAGACAATTAATGTGAATAATGGTTTTAAAACATATTTTTTGATCATTTAAACATGAGATAACTATTTTTATTATTGAAAGTTCAGGGAGAATCAACAGTCCTTTGGAAATGGATTAATAGACAAACATAACATAGCCCCTAAAATATAGATAAAAGTGGAATAGAAATATTAATGAATTTATAGCTTTAAGTTTAAAGAGTTATGCATGGAGAAACCAACCTTATACTTGTACAGAACCTTATATCAAATACGAGTAGCTAATCTAGGTTTAGATGAAAGAAATCAACGAATCTATGAAAAACCCAAAAATATGATGTAAAAAACCATAACCAATGCATGACCATGAAATAGAAATATAAACCAATAAATAATAGAAGAAGAATGATTGAATCACCTTAAGATATCATTTAGGTCAGATGACACATGAATCAAAGAAGTCTCCCTGGAATAGAAAAGGTCTATAAGGTTGAAAGGGTAAGACATGAATCATTATAATAAATGAACAACACTCATTAATTTTCATTTAATGTTAAAACAATTTAATAAATTTATTCATTTAAAAATTATCCAAGTCCTGGGTCATGGATTGACCTTAAGGGTCACCGCTTGGAGATCCTTGAGGGAATTCTCCTCAATGTGGTCTCCTTTGGTCGCATATTGGTTCACCTCTCCTAAGAAGAACCAATTATCTGACCCCCAATCCATCAACATATATTAATCCTCATTCATATGGTGAAATTATTTCTAAGACCATCCCCATAGTGAAACCCATGGGTCACGAAATGGATATCCACCCTTGTGATATTTCATAATGTAAATATATATAAGTAACCAAATAAAATGTAAATTAATTCATTATTACATGATTCGCATCACCCTAGTGTGATATCCATCTCCAATTTTTTTTCAAAGTCATATAAAGAGTCATGTTGAATTTTTTAAGGTTTTTATTTGTTTTTAATAGTGAATAATGAATAATTGGGGTATTTTGATATGTTATTGGAGTTGGTTGGAATTTTATTGAGTTGATCTGATTTACCCCAAAGTGTTTCGAATTAATTATGTAATTAGTGTACGTGAATCATTAATTCCTATGTTGAGGTTGAAAAAATAGTTAAGTATAATATCTTTTGATAATTGAGTAAGGTGTTTTGTTTTTTGTAACATACATGGCTTATTCATATGATATCTATATTTTCAAATGATATATTAGAATATTATATGACATCCATGTTTTCAAAAGATATTGGAAAAGTGTGTATGATAAATGGTTTATTTCATAAGATACCATTGGTTCATCTTATACTAAGACATCTTATAATAGAAAAGTTTTTTTTAAGATGTTGATATTCCTATAATGTTTTCCCAAAATATGTTGAAATTGAAACAGTGGAATGTATTTTATTATAATCATGTAAGATAATTTTAATCTCATAAGATATAGAGGTAATGTATGATATTTTTTCATCAATTAAGATATGTCTGAGGAACATATGATATTAATTACAAGTAAGATATCAAGTTCTTATAAGATATCATACATTGTAAAAATATGATACACCTATAACAAAGTACATCATGTGAAAGAAAATGGGAAGATCCTCTTTCTATTCACTATTAATTTAAAAATCACAAACACACATATGGGTTTGTGATTTAATATACTTGACATAAATATGATATAAGTATGAGAATTGTTTCTAAGAATTTATTTTTGAGGAAAGTTGTGTTTTGAAAATATACAAAACCAATAAAGTGGGTATTTTAGCTAAAGTTGAATTGGTAAAATAAAGAGATACAATCCGTAATTTAATATTATAAAAATTTTAAACACATTTAGTTGAGTATTGTCAACTAAATAGTGAATCATTTTTCTAATTAAGATTTTTTTATTCGTAGGAATAATTAAAGGTGTTTTTTTGTAAATTGTAATATGGCATAGGGATAGTCGCATGTAAATGGTTTGGTAAATATTTTCATGAGGAATTGTGAGGGTACTATTCATTGCATGAATAAGTGTTTCGTTACTGTGGTATGAAAATCCTATAAATATTTCTATTTCTAGTATATTTTGGAGCCACCCTAAAATATAAAATGGTTTTGATGTATAAGAAAAGGTGTTAGTGTGAGATAAAATTTTTCTTGAACTTGATAAGGATCCATGTTTTACATTAGGTATTGATCCATGAGAAGAAGACTTTGATTAGAAATTAAACTCTCAAAAAATAAGAAGAATTTGATAATGATGTAGGTTTTCTATATAGGGTTTAAAAATAAATCCTTTTGATGTTCAATGTAGTGAGAAATAAAAGAATAGATGTTTCACTTCATCAAAAATTGTTATCTATTATGGATTATATTCTTCAATATGTTAGAAAAAGATTTTTCAAATTTATATTAATTTTTAAATATTATAAATTATTTATATTTATGGAGAAACCTAAATAATATGGATGTATTTCTCAAACTAGTTCTATTTTTCTTTTATTAAAACTAATGGGAGTTATTCTAAAAACTATTACCAATGATATTTCAATGTACTTTAGGTGAAGGGTGATACCACCATACTGAATGTGATTTTGTTTTAGGATTATAGATGAAAATATTTGGGCAAGGATAGTAACTAGATACTATAAAGAGTATGATCTCACCTTAAGACCGTACCTTTAAAAAATTCTGGTTTTCTTTGTATTCTTTTATTTTCTACTTTCATCATGCAAGGTCATGTTTTAATATTGAGGTGATCATATCATAACTATTTGTAGAGTATTATTTCATATAAAATGTGTTTCAAAAGTGAGAGACACCTGATTCATACCCCTATCAAGTTTTTTCACCTGATCTACTAGGACATTAAATTGGTATCAAAGAAAATTTTCAACTATTATATTCACATTCAGTGTGAAATGGATATTATAAACTTAGTGAATAAGAAATTTATACAAACCTTTAATGGAAATAATATTCATGTATGAAAAAATAAGATTCTACCCAATCATCTTTCACTCATCCTTGAACAATTTTATATTCCAATAGTAAGTTTTCCACCCATTTTAAGAGGATATGAGATGTCATTAATTGACAATTTTAATCATGAGGTCGATAGAAATGTATAATATTCGATATTTATATCGCATTCATAGATTTTTTACATAATTTCATGGGAATTAAAATTATTAAATAATTTAATGAAAAACATGAAAATAGTTATTAGGGACATTTATATATTAAATAATCCAAGATACAAATCCATATAAGCGTATTTGAGGATATAAAGATGAATAAAGATGAAAAAATATATGACCACTTTACAAGAGTCAATAGATTTATCAACAATATAAAAGGATATAGAGAAAATATATAATAATAAACCATTATAAGGAAGCTAATAAAAAAATTTATAGATATATTTGATACTAAAATATTAGTATTGGATTATAGAGTGGATATTTCCATTGATGAAATACATAATGTTCTCAAATAATATGAAATGATAATGAGTCTTATATTTAAAAATAAGTCTAAAGAGTAAAATTGAATTCTAGACCATGAGAAATCTCCTGATCAAATATGAGTATGTTGGAGAGCCTAGTGATTCTGATGATGAATCATATACATATGTGAATTATAAGATAATCATGTCTCTTATCTCAAGGAAAATAAAAAAAGGAAAGGGAGAATATTGTGTTAAGCTAACTCTCAAATGATTCAAATGTGGTTCCATTAGACATTTATTCATAAATTTTCCTAATAAAAAAATTAGAAAATATTAGACATAGAAACAAATTGAAAAATCTCAAAATGAGTCTTATAGTTAAAATTAAAAATATTTTAAAGCTTTTAGTAAATGATTAAATTGGTTTTTTAGATGGAAATTAAGATGTCTGATAAGAAAATAAGGAGGGGATTGGGTCTCTTTAGGATCTCAATCTGAAGATGAATGTAACACCCCAAGATTTTGTGAAATATTTTTTTCCAATTTAATTTAATCTTTTAGATATTTTTTTCTATAAACAATATCTAGTTTTAAATTAAAGAAACCTAGTTATATTTTTTAAAATGAAATAATGATTTTCCACGATAGATTGGGTTACACACAAGACTGGGTTTTACTGAATGAAAATATATCATTAACATTATTATTTAATATATTTCCTAGCCATTGGAATAGTGGGTATGAATATAATTAACTAAGTTATAAAAAAATATCATTTAAAAATAGTTTTCATTAGTTATCTATAGATTATAAATGAAATAATAATTATTTAAAATAAAATCAAATGTTTTCCAAAAATAAATATTTCATCTAAAAGATAGTTTTTTTGCCTTTCGAACACTCTTTTCTTAATTATTTTATGCCAATTTTAGAAAATTTATGTTAATAAAGAACTTCTTTTTCAAAAAAATTCAAATCAATATAATCTTAAGGTAAATTTTTGGGATTTTTCAGAAATATTTCATTTTTTGATGAATAGGGAAAATTCTATATTCTAATTGAAAACTTCTTTTTTATTTATAATGTTAAACTATATTTTGAATTATTTTAAAATTATAATTAGTAAAATTAGATATCTATTAATCCATTTCAAATATTTGGAATCATTTTAAAATTGACTTTTGATATAGAAACATTGTAAACTTTTAAACATTTTCTATTTAAAAACTGGATTTGTTGTCATGTCTATGGGATTAATTCTAAATTAAATTTTTTCACTTATATGAATTTAATGTGGTATAAATAATTAATTATTTTGAATAATAATAATATATATTTTCTAAAAATGTCAACATAATATTTTACCAAAATGAATAGTGAAAATAGTTAAAATTAATTACTACGGTAAAAGTAAAAATGGATTTACCATTGGGTCACACTAAGAAGAAAATGGAAAAAATGGCCTATAAAGTTAAAAAAATAGATTATATAGATATATTTAGACCCTTATGACCATGGTCTCAATTTATTATTAGTTTTTGGGACACTTTTCTCTAAGAATGATCTATATAATATGTTATGTAAAAAAAAGACAAAAAAGGAACATTTCTTATTTTTAATAACTATAAAGAATTGGGATGGTAAAAACTACATATTTTCAGTTATAAATATTATTCTGAAATATTAATGATTTTTTTATTATGTTAATTTTTTTAAATTTTTTATATTGAATAATTATATTAAATTCTTAATAATTTTCAACACAGTAATTATTTCGTTAATAATTAAATAAAATTAATAAAACTAAAAATATTAAAAGTGGTGTAAATTGAATGAAGTAGTTTGTTACATTAATTTTTAAGATTATTCTATCTTTTTACACAGGTTTGAACATAGTTCTATCTAATTTTATCCATGATTTTATATTTTTAAATTAAAATTAAATAAATAATTTCAAAAATGACATTAATATTATTTTATAATAAATGATATATTACTAAATGATTTAAAATTATTAAAAGTCATATATTATGCCAAGTGATTTATAAATTTTAAAAAATATCAACTATTATCCATTTGGGGACTAATTTTTCTTTTATAATGAGTTTATGGAGCCATAAATAGTAAAAATTTTATTAGTCAGATTAAGGTTATAATGAGGTTTTTACATGTTATATGTGCTTCTATTAAGATTAATTTTCAACACAAATGGGATTTTTATTTTATTAATTATATAAAATATTTATAATCAATCGGTTCAAATTATATAACAAGGATCCTTTTATTTTAGGATTAAAGTGTAAATTACCTTTGTTAAACATATTAGTTGCCATAGTGAAAAAACCAAAATGTTAAAAATTAGTAAACCTAGAAGTTAATGAAAAAAAATGTTTAAAACATGATTGTGTTTTTTAGGTGTATATATAGTATATCATCCATTTAAACCTTTAATTATTAATTTTTGTGCCTCTTGGGTAATGAGAGACCTCCCAATAGTGAATAATTTTGGGTATTTTCAAAATTGTCATTCTTCCTCAACTATAAAAGGGAACTCGCTCTCCTCTTTTATTCACACCTTCACACCTATTTGGTTAAGCCAATACCTGACCACAAAAATTTAAAACAACCCTCTCCTCGTACTTGACACGTTATTTTGGGCATAAATGTAACACCCCGACCCCAGTTACCCAGGGTCAGTACATTATTTTAATACAATGGCATGATTACAAGGAATCAAGTCCCAAAGGACCAACCAGTTTAACAGTCTTGGAAAATAGATTAAATACATGAAAATTACATTACACATTATAAAATAAACCACAACACATGTGACCCTTTGAGAACACCATTAATCCCCAAGCTTAACCCTCCTTATCAATCATAATAAACTTCTTGTAATCCTAGGAAAATAAAACATAAGAAAGGGGTGAGCTCAAAATCTTAGTAAGGGTAAATAATTTAGAGGAAGCTATAAACTTTTAAGGAAAGATTTGTGATAAAAAACAACAGCCTTTTTAAACATAAACTTGAACATAATATGGAAAAAATAAATCAAACATTACCATATAAACATGCACATGGATATTCTACTAGTCGAATAATCACATGTAATAACTAATTTCATAATGAGGGAATGCCTAACGTCAGGCATCATTACCACATAATCAAGGCCTCATGCCAAGACTAAAAATAAATTTTTTGTCAAGGCCTTGTCCCAAGACACTAGTTTCTCTCATGAGACCTACCGATGCATCGAGGAGCTATAGCGGGCTCCACCCGTCACTTACTAAGTCCACTACATTCCTCATATAAATAGTTAAAACATAACATAAACATTCATATTAAAACTAGAATACGAAATTTCAATACATTAACCATAAACCATGAATGGTATAAAAGTAAGACATTCATAGTCAAACATATCATAACTCATTCAATACAATATGAAAGATTGTATTATAATAAATCACCCTCAATCAAAAATAATATCCAGTAAAGGATGCTGACATAGTTGAAAATGATGAGTAAAACTTTTTGATAGAAATATCCTTTTTTGTAAAATCATTTGAAAGTAACACATTTATAAAGGAATTAATTTAAAATATATTTTTGAATCAAAGTGTCCCATACCACTTTGAAACTTTTGAAAAGAATTTTCATTTCAAAACATTCTTGTCCATATAAATAAATCCTTAAAAACATTTTGAAAACATATACATTAATTAAAAAGATTTAGAAAGATAAATCTTTAAAACATTTAAAATTCTGATCTTGATAAAGAGTACATTTCACAAATACTTAAAATATTCATTTTGAAATCATTTTTATGAAAACTGGACATGGATGATAAAAATGTCCCAGTAAATACTTACACATAAACAATCTCGGATAATAATGAGATTGAGGAATTAACCCTAGGGTATGTTTAACCTCCTGTATGAAGATTGTAGTATGTTATTAAATTATACCAGAACCATATTAATATTTATGATATCATATATTATTAATTTATGTCTTTATACTACCCATTTAATAATAATTTCCATGTCAAATTAACATTTCGGTTAATAATCGCATTCTTTATCGTACATGTTTTAACTTGTTACTATTTATTGTATCACATAGATCAAGATTTAAATACTTCCAGAATATAAAACATGATTTATATATCATATATATTTAGAAAATAAATATGTATAATAGACATATATATGAAATTAAAAATATCTTTTATGGAGACGGTAGTTCGTACGTACGCATAAACGTTGTTTCCATTTTCATATCATGTTGAACAGAACTAAGTGAATAAGATATATTTAAGTATATATATATATCCAGTATAATTATTATGTCATTTATTACATACTTATTAGTAATATATATATTTTTATAACTGTCGATGAATGGTGAACGTGAAAATGAATCTCATCGCGTCATGGAGACGGTAATTCGTACGTACGCACGAGCGACAATATAATTTCTGTAAAGGTGTTGAATTGTATGGTATATTAATTTTAAAGAGGCATTATCATGTTATTTTAATTATTTATATACATATTATTCATCATTATATTCATCAAAATAACATAGTGTTGAATAACAAATTACACCACGATGTGGAGACGGTAAGCCGTACGCACGCATGCATGGTGACATTATCATTCATAAGATGGATAGAATAATGAATAAATTTGAACCATATTTATAATAACATCAAAATATATATAATATACTGGAGTTATTATTTTAGAATGGAAATAAAAAAGAAAGAATAAGTGGAAGAAGAAAAGAACTTGAAAGAGGGTGGTGAAATTATTACCTCTTCCTCGGGTTCTTCCTTTTGATTTGATCAAAAGGGCTCCGTAAGTTGGCTTTATGACTAAAGGAGGGCATCTAATATGAAGGGAGAATAGTTTAGAGAGTATTTGGGAAGAGTTTGGCCGAGACAAACGGCTTTGAAGGTGTGAATTAGTGAGAAGGGGGAGTGCCCTTTTATAAGAGGGGTGAGGGGCACCTTAGAAAAAACATAAACAATTATTTTATAATAAATTCATATTCGGTTTCTAATGACTCCAAACTAATTTATTTAGAAGATAAGGTGGGGATGGGTCGAAAAAAACTCAACAAATAGGTTTTATATAGGTTTGAATCACTTTATTAACCTTATCTTTTAGTTTTAACTCTTAGTTAATTAGTTTGACATTTACAATGTCTCTTTGTATTTTTATATTATATAGTAAATAAACTTATTATATACTTACAGGCGACCCCAAAGTGGTCCATTAATGATAAAAATATCCTTATATAAGTCTTTTGACCGATCCTAATATTTTTAGGAATAGAATATCAATTAATAATATAATATTTTTTTTGAATATTAATTTGTGTCAATTTTGACACTATTTGGTATTTTGTTTTTGTGAAAGTTATCACAACTTGATAAGTTCAAAAAATATACATTGAATCATCCCTATCAGGTAATATTCACCTAGAAAATTCATGGATGTCATAAAAACTTTTAAATTATATTTATTTTAATATTTATAATACCATTTATTTGATTCATTCATAAATAAGGTAATTACTGCATCATCATTGTGTCATAAATAAATTTATTTATTTAAAGTCTAAAAATTATAAATAAAATACCATGATGTAGTAAATATTTTTATATTTCTAATGAATATTTTTAGTCAAAAAGATTACTTATATAACACTATATAAAAATTAATTACTAAATTTTTTTTGTTTTTGACAATTTTTCCTTTACATTAAATTAATTAATCTAAAATGTCATTATCATTCATAAGTGGCTCCATGGGGTCCCAAAATCGACCCAATGATGACCATGGTCGGTCATTACTCATAAAATAAGGTTATAACATGTGTTAAGGTAATTTTGAATTATTAAAATATTCCTTTTACCTTGAATTACCCTATTTACCTTTAACTGATGTAAATAAAAGTAAAAAGTTACAATTCACAAAAAATTATTTTTATCTTATTGGACCACATTTAACTCCTTGATATTAACCATTTCTCTCAAAGTTTTTAAATTTAACTCACAGAAGCAGTAAAATTATGTTTTATGTGAATTTACAAATTCTCTTAGGAGATGGGAAAAAGACGGTGAAAAAGTTCAATAAACTTTTTATATATCTAAAATTATTTTAAACTGACTCCAATGAATTAAATTAAATTTATATATGTATTATGTATCTATTTTGACCTAAAATAAATTTAAATACAATAAATAATTTTTGAAATAAAAAGCCGATTTTAAACAATAACTTAGTGTTTTTTATTATTCATCAAAACTTGAAAGTTTTCAGAAAAATACCAAAAATTCACCCTAGGATAATTTCGATATTCCGAATCCAAAAATGATTCCTATTTTACTAAATTAAAAACATAGAAGTTGAATTTATTAATTTAAAATTAGTTCCCGTTATCAAAACCAAAAGGTGTATTTTTAAGAAATAATAATTATCAAAAGATTGGCACCTGTTTATGTCCAATTTCAATGTAAAATTACATACAATGACCATAATTTGATTAAATGGTAAAAATATAATATATTTATACTTCCAAACCATTAAAATATATATTTTATCACTATAAATTATTAGGATTAAAAAAGTTTTTTTCAGTTAAAATACAGTATTTTTCACTATTCACCCAAATATGAAAGTTATCAGAAAAACACAAAAAATTCACCCTAAGCTAATTTTAATATTTCTAATCCAAAAATTAATTCCATTTTTAAATATAAATTTTATAAAATTTCAAGAAGTGGGTATTGCTATTCATAACAGCTAGTTTGATTGGTTGTGGTGTGTGTTAGAACTCGAAGTTGCGTACAACACACGCTACTGTATTATTCAAAGAGAAGCTTACCGTGGAAGCATGAGGTGTTACATTCTACTATCCTTCAATAAATTTCATCCTCGCATTTTATGGTCGGTTTTGGAAACTTGGGGTTGACATTTCAAAATATCTTAGTTGGAATCCCACATCGAAAAATGGATTAATGGGGCCTCTATTTAAAATAAAGTGTGGTAAGTATGAAGGTTACCAAAAATAACACATACTAGGGTTCCATGTAGAAAAACATGCATATGGAAGAGAAATATAACCATAAATATCTTATGGATAGTGGTATAGAACATGGCTTTGAAAAATCCAACAATCACAAAGCCATAAATTTGTGATGATCTAAGGTACCATCTAGGACAACGTTTTTGTTCAAAGTTCCTTTTCTTAATGTTGATGAATTTATTTATGATATTGGCTAAGATCATAAGGAGATATACTTAATTTATAATTAGAGTTTATCCATTAATAAATTTCTACCACAAACTCATCTTTCACTCCAAAACATAATACAACTCAAAAATACTCTATTTATCCTAATCGTATAGGGTTCCAAATATAAACATATACCATTTAAATGATGAAAACTATTTTGTAACAACCAGGGACTTCCTGTAGGTTAGTGGTAGGTAATAAAGGCATGTCACACTGTGATTATGGGTTCTATTCATGCAGCTTTGTCTGAAGCGACGAGTTATCACCCGACCCGCAGGTTGTCTTTTTATGGAAATCAAAAATAATCTCAAACTATAGTTATCCAAAATACTTTTGTCCAAACTCATAGTCCAAAATTTGTAATGAAGGTAAAAACAATGAAGATCCTTTTTTCCATGTAATAACATGTGAAAACCTGCATAATGTATTCTATTAAAACACTGCACATCCTAAATTACCACAAAACCTTATTGATTGCATTCATGATCATTTATTCATTATTGAATACTGGATATAATCCTTCTATCCAAAAACGTTCTAAACTCCAACAATGATGGAATATAAAAATCATTAATCAGTTTCAAGGTAGTCAAGAATATCCAATATAATTTATCCAAAACATTCATGTATTATTCCAAAATCACTACCTCGGTATCAGAACCATATTATAGTTTATCTTTCTCTTAACCATATATTTTCCAAAAATTTAACCTGTTATTGAGTTACTTTTCTTGGTTCCAAACAATCTCGTGTCCTTAATGAAATAGTACTATAGTACAATCCTTATATACTCCATAATTATTATGACCAGTATATTGTTGATACAACACTCAAATGACTTAATTCCTTAATAACAACAAAGAACTCTAATCATTCCTCCTAATTTGTGGTAGTATCATAATTTGATTATTATCCAATAGCATCATTTGAGGCATACTCTGATTATTTTGACATTGGTTCGCGTAGTGTCCCAACTCATTGCAGATGAAGCATTGTACATTTGAAACCTTTTTCTTACCCTTGCAGTCACATACTTAGTGTCCTTTTTCTCCACACTTATAACAAACTCCCATTACCTTCAGGAAATTTCTAGGGTGTTTCTTCCCATAGTAATCACATATGGGAAAATTCTTATTTTCCCTCTTCCATTTATCCATCTTTCTCTCTTCCATCCTTTTCTTCTCTTGCTTCCCTTCAGAGCCATAGGACTCAAAAAATTCTTTACTTATCTTATTAACACATGATACTATTTATTCATATGTTGAGAAAACCTGGGAGACTTTTTCCCTTCTAAATGTTGTCTTAATACAGTGAAAGATGTGATCCTTCTTAATCTTGGGATCATACGTATTGTTGGAGTTCTAATTACTTCTACTGGGCACCATTTCTAAACAATGGAATACACTAGGTCAGTTTATGAATCACAATTCATAATTCCAAACATGTAAAATACCTAACGTAAATTGAACAGTTTATGGATATAATCCATAATCACAAAAATATTTTCTTTAAGGAGGTATATACTCGTACATCCTTCATAATGATTTTTAATGAAAATGAGAATTATCCTAAGAATAACCCTCTAGAGTGTCACAACCAAGAGTGCAGCAAGGCTCGTTGTCGTGCACCAGTTCCCGTTCGAGTCTAGCTCAAAGAGGTGTTTTCGGGGTTTACGCCTAGGTACATCTGTGACAGAGCCGCCTCTACCTGCTCGTATCCAGACATGGATGTATTTTCTTGGAAAACTCAAAAAATCTCTACATTACCAAAATTCTATGAAGTTCTTCTATACTAATACTCAAAGTCTATCTTAGGGTAATGTTCTCTAATCATAGTTTATCTAAATCTAGATTCTTAGGTTATTTCAAAACTTCCTTTTATACCAACTGTAACACCTCGACCCCAGTTACCCAGGGTCGGTGCATTATTTTAATAAATTGGCATGATTACAAGGAATCAAGTCCCAAAGGACCGACCAGTTTAGTAGTCTTGGAAAATAGTTTACATACATGAACGTTACATTACACATAAGAAAATAAAACACAACACAAGTGATCCTTTGAGACTCCATTAATCCCCAATCTTAACCCTTTTTATCAATCATAATTCATTTCTTAGAATCCTTGGAAAATAAAACATAAGAAAGGGGTGAGCTCAAATGCTCAGTAAGGGTAAATAATTTAGCAGAAGCTAAAATCTTTTAAGGAAAGATTTGTGATAAAAACAATATCCTTTTTAAACATAAACTTGAACATAATATAGCAAAAATAAGTCAAACATTACCATATAAACATGTACATGGATATTCTACTAGTCGAATAATCATATGTAATATCTAATTTCATAATGAGGGAATGCCTAACGCCGGACATCATTACCACATAATAAAGGCCTCTTTCCAAGACTACAAATAAAATTTTTGTGAAGGCCTTGTTCCAAGACACTATTTTGTCTCATGAGACCTACCGATGCATCGAGGAGCTATAGTGGGCTCCACCCGTCACTTACTAAGTCCACTGCATTCCTCATATGAATAGTTAAAATATAACATAAACATTCGTATTAAAACTAGCATACGAAATGTCAATACATTAACCATAAACCATGAATGGTATAAAAATAGAGCATACATAGTCAAACATATCATAACTCATTCAATGAAATATGGAAGATTTTATTATAATAAATCAACCTCAATCAAAAATAATTTCCAGTAAAAGATGCTGATATAGTTGAAAATGATGAGTAAAACTTTTTGATAGAAATATCCTTTTTTGTAAAATCATTTAAAAGTCACACATTTATAAAGGTAGTAATTTAAAAGAGATTTTTGAATCAAAGTGTCCCATAACACTTTGAAACTTTTTAAAATAATTATCATTTCAAAACATTCATGTCCATATAAATAAATCCTTAAAAACATTTTGAAAACATGGACATTAATTAAAAAGATTTAGAAAGATATATCTTTAAAACATTTCAAATTCTGATATTGATAAAGAGTACCTTTCAAAAATCCTTAAAATATTCATTTTGAAATAATTTTTATGAAAAATGAACATGGATGATAAAAATTTCCCTGTAAATACTTACACATAAATAATCTCGGATAATAATGAGATTGAGGAATTAAGCCTTACCTTGAACATTCCTTTAGTCGAGGGTATGTTTAACCTCTTGTATGAAGATCGTGGTATGTTATTAAATTATACCAGAACTATATTAATATTTATGATATCATACATGATTCATTTATGACTTTATACTACCCATTTAATAATAATTTCCATGTTAAATTAACATTTAGGGTAATAATCACATTCTTTATCGTACGTGTTTTAACTTGTTACTCTTGATTGTATCACTTAGATAAAGATTTAAATACTTCCATAATATAAAACATGATTTATATATCATGTATATTTAGAAAATAAATATGTATAATATACATATATGTGAAATTAAAAACACCATTTATGGAGACGGTAGTCCGTACGTACACATAAACGTTGTTTCCGTTTTCATATCGTGTTGAACGGAACTAAGTGAATAAGATATATTTAAGTACATATATAGGTATATATATATATATCCAGTAGCATTATTATTTCCTTTATTACATACTTATTAGTAATATATATATTTTTATAACTGTCGATGAATGCTGAACATGGAAATGAATCTCATCGCGTCGTAGAGACGGTAATCCGTACATACGCATGAGCGACAATATCATTTCCGTAAAGGTGTGGAATTGGATGGTATATTAATTTTACAGTGAAATTTTCATGTCATTTTCATTATTTATATACATATTACTCATCATTATATCCATCCAAATAACATAGTGTTGAATAACAAATTACACTACGACGTGGAGACGGTAAGTCGTACGTACGCACACATGGTGACATTATCATTCATAAGATGGAGATAATAATGAATAAAGTTGTGACATATTTATAATAACATAATAGTATAAATAAGATACTTGATTTATTATTTTAGAATGGAAATAAAAAATAAATAATAAGTGGAAGAAGAAAAGAACTTGAAAGAGGGTGGTGAAATTATTACCTCTTATTCGGGTTCTTCCTTTTGATTTGATCAAAAGGGATCCTTAAGTTGGATTTTTGACTAAAGTAGGGCCTCTAGGATGAAGGGAGAATAGTTGAGAGTGTATTTGTGTAGATTTAGGCTGATACAATAGGATTTGAAGGTGTGAATTAGTGAGAAGGGGGAGTGCCCTTTTATATGAGGGGTGAGGGGCACCTTAGAAAAAACATAAAATATTATTTTATAATATATTAATATTCGGTTTCTAATGGTTCCAAGCTAATTTATTTCAAGGATAAGGTGGTTATGGGTTGAAAACATCTCAACCATTAGGTTTTAGACATGTTTGGGTCACTTTTTTAACCTTATATTTTAGTTTTAACACTTAGTTAATTAGTTTTACATTTACCATGTCTCTTTGTATTTTTATATTATATAGTTAATAAATTTACTATATACTTCCAAGAGACCCCACAAGTGTTCCATTAATAATAAAAATATCATTATATAAGTCCTTTGTCCGAACCTTATATTTTTAGGAATAAAATATCAATTAATAATATAATATTTATTTTAAATTTTAATTTATGTCAATTTTGACACTATTTGGTATTTTGTTTTTGTGAAAGTCATCAAAACTTGATAATTTCGAAAACAATACATTTAATCAACCCTATCATGTCATATTCACCTTTAAAATTCGTTTATGTCATAAAAACATTGAAATTATATTTATTTTAATATTTATAATACCATTTATTTGATTCATTCACGAATAAGGTAATTATTGCATCTTCATTGTGTCATAAATAAATTTATTTATTTAAAGTTTAAAAATTATAAATAAAATACCATGATGTAGGAAATCATTTATCTTTATAATTAATATTTATAGTCAAAAATATTACTTATATAACACTTTATTAAAATTAATTACTAAAAGGTTTTGGTTTATGTCAATTTTGCATTTACATTAAATTAATTAATCTAAAATGTCATTATCATTCATAAGTGGCACCATGGGGTCCCAAAATCGACCCAAAGATGCCCATGGTCGGCCATTACTCATCAAATAAGGTTATGACATGTGTTAGGATAATTTTGAATTATTACAATATTCTTTTTACCTTGAATTACCATATTTACCTTTAACTGCGGTAAATAAAAGTAAAAGGTTACTATTCACCAAAAATTATTTTTATCTTATTAGACCAAATTTTACCCCTTGATATTAACTTTTTATCTTTTATTTTATAAATTCAACTCACAGAAGTGGTAAAATTAAGTTTTATGTGAATTTACAAATTCTCCTAGGAGGTGGGTAAAAGACGGGGAAAAGGTTCAATAAAATTTTTATATATCTAAAATTATTATAAACTGACTCTAATGAATTACATTGGATTTATGTAAGTATTATGTATCTATTTTGGCCAAAATAAAATTAAAATAAGATAAATAATTTTTTTAAATAAAAATCCGATTTTAAACAATAACTCAGTGTTTTTCACTATTCATCAAAAATTGAAAGTTTTCAAAAAAAATATCAAAAAATAACCCTAGGATAATTTTGATATTTAGAATCCAAAAATGATGTCTATTTTACCAAATTAAAAACATAGAATTTTCATTTATTAATTTAAAATTAATTCCCGTTGTTAAAACCAAAAGGCGTATTTTTAAGAAATAATAACTATCAAAATATTGACACTTGTTTATGTCCAATTTCAATGTAAAATTACTTAAAATGACCAGAATTGGATTAAATGGTAAAAATATAATATATTTATACTTCCAAAACATTAAAATTTATATTTTAACCCTATAAATTAGTTTTATTAAAAAAATTATTTTTAGTTAAAATACAGTATTTTTCACTATTCACCCAAATATGAAAGTTATCAGAAAAACACCAAAAATTCACCCTAACCTAATTTTGATATTTCGAATCCAAAAAATGAATTCCATTTTGAAATATAAAATTTATAAAATTTAAAAAAGTGGTTATTACTATTCATAACGGCTAGTTTGATTTGTTGTGGTGTGTGTTAGAACTCGAAGTTGCGTACAACACACGCTACTGTATTATTCAAAGAGAAGCGTACCATGGAAACTTGGGGTTTTATAATAAATAAATTCTATAATGAATTTTAGTATAGACATATGGATGATACTATAAGAAGAAGAGGTTTGAATGAGTACAATAGAAGTCAAGACATAATGTAAGGGATTTTTGTCTCTCTTTTATTTTCTATAAGAAAATTTTCATATCCACCACATGTTTATTTTATGTGGTTTATATTCTTCCCATGAGCGTATTTTATGAATATTCTCTTAAAAACTAATAGTATTTACATATCCATTTTAGGATCTCTCTTTCATGGGGTTTATGATTTTAATGTTGCTAATACGATAAGGTATTTTTTGTCTCAATTTACCTTCTTTGAGATGTATGTTATGTTATTCACCTATATTATTTTATGAAGTTTTTATACTGACCCTTTTACATATTATATAATCAATTTACTTATTTCTATGATTTTATATATTTCATTTAATGTTATTGTTTCATGGGGATTGCGATCCAAATTTACTAAAGTGGTCATCATTTGTTCGGTTTGTTTAGGATTATGCTTCTAATGATTAAACATTATGATTTATCTCTCAGGAAACTAAATACTTTTATTACCCATATTTATTTCATGATAATACATTTTTTCCCTTCAATATCTTCTATTTATGTCCCCAAGTGTTCATAATAATGTTTTTATGAAAAATCATCTTTTCAGTCGAAAAAATAGTTTTCTTCCAAAACCATGTCTTCTAAAAATGGGTTCAAAAAGTTTTTAATATCCTTCAAATTATTTATTAAATAAATTTATTACTATTTTTGACTTTTTAAAAAATATTTTAAAATTAATCTTTATGTCATTTACATAAACAATGTCTGTTTGAATTTTACTAAAAATGTGAAAGGAATTATTATTTTAATGGGTCTGACATGAGTGAAACTTCTTATTGTCAAGACCATTATTTTATTTGAATATTCCTTTAAAATGTTTCAATGTTATTTTCAAAGAAATGTATTTTAAAAAAAATTAAATGTTTTTTTCAATTAATAAAGGATATTTTCATCGAGAAATGTTTTAAATTATTTTTATAGAGTACTTTATAATTATTCATGGATATTTTAAATGAAAATGATTTTTAAAATAATATGTTTTAAATTTTATTTTCAAATAAATTCTATTTTTCCTCAAGAAAATTCCCAAGTAATTTTTCAAAATTATTTTCTTTATAATATGAAATCTATTAATTTTACATACTCTTTAATTGGTATATAAAGCAAGGATACCATTATTATTCACTCTATGAATGGTTTATTATGAAAAAATGTTTAGGAAATACGCCTCTCTTCTATGGGTTATACCATGATTCAATTATTATGAAACCCACTTCTTTTTTACAGGTTATTCTATAATGAAATGATGAAATGGTTATGAATCCTAACTATTTTCCATTGGTTATGATATTATGAAATGTTTATAAAATCAATTTCATTTCATGGGTTATGATATGATGAATTTTTTTGATCTTTTTTCATATGAATGTTTTATTTTCATAATCTGATGTTGGTTACATTATAATCAAGGATTAGGTTACGTTATAACCAAGGGAGGTGGTTACACTATAACCAAATAAGGGTAAGACATATATCTCCCTTTGATTTATTAGGTAAATATTTATATATCATGATATGAATAGGAATAAAACAATAAGCGAATCTAATTCAATGATATAGGACTAGAATGACAAGATAAATTGGTTATGTAAGAATGAGTTTGAATGATAAGTGAACTTGGTTCAATAAGAAATGGTTGGAACAGGAAGTGAGCCCAGTTTTATAAGATAGGGCTGGAATGGGAAGTGATCCATGTTCAGTAAGACAAGGATTGAATGGTAAGTGAACCATGTTTAGTAAGATAGGTATGGAATATGAGTGAACCAGGTATAGTAAGACAGGTCTAAAATGGGATGTGAACTGGGTTTAGTAAGGGAATTTGTTTACTATGATGGTCTTGGTAGTGTACCTTGACTAATATGGAATTTATTTTATATTCTTATTTTTATTCAACAAAAACTATGTCTTATTCCATTATAATGCACTCATGGATCATTTATTTTATTCCCTATATGATTCATGTTTTATGGACTACCAATATTTATTCCAAGAATCATGATTATGATATTTATTATGTAGGGTATAGTTTTCAAAAACAATTATCATGTTATCACACACTTATGTTTGTGTAATACTTGGGTATCTCTCTTGTTTACCCTTACTGGGAATCTTATCTGACCTGTTCTTATGTTTCCTTTAACCTGGTTATAAAGATATGCATTATGTAGGATATGTCTAAGAAGGGTGACCGTTGTGATTAATGTAGTAAGAGATGTTGTTGCTCACCTATAAAGAATTTTTTTTTATTTTTAAGGTTTCAATGGAACTAAACTATTGTGATATTCATGTGTGTGTGTGTGTAATCCAATGAATATTCATAAAAAATGATGTAATATCTATGTATGAAAATTTTGGGCTCTATATTTGGCATCTAAGGCAAGAGTTTAGTTAAAAATTGGAAACTAGTGTGAAAAAAATAGTGATTTCCCAAGGACATGTCTAAGGAAAATTATAAGGATGAGTCAAAGTATAGGAAAATTTCATGGAATTTTGGTAAAGGATTGATCAAGTGGTTTCCATGAAATTACATCCCTATCTGGAAAATACAAGAGGATGTGGCTCTTTAATAGATATACCTAGGGCTAATGTTCCCAAAAACAATATATTGAGATAGACTCAATTAGGAACTGTTGCATGACAATGGAACATACTACACACTTGGTTTGACACTATTAGGGGATATGCTATTGAAATTCACAAACTCTTTATAAACCATCATGATGTATTTAAATAGATGATGACTGTGAAAACCTAGTATAAAATTAACATATCATAGATTAAAAAGTTGGTATCAGGATTTAGACATCGTATAAGTGATTTTTCATAATTATTTTTTATTTCACAATAATAAGTGTTTCTTACACTATGTTTTTGGTTTTATATAATGGAAAAAAAACTTGAAGGAATCATGTTAGCACTAAATCTGATGGAAAATTCAGTAACAATGAGAAATTAAATTTGATGATGATTAGAGATAAATATATTATGATTATTCCTAATTAGTTATCAGAATATATGATTAACAATTAAAACTTCATTGAGATTCATAACACATCAAATTAAATGAAAATGAAATTTTATGTAATTTCATATGGTAATGAACATAGAAGAATAATTATTTGGCTTCCTATATTTCCAGAAGTTTGTAAGAATAACCTATAGAAATATCTCAAATGGAGGGGAAGATGTTACCTATGTTGCAAAGAAGGTCATATAGTGAAAATTTTTCGAGGAATTCAATGTATTTTGTGTGGATAACATGGGAATTACCAAACTCAATTCCTTAACTCAAGAACTAAATTCTAGACCAAGGAAGTACTTATTATATTCCAATCATTGAAGTATAAGGATTAAATTATTTATGTGTTTGGATACATGAAATTTGTTATATGAATATTAAAATATATAAGGATTGTTCAGTATAATATTTTCATTAAGAATATGTTGAAAGATATTAATAGCCTAGAAAATTAATTTAATGACAAGTTTATTGAGGGAACATAACACTTAATAAGTTATTGAGATTGATAAGATGGTGTTTCGTTTTTATACAAAAATAATTGATATGGATAAAGTAAATTGGTTCATACTGATTACCTTGGAACTGATTAATGAATTGTTGACAATGTAATTTATGCTATCATGGATGGAGTTTACAACACTTTTTTATTTAAGGTACATATCCAATAATCTTTATTTTATTTAAGGAATAAAGAGGCATGAATTTTTTCGATAACGTTTTATGTTCATTCATGTTATTACCATCTTCCAATAGAATATGTGACGAAGGTATTCTCATGTTTGGTATGTGATAAACAAGATCCACTTTATGGTATATGGGGATTAATAATAAGTTGATTTTCAAAAATTCGATGACCTTATTTCTAAATTTTTTGGGGATTTTAATCTTTTGTAAGGGTCATAAGGTTAAAAATATATGAAATGGTTTAATTTTAACTTTGTATTAGGCTTTATATATTAATTTATTACTTTACCGTATAATGATTTATCCATATTGGATAACCTATGATAACAAATTTTTTATAATAATTAGAGATAGAAGGAATTAATTATCATTATTTTATAGATCTTATTTAGTGATTCAAATATTAAAAAAATAAACTCTTAGAGTAAGAGATAATGTCTAAATTGATTAAGTAACAAACAAATGGTGATATTGTCCTTGTGAAATGGGATGAAATCAACTAAGCATATATTCTCAAGAAATTTTCTCAAATTTAAGAAAAATATCCTAAAATAAAAATTCTATCTCATTACCTTCAATTATTATGAATAAAATGGTCCATTAAATCAACAAATATTTTTGGGTTTTTAGTTGTTAAATTTATCTGGATCACTCATTTATTATTGATCAGTTAACTTTATCGCTGTGTATAATTATTTATGCTTTTCTTCCATGTCCAAATCATCACTTCCAACCTATGTTATCCTATGTAGAAACCAATATATGTGTTACTTTAGGTAACCATTCTGTTTCAAAATTTATTCTTTTAAAGGATGTTTTCTTATTCATCTATATGATGTGGGTTTCCATAAAGGAATTTTTCAAATGTTAAACTTTTGATGATCAAGATGAATTTCGTAGGAGAAATTCATTTTATGGGGGTAGAATGTAACACCCCAAAGTTTTTTGAAAAATAAATTTTTCATATAAATTTAATATTTTCAATATTATTTTACATGAAATATTTATTTTATCTTTTACAATAATGAGGTATATTGAGTTACACGCAACAACGAGTTTCAATGATAGCTTGTATTACACGCAAGGCCAAGTTTTACTAAATAAAAATATATTATTAAGATTATAATTTAATATATAATCTTGTCATTTGAATGGATAGTATGAATATAATTATCTAAATTATAAAAAAATATAATTTACAAAAATAAATTTAGTTATCTATTCATTATAAATAAAATAAGAATCATTTCACTAAAAGTAAGTGTTTTTAGAAAAACTATATTTTTTTCTAAAAGGAATCCTTTTCAACTTTGGAGAAATATTTTTTAATTTAATATTTACAAATTTCATAATATTAATGGGAAAAAATAAATATCATTTTTGAAATTAGTATATCAAAATTATCTTAGGGTAAATTTTTTATATTTCTTTTGAAATATTTCATTTTTCGATGAATAGTTAAAAATAATGAATTTTAAATGAAAATTTCCTTTTTATTTAAAATGTTAAGCAATATTTTGAATTGGTTTTAGAGTATAATTAGATAAATAATATATCTATTAATCTAATTTAGTTATTTGTAATTATTTTCATATTTAATTTTGATATACAAAAAATTATAAACTTTCAAAAGATTTCTTTTTTAAAACCCTATTTCTCATAGTGTTTGTGGGATTACTTTTAAATTAAAATTTTCCACATATTTGAATTGAATTTGTAAAATTGGATTATATATTTATAATCATAAAAATTTATAATATTTAATATGTTCAACGTAATTTTTTAACAAAATTAATAGTTAAAACAGTAAAAATTAATTAAAGCGATTAATGAAAAAATGGATTTGATGTGGGGTTAAACTAAGAAGATAAGGGTAAAAATGAACTACAAACTTTTAAAACACAAATTTTATGGACATAATTAGACCCTTATGACATTAGGAACGTTTTTGTGAATTTTTTGGACACATTTCCTTGAATGTGACCTACATAATAAGTTAGGTAAAGAAAAAGACAAAAAACAAACCTTCCATACTTCTAATATTTATAAAGCTTTGGTATTGAGAGAAAATGCCATATTTTAGGTGATACATAATTTTTTAAAATATAAATGAGTTTATTTTATAATTATTTTTTTTTAATTTTTTTGAGATAAATAATTACATTAAATTCTTAATAAATTCCAATAGAGAAATTATTTAGTTAACAATTTAAGAAAATAAATGATACTAAAAATGATAAAAGTATAGTAAATTGAATTAACTATTGTTTTTAATTAATTTTTTAGATTCATTTAAAATTCTATTCAGTATTTAACATAATATATTCGAATTAAATCATTTTATTTATATTTTTAAATTCAAATTAAATTAATAATATCAAAATTGGAATTAATGTTATTTTATAACAAATGATATTTTATTAAATTATTTAAAACTGAAAAAACATTATTTTTTAATATTATTTGTAATTATTAATAACTATAAACTATTTTCTATTAATGGACCTATTTTTATTTTATAATGAATATATATACCCCTAAATAGTAAAAACTCAGTTAATGTGGTTAAGGTTAAAGTGTTAATTTTTCACATTACATGTGTTTATGTAAAAATTATTTTTAAACGCACGTTGGATTTATATTTTATAAATTATATATCAAATTTATAATCATTGGTTCCAAATTATCTAACAACAATCGTTTTTTATGTCTTAAATTAGAAATAACCTAGGTTAAGCATACTAGTTACCATAGTGGAAAAACCATAATGGTAAAAATAAGGAAACTTAAAAGTTATGGAACAAAATGTTTAGAACATGTGGTTAATTATACCCTGGATTTGTGTATATAAAATCTCATCCCTCCACACCATTAATTATCAATTCTTAATCCACTTGGGGAAATAGATACCGCCCAATAGTGAATAATTTTGGATATTTTCAAAAATACCACTCCTCAACTTTAAAGGGAACTCACTCTCCTCTCTTCGTTATATCTTCACACCTCTTTCGTTCAGCCAATCCCTAAGAAAACACTTTCAACTTCTCTAACCTCATATTATAATCCTTATTTTTGGTATAAATCCATAATAGGATATATTTCAATGAAAACCTAAGTTGGATACCCAAATAAGAGAAGGTTTGAACGAGTATGATGGAAGTCAAGACTTATAGTAATGAATTTTCATCTCACTTTTATTTTCTATTTAAAAAATGAATTACCCACAAAATTTTTATTTTTTGGGTTTATATACTTCCTATGAGTGTGTTTCTTGATTCTTATCCGGGAAAATATTTCCATTTACCAATCTATTTTGGGATCCCTCTTTCATGGACTTTACAGTTTCAATGTTTTCAATATGGTAAGGTATATTTTTTCTCAATTTTTCTTCATTGAAATATATGTAATGTTATACCCATATATTTTTTATTAGGTGTATATAATTCCCATTGGAAATGTTATAAAATTAATCTCCTTATTTTTAGTACATTCTATGTTTCATTGAATGTTATTCTTTTACGAGGATTATGATTCAAATTTACCAAATTGGTAAGGGTCTTATGATAAAATCTCATTGTTTGTTAGGATTGATTATGATTATGATTGAAATGAAAAAATATTATAATCCATATCTCATAAAAAATGTCTTTTATTCTCATATGGTTATATATTGATACTACATTTTTTCCCTTTATTAACCTTTCTTTATGTACTCTAGAGTTCAAAAAAATTATAAAAAATTGTATTTTATTTCAAAAACATTGTTTATTATAAAACCATGTTTTCTAAAAAAAAATTAGAAAGGATTTTAACATACATAAAATTATTTATTAAAGACATTTTGACCCATGTTAGAAATTTTACAAAAAAGTTTTGAATGGAATATTCATGTCATTTTAAAATATAATTTCCAAATGGAATTTACTTAAAAAATGAAGGGAACCTTTATTTTAACATGTATAACATGAAAAAAATCCCTTCTTCTTGATCATTATTTTATTTGATGCTTCCTTTATACTTTTTCGAGGTTATTCTCAAAGAAAATGATTTTCAAGAAACTTTTAAAACTGGTTTTTTGAAATAATAATTGATATTTTCTTTAATAAATGTTTTAAAATATTTTTAAATATTAATTTATAAGTTTTCATGTTATTTTTATGGAAAATAATTTTCAAAATGTTTTAATTTTTATAAAATTATTTTCAAAAAAAACTATTTTCCTTGAAAAATTTCCCTAGTAGTCTTTCAAAATTATATTCCATCTAATATGAAATCCATTATTGTCGCATATTATTTACTAGGTATATGAACCAAGGATACCATTATTATTAATTATATGAATGGTTTATTAGGAAAAAATGATTAAGAAACTTTTCTCCCTTCCACTGGTTAGACTATTTTTATAATTCTAATAAAACTTATTTACTTTTCATGGGATATGTTATGATGAAATGATGAAATGATTATGAAACCTGTCTCTTTTTTATAGGTTATGATATAATGAAATGCTTATAAAACCGATTTCATTTGATGGGTTATGATATGATGATTGTTTATGATCTTGGGGAACACAAATCCATGTTTTTTATTATGTGATAGTGGTCACATTAAAACCAAGGATGATTAATACTTTATAACCAATGATGGTGGTTACATTATAACCAAAGACAAGTGAGACCTATATATCCCTCTAATTAATTGGGTAAAGATTTTTATATAATGAGATATCTAGTTCCCCGACTTGTTTAACCACTTGAATAATGATATGGGATGAGTGAAACTGAGCCTTAGGTGCAGTTTCCCGAATTCCAAAGGCTATCAAATAGAAGTGGGGGTGTAAAGTGGTAATAATGGGGATACTATACCCTTTGTGGATAATATAATAATGTTTTAATATATATAAAATAGCAGAAAATTAAGAGCAATCGACACTAAACCAGTAACCCACCCATGGTGGAAGCACAAAAATATTAATAGAAGCAATGATAAATAAATAATCTCAATACAATTTATAGAATTAACCATCACACCATACCATTGGTATATATCAAATAAAAAAATCATACATAACATTTTATAAAGATAATAAAAATAAGTTTCTCCAATGGCTGACCTCTATACATACATATAATTTTTTGCTGATACAGAAAAAAATAGAAGGAAACTCCTGTTGAGGCAAGAACCAATGGTCCCTTGCATTCCATCCCATGAAAACTTAAAAACTATGATACAGATCCTGAGACAAAACATTTACCTAAATGAAAAGCCATAAAATCTACATACATCCTGAAGTGCATGTGTTGGGTGTGAGAAAGAATCTTAGTAGGCTATCACCAACATGTGTCTATCTTGTATATATGATTTTGAAGGTTTTTCTAAATAATAAATAGAATAGCACAACACACATGCATAAAAATAACCCTCTCTCGTTGTTCTCATCATCCATAAGGGAGTGATCACCTTCTTTGGCCAATGTCATATTACCCTAGAGGAGAGGATCCTTATCTTAATCCTAAGGAATCCCATGATGTAAATTAGTCCAGGTGAACCCTCAAGTTCCAACTCCAATAAAATCATTCAAAACCACATGTAAACTGACACCTCTTTCCAACCAACACCTCATGTCCATATTAAGTAACTGACATCCTGAAGGCATTCCCAATAATTAGTACTTGGTCCTTCTAAAACCTCTTCAAAATCTCCCATCAACTCAAAGCCTAACAACCCAATACATATCAATATATATCCTCTAAATGATAAAATCATCACCTCAACAGCCGATGTCATGAGGAATGGCAATGTTCAACCTTATAAATAATTATGTATCGTCATCCTCAAGACCACTAAACAGCATCCCCAACTGGAAGTCACAACAATTTAAATCGATGGATTCTCACCATCCCCATCGCTTTATATGGAATGAACCTCTATCCATTTCTCCAATACACAAATAATGGAGGCCTCTACCCACATCAGTGGTCAATACCACCTCATCATCTAAGTCATAATATGTTCACATGACACCAAATAGTGCATTTTTCAACATGGGTGAGAGAAAATCACCCAAAAGTCCCTAATACACATTATTCGGTACCTCATCATCCTACAACCATGCCACTCCATCTAATAGTCAATACCATTCATCATAACATGGGTCTTTCCATAACCTAATGATATCCTCACCTCTTCGTGGTGACCAATTCACCCAATTAGTTATCAAAATCACTCAATATGCCTCGGACCAAGCCCATCCTAATGATTACATCACCTAAATCTAGACAGACAATTCCACCTAATTCCTGAGCCCATTACCATCATGTTCCCAAGGAACTCATCAGTTCAATATAAGAAAAATTAAACAATGAAATTTAAATAAAATTTCACCCCATTATAATCTACACAAGATCAAAATCCCCATACCTGTATCAGTTATGAAATAACTATCTTGGGCATTCCTAGATGCATCCCATATGGTCTCACAATTAATTTTAAGGAAATTAATTAATTTATTTTGGTCTTTCTAAATCTACAAAACAACATAATCAAAGTCGCAACCCCAAAATAACCACAAAATCAAAAATAAATATGGTAATCACATAACTTGTGTTGGTAGATGCTCGTGCATCCATTCTTATCCTCTAACTCAAGCTAATTTAGAAGAAATCATTGTTTTAGATGAACCCCCTAGAAAAAGGGTAAATCAACTCACACAAATTTATAACTCCATATGGAGAAATAAAATGTGAAAAAAAGTAAGATTATTTAAGGTCTTACCAATATAGATCCAATTCCATAGATGAATCAAGAAATAGATACTATATGAGATGGGTAGATCAAATCCTTGTGGAGGAAGAAAACGAATGCTCCCCTCTATTATGTGTGTGTCTTGGAAAAGAATGGATGAGGAAATAAAATTTAATGAAGTGAGGAAATTATGGGTTTTTTAAACTTTTAATGTATCGCATGGTTAGTTCACATAGTTTTTCAAGCTGTGCGCCAACCATGTGACACCCACTATCCAACATTAAGGATTGCACAGTTCATTGGTTTTCCAAACTGTGCACAAATCGTGCTTGTTCCCTCTATAAAAAATTATTAACATGGTTACATGGACGTGTTCCCCCTTCTAAATAGTTTGGAAAACCATTAAAAATAGTTCTGGAGGGAAACATAGTTTTTTTAAACTGTGTTTCTTAGTCTGTTCACTTTGAAAACTTGGTTTTTCAGCCTTCAACAAACCCAAAACCAAACCAAACCCCCAAGACACTTGATGGTATTCAAGAATCATCCAAAAATAAGGTATTTGATCAAATAAACACTTAGAATTAATTTCTAATAAAAAAATTAGTCTAGACACCAAAATCTAAAGAATTCAAAATGGGTAAGGAAATTTGACCCGCTCTAAAAACCCGAGATGTAAAAACCTCCCTACATTAATATAGATCATACTTGAGATATCAAGAATAAAGATGATATGGTACCAAACATACCCATATCATTAAAATTAACCTAGAATACCCCAATATAAAAGGGAAATGGTTAACTCTCCCATGGGATCCCCACCCAATGAGTTAACTACCGCGGTTGCTTCCTAAACCAAAACTCAAATAAAATTTATTGTCATCACCAACCATCCCCTAAATCACTAGAAGGTCCTCCCATGTAGCATTGCCACTCCTAAACCTCATTAGGGTCCTTTATGTCATGCCTAACACCCATCATGTCCCCCATCTCATAAGATTCCCACCTCATGTCCATGCCGCACATGACACTAATGATATCCCACATCTCATTAAATGCTCAAAATCAGTTTTGATGCCTCAGACCTCAAACAATTATTGCATCTCACTGATGCCAAGATTTATATACACCTCAAGTAATCATGTGTCACATCAGTTCCCAAATTCCAATTCATGTCAAACAAGCCACGAATCGGTTGATACTCACATATAAATCATGTTGGGACACACCTCATATATACATACATACATATAATGTATCATAATTATTTCCAACCTACTAACCAATGTATGGTTAGTCCATAGATATATCTTATTCAACTCATTCACCAAAAAATGGGAATTCCTTTGAAAAGGCTATCTCAAAAGAAAATAAAAAAGAAACATAGATATACCCACAACATACCTCTAACCATAACTGGCTAACCAGCCTACTATGAACTGAATAAATCAATATCATGAATCTATCTTGAATCCCAACTACCTGAAGCCTATCCACCCTGTGGTGCAATAGTATCCACCTACTTCTAACCCCACTGCTAGGTCTGGTGGTCTCTACCATAAACTCTATGTTCCATAGACTCCCAACTACTAGCTCCTGGTACCGCTCTTGGCCCAACCTCAGAACCCTAAGTTTACTCCAGTCCCTAACTACCTTATGTCTAAGAAGGCTTCCAGAAGAACCTCTCGAGATGCATGATCTGACCTCTTTCTTGACCCATCTTCATCTCCCAATCACACTACGTCCACACATGACCTGGATACCAACATTGGAAGCACACCATAGATGACCCACTCCTCAATGGTCTTCCTAATTCCCTGGCCTAACATCCCTACTGGAAATCCTCTTAGCCTCGATTTCGGCTATCAAATGCATCATCGCTGAAATCACCTAAAGTTGTCACCCAAATCATGTATGACCTATCCATCAGGTTTACCTCATCTATGAGTGTATGATTCACCACCTATGATAATGATTCCAACCTAAATATTTTTACCTATGCCTAAATGGAATGACATAAACCTTCCTTGAAATTCCTCACCCTCGAGGTTTTATATCCCACCATACTGGATGTGAATCCACACAACTGAATGAATGTGGAGGCATAGTCCATGATTGACATGTCACCCTATTGTAGGCTCATGAACTCCCAAGGTATCTCCTCCCTAAGTGTCTCGGAGATGAAGTTCTCAAAGAAACTAGCCTCAAAGTCCTTTCAGTCCAGTCACTCATGTCTGCATTCTAGAACCTGCACATCCAACCAGTACATGGCCGGTCCTCTGAGAATGTAAGTAGTCAGCTTCACCCTCCACACTATATGGATATCTATCTTCTCAAAGATCATATACATTTCCTCAATCTAGTTATCAGCCACATGTGGTCCTCCCTCACCCTATAATAATTGTGAGTTCTCTGAATAGAACTCCTAAGTCTGGTATTCCATGGAAGGATCTTCTCCCTGAGCTCCCCTATCAATCACTTGGATGACACATACTAAACTCACTACGGGATGATCATCAAGACATGACCTAAAATATTTCAAACCTAGTAGTTTATGTTCCTTCACTAGATCCAATACCCGATCCTATACTTGTGGTTCCTACTCATCCTAACCCTTCAGGGCCTCATGGAAACCATTAGGGGTCTCAACCTATGCATTCTCATGTTTCACCAACAAATCGTCTGCCTAACCCTCTATTGGATCTTGTGTATGTGGAACGCTTTGGAATACTAATATCATTGTAAGACAGAATAAATAACACACACACACACAAATATATATATATATATATATGTATATATATGTATATGTATATATATGTATGTATGTATGTATGTTTGTATGTATGTATGTATGCATGTATATGTACATATATCACAGATAGGGAAAGTAGCAACAAGAGGTACAATCTCACTACCCTTACCCCACCCATCGTAACCATGTCTCATGACATCTCACATATTACCCCCTTACCCATCCATATAGGATCCATGTATCATATATTCCTCGATCCATGCTCATCATAATGAACCATGTCACCTTAATCTGATGACCTAGTCACCCATCCTTGTGATCAACATCCTCCCATAGTATGATCCCTACCTACTCCTATAAGATCAAACCAATAAAAATAGGAATCACATATCAAAAATAAATTTTTATCACAGGAACAGGAACATGAATATATATATATATATATATATATAATATTATGTGCCTATATAAATCATAAACAAGCCTCCCTTTCCATACTGTGCCAAGGCTCAAATAACTCCTCCCTTACCATACCAGGTGAAGGGTCACATGTCATAACAGGTAACAACCACATCCATGTGTTCTAATTGAGGTGGAAAGCATATCAACAGTAAAATGGGAAAAGCATAACAGTAATTCCCACCCCCAGTAACATGGTCTTTCCTCTGTGTATGGGGCTACAGGCACCCAATCATGATATATAAACCCATTTCTAAAAACATTATAATTTCTGGTCTATTGTATCCAAAATAGTAATCCTAGTAAAGAGTCAAAATAAACTCCATTGATACCATTTGTATCACACCGACACATTTATCCACTAGAACATTACAATAGGCCGACTACTACCACGCCTTAGTCATGCCTCCCCATACGCCAAAGGTTTCCGACTAGTAGTGAGGGTATAAAGGTATGATAGTGGTAATAGTGTACCCACTAGTGATAATATAATAATGGTCTAATATATATATATATAACAGTAGAAAAGAAAGGCCAACAGAAACTGGACTAGTAACCCACCCATGTAAGAATGCCAATAATAATAGATTAAGTAATGATATATAAATAAGATCAATACCATTCAAAAAATTAAACATCCCAACATGCAATTTGTAGTTACTAAAGAAAAAATATACATGCATAATAGTTCATACAGATAATAAGAAGAAGGGTTACAATTGACCTTCCTTAGTACATATATATAATAGCATGCTAATAAAAAAAGAAAACAAAAGGTATATCTCATCAAGGAAAGAACCCATGGTCCCTTTCCTTCCATCACATACCAACTCAAGTACTAAGATCTATCTCCTTAGTCTGAACCTTTACATAAACTCAAAGCCATAAAATCTACACCCATCTTGAAGGGCACATGTAGGGTGTGAGAAGGAATTTCAATAGGCCCCCACCAACATGTTCTAATATTACATCTATGATTTAGAAGGTGTGCATAAATAGTAAATATGACAGCACAACCCACATGTATAAAAATAACCTACTCCACTTGTGTTTAGAAACCATAAGATTTCAATCACCTTCTTCGGCCAATTCCACAATATCGTAGAGGATAGGATCCTTAGCCTAAGCCTAAGGCATTCTTTGCTGTAAATCATTCCAGGTGAACCCTCATGTTCCACCAATAATAAAATCACTTAGAACATTATGAAAACAGAAACCATATGTCCAAATAAAGTAACTGATGTCCCAAAGTCATGCCCAATAATCAATACATAGTCCCTCAAACCCCTGCTTGAAATATCCCATCAGTTTGAATCCCAACATCTCGAGGAACCATGATTATTATCCTCTAAATGATAACCCCATCAACATAACAGCCGATGTCCTAAGAAATAATGATGTTAAACCTTCCAAATAAGTCCCTTCCCATAGTACTTAAGTACATAGAGCCTCATATCCCATCTTATAGTATCAACACTATCAATTAATGTCTCCTCACTATCCTAATGGATTTATATGACAAGCACATCCAACCATTTCCATGTCCAACCATTTCCCTAAGATGAAACTAATAGAGGCCTCTACCAACACTAGCAGTCGATACCACCTTATATTCATATCCTATTATGTACACAAAATTATAAATGATCGTTGGAAAACATGGTTGAGCGACAATCACCAAAAATTCCCTAATCTACATTATCTAACACCTCATTTCCTTGTGATCTAGTTTCTCTATCCAATGGTCAACAACATCCATCATCACATAAGCCTTTCCATAACCTGAAAACACCATCACCTTATCCTAATGACCAGGGCTCCCAACTGGTGATCAACATCTACTAATATTCTTCGATCCAAGATTATCCTGAAAATTATATCACCTCAATCCCTGTAGAACAACCCACCTCAATCATTTGGTCTAGCCCACCACATTCCCATGGAACCCAGAAATTCAATATAAATAAATTAAACAATGAAATTTAAATAAAATGTCACCCCAGCCTAATATTCCTAAGGTCTGAAGACCTATACCTAGCTCATTCATGGAATCAATGTCTGGGGAATGCCTAGAGACATCCCATATAGTCTCACAATTAATTTAAAAGAAGGGAATTAATTAATTCAGGTCCCTCTCAATCTAACTAATGGAACACTCAAAGTCACTCCCCTAAAAAACTACAAAATCACAAAAAATATGATCACCATATACCTCATGTTAGTAGACACTCTCATGTTTGATATCAGCCTATAAATCGATCTGATTGTGAATAAATAATTTTTTAGATGAATACCTTGAAAATATGGTAAATTAGATAACAGGAATTTAGTGATCCATGTGAAGATAGAAAGGGAGAAAGGAATAAATAGGATTTAAGGTATTATCAACATGGATTCAATGTCATAGATAGATCAAGAAATGATGTCCAGATGAGAATATTAGATCAAAGACTAAGGGAGGAAGAAATATATCACCCTCCCCGCTCTTTTGTGCATATCGATAATAGAATAGATGAGGAAAGTTTATTTAAGTAGGTAAGTGAATTTTGGTATTTTCGAACTTATAATGGGTTGCATAGTTTTTCAAACTATGAGACACCAATTATCCAACCACTAGACTCACATGGTTCATGTTCATGGTTTTATAAAGTATGTGCAAACAATGTATGATTCCACTATCAAAAATTTTAGAAATGGATGCATGAAAATTTGACCCCTTCTAGATGGTTTGGAAACCCATGGCCAGTAAACCTAGAGTTCCACACAGTTTCTCCTTGGAGATTGTATGGTCTTTTCAAAATATGCTACTTAGTTTGCACACTTTTAAAACATGGGTTTTCAGCCTCTGACAGACCTAAAACCCAACTGAACTTCTTAGACAAGGTCTTGGTTCAAAGAAACTATCAAAATTAAGTTCTAATAATGAAAGAATAATTTTTTTCTTCCCAAAAAACTCTAAAAAATTTGAAATAGGTGAGGAAATTTGACCCAATCCAAAAACCTGGTATATTAAATGTTATATTGGGTTGGAATAGGAACTGAACCCAATTTAGTAAGGCAATTTTGAAATGGGAAGTGAACCTGGTTCAGACAGATGTGGATGGAATGTGACGTGAACATGGTTGAGTAAGATAGGGAAGGAATGGGAAGTGATCCTGGTTCAGTAAGATAGGTTTGGAACGTGAATAGAATCTAGTTATGTAAGAATAGTCTAAAATGGGAATGAACCTGGTTCAATAAGAAAGATAAGAACGAGGGTGATCCTGGTTCAAGAAGTGACATTGTTTGCAATGATGGTCTTGGTAGTGATCCTTGACTAATATGGAAATTAATTTCTATAATTATGTGTATTCCACAAATCCCATGTCTTGTTCCAATGTTATTCTCTCATGGATCATGTCATGTAATTCCATTATGATTAATGTTTTATAAACTATCAACATTTATGATGAAACTTGTGATTGTGATCTTTGATAGGAAGGGTATGGTTTTAAAATTTTACACTTATGTTCTCATACACTTATGATCATGTTATGATTATGTATCTCTACTGATTAACTTTACTGATTATCTAATCCCACCCTTTATTATGTTTCATTTCCCCAAGTTAAGAAGATATAAATTATGAATTATATGTCTAAGAAGCATTTTGTTTGTGAAGAATGTGGTGGGAGATGATGTAGATCACTTATGGACCAGTGTTCACATTTTCAAGTTTCCAAAGGCACTAAACTATTATGGTCCCTAGGTGTGTGTTTATGTAATATAATGAATATCAATAAAAAATGAAGTAATATATATGTATGAAAATATTAGGTCACTATAAATAATATATTATTAAATTAACTAATTTTATTGAACATTTTGAGAATAATTAAAGTTCTCCAAACAATGATGTGTATGGTAATGGAGAAACATATATGAACCATATGGTCAGAACTAAACTAGAATATTTTCTTGAGCAGAACCAAAATATCATAATGGAAATTAAATTTATGAATAAAACATATTTAAATAAATATGGTTTAAAATAATAGTTTATTAGAAGAGAAATTGAACTTATTTATAGGCTTAATAAATCTAATCTAAAAGCTATATAGAATGAGAAGATCATGAAATATTTTGAGGATAAAATTTTGGTGAAAAAAATTAATTGTGTAAGATCAAATTAAAAAGTATTTTTGTTAAAAATAAATTGTATAAGATGAAATAATTATTCAAAAAATATATTGTGGATAAAGATGAAACATATAAAGTAGCATATGAATCAACCATTGAAAACCAGGTTAAATATATACATAAGAAATATGATTATGAATCTATTTTGAGTAAAATAACAAGTATTAATTCTAAATATGGATAGGTTTATGCTATAAAAAGAGGATAAAACCTTCTCCCACATCAAAGAATAAAGGGGAAAGATAATAAAATTATCTTTCTCTATAAGAAAGTAAGTTCATAGAAGAAATATATAACAAAATAATAATTCTAAATAGATATTTTCAAGACTAAATTTAAATTCTATTAAAAGATTATGATTTGGTGGTTATTGTTTGGTTTACGGAATATTTTGTCTTAATTTTGACACCAGCTAGTAAAACATGTATTTACCTAGAAAGAAATATGAATAAAGGTGAATAAGTTCAAAGATAAACAATAGATAATCATAGTATAATAAATAATTGAATACAAAAATCACATAATCTATCCACTCAAAATAGATTTGATTATTTAAAATAAATATGAGGCATATGTGATAAATAAAGGAATTATGCTGAGAAGTGTATAAAAACTATTCATAGAAAACTTTGTTACATAGAATAATGTAAAGTATTTTAAAATAAAATACATTATGAATAGTATATTGTAATTAATATTTCACGAAAATCTAGTAATATTGAAAAGCCTTTGATCATTTATAGTGGTTATTACTCATACATGAATGGATTCACTAAAATCTTAAAGAATGCAGGACAGGTTGAAGTTATAATAGTGACATTTGGTAATGATTATTCCTTAAAAATAATAGGTTTTAGAACTAATAAAATTGAATTAAAGAAGATAAAATGTAAAGAATTTATTTTTACTGAAGGGTAAAAATAAAATTTACTTAGTGTGATCCAACTTTGTTATGATAAGAATGGATTTTTATTATAGAATAATTTAGGAATTATCAAGAACTCTAAATATAGAAATATCATTACCTAAGGTGAAATAACAAGTAGAAATTTATTTCAAATTGGTTACATTACTAGTTAATTCTACTTGATTGAAAAGGATGATAATAATATATAGAATATGAGAATTGGAAACTTTATTAAATATGACTAAAATATTAAAACATGAAGTTGTGAGAGGTATTTCCCAAATCAAATAAAAAAGATACTCTATCTTTAAAACATTTAAGACAAAATGGTACAAGTGATACATAAAAGAGTGGAAATTTAGTCCACTATAATAATTCAATTTACTTATTAAGATGTCAATGATATTATGAGACACAATTTAACTAAGGTATATCTATAGTTAAATAGTTTTATTAATTATTACACATTGATAACTAACTTATTATTCATGAAACACAATACAAAATCTATATAATTGTTCCAAATATTCATAAGAAAAACTAAGAAGAATCTTCGTATA
Source organism: Viscum album (assembly GCA_963277665.1). Classification (NCBI taxonomy): domain Eukaryota; kingdom Viridiplantae; phylum Streptophyta; class Magnoliopsida; order Santalales; family Viscaceae; genus Viscum; species Viscum album. The sequence continues at coordinate 1,501,880,909 of OY728135.1, forward strand.
TATATCAAGAAGGAGACATCTGATGATGGGAAATAATAAACAAGAAATTCCTTTTAATATTATCATGTCAATAATGGGATAAATAATCAATATAGGACACCATAAACCCCCACCCCACCCCCAAAAAAATGGTGTAGTTGAAAGGAAAAACATGATCATTATTGTGATGGGAATGACTATGTTAGATGAGTATAAACATCCTAAATTATTATAAATAGAGAATTGTGTACTATTTTTCACATTTAAAACAATTATTTATTTAGACCTAAAACACATATTTCACCTCATGAAATGGGGTACAATAATTAACCAAAATAAAAATTCTTTATTAACATTGAAGGACCATGTTTCATGATGATCAAGGGGAAAATCATGGAATTTTTTAAGAAAAATCATAAAAATGAATCTTCATGGGATATCTTTCAAATGGACATGATTATAAATACTCAAAAAAAATACTAAAAAACATGTTGTATGTTTTGATATTATTATAATTGAAAATATGAGAATAAAATGTGTTGTTGTGGCTGAAGATGTAAATTTTGAAGCTGACAACATGATTTTTTTGAATAAATGATTATAAAAGAAGCTGGAAATGAGATGAATATAGTTCAAGATGAATCATATCATACCAATGATGATAATGAGAATTATATAAATCAAATGATAAGAAATTAAATATTAAAGAATCATATTGACTATAAAACATCATTTATAACCAAGCGGCCTTAATTCAAACATGGAATATATTGATACTTGAAAACTAAAATACTCTCAATTCGTAATTTAAACCCCATACTATTTCATAGGACACTCAACATGAGGAATAAATATTTTCTATAAAATAGGAACATGATCGTATTGAGTGTAAATCTACTTGGGATCAAGTTCTAAGACCTAAAAAAATTCAATTATCACCAAGAAACATGGAAAGAATGGATTGAAAAGGATACTTATAGATAGAGGTAGTTTATTTTGAAGAAAAATTTCCATTGGTAAAATTTCATGAAACCATTATAATGTATTTCTTAGTAGAATCACATAGATATTACAAGATATATCAAATGGATGTGAAATCTTCCTTATGAAATAGTGATCTTGAAGAAGATTCTTTTTTTAAATAAACATAGTAATTTGTATTATAAAAATATTATTTCATAGTGTGAAGACTTAATAAAGAAATATATGTATTGAAAGAGGCCCCTAGTTCTAGGTATTCTAAGCTAGATAGATGTTTGAGTGATATGAAATTCCCCAAAGGTGTGATTGATAGAAACTTTATATGAAGGAGCTATCTATAATAACTATGTCATCATGTGTCTTGATGGTATTATATTTAGTAGTGAAAAATAGAGCCTCTTTAAATATTATCAAAAGTATATGAAATATAATTTTGAGATTTTAATAATGGGTGAGATGAGATACATCTTTTGATTGTAGATTACATAAAATAGTTAATTCATTTTCTTATCCCAAGAAAAATATTTCAATAAATTATTCCCAAAATTTGGAATGGAATATTGGAAGTAAATATCAACACACATTGCAATCAAGCCAAAAAAAATAAAATAGGAATAAATAAATGTGAATTAGAAATATTTTTGGATAATCATTGGTAGATTTCTCGATATAACTACATAATCTATTGACATTTCATTTTTTGTGACTATGTGTAAATGATTTTAGAGTTCTATCAAAGAGTATCATGTATTGGAAGATAAAATAATACTAAGATATATTAGGGGAATTATAAAATATTTCATATTTTATAGAACAAAATATGATTTGTATTTGTATGGATACAAATATGCTTACTGTGAAGAAACTTTTACTGATATGAATTCAACATCTAATGGAGAATATTTTCTAGGTGATAGTTGTGTGAGTTTTCATAGAAAGAAATAGAATTTAGTTACATTGTGTATAGTTAAATAAAATTTAATTATAGATACACATACTTGTACATATACACTATGAATGTAATTAATGATACTAGATTTTAATGGTGATGTTGAGAAGCCACTAAAAATTTCTAATGATATTAATGGTTTTATTGATCTCTCAAAGTATTTTTTATAACAGTTATTATCAAATAATATTAACATTGGATTTTTTTATTGGATATAATGTGGTTATTTGTGATCTGAAACATGAGTATCTTTGAAATAATGATCTGATTAATGATATTTTTACCAAGGATATGGGAATAGATAGGTTTGAGTAATTAAAGAAGAAACTTTATTATCATCCTTCCACTCTTACTTGAAGATATATGGAGAGAAATACCACAAATATTTGGATTATATTTTAAAAGGGGGTATAAATTTTTAAATATAAAAAAGAAAATAAGAGAAAATAAAGGGGGGGTTGAAAGCACCCAACTTTTAGCAAGTGGTCATCTCCTTTTTAAAAGGGGGAGTGTGATGATTAATTTTATATTTTAATATGATTCTATGGATATTTTTAAATATGATATAAATAGAGAATATAGTTAAATTGAAGTGTAAATTTAATGAGATCATCAATGTCACTTGGTCATAATTTCATTTTAATGGGTGAGGTAAATCTCATAAAACATTACATTATTTTTGTGGTTTTAGGGAATCTATTTTTTCTTAAAGGATGTGGTTTTCTAATTCACATGATTTTTGATGAATTATGGGTTGGGAAAAATGAATGTGATAAATTTTTATAAAAGTTTAATAAAGTTGAAAAAAAAACAAAATAGTTTACATTAATAATACCTTTGGAATTATTTAAGTTTTTTATATTCTATCAAAAGTGAATAAAGAATAATTTGAGGGTGCATAAATGTTATTATATTTGTGTAGAATGTTTTTTGATATGATTTAAATAAACCATATGTGATTTGAAATTACTATATGATCAATGTAAGTAAATTTGGATTTCATGTGTTAAGGGATTAAAAATTTATAAGTATAATATCTTACAAAAATTTCATAATATATTTTTTTTATTTAGATACTTGGCCTTTTCATATGATATCTTAATTTTTATAAGATATACTTGTAGCATGTATGATATTTATATTTTTATAATATAGAGGTCTAACATGTAAGATAAATATATCCTTTTGTAAGATAATAAAGGTTCATAATATATTCATACTTCATATGATATTCATTTTTTCATAAGAAGTTGAGATATATAAGATATTTTTTCTGAGGGAGTTGGAATTGAAACAAATGAAAGTGTATTATGATAATAACATAAGATACTTATCACCTCATAAGATATGAATTCAGTGTATGATACTAAGATATCATTTAATATTTGTTCTTGTAGAATATGATATTTATTTTATATAATATTTTTGATTCTTTTAAGATATCTAAGATTTTGAAATTTTGAGAAACTTTATAAAAAAGTGTTTCATGAGAAATAACATTGGATGATTCTTGTGGGGTTATTCATTTTTCTAAACAATAAAATAAGAAGAAGAAAATTTTCATGATTAAAGATGGTTTATACATAAATTATCTATGAAATATGATGGATAAGACCATCTAAGAATCCATGTTTTAGGAAAGATGCATCATGTTGAGATGCTTCATTTCGTGAAGAAAATAAAGTGAGGACTTATGCAAAATATAGATCGAAAAAATTAAGAGAAATTATTCCTACTTTATTATTATGAAAATTTCAAACTCATTTATAGAGTATTATCAAATGGAGGGTGAAGTTTTTTTTTCAGATGTTTTTTATCAGCTTGATTAAAGAAAAGGGAATCTGTGGAAATTACTTGAGGATGTGAGGGATAGAACCACATTAATGGTAAGAGTAATATTTTCTTGAAGATCATGGGGGTACAGATTTTTGAATGAATATTAATTTTTTCGGGATGCATGAAAAATACCTAAAATATTTTTATTTTGGGGATATTTTGTAATGAAACAAAAATATAAATTTTATGTCTGTATAGAAATGGTGTTGTTGTAAGATAAATTTCTGTGTGATTCTGAGGAGTACAATTTTTCACAGGGTGTCAATCAATGAGAAAAAAAGTTCAATGATACGGTTGACTCTCTAAAAATAAAAATAATCTAATACTAAATCAATTTTTCTATATATATTTTAAAAATACAACAAGATAATTATTTAGTTTTATGAGCAATAATCTAGTTTGAGTTTCTCATCATCTAGAATTGGTATCTAATTTGGATGTTGTTCATGAAGAGGTGAGAAATATATTTTTTAAATATTTTTTAATGATCTAAGAGGAATGTTTATTTTTATTTCTCAAATAACTCAAAGAAGTTGGAATCTTTTCTCAAATATTTTCTATTTTTTTAATTGGAACTAGGGGGTCAGTCAAAAAGCTATAACTAGTGAAATGTTGATGTAGTATTGGTGAAGTATGATAACTCCTTACCCAATATGATTCAGTTTTATGAATATAAAAGGAAATATATGGACAGGGACAGTATCCAGATACAATGATAATTTGGCTATCTATAATAACCCATATCTCATTACACATTTCATTACATGATTTTTAATGTAGAGATATATTTGCCACAAACAAATGATCTATAATTATAGTGTCTTTTTAATATTAGATTCTTAAAAACAAATAATACACATACAACTTGAATAATTTTTATTTAAACTTCATCCCTTTTTCATATATCCCCCTAGTCCTCTAATATTGGATAGGGTATTTAGTGGAGTGTTTAAAGAATATGGGTGTTCTATAAATCATATTAATAGAATATTAATAGAAATCATGATATATATATGATAAAAAAGAAGTATCCTGATAGTTTAAAAGTGAATATTAACATGTAGTCATGTCATAAAAAATATCATATTATAAGATTATGGAATCAAGGAATTTGTAAATTACAAGAAACATGGAAACTTATTCATAAACGAATGATCACTATAAATATATCATAACATAGTGTTCTAGGCTAACTTCCCATGAACCATGCATGGAAACTAATGAAATTAAAAAATTACCTAATGCATTGAATCACTATTTGGGTGCTACCTATATATATCCAAAATTATGTATTTCATATAGATCAAATATCATAAAAAATCATTCAATAAATATCCTATAGATGATGATATTGTTATTCATATAAACATCATTGAATTAATAAGATAATAAAGGAATGAGCCTTTCAAAATATAAAATCCCAAAGAAGGGAAAATGAGTTTCATACATATAGTTTCACAATCTATAAAGTAAAATTACATTTATATGAATATCCAAGAGTAAAAATAGGATTTTTTATACACAATATAAAAGGGTGGAGCCAAAAATCAAATAATGATTTTGGTAGTATTATAGGTATATAAAACAGTTAATGGAATGGGGATAGTTAGAGATAATGGGAGTCTCTTATTGATTTAAGATCATTTGGAAAATAATTTAATGGTTTAGAGTGTAAGTTATCAATGTAAATTGAAAATTAGAAAGCATACTACACAATAAGTACTTGAATGAAAAAGAAGAGGAATAGAATCTATTAACTTTCATGGTAGCATCTTAATGTTTGATAAGACCATATTGGAACCTTACAAATTCATTAAAAAGAATATATATAGAATAAATAAGAGTAACCTCATGCACATAGGCTTAAGGGTGGGGATTAATGGGATAATGGGTGGGTATTTATAGTAAATATGTTAGAATTTTTTACTAATTTCTAAGAAAAGGATTAGGAATATTAGTTTTTGAAAAATAAATATCCCCTAGTCATACATTGGTTTTAGCCCATGGTTTTTGGAAAAGGGGATTTTTTTTATTATTTTAAATGTTTATGATCAAAAAACCTTTAAATATATTTTATTTTATATAAAGAAATGATTTTTATTCATAAAAGTATTTAAAAAAAATACAATATACATTAGATTTCAGAAGATTCATTATAAGTTTGTAAAATTAATCATATTACGTTGAAATAATATATTTAAATGTGAAAAAAAATATTTTTTTAAATAAATAATTTATATTATTTGTTAATTAAAACTTTATTCATTATGATTTCATAATAAATATTATATATGTGTACATTATTTACCTTTTAATCCAAAAATTATACAGTCTCATTAAATTATGAAACATTCATTATTGTATAATTATGATGTGCCAATTTTAAAAAATTAAATCCATTTAGTGAAAATAATTTTATAAATATGATATTTTCGGTTTTTTAAAATAAAAAACTTTTTAATTACAAAATACTAATTTTATTATGAAATTAAAATTGAAACCCTTATAAAAACTTCCTATGATTATATAATATTATTTTTTATTTATATAAGAATAAATATTTTAGTTCATAGAATTTTTACGAAATTAAAATTTTATTGAAAAATATAATTTTATCATAAAAATTATTTAAAATAATATTATGTCTATATATTTTCTAAATAGACAATTATGGTTTCTTTCTATCAAAAATAAATTTTATTATATTCAACCTTTATGCATGTTCATTTTATATTTTATATAAGGATGATACATTGAATTAAAATAATGTTTCATTGTAACCAATATTTCATTTCATAATGAAATTTCACCACAATACTACTTAATGTCTATATAGATAAACCTTATCATATATGTACATGCTTAAAGGGTAAGGTGTGCGAGGATGGTAATTTAATGGGGTTGTTCAACTAATATTGATCTGGTGGTGATCTCCACTAACTTGAAAAATCCCAATAGTCTATTTTTCATGATCATAACTTATTTAAGATTTTCCTATGCTTGGCCAAGTGGGAATCCCAATGATACAACCTCCCTCCCAATATTTGATAAATGGGATTCATAAGGCATAATCATACCAGTTGAGGAACTCATTTCTCCTTTCTTCATTAATTAACTTTCATCATTTACCTCTTTATACATTAATTATAGTGGTGAAATTATTACCAATGTTCTTAAATCTTAAGATTTATAATTCTTAATGTTCACATTGTAATAGTGTGGTAATGATTAGGTAATGGTCAGATCTTACACTATACACTATATATATACTCCACCATTTTTATACATCATTATTCACTATTTTATATATAAAGGTTTTACACTTCCCTTAATAATATATATCTTATTACTAACATCAAATTTTATTTTTTCCTTTGTTATTGAGGGATTTATCTTTATGGGAGAACTTGAGCCTATGGATTTTAACCTTGTGTATGCATGTTTTTTGGTGCTTTTTCTCCTCTATAATTTTTATCTTTTATAGTAAATATTATTCATGATGTTCATTATTCCTTAAAAACATAATATAATTTATACGTTATAATATTTTAAAAAATAATAATATATTAATTGTAAAAACATGAGTTCATTTATTAATAATAGAAGAAAATTATAGGTCATTACATTATTCCCACATAAGAAATTTCACCCTGAAAAATTCATTCCACACACTAAGGTGAAAAAAAGAGAGGTTACATATACTTTAATACTTCTTATAGTTCCTATTATTATTTCTCATAATTTCGGTATAGTGAAACATGCCTTTTACACATATTATTTCTTTATTATTAACAGAAAATCCATTATTACAAAATAAGGTTCAGAAAGGTCCAGTGTCTTTGGAAGACTAGGTTCATAATACATTGAAAAGTAATTAAAACAATTAATTATTATTGTATTCTTCATAATGAGCTCCTAAATCCATTTAATCTCCAAAAAAATCATAAGATAACATGGGGAATACATAAAATAATGGGGTGAGCAAAAAAAACACAGTACGTTAATAAACATGATAAGGAAACATAATCTATGAGTCAAAGGTATAACTTGATATCATAAAATAGAATATCGTGAGTAATCACATATAATCATAACATAAATAACATGGTATAATAAGATTATATAAACATAGGAAATGTGGATTCAACATATAACATGACATAAACATGAGCCGTGTATAACTTTATATACAATATAACTTGGTGTATAATGTCCCATAATGGATTAGGTTTGCTCCCTAATGACATATATAATGTCTTATAAGAAAAAATATTTTCCCAATTCATTGGAGTACTATATGGGTACACCCATCATTACATTTTCATGATGAATGTGTTCCAAAAAAGTAAAAATCATTCTTAATATATGGACATAAATATTACCCATGGAAATAAATTAGTTTCATAATCTTGGATCATGTCATAATCAAAGTAAATCCCAAAAATAATACACTTGATAAATTAACTTAAGTAATATATTACACTATCAAAGGAAGGTAGAATGTCCTAGGTATATATATAAGAGACATATAAAAAAATAGAAGTAATTCATAACATCAAAGGTTTTCTTCATTGATGGAAACGTCTTTAAAATAACACATTGAATATTTCTTGAGGAAAAAATCATTTTCACTATGAAATCCACTTTTAAAAACTAAAAATTTCCAGAATATTATGAAAAACATTTTTTATAAAATGAATCATAGAATATTTTAAAACAAACATCAAATTAGTGGTTGGTAATGATGGTGGAAAATTTCATTCAAGCTGTATGAGTTAAAAGATCCCTTCACACTTTTGTAAAAAATATCAAAATGTTCATTGTTTAAAAAGTAAAAAAACTCATTTTAAACCATTTTTGTAAAAAAAATTAATGCATTGGTAAAAATTTATTTATTTAAACATAGTATAATAGTAAGAACATTATTTATAATATTTTAAGGAATATAAAGGCATGCCAGAGAAGAAATCCTGATCTAAAAGGAGATATAATATCAATATTACTTGTAAATAACTTTCTTTATGATTATTTATAAAATAAGAGAGTAAATGGAATCCAACCATGTAAACAACACTCGTGGATAGAGGGGAATTAAAGATATATGTTTCATGAAAATAATTTCATATGATTTCACCCAAAAAAACATAAACATAAACAATCACAAAAGGGAAGGAGATTGTAACATAAATCCTTTACCCCATTGGTAACTTTCGAATCAAATACCATTGGATTAAGTAAAATGATTTTTAAATTAAACTAAAATTAATTATATAGGATTCATGACCTAACATGTAAACATTGAAGTATATACACCATATAAAATCAATTATTTCATAACATTAAAATAATCCTCAATGAAACAAAATTGAGATGAAATCCCTTAGAGAGATCATATCATTTATGTGAGAATAAATAAATAAAGTTATTATAAATATAAAATGTAAATCCACAAAAAAAAATATGTAACAATATTCAGTTTAAATGTCCAAAATGAATTTGGTAGGTAGACTTTTGAAAAAAATCTCTTTTTTGTCAAATATTGTATAATAATAATGACATAATTATATTTTTTTACATAAATTATACAACTAAAACTGACCAATATATATTTTTATGTAAAATAAACTATGTTACGATCATGGAGATGGTAGGTAGTATGTACGCATGAGTAATGTTTCCATTTTTCAAAGATCATTATAGAAATAATGTAAGTGTAATTTTGTATTTCCAAAATTACAATTATATAATAAATTTAATATTATTTATTTTAATACAATTATATATACCACTCATGTGATGTGGTAATTAAAAGGAAATCACATCACTTCATAGAGGTAGTAATCCACACGTACACACGAATGACATTAAAATTTTTCAATGAATGGAAAGGTAAGAAAATATATGATATATTAATTTTACAGAATAATAACTTTTTCATGAAAATAAAATATATATATATTAAATATATCATTATAAATAACTATAATAGGTGATGACGAAAGACAAATTACATTGGTTCGTGATTTAGTAATATGCCGTACACAATAACGATGTTTTCATTTCATATTTTATAAAATAGGAGATCGATTTTGGTTATTACATTAAAATAATAACATATTTGAATATATGATATACTGGTGTAATTATATAATCATGGTTGAATAATATTTAAATTATTTGGAAGAATAAATAAAACAAAAATTCTTGATTAAGAACTATACCTCTTCTATGAACAACCTCTTGAGGTTTAGACTAAAAGCTTCCCTAGGATTGTTTTGTAATAAAAAAATGCCTCTAAAATTATTTGATATATATAAAGAGAGATTTTTTTAGTGATTGAATAAACAAAAAGGCACATTAACTGTGGAGATGAAAGGATAGGGGTGTCCTTTTATAAGTGTCGGAGGGAACCCACTTTGAAAATTCCTAAAAGAATACAAAATGATAAATCCATTCAAAATCCAAAAGCTTCCAAATCAACATAGATTCAAAATTGGTATATTATAAGTTTTTAATTTGGCCAAAATTATTATTTATAATGCTTTAATTTTCAAAATTACCCTTATATTTTTGTTTACCCCCAGTAAACCTATGTTAACCTTAACCACTGTAACTAATTTTTACTGTTATTAATATTATTTATAACCAAAAAATAATTAGACATTATTAATTGATATTAATTACTATTATTAAAAATATATAATCTATTTTAAAAAATTCAATTAATAGAAGTTGAGTAATTTAATTTAAAATTAAACCTATATATGTGACAATAAAAGATATTTTCTAAAGAAAATGTTTTCATAAGTATAAAAAGTTTTAATTTAAAATTTCAAAATAAAATTTATTCCATTTAAATAAATTATATTAATAATAATATAATTGAAAAAAAATCAATTCAAACATTCTTAAAATAAAATTAATCTTTTAAAATGCTTAAAATGAAAAAGATTGTTTTCAATAAAAATCAGTATTTTTTATATTCCATCAAAAAATTAATATTTTTCAAAAATTCAAAAAAAAAATAACTCTAAGATAATTTTTAAATAGTGATACTAAAAATGAAGTTCATTTTTCAATAATTGTTTTAGAATTTTCAAAAATTAATTTGAAATTTAGTTTGAAAAATGCGATGAAAAACAAATATTTTGAAAATGCATTTTTTCAAGGAAAAGATGATTTTGCATTAACTATTTGAATATTAATCATCATTATATAAATTTAAATAAATATATTTATATATATAACCTATAAATCTAATTTAAGTATTTCCACATTAAGGGTTATTTTAATTAATTAAAATGGAGAAATATTATTCACTTTGAAAAAGTTTTTAGGAAAATGTTTGTAAGACTAATAATAAACTTATACTAAAACCTAGTATAATTATTATTATAATATTAATAATTATAGTTAATATAAATAAATGGTAATTATTTTAATTTTAATTTATATTTAAATCATAATGTTACTTCCAAATTACTTAATTTATTGAAAAGAAATTATAGTTTTACAAAAATTGGTATTTTTTTACTATTCACTGAAGAATCAATATTTTCTAAAAAAACCCAAAATATCACCCTAATTTAATTTTGATAGGATTATTTCATATATGTTTTGAATTTTATAAATTTAAATTACCAAAATTGGTATGAATTAATTATTTTACCCATGCACAAAAAGAATTGAAAATCATTTTAAATAAAGAAGATTTTTTTAAAGAATAAAATGACTTCTTTAAAAATTGAGTTCTTATTTACTAAGAATTTATCAATAAATTTATATTGAGTAGTATATTTATATATATATCATAAATTATTTAATCATATTCATACCCACCAATTTAATTTCTAGTATATAATAGTCATATTTGAACATTAATATTTCATGGTTTGTTTAGGCTCGGTGTTGCATGTCGTATAGACCATAAAATATTATTTTCTTTTTAAAAAGATTAAGAATCACATTATCCTCCCACCTTAATTATTTTTTTCCTCAAAATTTTAATTTTATCTAGATAATCAAAAAATTTCCATCTAAAAATATCTTTTATGAAATGCCACATCATAAAATGTTTAAATAAGACTTCATATTGAGAGTAGACAAAGGGAATTATGGAGGTCATATAGAATAACACATGATCAATTTTCCAAGTAGGAATTTTTTTTATAAGTGAAAAATAATGAAATATAAGAAATTTCTATATTTCAAAATAATATTAGAGACTATTTATCACTAGAAGGTGGATGATCATGAGAAAGTTAATAACCACAAAACCATAAATACATAATGGGTAAAAACACCATAAATTAATTGGAAATGATTGTAATAGATAAAAATTTTGTTTCAAGATACGTTTCCTAGATTTTAGGAATTTATTTTCCATATAGACTAATAATATAGGAAAATATAATTACTTAATATTATTATATTTCATAATCCCAATTTCATCCTTTGGTTGTTCTTAAATTAATTTACACTTCATCTCTTAATATAAGGAATGAATATTCAAGGTGAATTATTCCTTCCTGGAGAATTGAACCCAAGTTATAATAAAACAAATAATTCCAAAAAAAAAGATCACAATCTATTCATTAATTCTTTAGATATTAACCAAAATTGAAATTATTAGAATAAGGTTACATATTTCCCAAGATGATTAAACCTTTATATGATTAAGTACAACATTAATCTCCAAAGACTAAAAAATAAAACCACGTGTTAAAAATAGATAATTTGATAAATAACTAACCTTAAATTTATTAAAAATATTACTAATTATGGTTTAAACCAAAATATTTGAATTATTTAATCACATATTTATTCAAGATAAATATATCATTTACCTCTAAACCAATCACTCTTAATGTATCCTAAAAAAAATTATATTCCCTCATCATATATGATAATCATTTCTCTAAATAACCTGAATCCCAATAAATTTATCATAAAATAATATATTATTCCAAAAAATAACTCAATCCTTAGATGTTTTATAATTATTCAATAAAAAACACCATTGATAAAAATACTTCTACTATATAATTCTCAAATCCCAATATTTAAATAATTTTACCTAAATGATTGGTATAACATGGGTTCTTCCTTAGTCTATGATCTTACCTTTTAAAGAGGGAATTAAATCAGATAATTCCATGGTTACCCACATTTAATAAAATGAACTACAAACAGGTCTCTAGGATAAAATTTATTTTTCTCTATCGAACTCCTCATTTTTACTCAAAAATTTATTTCTCTATACCCTTATTTTTCAGAAATAAAACATTTTCATGTTTCATTGAGACGTTATCCTAGGTGCATATTCCCACATTTATTACATGAAGAAAATTGTGCCTTCTTTACTCCATGGTCTCATCTACCCAACATCTTATCATACTTCATCCTTATCTTATTTGGTGAGTCTGAGAGTTGGTTAAGGTATAAGATATTATTCATATATTATAATAACTAATTATGAATAATTAAAATATATTCAATTTCATTCATAATCACATTTGGTTGTTCATAATCACTACATTTTCCATCACATTTAGCATTAAAATCATCCCTCCTAGTTCCATCCATTGATTAAAATCAAAAATCCTGGTGTGAGAAACAATAATCCTAATCCTAAAAAATAATTTAAAATATTTCTAAATCATGAAAAATTATTTTCAATATATGAAACGATAGTTTTTACCTAGTTTATCTATGATTTTAATCTATTAAAAACAATAATGATAGTTTATAATGAGTTTATGATTTTCCAAAACACATTCCCGAAAAGGGTCAAATTAGGTCTGTAGAAAGACACATTGTTAGGCATCGGGTGACGATTGAGTAAAAGTCCAATATCCCCTTTTCGATTTATTAACACTAGGTAAAACTTGAAAAGATACACACCCACATTTTGTATCTATAATTGGATGTAATTTATTTGAAATCAATTTCTCTATCCCTTACTAAAATTCTGGGATATTTTCGTATACTTATAGTTATCCTTAGACATATTCCTAGAGTTCACACTAAATTATTTTTTCCCTAACTCCAAAAAATAACTATACTATCCTTTGATACCAAATATAGTGACCCATTCCTTTTACACATAATATTTCATTATTATTATCATAAGTATCCGTTAATTCAAAACACTGATAAAAGGATTAATGTATTTGGAAGACTAGGTTCATAATACATCCAAAGGAAACTAAAAGATGATATCCTTAATTTATTCTTTATAATGATATCCTAAATCATTTTAATCTACTAGAACTATATAGGAAAACCTTGGTAATATATAAAATAAAGGTATGAGTTAAAAATTCTAATAATGTAATAAACATGAAAAGGAATCATAGAAATTGATTCAAAGGTATAACATGATATCAAAAAAGAAAAGGCTCATGAGTAATCACATAGAAGCATAATATAAAGATCATGGTATTATAAGATCATAGATACATAGTAAATGTGGCCAAAACATATAAAATTACATAAATATTATTTAAGGATAACTTCCTAGATAATATCACACATGGAAAAGTTCTGATAATTGATTATGTTTACTCTCTTGTCCCATACATAATGTCTCATGACACAAAGTATTTACCCAAATCAATAGAGTGCTATCAGGTGCACCCATAATAAAATTTTTATGATTTATGTATGAAAAAAAGGAAATAAATCTTAAATAATATATATAAAAATTACCCATGGAAAGAAATAAGTTTCCTAGTCTTATATCATTTCATATACATACTAGTTTTCATAAATAATTTATTAGAAAAATAAACGTAAGGAATTTATCACCCCATCAAAGGACAGGATAACGAGATAAAAATACATGTAAGATACAAATATACATAATTTAAAAGTAATATGTAACATAAAAGGATGTTATAATTTATGAAAACTTTTTTAAAATATTAAGTGTAATATTTCTTGAGAAAAATATCATTTTCACTTTGAAATATACTTTTAAAAATAACAAATTTCCAAAATATTAGGTAAACATTTTATTTTAAAATAATCAAATATAACTATAAAATATTCTTTAAATAATTGAGAAATTATAATGGTAATAAATTATATTCATAACATATATGTTAAAAAAATATCTTTCACACTTTTGTAAAAAAATTCAAAAAGTGCCTTGTTCAGAAAGCAATAAAAAGATTCGTTTTAAAGAATTTTTTTTAAAAGTAAAAAAATTTGGTAACAATGTCTTTAATAAATTATTTTTAAATAGTAAGAACATTATTTATAATACTATACAGAAAATATATTCATGTAAGAGAAGGATTCTAGATATAAAAAGAGATACGAGATCGATATTACTTACAAACAACCTTCTTGATATTCATTTATTAAATATGGGAGTAAATTGAAAACAAACATTTAAACTACATTCATGAACATAGGTGAATAAAGGGTCTGTGTTTACTGAAAATAATTCTAGATTTTTTCCCCCAAATGAACCTTTAAAATAAAAAATCTCAAAAAGGAAGGAGATTGTAACAAAAATCCTTTCACTGGTGGAAAGAGGCTATATACGAACACTTTTATACCAATGGTTTCAAAAAACTATTGGTATTGGAAGACTATACCAAGGGTTTGTACAAACTGTTACTATAGTATATTTAGAAAAAACCTATCCTAATAGTTTGATTAAACTTTTTTGGATAACCTCCCATATTCAAATATACACCAACTATTTTTATAAACCATTAGGAAACACTATATATCCAAGTGGTTTTTTAAAACCATTGGGAAAGTTTTCTCCTAAATCCATATCTACCCTCTAGTTCCCCCACTATGTGATTTATTCCCTAAATCGAAGCTCCCTCTTTTCTCTAGGCTATGAAACATCTTCCACTGATTAATCCATTCCAATCAAGAAATTTTTTTGTTCTACACTTCAAATCTGTAAGTTATAATTTAGTTTTAATGTTCAACATCTTTTTTTTGATTTGGCCAAAACAAGAGCTCCATGTAGACATTAATCAACCTCGTGGGTGGTAATTTGGAATGTAAGATAGTATGATTTCATTTGAATTGATATATCCAATAGTATTAATTATTTATGAGCACTTTGACTATCTTTCATTAATGATGTTGTTTAATAAGTTATTATATACCAGGAAAGCTCAGCCAGGGACTGTCCCTGACCATTTATTAAAGAAAAGAAAAAAGTACAGTAAAAGCAGGTTTAGGAGAACGAGAAACCTTACAACCAAACAACTGATCCCCCAAGCACAAACAACATCCGAAATTCAAAAATCAAAAACCACGAACCCTGATCCTTCCTCGAGCCGCGCGAAACCTCGAGAAGCGTTTCATGTGACAGCCATTACACACCCAGCGAAAAATCTGGAACCACGCACATCTCCACCACGTGCATCCACCACTGCAGGTTGCCGACGAGACCATCAAGCATCATCGCCGGAAAAACCATCACAACATCACAACAACGCCAAATTGGCGACCAAAGCTACTGAACCCGCTGCTGCTGAACACCAAAATCAAAAATCTCAGCTTCCCTTGCTCCAAAATCAACTCCAAAGCCTCAGATCCATGGCAAAACCCGCTTCCAGAGATCAAGACCACCATCCTCAAAACTTATTCACTACTTCCCCATCACCCGAAGATGCACAGAAAACACCGCAGGAAACCGAAAACAGCCTTGCACAAAGCCCAAATCCACCAACAAACGGCATCGATTCGAATCGAAACAGCATCCAAATCAACCATAACAGAAAATGCGTCCCTAGATCGGGGCACTAAGCGAACTAAAACCAAAATCAGAAGCAAAAAAAGGAAGAACAAAAAAACCATCACCAGCGCCCTTGTAGAAAAACCCGTCACGATCCAAACCCAAACCCCGTCGCCGCCTGCCTGGTCGCCCGCGAAGAACCCGACACCTCCCAACGCACATCCGGAGACGAAGCAGCACCCTCAGGCCGCGTCCATGAAGCCGCACGAAACCACCGCGGCAAGAAGCCGCCGTCACGAGCTCGCCGAGAACGAGGAGGGGAGCCGAGCCGAGCTGGAACGATGGAAGGAGGCGGCGGCGACGAGGGGAAACCCTAGAGCTTCAGCGCCCTTTACGGGCTCATCTTTTTAATAAGTTATTATTAATTGTTATAATAATGATGGTATGGTATACCCAATGTATGATTTATTATCTC
This sequence comes from Viscum album, assembly GCA_963277665.1. Lineage (NCBI taxonomy): Eukaryota > Viridiplantae > Streptophyta > Magnoliopsida > Santalales > Viscaceae > Viscum > Viscum album. Next base: position 1,501,897,841 of record OY728135.1, read on the forward strand.
ACTACTAGATGATAGTATTTTAGGTATGTGTAGGTTCACTTAATGTGTTGTTGGGCACCAGCTTAGATTCTATTTTTTTTATTCTGGGAATTAGAAATCAATATTAGAGTTTTTTATTTTTCTTACTATTTGTGGATAATTATATGGTGATAACAATGTGTTGGACTTGTGATAGTCCTAAAATAGGTGAGTCATAAACCTATATCCAATATTAATTATAGTTTTATAGGGTTATGAAATTTCACTTCTTGATTATCAATGTTATAGTTGAGATATTTACTCATGTATGATGTGGGAATTTGATATTGTAATTTGTGGTTTTGGAACTTGGACCATACAGGAAATAGGATTGTCTAGCTTCATCATATATGGCATGTAAGATTCATATGATATTTATATTCTTATCTGTGACTTAATTTTCAAATTAAATAGGGTTTAGTTGTATAAAGTGTCCATAATGAGTTTTATAAGGGTTTCTTATATAACTTGTGAGTGTAATTATACCCACCCAAACCATAATGTTTTTTAGGAAATAACATGTGGATCTTATTTTGGGATGTTCTCTAATGATGTAAATAAATTACATTGGTGAAATGGATTTATTTTAATACTTGGGGTGAATTTATTAACTTTATAGATTTATAATTGTATAAAGTTTTAAAGGTAATCATAAAATGATTGTTCATGATGAGAATGATTCACCTTAATTATTTTGATACCCTTGTGATGGTGAAATTGAAGAAAAGTAGAACTATTTATATCCTTTTAATTTTAATTACTTAAATTAATTTATGAATCATGATTATATAAAGAGGTAACGACTTATTAGAAACCTAGACCTATTGGTTTTGGGTGTGATTTTTGATGATACAATTGATTATGATTTGATATGGTTGGATCTAGGATTGATAGAGAATGTGTATGTTCTTTGGGGTTTTTTAGTAATGCTTGAGTGACTAGTGATAATTTAGTAATCCATGGAATGAGTGTAATTCCTTAGTATTGTTGGGAAGGAAGCACCAAGGGTGATTTTTTCTAGACATACCTTCCATGGATGATAATCACGGTCACTTTTTAGTTAAATGAGCCAATGTTTTATGGAATGTGGCTCATTAGAGAATGAGATTGGTGGTTTGATCTGGTGATATGTGAGTGTACACTCAATGGGTTTGTAACACCTTGAGTTTTAATAAATTATTATTATTTTTGAATAAATTCAAATTCATTGCTGGCATGCATTGCATGCTACACAAAAAATATTTTCAATGTGATTAATGAATATCATAAAATTTAATGAATATATTTCCATTTAATACTTTCAAAAAAAATATTATCAATATGATTAATTAATTATGATTGTTCCTCAATGGATAATTTTTTAGTGGTTGGGTATAAATTTGAAAAATCCTCAAATAAATTGGGTGTATGGAACATATGATTGTACTATGTTACATACTTATCCACAGAACACTTTATTTTTTGAGAGTTATTACCACACATAAGATAAAGATTCATTGGATCATTTAATCTTATATGAGGTATATATTTAAAGATAATTCTTCAACGAAAGTTGATCTAATACTAAGTTGTATCAAAAACTCAATACATTATTCACCATCTATGTTTCATTTTACATTTTAGTTGTGCCTATGTTTAATTTATATTTACTTATCTCTTATATTATTCTTTAAAAGTATTTACTCTGATACTCCTTGTTCCTTATTTTTACTTACTTTTCACATGAAAAACTACAACAGAGGCTGGTTGTATCCTGGACTTCTTAGTGTGTATTTATTTCAGGTAAAACATTATCCACGTTATGGTACATTTTATTTTTTAAATAAATTTTCTTAGTATTGGGTTATTTTCATGTGTTGAGGACTATGTTATATATTGGAACTAATCCTCCTGTTTTTTTATTCCACTATGTGTCATTTTGTTTTCTCGTATACAGTCCAAAATAGATATTGATACAATACTATAATTTCCAACTATATGTTTCAACATGTATATATATATTGTGTCGGTTATGGTTTTATACAAAGTGAAAAAATTTCATTTAATTAAAAATATTTTTTATTCAAATTCAATGTTTTTAAATTTCATTCATGAAATTATTGATTACAATTTGTTTACATAATGGATAGGAGTAGGATGTATGAAACTGATCAGATATCAAGAAATTTTTAAAATAATTTGGAGAGCATTTTAGATTTCCCATTTTACAATGCTTCATATAGTGTTCACATACACTTCCCATGTCATAATTGGGTTGGAAGACCTTGGTTGAGCCGTGAATAAGTTAGCTACCATATAACCAAATATTATTTTCAAACAAACTATTATGTGTGGTATCACAATGGGAAGAAAAATGTAATGACAAATTGTTGATGATTCAAATGAGAGGAATGAATTGGATAATTGGATATATGACTATTTTCCATTTATTCGTCATCATGAGAAGGAAAGGATATTGAACTAAGAAGACATCGATATGAGCACACTTGATGCATCCAACAAAAATGATGATGTTGACATCATGAAAAAAAATTGAATGATGTTGCGACGGCTCCAGTATATCGACAATGTGGTAAAATGAAAAATTTTGATTTTTTAATTCGATTATTTTATGGGAAAACCATGTATGGGATTTCTAATACTACCATTGATTACATTATTTCCTTAATGAAGGATATACTTCCATATGATGCATATATTCCCTCAAACCACTATATAGAAAGGAATTCAGTTGAAGAACTTGGATTTTCAAAAAAAATCATGCTTTCTTAAAAGATTGCAGCATATTGTGGGAGAAAACCACTAAAAGAAATTGTTTTATCAGATGTGGAAAATCCTGATGGAATCCAAAAGAATATGGACCACCATCTTGTTTGCCACAAAAAGTAATTTGGAACTTTTCATTGATCCCTATACTCCAGAATCTTTTTATTTCTGATGAAATATCAATAAAAATTTGATGGAATGATACCAAGAGAAAGAAGAATAATGAAGAGTTGGTTCACCCGACGTATAGATTTTCATGGAAGAGATTTGATGCTCTATATCTTGATTTTTCAGCTGACGTGTGTAATATGACGTTGGGTGTTTCATGTGATAGTTTTAATTTTTTTGGGCAGATGCTTACTTTGCACAATCCATGGACAGTTTCTATACACATTTATAACCTTCCCCCATGGTTGTGTGTGAAACAAATTTCACTTTCTGGTGTATATTTATATATATTCATTTTAATCCCAGAAATGATATAGACGTATACATTAAACCTTTAATAAAATAGTTAAAACTTATTTGGGATGTGGGTGTGCGCACATATGTTGCATGTTCAAAAGAAATATTTCATACGCGTGTTGCGCTTATGTAGATGTTCAATGATTTTCTTACTTATACAATGATTTATGGATGGAGCATGAAGGGAAAATCTCATGTGCTATTTTTATGAAAAATACTTGATCCAAAAAACTAAATTATCATTGTAGTTTTAGTTTTATGGGACATTGAAGATTTTGACCAATGGACAATCCATATAGAAACAATCATCGAAGATTTGTCAATACCATGGAGACTGAAGATCCACCTCATCATATGTATGGAACTGATGTTCTTAATGAAATAAAAAAAATTAGTTTTTCATTCTAGATGGGTCAAATGAATCCTAGGAAGAGAAATAATGTTTCCAATGATACTTATTACAATTGGAAGAAGGGGAGTATCTTCTTTGAGTTTCGGTATTGGCTAACCAATTTGTTACGTCATTGCCTAGACATAATTCATATTCAAAATAATATTTGTGAAGTGTTTCTTTTGATTCTTATAAATGTCAAGGGAGTGACAAAAGATAGTTTATAGTCTCGGTGTGACTTGGTGGATTGGGGCATCAGACCAGAATTACATCCTATGTTTATCAGTGAAAATAAATGGAAAGTTCCATGTGCTACTTATGTGATGGCACCTGTAGAAAAAAATCAATTTATAGAAGTATAAAACACTATTAAAGTTCTCGATGGTTATTCAAGAAATATATCACAATGGTTCAATATAAGAGAGTTGAATCTAAAATCTTTGAAGACTCAGGATTATCATGTCCTTGTGCATAATTTGATTCCAATAGTAATACATCATCTTTTTTTCAATAACATAAGGGTTTCAGTTATTAGGTTGTGACATTTTTTTAGAGATCTTTGTGATAAGAATTTTTCTAAGTCTTTTTTGCAAAATATTTTGTCAGATACACCATTAATTTTGTGTGAGTTAGAGAAAATATTTCCCCCATCATTTTACACATGCAAGTTGCATCTGATTATCCGTCTTCTAATCAAAATACTTTTCAAAGGACCTTTTTCTTTCCATTGGATGTATCCAAATTAATTGAACGTGTACACATTGAAATCTTTTGTTTGAAACAGGAATAATCTAAAAGGTTCAATCATGAATGGTTACTTGGATCAAGAATGTATGGATTTCTACTCAATTTATTTGTCTGATCGTACTATGAGAATGAAGAGACCAATGAGAAATAAAGAAGAATAGTATGAGAAAATTAAACCCAGTTTTCCATCACTTCCACAAATAAGAGGAATTCCTGGATCATATAAATTGATGACATTAATCCTTGAAGAGTGTAATATGGCACATCGCACGGTGTTGTTCAATTGTGATTTGTTCGATGACTACATAAATTAAGTAAATTGAACATGTATATCTTATCTTATATATTATAATTTTACATATCTATTAAACTATTTCTATTTTTATCTATAGGGAACATAATGAAATGATAAATATAAATTGTCGTTTTTATCTTTAAGAAGAAGAGAGACTTTTCAAGGAAAATAATTTTCTACTTGGTTGAAATTGAAGGTATAAATATTGTTGTAATAAATAAATAAAATCAATATTTAATTAAATTTAATATTTTTTTTGATATTTCATATATTTATTTTTCCTGCAAACTCTGTTTCTGAGGAAATATGAGCTTTGGATTTTGATCTTAATACCATGGTTTGTGAATATAAATCAATTATGATCAATGGTTACAGATTTATTATCAGTGAATGAGAAAATAACATGAGAACACAACATGATGGTGTTATGATAAATACCACAACAGACTGTTATACCAGTGCATCGAATATTAGACCTCAATTTGAAAATGTAGCTTATTATGTAGTCATTGAGAAAATAATAATATTAGATTATTACTCCCATTGGTTAAGCCACAATGATGAAATGTCAGTGGTTTGATTCGATGAAGAGGTATGGAACCTTTATTTATGATTTTGAATTTCAAATTATTGACATGACTCACACTCTTGCTACTGATGAACCATATGTATTGAAATTAATGAAGAAATAAGTTTTTTATGGCAAAGATCATATTCGACCTAAATATGGTGTCATTACTGAAGTATTTCCAAGACATGTTTTTGATGATGGTGATGATGTAATTAACACCATCCCTACTACCATTGGAACCAATCCATTTATTACTTATGATAAATCTAATAGATCATTTTTTAGAGTTTATTGTGAACCCAAAGTTGTTGTGGGAAATATATAGAATAATTCATCCATGTTCCCAATTATTTTGGTTTATCTCGACTTTGGTTGTTAAGTTTTGTATTATTAAAATTGTTTTAATATTGATTACAAATATGTTGTATCCGACTTGAACAGTATTCAAACCTATGAAACCAACATTTCAAACTAGGTGAACATTTCAATGATTTATTGACAATGTATAAAATTAGTATAACTCTAAGACCCACTTTAATATTTCAATGCTTTATTGACCATGGATGCTTGACCCCAAAACCAATGAATCCCCCTATCCCCTCTCATATATTTTGTTTTTTGGGTTACCATTAGTTATCTTTTTCTAATTACTTCTATATTTGTTCTCAAATATAGGAAATTAAACATATTTAAGAGATATGATGAAAAAGGATGATAGACATCAATTGTCCCATGGATGAGATGGGTGTCCCTCCACTAGTGGTTTTTGTGATTATTTTAATTCAAATATATATATTTAAATAACATATAATGTCATGTGATTGATTTTTTTAAACATTTTTGCAGGATCTACCACTGAGATGACATTTATTTGATGAGAAGCCTAGTAGTCGTCCCAGTACTCAGGCTGGTGGTACGAGGGAGGGTAGTATGAGAGATAAGTGATCTAGTCATAGTACCTGATTAGACCCTACCCCTCCCACTGACATACCATCTATCTCACATTCTGATCCCAATTTTTTATTAGGGACACACGTGATATTTAGGCCTCCCATGTTTTCACCACCCTTTACATTTGATCCTCTTCACCCATCTTTACCATATCTGATGATGATTCCCACTCCTCATCCATATCATGCATTTGGCCAGCCATCCATATCATCTTCTTGTACTTCTACTTCCTTCTATCTGAGATTCTAAATTCCATATTCTTTGACTCCTTCTCTACCACAGTCTGTTTTTGCGGAGCATACACTAGGACTCACTCCACCTGTACAGGGTGTTCCTTAACTTTCTATAGATCTAGTGGTGTCTATTGATCAGACTGCCATAGGTATATTTATATAACCTTAAAAAATGTCTATACCATTATTTACTTTCATTATAACATGTGTTTATATAATATTTTTTTCATTCGTAACTGATACATCATCTCATAGGAGGTAGAGCGGGGGCGTACATGCATGCCTACGGTGTGTAACCGCCATACACAGTTGATGGTGTACTAAAATGAAGACAATCAAATGATTGAGAAAACAGTTTGGAAATGTTGGAGTTTTTTGGAGACACATTCCAAATACTCTGACATAATTACCATCATCCCTCTCTCATGGAGACAGTTTCTAAACGAAGTCAACGATAATGCTTGGGAACAGATATAGTTAATTTTTTTTGTATTTGATGTAATATATTATTTTTTGTATTTATATGAATTAATATTTTGGTGTTAACTTTAGTTTAATTTCCTTGATTTTGAGGGTGCACAACCATAATGTCTAAAATATATAGGTGAGCTTTGGAGACCCTATAAGAACGAGTTAACTATTGGTTGGCATGATATATTTGGCACAGAGTTAGAGGAAATACTTGTCGTGGATTATTTTTTGATAGAACGGTATTGGAAAATGATTACTCATTTAATGACTATCATGTTTAATGTAATAATCACATGTGAGGATGAATGTCATGACATCAGATGTCATAAGAGGTAGGGGTTTTTGATTTGATGTTCTTCCCTGTCTTTTTATTAAAATGAAAAACACGGATCAACCCAAGAATAGGTTGATCCTCAATTAATGCATTATAAAGGAGGGTGATTTTATTCTTGGTGTTATTTTATTTAGGGTCCAAATTATGGAATGGAATGATTGAAAGGAAACCCCCCAAACCTCCCATGTCTTTAAACATCTAATGCGGAGGATCCTGGCTGACACGAACAAGGCACGAGTGCCTTTTCATGTTCATTTTTGGTGGTTGTACACTCAAAATGATGGAAATGTAAGTTTGGGATCCTCGTGGTGAAGAGGGATCTCCTTGGAGGCCACATATGTATATGGCTCAAAGAACGGACCCCTGAATCTTGTTTGTTGGCCTGCTAAATTCCATGTCAGTGTGTCGGCACTGGTGCCAACAGCAGTGGAAGTCGGCCTCGCCAGCTGCATGGAGGAGGTTTCCCACACAAGTGGGTCATGTTGGCTAGGAAGTTGTGGCTCGTTAGCCGCGAGGGTGTATTGGAGGACACGGCTCCAAGCGAGGCATTGTGTGGAGGGGTGACCCACGTTCGAGCCATCTAGATGGCTGGTGAAATCATGGTCCATTGACCACTGGCCAGGCCGAACCAGACCGGTGGGTCATATTGACCAGGAAGTTTTGGCTCATCAACCATGGGGGCACACTAAAGGAAGCGGTGCCAGGCAGGGTGTCACGTGGAGGGACGACCTGTGTCTGAGCCATTCTGACGGCTGGCAAAGCCGTAGTACATCGGCTACTAGCCAGGCTGGACCAGACTGACCTCAGCCCACACTAGGTCGGGTTGAGTCTGTCTAAATAAACCAGGGTATGTGGGAACTCCAGGCCTGGTTGGTCAGGTCGGTCTGACCGGGTCGGGCCCGGCCCCGTTGCAACCATCCCCCTAGTTACTAAAATGCATGTATCATGAAAACTGCGCATCTGATTGATAATATATTTGTGGAATTGGGACCCTCTCGATGAGGCAGATATTTTGGAATGCTCTATAGTGAATCTCGTGGAATTTGAGACGTGAAGAATGGCTTGAGGAGAGGTTCTCCCAAGCGTGCTATGTACAGAATCATGAGACTGGTTGAAACCAGAAGACTATTGACTTTTGGCCTAATAGGAAGCACCTCTCTGTGAATTTTTTGACCTATGGAGCGAATAACCTCTCTTTGACTTTGTAGGTCCACAGTATGTGATTAAGAGGAGTACCTCAATTGGCCAAGACTATTGGGAAGCACTTATCTATGACTTTGCAGGCCCATGGTACACAATGAGGAGGAGTACCTAAGCAGTCCATGGTTAGTGGTAAGCACCTCTTCGTGACTTGGTAGGCCCACTAAACTCACTAGAATAGGATTTCTCCAATAGATAAGGTGTTCAATGATGTGATTTATGATTCTACTATTACTACCATGGAATATATCTGGTGCGAGTTGTTTTGTGTTTTGTGATTTAACTTGAGTAATTCTTCTGTGGTATTTCCTTTTTTGGGGGTCTCTACTGAGTATTGTGTTACTCACCCCTGCACAGGCTTCGCTCGCACATGTTCTGTCTAGTGAAGACGACCGAAATTTCGACAGAGGTTCTCAGAGAGACGGAACTAACGGATGCTACAATAGTGGACTTGGTGGCCCATGACAAGGTTGGGCCTAGTAGGACTGGGTGGATAGGACATACTACTTTTTCTTCCAATAGATTCACTACTCTGACGATCATGTGGGGTTTTCTGTGGATGTCCATCAGTGTTCCCTTTTCTTGTTTTGTTGTTTTTAGTTCCTTGTTGGGTTTGTATTATGGCCCACTTACTTTTAGATGTACTTCCATTCAGTTTTGTTTTACTAGTTTGATTTTTCCCCCTTGCAGTGTTTTGGGATGTGTTTGGGCTAGTGTGTGAATACAGGTAATTAGAAAAATGCCTCCCACTTGTAGGTTGATGTCTTCAGTGCTAGTCACCATCCCCTGGCCTTTGGGAGGCGGGCATGGGGTAGTCATGGCACGAGCCCTGGGGTACGGGTCGTGATAGTGCAGGTGGGGAGGGGTCTGCAGGTGGGGAGGGGGGATATGTAGGGGGCTTATGGGGGTGAGGTTGTGAGGGGGTTGGTTGTGTAGGTGGGGAGGGGTTTGGAGGTGGGGGTGTGTAGGGGGGAGGGGGTCTGTGTGGGGGGGTAGGTGGGGAGGGGGTTATTCAGGTGGGGAGGGGTGGGATGTGCATGTGCGGGGGGGGGGGGGCTATGTAGGGGGGTGGAGTTTCGATATGATGAAGACTAGAAGCTAACCACTTGTTTATACGTGTACTAGATTTCAATTTCATCTACGGTAGAATTAAATATGGGTTTCAATATGTCAACCTCAATGAAAATACACATGGTGATATGATGACAGAAAAATTGACCTCTATGGTCTAAACCCAGATAATGAACAATCATGTTTCCAATCACCCTGTGGATAAATTTTTTTTAAAAGGTAGGGTTGGGATAATAATAATTACCCAAACCATTGATAGGGATAACCACACATAAAAAGATAGTTTTAAGACTCTTTGTGATAACAAAAATTCATAGAATTGAAAAAAAATGGTTGTAATACATAGAAGTAATCATTTTTCAACATTGAGGGAATTGATGAGAATTATCCAAGAGTCAATTAGTACCACCATTTTTTGAAATGTGATTCAACATAAATCCATTGACGAATTTGTTAAAAGTCTCGATAAAGGGGTGGTGTCGTCCAAACCAATATAACAGAGAAGAGATAGAGGGATGATACATCCGATAACTCAGAACTGGTATTGAAAATATTGGGAGGACCCTTCAAATGGTTATATAGTATCAGTTACACTGAATTTTTTACATTTGAATCAAGGAATCCTATCCACCAAGATAATCCCATATCTTACTTCAGAGTAAAATATTCACAAGGTCTAAAAGGTCACACCAAGATCTTTACTCACCAATATGCCCTTAGTCCCTAGTGAATTCACTTTAAAATAGATCCATATATTTATAAATTACCTTATAAAATCCTTTGAATCTGCCCATAGAGTAATGATATCATCACTATCAACCCACTATATATCACTTGAGGTATTTACTCTATCTAAATAATTAATAAACCATGAGTATTCATCATCATCATGCTTCCACTATCGATCTCCAAAAAATTTCCCATCTTCTTTTATTGATTTCACTATATTGTGGTGGAATGTTCATAGATTTCCTAAATCCACAACTATTAAATCAAAGTGAAGTTGGGGGAGAGTGAAATTGAGGGAGTTTAGGAGGAATCTGTGCCTAAAGATTCCATATACACACCACTAAAATCACCCTTAATAATGGAGTATTTAATAGAGAAATAAGGATATGAGGATCTATCCAAATGGACTTCCATGTTGTCCCACAACTTCATTGAATTATAGGTGGGATAAATATGAATTTTTTCCCAAGATCCTATTTAAAAAATAATTCTTAAACCATATTGGGAACCATGTATGCTGCCCTCGAGTACCTAATGGCCAACCATGAAAGGTCACCAAATGGTCCAAAATATCAATTACTTGATACCCCACCATTATCTTCCAGATTTAAGATGAAGGATATTTAGGAGCACATATACCTCACTAGGTACTGGGTTTATTAACTCTGAGTACTATGTGGTGCCCTTTACACTTGGAAAAAACACCACCCTACTCCAAACCCTAGTCAAATTTATAAAACACCTCTTGAACCCATGATCATAAAAAATAATCCTCGTTTTCAGGTAAAATAACTATGGATTACATTAGAATTCGAAATTCAATCATGATAAGGTTACAAATCTAGAAAATATAATGTTTTTTCAGTTATACTAACATATAACAATGTGAGTAGAAACAAAATATTAAACAAACAACTTCTATTCCTTGAGAAGCATGTATAATAATATCTAAATATCTATCCCATCTACTAAAATCAAATATCATCATTTCATCATGATGGTAAATGAGGGATAATTGGTCTCTCAACAAAATCAATCCCATTAAACTAATTTTTCAATTAAAAGTTCAGATTCAATCCTCGTTATGAATCCAAAAAATTTTTAAACGAAATTTTTGAATTCATTTATCTATTTACATATCTAATAACATGTCAACATTATTAGTCAATCTTCAATCACACTAAATTCTTCTAAAATCACCCAACCCTATGAGAAAAAAATTCCATATTCAAAACATAAAACATGATTTCCATATATAGGAGCTATCATGATTCATTTTAACATCTATATAATACCTCTATTAATGACCCTGTATTTTTATATCTTTTTTTGGAACATGTATATCTAAATCTTGATCTGTACTTCCATTCATTAAAATCTATACCTCACTAATCACCCTAGAACATAGATCATATCCAATTTCCACAGATGAATCATAAAATTTATTATTTTCAATGAATTAGATATGAACCGTCCTTTATATATCCAAACCCAACATCAAAACATCAATCAATCACTAGCTAGGTTAGTTATATAGGTCAATCTACACATTCATCGCTACTTATCTGACATTAGGGTCATACTCAAATATCTAATAACCTATAATGTTCAGCATTCCATATGCATGCCTGAAGTATCCTATGATAACTATCCCAAGAACCTTAATTTATGGTATAAATTTAAAATTGTTCATTTACTAACATAGATTAATCTATGATCATCCTCATCGCATTCCCCATTGGTATGGTTCACAATCCCTATCAAATTTCTAGAATTTTCATCTAGTGTGATTCTAAATTTATTAATCTGGCCTGAATCGCCAATTATGACTCAAGAAATAACATAAAACCACAATAATCATTTGGTTTTATCTATCAACCATGCCTAACTCAATGTTCACTACATCTATTATAAACCATGGGTCATACACATTATCAGTTTTTGGTGTGATCCCCGTAATTTGACTAGACTCACGAAATATCCTTGAGCACTAACTATTATAGATGTATATCATCACCCAATCATTTTCACCCAATGAATATTTTAATTTCATACCTATAGATTCATCCCAACCTCTATAATTGGGTCTAAACTTCATGATATCCCAATATTCTTCTACCCCATACTATCAAAGGTTCATCACCCATGCCTTATACCACTTCCCACTATAGAACGACACTATCCCATAGGATGTCTTGTAATTCCCTTGATTTTTTATTCCTCACTTGAGGGTAAGACCTTCCCCAATTAACATTTTTACACAGTTCCACCTATCCCATATATATTTAAAAAGATCTATAAGGTCATCCCAAGGAATTTCAATGATAAAACTCCAAGCTATTAGGAAAAAAATATTCTTGAATCCTAGTCCAATCCTATTGTATTTTACTAGTTCTCAATTCCATAATTTGTTCTTGGAAAAGCACATGACATTCATAAAATACACCAACCTATCATAGAGGTAATGAGTAACACTAACATGAACCACTGAATTATGTATAATTTATTCAAATTGCATAGGTAATTACAGGTAATTTACCTTTTAAATTATAAATTATATATATGTTATACTATAGGCCATTGAACAGGGGAAGGTAGGTCGCTACTTGGTACTGGAATCATAGTATTTTTATGCCAATGGTTTAAAAACCATTGGTATATATATGAAAACTGACTATATACCAATGGTTCCTATGAAACCATTGGTAAAAGTATATACCAATAGTTTACAAAATGTTAAAATAGACATGTAAACTAAAGCCTTACCAACAGTTTACATCAAACTATTGGTAAAATTCTATTCCAATGGCTTCTAAACTATTGGTGTGGGCCACATTATTGGACTATGGAAACAGTCTCAAACTGTTGGTAAAAATTGATACCAATAGTTACCTTAAATCGTTGGTATAATGTGATTTCCACTACCATATACCAACAGTTATTCAATAACTGTTGTTATATGTATATCCCCACACCTTAGCAGTCAACGGTTTTCCAGCCTTTACCAACAGTTTAAAACCGTTGGTATAGGATAAGTTTTCAGTAGTGTCTACCACTTTGGTTACATTCAAATAAAATACCCTAAGATGAATTAAAATGAATTGTAACTTAAAATGAAATGACGTATGAAGTATTTTTGGTATAATATGTAAAAGGAATAGTATATACACCATATAAAATAAATTTATACATAACATTAAAATAAGTCTCAATAAAAATAAATTGAGATGTAATCCCTTATAATGATTGTATCATTGATTTTAGAATAAAATAATGAAGTTATTATGCATGTGAAATGAAAATACATATAAAATAAGTGGAAATAAAACATAAAATAATATAAGTTCATTACACACATAATCTTATCATATTAGAGATAATGTAGAAGAAATTTATTCAAGGGAAAATAAATTAAGTTATAAAATCCATTACATAGAGTTTGAATCGTCACATACATAATTTATAATCCTTAATAATAAACACATGTTAATTACTATATTTATTAAGAACATTTTTCAACTTTTTTAGCTCATTTATTACCATTTTTATTTATTTACTTAATCAATTATGATCACATCAGATGTTTTGATGATATTCAGTTTACATATCCAAATTGAATTCAGTAGGTCAATTATTGAAAGAAAAAATCATTGTTCTATCATATACAGAACAATAATAATGAAAATATTATAATTTATTCACATAAATTAAACTTTTAAAACCAATCATGAAATGAGGTTATGAAAAATGAACTATGTTGCGATCATAGAGACGATAGGTAGTACGTACACTTGAGTAATGTTTCCATTTTTCAATAATAATGATGGAAATAATGTAAGTTTTAATTTAAATTTAAATAATGATTATTATATCATTATTATAATATTATTTCTTTATATACAATTATATATACCATCAATGTGATATGATTAAGAAAAATAAATCACATCTCTTCATGTAGGTGGTAATCCACATGTACACGTGAATAAGGTTATCAATTTTCAATGAATGGGATGGTAAGAAAATATATTATATATTACATTTATAAAATTAGTTTTAATTAATTAATATCCTATATATAAATTAAATTCATCATCATAAGCATTCATGTGGTGTAATTATGGAAAATTAACTACATCGGTTCCCAAGGTGGTAATCAGTTGTACACATGAACGATGGCTTTGTTTCACAATTTATAGAACAAGGGTTATATTTAGGTTATTACATTAACATAATAACATGTTATTTAATTTTAGATAATGGTTTAATTATATTATAATGGTTTAATAAAATTTTAAGGAGGTATTTGAATAAATAAAACAAAAATTCTTCGTGGAGAACTATACCTCTTATCAGTACAACCACTTGATGTTTACAACAAAAGTTTCCCTAGGTCGGTTTCCTAATAAAATCATGGAATCTAGGAATTGAGGATGGATTTACATAGGTTATTTGGTTAGCTACTTTCTTAACCAAAATGATCTTGAAGTGTTGATAGAAGAGGATATGGGGTGTCATTTTTTAAGTGGGGGAGGGATCCCACTTGGAAACTTCCTAAAATAATAGAAAATGATAGTAATTCGTAAGAAAAAAGATTCCAAATCGATATATATATATATATGTGTGTGTGTGTGTGATGTTTTAGTAGGATAAGGTTTAAATAATTCCTTAAAATAGGATTTATATAAGTTTAATTTTCAAACATACCCTTATCATTTGGTTTAACTCCCCCTGGTAAACCAGTTTTATCCTTAACCATTGTAATTAATTCATAATTTTTTTACTATTCATTGGGGATAAAAATTATGTTGACCACATTATGTAATATTAATTATTATTATTATAAATATTTAATACATTTTATGAAATTAAATTCACATAATTGGTAGAATTTCATGTAAAATTAAACCCACACACATGAATAAAGAAGAGGTTTTCTAAGGGAAAAGTTTTCATAAGTATAAAAAATTCAAATAAAACTTCAGCCTAAAATTAATTCAAATGGAATAAATTAGATTAATAATAATATAATAGAAGTAATTTTATTTTTAAATTATCTTAAAAAATGAAACTTTGAAAAAACATTAAATAAATTAAAGTATTTTATTTAATAAAAATGAGTATATTTCACTATTCAACAAAAAAATAATATTTTTATAAAATTCATAAAATTTAACTCTAAGATAATTCGTAAATTTTGAATCCAATAAATTAAGTTAATTTTTTCAAATAGATTTTATAAAGGTTTACAAAATTAATTTTAAAATAAGTGTGCAGAATGCGATGGAAAACGGTTTTCAAGAAAATGCATTTTTTCATGAAAATTATGATTTTACATTAACTATATGACTAGTACTCTTAGTTATATGAATTATAATTAATATATATGTATATAAAATAAAACATTATTATAAATAATTCTTTATTAGCTATTATTTTTATTAACTAAAATGGAGAAACATTATTCACTTTAAAATTATTTTCATAAAAATGTGTTTTTAAACCTAAAAATAAAATTATACAAAAATTTAGTATAAATATTATTAGAATTTAATTATTTTGACTAAGTATCACTAAATAATTATTATTTTACTTTCAATTCTTATTAAAAACATAATGGTACTTTTAAAATACTTAATGTATTCAAAAGAAATGATAGTTTTACAAAAATCAGTATTTTTCAATATCCACTGAAAAATTAATATTTTCTGAAAAATACCAAAATTTCACCCTAAGTTAATTTTTATATTATTATTTAAAAATTTGTATCTATTTTTATAAAATATCAATACAAATTTGGTATAAATTAATTATATTACCCACTAATTTTTTTTATAAAAATCATTTTTTAATAAAATATATTGTTTTGAAGAATAAAATGTCTTTATTAAAAATTTAGTGATTATTTAATAAGAATTTAACAATATATTTATATTTATTAGGATATATATATTTCATAAATTATTTAATCATATTCCTCCCCTCCAATATAAGGTATATCCTATAATAGTCATATTTAAATAATAATATTTTGTGGTTTAATTAGGATCAGTGTTGCATTTTATATATGCTATCGAACATTGCTTTAATTTTAAAAACTCAGCGTGTTACACATGATTCCACCAAAGCACTCTGACTATGAAATTTTTCTTATTGTTTAATCATTTGTCTCTACTATCCAATATCTTCATCGACTACACTTTATAATATATATCATTCTCCAATTGTACCACATATAGTTGTAGTACATGTGAGAAATCTGGTATGTAGATCCTTGAGAGGAATATGTAGATCATGTCATGTACCTGAAACAATTCAGGTGGGAGTTTTAGTTTATAGGTCACCCATACGATGTGATCAAGAATCTATAAGGGTCTAATGTATCTTTTACTTAACTTTACCCTCTTCTTAAACCCCATAACTCTCTTCTAAAGAGATATATAGTTTAACACTTTTTCATCAACCTTAAAATCTATCTCTTGTTGAAGGTTATATATATATAAATATTTCATTAGATTTGTGATGATATGATATATATTTTAATATACTTGACATTATCAGTCATTTTTTCAACATTTTAATCTCAATATCTTTCATTAAACAACTTCATACCAAAATGTCAGAGTTCATCATTTCATTCCATATAAGTCTTGCTAAGGAGACTTCATAATTTTTGGGTAAAATATATTATTGGATGAGAAATATACAAATAGAAGATGTCTATCACATACTCTCTTGAATTCTATGGAGTAATATCTCAACATAACATCAAGTGTTTTGATTTTCCATTCATATTGGACATTAGCATGGGAATGATAGGCTATACTGATGTAAAAATCTATGTTAAAATAATTTTGAATGAAATTTAATCATAACTATTGAAGTCTAAAATCACTAAGTCTTTTTTAAGAATTAAACTTATCCCACTAAATTATTTTTCAGCCTTAATTTATAGGTCAATGAAAAAACCATATGTGTACCGTGAAAACCTTGTGAAATTCACCACAAAAGGACGATCAAATTCATCCTCGTCTTTCTTCATCACAAGAAAATACCACTCCAATTTAAGAAGGTGTGTTTTGGGAAAATATTTATTGAAAATATTTTATTGAATTCATTTGACTCCATATATTTTATTTCTTCATTGGGATTAGTATTCGTAATCAGTTTCAACCACTAATCTACTTCTCCCTCTAAGAAATAAATTACCAGTGTGACTTTCTCATGTTTAGAGTACTATAGTATAGAGAATATATTATCAAATAAATTAATTCGTTGATATAAAATTAAATAATCATAATATAACCTAAAATTAATAGGCCTTTGTCCCATAAAGTAATCAATGAGAACTTATTATCTTCTAGTAGGAGGGTGTTCTACATTTAAGATATTATTCATAAATTGAGTAAGTTTTAAAAGTAATTCCATGATGTTCTTTACTCATTATATCATTATATTTGTCTTATTATTAGGTAAATCCTCACATTTCCCATCACATATGTTTTT
Organism: Viscum album; assembly: GCA_963277665.1. NCBI lineage: Eukaryota > Viridiplantae > Streptophyta > Magnoliopsida > Santalales > Viscaceae > Viscum > Viscum album. The sequence continues at coordinate 1,501,915,589 of OY728135.1, forward strand.
GAAATGGTTCCTCCTATTTATATCCATTTTTTGAATAAAAGGAATGTTTAGGATGATAATTTTGAAACTAATGATCTTGAAAAGGAATAAATCTGAACTTAAGATAAATAACTCATAAATTATTTGAATTCCATAACTTATGAATAGCTAGGTTTCAATATATGTTATCTATGTTTATTTTACAATTAGGTTATTTTTATATTACATCATAAAATTACATAACTATATATTCAAATAATTTATAATGGTTAGTAAAGATCTTATGAATTATCCAAATAATATCCCATAGGAAGGTCAAAATGGGTGTGAATTTAGGCCTATATTGTGTAACAAGTAAAGCCTGTGTTACTTCTCAGTCAGTCTTTTTCATTTAATACCCCTAGTAGAATTTATGTAGGGTCCTAAATCCACTTATTTATATTCTAATAGGTATATTATTTTTTGGAAACCACACACTCTATAAATTACCAAAATATCTGATGTTTTACTATATTTAAACATATCTCTAAAGTTTTCAATAATTTTTTTTCAATAATAATTCCAAAAATGACTATTCCACTCTCTGATACCAAATAGAACGAGTTATATTTCATTAAAAATTTCATTATATGATTTTTAACATAAATATCCATTAAATAAAAAATAATTATATAGAGATCTAGTGTCTTGGGAATATTAGATTTTTAAATACAATAAATTTTAATAAATGCTTCATCATCATTATTTAAACTCAACAACTTGATCATATATCCCATTTATTTTCTAATACATGAATGGATATCCTTTGTAATGTATTGATAAGATGGGTGAGCAATAAATAATAGTAAGGGAACAATTAGAGTAATAATGATATATATATATATATGTGTGTGTGTGTGTGTGTATGTGAGGGAGAGAGAGAGAGAGAGAAAATGAAAATTATGATAATATGAAAGAGAATATTAAAATTTAATCATGGAATGACAATTATTATACCATAATATCATGGAATCATGGAATTTATAAAAATATAAAATATTAAAACATAAGTATATGTTAGGTCTCACCACCATGATATCATAACATAGTATGCTAAGTCACCATATAGAGAATCTCATGATATTAAAACATTACCAAATTCATCGGAGAGTTATCTGGGAGAACACTTTAAATATATTAATTTACTTGTCTCAAATAGATCATATATCATAAGAAGTAATTTTATCAATAACTCTTAGATAATTAAAATATATTTCATATAACAATGATTGAGTTCGTAAGATCTTAAAGGCATGATACATTCAACATTTCAAACCCATGAGAAGGGGATCTGAGTTTTATATATCTAATTACCCAATCAATGAATTAAAATTACATTGATATGAATACCCTTAAATTAAAATAGTATTGGGTATTCACAATGAAAAAGGGTGACATGGAAAATGAAATAATTATATTTGACAACATAAGGGGTAGAAAAAAAGGTTAATGGAACGGGGTTTATGAGAGATAATGGGAGTCACTCATTTATACAATATCATTAGAATAATAATTTAATGATTTTAAGTTTAATAAATCTTAGTTACTTGAAATTATAAATATTACTATAAAATAATTACTTGAATTAAAAAGAAAATGAAAATAATCCCTTACATTGAATGGTAGATTCTTAAAGCTTGAGAATTTATCCTTGGAATTTTAGAAACTTTATAGAAGGACTTTATAAAGAGGAAATGTGATAAAATTAAATCTCAATGTCTTTGGGGTGGAAATTAATTGTAGAATGGGTGGGTATTTATAGATCATGAGGGGGGATTTTTTATTAATTTATAAACATATTTTTTTTCTCAAAGTTATAAAAAATGAAAAATCATTCATCGTCCCATGTTTTTAGTCTCTGGTTTCTACCAATGGGGAGTGTTATTTAGTATTATAATAGTATATGAGTTTAACCGCATTTGATATATGTTATTTTGGATGTCAACATGATTATTATTTGTATATAATAATTTTTTAAAACTTAAAATATAATTTATGTTTTGGATGATTCATTATAAGTCTATAAAATTCATATTATTAATTCAAAATAAATTATTATAATTAAAATAGACATTTTTTCTAGGAAATATTTTATATTATTTATTATGTCACTTTTAATTCATTTTTATTTCATAATAATTACAATATATTTATATCATATTTCAATTTTTACCAAAAATTGGACTGCCTTTGAATATTTTTAATAATCAATTAATGGAAAATTTCTATATGATGATTTCAAAGAGAACATTTATTTTATCAAAATAATTTTATCAATATGATAATTTCAATTTCAATTCAATTAAATGATTATTTATTCAAAAATACCAATTTTATTTTATAATTTCATTTCTTACCCATAAAAAATTTAGTTTATTGAAAAAATTATATTATTATTTATATAAGATTAAATATTTTTTCTTACAAACTTTTTATGAAAATAAACTGTTAATTTAGTTTTCTAAATTTATAGTAAAAATGTATTTTAATTAAAATATAACATATATTTTTTTCAAAAAATTCAATTATGATTTATTTTTATTAAAAATAAATTTTACCATATTCATCCACCAATCATTATCATTTTATATTTTATATAAATGTGATACATTGATAAAAATATAGGATTATTGTAACCATTTTTTCAGTTCTAATAGAATTTTTACCTTAATACTACTTATGTTTTATATATTTAACCCCTTATCCAACATATATATTCCATAAGGATATGGTATTCAATGGTGGTTCTTTAATGGGGTGGTTTATTTAACATTAATTCGGAAGGGATGTCCACTAACTTCAAATTATTTTGTAGTCAATTACACCTAAGCCTCACTTATTAAAGCACTTCCTAGGATTAGTAAATTGAAAATCTTAGTGATGATACTTCCATCCCAAGAACAAAAAAATAAGCTTCATAAGGAAATATACTATAGGTTAAGGCCATAATTTCCCCCATATGCATTAACTATATGTCATCATTACCCTCAATATGCACTAATTATAATGGTAAATATATTACCAATGGTCATAATTCTCAATGGTCGTATACTGATCACATTAGAATATTTAGGCAAAGGTCATTTAATGGTTCGATCCTAAAATATACAATATATATATATACTATAACATTAAACTTCTTAACATGTAAATTTTTTACATTTCACCTCATAATTTTCATCATATTTCTAATGATTATTTTTCTTTTAACTGTTTTAGTGGAAGGAGTGATCTTTTTATGAGAAATTTATCCTCTAGATTTTACTATTGCTTTCACATTATTATTATTTTTATATCGCCATACTATTATTAGCTATTATGGTCAATTTTATTTCAGTATGTGTAATATTACTTTGAAATTTAATAGAATTCATCTATTCTCCTATCATAAAACATAACAAAATAGCACTTGGGAAACATGGTTTTTTTTATTAACAAAAAAAATGAAATTTTGGGTCGTTACACTCTTACATTGAGGATGGAATTTTAAAAAATTATTTTATTCCTTTTGTTATTTTATTTTACACTTCTATTAGGAAACGTTGAGTGTTAATTTTTAGAGGATCATGTTTTAAATGGTTATATGGTTTTATTTTATGACAATTAAATTGTAAAAGCTAGTGACACTTGATACACCCCATATCAGGTGTCTTCACCTAATCCACTGGAAATTTTAGCATACAAGAGGGAATTATATATAAGATTCATTACTATGTTGTGTCTTCCTCCACCCCTACATGAACATTATTATAACATGATATTTCACCAAAACTAAGACCTTATGACATTAGGATTCCAATATATAATAGTACTATAAAGACTCTTATATATGAAACTTTTCCAAATCAAATTTTACTAGACACTCATCACACTATAAAGCCTCTGGTCACCAATTGACCTCTTCCTCCATGCCTAGTTTTTCAAAAAAGTCAAAAACATTACACATGGTCACCCTCTAACATATTAGTTACCTTTTTAAAAGGTTTTCACTTACATACAGAGACCTAACTATAGTTTTTTTTCATACACACATTACTCTTTGATTCTTATTGGCCATTATGTGATCCTAAATCTGTCTCAACCCAAAACTCACTTCATACCCTCTAGCTCGTGATTTCCACATATACATGTCATGGATTTCAATCCTTATAATGCTAAACCATCCTTCGTATTATAATTCCTCTTATCCATTATGTGATTAATATATATTCAGTAATATTGTAGAACAACCCAAAACACCAAAAACACCCTTGATAGGGTCTAGATTTTCACATAAAACCTAAAATCCAATATGAAATAATAAATAAGGATAAAAATCAATAAATAAATAAAACATTAAGAGAAAATAATGGTTTGGGTGTGAAATTTTTCTTGGGAAAATATTACCTTATTTTTTTACAATAATCTTGTATGTTCTTGATGTAGATTTAAATTTTCATGTTTCAATGGTTGATGAAGTTGTGATTATTACTGGTAATCCAAAAAAATGATAATGAAGGATAATCTAGGAGTATTTTTATTCATTTAGTATAAAAAAATTACATAAGTTATAGAATGAAATAATACTGATGGAATATAGGATAATCTAAAAATTAGTTATTGGGTTGATAATAATTTAAAATAATAAAAACCTCAAAATTACTTAGCTTAGTTATAATATGTTCACATGTTTCATGATTACATTATTAATGATTTATTCATATTTTTGAATGATATTATTAGTTATATGAAGATATTTTTAAAAACACATGGATATTCCAATGTAATTAAAACTATTCCCCAAATTTCCTTAGGTATATTTGAAATGAATGTGGCTCTATAAGAATGAGGATTTAATGTTTTTTATAGCATGTTAATAAATTATAGAACTTATAAAAATTTAGTGATAATAAATAATGGTATATTTGAAGAAGAAAAAAGGAACTAAGATGCTTAATAATATGAAGAATCATAAATGAAAAGTCAAAAAAAATTATTTTTGTAAAGTAGGGTGATGAAATAAATTTTTATAATTTATTATCACTTGTTTCAAAATGTTTTCACAAAGTAAATGTAATTAAAATAGTTAATTCTTCTTAAATTCATTAATTTTGGTTTAATTTTATATTTTATAATAAATTTTATAAGGATAAAAGAATAGGTAAATAATTAATAATATTAATCATTAATGTTTTATAGAAGGGATTCAAACTAATTCAAAAGGAAAAATTAATTTTCCAAAGGTAATGATAAGAATTACAATATATATATATATATATATATATATATGGTAGAGGAAGAATCAATTATTGGAAATGATACTAAAGGTAATATGGTAAGTGAACATGATGAGAATACTTTGATTACAAAATTAAATTATGAGGAATAGTTTTAATATGATAAATAATGTTATTTAAATTAGAAATAAATATAAACCCATATGAATATTTTTTACTCAAAACATGAAATTAATGTTTTTATTTAATAATATCAAATTAAGAAAATAAATATTAAGAAATTTATTTGAAGATATTTTTTATAAAAAATAAGGTATCTTTATTAAAATGACTTATTAAAAAATACTATATTTTCTGAAGAGAAATGTTTTAATTAATTTCATGAAGGGGATTTTTTTAAATTGAATATGCATTTTAAGTAAATTTAATATTTTTTTAGAATATTATAATCATATAAAAGACTTGAATTTTTATTTTTAAACATGAATAAAATTCATTAGTGAACTTTCAAATAATAATGGGTTGGTGTTTTAATTATGAAACTATTTTGATGATTTTATTAATTATAAAATACCTTATATAATAGTAACAAATTCTAATAAAATAATGGAAAATAAAGTTTTTGATGTACCAAATAAGTATGAAGTAAATTTTTTTTCCTAGAAATGTGATTCTTATAACTTTATTTTTGTTTAAAAGTGTTTCTTTAGTACAAAAATAATTTATTATGTAGAAAACAATCTGGTAAAAGGGTGCACCAAGAAGAAGGATAATAGAAAAATATATAAAAAATTATTTATTAAAGAGAATATCATCATAGTTCAAAGGCATAAAATGATAATAGAGTATGAACATAATATAAAATGAATATTTGGAGAAAAAATTAATTTTCTATAGATTTGTAGGCTATGGTTACATGAAAATACTTTTTTATCTCATTAAAAATTTTATTAAAACTTTTATAATGGTATTAAATTAATTTTTTATTTATAGGGGACACATTAAAATACAATGAGTTTAACAAAAAATTGTTTTACCAACACCAATATTGAATAAAATTAATCTAATATTCAATGAAGTGTATGGAATATGTGATTAACTTGGATATATTGTTAAATATTCTCTCATAATATTACTATATAAATGGAATTTTAAAATGGTCGATCAAAATTTTATGATATCAATGAAAGGAAAGGAAACTAAAAAAGTTATTAAAGTAACGTTGAAGGCATCAAAAAAGGAGAAAACATGAATGAAAATACTTATTTTTCATATCACTTACCTAATGATCTAAATATTCTCAAAGAGACAAAATGGAGGTTTAGTGAAATCAAAAATTGATAAAAGTATAAGAATTAATTAATTCAGAACAACTAAAATTAGAAGAAAAAATTATAATTCCAAGGATTTAATTATTTTGAATGGGTTAGAACATAATCTCTTAAGAAAATAAGAACATTTTAATAGTTATAAATAATTTATTTTCAAAAAATAAATGTGTTATAAATTGGTTAAAGGATGTTTTTTATTGAAAAAAATGTACAGATTATAATTTAATCCTTTTGAAGTACTAAAATTATCCAATTCATGTTATATGAGAATAAATAAATAAAACTCTCAGTTTCATTAAAGTCTTGAACATAATTTCCCAAGGAACATGTGAAAATTTACTTATGAATATGTTTTAAATGATTTATAATTTAAGATAAAAAAATTTGATTCCTAAAAAATTTCAAAAGTATTAAATGGTGAACTATTTAAAAAAATCATAGAGATTCAAACCTCTATCCTTTATAGCTAGTACACTTAAATATATTTGGACCCATGAATCCAAGTCAACTAATAGAGATATTATTTCGTTCATTATTTATTAATTTACATTAATTTATTACATCATGTAAATGAATCATAAATAAAATGTTACTAACATGTTCAATAGTTTTCAAATATGTGTAAAGGATGTTATATTTTCTATAATTATCATCCAAATGAAAAATGGTGAAAAATATACTAGTGTAATATTTTATTATTACTTTAAAACATATGATATTTAAATATTATAAATTTCTTTACAATCCATAGAAAAATAGAGTTTTTTAATGGAATAACAGAAACCATTTAAAGATATAAATAATGATTCTCATAGGGCATGAGACATCAAAATATTTCTCATGAAAATTTATTAAAATACTGGTTCATATTTAATATCAATGTTTTCTTAATCCCAGTTCATATATTCCAAATTATTAAATGTAAAATAATAGAAAGGAATTATGAATATCAATAATTTTAAAAGTATTTTTCTTACTATTATAAAACAAACAAATATTAGAAAATTTGAGCATTAACCAGAAGGTGGAATCTTTTTAGATTATCTAAAAAATATAAGAAGATATATTTATTTTAATAATGGGATTATAATAATAATTTATATTTCTGATTTTAATGTGATTTATAATTATTTAATTAAATGTGTAAAACAAACATGTTATGAAAATAATGAAGACGTATTTGTAGATTTTTTTGGGTAGTAATGTTTTTTTGAATTTTTTAATGACTCGATTTTATAATATATAAATAAACTTGATTAATATATTTATAATAAATCTGAGAAACTAAATTATTGATATCCTAGATTGATAAACAATATAAATTAAAAAAGTAATCGTCATAGAATGTGAAGTGTTAATTTAAACTATATAATCTTTGCGGGTAACATGTTTTACATTTTTTCTTTATCGAGTTAAACCATAAAATTTAAAAGAAGTTCCCAAACATTGATTATGGGTTAATAAAATAAATGATTTAGTATATAATAATGAAAATAATTACCCTTGTGTTTTTTTACAAAGATAAAATAATAAGAATATTAATTTATAAAGTGTGCGTCTTTTAAAATAAGTTAAATATGATATCATATGTGCCCTGAAAAGTCAAGACTAGTTTTTAAAGATTAGTCAAAAGATAAAGGGATAAATTATTATGAAATGTAAAAATTTCTATGGGTTTACAAAATATTTACATATTCATTTTTTATTACAACTCAAATTAACTATAATATATTTCAATATAAATCCACCATTACTTTATGGTGATATTGATAAAGAGGTGTATACTGATTAACACAACAATTTTTTATTTAGTGAAAATGATTTTTTTATAAATTTCATAAGGATTATATATCTTCAATAACTCTAATAGTTTTTTGTTTTCTAAGATAAATACACCTTTTAGGTGCTAAAAATTCTAGAAAAGTAGATTGGATAATACTCTCTATATAGAGAAATTTTGAAAAAACTTGCTAATTATTATTATATATGTAAATTTTTTTTAGAAGTTGGATATAATATTTTATCAATGATTTCCAATTGAATGTAGAATATTTTTTAAAGTTCATTTATTTTTGAGATGAAATAACTATTTTTTGTCAAATCATTCAATGAGACAAATATTTGTTTCTTATCTAAATAAAATTATACTCTAGAGTTATTGTAATTATTTAGTTTTTAAGAATAATATGTTTTTATACTCATATTTTAGTTGGACTTAAGTTATCTATTGATGATAAGATAAAAGTGTTTAATTGAATATAATTTAGAAGAATCATAGAAAATATTATCTATTTAAAAACTTTCAGATCAAACATAGTTTATGTTTTAACTTTGTGTGATCACTTATAAATATTAATAAAGGAATATAAAATTATCAAAGAAAATAGTATTTTATATTATAAAAAAGTAAATATTTATTTTTTTATTAATTTTTAATTTTAAATAGTAGCTTTCAATTTTTTCGTATTTCAATACGGACAGGTTTGAAAACATTTATGAATGGAAATATACATTAAGGGGTATTTTCCTCATAGGATAGAGGTTTGTTTCTTAAATCACTGAGAATAATAATTCAATAAAATTGAGTATTTTTTTAATATAAATATATAATAATAATAAAACTAATGACTCAAATTATGAAGATGAATTTTTAGTTGGAAACTCTTATGGTTGAATTAAAGATGTCATTACATGTTATATTTGATAATCAAATAGGAATAAAGCACATTAGCCTCAGCTCGGTTGGTGAGGACTGTTCAAATGCATCCAAAAGACCCAGGTTCAAATCTGAGAGAAGGCATATGTTTGAGTACTGTAGCTGGTACTGTTTGGTACATTAGCAGCTGAAACTATTCTCTTTAGGGCCACCGGTTTAGGCTAGGAGTCCTTAAGTCCTTCAAGCCACCCCAGGCCTTCAGGACAGTTAAGGATTTTGGGCCACCTCAAGGCCTTTGGGACACGTCATATATATTGTGAGGTGTAGATGAAACCAAACAGTCTAAAGGAACTAGCTCCAGATGAATAATCTAAGAATGCAGTTCACCTGAAAAAAACTATCTAGATTTGGATAAATGAGAGGGTATAGAAATATTCATTGGTAATGGGAATGTTCACCTCTACATAGGTATTGATATCTGAACGAGAAATGTGAAGGTGGGAAGCTAAATTCATGATTTGATGTTGGGAGGAGGATTTCCAAGTAGTAATGTTAGAGATGAATTCTTATAAAACCTTCAGATCATGTAATACACTAAACCTACGGGGCTTGTAAGGGTTCCCCCTCATCCCTTGAAAGGGGCGTCATAAAAAATCAAGAAACAGAAGGCCTTTTGGGCATTCTAGTAAAGAAAAAATAAATATTATAATAATATGGTTCATCATGGTTTATTGAACCACGTTGATATAAAATATTAATATATAAAATAAATGTTTGAGAAAGAAAAATTAAGGTTCTAATTTTTTCTATAATGGATCAATTTATGGATGTGTTCATTAAACTATCATCGAAAGATGAATTTTAGAAGTTTAAGATAATTATTGGTGTTCAACCTCATTTGAATTAATTTTGTGGTAGATAAAGTTGTATCACCATATATATATTTCAAATAATTTTATTTTTAAAGGTTTGGGAGAATAAATCCAATGTATGATCAATGTATAAATGAGTGACTTAAATTGAAAAACCCATGGGTAAAATTTTTATTTCAAAATTTTATTTTGAATCATTTTTATATAGTTTTGTAGAATATGTGTGTAGAGGGATTAAAATATTCTTAAGAGTTATGTAATAGTTTTAGTAAGATAAATAAAGTGAAGAAAAAAAAGACAATTTATTGTGGAAATTTTTTTAATTAATCATTAATAACTCATTTATCTTACACCAAGTTTAGTCACATAAAATTTAATATGATAAATTATTGATTTGTTGATAATAATTTGATATTTTTAGAGATGGTAATGAATATTAGTGATTAATATCCCAGTATAATTGATTTCAAAATTTTAATTTTATTTAAAGTAGATGATTTTATAGAGATGAAATAAATTTTACATGGATTGGTTATAGAGGGATGAAAACAAAAAATCAATTTGGATTTTTTAGATTGAGTTGGTGTTTTTGAAGATTTAAAGGATTTAAGAAGAGTAAGTAAAGTACAAAATTAAAGGATATATGATATTTTCTTAATAGAGAAGAATGGAAAGTGATCAAGGGAGCATACATGAGTTCATGGTCCTAATAAATTTTATTTTATTTTAAACAAATGGAGAATGGGTTTCTAAGGATGATATAATCAAGCATCAGAATATTACTATCAAAATGTAAATGTTTTGAAGATAACAAATTCATCAGTGGAATTTTCATGGAATATACTACTAGTCGGGTATTTTGTAATATATATTTTAAATAATTGAAAATAAGTGGATAAGTAACAGAATTATTCAAGGGATTCAAAGTGTCTTCTTATGGTTTTTAGTTAATTTCAAGTAGAATAATCTAATTTTGGTGTTTTTTTATAAATTTTGATTATGTTACCTCATTAGTGACACCTAGAACACATGTAGATCAACTCATGACATATAGGATGCTCGAATAAAGTGTGTATGTTTCATTATTATTAAAAAATATTAAAATATAAAGAGAATTTGATAATGGTTTTAAAAGAAAATAATTTATTAATTTAAATTTAAAAATAGAAAATTTTGGAAGTGTTGGTTGTTCATATTACCTATAAGAAAAAATATTAGAGAGAATATTTGTATAGAAAAATAAGTGATATTTCAAAAGAGTAAAATCATTCAATCAACACTTAATTACTCTTTAAATCATATTTTAAATTCCTATTTAAAATATCAATTCTCTAAACATTAAATAGTAAATGAGGATTTTTTGGGCCATTTTTCTATGTTTTTTATACTTTTTCGTTTATTATTAAACATTTTATTATTAATAATTCTTTTATAACTTCTATATGTTTCATAATTATAAAACTTGTTTAATATGTACTACTGATTAAAATGAGCAATTATTAATTTTATTAAGGTGAAATATGATAACATTAAATAAAAGACATTATGATAACAAAAATATATGGAGTACAATTTAAAAGACTATAAGAGGAAAATAAACATAAATAAATAAAAATAATATCATCTTAAAATATTCTTCCTCAAGGTCTCCCATGATAATCATACCATTGAGTATAATATCAAAAAACATGTAAAATCATAGAAACATGGAAATTTTTATAGAAATATAAGATAAAATAAGATATTTTTTTATAGAAGTATGTAAGGTTGTAAATAGTAATATAAAAGTGTAATTTGACCAATATATGACTATTGGACAAAGACATTATTTGGATAATGGGGGTATAAAATAAATCATTTTTTATATGACCTTTGAGGAAACTGTTATATCATCACATAAATAAGAGGTAAGATAGCCATTATATGATCAATTGGGTAAATGTAATATTATCAATTAGATATTCATTATAAATTAAAATTAATAATTTTTATTCCATATCATAAAAATAATATTTTTTAAATTGGTAAATATTCTTCTTTATTTTAATTTTAATTTTTTTTCAATTATAAATAATTAATTTATTATATATTTATAGATATGAACTTACCTTAATAGATTTATATTTATATATATAATTTTATTTATCTTAGAAATTTTTTTTCCATGGAATGAAATAAGTATTTGGTCTTTCATTTGAATAGAAATATATGTTGTTTTAAAAATATTATTTTTAATACATTATTATCTTTATTTTAATAAACTAAATTCTATATTTGTAATCATTGTGTAAAAAATTAGAGGAAATAATTTGTCAATAAAATGATTAAAAATGTATGCTGGAAAATAGTAAACATGATATATATTCATAATTTTTTGTTAATAAATCAATAGAGTTGTTTATAAATGATTTTTTATGTTTTTAATGATTTAAAACATTCATGTTAAAATTTAAACATCCGAATTAAATTTGGTTATAAGTTTTGGAACACTTTCGAAATATATAGAACATTGTAGAAGGATTCAGATTCATAAAATAACATAAAAACATTATCTAAATAATAAAATTTATGTTAAATTTTATGATAATTATCTAAACACTCATGAAATTTTGACTCAATTCTTTTGAAACTTGATAAAAGAAACAATTTGGTAGATTATGAGCTATTATAGGATATATATATATATATGAGGGGAGATCATTTAAAACAATTTTTAGGGATATTATTTTTTAAAAAGGAGTTTCATATCATCCAATAGCCAATGGTATTTTCCCCAATATACAGATTCCCTTGTACTGCTTCTCTAGAACTGACACCAATGGGTCCCAAAACAATATGGGTCACTCCTCCCTATCTATGATTACCCATCCTATCAATGAATAACACTATTTTATTCTCACTATGACATTGGGATTCCAATCCTATATTGTCTCAAAAAACCCATTGGTCCTCATCCCACTCACAACTTCTCATCGTTCCACAACACAACAAGCGTTATGGATAACAAATGTGAACAACCTCTCAAACACCAAGGATTTTCATAATATTTTTTGATAATGGTCGCTCTCCTTTTCCTAATGTTTATAGAACCTTCAATAAACCTTTCTCATGATATCACTCATTTTCAATTTCAATCTCACCTAAACTCAATGGTTACATGCTCCCATACAACCCGATCGCACAAATGGACTCATGATCCCATGAGTCACATCATATAAAACCAAGGTTAATATAACTTTTCATCCAACCATGGTCCTCCAATATATAAATATAATTTAATAGAATAATCCCCAATGCTTTCCTTCCAATGGGATTAAATAATATTACTCATGACTAGTCCAATCTCATGATCACCCACCACAAGGGATTCATTCAAAAAACATGATCATTTATCCAAAAAAAATTCATTCCACTCAAAATAAAAATTATAATTATAAAGTCCTAGAATCCAACCAATCATGCCCTATCACCCAAACTTGATACCAATAACATGTAATTCACATGCCTTTCATTAAACTTCTCAAGGGTATCTGATATGTGTATTTGGTTAATATATTTTAGGGTGTATTAATACACTAATTTATGTTAATAATCTATTAATATTTCCCAAACTAGGACTGTTTAACTTGTTTTCTGATTTTTGGGAGGAAACAATGAATATTTAGAGAAGGAACAAAAAGGGATGAATTTTAATAAGCTCATGGACACTTCACACTGTGAAGTAAAGTGGTGCAGTGTGGAACCAAAATATTGAAGTAGAAATAAAAAATCACAGGGAGTCGATTAGACCACATAATCTGGAGAAAATCATTTTTACATCATAAAATCAATTAACCTTTTAGTTTCATTCATGGGTTTGAGATAGAGTTACACTAATGTTCATGGTTCCATTTCATGTCATGAATGTTTCAAGAGAGATTTGATCTGTAGACCTATGATCATCACACTTCTCATGATGTGAAACACTTAAATGACAAGAAACATTACAATGTGTGAAGGGAATTCAGAGAGTGAAGTGAATAAAATTCAAAAAATTAGGGATTTTACATTACATGATGTGAAACCTACTTCCACACCATGAAATCCCCTAGAAAGACCAAGTAAATGAATATTTTGAGGCTGATTTTGATGGAGACTGCAACTTTATGACCCAGACCACTATTTAACACCCAAAACGACCTGATAATTATTTATGAGTACAATTATGATGACATAAATCCACCCAAATCATGGATTAATCCCTATAAATTAATATCCATAGTTCCAATCCATTATTCATTTGGGAGGATCCACTATTGGGATCTAACATTGACGCCACTTTGATTAGTAGAATAGTATTTTTATTTTTCAACCCCATTGTGTCTAGAATAAGGGGTAGACATTGTGTGATGCTATAGAAATGAAACGGTATTGATTGTATAAAGGTATTTTAATTTTAAATGTCATTCATTTTAGGTATATTATTACAACCCTAAATTTTCTAATGTATCTTCTTCTTTTTTTATCATACATGACCATTACATGATTAGTGAGGTAGTGATATAATTTAAATCATCAACTAATGAATGGTCCTCACTATGACCATTATTTCAATTATTCACTATATTTAAATATTTTTTCTACTAAAACCAAATCATTGAATACCAAAAATAATGTGACGGTCATGAAAATTGGGAATTTATTATCGAGGGTTTTTTCCATGACCATTAGATTCCTTAAACTCAGTTACAACACTATATTATTTCTATTTCATTAAATTATGCCTTATTCAATCAGGAACCTAGATTTCCAATTTCTAATCTTGTATTATATTTTTATTTAATCTCAATATCAATAATTATTCTATAAAATTATTAGTCTTGATTTTAACCATAAGTAGTTTTGGTATTTATTATTTAAATTAATATTTTGTCCAACCCTATCTTTTTTGGTTTGGCCTTGGAATTTCATTTCCTATACTAACTTATAGTTTTGTGATATGCTTGATTCATGTTTTAAATTTATAAATTCAGTAAACCTTTAGGAAATAAGGATTCCATGAAGTCTATCATTTTTTGGTATCATTGTCAGGTAGAGTTTTTTATTTTAATAATTTAGGTAAAAAAAATTCTCATATTTTATGTTTCAGGATTTTAGCATAGGTTTTTTATTTATTTATCTTTTTCACTTTTTTCCACACTGGGTATTTTTGGTTGTGGTGGAAGGACTACTTAATATAATGGATACTAAGGACAAGTTCTCCTTAATTTTAAAGGATATGATGCATCAACTTGAGAAAATATAAATTATAAAAAATAAATTCAAAGAGCGACCACAACCATACCCATGCAAGGAAAACACAACACCCCGCAGTCTGGATCCCAATTTTAAAGTGGAGAATCATGAGAAAATAAAAATTCAAATAAATTAGTGGTAGGTACCACCTAAAAAGACTAAATTTATTCTAATCATGATTCTCTCAACATTTAGGTTTGGAGAATGATGAATTAGGTGATTTTTCTACTAAGATTCAGTGGGATAAGGAAAAATTCAGCGGACACCTACAAGGATAATAAAAAAGAGAACAAACAAGAAAAAGAGACCTTGACTGATGATATTATACAAAGTTTTAGTGAAAAACTGGCCCAGTATCTTAGGGGAAAAATAATAAGAGGAAGAAAAACCAGATGTATCATGTGCTAACTCTACAGAGGAACAAAAAGAAGTGAGGAAACAAAGAAGCAATTAAGGAGCTAGCTACAGAACCTAAAGTGATCAATAAAGTAATTCAAAAAAATGTATCCATAGATAGAAAAATAATGATTTTACTGAGTCTAGATAGATTACAAGATCCTTTAGGTTGTCTTTATACTATTTTTACTTTTGTCTTAATCTCCATAATTTTTCCAAGAAAATTTGATTAAAGATAATTCTAGATTAACTGGGTCAACTTCAAAGTCTAGATTGGGTGAACACAAGATCGTTAGCATTATATCACACTCTAATTAGCTAACCTAGGTATGTTCAAGCTAAACATCCGCTAAAAATGAGTATCTTCCAGGAGGCAACCTGATATTTTACTACTTTCTTGTATTTTATATTTTTTCTTTTTTAGGTTTTAATGTTATATTTTTATTTAAATTGAATTGTACATGTACTCCTATGAAGGATGGTAACAGTGAGTTGTGTACTTAAACCTGATCTTGTTTTCCTATAATATCTACTAGATTTCCAAAAATTGGGGGAAAGTAAGAGGGGGTTGAACCCTCATACAAAACAATTATTAATATCATGTTTTGAAACTATCTGGGTATTGAAAACATAGGAACAATTAATGTTCTTAGGATTTTTTCTAAAAAATCACAAACCTGATATTATTGGGATATCTGAATCAAAAGTTATTTTCTCTCTAAAAGTTCCCTTAATTGAAATATTTGGATATATAATTCTTCATACAAATCTATCCTCTTCAAATAAAAAATGACTTTGGGTTTAGGTTCATTATAATCTTGGAAATGTTATTTCTTTGAATTACAGTGAGAAAATGGTTACCTACAGGTTAGAGGTATCAGGATTGAAAAATCGTTATTCAATGGTTTATTCTAATAACTCATATTAGGATCAGATAGAATTATGGTATGATATTCGACTATTTATCATCAAGAGTAGACTACATATACTACTTAGAGTGGTTAATTCCATTCTGAATTTTGATGAAAGAATTGGTGCTGTTAATTTCTCAACATCATCCAATGAATTTAGATCTTTCATGAATGACTGAAACTTACTTAAGGTAAATATAGTGGGATCCAAATATACTTGGTATATGATATTCAATAAAAAAATTCTATCATGTTGGATAGAGCCTTTGTTAATCATCTTTCTTTGGGAATTTTGGATAATATTTCTTGTACTACTTTAGCTAACCTACATTCTGACCATCATCCAATTTTGTTAAAGTTGAATCTCAGAAATTTTAAATCATATTTCCTATTTAGATTCAATAATTCTTGGATAGAGAATACTTATTGTATTAAAATGATTTATTAAACTTGTAATTATGTGAGATTTAGGGATGATGCTTTAGCATATACCTTAAAACTCAAAATCATTAAAAAGAGACTTAAATAATGGAGACCAATTTTCTCCAAAAACATTGATAAAATTGTTACCTATATTGGTTGATCCCTTTAGAAAATTCAAGAGAAAAACACACGAACTAATATTTCTAATGATCTCATGAATGAAATAGAGATTTATTTGGAATTTTCCAAACTTCTATAAATTAAAGAAAATTCTCATAAGGAAACCTCCTGGGTAAAATGGATTAAATATGGGGATATAAATACTATTTTTTTAAATTACCTATACAAATAATGGAAAATATATAGACCTTCATCTCTTATAAAGTATGGTGATAAGATTTTAATAGATTGACATGAACTATTGAATTATGTTGTTGATTATTACATGGGACTTTTCAATGGTCCTAGAGATGCTGTATTCTTAATTGAAGTTATTATTCTAACTCTTATGACTAATAATGATAATAATATGCTCACCTCATTCCCCATAGAATGGGAAATAAAATAAGAATTTTTGAGAATTAGCTCTTGGATCTCCCTGGGTCTTTAAGGTTCCAAAAATTAGTTTTCTCAAACCTTTTGAGATCTTATTCATGATGATATTTACAGAATGGATAAATTATTCTTTAAATGAGTCTCATTTACACAAGGAATAAATTCTCAATTAATTTCCCTAATATAAAAGTAGAAAATTCCAATGAAATACATCATTTAAGGCTTATTTATCTCATAAATACTGTATATAAAGTTATTAGTAAAATACTTGCCTTTAAACATGAAATAATTTCAAACAAAACTATATCTTATAACCAATTTCATTTCATTAAATGAAAGACTATACAATATTGTCTTATAATGACATCTGAATGTGAAAACCCACATAATAAATCCACTAGAGAGGGTTACATTTCTTTAAATCTTAATATTTAAAAATCTTTTGACACTATGTATTGGAGATTAATTTGTAAGGTGTTGTGCAACTTTGGATTCAATGACACTTTAATTAATTGGATCAAGAATCTTCTTTCCTCAGTTAAGATTAAAATTATAGTTAATGGTTGTCCTGAAGGCTACTTCTCTTGCAAAAGAGGTGTGAGGTAGGGTGATCCCTTTTCTATTATTATATTTTCTATAGCAGAGGACTACTTGAGCAAACAACTTTCACATTTTGTTAATAATGGAATACTTAAGAACATAATGACTGATAGAGGAATTTTTTATCCTTCACACCTTTGGTATGTTGATGATAGTATTCTATTTGTCCAGGGAGAAAATAAAAATATCATGATTATCAAGGAAGTATTTTAGCACTATCAAATGGATTCAGGGTAAGAAATATGTTGGAAAAAATATTTTTTGTGCTTTGGAAAGAAAATAAGTGTTGCAAGGAAAAAATATATCATTCATGAGCTGGGAATTAGGGAAGGTATGATCCATTTCACATATCTAAGGGTCTAAATGTTGATGGGTAAACCTCATGCTTCTCACATCACTGATATTTTCACTTAAATTACAAAGAAATTAGCTACTTAAATGGTAAATATATTCAATGGTTGTAAGATTCTACCTTATTAAACTTATTATTGTCTCCAACTTTTTTATTCATTCATGTTTTAAAATGGTGGGTTGCTTTTTTGAAGAGACTCAACACTTCTATAAAAAGTTTTACATGTTGTGGGTACATTATTGAAAGAAAAATAATTATAATCTCTTAGAAAAAATATTTTAAGCCTATTTATCTTAGGGGAATCAGAATAAAAACCTTCATGAAATTTAATGATTCTCTTCAAACACACTTTATGTGGATATTTATGAATGATAAATCTTATTACCTAGATTTAATCATAACTATAAATTTTTATAAGATGAAGGCTGGAATTATTATCAACATGGAGACCTTTTTATGGCCTACATTTATGGAGTTATTTAGTGGTATTCTTACTTAGGCCCACTGGCTGGTGAATAAAAATGCCTCCCTCATTTTTTGGTCTAACAATTTCATAGGTTACCCTCTCTAAAATCTGATAAATTTTGATTATTTTTTTATGAACACAAATTACATCATCAAGGATCTTCTTACATTCCCAAATTATATACCTAATGATGTTAGGAATGTTATTAATAATTATACATTTATTAATTAGGATGATCTTCTCATCTGGGATCCAGATATTAATGGGATTATTATGAAAAATAAATTTTATCAAAATTATATTGAAGGGACTCAACATAGATGGATAAGAATGATACATAAAACCTAGATTTCTCCATCTTGTTTCATGTTGATATGGAGGATATCTCACTTCAAGTTCCTTATTGATGTTTCATTACAATCTAGTGGTATCTCTCTATGATCAATATGTGATCTTTTTCACCAACATAGAGAAGATGAAAACCATCTCTTCTTGATTTGTGCCACTACCGCAACATTATGGAACTTTGTCTTCAATATCATTGATGTTAAAATTCTCTAGAATAAATCCATTCTTGTATTTATAAAATAATGTTTTAATGTTACTCTACCAATGTATCTCCTCTATATTTTTTAGGTTTATTGTGATGAAATTATTCAATTGATCTGGTGGAGATGTAATGCTACCTAACATGAAAATACTGCTTTCAATATCCATGATACTCGTCTGAAAATTGTCACTGCAATTAGAACTAAAAAATCCATACAACTAGAAAGATGAAACATTTTTGTGCATGACCTAGCGGTTCTGATACATCTTGGTATTACAACATTTTTTCTATGTCATGTGGCATGCTTGAAGTTTTCTGGATCTTCCCATTCACAGACTCAGTCAAATTTAATTTGGATGAGGAATCCTAGAGTAATACAGAATCTACAGGATATTGGGAAGCCTTCATGGATTCCAATGCTATTATTATATGATGTATTTATAGATCTTGTGTCATTGGAGCATCATTTGATTCATAGATACTTTCTTTGATAAATTCAGTGAACATGGATAACCAATGAGTTTGGAATAATATATTGTTTGAATGTGATTATTTTCCCCCGATTCAAGCACTTAGAAATGGACAACATCATCTATCATGGAAACTCAGTGTACATTGGATTAATTGCATTCAGTCCCTCTAAACAATGTGTTACATTATCATGCATATCTTCCATGAAGATAATGATCTTGCGAGTGGTCTGGGAAAAATCATTTGATATTTATGGTTTTTTTTCTGATTATATCCCTAATGAGATCATCCCCTATTCTAAAGTGATTTTTGTAAAATTATATCTTCTAAACTTTTGTAACTCTATTTATTTAATAAAAGATGTTTTCTATTAGGGTAAGTACTCACCTATTCAAGATTTATTTAATTTCAATTCCTCATATAAATTTTGATCATATTGAAATGACATGTACTTTTACTTATTATTTATCATTTTTTATGTCCAAGATAAAATACAATGGAGATCAGAAATATAAATAATGAAGAGAATATTGTAGGACCCTTTCAAATCATGAAACACATTCTCATTATTACAATAATTAAATAAAAGATGTGAATTATATAAATGTCATGTACCGATGTATGATGAACTGACACAACTAACTTCTAAGCATCATTGAAAGAGGTTTAAGTGTTTTAATTATAATTTTTTCTATTGTAATCCCCATATTTAATTGTATAAATTATTTTGAATTCCAATTAAATGGATATATTTTATTCTGTATTTAATCAACTGAACTTGGATCCATAAACATCCTAGGATACATTTCATGACATGAATTTAAATTTATATGTAAATAAATTTTAATGAGAAAAATGGTGATTTTTTTGAGATAAGCATATGGATTAGGGTTTAGAAAATAATTATTTAGAGTAGCATGATAATTCTTGACAATAAATATTTTCAATGATTTTTCTATGATTTGAATTTCTGATATTTTTATTAATTTATTGATTTATTCCTATTCATTTACATTAGTGATTATCCCAACCATTTTCTATCATTCATGAGAAATTTTATAAACTAATGTTTCTTATTCTTTCTATTGTATATTTCTTGAGAGACTTGGTTATGTTTTCTTCTATAAATTTCTTGGAATGTAATATAATATATTACTTTAGAGAATCAAAAATATCATTTAGGAAAATTTTTATTAACCTTTACCTTGGACCCACCTTATATAAATAATTTTTAAGCTCGTAGAATCCATGAAAATAATTTTTAGGATATGAGCCTAGTTACAATCTTATTTTATCCATTCCTACATTCCTCTTAATATATTACATCAATTTTAAAATAATAAGTGTGGGGAGATATTAACCATAGTATATTAGGATATACTCGACTAATTAGAATTTCATAGGGTTTTTTATTGTGATTTTAGAGGGGTACATGTTATAATTTTTTATAAATTATCATTATACACCTCTCTTGATAAAAAAAAATAAAAAAATATTAAAAAAAATTGGGTTGTGTATTAGGTAGATCAAAAATCATCATTGTCAGACTCATGATCTTTTGATCATATATTTTCAGGTGGTGGATGTGAGAATTTTCTTAGACATAACTTTCAAAATAAGAAAAAAATGTAAGGGGGTTGATTCATTCATTGTGGTTACTTGTATTATGATCCCACTTTGATCTTCTTGGGGGAGGATATTATATCTATAAATAGGGGTTTTTATTGAGCTTATATTATGATATCATGAACTATGATTTTGATCCAAACCTAATTTTTCGAGCATTAATTTTGTTATATCTTCTTCCTGCCTACCTTAATCCTTAGAGTCATTTTAAAATAATACTGAATCACTTTTCATTAATAGAGATATCTTTTATTATGTAGTGGAGATGCTTCATGCCTTCCAAACCTATGGTAAGAAACATGTTCTTAAGGAATTAATTGAACAATATTTATAATTGAGCTTTGATGATGAGCATAAAAAATAAAATAGAGGTATATTTAAAATTATTTCCTATTAATAATGAAATGAAAATGGAAATGAATGAATGAAAAGTTGTGGTTATTTCAAAGGATAGAATGTAAAATAATTTATTGATTTATTTCTTTGAAAAATGAGGCATTAATGAATTTTACTTTATGATGATAGAATATTTAATTTTCAATATGGTTAATTTATTATATCGGCATAGAGTTTAAATCAAGGTAAGTTGAAGATCCTTTATAGTATGTTGAGATTTCATCCTTAAGGACGAGTCCAAATTCAAGTTGGTGGTATTTGATATGTTTATTTCATGCATATATTTTAGGGTGTATTAATACATTGATTTCTCTTAATAATTTATTAATCCTACCAAAATTGGGGCTGCTTAACTTTTTTTTTCATTTTTGGTAGGAACCAATGAATATTTAGAGAAAAAAACAAAAAGGGACAAATTTTAGGAAGTATAATGACACTTCACTCTATGAAATGAAGATACACGGTACGATGCCATAATATTAAATCTGGAAGCCAAAACAACATGGATCTAGAGTAGACCACAGAACCTAGAGAAATTCATTCTCATAATGGAAAATCAAGTCACATCATGTGTTGATTCATGGGGTTAATTCAGATTTATGCCAAAGTTTTTGGCTTCCTTTCACATCATGAATGCGTTGAGAAAAAATTGATCTATAAACCTATTGTTATCACTCTTCTCATGATGTAAAAAACTTAAACGGCCTAAAAAAATACATGGTGTGAAATGAATTTTGCGTATAAAGTTTAGAAAATATTAAAAAGGAGGTCCCATACATTAGATTATGTGAAACATACATTCATTCTATAAAATCCCCTAGATGGACCGATTAAATTAATATTTGGATGATGATTTTTATAAAGACCACCAATTTATGTTTTGGACCACCATTTAACACCCAAAATGACATGTAAATCCTTTATTGTTGTAGTAAAAATGAATTAAAGCCACCCCAAGCATGGATTGACCCATATATATTAAAAACCAAGGTTCCACTCCATTATTCATTTGGGAGGTTCTTCCATTGGGATGAAAGGCTTCCACCACTATGATGAGTAGAATATGATATTTATTTTACTACCCTTTCATGGATAGAATAACGAGGTAGACTTTGTGTACTATGATTTAAATTACAGTAGATTGATATTATTAAGGTATTTTATTTTTTAATTCAATTCATTTTGGGTCTTTTGTAGTAACCCTAACATTTATAAATTCTATTCTTTACTTTTAACATACATGACCATTTCATAATTGGTGTGGGGGTGATATAATTTAAATAATAGAATATTGAAAAATACTCACCATGAACATTGGTTAGATTATTCAAAATGTTTAAATATATTTATGTCTTACCAAACCATTGAACACCTAAAGTAATGTGACCATCATGAAAAGGGGACATCAATGATTTCTAGGTTTTTCAGGGCCATTAGATTCACCTAAACTTGATTTAACCAACATATGATTTATATTTCATTATATAATTCCTTAATCAATCATGAACTCATATTTTCAATTTCCAAAAGTGTTTTTTATTTTTTTTTACATCAAAATCCATCATTATCTCTTCCAAATGTTAGGAAGGATTTAAATCATAAATATTTTGGTCCTTGTTATTTAAATTAATTTTCTCTCCAACCCTATCTCTATGGGTTCAGCCTCAAACTTGAATTTACTATACTATAATATAGTTTAGTGATCAATTTGATTTGTGTTTTAAATTTATAAATTTGATAATTCTAGGGGAAAATTGATTCCCCATGAGCTATCAGTATCCTTGTAACCATATAGTTCAGTTAATTAGAATTTCACCTAGAAACAATATGGGAAAACTCTATATAAGTTATTATTGAAACATTAAGTAACTAAAAAACAAATCCTCAAAGAAGCTCATGCCAATCCTTGTATAATTCTTTAAGTATAAAATTCATGAACTAAACCCACCAGGGTCCTACCATCGAGGAAATAAATTCCTACCCCAACCCAATAAGGGTCACTATAAATCCCCCATATGAAGGGGTTTCATATTTTACTTTGAATAATTTAATGTACCACAATATGAATCACCTTTAATCATATGAAATACAGTGGTTTTACTGAGTAACATTCCCTAAGAATTTATATGGTAATATGTTGTATAAGTTATTATTAACACTTTAAAAAACTAAACCCCTTATTAATGAAAAAAATCACACAGAATCACATGTATGTCTGTGAATACTATATTCCAAATATGATAAATGGATGAACCTCTTACAATTAGGATAATATCCAAAAGACACAAATAATAATCTGTAAAAAACATATCATATTCGACAAATATCTCAACCGGAATAGTGAAAAGAGAGAACACCAATCACATACCCTAATAACTGGGACTTCATATTAGCATGTGTTCAGGACCCACCAATATGAGGTCAATCATAAGCATAAAAAATTTATTAAATCACTTAAATACTATCTATCTAGATTTTAAATATATAAAAAATACATGATACCATTTTGTAATAAAATTCACCATGGACCACTCTTACTACCCTGAGCCAATGATCTACATGACCCCAAGTGTGTCTCTCCATACACTAGTGGCTGAAAAAAGATGGCGAGGGATTAATCCACACAATAGGTAGACAATACCATTAAATTAAAGTAATCAATTAGTATGAAATAAATATATAATCACATTACATAGTCATTGGAGTATATATAATAAAATAAACACAATTATATAACAAAATTACCATGTGGAAGCATATTTTCATATAATACCCTGATTACCAACTAGGACGACCACATAAAAAATGACCTAAAATTTACACATCATACCTACTATCATCCTTAGGATACACTACACTCTCAATCTATAGATACCCTTATGCTACTCCAGCTAATCTAATGTAGGTCATATGTTCTAACTTGAATGAAAACATAAGTTCTGTACACACATAATATTTCCCATGAAAGGTATAAACATATAACTCAGAAGGGTCTCAAAAATAACACTTAAAATATGTTTTCATATACATGTGTATGAATGAATGAAATAAATACTTAAATATATTTTTTCTTCAAGACTTCATGTGATAACCGGTCCATAATGACACTCAATGAGGTACAAATTCCCATTGATCAATCATGTGCTAATAATAATTCCACAACACTCAGTTATATCTACTTTAATTCCATGATAAAATTCTATCATCACCTTGTGGAAAGCATAAGGGAAAAAGCCCAAAATCTCTGGGTATGGATTTATCCAAATCTCGACCATTTCTCTCCATTAGGTAGAGTCTAATTCTATGGTTTACAATAATTCATATATCTTGAATATTCATATATCCAATGACTAACCATTACATTTTAACTCCATATAGAATCCATATATTTGATCATGCTTTATATCTAGACTGAGCCTTCTCATTCAAGGTGGTCCCATTATATGATCCTACATTTCATTATGACCTCACTCCCAACTAGTACCTTATCACTCAAGGAAAGGTACTCAGAAACACCTTCTCGCTCATTTGATTTCAAACCATTCTCAAGACACACTATTTCATAGATGGTTAGACTAAAATTCATATAAAAAAGTAATTCGGCACACTTGTAGTAGTCAATTCATCTCTACCTCCCTCATGGAGGGGCCAATCCCCATGATTGAAATCACCCACACAAAATTTTTCCACATATCACTATAATATCAGTAATCACACACATACAAAAAACATAAGCAACACATCCAGTCACACAACTCACTAGCTATCCATAGGGTGTTAGTCACTTGAACCTAGTCAATTTTCCTAAATCATTAGCACCAACTCATTCCCATCACTCATTAATGACTCCATATCCCATAGGATCTACCCAACCTTGTCCTCAATAGGTGGGTTCTAATTACTTTTCAAATTCCCCCTTAGAATAATAATTCCAATTATATAATAAATTTCCATGACCAATACATGGGCCTCATATCTTGTCTTCTAATGGAGAAATCTCAATCAATTACCTAGAGAAAAAATATCTATTTCACACACATCAAGTATCATATAACTTATCTCCCTTTCCTCAAACAATAAGAATTTACTCTAACCTCAGGAGGGAGTCTCTAGTCCCTCATGAGATGAACAAATGTCTCACCCATCAGCACACAACACCAAGCCATTCATACAATCCTATGATATAGAGTAACCCAACCTCTACTACCTAATTCATGTGTTACACCTCAAGACCTACCAGGGCTACTCATTAACATAGTCAACACATTATCCCCTTGGATACAATGTCTCTAGGTGATCCCAATTTACTTATGTTCTAAAGGGATATTATTCTAATTATATGAGGCATAATTTCATCCTATTTATTATTCCCATGGAGCCTTCAGTACCTAAACATCTAACCCAAACCCCATAAAATATACAGGCCTGCATGATCATGCATAGACACACACATACAATTGTATTATAGGGTTCACTTACCTTGATACCAGATTTAACCCTTCACCATGCTTCACTAAGACTCATTCAATCTCATCCACACTCTTGAGTACCTAACATGTTCAAATAGACACACATTATTAATTATAAACATTTATATTTTTTTTCAAAACTAATTAAATATTTATAATCACATAAAAATTCACTATGTATCCTCATCACATCAAAACTGCTCTTGATGACATGTGATCAAACTTACAGGACCTCCTTTAGAAAATCCATAAGAAAGACCCATTTCCCTCACCCAATTCCACCATGATATAATAGAATCTACCCCAAAACCTATGATAAAATCATCATAAATTATTTTCTATATAGGGTAAATTTATGTGGAAATATACAGAGGGAATAACATACATAATAAGTTATAGAATCAGAAAAAATAACCCCCTCTATATGGGGTCATGGGGAGGAAGGAGAGGGTAGGATCTGGCTGGATGGCCCTCCCAACATGCCTTTTAACCCTAAAAGTAAAGGGGTGACTTGAAAAGTACCAGTCTATGCCATCTTAAAAACCAAATGGGTGGGGGATCAATGCAGAATGGATATTGAATCCATGGTACAAGCCCCTCACCCGAGGAATCCCTATGGTTTAACCCTCATAAATTCTATGAAATTGTTGACCCAAACCTCTAGTTACAACATAGATAAAAGATCCATGGAATAGATCACATTAAAGAGGGGGTATCCAAATACCTATCCCCCCAATGAACCTCTATAGCGTATCCCATGGGCTGCAGCATGGTGCTCCTCCACCCAGTTATATTGCAGTATGGACTTCTTTTCTATGCCACAGTTGACCCCTAAATGGAAGGTCTAATCCCAAAATACCCCACCACCAACATCTTCATAGTAAATCCCCTCTATCTGCATTATAGATATTTTTTATCATGTCCATCACACCGTAACATCATTCTATACTATATGGTGGATACCTGCAACTAAAGTTTTTGGTGCAGGTCCACCTTGAACCCTCTTCACCACTTACCCAAACACTTGAACAACCATCTAGACCTCATTGCCTATATGAAAATATCTTATGAATATGTTAAAACACTAAAAAACATAATATAAGGTCCAATTCATGGATAATTCCCTTATCCCTAACCAAAAAATAAAATTTTGCAGAATAATGACCCACAACATTTATGGGTTGTTATATCCGTGGTGGAATGGGAAATCACTGATTTCATATTCCACTTTTAAGAAATAGGTCCACTATAGGAAATGAGAAAATAATACAGTATTAGATTTACATTTTTCAAAAAAAAATTCATAGTAATAATCATTAAAACCAATAATATATTCAATATAACTACTATTATTTCCTTATAAAATTCATAAATCAATAGATATAAACTCAAACTTGAGGAACCATTTCATATCATAACTATTTTATTTCATTGGTTTTACCATTAAGCAAATTAGAGTACACACAAAAAAGTCAATTTCGAGTCTTGAATAGACTATAAAATAAATAAGACTAAAAACTATGTTAGTATATGGTATCTTACTCATGAATTCTAAATTATTTCCAAATTCATGAGACAACATGAAAGGTTAATCCAAATGAATGTTAAACAATTTAATGTGCTCAAAATGATACCATTTTAAAACTTTTTTAACATAATCATGTTGTGAAAGATTCAAGACCATAGTATCTATAAATATAATGATTTATATTCCTAAATTCTATTTTTTATTTCCCAAGACTTTTATTTCCAAAACTAAATTGAGATGAACTTTTATATGATTAATCAGCCTTAGGTTTTTATAGATCAACAATATAACATCATCATATAAAATCATGTAAACCATATCATTTTTAACATTATTTAAATAAAAATATTCCGCAAATTTAGTTATATTGAATTGATTTTTAATACTAATGTAATAAAACCATTTACACCATTTTCTAAATGATTATTTAAGTCCATAAAAAGAATTTTTCAAAAGATACATTTTATTAGGTTTGAAGTCTTTCGAAAATCGCATAAAGGGATTCATATAAATTCTTTCATCTGGTTTACCATAAAAATAAATTTTAACATCTAGTTTTTAAATTTGGAAATAATATCTACTATGAAATGAAAGTAAAATATGAATAGGTGAATGTTTAAAAAAAATTAAGGAAATCTCATTATAGTAAATTTTTTCAGGTTTTTGGGATCCTTTGGGTATGAAATTATATTTTTATTTAATTTTATAATCCTTATTATTATCCTTCTTCCTTTTAAAATTAAAATTAAAAAAAATTAATTTGGTATTTATAGTTTTATTTACAATATTCCATGTCTAGTTTTTAAAAAGGGAATTAATTTCATATTCCATAGCTAAAAACTACATATTAGATTCTTTCTATTACATAGATTTATTAATGTTTATCAGTTCATCGTTATTTATATCCAGAGAAAAATTGAATTCATAAATGATAGAGATAATATTTTCACCTTTTTTTATATGAAATTAAATGATTTAATCAATAATAATTCATCAATTTTTGTTATTTATATCAATTTTGGATTTATAGGGTGTTTTGAGCTTAAATATGAAAACTGATTAATTTTGAAATATTGACATATTTTAATCACTTTGGTAATTCACTAATATATTTTTAAATATAAATCCAATTTATGTGATTCCTTTTTCATTGGGTTAATATATTTATTTTATTCATCTTTTTTTTTCTGAACCAGGATTTAATTCATCCATACAAGGGTCCGAAAAATTCAATCACATTGGAAAATTATTCTGGACAACTACGTGGACCCCACCTCAATGAATTGGTGATAAAGTGGTAAACATACATCTAATTAATGTGATTCCAATTGTATTTGAAATAATATTAAATGGGGAGTTCGGATGGTGAAGGTTATGCAGACTTACCTTCATGAAGGCGGCCCATGGATTCTCAAATATTGGGATAGGAAAAAGGAAACATTCATCCAGAATAAATTATCATATTTAATTGGCCATATCTCTTGATAAACAGGGAGGATGAATATTAAATTTTTGGATGAAATGTAAACAATATTTTTGAATATCTTTAAACAAGAAACTATTCCAAAATTATCCCATTTAATTGGACTACCATGGTCAAACATTCGGTGGAAAGAATATAAAAGAAATCATAAAAAGAGATTTTGAAGATCTTAAATTTGAAGACCAAAATATGGAAAACCATGGTCTATATAAGGAGTTCACCCATGCTGAAGGAATATTTCAACACCGACATTGGAGAGGATGCCAAGAGACGTGCTTCTAACTTATTAATTTTATTTTTTTTCATTTTAATTTAGTTTTCTTTTCTCATGTAATGCATTTGCATAATTTTAATTCAAGTGTTTTCATATTCTTCCACCTCTCTTTATCTTACAATCCTAATCTAATTATCCTATTTTCTTATTCTACTATCCACCTTGACCTCTTATCCTAAAAAATGAGGGGCTAACCCGAGGCTTGGCCCTGGGGTAGGTTTCACAGTGTTCTTCATTATTACACTTCAATTCAAAATGTGTTTATTCTATTTGTAGTGCAGGTGGGAATTTTTCATGGGTGTGGTGGTTGTCCACTATGACACTATTTCTAAATTCATTTCTTTTCCTTGATTAATTAATTTTCTCTCCCATCTCTTATACAAACCCTTCAAATGGTGGAGTTTGGGTTTTCATAAGGGGATTAAATGGAATATGGTGGAGCCGAGTCTTTTTGGTATAACATTCTCGGTTGAGGTGTTACCCTATTTGATTATTAGAGGAGGTGTGGTTTGGTGTTCCAGATGCATACTAAAATCATACACTAAATAAATCAAGGGAAATTAATTCATTAATGAGGTTTCAATAAATTAATTATCAAATTGAATTTAAATAATAAATAAATAATGAATGAACCCGTGTTATACAACCCTGGGACCAAGTTCTTTTTTCCATAATTACATTTTGTCACTGCATGATAGTTTTAACTTTTATTTCATTTAAATTTAATTACCATACTATATTAAATAAAATCAACCAATAATTAGTTTAGGTGATATAGATTAAGTATTTAAACAATTGATAATTCTCCTTAAGTGAGTTGACCCTGGTTAGCCTCTATGTTGCATTAGGAAAATTAAATTCCTTTTGTCATGCCCTACGATAGGCATGCATCAATACGTAGCCATAGAAACCTGATTGAACAAAGAAGGGGGATTAATGGTCATCTTAACTCTATCACGGGTCAACTGATAATAACCAAGATAATCACCTCCCATAGACTCAAATTTAGAATTTCAATCATACTCACTTTAAGACTAAGTAGTAGGTTTAATGGAGAATATCAAAGGTTTAGGTTAGTCTTGAGTATTTTATGGAACCTTAACATCTAAAGGATGGGATGTTATTATACTCTCAGGTTCAAGAGACTACTTTTTAGAAAATTATAAATCATGAAAGAAAATATCATGACTAATGATGTGCTTAATATAACCTAGTTTATCTATCCATATTATATATCCCTTGAATCCCACTAGATATCCCATAAATATACACTTCACAACACGATGTTCCATTTTATCAATCCATTTTTTAGAATAATTTGTGGATCTATGAACTCTAAGGAGTGTAAAACTAATTGGTGTCCCTATCTAGAATTATTTAATGGTTTTGAATGAAGAAACTATATATGGGAAGTAGTTAAAAAGGTAAAATCCCATAGTTGCAGCTTAAACCCAAAAAGACCAAAGGAAAACCCAAGTGTGATAGAATGTATCTCACTTTCTCAAGGATGGTCCTATTCATTATCTAAATTAATCCATTTTTTTTTTGGGTTTTGAAAATAGTATAGTGACTTTGGAAAACTTTAGATCTATAGAACTCTAGAAATTATTTAGGAAAATACTATAACCCATTATCAGTCCAAAGAGTTTTCAATTTTTTACCAAATTGGTTTTCTACATAGGTTTTCCATTTCATAGAAGTTTTGAAAGGAATACAATTTTTTGCTTCATTGTTTCAATCCATACATTCCATGTGTAATCAAAATAAAGTTCATAAAGAATCATCTTTCAATGTGGTAAGAAACCCTAGAGGGGCCCCAAAGTTCAAAGTGTACATACTCAGGAGGGATTATAGATTTATAAGAAAACCTATTGAAATTCACATTCTTAGTCTTGAAATATGAACAGTCCTTATAGAATGGATGGTTTTTAGGGGTTATATTAGTTAATATCACAAGATTAATGAGTTCATCAAGGCCTTTGGAACTCCCCAATATGCATATTCCAAATAATTGTGTTATTATTCACTAAGACGTGATAAGCATTCAACAACTCCATGTGGGTCTTACCATCTAACATATAAAACCCATTCAAGAGGTTTACCTTCATTTGGGTGATGGAGGCATGGTAGATTCTATGACTCCAAAATATTTACCAAAGGTTATAACCCTTATACTCAAGAAATCCTTGGGAAATTGGTTTTCTCATAAGTTTGGGTACTCATCTTACCTCTTCTAGAGATTTAATCATCCCATCATGAAATTATAGAGAATAAGAACATATATCAATGATATAATAACTACTATTATTCACCAATAAGACATCACCCAATTAAATCGATCCAAACTCACTGAAGTAATATTTATTAGGAAACAAATAAAAAGGGAATCTAGAATCTGGAATCCAATCTTTAGACATAACATGGTAACACACACAAATAACATCATTAGTATCAAAGTACTACTCTTCTAATAAAGACTAATCATTATTATTACCTTTATAATCACTCCTCCATTTTGGATAGTTCATTTTTATATGCCCAGGATGTTTACACTAAAAAAATTTATTCAATCAATTCCTAGACTTAGAATGGATATGTTGAGTCTAACACTTGTACCTCCACCAACCATTATGCTCTTGTATGCCTCTAATATTTGATCCCTTAGCCTCTTTCTTAATAAATCCTTTTTCCTAGATAATTTTATAATAAGGATGATTTAATCTCTACTAGTGATAGGGTATCCAAACAATACATCATTGAAACCTTAACAGAACTATATGATTTATCTAATTATGTCAACATAATTATTTTCATGCCTTAATTGTTATTATTAATATCTATATAAGATAAATCTAAAATGATCTTGTTAAATTAATCAATATGTATCCTGACTATAGTTCCACATTGAATCTTGAAGTTATAATGTCTAATTTTTTTATGTATTATATAAAAAATATTTAATTATATATATATCTACTATATTAGACTATATCTAAGTAGAAGAAGACTCATAAGTGACTTTTTAAAGAACTTTATCTCTTAAAGACAACAACATCAGATTATAGGGCTTCCTAAGTCTGCCATAAGACAAATATTTATTAATAATTATGGATTTTGCATTAGGTTAAATATCCATGAATTCATTTTTAGGACCAAGCAAAGCATCAATAAGATATTTATGATCAATAAAGGTGATCATCTTAATCCTTCATAGATTAAAATCATTTTATCCATAAAACCAATCTATTATAAATTTACTAAAAGTCGTCCATTATAGATAAGATAGATCAAATACGAATTGGTTTGGGAAAAATTATTTTGGTTTTCTACAAGAATGGACAAGATCCAAAAAAATTTATGTGATATTTACATTTTTTAGATAAATTAATTTTTTTTCTAAAAATACTGAGGAAACTGAATATGAATAAATATGAGCGCACTTGTAGAATCAAAAAGTATAAATAAATAACAAAAAGATATAACACGCTTTGGTTTTCATTTAACCAATGTGAACGGTGGGAACACCACACCAATAAATATTTATTACTAAAATAATGTGGAAAAAATAATCCAAAACATGAAAGGATCAAAGAAACCATTTGAATAATCTAACCTTATTAAACTATGAGGTGGTGGCCAACCCCATCATGCGAAGTTTATACTATCCATTCATTGATAAACAACTATAATTAAACCAAATAATTATAAATTATAGAAGAAATAATATATAAAAATATCTTATAGATTTATGTTTATTAGTTAAAACTCAATTATGATCGATAAATAAGATACTACTACCATTAGTTGAAATCTATATGCAAAGAATACAAGATCCAACAGCAGAAACCATATCCTTTGATCTCTACTAGATCAAAAAACTGGTTGTATGGTAGAATAATGTTTGGATACACAGGGGAAGTGGTGGGGCCTCTAGAATCAATATAATTCTCATACATTTATTATACCTATATTTTATTGTTTAAAATTTAAATTCATCTAAGAAAACATGAATTAAAAATTCTTTCCCCATGGTTTAACCTAGTTACTCAACCAAATTATCTATACTTAATGAATCTTGTTCACTTGTGGGGAAAGCATTAGGAATATTTTTCTGACTATCGGGTTAATATGTAAGTCCTGGCACATCCAAATATGGGGTATAAATTAGGGTTATAATTGAATTAAAAAAATCTAATTTACAATATATCTACCAATTTTTAAATCATTTTTCCTTATTAAAATTAATGATGCTCAATCTATTTAAACCCTTATTTCCTTAAAATTGAGTGTTAAAGAAAAATACATAAATGTGGAGAACATGAACACTAAGAGTTCTACATGGTGTACCCACGCTAGTCTATTTCCATGGATAATACACATGGTGAAGTCTTGATATAATAAAATACATTATAAACTCATTATCTTTAACATAAACAAGTTTTTGTTCATGGATATTCTAGGCCAAGGTGTATGACCATTATAATTACTTTAGGGATGACACGCTACCTTCTAAGGGTTACTTGTAATTATTTTTTATCTATATAAAAATTTAGTGATGTATTACTATGTTTGTAGAGATGAATGTACCTCTACAATAATAATAGAAAACTAAAACATTTTTAATCTTTAATTCAATAATAGATTCTTTAATGAACTCAAATTCATTTTTTATCTTCTATGGATAGATGATATTAACAAATAAATCAAGGAGTTGAATATGTGTCTTCAGAACAGTCATAATGATTAAAATATAATAATCTAGATGATAATAATTCTATACTAGAATTATCCTTACTTTGACCTATCTTCTCCTTTAGCATCCAAATATAACAATGATACCCTGTTTTTTATAATATTCAGCCAATAAACCAAATGTGTCAGTGGGATGCACTATCTTTAGATCTTCCAACTTCTTATTCTATAAAAACTGAATATATCATTAATGTTTTTCTCTTTCTAGAAGTTTTATAAATTATTAAATAAGTTTTACAATTATTACAACCCTATGATAAATAGTAGGAATCAATTATCATTCATATAATACTTCATGGTTATATTGTGCATATCACATGTTTAAATATGGCCAAACATTCTCATATAATTTGAGTTAATCACTAATACTCAATACATATCTTCCAAATTTGAATTTTAAACTGAACTTAATATCATTCTATATTTTCTCTCACCACTACATGTTTATTAGACCCCTATAGAAAATATGAGTCTTGGTTGACTTTCTTCTCTAAACCCCATGACAATAAAAATTTCATATTCTAGGATTATTAGTCTTTTAAAACATAAAATAAACTTTATCTCAAATAATTATAGTGTGGTACACTCTAGACCATGTAATAATCATCATATTCTCAAAAATAAATATTATACAACCTCTACTACATTTATCTATCCATTTCCTATTCAAACAAGAGAAACTGATACACAAAGCGTCTTGATCTACGGACTCCACTATGCCTTTTTCCAATTTTCAATTTATATTTATAATAGTAATATTAAAAACACCTTATAATATAGCATATCCAACTCTATATCTCTATTTTGGTTATTCATACATGAATACCAAAAATAGATTTCCTAAAGCCCATTTTGAGTTACCTCATTTGTCATAATGATTTTTAATCAGATTGTTTCTTTTGAAACAATAATTTCCTTAATTAACTACCAATTTCCAATTAAAAACATATGAACATGATGTCGGTACTAGAAACCACCATCACTAACATATTTTTTTGTCTTTATATTTTTAATTTCAGCACCAATCCCACCATTATGTCTTGTTTAACGTTTTCATCCCACTTTTTTACTTTAAAATACAATATCCATGATAACTTCTTCCACCAAAATGATAGAAATCCATTTTTATTTCATCATAATGAAATAAACTATTTTTTGAAACCCATACTATTCAATACATC
The DNA here is from genome assembly GCA_963277665.1 of Viscum album. Classification (NCBI taxonomy): domain Eukaryota; kingdom Viridiplantae; phylum Streptophyta; class Magnoliopsida; order Santalales; family Viscaceae; genus Viscum; species Viscum album. The sequence goes on from OY728135.1 coordinate 1,501,951,389, forward strand.
TAGTTTACATTAAAACCATGAGCTCTAAAGCACTTATAACAACATTGAGTTTTGTCATTTTCTCTAGAATTTGGCATCTATAAGTAATATTTATGTCATGATTGTTTCCTCTATTACTAAACTTCCTCTAACCAACACTAAATGAATCCTTGTATGCTCATGCTTCTTACATTGATATAACATGCTAGAGTAAATAATTCATAGATCAAATAACACCCTTATAAACTATATTGATCATCTGTATTTAATTATTCTGATTACATTACCTTAACATGTATAAATAACAATATATTCCTTCAAATTCCTTCATAAATTCCACTATACATTAACTGAAATTTCTTCATCACTTGAACTCTTAGTCTTACATGATCATATTAATAATCTAATTCCATGTTTATCAATGGAAAGATAGTTAAAAAATTATTCCATGATTGAAACATTATTAACATTATAAAATATCACCTTTTCATTATAAAAAACCCTCCATTAATTTAAACAAATCCAACATACAACTTGTGGTTAAAAATTCTCCCCCTTTGGATTTTTGGTAAATTATTTGATAAATATATTTCTTTATTTAAGCTTCAAAAACTCTGAAGTAATTTTATATTTATGGTTTATTATTTTTAACCTTTTAATAGTAAATTAAAAAGGGTCTTTTCTAAGATTTTTATTATTTTTTCTCCCCCTTAATCCATTAATTACATATGGGTATCTTCATCAACACTTCTACTTTCTCTCCCATTTTATCAATATAATTCATACACTATATTTAGAGAGAATAATCTCTAAATTTGATAGACACTTAAAAAACTAATAAACTCTAGATCAATCACTACTTATAAAACCTATATTAAGAGAGTTTTACCTTTCGGTATTTCATATAATTTGTTTTCTTCTTATAACTTATTCAACAATATATAAGTTATCTTCATCTTTAATTTTATCATATTTTCTTAATTTGTAGCTCAAAATTATATTTTAAAATTTTCATGTTCATTCCTTACATCATCTCTCCAAACTCATCAAAATATTTTCCAAGAGTATCTTTCATTTCAAATATATTCAATGAGTGAACATACCACTTTGTAAAGAGTCAACAATATATTCTCTAGGCCTACTGAGTTAATAATCAATGTAGGAAAAAAGAGTCTAGATTAACAATATCAAAATTGTCTGTTTCACTCACTTACTTCCACAAACATTTTTTTGAACATTGACATACTTTGAATATGTCCTTATGATATCAATCACACTTACGAACAACATCATATTTAAATAGAACACAAAAGTTCCAATTGAGTTCCTTTCATTTAAAGGGATTCCCTACTTGAGTAAAATAAGGAATATAACTTTTAAATTTTCATGAAATACTCTCTCTTAATTATTCAATTATATCACCACTTATTTAAATAATCTTGAACATGGGGTTATTTTTTCATCATATTTTGATATCCTCAAAATACTTAGATGATATCATAATTAATATTTAAAATAAATAAAACTAAACTCTTCACTAAAATTATTTTCTTCTCATCTATCTTCATGCTCAAAATCACTTGATATATGCACAATATCAATTTTTTAAAACTACCTTTCACTTGATATCACTTGAAAATATCATTTTACTGGATAGGGAGATGGTGTAATGGTCAAGAGGGAGGTGATATTACTAGTTTATATAATGTTTAGAATTATATCATAGTTAATATAACTAACTAATTAAAAATAAAAATACGAGCACAAATATTTTTATAGTTGTTTGGATCAAATTGATCCTATATCTACTTGTAATTCCCTTATATACCCAATAGGAATGGAACACACTAAAATAATAACTTTTGATGGGGTGTCACAACCCAATTCCAATTTCCTTTCTTAGTGGAGGAACAAAAAACAAAATATATATTTTTATGGGGATTCACAACGCATTAGAGTGAATTTTTTAACTTGGGTTTAAAACCTAAATATCCATACTCTTTTCACCTTATAAGGATAACCCAAGACATTCTATTTTTTACCTAGAGGAATAACCTGACATATCTTTAAATGGGAAGTATAACTAAGCTAGTTATGATTTGGAATGGAAAAACATAATACAAAATTAATTTATACTAAAACTAAATAGAATGAATTCAACTCCACAAAAATAGATTTTAGACGGTGAATATAACATTCATGAACCGACACTCCCAGATCCGATGAAAAAATCATAAAATTTATATTTAAAGCTTTGAAAATGATTAATTGTGACCCAATTTGTTCCATACAAACCTTAAAACATCAAGGAAAAACATGATCACTTATATTCTCAAGTTCCTTTTAGGTTTTGATTTTTAGAGAATTAGGAAAAACTCCTACATAAACAATACTCATGTCATTAAATGAGAAATTATCCCACTTAACACATCTTTTCTTATTTCAAATTATGTCCATACAAAATTAATAAATTTTTTTGATAGGGTGAAATTACAAAAAAATAATAGGAGCCTAAAATAATAGAGTGTGAGAGGATAAAATCTCATATTATGTCATCATCATCATCCATATAAAATCCATTCCAGACATAATTCATTCAAAATCATTCATTATAACCCAGGGAAGAGGAAATATAAGAAGGGTGATCTCAAATTCTCAGTATGATTAAATATTGGAATTAAAATTTGACAGTCATTGATGAGTATAAAAATTGTATAAGTGTATGAAGAGAAAATCAGAGTGCATGATGGAATTATAAAATAACTTATACCAATCAATACCTGAATCATCAATCATGAATCTTGGAATAAGGATTTTAAAAAGGAAAGAGTCATAAAAATCAATAATCTTAATCCATGTGATATAAAAGGAAACATTATAAACCCATGGAAAGCATAGATATGTCATTTTTCTATCTTGGAACATCATTATAGAACCCTTTTGGAACCCTTATAATTGGGAAACCATCAGGCTGACATCCAATATAATTATTTGGTGAACATAATCATTTCACAATGCATTAGAGGACTATTAGGGCCCCCCCATCATTTAAGCTAAAATGAGCTCACCCAGTGCTATATGGGTTGACCCATCATATAAGATGTAACAGGTACCCAATGATATTTTGTCCACCATATCACAATATTGTAATATGTTCACAGAGTTCTATCTAGGATACCCCATTGTATATAATGTACAAAAAACTAAAATAAGTACATAAATCATAGAAATCATCATAAAATTGGTAAAAACACTATTCATTTAATATATTCATTAGCCCATAGAAAGTAAATGGGTTCCAAAACAATCTCTTTGTAATATGATTAACCCATGGAAAAGAAACAGGTCCCATAACAATCTTTTTTAAACTGTATTCATCCATCAAGAGAAATAATGAAGATGATATCAATAAAAAATATCCTCTGTGGAGGATAAGTAACAAAAATGGTTTTTAATGTTGATGAATATTATTAAAATATCATAAAAACATTCTTGATTAAAATGTTCATTTCATTTTGAAAATCAATTTTAAAATATAAAATATTTCCAAAATCCTTTTTTTGAATACCGCTTTTTTAAAAATAAGAATTTCTAGAATATTAGGAAAAAAATTTCTTTAAAAAATATCCTTGTAAACATGAAAATTAATCTTAAAATAAATGGTGGTCATGACGGTGGGTAATTCCTTACATGTTTTAAAAGTTAAAAGAACATTCCTTTTTCACTTTAAAAAGGTTAGAAAGGTTCCTTGGTTACAAAATAAAAAGAATATTCCTTTACAAACGTTATGTAAAAAGTAAAAAATGGATAAAAATTTACTTAATAAATCATTTTTAAAATTCAAAAAACATTTTTGAAAACATTTGTAGAAATATGGGCTTTGATGAAGAAGGATTTCCGACCAAAGAGAGAAATAATGTCGTATTTTCATTAAAACATTTTCTCAATAATTTTAATTAAACTATAGTGGTAAAATTGTACTATTACTTTAAAATATCATGATTAACCATAGGATTTGAAAATCATGATAATTATTGATAGGTAGATCATATGATTTCAACATTGGAGACTTAATCAAAAACAATACTGATAAACGATGAGATTGTAACATAAAACTCTTACCAGTTTGGAATCATTGAATCATAATACCCATGATAGGATAAAATAAAATGAAACTTATAATATCATAGGAATAAATAAATTCATGATATTACATTTCAAATGGTCTTTATATACACCTTATAAAATAATATAGGGGTATAACATGACATAATTCTCAAAGAAGACAAAATGAGGCAAAAATACCTTTGTGCTTTAGTAATATTTTGAATCTTAATACCCAATAAAGAATAACATAAAATGAAACATTAAATATAATTAAGTAATGGGATTTTTTATTTAAATTTTAAATGGGTAGTACAAACACCACACAAAATAAATGAGTTTTGAATTTTCATATATCTCTAAGAAATAAAAGAGAGACTAGAAATACCTTAACTCACACTTCCCTTTGGTAGATCATGATTTAACCTCGTATATAGTGGTACTATAAATTTAATAACTTATTAAAGAACCATATTATTATTTATAAAGTAAAATATTATACTTTTATAACATATTTCCACCCTTTCATTAATAAACATTCATTATTGTCATAGTTCTTGGTGTTAATTGCCTTGTTTTCTTATTCATGTTTTGTTATGAATGTTGTGGTTAATATTCATATTATATAGTTATATAATATCCAAAATAATAATAATTACACAATTATTATATTAACACATCAATAATACTTTTAATATCAATCATAAAAGATGGTTTTGAGAAATGAAGTTTGTTACGATCCTGGAGACAATATATTGTATATACACATGAGTAAAGCTTCCATTTTTAAATGACCATTATAGAAAAGAGGTAATTAATATTTTATATTTATATAATGATCATAATATCATATATACCATATTATAAATTCAAATATACTTATATATATCATCTATGTGGTGTGGTGATGAAAATAGATTCACATTACATCATGAAGGTGATAGTCCACACATAGACAAATGATGTTATCATATTTTTTGTTAAAAAATGATAAATTATCTTTTAATAATGACAAATATGTAATGAATATAATAATTATTTAATGCATATCACATGTATTCATTAACATTATCCCTATTAAATTACATTTAAATCATTAGCGAAAGAAGAATCACATTGCTTCGTGAGTCGATAGTCCTCCATACACACAAGCGATGTTATCATATCCCCTATAGAATTTAAATTTAGAAATATATGTATGATATAATTAATCCATAAGTATAATTATATTATGAATATCATATATATACTTTATATCCATGATCCTACCTAACCATGATTGGTTTGTAATTGTAAAATGGATGACATCACTTCGCAAGGTGGTAGTCCACTGTACATATGAATGATAATTTTGTAACCCATTTGATGGAAGTGGAGATGGTAATATGTCATAAACATATTATAACAACATAATTTTATATTTAATTAACTATGAATATTATATCATCATGTTTTAAAGTAAATTTAAGGAGCTGTAGAATAAAATAAAATAAATACTCATTTTGAAGAATGTTACCTCTTCTTTAAGTACCCTCCATAGGTTTACACCAAAATCCTTCCTAGATTAGATTTTTTTCACAACATAATCCTTAAAAAATTATGGTATAGGAGTTGGGAATTTATTTTTGTAGTTATGTTTTTAAAAAACAGGTTTGAGGGTGTGAATAAGATATGAGAGGGGTGACCTTTTATAAGTGAGGTGAGTGGCACACTTGTAGTTTTTTTAAAAGATTGAATTATACCCACGTTTTTATCATGCCAAAAGCATCCAAAATAGTCCATTATCGAACTGAGAATAGATAAAGTAGAAATATGGCCATAAAATAGGTGTTGGATAACTTGGTATGTAATTTAAACCCTTATCTTATTAGTTTACCACCAGGTAAATCCATTCTTACCTTAATCATGGTAAATAATTTTTACTATTTTCATTGTTAATTTTGGTAAAAATTTAAGTAATTTTTTTTATAAATTATAAATAATCATAATTCCAAAAATTTAATTCATATTTCCAAATTCAATTCATATAAGTGGTTAAATTCAATTTAAAATTTATTTCACATATTTGATGAGAAAGCGGGTTTTTAATGAGAAAATTCCAAAAATTTTACAATGTTTTATATCAAATCTAAAGATTAAGATTTTCCGAGTTCTATTTTTTGAAAATTCTTGGGAAAATTATGAGACCAGGAATTGAGACGACATGAAATTCTTAGGCCAAGAGTGCCCGTAATGATGCATTGAAAAATGTTATGTTTTTAAATAGCATGTGTGATTGGTTTTCCAAAAAATGTGAAATAACTCTTAAATGGGTTCTCGGATTAGAAATATGAGTAAGCCATTGTGTTTGGGATGGAAGTTTTACCCTAGGAACAACTTAACTTTAGTCAGCATAGGTCTCCAGTGAGAAAACCCAAAAATGGAATAACCATAAATAAAGTAATGAAATAAAATTATTTTATTTTTCAAATCCTTATAACTCATAAACTGTAACTCATATTTGAAATATGAGAGTACCATTGAGCTCGTGAGGGTGTTATTTTATTAGGAGGACCCTTACCTCGATCGGTTTGGGTCGAGGATAAAATTTAATTTTTGGAATTTTTTAAAGGAGAATAAAATAAACTTAAATATGTTTATTTTATTTCATTTTAATGTTTTGCAGCGTGGTGATGCTGAGACATAGTGACAAAGAAACTCATTATCCTTTCATAAATTAAGCAGTGTAGAAAAGTAGTTTCAAAGTGAAACAGTAATGCTGAAATGTGTTAATATGTTAAAACATTTCCTCCATTAATTAGGGGAAGGGTCCAGAGTTAGAATTCATAATGATAGAGAATTTATCTAGAACCCTGAAGTTCCCCTAAGTTAAGCTATAGGAGGCTACCTCACCGGCGATGACAGATCAAATGTCTGGATTCGATCAAGTGATGAAGAATCAATGAAAATTGATGAAACAAGGATCAATGTGACGATGAAACTTCAATATATGTCTGCAAGCGATCCAAATTGTGGTAGGGGATTTTATTTATATATTTTTATTCCCCATTCATGGATTTAAATGACAAACACAGATCAACCCACAAACAGGTTGACCTTCAATTCAATCGTTCTTGTGGGATGGTTGGATTTGCGTAGTTTTAACAGGATATTATCATAGTGATTTTTTTGTTTAACCATTCTAATGGAAACGAACCTCGATGGAAATGAAAATTGATTGAGGTTTATTCATCTTTGTTGATTCATGCCTTTCCTCCCTCTGTTCATTATTCATCACAAGCATTCATCGTTTGTCCCATGACTCAACATTTGGTGATCGAATTATTATTGTGCAACTGATCCTTAGAACAACAATCTAGTAGTGGAGGTCTGGGATAGACATGGCACGATGTAGGTGCGACGATGATGGTGGCAAGCATATTGAGTAGCTGAGATAGATTTCATTGCTCGAAAGTCTTTGCACTAAAAGGAATCGTGGTATAGATCAGTTTCCTCAGTAGAGAAGATGGTGACCCGAGGATTCTAGAACCTCTTCTGGATTGAAGAACAAATCACCAGAGCGCATCTTTTGGCCCGTATAAGAAGCCACTGGCAAGATGGTGGTGGTGGTGGTACATGGCGGAGGATCCCATGGAAACCGCCATGGGCGGTGAATTGGGGCCAGTGGAAGACGGTCGGCGGACGCGGCAGCGAGCCATGGTCTGGCTAGACCGTGGTGGCCGGACCCTACGTCGACCCGTGGGGAGGTTTGGATATGTGGAACCCACCAAGTCTCAAGCAAATCAGACATGCCTGCTCCAACAGGTCATGTTGGGTAGGTGGGTTAGTGCCTCAGGCTAGGCTAGTGCAGCGGGCTGGGTCAGCGGACCCCAGGTCGGGTCAAGCTGGGTTTGTCCGATCAGGTTGGCCTAGACCCGGACACCGCCATCCTCTTTTCACTAAAATGCCCGTAACTTTCAAACTTGAAGTCTATTTGATGAGTCATATACAACATTAGGACCCTCTCGATGAGGTGGACCTTTTGATATGTCTTTGGGGGGGGGGGGGGGGTTAGTTGGACCAGTAGTGTTAGTGGCATTCTCTTTGTCTTTCCATTGAGGGATCGATGCAGGATCATGATCCCATCATAAAGGGTGATAGTAGAGATAGATATCATACCCTTGGTCTTCTCTATGAAGGTTTGATGTAGGATATTGTTCCTGGTATAGAGAATGACCCATGTTCTAAAGTGAGTTGGCTTAGCCCATCTTTCTCAGTGACTTCACGATCCAAAGAATGGATCGCACTGAGAGGCCCGGTTAGTCCTCACTTCTCTTCATGCTACCTTATATAGGGTTTTTTGTATTTTTTTGGTCAATATTTACATGGTAACCTATCCCATATCTAGGATTATAATTATAGTAGGTCCAAGATGTCCCCTAATGAGTCATGGGTGCAGGACCCCCTATCCGTGTATCAAGATTTGATTCTTTCTTTCTTGGTTTGACCTGAAAAGCATGCTTTGGGTATTTCTCAATGTATTCTATTTGGGCGGGGACCAATTTTGAGGGACCTCTTGTGAGGGTCTCTGATAACTTCATAGCTCAAGGAGTGATTTCTCCCAGAATGAGCGTCCCTCAAGTTGAATCATGTGACTACAGATTGGATGTGATATTGATACTCCTTATCTCAATGAGACTCTTTCAGACAGCTTGAGGAGTCGGATCTCCCATAATCAAGCATGCTACGAGTAGAACCATATGGCTAGAAGTGGATGAGATGTTTCATCTTGGAATCCTTTTCGAGTATACCTAGATGTTCTTATTATATGTTTTGTTGACATATACCTATCTTGAGATGCATGTATATTCTTAGGAGTGTTTCTTTTGTGGTATTTTACTTTGTGTTTCAGGGTCCCCTACTGAGTATTGTTTTACTCACCCCTACACGGTCTTTGCCCACATGAGTTATGTCTTGTATAGATGACTGATGTTGTGTTGGAGTCCTAGGAGGAGTAGGACTGTGACCAGGACTGGATGGTGCCTTGCGAGATCAAACAAGTCAAAGTGTTTTCGATAGCTTACTACAGTATCTTCAATACCAATTTTTACATGTCAAACTTTTAAATAGTATTTCTTTTAGTGGGATTGTATTCTATCCTGGTTTTACTTTACTGCTTTACTTTCTGTTGTACTCAATTGTTGGGTTGTGGTGGTATGCATGCATTTTCTTTACTTAGTGTTTTCACTTTACATCCTATGTGGATTATATTCATGTGCATGTGTATAGGTTCTTAGGAAAATTCATCCCAATTGTGGGATATGTCTACTCAGTGCTAGTCTCCAATCCCTAGCCTATTGGATGTGGGATTAGGGTAGTAATGGTATGGGCCCTGGGGGATGGTTTGTGATAGAGTGGTATCAGAGGGGGGTTCAGTTCCACATTAGGACTAGGAGTTAGTGATATTGGTTTGGGGAAATGGTGTTAAGTGTTTCAAATTCATTTTTCAGGCCAGGGACTCCAGTGTCGGTGCAGTGTCTGATGTATCCATGCACCAAGACTATGGGAACCTATTTTTCGACTCAGTACACGAAAACACTAGTTGCAGGGAAAAAATAAAGGTACATGCATCATATCGGAATGGGTTTTGTTTTCCATGTCCTTATTGATTCATCTCACCAATTATACTCTTTGAATAGTGATACATCTTTTTTTCTCAGGATGTATTCAGGACACCAGCCAGTGAGGTTTCCATAGTAGGATCAGGATTTTGACCTGATAATCAACGAGGCCTCCCTAATGGGATCCAGTCACAGTGAAGTTCTTCTTCATGATGGTGAGAAGGTAACGGTTTCTCCTGATGACCACTTAGAAGACTGACCTATAGTGGTATATGTGGATGAAGCTTTCCAGAATGAGTCGTGGATGGCTCTTTTGGTGTTAGATGATGAAGCATAGGGTTCAAACGTGTGTCACAGGCTTCTGAGGCAGTGATCTCTCAGGATGTAGGGTCATCAAGACCTACTGATATTAAGTGCACCATGTAATCTGCAGAACCATAGGTTTCATCATAAGTTATAGGGATGTGCTAGTTCCTCAAATAAAATTCTTTTCTTTACGTGTCGAAAAAGGGGGAATCTCATGTGAGATTGTCCCACAATTCATGCTACAGTCAGAGAGGTGGTTGATGAACCACCAAGGAAGAGGTAGTGGTAAGAGAATATAGATCTGTAAGGTGACATATGTGGTAGGAGAGCTAGGGAAGTAGTAGGAGGTGGAATACATTTTGACTTATTACCACCACCACCTCCAAGTTGTCCATACCAAGATCTGGGAGCTGGAGTATAGGGGAGGAAACAGTTGCAGGCTATCAAGGCTTATGACCCTAGAACTCTAGGAATGATTCATGGTATGATCTGTGTCGTTCTACCTTAGTTGTAGTATTGTTAGACACTTATACTAGTGATTTCTTTTCCTTCCACTTTTCTTATTTGGTACCTATAGGTTTCAGTTAAAACCATTGACTTGATCCTTATGTTCAGAGACTCCTACAGGAGTAGACCCAATGACCACGCACTGATGCCGACAATATGACATGACTCTTGGAGGTGGGCTTGGGGTAGTCACAACATGGGACCCAGGGGACAGGTCATGAAAGATTGGTATCATAGGGAGGTTGGTATCTCTTGGTAGTGGCGTCAAGGACTTACGATATCATTCTCAGTATGGACTAAATCCATAGTTCATGCTCAGATTGAATGTTTTAGGAAAAATATGTGTTTTATATGTGGTGATGTAACTAGATTTATCTTTATCGACAAAGGGTAAATTCTTACAACTCTTGATGTACTCAGGAACAGGAGGGTGCAGCCAATTTCTATTCAGTTGTCGAGTATGACCCTCGGTGTAGTGGATATTATGATCCCTCAAGTTTCTTAGTGACGGAAGAGTGTATGGACGTCTTCTTGGAAGATGTTCTAGGTTTACCTATCTGTCGAGAGTTATACTTCTATGTTGGTCTAAACCCTAGGGTGGCATCGATATTTACGCAAGTATATCGGATGTCTCATGAAGAGCTTCATGAGTTAGGGTGTTGATAGGGGGACTTTTAGATGAATGGATTAGTAAGACCCAGTGTTTCACCTTGGGTAGCCTCATGTGGCCTTCTTTGATGAAATCTTAGTGTTCTTGGTGTCTGAGGAGGATCACGCGAGACACTTGTAGATGGTCTGGGACCCACTTCTAGAGCACCAGCTACATGGAAATATCTTGAAGTTTCTATCTTGGATTCAAGTGGTCTTCTATTTCAAGGACATGTAACCTTAGAGGTTGGAGTTGCAGTGAATCTAGTAAGGGTTGAGATGGAGTTTGATAAGTAGAACTTCCCAAACCCATAATCTCAAGTTAGTAGTGGTGGTCTTTTCATTTAATATTTGATGATACTACCTGATGTGTGAGAGATACATCATCTACATCAACATTGAGATTCTCAAGTTTGTCTTCTCTTAGAAGGATCGGAGCATGAGATAGAGTCGATGCCTAGAGTTCCTATAAGACTATGAAATTAAGTTTTTCTATAATCATGTGAAGAGTAATGTGTGAGATGATTACCTCAATAAGAATATAGTTAGTATTTACTAAATGAGGTATTATAGTGGTTGGCCTCATTTCGGTTATCCTTCATGGATGGAGATGGAGTAGCTTATCTCCAGCCGTTTGTTGTTACCCTTCCACTCTTAAATGAGTTATAGAGAAACATTTCGATGGTACCAACTATGAGGCTTTACGTGCTCAGTTGTCTATAGAAAATACCCATAATGGGCATTTGAAAGGTGGAGAGCACGCCGTTATTTTCAGGAGACACACAATTATAGAAATGGATGCCTAGAGTGGTGAGATTCATTGGGATATGCATGTGGGTTTCAAGGAGGACATCAGGTATAATGGAACGGGTTGAAGTTGGGATTACCTATTGAGATAAAAATTTAAAAGCTTGTTAGAATCATTTTTATGGGTTTTCAACTCATCATGTCAAGCCCCTTTTTTCTTGGAAGGGTTTTCTCCTTCTCTTTCTTGGGGTACCAGGAAGGAAGTGGGAAGGGATATCAATGGACTTCGTGATGGGTTCACCACGTACATCTAGGATACACGATACCATTAGGGTGATTTTTGACTGAATCACTGAGTTTCCCCACTTCTTAACTACATGGTAGTAGTGTTTAGTAGAGATATTGGGATGCCTCTACATACAGAAGATATTTTGACTATGTGGAGTTTCATCGACGATTGTTTCAAACTGTGATGATCGATTTACATCTCAGTTGCGGAAGGTATTGAAGGATTCATTTGAACAGAATGTGTAGGTCACCTAAAAGTGGATGAAGAATGAACATGGCTATATGATTTTTTGTGATGGTAGATGGTGGAAACCTTTGGAGTTCGAAGATGGAGACCATGTGTTCCTTTGGGTCTCACCTTGATGACGGTTACGATGATTTTTTTGGGTTGGAAAGCTATCTCCAAGGTTAATAGTCCTGCTTGTTGGTGTTGTTTAGAGTTGGAGAGGTAGCATACTATTTGGACCAATATTGCAATGGGACAGGGTACACAACGTCTTCTACATGTCATAGATAAGGAGATTCATGCATAACCCCTTTGCACATCGTAATCTAGGGTGAGTTGGACATCAACATTGGAGTGTATTGGGTTGAGTACCCAATGAAGATTGAGGATCCATCGTTGATGATATTTTCCCTTGGTGCATGCCTGGAGGTAGCATGGGGATCCAAATAGGATCACTTAGGAGCAGGAGGCTCAGATTCGTTCTTGGTACTCTCACCTTTTGTTTGACTAAACATGGTTTGGATTTTCAAGGATGTAAAGCCTTAAAATTGGTAGAATGTAACAACTCAAATTTTCCCGATTCTATTCTTAGAAAATTCTTGGGAAAATTACGAGACCAGGCACTAAGATGGCATGAGATTATGATGCCCGGAGTTCCCGAAATGATCCATCAAAAAATGTTATGTTTTTAAATAGCATGCATGATCAGTTTTCCTAAAAAGGTGAAATAATTATTAAATGGTTTCCTAGATCATAAATATAAAGGCACTATTGAATTAATTATAGTATTTTTACCCTAAGTGTGACTTAACTTTAGTAGGTGTGGGTCTCTAATGAGAAAACCTAACATTGTCATAACCATAAATAAAATTATTAAATAAAATTATTTTATTTTTCAAATCCTTATAACTCATAAATGGTAACTCGGATTGAAAATATGAGAGTACCATTTAGCTTGTGAGGGTGTTCTTTCCATTGTAAGATCCTAACCTTAACCAGTGTGGGTCGAGGGTAAAAGTTAATTTTTGGACTTTTTAAAGGAGAATAAAATAAACATAAATAAGTTTATTTTATTTCCTTTTAACATTTCACAGCATGGTGATGCTGCGACGTAGTGATGGAGCAACCCATTATCCTTTCATAAATGAAGTAGTGTAGTGACACTATTTCAAAGATAAATAGTATTGTTGAAACCCATTAATGAGTTAACATATTTCCTCCCTTAATTAGGGGTATGGTCTGGGATTATAATTCATAATTCTGGATAATTTCTATGGAATCCTAGAGTTTCCCTAAGGCAAGGGGGAGGAGCCTCTCTCACTGGTAATGACAGATTGTATGTTGGGATTTGATAAACCGATGATGAATCAATGAATTCTAGCAGAACAAAGATCGACGTGATGACGTGACTTCAATCTACATCTGCAAGCGATCTAACTCGAGTTAGGAGTTTTTATTTAAATATCTTCATTCCCCATTCTTGGATTTAAATGATGAACACAGATCCACCCACGAACAGGTTGACCCACAGTTCGATCGTTCTTGTAGGAGGGTTCAATTTTTAGAGTTTTAATAGGAGATTGTCTTGGTTATTTTTTTGGTTAACTATTCCAACAGCAACAAACCCTGATTAACATGAACATTAATCGTGGTACATTCATATTTGTTGATTCATGCATTTCCTCCCTCCGTTATTAATTCATCATGGCCATTCATTGTTTGGATCATGAATCGACATTTGGTGATCGGTCAATAGTTTCAAAACTGATCCTTGGTGAAACGATCCACCATCATAGGTCTGGGATAGAATCGGTACGACGGAGGTGCGATGACGACGGTGGCGAATGGATTGAGGAGGTGCGGGAGATATCACCACTCGAATGTATTTGCACTTGAAAGGATTGTGGCATGGATCAGAGACCACGAAAGTGAATATGATGACCCAAGTATTCCGAAACCTCTTCTAGATTGAAGAAAGGACCACCATAGTGCATCTAATGGCCTGTAGAAGAAGTCACTAGTGCACCGGCACCAGCACCGACTGTGTGCTGGTGTGGCGGAGGAGCCCACGGAAACTTTCACAGGTGATGAATAGGGACCTCTGGTAGGCGGACAATAGTGGTCTTTAGAAAACATGATAGCGAGCTATGTCACACTGTCCAAGAGTCGTTTCATACAACCGTAGAGCCATGTCACACGGTTGGAGAGCCGTGGTCCAGCTATATCATGGTGGCAGGACCCCGCGGTGACCTGTAGGGTGATTCAGAGATGCGGTGCCTACCACATCTCATGTGGAGCAGACCGGTCCTCTCCAGTAGGCGAGGTTGGGCAGGCAAGACAGCATGTCGGGCAGGACTGGTGTAGTGGGTCGGGTCGAACCCGGCAGGTCGGACCAGACCCGGACCCAACCAACATCTTTTAACTAAAATTCCCGTAACTTTCAAACCGTAAGTCCATTTGATGAGCTGTATGTGGAATTGAGACCCTCTTGATGAGTTGGTCCTTTTCAGATGACTTTGGGGGTTGTATTCCAACTAGTAGGGGAAGTGGAATTTTTTTTGCCTTTCCTATGAGGGATCGATGCAAGATCTGAATCCCATCATAGAGGGTGATGGTAGAGATAGAGATCATACCCTTGGGCTTCTCTATAAAGGTTCGATGCAGGATATCATTCTTATCATAGAGAATGACATGTGTTCTGATGTGAGTTAGCTTAGCTTGACTTTCTCAATGACTTCACGGGCTGGAACATGGATCGCAAAGAGAGGCCCGGTCGGTCCTCACTTATCTTTGTTGTACCTTAGATAGGGTTTGTGGTATGTGTGTGACCAATATTTACACAAGAACTTATCCCCTATCTAGGATAATAATTATAGTAGGTCCAGGATGTCCCCTAGTGATCCATGGGTGCTGGAACCCCTATCTGTGTATCGATATCTAATTTTTTCCTTTGGGGTTTGACTTAACCAGCATGCTTTGGGTAGTTCTTAGTGTGTTCTCTTTGGGCGGGGTCCAAATTTGTAGGACCTATTGTGAGGGTGTCTGATAAATTCATATATTGCAGAGAAAAGTCTCTCAAAATGAGTGTTCCATGAGCAGAATCCTATGACTACGGATTGGCTGTGATATCAAGACTCCTTGTCTCAGTGATACTGGACATCTCAGGTAAACTTTGTAATGTATCAAGATCATATGTTCTCTTAGATACATTTTGTAGACTTGTTCTGCGTGATTTATTTTAGACATCTCAAGGAGTGGGATCTCATGGAATCGAGCATGCTATGAGAAAAACCATATGGTTGGCAGTGGATGAGACATTACATCATTTAATCATTTAGAAGGATACCTAGTTGTTCTTATTATATGTGTTGTTGACATATACCTGTGTTGATCTGACTGTATCTTCTTAGTGGTGATTCCTTTGTGGTCTTTTACTTTGTGTTTCGAGGTCCCCTACTAATTATTTTTTTACTCACCCCTACATAGGCTTTTCCCACATGTGTCGTGTCCTGTTCAGATGATCGATTCTTTGGTGGAGTCCTAGGCGGAGCAGGAGCGGGATTAGGACTAGGACCGGACGGTGATTTGTGAGATCAGATGAGCCGAGGTATTTTCAACAGCTTCCTACAATAGCTTCAGTACCCGTGTTTATAGTTCGTACTTTATAGCTATCTTTCTTTTAGTGGGCTTGTATTCTGGCCCAATTGTACTTTATTTCTTTACTTTCTGTCCTACACTGTTGTTGGGTTATAGTAGTTAGCATGCATTTTATTTACTTAGTGTTTTCACTTTCCATCCACTATGGATTAGAGTCATGTGCACGTGTATTGGTTCTTAGGTGAATACCTCCCTTTTGTGGGATATGCCTACTCAGTGCTAGTCTCCAGCCCAGGGATATTGGAGGTGGGCTTGGGGTAGTCACAACACGAGCCCTAGGAGATGCTTCATGACATCCAAAATCAATATGATAGTTAATTCAATAAAAAAATGCATTTATTGATATTAAATTTAACTAATTTTATTTTAAAATCAATTTAAAATATAATAAACCAAATAAGTAATATAAACAAAAAGATAGTTTTCAATTAAAATTCAGTATTTTTCTCTATTTATTATAAAATTATTCTTTTAAGAAATTTATTAAAAAATCACCCTAATAAAATTTTAAAATTTTTTTTGAAAAATTTTATATTATTTTTCCCAATAATTTTTTTAAAATTTCAAAATTTTAAATATAAAACAAAACCCGCAAACATGATGAAAAAACAAGTGTTCGAGAAGTGTATTTTTAAAGAACAAAAAGATTTTATATTAACTCTATTTCTTAAAGTAATTAGTGTACGAATATAAATTCAAATTTATTGATATAAAATATATACCAAATTAATCATTATGAATTATTTTTATTAATTAAAATGGAGAAATATTATACACTTTAAAAACAACTTTCGGAAAAAAAACCATTTTAAACCCAAAAATAAACTTCTATTAAAATCCAATATAAATTTGATAAAAAATCAATTAAGTTAGTTAAATATAACTAAATAATATTTATTTTTATTGAAATCATATTTAAAACATAATTATTATTTTTAATTTCTTAATGTTTTGAAAATAAATTACATTTTTACAAAATTGGTATTTTTCACTATTCACTGAAAAATCAATATTTTTAGAAAAATTACAAAATTTCACCAAAATTATATTTTGATATTAATATTACACAAATGAAGTTGATATTATAATATAATTTTTCTAAAAGTTCCAAAAATTTATTATAATATTTTTTCCAATTAAAATCAATAACAAATAATTTTTGAAGAAAACATATTTTTGAAGAATAAAATAACTTTATAAAAAAATGATTGATTATTTAATAAAAATTTATAAATAATTTATATTTAATAGGAAATTTTTACACACATATAGATATATATATATATATATCCTAAATATGTAAATGTTATTCATATATGCTAATTTGATGTCAGGTTTTAATGGTTATATATATCAGGGGTCGTTTAAGCTCGATGTTGCATGTTGATATGCTATCAAACATAAAAAATATTAATTTTGCATATATGAAAATATATTTATGAGATTAAATTAATTTATAAATCAATATATCATAATGTCTCAGGGAGTTACATCCTTTTCTAAGATCAGTGTTTCATGTCATTTATGCTATTGAACGGAATTTTCTTCCATTAAAATCTCAATATGTTACATCCACCCCTTTAATTAATTAAATCCCCACAATTTCAACATTAACTTGATAATCAAAGGTTTTAAATTTGAAAATAATTTTGTCGTAAACCCACATATTAAAGAGAATAAATAAAACACCCTCTTAATAATAGAGAAAGGAAAATACAAAGGTCATGTGGAATAACACATAACTACGTTTCCAAATAGGATAACATAGGTGGGAAGTGAGGATTTGGAATTGGAATAAAAGTGTAAATAATTTAAGATATTGGTTGAGGTCATTGCTCACAAAAGTTAATGATCAATGGAATTTTAAGGGCCTAACAACCATAAATCTATAACAATCTAATGGACTCTATAATTCTTAGTATATGAATTTAATAGGATAACATTTTTATTTGAAAATAATTTTTGTGTAGTTGAATAGTTGTTTTTCATCAAGAATAATATCATATGTAACTTTACCTACTTTATGGGTATAATTTCATCCTTTTTTCAATTTTTACCAAAATCTCATCTTTTTCTCTAAATAATGAGTATTCTAGATGAATTATTCATGCATGAAGCATAAAATTAACTTTTAAAGACCAAAAAACCATAAAAGGGATAATAAAATATTCCTACTATATTATAAATTAACCAAAAAAATGTTTATAACATGGTAAGATAATTCCCAAAATTAATAAAACTTAATATGAAAAATTAATATTCAAATTTAAATAGTAATAACCAAATTATAAACTAAATCATTCCATAACTCTATATCCAAAATAACCACAATCACCCTAATAACCTAAAATTGAATGAATTTTTTAACATAAATGGTCATCTCATACCTTCCATATTTCAATACCACAAATATGGTGATCTTCTTTTTAGGTAACATTACTCACTTAGTCACCAATTCACTTTTCAATCTTGTGGTTATCTATATAGTAAAACTTCTGTTCTCAATATCCAAGATCTTATAAACCCTAATGGTTATCCATACTTTAAATCTTACTTCTAGAAAATTTAAATGCATACATCATGTTAAACCATGGATTTATAAATACTTCAACCTACTAAAATTTATCCTAAAATGGCATTAATCATTTTAAGATCTAATAAATTAAAACATCATAGTGGTGTTTAACACATTGAATTTATGATCATTATAAATCTTATGGGCCTATGAAAATATCCATAACTATTAATATGACCTCACATGAAAAAATACTAATCTCTAAAGTTAACTAAATCGACCTCTAAAACCAACTGTAATAGTCGTGAATCCACAATCTAGGATCCTGTGTTGATATCATAAACTTTATATTTCCAGTTTGATAAAAAATAATTGTGACCAAGTTTTTTTCCATCCAAACCTTACAACATCAAGGAAAAACTAGATAACATACATTATCATAGTACTTTTAGGTTTTGAGTTTTATTGAATTATGAAAAACTCTTATATGAAAAATACCCATGTCCTTAAATGAAAATTTCTCCCACTTAACCTAGAATTTATTATTTCACATTAAGTCATCATCATTATCCATATTAAATCACTTCTAGAAATAATTATTTCAACCTTATCATTTATAACCTGGGGAAGAGGAAACATAGGAAGGGTGAGCTAAAATGATCAGTAAGGGTATACATAATCATTAACATATAAAATTCATCAATAATCATAAAAGTGAATAAGGGTATGAATACATAACCTGACTACATGAGCAAATCATAAAATAACTCATACCCATCAATACCTAAATCATATATCATGAATCTTAGCAAAAGGATTTTAAAAAGGAAAGAGTCCAAAAAAAATTAATCTTGATCCATGTGATATCAAAGGAAACATTATAAACCCATTGAAAGCATATATATATCATTTTTTAATCTTGAAACATCATTGTCATAAAAATCGTATAGAACCCTTATAATTGGAATAATGATACTGACAACTTCTAGTATAATTATTCAGAAAAAATAATCAATGCCCAATGTATTGGATCACTATATGGGTGAACCCATTGTTTAAGTTATAGCAGGATCACCTGGTGGTATCTAGTTTTCCCTATTGTATAAGATGTAACAGGCTCACCCAAATCTATCTGGACTACCCCATTATATAAGCTATCATGAGATCACTCAATTATATTAGGGTCATCCATTCATATATAATGTCCAAAAACCACAAATAAACTATATAGATATTATAAATCATTTTAAAACTCATAAAAAACATTATTCCCCTCATAACTTGATTATCCCATTGAAAGGAAATGGGTTCCATAACAACCTCTTTGAAACACAAACTGATATGCCACCTCGCCAACTCTACTGGGGACCTGAAAAGGTCCGATGGATCTCGGATGTAACTTTCCACCTCGGCCAAATATCTGCAAACCTTGTCGAGGTGAGAGTCGTAGAAAGACGTGGTCACCATCCTCAAACTCTAGAGGTCTTCGTCTCCTGTCGGCATATGACTTCTGCCTGCTTTGCGCAGTCTTCATCCACTCCTGGATGACCTACACCTTCTCTGTTGTAGCTCGTTCCATCTCTGGTCCCACTAGTTCTTACTCCCCTGGGTCAGTCCAGCACAAGGGTGATCTGCAAGGTTGCCCGTATAACACCTCAAAAGGTGTCATCCCAATGGTGGAGTGATAGTTTTTGTTGTACACAAACTCCACCAAAGGCAAGTGATCCTCCCAGTTGTGACTGAAGTCAAGGACACAAGCGTGGAGCATTCCCTCGTGGGTCTAAATGGTCTCCTCGATCTGGCCATCCATCTGAGGATGGAAGGCGGTGCTCAAACTAATCTACATATCGAAAGCCTCCTGCAACCCCTTCTATAGCCGGGAAGTGAAACGTGCATCACGATTGGATACAATAATCGAAGGTCCTCCATGTAGCCTCACAATCTCCTGCACATAGAGGCATCCCAATATCTCTACTGAACCCTGTTCTCTGATTGGTAGGAAGTGGGCCAACTTGGTGAGTCAATCGACGATCACCCAAATAGAGTCATGACATCTAGATGTACGTGGTATTCCTATCACGAAGTCCATGAATATCACATCCCACTTCCACTTTGGGACCTCTAAAGGCTGAACCAAGCCTGCTGGTACCTGATGCTCTGCCTTCACTTGCTGACAAGTTAGGCATTGAGAGATGAACTCTGCAAATGGTTTCTTCATTCCCAACCACCAGTGCTATCGTCAGAGATCCTGGTATATCTTCGCCACTTCTGGATGTACCATTAGAGAGGATGTGTGGAACTCCCTCAAAACTTCCTCCTGAAGTGACACTGGTATCATGGTACATTCTCTAAAGAGGAAGACTTGCTTCCCACCTTTAGAAAGACCATTGGGTGCCTGTCTTGTGGATATTTGAGCACGTCGTGTCTCACAGTCAACATCCCCACGCTGCACCTCCCTGGCTCAATGAAGAATTGGGGGAGTGACTATAAGAGACTATAGAAAAGCTACTCTGTCTCTATCCACAAAGGATATCTGCAAAGTATCCAGCTGCCCCGTCGCCTCACCTAGAAGTTGCATACCAGATATCCTACTGAGCGCATCTGCAACAACATTCCCATTCCCAGGAGTATATACTATCTCAAAGTCATAGTCCTGTAGGAACTCAAGAAAACTTCATTGTCTTAGGTTCAGGTCCTTCTAGGAGAAGATATACCTGAGACTCTTGTGATCAAATTACACTATAAAATGTTCGCCCATCAGATAGTGCCGCCACATCTTAAAGTAAAAGACCATTGTTTCTAACTCCGGATCATGGGTAGCATAGTTCGGCTCATGTTTTCTCAGCTGTTGAGAACCATATGTGATCACTACTTTCTCCTGCATCAGGACACATCTATGTTCGATCCCTAATGTGTCGGAGTAGACTAAGTACCCTACGCCTTCCTCTGGAAGCCTCAAGATGGGGGGCCCTAGTCAGCCTCTGCCTCTACTCCTAAAATCCCTACTAGCATATCTCCGACCACACAAAGGGTTTATCCTTCTTCATCAAGGCTGATAGTGGTGCTGCAACTCTGGAGAAATCTGACACAAATCTCTGGTAGTATCCAGCCAAACCCAGGAAACTTTGTACTTCTGTCACACTTCTGGGTGGCTCCCAATAAAGTACCACCTCAATCTTTGTTGGATACCCTGCAACTCTAGCCTCCAAGATGACATGTCCCAGAAAGGGAACCTCTCAGATCCAGAACTAACACTTTGAGAGATTACCATAAGTTTGGTGCTCTCGGAGTGTGTTCAGTACTACCCACAAATGGTAAGCATGCTCCTCCTCAGTAGTCGAGTAAAATAGAATGTCCTTGATGAAGAATACGATAAAGCGATCAAGGTATGGCTGAAAGATTCTGTTCATGAGTCTCATGAACACTGTTGAATCATTGGTTATGCCGAAAGGCATAACCAAGAACTCGTAGTGGATGTACCGACATCTGAAAACTGTATTCTGTACATCCTCGTCTCGAACTCTGAGCTGGTGATAGCCTGTTCTGAGGTCTATCTTTGAGAACCATCATGCTCCCTTCAACGGATCAAAGAGGTCATCAATCCTCAAGAGTGGGTACTTGTTCTTCAAGATCACCTGGTTCAGGCACCGATAGTAAACAAAAAGCCTCAAGCTCCCATCCACCTTCTTGGTGAACAGAATTGGGGCTGCCCAAGGAGAATCTCTCGGCTGAATGAATCCCTTCTCTTATAAGTCCTCCAACTATACCCGCAGCTCATAAAGCTCCGCGGGAGCCATCCGATATGCTGGTGTAGATATCGGTGTCGTACCAGGGTACAAGTCAATGTAAAATTCCACCTCTCTGTGAGGAGGTAGACCTGGGACATCATCAGGGAAAACATCCATGTATTGGTCCACCACTACAGGATAACTCGTACTCTCCACATCAATAGGTCTAAGGGTAAGGCTAGCCAACTGATGAGTGATCAGCTATACTCTCTTCTGAGAAAGTCCATCCTAAACTTAAAACTCTCCCTTCTCATAGGTGAAGGTAAACCTAGTCCCATACATACGGGCATACTGCACTTTGCACTTAATACAATCAATTTGAGCATGCACTATAGATAACCAACCAATACCCAAGATGACGTCGTAAGGACTCGATGCCGCTACTAGGAGATCCCGGCTGAATCTCTCACCTCCTAGAGTAAGCTCACACTGCCAGCACCAGTGCGTAATCGTCGAATCTACTTTAGTAGGATTCTCTAGCTATAAAGATTGAACCAATGGCTCCGTCGAAATCTCCAAGCTCCGAACGAGGGAAGTGGCAATAAAAGAATGACTGGAACTTGTTTCTATAAGTACTGTAGCTAAGGTGGAGTACACATAGATCACACCTCGTATCATCTCCGGAGTGTCGTTGTCTTAGGCCTTAGCTGCCTGGAGCCGAGCTCTCTCCTATCCACCTGCTCCCTGCAGTCGGCATGGACCTCCTGGTGGTGGTGGTGATAATATCTCGAATCATTGTCCACCACCAGCTGCATGGCCAACTCCTCTTCCACATCCACCTGCCCCCTACAGACCTCCTCGATCGAATCCCTATCTCTGCATGGGAATTCCTTCAACCATCTTTTTATCATCCGAAAAGAGGTTCGAACAGTCATGAGCCATGTGACCAAGCCCGTCGCATGTGAAACACTGCCCTCTCCTGGAATGTCTGTCTCCACTTTGGGTGCCCCACACAACTGATCCTGAGTCATGCAGTCATCCACCAGTATGTATCGTTATCTTAGACCTATGTGACATCTGTCTACTGCCAGTTTCAGAAGACTCCACTGCGTGATGACTGGTAGTAGGTCTCACTGCTGGTGACTTCTCAGCAAGGAAACTCTCTACCAAGTGGGATCTCTATAATACCCCCGCCTGTGTCGGGATGCTGATTGAGACCATCGAAGCCCTGATCTCCCGCCTGAGCCCCTGATCGAATGTATGGGCCCTGAAGAATGGGTCCCGCACCATATAGGTGGAGTAGCATGAGATATATGTGAACCTCACTGAGTACTGAGTTATAGTCATGTTGCACTGCTGCAGATGAAGTAGCTCCTAGGTGCGCACTACGCGAAGAGTCGCTAGGACAAACTATGCCTGAAATAGGATCTCGAAGTCTGCCCAGAGAAGCATCACCTCATCGTGAACCTAGAGCATCAAGCTCCACCATCTTCCTGTCGCTGCCTGTAGAAGGCTAGAAACAAGGATCACCATGAAATCAGATGGTGTCCATACCAGTCGAAAAACTCTCACCACAGCCTCCATCCAATCCTCAGCCGCCTGTGGGTTCGTCTCTCCCCTGAACCAGGGTGGCCTCCGGCGCTGAAACTCATGAAACGCGCTAAAGCAGCATGCACTGTCTACAGTTGGGGATGGTGGCATTGGTGGCCCAACGGGTAGTGGTACCACTGGTGCCTCCGCTGGTGCCTCTACTGGAAAAGGGCCCTACACCGAGGCCTCGTCGCTAGGTGGGCTATCAGTGCATACAACTCTTGAAACTCTAGCTGACTGTCTGCATGGAGGCATTCTAAAAAGAAACAGGTGCAGTATGGTCAAAAAGTTATACCTAGTGATCTGACCTGGTGAGTTGACTTAAAGAAAACTTTTGAAAACACACTCGAATTCAGTGTTTTCATGCACTGAGTCAGAAATCAGAAGTCATGGTCCTGGTGTATGGATATGCCGACCTCTGCACCAACACTAGAATCCCTGAACTGAAAACTGCACTCACTACACTTAATACTATTGCTTCACAAAAAATATCAGAGTCCTAAGTTATGCTATAGAACTGACTCCTCTGATACCAATTTGTCATGACCCGTCCCCCGGGGCCCGTTCCGTGACTACCCCAAGCCAGCCTTCCATAGGCCAGGGGCTGGAGACTAGCACCAAAGGTGTAATGCCCTAAAACTGGGAATGAATTGCCTTTATAACCTGTAAACACACACACAAGCAAGCACACAGCTGGACGAGACACCATGTAAACTGTCTAACAAAAGAGTGCTGAAAGTAAAATGGGCCAGAATACAAGCCCAACAGTAAAGGTACAAGTAAAACCGAAATAAAATACAAATGAAGGAAGAGAAAATACAGATACTAGATTGTCCTCTAAGGTACCTACCTGAAGGGTAGGTATAGATCGCCTCCTTAGCACTCCCCTTATGTCTGTCTCCTCTGGGTACTAACACGCTGTATGGTCCACCTCCGGGTACTATCCAGTCTTGGTACTCTCAGCCTCCATTAGAGCTATCCGTCATCTATATCCAACACAACTAAGTGCGGGCATAGCCCGTGTAGGGGTGAGTATAATGATACTCAGTAGGGACCCCGAGACCCTCAAGGTATCACAAAATTCAACAAAGATAAACCACAAAGTATGAAATAAATAGATAACCTTACTTAGGTATATGCCCATACATATACCTAAGTTATCAAGTGATCCATCTCAAACATGAGGAAAACACAGAAAAACTGATTCAAATCAACCAGGAATTTATTCTAGGGGTAGTATCAAGTAACATCCCCAGTCACATTATCGAAACCATGGCTGCTAGAGAAATAATTCTCTATCGAGTACAGTGGGCCTGCCGCGACACCAAGCATGATTCCCACTAACCTTGGACTGCTGAGGTACTCCTCCTATCGAATACCATGAATCTACTGTATCACTAAGCACACTCCCCGCTGTGGTTCTGCTGCGTCACTAAGCATGCTCCCCCTCGTAGCCTACTGAGTTACTCCTCCTATCGAGTACTGTGAGTCTGTCACGACACCAAGGCGCTCCCCACTGTGGGTCTTCCGTGACACCAAGGCGCTCCCCACTAGGCTAGTAGAGTCACTCTGAGTCAAAACGGTCAGCATTCATCAGGTCTCAGCTAGCTACTAGGTCTCCGAAATATGCTCGCTCATCTCTAGGAGGATTCGCTCCACGAGCTACTGGTCGATACTCCAACTTTCACATAGTCCCACGAAGAAGTATCTCAAAAGTTCGCCACATCATAGGGGTTTAAACATAATAGATGGTGGGTTAATCAGACACCCTTTCTATTAGTTATTAGCCTTTTAGTCACGGGGGCCTAGTTGGATTCATGCTTGACCCAACCTGATCGTACCCCATCTCAATCCAAAACTCAGTGGATTATACTCAAAGGGACCGTCTCACTCCAAGGTTCCCAATGCCACTGATGGTTCATCAAATGAACGTTTGGTGCCAAAGTTATGGTGGAAAGAAGTATATGGGTCATAGTGGGCTCAGGTCCGGTCCGACCTAGCATGTGTCGACCCGTAGGGTCGGGCCTGACCTGTAATATGACCTGAACCTCTGGGAGGTCCAGCAGGCTGCGGAGCCCGCAGGTACTGCGGGGAGGCTCGGATGTGGGGGTGTCGTGAGGGCGCGGGTCAGGTTCGGCTGTGGTGCCGCAAGGGGCGCGGGATGACTCGGCCGGGGCACCGCGAGCCAGTTCGGCCAAGGTGCCACAAGGGGCGTGGGACGGTTCCACTGGCGCATCATGAAGGGCACGACCTGTTCGACTGGGGAACTGCAAGAGGCGCTTTCTGGTTCGGCCGAGGTGCCGCGAGGGGTGCAGACTGTTTCGGGAGGTCGATGGACAGCGTGAGCTGGGGCGGCTCGGCCGGCGGACGGCGCGATCGGGGGGTGCGGTTGGCAGACGACGCAGCTAGGGGGGTGTGGCCGGTAGGTGGCACGACCGGGGGGCACGGCCGATGGGAGGCGTGGCCGACGGGGGGCGCTGCCGGGGGGGGGCGGTGCAGTTGGGGTGGCTCTGCCGACATGCGCGGGGCTGGTTCGACCGAGAGGCCGAAGCACCGCGGGGGCGGCACGGGTCACCGTGGCCATGGGTGGTGGCGTCATTGCCTTCATCACCTTCCTTCATTTCGAAGAACACCACAAAGAAGAACGACGGAGGGGGGTCGGGCCTTTTTAGTTTGGCCCGCACCCTCCGTGTTTAGAGTTGTAGCATATGGATCAACAAGAAAGAAGAAAAGAACGTCAACCATGATCTTCTGCAATTTAATCATTCCTAATACCGCACAAGAGAAGAGGGGAGTACCTGGATAGTGATAAAAAATAGCATTAAACCCCTACCTTGGGTTGATACGTCGACGGAGTCACGGGGAAGAAGACGAAGTTGTCGTCGTTCGTCGCATCCACCACACACCTCCAATCCCGAGCTTGTGTGTCGGTTTGTCATAGAAGAGGTCGTCCCATGCCGAAAGAAGTCTTTAGGAATAAAGTTGAAGGAGTTTTGTGTTCTTAGTTTGGGAGTGCGTTCTTTATTAGAGAACGCGTTCTTCATTGGAGAGCGTAATCCTCCAAGTGTTGGGCGTTCTGTCACTTTACCAGTACTCTGTCACTTGGTGAAGCCATCCCAAATCCTCATTCCAAGCTCCATGTATATAAGAGAGGGGGGAAGGTAGGTAATGATCGTGGAATTTATGACAGTTCATTTATTAGGAACCTTCCTAAATTCCAACGACGCTGTTACTTAATTTAAAACGGGGGAAAGCCAATTAACTATGTTGGCACAATTAAAGGTATGTGAATTGGCACAATTAATGTGGAGGAAGTCAAGAGGCTCCTCCACATTAATGAGGGGGGGTTGAGAGTTTCTCTCAATTAAAGGGCGGTTTAGTCCCAGGTGGTCCCCACCACCATAACCTCTTATGTCAGGTTATGGTTCGGGTGGTCCCCACCACCATAACCTCTCAAGAGAGGTTATGTTCTGGTGGTCCCCACACCTCAACTTCCACATGGATGTTTAGTTCTAGTGTACCCCACCTCCCAACACCCACATGGGTCTTTCAAATAAGAATAAAAATGTCCCAAAATTTTATTTTTATTTTATTCTTACACAAAAAACCCAAAAAAAAAACTTTCACTCTCGACCAATTTCCGTCGAGATGAAAGTCTTCTTAAGCGAATATCGGCGTTGCGAGTTCAAAGGTGCCCTCAGATTTCAATTCTGAGCACTGGTTCAAAATATAGAAAAACTCACTCGCACGTTTACTGAACGTACCCGAAATAAAGTTCATAAATTCATTTCAGGAAATCCGGGCCTTGGAATCACGCACCTTCAATTTTTACTGACTCGTAAAATTCCCTTATATTTAAAAAACATTACATAGAATAGTAACTTTTGACTTTTATTTACCATAATAAAAAGTTAATAGGGTAATTAAAGGTAAAAATGGTATTATAATTACCCTAACACATGTTATAATTCTCTTGGATAAGTGTATTTCTACCAAAACCAACTTTAGGAATAAAATATGATCCTTTTGGTTCACTTGGATTAGATAATGACATTTATTAATATTTTATTTAAAGAAGAGTTAAAAATGTTAAATTCAAAGTTTAATAACTAAACCATTTTTAATATTGGGTTATACATAAGATAAATTAGAATATTAATATTTATTAGAAATATAAATATATTTACTACATAATGGTATTTTATATATATTTTTTAGAGATTAAATAATTAAATTTATTTATGACACAATGATGATGCAGTAATTACTTTATCAATGAATGATTAAAATAATTGATATTATAAATATAAAAATATATGTAATTTGAGGCTTTTTATTCCATCCACTAATTTTCTAGGTTAATATCACATTTTGGGGTTGATTTTTTTTTTTGAAGTGATAAAGTTGTTATGACTTTAACAAAAACAAAATACCAAATAGCGACAAAATTGACATAAATGAGTTTTTTAAAAAAATACAATATTATTAATTGATATAATATTTATAAAAATATAAGGCTCTAAAAAATTACATAGATAAGGTTATATATATAAATAATGAACCACTTGGGGTTCTATTGGATTTTTATAGTAAGTTTATTAACCATCTATTATAATAATACAAGAATACGTGGTAAAAGTTAAACTATTTAACTAAGAGTTAAATTTAAAAGATAGGGTTTATATGGTGACCTAAAATTGCCTAAAACATATTTATTGAGAGGATTTAGACCCATCACCACCTCATCTTATAAATAAATAAATTTGGATCCATTAGAAACTCAAATTGATTTTATAATAAAATAATATTTCAAACTTTTCCCAAAGTGGCCCTCACCTCTCTTTTAAAAGGGTACTTACCCTTCCCTCAAAATAAAACCTCCAAATCCATTTATCTTGGAGAAACCCTAACCATATCTCCTACCAAATTCCCTCACTTCATCCTATATTACTTACCTTGATAAGAAAGCAAACCTAAGGAGCCATTTTGTTCAAATCAAAAGGAAACAGCCAAAAAAGAGGTAATTATTTTATCACCTCTTTTAAAGTCATTTTATTCTTCCAATTTCTATTTCTTTGTTACTTCCATAACAAAATAATAACTCCAATACCTTATACATACTGTGATGTTATTATAAATATGTTACAACCATACTCATTATTCTCTCCATCCTATTAATGATAATGTCACCATGCGTGCGTATGTACGACTTACCATCTCCACGCCGTGGTTTAATTTTTTATTCAACACTATGTTATTTGAATGGATATAATGATGAGTAATATGTATATAAATAATGAAAATAACATGATAATTTTTCTATAAAATTAATATACCATCCAATTCCACACCTTTTAATCATTAAGGAAATGATATCACCGCTCGTGTGTGTGTACGACTTACCGTCTCCACGATGCGATGGGATTCATTTCCAGGTTCACCATTCAACAATGATTATAAAAATATATATTATTAAGAAGTATGTAATATATTAAATAATAATTCTACTGGAGATATATATATATATATATATATATGTATGTATGTATGTATGTACTTACATACATCTTATTCACTTGCTTCTGTTCAATAAGATATGAAAACAGAAATAACATTTATGCGTACGTACGACCTACCGTCTCGATAAATGATGTTTTCTATTTCATATATCTATCTATTATACATATTTATATTATAAATATATATTATAAATATCATGTTTTATATTCTTTAATTATTTAAATCATGATTTAAAAAATACGATCAAGAATAACAAGTTAAAACAGGAACGATAAAGAAAGTGATTATTACCCGAAATGTTAATTTAGCATTGAAATAATTATTAAATGGGTAGTATAAAGTCATAAATGAATAATGTATGATATAATAAATATTAATATGGTTTTGGTATAATTTAATAACTTACTATGGTCATTATAAAAGAGGTTAAACGTACCCTCGACCAAAGGAAAGCGTAAAGTAATGGTTAATTCCTCAATCTCATTATTATCTGAAATTATTTATGTGTAAGTATTTTCTAGGACATATTTATTATCCATGTCCATGTTTCATAAAATACATTTCAAAATGATTTTTTAGGGTAATATTTAACTAAAACATCAATTTAAATGTTTTAAATATTTATTCTTCTAAATCATTCCATTTAATGTCTATGATTTCAAAATGGTTTTAAGGATTTATTTATATGGACATGATTGTTTTAAAATGATAATTCCTTTCAAAAGTTTCAAAGTTGTATGGGACACTTTGATTCAAAAATCTCTTTTAAATGACTTACTTTATAAATGTCTGACTTTTAAATGATTTTACAAAAAGGAATATTTCTATCGAAAAGTTTTACTGATCATTTTCAACTATGTCAACATCCTTTAATGAATATTTTTCTTAATTAAGGTCGATTTATTATAATAAAATCTTTCATATTGTATTGAATTATTTATGATATGTTTGACTGTGGATGTTATTTTTTATACCCTTCATGTTTTATGGTTGAGGTATTGACATTTCATGTGCTAGTTTTGATACAAATGTTTATGTTATGTTTCAAAATTTTCATATGAGGAATGCAATGGACTTAGTAAGTGACGGGTGAGGCCCGATATAGCCCCTTGATGCATCAGTATGTCTCATACGAAAAATTAGTGTCTTGTCATAAGGAATTGACAAAAAATTTATTTTTAGTCTTAGCATGAGGCCTTGAATATGTGGTAATGATGTCTGACGTTAGACATTCCCTCATTATAAAATTAAATATTACATGTGATTATTACACTAGTAGAATATCCATGTGCATGTTTATAAGGTAATGTTTGAATTATTTTCTCCATATTATGTTCATGTTTATGTTTAAAAGTCAATTTTTTTATTACACATCTTTCCTTAAAAGTTTAAATATTCTGCTAAATTATTTACCCGTACTGAGCATCTGAGCTCACCCCTTTCTTATGTTTTGTTTTCCCAGGATTCCAAGAATTGTATTATGTTTGATATTCAGGGTTAAACTAGGGGAATAATGGAATTATCAGTGTATTATTTATGTTGTGTTTTATGTTTGAATGTGTAATGTAACATTCATGTATGTAATCTATTTTCCAAGACTACTAAACTGATCAGTCCTTCGGGTCATGATTCTTTGTATTCATGACAATATATTAAAATAATGCACCAAATCCGGGCTTCTAGGGTTGGGGCATTATAGTTGGTATCAGAGGAAGTTTAATACAAACCTTGAAAGCTAAATTTATAAAAACTATGATTAGAGAAAATTACCCTAAGATAGACTTTGAGGATTAGTATAGAAAAACTTCCTAGAATTTTGGTAATGTAGATATTTTTTGTATTTTCAAAGAAATAAATCCCCGTATGGATACGAGTAGGTAGATGTGGCTCTGGCACAGATATACCTAAGAGTAAAAACTCCGACAAGGAGTTTCGGGCTTGACCTAGGATATCCTGGTACATGACAATGGGCCTTGCTGCACTCTTGATTACGACACTCCCAGGGGATATGATTAGGATAATTCATATTTTATTTACAAGCCATTATTGAGGATTTATGAGTAAAAACGTCCTCAAAGAAAACATTTTTTTTATGATTATAGATTATATGCATAATATTTTAAATTTATGTTAGGTATTTTACAAGTTTGGAATTATGAATTGCAATTTATAAACTAACCTAGTGTATGCCATTGTTTATAAATGGCACCCAGTAGATGGAATGATAACTCCAACAATACGCATGATCCAAAGAGTAAGAAGGATCATATCTTTCATGTTATTAAGCCAACATTTAGAAGGGAAATAGTCACCCATGCATTCTCATCATATGATGAAATTGTATCATGTGTTAATAATATGAGTAAATAATTCTCTGAGTATTATGGCTTTGAAGGAAACTAAGGGAAGAAAAGGATGGTAGAGAGAAAGATGGATAAAGGGAAGAGGGTAAAGAAGAATTTTCCCATATGTGATAACTGTAGAAAGAATAAACTTGGTAAATTCATGAAGGTAATGGGATTTTTTTATACGTGTGGAGAAAGAGGACACCAAGTATGTGACTGCAAGGGTAAGAAAAAGGTTTCAAATGTAAAATTCTTTATCCGTAAGGAGTTGGGAAACTACACGAATCAATGTCAAAATCATTAGAGTATGTCCCAAATGATGATATTGGATAATAACCAAGTAATGATACTACCACAGATAAAGATGAATGACTAGTGTTATTATGTTTTTATTAAAGAATTATTTAATTTGAGTGTTGTATAAACAATGTACTGGTTATATGAATTATTGAAATAAATAAGGATTGTACTGTAGTACTATTTCATTGAGGATTTGAGATTATATGGTTCTAAAAAAAGTGACTCAATAGCAAGTTAAACCTTTTGGAAAATACATAGTTGAAGGAAATATAAACCTTAATATAGCTCTGATACTGAGGTAGTGAATTTGGAATAAGATATGATTGGTTTGGATAAATTATATTCAATATTCTCGACTACTTTGAAACTAATTAATTGTTTGTTTATTCCATTATTGTTGGAGTTTACAAAAGTTTTGGATATAAGGAGTATATCATGTATTCTATAAGTAATAAGGGAGCATGGATGTAATCAATAAGGTTTTGTGGTAATTCAGGGTGTTTCCATGTTTTAAAAGAATACATGAGGAAGTTATTCACATGTTATTACATGGAAAAAAGATCTTCATTGTGTTTAACTTCCTTATAATTTTTGGACTGTGAGTTTGAAAAGAAGTATTTTGGATAAGTCTAAATGTTGGAATGGATTAAGTTTTTCATTAGATAATATTGTTAAGTTTAAATCATTTCTTAAGATTATTTTCGTATTATTATAAAAAGGACAACCTAGAGGTCGGGCGACAACCCGTCAGGTCCGGTAAGGCCATGAGACTTGAACCCGCAACCGAAAGGCGACATGGGTGCATCACCTACCACTGGACTATGTGATGTCCTAGTTTGTATAATGTAGTTTTTTTAAATATTCTGACAAATGAATTATAAATTCATTATTTTTGGAACCCTATACTATTAAGATAAATAGAATATTTTTGAATTTTATTATCTTTTGGAGTAAAAGATGAGTTTGTGGTAGGAATTAGTTGAAGGATGCAACTATACTTTTCAAGTATATTTTCCCCCCTTATTCTATGAATAAATCAATTCTTAAACATTAGGGGAGGGATCTTAAAACCAAAAAATTTGTTATCCTAATACCTTATGTTTTTTTGAACCGATGATATTTTAAATAATCAAAGATTGATGGATTCTAGGCCCTCAATTTTACACATATTTGTGATTGATGACCTGAAAAACTCCCTACAAATATTTACGTTTTTCCTCTAATTATGTGTCTCTAATTTCCACCAATGTTCTTCTAATCAAGATAATAATTTGATGGTGACTTTTTCATTTCCCTTTCCCTCTTATTAAGACTAAATTTTATTAACCCAATTTCCAATGTGGGTTTTCCACAAAGGTATTTTTCTATTTTTAACCTTTTATTTTTGAAGAATAATTTCAAATTGGGAGGAAAAAATTTATTGAAGGATAAGAGAATGTAATAGCCCAAGATTTCATAGCACGTTATCTCTTCAAAGTAATTCAATAACTTTTGTTACACGCAACACCGAGTTTGAGCGCACCCTGACTTACCAAACTAGCCATTCAGAAAGAGGTTATGAATAGTATTAACTGAATTTTGAATTTTATATACTCTATATAATTTTAGAATACATATTATGGGTTTCTTATACATAATATAAGAACAAATTCATTTTTTTAGATAAAATAAGTATTTTTCAAAAAATGAAATTTTACCACCTTTTAATGGAGAACCCTTTTTAAAACCAGTATCTGACACTTTTATATATTAAATTTAATGAAATTAAATTCTTATTTAGAATCGGGAAATAAAAATTTAGTTTGGATAAATTTTTGTCACATTTCTGATAACTTTCATATTTTGATGAACAGTGAAAAATAATAAATTTTAATTGAAAACTACTTTTTTAATAGAAATAATTTATAGTGGTAAATTATTCATTTGAATTGTTTGTAAGTATAATTAGAATATTTTTTATTATTTAATACAATTTAGGTCATTATAAGTAATTTCACATTTAAATTCGACATAAACACAAGTCAATCTTTTGATAGTTTTCACTTTTTAAAAACCCGCCTTTTGGTTTTAACAACGAGTATTAATTTTAAATTAATTAATGAAAATTCAATGTTTTTAATTTGGTAAAATATAATTAATTTTTTAATTCAGAATATCAAAATTATCTTAGGGTGATTTTTTGGTATTTTTCTGAAAAATTTAGATTTTTGATGAATACTGAAAAACGTTAAGTTATTGTTTAAAACCGACTTTTTATTTATAAAATTATTTTTTTTTATTTTAATTTATTTTAATTAAAAATATATATATAATACCTATATAAGTTCAATGTAATTCATTGGAATCATTTTATAATAAAATTAGATGTATAAAATTTTATTGAACTTTTTAACGTCTTTTACCCACCTTCTAGACACATTTACTAAATTGTATAAAATGCAATTTTACCGCTTCTGTGAATTTAATTTCAAAAATCCGATAGACACGATTGACACTAATAAGTAAACTTTTGTTCAATAAGATGAAATTATTTTTTGGTGTATAGTAACTTTTGACTTTTATTTACCACGATTAAAAGTAAATATGGAAATTAAAGGTAAAAATGATATTATAATTACCCTAAAACATGTCCTACTTATATTAGATAAGTGTATCAATACCAAAACCAACCTTATAAATATAATATGATCCTTTTGGTCCACTTGGATTAGATTAGGACATTTAATATTATTTTATTTAAAGAAGAGTTAAAAGTGTTAAATTCAAAGTTTAATAACTAAACCATTTTTAATATAGAGTTATACATAAGAAAAATTAAACTATAAATATTCATTAGAAATATAAAATAAATTCCTACATAATTTTATTTTATTTATAATTTTTAGATATTAAATAATTAAATTTATTTATGACACAATGATGATTAAATAATTACTTTATCAATGAAAGATTAAAATAATTGATATTATAAATATAACAATAAATGTAAATTGAGGCTTTTTATGCCATACATGAATTTTATGGGTTAATATAAAATTTTAGGGTTGATGAAATATTTTTTTTGAAGTGATAAAGTTTTTATGACTTTAACAAAAACAAAATAACAAATACTGTCAAAATTGACATAAAAGAGTTTTTAAAACAAATACTATATTATTAATTGATATAATATTTTTTAAAATCTATGTTTTTACCAAATTAATTAAATAAAGGTTATATATATCAATAATGAACCACTTGGGGTTCTCTAGGATTTTTATAGTAATTTTATTAACCATTTATTATAATAATACAAGAGAACATGGTAAAAGTTAAATTATTTTACTGAGAATTAAATCTAAAAGATAGGGTTAATATGGTGACGTAAACTTTTCTAAAACCTATTGGTTGAGATAATTTCGACCCATCCCCACATTAACTTCTAAATAAATCAATTTTAAGTTATTAGAAACCAAAAATGATTTTATAATAAAATAATATTTCAAACTTTTCCTAAAGTGACCCTCACCTCTCTTATAAAAAGGTACTTCCCCTGCTCTCCAAATAACACCTCCAAATCCATTTAGCTCGGCCAACCCCTACCCATATCTCCAACCAACTTCCACCACTTCAACCTAGAGTACTTACCTAAAGATGAAATCCAGCCTAAGGAGCCCTTTTGTTCAAATCAAAAGGAAACACCTAAATAAGAGGTAATTATTTTATCACCTCTTTCAAAGTTCTTTTCTTCTTCCACTTTCTCTTTATTTGTTATTTCCATAACAAAATAATAAAACTAATACCTTATAAATACTGTGATGTTTTTATAAATATGGTACAACCATACTCATTATTCTATCCATCCTATGAATGATAATGTCACCATGTATGCGTACGTACGGCTTACCGTCTCCACGCCATGGTGTAATTTTTTATTCAACACTATGTTATTTGTGTGGATATAATGATGAGTAATATGTATATAAATAATGAAAATAAAATGCTCATTTCTCTGTAAAATCAATATATCATCCAATTCCACACATTTTAATCATTAAGTAAATGATATCATCGCTCGTGTGTACGTACGGTTTACCATCTACAAAACGTGATGAGATTCATTTCCAGGTTCACCATTCAATGATGATTATAAAAATATATATTATTAATAAGTATGTAATACATGAAACAATAATTATGATATATATATATATTGTTATGTATGTATGTATGTATGTACTTATATATATCTTATTCACTTACTTCCGTTAAATACGTTATGAAAATGGAAACAACATTTATGCGTACGTACGGCCTACCGTCTCCATAAACAGTGTTTTCTATTTCATATATCTATATATTATACATATTTATATTCTAAATATATATTATATATAAATCCTTTTTTATTCTCTGTATGTATTTAAATCATGATCTAAATGATACGATCAATAATAACAAGTTAAAACACTTACGTTAAAGAAAGTGATTATTACCCAAAATGATAATTTAGCTTGAAATAATTATTAAATGGGTAGTATAAAGTCATAAATTAATCATGTATGATATAATAAATATGAATATGGTTTTGTAATAATTTAATAACAAACTATGGTCATTATATAGGAGGTTAAACGTACCCTTGACCAAAGGAAATTGCAAGGTAAGGGTTAATTTCTCAGTCTCATTATTATCTGAGATTGTTCATGTGTAAGTATTTTATGGGACATATTTATTATACACGTCCATGTTTCATAAAATACATTTCAAAATTATTCTTTTAAGGTAATATTTAACTAAAACATCATTTTCAATTTTTTAAATATTAATTCTCCTAAATCTTTCTCATTAATGTCCATGTTTTCAAAATGGTTTTAAGAATTTATTTATAAGGAAATTATTATTTTAAAATGTTAATTCCTTTCAAAAGTTTCAAAGTGGTATGGGAAACTTTTATTCAAAAATATCTTTTATATGACTTCCTTTATAAATGTGTGAGTTTTAAATGATTTTAAAAAAAGGTATATTTCTCTCAAAAATATTTACCGATCATTTTCAACTATGTCAACATCCTTCATTGGATATTATTATTTATTAAGGTTGATTTATTGTAAAAAAATTTTCCATATTATATTGAATGAGTTTTGATTTGTTTGACTGTGGATGTGATATTTTTATACCCTTCATGGTTTATGGTTGAAGTATTGACATTTAGTATGCTAGTTTTGATATGAATGTTTATGTTTTGTTTCAAAATTTTCATATAAGGAATGCAGTGGACTTAGTAAATGTTGGGTGGGGTCTTTTAAATCCCCTCAATGCATTGGTAGGTTGCATGATACAAACTAGTGTCTTGGAACAAGGCCTTGACAAAAATTGTATTTGTAGTTTTGGCACAAGGCCTTGAATTTGTGGTAATGATGTCTGATGTTAGGCATTCTCTCATTATGAAATTAATTATTACATGTGATTATTAGACTAGTAAAATATCCATGTGCATTTTTATATGATAATTCTTGATTTATTTTCTCCATATTACGTTCATGTTTATGTTTAAAAGTCTTTTGTTTTTTATTACACATCTTGCCTTAAAATTTATAGCTTTTACTAAATTATTTTCCCTTTCTGAGCATCTGAGCTCACCCATTTCTTATCTTTTTATTTCCCAGGATTCCAAGAAGTGTATTATGTTTGATATGAAGGGTTATTCTAGGGGAATAATGTAATTCTCAATGGATTATTTAGGTTGTGTTTTATGTTTGAATGTGTAATGTAACATTCATGTATGTAATCAATTTTACAAGACTACTAAATTTATCGGTCCTTCGGGACTTGATTTCTTATAATCATGCCAATGTATTAAAATAATGCTCCAACTTTGGGCTTCTGGTGTTGGGGCATAACAATATACATAAAAAAAGGGGAATAAAGCATTTTTCCCACAAAAATAAAAGTGAGATGAAAATATATTACCTTGCAATTTACTTCAATTGAATGTAACTTAAACACCATTATAATTATTTAAATAATGTTATTAATTTATAAAATAATCATAATCATATTTATGATATCATATATGATCCTATTATATCCTCTTATCCTCTTTTTGTTAATAATATTTCATTATTACCCTTATCTTGGGTGTTAACTGCTTCATTTTCCTATGCATGTTTTATCATGTAATTTCTGATTATTTTGAATAGTATATAGTTAAATCATCTCCAAAATTATTTTAAGGTCATATATTTCGTATTTATTCATTATATTTTTTTATAATCAATCATGAATGTTTAACACGGAAAAAGAATCACATCATGTCATAGATACGGTACGTCGTACATATGCATGAGCGATGATATCATTCCATTAATGGGTGAAATGGTAAGTAAGTGGGTGGTATATTAAATTTAAAGACTAAATATCAGGTCAAAAGTACCATATATATTCACTATTTCCATCATTATAACCATTATTATAAAGTGGTGATGAAAAACCAATTACACTGCTACATAGAGATGGTAAGTCGTACGTACACATATATTGTGATTTCATTTTTTATAGGATAGATAAAAGTTAGAATATAGTTGTTTCATAATCATAATAAAATATCAGAATATATATTATAATTTATTTTTTTATTTTGGTATATAAACAACACATTAAGAGGGTGTAGAAGAATAAATAAACTAGAAAGAGTTGATAAAAATGATTACCTCTTCTTCAGTGGACTTCATTTAGATCTCTTAGTAATAGACTTAGGTTTGGTCTTTTGAGGAGACCAGAACCTCTAGAACTTTTCTAAGGAATTTTAGAAAAGTAATGGGTGGTACTTTATTGAGATATATGGCTCAAATTGGTGTAATAAATGATGGAAGGATTTCCCTTTTACAATTGAGGTGATGGGAACTTTAGGAATCTTTTAAAATATTAATTTAATATAAATTAATTTTCAACTAAATATGGATCCAAACTTATTAATTTATTATAAAAATTGATAATGGGTCTAAATGCACTAATAAAATAAAATTTATATAATTTTTTACTAAATTTATACCCTTATCGTTTGGTTTTAACCCTTATTTAACCCCTTTAACTCTTACCGTGACAACATGGATTTTTACTAATTTAAGGTTAATAAAGTTACTATAAAATGAAAAAAGACCCATAAATGGATCATGGATAAAATTATAAAAATTATTCCAATAATTTAAAAAAAATTAAAAATTTTATCAATTTTATCAATTTCATATCATTTAATAAAATATTATTTACTATTAAATATTCATAATGTGAATTTTAAGAACTTTTCATTACTTGACTTTAATAAAATAAATAAAACAAGATAACATTGAAAAAAACTTTTTAATAAATTCCTAATATGTCAAGGTCATATATGAAATTCGTTTATAGCATTAATTATCTCAGATTGTATTTATTTTAATATTTTTAATATCATTTATTTTATTTTTCCATTAATTGAATAATTATTGCATCATTATTGCATAATTATTAATGTTAATTATTTCTTCACTAAAAAGTAAAAAATAAATTACCATGATGTAGATAAATATTTTATATTTAAAAATACTATTTATATTCAAAGTTATCTTCTTGATAACACCATATTAAAAATGTTATACTTATTAAAAACAGGAATCTGAAATCTTAGACTTTTCATTAAATAATTTATTATAAATATCATAACCTCATCCAAATGGACATAAATGGTCATATAAATTAACATTTAATTATTATATATTAAAAATACTCATCCAATAATTTTTTTAGTGTTAGGGTCATTTTATATCCTTTATATTTTTTAACCAAAATTACACAATTTACCTTTTACTACAGTAATAAAAATTCCCATAGTTACTATTCATATTGGCCAAAAATAAAATGTGAATATTTAATACTTTTTTACCTAATGAATAAAAATATGGAATATATTTTTAAAAATTCAAAACATATAGGCTTCAATATTTAATTTCAAATTAATCTCATAAAATGCAACAAAAAACAATTTTCTTGAAAAATGCATTTTTAAGCCCATAAAATGCTTATAATAGAAAAGGTATAAGGATGATTAAAATGTAATTAATTAGATTATAAATATATAAATATTTATTAACTTAATTTTAAATAATATTAAAACCATAAATATATTTTTTAATATAAAGAAAATGACATATTTTTTAAAGAGTTATTTTTTACTATTCACTACAAATCAAATATTTTAGAAAATTCTAAAAAACATAACATATAATAATTTTAATATTATGATTTAAAAAAATATATTATTACTATAAAATAAATTTTATAGTAGTTTTAAAAAAATGAATATAATATTTACTCATAAGAGGTAAGAAAACCATTTTTGAAGAAAATGTGTTTTTTAAGAATAAATGACTTTACTAAAAATTAAGTACTTATTCACAAATAATTAATTAATACATTAAAAATTATTTGGAAAATTATATATTTCATAATTTGGTTAATATTATTCATTCATAATAATTAAATGTCTAGGTTATAATAATCTCATAATAATATGTCATTGTTCTTTTAAGCTAGGTGTTTCCTTCAACATAAGATATCAAAGAGGTTAATTTTAAAAAAGATACATACCGTGAAATATTGGATTGTTATATAAGATTAAGTGGAAAGTAATCAAAGAAAAACCTAAGGATTCAATTATGATTATGAAATAGAAATAAATTATGTAATTATATTTTCTCATGGTTCTATATCTTGGTAGTAAAATAATCCCTCAACTTTATAAAATGGATCTTGAAATGAAAATCTAATAATTTTAACATTATTTTATATGAATAAATAATATTTTAACCACTCACAAATTTATTGACTTTTGGTCGTTATCTTTCTCATGACCATGTTCTCTATCACCCTCTATTAGTGTTTGGGCGATATTTTTCTCTTTCGTGACTATATTTAAACTTCCCATCAATTTT
Source organism: Viscum album (assembly GCA_963277665.1). Classification (NCBI taxonomy): domain Eukaryota; kingdom Viridiplantae; phylum Streptophyta; class Magnoliopsida; order Santalales; family Viscaceae; genus Viscum; species Viscum album. The sequence continues at coordinate 1,501,992,400 of OY728135.1, forward strand.
ATCCTTATCTAGGAACCTGATTATGTATTATTTCAGGTAACATTTATTGTAATAGTGGGATCCCTAGACCCAACTTGAATAGTACTTTTAAATTATCATATCATATATGTAGTGAATTATGCATGATTTATACTTACTATAATAGTGTTAATATCTATACATCCAATATTTATATGGTAATTTCCATAGATTATTATCATATCAAAAGGTTATAATAGTTCCAAGGATATAATGATAACTTCAAGATACTTTGACATTAATCATAAACATATATCCTATGGTAAAGATACATCATACTGATTGGAGAAAGATGATTTTTTACTATCAGGTGCTAGGGTATTATAAGCATTGAGACTTCTTCTCATGAAGTTCGAACTTGGTGATCTTGAGTAGATAAGATCATGAGGACTAACCTGCTAATAAAAATACCACATGTTTCAGGTTTCATTGGTAGTTCCTATCTATTAATACATGTAATGGTCACCTAACTTGATATTATTATTAGTGTATACTATTTAATAATTTACTTTGATGCAACGAAAAAACTATGTAATTAAAGTTGTAGTAAGGTAGATTTCTTTGGGTGTGTCATTGGTGGCATGAAATTGATTGAATAGTTAAGAAATAATTTTTTTCTTCCAAAAGAAAGTGATATCTTAGGCCTAGTTTATCTAGATGGTAGTACCTTCACTAAATCTATGGTCATGGTAGAAAAATTTAAGTCTATATAGTTAGGTCAACGTACAATAAAGTAAGAAAGGATGGTGACACAAAGTGTGCATCATGCTTTATAAGATGTTATGAGATAAAGAGATTATATTACATTGTGTGTGTTTAAAGGAAAGGTTATCATTGAAATGAATTTTTCTTATCTCTTTAGGGGCCTTGATGGGTTATTAGAATCCACTCATGGTCTATAAATAGTTTTCATTGTTATCAAGATAAGGTCCTAGAGGGTCACACACTTAGTGCATTCTAAAGTCTTATATATTCATATGAATAAGATTATAAGATATAGTGGGCCCCACCATAGGGTTTGAGAGATGTATGAGAGTATAAAATATCCAGGAAATAAATAAATTCATATTCTTTGAGTTTAGAATAATTGATATTGAATTTATTTATCAAAATTATTTACAAGGGTTGAATTAAATATATGGGAAAAATGTTATACGAATGGATATTATAATTGAATATTCAAGGTTCATTTAATATTTCTAGGAAGGAAAAGTAAAATTAAATGGATTTATTTTATCACATAATATATTTATTATATAAAAATAAAGTTATAAATATATAAATGATGTTTATGACCCAGTTAATTGGTTATAACCCCTTATTTATGGACTATTTATTGGGTAATAAATATTTGGGGAGGGGCGGGGAGCCATTTCTAGGTATTTAGAACCATGATATATAAAGAGGAGAGGGATATCATGTTGGTAACTATTTATAATACTTCTATATCTCACTTATTAAAGAGATAATCTCTTATTCTAAGAAATCAATTGAATATCTACTTCATGGATTGATGTAACAACATAATGATAATCATCGGGATTATAGAGACCCTAAGCTTAACGTACATGAACATTACATTACTTTTGCGGAATACTTAGTACATAACAAAAAAATACACACAGAAGGATCGTAATAGTTTAGTGTCTTTGGAAACTCGGAATGTAATCTTCTAATCGTGGTGAAAGATCTCCAATATCTCCCATAAAGATCTTCCCTTTTTTTACCTAAAACCTTTCTTTATATCCTGGGGAAAAGAAAACATAAAAGGGTGAGCTCAAATGCTCAGTAAGGGTAAACAAAAGAAATATAAATCTCATCGTATACACAAGCACATAACTTTTGGAAATCTTAACCTGCAAAAGAGATCATAATTTCATAACATGGGATAAATCATGGCAGTGAAATGTAATCATAATAATCATAACTTAAAATATGAAACTTTGTGGCATACACACATAATCATATAGAATCATTTCTTGTTAGTCAAGACTCATTGCCAAGACTATCTTAGTAGACAAAGTCCCTTTCTGAACCGAGTCACCCTCGTTTCAGTCCTGTTTCACTGAACCGGTATAACCTACCGTTCCAGCCATGTCTATATCATGAGATATAAAATCTTTACCCAATGCATTGGAGGGAGATATAGGTCCCACCCATCTTATAATGAATCCTTTCTTATGTGTGCCACATAATCATAAATCATACATCATCGCATAACACATGTAACAAAAATGGGATTCTTGAAACATCATGACATCATAAAACAAATCATATAAGGTAAATGACTTCATAAATATAATTTCCTCAAAACATAATAAAATCAATGTAATAATAGGGATAAAAACAGAATCCTATATTATCTTAGATGGAAAATAATTTTGATAAAACATTTGAACTCCATTCTTGAGGAAAATATCCTTTCTACTTCAAAAACACTTTTCTTTTCTTAACATGTCATACAATTATAAACTAAACGAAGTTGATTAAAAATAAACTTGAAAACTTGTAAAGGAAGCTTCTTGTAAATAATGTTTTAAAAATACATTCATTCCGTATAAGTAAAAAAAACATTCTTCGTACTTTTGTCGGAAAAGTCAAAAAGTACCTCGTATAAAAAATGACAAAAGATTCCTTTCATATCATTTACTAAAAACTCACCGAAGGGTAAAATTAAACAATTATAGGTGGATGGAAACAATATTACGTATTGAGGAAACATGGATGTGGATGATAAAATACACCCCAGTAAATACTAAAGTATAAACAATCTCGGATAAAAATGAGATTGTGATATTTCCCTTACCTTAGGTCTGATTTGCTTTGTACGTGTCGGAAGCTCCTGTATAATGGTTTAAATAATGTTATTGACTTATTCAAGAATCATACATATTGATATGATATCATATATGGTCATATTCTTAGCTTCTTATTAGTAATATTTCATTGTTACTTGTTACTCGGGTCTTTATTGCCTTTTGTTCTTATGCGTGTTTTGCCGAATAAATTCTTATTCTTCTTTTAAGGTTATAGATACCTTATATCCAGAATGTTATTAGTGTAACATATATCATATTTATTCATTCAATTCACTTATATTAGTACTATTTAATTATGATCATGTAGAACGAGTCCCATCACATCGTGGAGACGGTATTCCGTACGTACGCACGAGCGACGATATTATTCCCATGATCGTGGAATTGTATTTAAGTGTATTTATACTATTTCAGTATCAATATCACTTTATTATAATAATATATAGTTACTCATTACACCATTATACCCTTCCTTGTAAGGTGATGGTGGAAAATAGAGTACACCACGGCGTGGAGACGGTATTCCGTACGTACGCACGCACGGTGATTTCATTTTTCCGTAGGATGGATAGAAGGTGAATTAGGGTTGTTTCATATTTATAATAACATATCAGTATGTAAGTAATACTGATGTTAATACTTTATCATGAAAAAACTAAAGAAGAAGAAGTTGAAGAAGAAAGAAATTGAAAAGATCGGTAATGGATATTACCTCTTCTTTGAAACGCCTCTTTGAATCCTCCACATAGGGAACTAAGATTGGTCTTTGAAGAAGACCAGGACCTCTAGGATTATTCTAGGTAAGTGGATAAGGGATTTTGGCAGGGGTTGGCCGAGCTTGAGTTCTCAAATTGGTGTGAGGAGGAGGGGGAGGAGGTGCCCTTTTATAAGGGAGGAGAGGGGCACCTTAGGAATACCTCAAAATATTATTTTATATTAAAGTCAAAATCGGTTTATAATGGTTCCAAAGGGTCTTATTTCGAAGGTAAAGTGGGGATGGGTCGAAATCCTATCAAACAATAAGATTTAGACAAGTTTAGGTTATTATTTTAACCTTATCAATTAGATTTAACTCTAAGTTAAATAATTTAACTTTTACCGTGACTTTTTGTTTTCTTACACTATATGGTTAATACACTTACTATAACATGCCAAACGAACCCCAAGTTGATTATTATTAATATATATATCCTTATCTAAGTCATTTGGCCGAACCTTAGATTTTTAGGAATAAAATAACAATTAATAATATAATATTTGATTTAAAAACTATTTTGTGTCAATTTTGACACTATTTGATATATGATTTTTGTGAAAGTCATAACAGAATTATATGTTCGAACAAAGTTGATTAAATAAAAACTAATATTTCATAGTAACCTATAAAATTAGTGTAATTCATAAAAGGTCTCAAATTACATTTATTGGAGCATTTATAACATCAATTATGTTAACATTTCCTTAAAAGGGTAATTACTACATCATCGTTGTGTCATAAATAAACTAATTTATTTAAAGTCTAAAAATTATAAATAAAATATCATTATTTATGAAATATTTTTAGCTTTCTAATGAATATTTATAGTCGAATTTATATTATGTATAACCCCATATTAAAAATGTTTTAGTTATAAAACTTTGATTTTAACTATGCATTAAATAAAATAATATTAAATGTCATAATCTAATCCAAGTGGACCTAAATGGTCATATTATATTCATAAGATTGTTTTTGGTCGAATTACACTTATCCAATAGAATTAGGACATGTGTTAGGGTAATAGTAATATCATATTTACCCTTAGTTACCCTATTTACTATTAACCATGGTAAAAAAAAGTAAAAAGTTACTATTCACCAAAAATTATTTTCATCTCATTGAACCACATTTTAGTCCTTAATATTAACCGTGTCTGTCGGATTTTAGAAATTCCATTCACAGAAGCGGTAAAATTAAGTTTTATGCAAAATTTAGTTTTTAACCTACCACTTAGTGGTTTCACTATTCATCAAAAATTGAAAGTTTTCAGAAAAGTACCAAAATTTCACCCTAGGCTATAATTGATATTCCGAATTCAAAAATGATTTCTATTTTACAAAATTCCCAACATATAAGTTGCATTAATTAATTTTATAATTAATTTCCGCTGTCACAACAAATAGCGTATTTTTAAGAGATAATAACTATCAAAAGATTGACACTTGTTTATAACTGGTTTAAATGTGAAATTACATCCAATGTCCAACATTATATTAAATTGTAAAAATATATTCTAAATATACTTTAAAACCACTCAAATTAATAATTTATCACTATTAATTATTTCGATTAAAAAATTTGTTTTTAATTAAAATTTAGTAATTTTCACTATTCATCAGAATATGAAAGTTATCCGAAAAGTACCAAAATTTCACCTTAGGCTAAATTCGATACTATAAATCCATAAATGAAGTCCATTTTGAAAAATAAAATTTACAAAATTTCAAAAAGTGGTTATTACTATTCATAACGGCTAGTTTTAATAATATCTTAATAGCATATCGTTGTTTAGCGAAACTTGGTGTTGCGTACAACACACGCTATCGTGGAAGGTCGCGATTGCGTGTAATTCAAGCCAGGTTAGAGATGTGTGTTGTGAAATCTCCTTTTTGTGTAGTGTATAACACAAGACATTAATGAAATTAAAAAGAATATTTTTCATAAAATCTCGGGGTGTTACATTCTACCCCCCTTAAAATGAATTTCGCCCTCGAAATTCGTCGGCGTTATAAATGGTTTACTATTCGAAAGTTTCTTTAATCGAAACCCACATCGTAAAAAGGAATACTAAAACCAATCTTTAAAAACAAAAGTATGAAACGTAACGGTTACCCAAATAAACTAATCACTGGGTTTCCACATAGGTGAAAATATGGATATGGAAGAGAAATCTAACCATCATGTTCTGATGGAGAGTGGTAGAGAACATGGCTATGGAAAATCTAGCAATCACAAATCCATAAATTTGTGACGATCTAAGGTACCATCTGATTAATCAGATATAAGATCACTAGGACAACATTTTTGGTTTTCAAGATCATTTCCCTAAAGTTGATGAAATTGGAATTAGAAGAAATACTTTCGTGATTTTGGTATAGTCTCACTGTTTGTCGTTCTTTGGACAATTTGTACTTCATCTCTTAAATAAATGAAGTTGAATTTGTCATTCGTGATGTGTTAGCAGATTATGTGATAGAATGATGGGTCATTCCATCTATCTTAAAAGGTTAGAAAAGTTATCAAAAAATACATAAGTCCATCTATAGTGAGATTAATGATATATGGTTCCTAAAATTAACTTATACTTCATATATCATACTGCTTAATATAATAAAACTAGTTTCTACTAAACAGGGACTTCCTGTAGGCTAGTGGTAGGCGATAAAGGCCAGTCGCACTTTGGTTGTGGGTTCGATTCCCACATCCTTGTCCGCCGCGATGGGCTGTCCCCCGTCCTGCAGGTTGTCCTTTTTCTAAAGCTATATTACTATAACATCCCATCAATAATATCGAAAAACGTTTTATCCTAACTTATGCCCAACATAATCCATTCTAATATTTAGGCTTATCTAAAATACTTCAGTCCAAGCTCATAGTATAAAGAAAATGATTACTTGAAATGTCACAGAATAATCACGTGAATGCCATCATTTATCCCCCATATATCATAAGATATATCTTGTTGGTCAAATTATAAACATGTGAATACCTTAATCATGTATTCTCTTGAATAATGAATACCCATTGAACCTTAGTGAAAACATGAATGCAGTTAAAAGTTAACACTTTCCACATACCAAAATCCTCAAAATTCTATATACTCAAACCATGATATCACTTAGTCCTTATATCAATCATGAGCTCATGAATACAATCAAACATCTCATTATCTTCTTATCCCTTCATTATGCTCATATAATCTATTTACCAAAAATGTCTCAATCACTTTTCATGGTTACCGGTACCATAAAATTATTGAAAACCACAATAGACCAAAACATAAATATTCCAATATTCCACGATACTATATACAACATTATTTTGGAATCCCATTACATAAACACTTAATCATTCCACCACATCGTTGTCATATTAAACATCGCCAATAGTGATCGCATGTGACTTCCCTTTGTCCTTTGCCTTAAGTGGTTGCTCATGTTGATCATCACTAACCCTTGGATTAGGGCATTTATTAGCATAATGCCCCATTTCCTTGCACTTGAAGCATTGAAGTGTTGGTAGTGAGTTCTCTGCAGTATTTGCTTTATTCACATCATTAGAAACCCTTTTTCTATTATCTCGACACTCAGCTGCTCGATGACCTTCTTTTCCACACTTAAAACATTTTCTAGTCCCTTTAAGACAATCTCCACCATGCTTCTTTCCACACTTTGAGCATAAGGAAACATTCATCTTCTTTTCACCATTATTCTGCGATTTCTCCTTGAACTCCATCTTTCGTTTCTTGTCAAAACCCTGAGATGGATATGTAACACCAACTTCCATTTCTACCTTGATAGCACAATGCACAATTTATTCATAGCTACTGAAGTCTCTTATAGCCAATGCCCTTCTAAGACTTGGTTTTAAGCCACTGAAAAATCGATCAACTTTACTTTCAGGTTGGATGATAATGCCAGATGCATACCTTGCAAGTCTTGTAAAATTCGCTTCGTATATACCAACAGATTCATCATCCTTCTGATTCAGCTCAAGAAACTCCTTTTCCATCTTTGTTTGAAGAATACGAGGGAAGTACTTACTGAAAAACAAGTTCTTGAACTCGTCCCATTCCATGGACTCAATTTCATCTCTTGGCCTCGTATTCTTGATAAGATTCCACCATTGATCAGCTTCACCTTCCAAACGATATACTGCTAAGATGAATTTATCATGTTCAGAACATTGAAGAACTGAAAATATCTTTTCAGTGGTACTGATCCATTGTTCAGAAACAAGTGGATCAGAAGTCCCACTGAAAGAAGGTGGACGTTGCGTCATGAAGGACTCAATAGAATATTGTTCCCTTCTCTGCTCATTTGGAAGTCCATAATGATTCATAGCTTGTGTAAGTATAGCAATAAGATTTTGCACTCCATCTCCAATAACATATGTTTGTTCAGGAGGGAAATCATTGCATTTTCCATTGCATTGATCAACACGGTTCCTTCGGGTTCCAGCCATCGTCTAAAACCCAAAAAGAATAGTGTGAGAGGCAAAAATCATGCTAGGGAAAACAACATAATAAAGGGCGAGTGTCCTCAATATCTAACTTCTTAGGTTAAATTCTAAGATCGTTACCGTAGTTATAGGACTGTATCCTATACGTATACTTATCCTTAGGGACATCCCTAGACAAACCTTACAAATATCTCTAGGGATCTCACTAAAGTTCTCGCATCCTAGTTTCCAAAGGTTGACTAAACCTTTCCTCTGATACCAACTGTAGAGACCCTAAGCTTAACGTACATGAACATTACATTACTTTTTCGGAATACTTAGTACATAATAAAAAAATACACACACAAGGATCGTAATAGTTTAGTGTCTTTGGAAACTTGGAACGCAATCTTCTAATCGTGGTGAATTATCTCCAATATCTCCCATAACGATCTTCCCTTTTTTTACCTAAAACCTTTCTTTATATCCTGGGGAAAAGAAAACATAAAAGGGTGATCTCAAATGCCCAGTAAGGGTAAACAAAAGAAATATAAATCTCATCGTATACACAAGCACATAACTTTTGGAAATCCTAACCTGCAAAAGAGATCATAATTTCATAACATGGGATAAATCATGGAAGTGAAATGTAATCACAATAATCATAACTTAAAACATGAAACTTTGTGGCATACACACATAATCATAGAGAATAATTTCTTGTTAGTCAAGACTCATTTCCAGGACTATCTTAGTGGACAAAGTCCCTTTCTGAACCAAGTCACCCTCGTTTCAGTCTTGTTTCACTGAACCGGTATAACCTACCGTTCCAGCCATGTCTATCTCATGAGATATAAAATCTTTACCCAATGCATTGGAGGTAGATATAGTTCCCACCCATCTTATAATGAATCCTTTCTTATGTGTGCCACATAATCATAAATCATACATCATCGCATAACACATGTAACAAAAATGGGATTCTTGAAACATCATGACATCATAAAAAAAATCATATAAGGTAAATGACTTTATAAATATAATTTCCTCAAAACATAATCAAATCAATGTAATAATAGGGATAAAAATAGAACCCTATATTATCTTAGATGGAAAATAATTTTGATAAAACATTTGAACTCCATTCTTGAGGAAAATATCCTTTCTACTTCAAAAACACTTTTCTTTTCTTAACATGTCATACAATTATAAACTAAAAGAAGTTGATTAAAAATAAACTTGAAAACTTGTAAAGGAATCTTCTTGTAAATAATGTTTTAAAAATACATTCATGTCGTATAAGTTAAAAAAAAATATTCTTCGTACTTTTTTCGGAAAAGTCAAAAAGTACCTCGTATAAAAAATGACAAAAGATTCCTTTCATATCATTTACTAAAAACTCACCGAAGGGTAAAATTAAACAATTATAGGTGGATGGAAACAATATTACGTATTGAGGAAACATGTATGTGGATGATAAAATACACCCCAGTAAATACTAAAGTATAAACAATCTCGGATAAAAATGAGATTGTGATATTTCCCTTACCTTAGGTCCGATTTGCTTTGTACGTGTCGGAAGCTCCTGTATAATGGTATAAATAATGTTATTGACTTATTACAGAATCATACATATTGATATGATATCATATATGGTCATATTCTTAGCTTCTTATTAGTAATATTTCATTGTTACTTGTTACTCGGGTCTTTATTGCCTTTTGTTCTTATGCGTGTTTTGCCGAATAAATTCTTATTCTTATTTTAAGGTTATAGATTCCTTATATCCAGAATGGTATTAGTGTAACATATATCATATTTATTCATTCAATTCACTTATATTAGTACTATGTAATGATGATCATGTAGAACGAGTCGCATCACATCGTGGAGACGGTATTCCGTACGTACGCACGAGCGACGATATTGTTCCCATGATCGTGGAATTGTATTTAAGTGTATTTATAAAATTTCAGTATCAATATCAATTTATAATAATAATATATAGTTACTCATTACACCATTATACCCATCCTTGTAAGGTGATGGTGGAAAATAGAGTACACCGCAGCGTGGAGACGGTATTCCGTACGTACGCACACGCGGTGATTTCATTTTTCCGTAGGATGGATAGAAGGTGAATTAGGGTTGTTTCATATTTTTAATAACATATCAGTATGTAAGTAATACTAATGTTATTACTTTATCATGAAACAACTAAAGAAGAAGAATTTGAAGAAGAAAGAATTTGAAAAGATCGGTAATGGATATTACCTCTTCTTTGAAACGCCTCTTTGAATACTCCACTTAGGGAACTAAGATTGGTCTTTGATGAAGACCAGGACCTCTAGGATTATTCTAGGGAAGTGTAGAAGGGATTTTGGTAGGGTTTGGACGAGCTTGAGTGCTCAAATTGGTGTGAGGAGGAGGGGGAGGAGGTGCCCTTTTATAAGGGAGGAGAGGGGCACCTTAGGAATACCTCAAAATATTATTTTATATTAAAGTCAAAATCGGTTTATAATGGTTCCAAAGGGTCTTATTTCAAAGTTAAAGTGGGGATGTGTAGAAATCCTATCAACCAATAAGATTTTGACAAGTTTAGGTTATTATTTTAACCTTAGCAATTAGATTTAACTCTAAGTTAAATAATTTAACTTTTACCATGACTTTTTGTTTTCTTACACTATATAGTTAATACACTTACTATAACATGCCAAAAGAACCCCAAGTTGTTTATTATTAATATATATATCCTTATCTAAGACATTTGGCAGAACCTTAGTTTCTTAGGAATAAAATAACAATTAATAATATAATATTTGATTTAAAAACTATTTTGTGTCAATTTTGACACTATTTGATATATGATTTTTGTGAAAGTCATAACAGAATTATATGTTCGAACCAAGTTGATTACATCAACAATAATATTTCATAGTAACCTATAAAATTATTGGAATTCATAAAAAGTCTCAAATTACATTTATTTGAGCATTTATAACATCAATTATGTTAACATTTCCTTAAAAGGGTAATTACTGCATCATCGTTGTGTCATAAATAAACTAATTTATTTAAAGTCTAAAAATTATAAATAAAATATCATTATTTAGGAAATCGTTTTATCTTTCTAATGAATATTTATAGTCGAATTTATCTTATGTATAACCCCATATTAAAAATGTTTTAGTTATTAAACTTTGATTTTAACTATTTTAACTATTCATTAAATAAAATAATATTAAATGTCATAATCTAATCCAAGTGGACCTAAATGGTCATATTATATTCATAAGGTTGTTTTTGGTCGAATTAAACTTATCCAATAGAATTAGGACATGTGTTAGGGTAATAGTAATATCATATTTACCCTTAGTTACCCTATTTACTATTAACCGTGGTAAAAAAAAGTAAAAAGTTACTGTTCACCAAAAATTATTTTCATCTCATTGAACCACATTTTAGTCCTTGATATTAACCGTGTCTGTCGGATTTTCGAAATTCCATTCACAGAAGCGGTAAAATTAAGTTTTATGCAAAATTCAGTTTTTAACCTACCACTTAGTGGTTTCACTATTCATCAAAAATTGAAAGTTTTCAGAAAAGTACCAAAATTTCACCCTAGGCTATAATTGATATTCCGAATTCAAAAATGATTTCTATTTTAAAAAATTCCCAACATATAAGTTGCATTAATTAATTTTATAATTAATTTCCGCTGTCACAACAAATAACGTGTTTTTAAGAGATAATAACTATCAAAAGATTGACACTTGTTTATAACTGGTTTAAATGTGAAATTACATCCAATGTCCAACATTGTATTAAATTGTAAAAATATATTCTAAATATACTTTAAAACCACTCAAATTAATAATTTATCACTATTAATTATTTCGATTAAAAAAGTTGTTTTTAATTAAAATTTAGTAATTTTCACTATTCATCAGAATATGAAAGTTATCCGAAAAGTACCAAAATTTCACCTTAGGCTAAATTCGATACTCCGAATCCATAAATGAAGTCCATTTTGAAAAATAAAATTTAAAAAATTTCAAAAAGTGGTTATTACTATTCATAACGGCTAGTTTTAATAATATCTTAATAGCATATCGTTGTTTAGCGAAACTTGGTGTTGCGTACAACACACGCTATCGTGGAAGGTCGCGATTGCGTGTAATTCAAGCCAGGTCAGAGATGTGTGTTGTGAAAGCTCATTTTGGTGTAGCGTATAACACAAGACATTAACTAAATTAAAAAGAATATTTTTCATAAAATCTCGGGGTGTTACAGGGATGTTGAAGGCTTTGTAAGATCTCTATACTATCACTCAAAATTTGATGATCAATTATACTATAAGTTTTAAAATTACATTTGAATGATCTAAAAGGATTTGGATTTGCTTCCTTTGAAAAATGTTCATAAGAAACAAATGGTCAATGAACTCATCTTCAAATTGGATGAGGTATTTATTCATTTTATTTTTTGTTGTTAAAATTCTTCATGTGAGATCCTCGGTAATTTTATCGAGATATGATTCACCCATGATGATGTAATAACATTTATTACAGGTGAAATATTCAAAATCCTTGGCACATTTTATTCTTTTTCATGCCTCTGTAACTTCATGATTTATGTTTCCCACTTTTCCTTTTTAAAGGATGTTGTATTAACCCTTTGTATGATGTGATTTTCAACAAAGGTATTTTAAAATATTGAACCTTTGGTGACAAAGATAAAATTTTTAGGTAACAATTTATTAAGGGGATTATTTAACACCTCGATATTTTAAAATAACACTACGTTTGATAGTGCATACAACATGGAACACAGAGCTTAAATGAATCGTGGAATATGATTATTTAAAGGTTATAGTTATAACCAAATCGTTAAATTAGAAGTTATGAATAGGATTAATCACATTATGATATATTTACATATATAGTTCCAATTAAATAAATGTTTATTGATTAGTTATTATTAAATAAACACTCAATTTTTAGTAAAGTCAATTTATTCTTCAAAAATATATTTTCTTTGAAAAGGATTTTTATTGCTTTTTGTGAGAAAATTTTATAACTAATTTCTTGGGATTTAAAAAATATAATTGATAAAATTAAATTAATTTTTGAAATAATAATATCAAAATTAGTTTTTTGTAAAATATTTGGAATTTTTGTAAAAAGGTTGTTTTTAGTGAATAGTGAAAATACAATTTTTGTATGTTTTTTGTAAAACTTTCATTTATTTTTATTTGAATGTCACATTATGATTTTAATTTAATATTAAATTAACATAGGTATAATTTAGTTATAAATAATTTAATTAATAATATATGACTCATAATTATACTTTATTTTAGGTTAAGTTCATTCTTAGGCTTAAAATTTATTTTTTCTAAAAATTGTTTTTCATTATGTTTTACACATTTGAATTAAAATTAATTTTTGTCACTTAAATGAATTAAATTTTATGAAATTTTATTTATTTTTAATTTTGAAATTAAAATTTTTCCTTGGATGAATTTTTGATATTTTTCTAAAGAGGATAAATTTTTTATGAATAGTAAAAAGTATAGTTTTTAGGAAATATGGTATCTTTTATGATATCTTCAAGACATAAATATGAAATAAATATTTATAAAACTTATGTAATAACTAATTTAAGATAATATTATAAATATATAAAGAAAAATAAATAAATAAAATAAAATAAAATTTATTTCATAAAAAATATGAAAATCATTTTTAGAGTCGATGGAGTGCTTAAGTATCACTAGAAATGTAAAATTTGGTGTCTTAAAGATAATATTTGATAAGGAAGAAGTAATTTATTGAATTTTTTATTAAATATTAATTATTATGTATAGTTACTAATTTTTGAGTTATATAACAAGTGACTTATCCAAATGCTTTTGTAAGGCCAGATAAGTCAAAATAACATATTTAATACATTTCCAAGACATAGATGTGAGTAAATATACATATTGAACAAATATAAAAGTTTATATTGAATTAATTTATTTATTTTTATTATTTTAGTTTATTTTTAATTTTTAGTAATTATATAATTACCTTAAATACTTATGCAATGTTGATACAGTGCTTGTGCTGGTAGTAGAAAAATCACATAAATTTTTAAAAAAAATATAAAAATAATATTATCTAGATTATTTAAAGTTTAAAAATATTTTTAAGATAAATATAGAATATTATACATGTGTTAAAGTATTATATTTTAATTCCATTTTTTTCATTTTGTTTTCAACTTAAAATTATATAAATATTTCTTTAAATGAAATTAATAGTATTTTATGTTAAATAATATTTTATTAAATTATTTAAAAATAATAAAAATATTTCAAGATTAAAATTAAGAAGGTAAATGGACTAAAATTTTATAATTTTGAAAATTTATGAGCAATTGTTTATCTTATAAGTAAAATCGAAACCCTATAACATTAAAAAATTCATTACTACAGTTAAGATTAAAATTGGTTAACTAGGGTTTAAACCAAAATATAATGTTTAAAATGATATTTAAACATAAAATTTTCATTTTTATAATTATATTAAGACCTTAAATTCCTTATATTTTAATCCATATCATTTTTAACCATTTTACATGATTTAGGCACATTTTATATTATAATGTTTCATATATTTTCCAAAAGGGCATTAATGATATTTTATAATAAACAATATTTTATTAAATTATTTAGAATTAATAAAAAACTTATTTTAGGAAAATTTAATGGGATATGGTTTAAAATTTAAACCATTTCACATTTATGGGTCACTTTTATTTTTATGTTAACTTTCATGACCCATAAAGATTAAAAAATATTTATGTTACGGTAATTGTCAAAAGAGTTAATAAAGGGTTAAATCTAAGAGATATGGGTGAAAACATAACTAAAACTTATAAAACTTTTATTTTATGGGATTATTTATACTCATAATCATATTAAATTCTAATTATATACATTTTTATCCATTTTTTCTTTAAAATTAATTTATATTAATTTAATACTTTAAGTAATTCCAAGAGTTCTGCTCCTCTCATTTCTAAAAGGGCACCTCTTCTAATCTCTTTATCAAACCTTTTGAGAATTCTATATCATAAAATAATATAAATAATAACTTTCTATATTACTTAAATATATACTAGATCTTATTTTCTTTCCAAATGAACATCCCTTCATGGCTTAATGTGTAATCCAAAATAGGTTTCTCAATGAAGATGTATAATTATTAACCGAGCATTTTCAATTTTATTTCTTTTTATATATCCTCTAAATCCATGGTATGAATTATAAAATAATGAAATATGTATCTTAAATATACTAAATTGTTATCATGATTATGTAACAACCATTATGCTCGTTATTTCCTTCCTACAGAAAGCAAAAACATCGCCAATGTGTACACATGACTTACCATCTCAACACAATGGTGTAATTAATTTTTCCATCATCATATTTCATGGATGGTTATTATAATTTTTTAATGTTTATAAATGATATTTATGACATATTTATTATTTAATAATTATAAAATAACATATACCTTCTTATCTTCAAATTCGTTGTAAAACAATAACGCCGCTCGTGCGTATGTGGAGACTACCACATCCACAAAGCGATATGATTTTTCTTTTCATTTATGTTTTTACATGGATGGTAATAATTATAGATTTAATGTATATATATGTTATTTATTATATAATAATTATTCTATATAGGTTAATTATTTTATTACCTTTCTTTCATTACATCCTTTGAAAAGTGAAAACCGTGTTCATGCATACGTATAGCTCACCATCTCCATGAACGATGTAATTCATTTTAATATCTCTATACTTTATAGATGACTATATATATATGATAATTACATAATTGTTAAAATTATGTAGATTATGTAACCATGATTAAATTATAAGGACTATGTCATGGCCCTTCCCTCTAAAGGTACCCCTTTAGGGCTGATAGATAATGAAGAGAGATAATGACCCTCAAGTCCCGTCTCCAGTAGAGCCCGAGTTAGTGACTAGTAAAAAGGGTATAAAAATGTTTAAAATTAGAGGAATTACCCTCTATAATAAATAAGAATGGGATATAGGATATCATTGATAAATCAAATCCATTTCATAATATAAAAAGGTAACCAAAACCATACCATGATGCATGTATAAATAAAACAGATACGGATAAAAGTATCCAAATGAATGCCCCAAAATAAAGGATAAGGCATAGACACAACAACATATCCAAGGTTATGATATATTAATGTCTAATATGGTCCATAAAGTTATCATAAAAACCTTAAAATCCATTTATATATACATGGGGTGATCAAATGAGTATACTTAGTTAGATATCTAAATTCTCTCATGTACATGTGAAAAGAGCATAATAATGTACGAATGAGTGAACAACAAAACCAACAACACCTAAACAGGTCGACTAACCAAATTAATCCTCACCATGAAACTATTAACAAATAACTCATCCAAGTATAATAACATA
The DNA here is from genome assembly GCA_963277665.1 of Viscum album. Lineage (NCBI taxonomy): Eukaryota > Viridiplantae > Streptophyta > Magnoliopsida > Santalales > Viscaceae > Viscum > Viscum album. The sequence continues at coordinate 1,502,008,964 of OY728135.1, forward strand.
ATAATAATAATAATATTGATAAAAGGGTACCTCATACCATTTTCCCACTCTCACACCCCAATGTTGTACATTCTGGATCTTTCATATCTTCTTCATCACAACACTAACACGCAACATGATAAAATCACTTCTCATCCCTCCCATAGACACCTGTGATATCACATCACATCTCATCATTCCCATAGACACATAGGTTATCACATCATATCTTATCCAAAACCATTAACAGAGTGGTAGGATATAATGAACATGATATACATCAACCTCATTACCTCCTCCCACCATGCATGAACCCCACCATAAGTCATCTCATCACCTCATTGAACAACCATCACTATTATTACCTTTTGAATTTTGGCCATAATAACCCATGAATATCAACCCCACATAGAAGATATAGAGGGAAATAAGGGGTATCCAACCATCCATCATCACTATTGGGGGATTAGAAAAACACCCCACCATGTATACATGGGTGTCAGCACATAGTGCTCAATGTGGGTGGGGTGCGTAAAGAAATCATAAGGAATATAAATATATATATAATATACATATAAAATACCAACCTAGGGTGTCACAAAAAAGTTACCAACCAAATAAAAAAAATTCCCACTTTCATTGTCACCTCTAAATGCACAACACCACACAACAGCCCACAATCCACATTTCACCTTTCACCTTTCTCTTTATCAAAACAAGGCAATTTCTAGAATTCCCATTTTCCAACCAATTCCAAAAAAATATCCCATTTATTTTACCTCAATAATAAAGAATATTTATCCATGCATCGCATTTTGAAATAAGATTTTATTAACCTATTAGTAAATCCAATCCATTCACTTCATTATTCCAGACCTTTTATTTCACATTTATAAAAAACCACATTAACCACACTTCACTTTATCATTTAAAGTAATCATTTCCCACTTAAACCCATGTCATTACAGTTTATAATTATTTTTTAATTACATTACTACTCAGGTATTTATAACAACACTACCCATTACCATCTCATCCACCTCATATCACAACCACACATCACTTCCCCAAAACACGGTCACACCTCACCACCTACAGCACAATCACCCCTCACACACATTATCCCCCATATCACAACTACACATCACCACCCCACATTATGGAAACACCATAACACATCACACAAACATAAAATATTTCTTATTTAGTAAAAATTGGCTTTCATCACATTCCACTTATTTATTTAATTGCATTCTCACAAAATCCATAAGTCTTGGGAAAACAATTAAATTAACCAAATATAAGTGATTAAACAATTTAATTTAAAGTTATGTCAAACAATCACACCAATAAATATTCCAAAACACATATAAAATCATCACCAATAAATGATCCCAATAACCATGATTTTTAGTGAGGCATCAAGACTGTATAATCTCAATATCAAAATAATAACAAAAACTGTAAAAACATGTGATTCAGATCCCTTTCCCATTAAATTTCAATTAATATAGTTCTTTATCTTTATTAGAATATATATACTACTTCCCAAAGATAAACAAAAATATATCCCCTACTACATGATACACTAATTGAGAAATTAAGGATCCCCTACATGGATACAAAGACCCCAAAAACCTGAGAAATAATTTCTAAAAGGCCCAACATGAAATTATAATCATATGATTCTCCATATTAAATAATTTAAACATAAAATTTAAATTTAAATAAAACTAGAAATTATAACTTGATGTTTGTGAAAACAAATTAGGATATTACCTTCTACTCATCCAAACGAATCCAATAGTACTGATGGAATATCAGTCTGATTAATATTGAGGGATATATGATAGACAAAATTTAATTAATTTGGGTATTTTATTTATCTATTTCTCACACCTACAACGACGCTTATCTCCCATTCCCATTCCTTTTTTACAATCCCATTTTTCTCTCTATTTTATCTTTTCTATTTATTCCATCAAATATTATTTTTGGGTATATCTATTTCTTTTTCATTTTTCTTTTCCTTTTTTCCATATTCCATGTTATTCTCTCTCCCCCCATTCCATTGTTTTATGTGCCCCCATAGACTCCCCTTATTTAAGGCCCTCAACCTTCATATTCTTATTTTTTTAATTTTATCATCACTCTTCACTCTATCCCTCTATCATATATCCTATATTTTATTTTTTTCCTCTTCAACGCAACACTCTCCCTTTTATTATTCATTTTTTTCATTATTATTATTCTCTCTTCAGTAACATTTTACCCATTTATTTTATCTCACAATTTGTTCCATTTTTCACAATACCTATATTTTTTTCCTTTTAATGATTCTCTCTCCAATATATTCATTCAAACTTTTTTCTTTCATTAAAATCATAACTCTCACACCCCCACTATTAATGAGTATAATATTTAATGTACAATTTATCTCCCTTCTATTTAATCACCACATATTTAAATCTTATAAATTTTATAAATGTAATACACACAAACTATATATACATATTTCAAACCATTTTAAAAAATTTAAATCATTATATTGTTCAATTTCATATATATACATATGTATATATTTATGTGTAAATGTTTTTTTCATATAAACATGATACAATATATAAAAATATATATAGAAAAAAATATTTATATATATATAACAAATTAATAAATACACATATACAAATGTATATATATATACACATGTTTCATGACAAAAAACATTTCACAGTGTTTTAAAACCAAAGTATATATATATAAAACACACATACATATATATATATATATATATATATTTCACAATATATTTTATATGTGAAATATCATTTAATCATATAAAACTAAATACATATAAAAATATAATGGATACACATCATAATTATTAAATTCATAATATTTTCTAACCACATGTAAAAATAATAATACAATTGAGAAGTAATATTATTTATTTGGGTTTTTTAAATCAAACCATAACATTTTTCTCGTATTCAAAATATAAAATTCAAATTTAAACATAGTAATATTAAATTATTTATAATTAAATGAACCAAAACCTCTGAAAATACTAGAAAAAATCACCAAACTCCCTTGACACTTGAGAATGAAAAAGAAATGATCTAGGAAATTCCAAACCCTTACATCTGATACCTATCAAACAATTCTCATTCCTAAGAATTAAAACAAATCCAGGAAGGAAAGATAAAGGGGTTCGAATAACCACCCTGAAAGATGCCTCTAAAGAAACTCACCACATCCAAAACACAACCACCACAACCATACCTCATTCCCATGAATATAACTTCAAACATAAAAAATCCACATATATGGTTATAATAAATTCAATAGTCAATACATAACGATAAAAAAACTTTATATAATGAAACACCATAAAAATTATCACTTCAATATGTTTTAAATGGGAAGCACAAAACTTTTTATAGGGAAAAAATTTCTATATCCATCACTTAAACAACTTTATTTAGGAATTCCATCAAATGAAAATCTATAAATGCTTTATCCTCATTTATTATGCCAGTAGATAACATCCAAAACATATCATGAATAATATTAACAAAGTAGACTAGCATGAATTCATAATACTTTATTGATAATCATAGATATGTTACTTACATAAATTCATCAAGTCCTACTATCTAATAATTTCAAAAAATGAATAATTGTTTTCAAAAGATCCTTTACTTTCTATACATTCTCCGCATCAACACATGAGTTTGGACCAATCCACCTTATTCAGCTATAAAATTTCCTATTTTTTATAAAAAACTGTATTTCCTTGGAGCATACCCATTCAAAAAAAAATTGAATAACATTTCCTCAACCAACACAAACACTCATATCAATATAGAATAAGATTCTACAAGCATACAAATCAAATAAACCCATCCACTGCACCAAAATATTTCCTGATTTGGGTATCACTGACTCACCCACATGATTTTAAAAGGTATCATAATATAACACATCATAAGGTGGTAAAGGGTTTCACTCTATTCATATGTTTGCATCCATAACATGTTCCATAAAAATAAGATCATTCACAAAAAAACCCATCCAACAATATAGTAGTCAAACATTTCCATTACTTCATTCATACAAAGATTTAGTTGTGGTAGGCAATCCCATATTCATCAATGTTATGATTTTCCAAAAAACCCTTTTCTTTTATTACCAAATTTAAGTGATTATAGATTTTATTGAAGGTCGATAAATCCATCAATACAATCATAGGAAAAAAACAACAAAATAAATCTCACCACAACAACCACACATCCCAGCCACCACACATGACACCACTGCACAACACATCCACTATCTGAACTTACCAACCAATGAAAAGTTCCACCAGAAATTTCACACAACCACAAAACCTCACTACTTTATCATCTGAAATAAAAAAAACTTTTTAAATAACCACCTACTCTATATTATCATCCAAACATTCCTAAAAAATGATCACCACTATCATCACACATAAAATTCCCAAGAACACAAGTCAAGGAATTCCCTCCCCCATATTAATATATTATCCTCTTTGGAAAAACCTGACTCACCTTCACGGTTTTAATTGTATCAAAGTATAATGCATCTCGATTAGGGTTAAAGTTTACCCCTATTCATATACTTGATATTTTTAATCACACATCATATTAGGGAACACAACAAGAAAAACCACACATATTTGTAATGCATTTTGGCTTCCGAAATTATTTGGGTGATTACATTACTTTACCTAATTATTTAGCATGACTATTCTCACACAATTTCAAATCTTCCATGCAGATACGGTTCATTATCCATAAATAAGTGATTATCCTTTTAATACATAATGATCATAAAAAATCATTCACTTTAAGGGTCTCATAATTCATGATAATCATAGTGCAAGAAAGATCTTCAACAACTATTATTTTTCAGAAAGGTATATCAACACTTCAACAAAAAAATAAAAATAAAACCAACACTCAAAATTCCCAATTAATTTCTATTGAAACACTATTCCTTGCATTTAAATGTCTCTAGCATGCTTCCAAGTTAATGATGAAACTACACATATGTCATCTCACACATCATGTTTAATAATTTCATCTTTTTATCAAGGAAAAACACTTCTAAATTCATTTGAAATTTTTTTCACACTATGTTATTATAAATAATTCAAATACCCCACCACATACGCAACATTATTTTCGAATTCTCAAAATAAAACATGATCTTTGGTCATAAAATTAAAACTACACATGTTATATTACTGTGTTTCATGATTCATTATGCTCGAACTAAAAATTATTTAATCATTTCATTGATCAAGAAAACATGCTTATATACTGAAATACGGATAAAATTATTCTACTTCCATATTTAAATATAATATATTAAACATTCTACATATTCATGTCTCACATACTAGAATTTCCCTAGTTACTAAAAAAATGTTTTAAACTTTAGGAATGCTTCAAAAAACAAACTACTCATGACATAACATGTGATGAAATGTTATTTCAGCACTTAAAAAATATTATTAGTCATAAAAAGAATAAGTTCAATAATTTTAATTGTTTAAAGTCTCATTAGGTTACCAAAAATCATGCTTATCATTTTCCAAAATTTAGAAATAAATTTCACAAGAATTTCAACCCTAACTAATGCTTACAACATATGGTTATATCAATACTATATAACTATAATCATTCCAAAACAAAAATAAAGTTTTTCTTCTCAAGGTTCCCAAATTCAAAGGAATCGTCAATAATCAAGATGATAATTTTCTAAAATTTCAGAATTTAAATACACAATTCTATGTTTTATAATAAGTCAATAAAACATTTTCATAATAAATTAAAAATATAAATAAATTCATACAATATTAACTCGCATGGGAACCAAAATACTTATAAGCATGGTTTCATAATAATTAATTTTATAATTATAGTATAAAATATACTCTGGGTAACATGCTTCATAAGGGTTTTCAAAATTAAATATTTGTTCACAACAAAACACACTAATCATGCTTCTCTAACAATTTAAAACATTAAAAAATCAATTTAGAATGTTATACATTTTAATAAATGAATAAAAATAAATTTATTAATATTTATTCTATAACATGCATGGAAATAACACATTAAATCCTCAAAAAGGTTTCAAACAAAACACTTGGGGCAGTTAACCATAATTTTACTCTTTCCCTTATGTTTATATGATTAATTCATCAAACTGTAAATATTCATCATAAACTATAGTGTGGGAAAAGTCAGAGAAACACACATAAAATTTATGATTTATTTAAAGAGTTTTCCTAACTTACTGAAACCACATTATTCAATAATAAGTGCAATAAATCATAACACATGTACCTCTCATAGTAATTTTACCTTTAAATAGTTCAACCTCACTTGGTCATTTAATAAGCTCAGAGTCTATGCACTGGATCAGGGGGACCCCTAAAATCTCATGTCCTAGCCGATCTCCTTAGCCTATGTCATGAACCAAGATCAAATGGAACTATTTCCCTACCAAACCATGCAATCATCACAGTACCTAACTGTAAACTCCATCCTATCTCTCAATAATCACATTTAAGGTACCCCTCCATGTCCGACAATTAAGGAAGGGAGATAATGACCCCTGATTCCCACCTCTAGTGGCCTCAGGTTGGTGACTAGAACTAAGGGTATATAAATATCACAAATGGGAGGCATTAACCTCTATAATAAATAGGATATGGAGATAGGATATCATTGATCAATCAAATTCATGACATAATATAAAAATGAAACCAAAACTATATCATAATTAATTTATAAATAAAATATATATATATAAAAGTCTCTAAATTAAATCCCCAAAATAAAATCTAAGGCAGCAACATAGAAACAACTCCAAATGTCAGCGATAGTAATGTTTAGAATAGTCCATGAAGTACTCATGGAAACTTGAAAATCTGTTTATATATATGCGGGGTGATCATACAAGTATACCTAGTAATATATATAATGTCTTGCATGAACATGTGAAAAGAGCATACTAATTCACCAGTGGGTGAACAAGAGAACCAACAACACCTAAACATGTCAACTAACCAAACTCATCCTCACCATGACACTTTTTTATAAATAATGTATCCAAGTATAATAATATAATGATAAGAATATCGATAAAAGTAATTATACTTATTTCCCATTGATTTTCCACTCTCACATCATAACATCATACCTCCTGATGCTCCCACTCCTTCTGTATCACAAAAGCACAACGCTGCCCCACAGAACAGTCACATCACATCTCATCTCATTAATAAAAACTAGAGATATCACATCATATCTCATCTCACCCATATAAACCTATTATATAATATCACATATCATACAAAACTATAACGAGATTAGTAGGGTATCATGAACATGAAGGACATAAACCTCGCGCCCACCTCCTACCATATGTGACCCATGCTATAAGTCATCTCATCTCTTTATAGAAAAACCATCACTACTTTTCAATTTTGACTTCTAGCCATCACATAACTTATATATCAACCTTTCCTAGAAGATAGAGATAGAGAGAGAGAGAGTAAAAGAGTTGGTAGCCAACCATCTATCCTCACCATTAGGATGTTGTAAAAAACACCCCCCACATATATACATGGGTTTCGGCACAAAGTTCTTGAAATGGGTGGAAGCATAAGGAATATAAAAATATATATAATTTACATACACAATCCCAAACTAGGGGTTCACAAAAGAAAAGGTACCACCCATCTCACAAGGTTTCCCACTTTTACTACCAGCTCTAAATGCACAACACCACACAAAAATACACAAACCACATTTCACATTTCAACCTTTTCTTTATAAAAAAATCTAACTTCCAGAATTACCATTTACCAACCAATTCCAAAAAATAGCAATCTATTTTAAAAATAAGCATCAACCATATTTAGCCACACATCCCATTTCAAAACAAGAGTTATTAACATATTAGACAAACCACCCCATTAAGATCATAATTTTAACCCTTTGATTTTATATTTATCAAAAACCAAATTAACACAAAATTTATTTATCATTTCAATAATTCATTATCCACTCCAACCCATGAAATTATAATTTAATATTATCATTTAATTCCATTACCAATTGATAATATATCACAACAAAACACATTCCCATATCATCTTTTTCATATCACAACCACACATCACTACCCCTACAAAAAAGTCACCCCTAAGACACATCAGCCCCCACATCACAACTGCACATCACCTCCCCATAGCAAGGCCACACCATAACACATCACACAAGAATAAAATATTTTAGATTTAGGAAAAAGGTTATTTCAATACATTTCACTTCTTTATTTAATGGAATTCTCACACAGTCCATAAATCTAGGGGAAACCATTTTATTAATTAAATATAAGTGATTCCAAACAATCACACTAATCAAGATTCCACAACACATATCAAATCAGAACAATCAATGGCTCCCAAAATCCATGATTTGTAGTGAGGCACCAAGCCCGTATAATATAAATATTAAAATAATAACGAAATCTGTAAAAACATGTGATTAAAATCACCTTCCCCTTGAATTTAAATTAAACCAGCTATTTATATTTATTATCCCAAATATAATACTTTCTAAATATAAAAAATATATATCCCCTCCAGTATGATACACTAGGTAAGAAACTAAGGATCTTCAACTTGGATTCTAAGACCCAAAAAAGGTTAGAAACAACTTCTGCAAGGCCCAACATTAATCTATAATCATTTGATTCTCTATATTCATTAATTTAAACATAAAATTTGAATTTAATTAAAAATTGAAATGATAACTCAACGCATGTGAAAAAATAGGATATTACCTTCTATTCATCAAGATGAATCCAACGAGACTAACAACACATCAATCCAATTAATATTTAGGGAGATATAATAGAGAGAAGTTGATGAAATTAGTTATTTTATTTATTTACTTTTCATACCCCACGTCACCTATCTTTTATACATATTACTCTTCTCACGATTCACATTATATATTTTATTATATATTTTCTATTTCATCAAATGAGTATTAGTTTAGGGTGCATCTCATTATTTTTTTTCTTTTTTTCTTTTTTTCCATGTTCCATGTAATTCCCTATCCTCCTCCATTTTTTCTTTGTTTTACACTCCTAGGAATCCCCTTATTTAAGTACCTCAACCTTCAAATTTTTATTTTTTTCATTTAATTATAAATCTTCACTCTATTCCTCTCTCTTCTCCCATATCTTTTATTTTTTTCCTCTTCAATTCCAAACTCTCTCTTTTATTCTTCCTTCTTTTTTTGTTTCCTTTTTTATTCTTCTCTATCCAATCACCTTTCCCCCCGTTATTTAATCTCACAATTTCTTCACCTTTTTTCACAAACCCGCTATTTTTTCCTTTTAATGATTCTCTCTCCAATCAATTAATCCACACATTTTCCCATTAAAATCATAACTCCCACACACCCACTATCCAGGAGTATCACATTTAATTTACAATTTATCTCTCTTCTATTTAATCAAAACACTTTTAAATCTCATAAATATTATAAATTTAAGACAAAAAACTATCTTTATATATTTCATACCTTTTACAAATACAAAAATAATAATTTTTTTCAACACCATATATATACACATACATATATTTAAGTATACATGTTTTTGTTTCCCAATAAAACATGTCACAATATTTATAATTATATATATACAATAATATATATATATATATGTATATATATATGAACTTTTCATAAAAAAAACATTTTACAACATTTTAAAAATTAACTTTATATATATACACACACAACACACACACATATAAAAATATATAAATTTCACAATATATTTTATATATGAAATATAATTTTATTGTATAAAGATGAATATATATGAAAATATAACTGATAAAAATCATAATTACTAAATTAAAAATATTTTCAAACCATACATAACAAAATATACAATTGATATGTAATATTATTCCATTGTTTATTTTTTTTAAATCAAATTGTAACAAGTTGTCCTTAGTAAATATCTTTAATTCAAATTAGAAATCAATAATATAGAATTATTTACAATTAAATGATCAAAAACCTCTGAAAATACAATAAAAACATCATAAAAAATCCTTAACACCCGAGAATGTCAAAGGATCTTGGATAATCTATACTCATACAGACTATAACTACCAAATCAAAATTCTCATGAAAAATGAAATAGTTAAAACCTAAAAAGAGTGATTTTAATAAGGAATTTTTTTAAATGAGTGTAAAAATTTTATAAGTGGGACATATATGATACTATAAGAATTTACATGATTTTGGTATATAATTATAATAAATTTAAATTTATTATAATGAAAGACAGATCACTTTCTAAGTAAGTTGAACTTGAGTAAAGTGATTTCTAGTCTCACTTTTAATTCTATGATTCATATTTCATATTCACTACTAGTTTATTTTGTATGGTGTATATATTGTCCTTTGAAATTTTATATCATGAATATCCTTTTTTATGATATTTAATATTTTATTTTATATTATTCTTTCCTGCAGCTTATGATTCAAAAGTTACCAAAGTGCCAAGGAGTTTATATTTCAATCTCATTTAAATAGTAAATTTTTATGCTTGAATCTAAATTAAAGGAAATTATATGATCCTATTATGATAAACCAATTTAATTTTCTTATCCTTTATTTATTTATTAATAATACATTTTTCCTTTCATTTTTATAACATTAAATACTCAAGAGACCAAAATAATGTTTTTAAGTACAACCAACTATTGTTATCTCTTCGGTAAAAAATCCTTTTTTTCATGTCCATGTTTTCTAAAAAAATTCATGAACGATTTACAATTATCCTATAATTTTTTAAATTTATTTTTACCCAGGATTTAATTTTTATATAATAGCTTAAAAGGAATCCTCTTAACATTTTTTGTATGAGGTACTTTTAAATTTTTACTGAAAATGTGAAATTAATCTTTGTATTAACATTAATGACATGAAACAAAATCCCTTCATCGTGAACACTAAATGATTTGAAGCTTATTTTACTAGTTTACAAGTTTCTTTTCAAATAAAATGTTTTCCTTGATATTTTAGAAAATTTAAAATTAAAATGTAATTTAAAATGAAAAAAGTATTTTATTAAAGAAATATTGTAGTAATCATTCAAAGGGAAATTTTATCTACAATAGAATAATTTGATGTTACTTATACTTTACTAGGTACGTGTTCCAATGATATCATATTTATTCTTTGTCTATATGGTTTATGGTTATGATGATGAAATATAAATTAAACCCTTTTTCTTTTCCATAGGTTAAGTTATGATGAATGTTTTTATAATCATGTGGCATAAATTTAAATTAATTTATGATTATATAATGGGTGGGCCTTGAATTATATACCCACCCCCAAATTCATTGGGTAAAGATTAATTTTTTGTGAGGTTAAAGGGTATACATAAGGGTATAGAAAGCATGAAATAGGGTACATGAGAGGTTATCCCATGCCCAAATGAATAGGGTACATGGGAGGCTATCACAAGCTATAAAGAGGGTAGATGGGAGGTTATTCCATACCCAAAGTAGGTATATAGGTGTTTAGCCTAAGCTTTGTACTGACCCAACCAAAGATGGGTCTTGATCCGCTACTGCCCTAAGCCCGCCTCCATAGGCCAAGGGTGGAAACCAGTGCTGAATGCATAACTAACAAGAGGAGGAATTTTCCTAAGTACCAGTACGCACACACATATCTATCTTGATGCAGAAGTTTAGAGGAAGAATAATAAAATATATAAAACACTAACGAAACAACCTTGCATGTAAAACCTCTAGACATTATAATAGTAAGATAGTGTAAAATAAAAAGTAAATGGAAAAAATACATGCCCAACCAGAAATATTTCCCAACCTAAAATAACTAGAAAGTAAAACACTAGAAGATACTCGCTTCTGATCTCCATGTTGTGACCAATGAACATGGTCCAAAGTACTAAGTATCATTAAGCTCCTATGAAGTCACCTCCAACTTGTCCATCATCTGAAAAATACATGACATGTGCGGGAAAATCCCATGTAGGGGTGAGTATATTCATACCTAGTATAATGCCCCGAAGGATTAAGGGGGAAAAGTAAGAGATACAACATGAATGGAAATATAGTTTATAGTAAAAAAGATGTAGCTTAACTCAAGAAAGAGATAGAGTAACCTCATCCAAGAACATGGGGATTAACACTGTTAGTAGATAAACTACATTCCAAGTATTTTCTACCCATATCAAGAGATTAAACTCATCCAACCATGAGAATCTAAACACATAAAGCACATGGAATGCCCCATGCATCTTCGCATCTCATGGAAAGAGAGTAACCAAATTCAAAGGTAGGGATACATGTGTGTATTTATACATGATTAGTCAAAATAATCCCAAATGAGAGAGTAAGGGATCCCCATCTCATAGATTACCTAAGAATAAGAGTTTAAAATAGTTCTAAAATTTAATCAATGATACCCAATATCTACTACATGATCTTAGAAGTAATCATCCAAGTCAAGTCACACCTCATCACTGTGCCGCACAATTGTGGGGCAAAAATATCATTGTAGAGGACCCATTCCCTGGTATGAAAGGTGAGTTCCACTCAGTGGTAGAGGACCCATTCACAACCCAGATGAAGGGTTCGACTCTAAGATTCAGTAGAGGACTTATGACTAACCCAGCTAGAGGTTTTCACTCTAGAAGTCGATGGAGGGCCCATTCCCTACCCACCAAGAGGGTTCTACTCTGATGGTAGAGGAATCATGCCTAGCCCAACTAGAGGGAACTAATCAAGGAGTCAATAGAAGAAACTTTTCTAGACCAGCTAGAGGGTTCTACTCTAGAAGTCATTAAGGAACCATGCACATCCCATCTAGAGTGTTCCACTAGGGAGTTAGTAGAGAACCTATGAATTTCCCATAAGTAGTGTTCCACTCTAGAAGTTGTTGAGGGCCCATGCCAATCCCAGCTAAATGGTTCCACATAGGAGTCGGTAGAGGACCCATTCATTGCCCAACGAGAGGGTTCCAATATAGATTTTAGTAGATGACCCATGCCTAGACCACCCGAAAGGTCCCACTCTAGAAGTCATCAATGACCCATGCTTAGCCCAGATAGAGGGTTCTATTCAGGATTCGATAGAGTACCCAGCCCTTCCCAAAAGGAGGGTTCCAATACAGAATCTAGTATAGGACCCATACTCATTCAAGCTAGAGTGTTCCAATCTCTAAGTCAGTGACGACCCATTCCCACCCCAAATGGAGGGTTACACTTAGGATTCCTTTGGTGATCCTGTGTGATCACTATCATCTTCGAGCCTCTCCTAACCAAGATTCATCCCTATAATATTTTACATATTATCTAAAAAACCACAATTGAGGGTACCATTTAATTCTATGTGAAAAAACAATCAGGATAGGATACTCACAGGCCAAAATCCATGTCCAAACGAAGGAGATATGAAAGATTAAAATTTCATAAAAAGGAACCAAGGGGTACAAGTTCTATGAGGGTACCCACATGGTGTGTCCATGCCACTCAAGGTCCCACCCATTTTATTTCCCATGTCCATTTATTTGTGACCAGTCTGTTTACTTTAGTACACAACATTCCACTTCACATGAGGTATCACCTATGTGCTCTAGTCATGCCACATACTCTGGAAGATGGTGTGTACTTGGTTGTGTGCTTTGGAACATGGATCATCCATATGGGAAAGTGGGAACACTGAGTGTTGGGAGTCTAAATAGTGTGACATCCTTATGATTTCCCAAAACCCTAGCTACCACAACAAAGGGGTTACACACCGTGTGTTCATCACGGTACATGACATGTAGTCTAGTTTTTCATAGTTTTTGAGATCTAATTTCCATGCCTCAAATATGACTATTCCTCTTTGATTTCATCATTTTTCCCACCCATGATTTGTTAGTCTAGGAACCATTCATTATTTTTAGACATCTTATGGTTGAAAATATAATTTCTTCAACCCACGGTGGTTCCTCCACCCTCACGACACATCCCGCACATTTTTTCCATGGATTTAATCTCCAATCGTCAAAAAAATCATCCAAATCCTAAAAACATCCCTAAACTATCGTTTTTTCATCGATCCATCCCTTGCACAACGATCCTTCACGATTGTGGGGGGGGGGGGTTGACCAAGCTTGGTACCACCCAACAATGTCAAACCGGGATTGTGGGGTGCTATTAGTGAAGATTGTGAAGACAATGAGGGGAAAATCACAAGAATAGATGTTTAACCATCATTTTATAATCATTCTTGGCCAATGATAAATAATGGATATATCTGGGTAATAAAAAAATTGAATAACCAATTTAATCAGTATGCGGGTGTATGATCAGGCCATAACTGACACATATCAAAGAAGTGGATTAATCCAATCAATACATTTAATCAAAAAGTCAATAAAACAAAAAATGAGGATTCCTACTATGATATCATATTTTTTATAATCAAATAATGTGCTCGCCATTGATCGAATGATGTCATTGAATTCAATGTGTCCGGATCTTCTCTTATCCTTAGCTATGTCATTGTACGTTGTGATTCATCAATCAAAGGAGGGGAAAAAGATCTAAAATGATCATAGGTTTTATGTAGATAACCCTTGAGCATTATCCACGGAATTATTATTATAGACATTAAGTTATATTAAAATTATCAATTAATTAATTTAATTTAATTAATTAAACAATTGAACTTATCGCCAATGTGATGGATATCTGAACTCCACATGGTAGCCTAATTTAAGTCATATATATGGTAAATAATTCATTCTGAATTCAATCATGGTCTCATATTTCTTATCCAAGCTTCTTTTAAAGATTTATCACATCTTTTTTAAGAAATCACATTTGCGTAATATAAAATATATGTATTATTTTTATAAAATTAAGTCTGGGCACATTGGGCATTTGAATTGCATGTCGTCTCAATGCATGTATCTGAATATATATATATATATATATATGGATATTTCAATGTATTAAAAAGAAAAAACCTAGTCTTTACATCATTCCATCATTTAATATTTTTTCCCTGAAAAGAAAAACTAAACAAAAAAACTCATGATACTGAGCCCTCATTCGGCTCTCTTACTCGCATAAACTCTCCTACACATTCCCATACTACCACAAAATGTTAACCAAGGGGATGGTACATCCATTCAGGGTCCTACCCTATCGATCCTTGATCTCCACCAGGTTCTCCACAAAGGTGGATCCACCCCCGATGTCTAACACGCCTCAGTTGATGATGTGTGTGGGGTCATTCATGTATCTCCCTAGTTGTGATGCGTGGAAGACTTCGTGAACTTTCTCCATCTATGGGGGTAGTTCAAGGTATAAATAAACCACTATAACCCTATTCATGATCTCAAACATCCCAATGTACCTCAGAGAAAACTTTCCTCCCCTGTCGAACCTCTTCCATCCTCATTATGGGGAGGCTCTCCGGAAAATGTGGTCTCCCTTCTCGAACTCCAAGGGCCTATGATGGTGATTTGTATAAGATTTTTGTCTTTTATGGGATGTTCTCATCTTCTCATGGATGACATGGACCTTCTCTATTTTCACCTACACCATCTCTAGACCCACAAGATCTGTCTCTTCAATCTCTATTCAGCATATGAGTGACCTTAAAGGTCTCCCATATAGGGCCCAAAAAGGTTCCATATTGATAGTTGAGTGGTAGAAGTTATTGTAAGCAAACTATACTAAAGGAAATTGATCCTCCAAATTTAGACCAAAGTCTAACATGCAAGACCTTATCATATCCTCTAACACCTGGAAAGTGCACTCGATATTCCCATATGTCTAGTGGAGAAAGGTTGTACTCTTCCTCATTCGGGTCCTGAATTCCTCGTATAGGACTCTCCACAATTGTGACATAAACAGAGTGTCATCATCAGAGAAAATAATTTAGGTCACCCCATAAAGGTGAATGATATCTCGTACATACATCTACCCCAAAATATCCACTAAACTCTGCTCCCAGATAGTAAGAAAGTGTGATGGATTTGTGAGTCATTCCACTATCATCCAAATGGAAGAGTAAGTCCTATGATAAATTCCATGGATATGTTGTCCCACTTACACTCTAGGATCTCAAGGGGATGCAACAAACCAGCCAAAAATTACTACTCAACCTTCACCTATTGATAGGTGAGGCACCAAGAGACGAACTCAGTTACTCTTCATCTCATGTCAGTCCACCAAAACTACTATTGAATGTATCTTTACATCTTACCCACATCGGGATGTGAAACTAGGAGAGGATTGTGGAACTATCACATCACCTACTTGATCATCATGACTAGGAATGCTTTCTATCCCTGGAAAAGGATAATGTGATTCCCTCCTTCAGAATGTCCATTTGGTGAATCCCTCATGAATATATGTTCACATAATAACTCATAGTTGATGTCTCTTGGTTGGTAATCTCTTATATGCTTGAGAAGTAGGGGGTCAGCACCGTCGACAACAGAAAAGTTATACCCTCCTAGTCTACTATGGTTGGTTGTAAGGAAGAAAACTGATCTGAATACCCCTACACCAAGTGATCCTAAGACTTTCTACTAAGAGAATTTGATACTACATTTATCTTAACTGAATTATAGACTATCTCAAAGTCATATTATTGTAGGAACTAGAACCAACCCCATTGTCTTGGGTTCAGATATCTTTGTGTGATGATGTACCTAGGACTCTGATGGTCTAAGTAAACCACAAAGCGCTCCCCCAAAAGGTAGTACCTCCACATCCTCAAGGTGAAGACTATTATTACCATCTCTTGGTCATGAGTTCTGTAGGTCTTCTCATTGGGTCTCAACTACCTCGATCCATATGTGATAACTGCCTAATTTTTCATCAACACACAACTGAGCCTAGATCTGGAATCATATCAATACACTATGTACTCCACACCCCCCTCTGGTAGTCTCAATATAGAATCACTCATCCACCACATCCTTAACTCATTGAAGGATCTCTATAACAACTTATTCTAGCTAAATGACTTCCCATTCCATGACAAGTTAGTCAAAGGTGCTACAATCCTAGATAATTATACCATAATCCTCTTATTGTACCCTATAAAACCAAGAAATATTCGCACATATGACATGCTCTTGGGTGGCTCCCAAGAAAGAACTGCATCAATCTTCATTGTTTCTATGGTTAAACCACGCACATAAATGACATTCCTCAGAAAGTGAACCTCATTAATCCATAATTGAAACTTTGAGGTTTTTCCATAAAGATGGTTCTCTAGAAGAAAATATAGAATCATCCTCATGTACTATCCATGATCCTCCTCTGATGTAGAGTATATTAGCATGTCGCATATTAATATAAGCACAAATTGGTCTCTAAGTATGTCTAGAACACCAAGATCATCAAATCCATAAATAAGGCAGGGAAATTCTGCACACCAAAGGGAATCACAAAGAACTCATAGTGTCCATAGCGACATCGTAATGCCAATTTTGGAATATCAGCCTTGTGAACCCTCAACTGGTGGTAACCAGACCTGATATTGATCTTCAAGAACCATCTCACACCTTGAAAATGGTCAAAAAGGTATTTAATAGTTAGGAAGGGTAATGTTTCTTTATCGTGGCCTGATTCAAGTGATGATAATCCATGAAAATCCATAATATCCCATCCTCCTTTTTCACAAACAACACTATATTTGCCTAAGGGGACTCATTGGGCCAGATGGAACCCTTCTCTTAAAGATCCTCCAACTGCAACTGTATCTCTTGAAGCTTTGTATAGGCTATCTTATATACTACATAATATATTAGAGTGGTCCTAGGATGTAAGATGATGCAAAAATCCATCTCCCCCTCAAAGGTAGTCCCGTAATGTCCTTATGGAATATTTCTGTATAATCCTTCACAAATTAAGGGATATAGATTCTTGAAGATACTTGTACACAAAGGGACATACTTTGAAAATGATGGGTGATTGGATACACCCTCTTAGTCAGAGAACCCACTTGTCCCACAATGAGATATGTCTCACCCATAAAGGTGAATCTCATCCCATCAGTGAAAAGGCATCTGAATCCTCTGTGGAGATAGTCAATCTGGGATCAGACCATTAAAAACCAATCCATACCCAAGATGACATCGTAGGGTTACAAATTTATGACCAAAATGTCCTATGTGAACCTCTCTCTACCAAGAGATAACTCACACTTTCATCAGATAAATGATATAGAAGAAGCATTCCCAATATGAACCTCAAGACGATGCTTGTCACGAACCAACCCAGGTACCTTGGTAACCCAATACATAATTCGGATCTAATATAGTCTGAGGGGAATTCCCAATCCCCATTAGTTAGTGACTAGAACCTAGAATCATACAAATTGAAAGTGGGAACAGTTTTGATACAAAAATTACAGAAGTAAAAGAAATAAGATAGTATGCATATCCAAAAAACTCTACTAGGATTAATTTACTAGAAATAAAACTTTAATTAAATCCCAAAGTACTAAAAACAAAGTAACAAAATAATGAAAATATCCCAAGTCCCAACTCAGATGAAACTCACCATGTCCAAGGTTCAACATCTGGATCCACATCCAAGAGATCATTTTCCCTTGATTGAACCTAGAAAGAGATAATCTAAAAACACCTGAAGGCACAACTAGGGTGTGAGACAAAGCCTATTTGTATTTCACAAAAGATTCCATAATAGATTCCAATATCAAATTAACAAAGTAAATCCCTTTCAATTTTCAAATAAATAGGTTTCTCATTTCAAAGAGCATAAATAATATAATTCATGCTTTACATTTAAAAAGATTTAAATACTCTAGAAATTCAAGATTCACATTTCAAATGATGGAAATACATTTCAAAACATTGAATTCTCCTTGAACCCAATTGGACTTTACACAAAAGGAACTTTTCACAAAAATGGATTAAATAAACACTTTTATATAAAACAGTATATATAAATTCTCAAGTAATGTAAAATAGTTTACAATAATGGAATATATACAATTTAAATACAAACAAGAAAGAAACATAGTCATGCACCTAATAAGGTACGGAATTTCTAGGCTATAATGATCTCACACTCATAGTGAACATAAAATATGTACATAATCTCTTTGAACTCAGTCTAAAAAGAACTTATCACCATCTCCTAAGGGATGTGATGTACTAATATAATGTTCTAGAATGTTACAACTCATAAAGTGCCATCTAGATAACTCTCAAACTACCTAAGTCTTGTATGTGATCAAGTAAAAAACAATGTTGGGTAATTTATTTCAAGACTGCTTAAAATAAAATCAATCCCATTATCCATTTCAAATATTCCAATTTTCCTTTGAAAAATGGGTTTCTAAGCAAAAACATGCCTTTTCACGAAGATAAAACCCTAATTTTTCTATCAAAACATTTTGATCCATTTTTCATAAATTATTATTTGAAACCAATTCATGCAATTTCACAATCCAATCTCACAATTAAATTCATCAATTTAATTTTCAAATAAATTCTAACAATTTCATCACAAATCCCTAAATAATTAGAATTGGGGTTTTCAATAATTTTCCATTAATTTCATTTCACAATTTAAATTAAAAAATTTATGCTTTTCTAATTTCAATAACCACACACCAATTCAAGAGAATTGAAGGTTTTACAATTTCATGCCCATAACCCATTTAAAAACCCCAAGCTAAATGAATTGTTTTTTATATAACAAACCAATTGAAATCCATTTTAAACAAAAAACAATATCATTTAACTAACTCAGTCAAAATTAAACAAGTAATTTTAGGTTAATATAAATTTAGTATCAAGATGTAACCACCTACCTTTTTCTCACAGAAACATAAATCCCATGACGTACCCTCCAACAACAAAAAAGGCACAGAAGATCTAGGAACTAATCTTAGAAACATGATTTGAAAAAATCAGACATAGATCCCTCGAAATCAATAATATTCATAAATTCCATTAAAGTAATAGATAAAGATACAAAGATTCATGGAGAATGATTACTCAAAAAGGTACACCATGATCCCAACAAAAATCAGATGTTGAATGAAAAGGTTTACAGGGGTTATAGGATCCTAAAATCACATGGTGGAGGATCTAGGTCAAGATAAAGGAATCCTAGAGGAAGAACAAATGAAAATTTTAGCCAGGATACTTGTTTAAAAACCACCCTCAGTACTTTACATGATGTGTAACCCAATTACATGTCATGTAATTGATAATTTTCATAATCATTGAAAACACTATCGCCTTTTGATAAAAAATAGTTTTATTTTAATTTATTGTTTACACTTCATGTAAACATATTACATGGAATGTAAATCTCCATCCGGCTACAGAACTAGAAGATTTCATGCCAGAAATTCCAAAAAATATCTGAATTCACCATTACAGGTATTCATCCATTTCCTTTTCGACCCTACCTAGACAACTAAAAAGGAAAAATATGACAAGGTTGTTTCCATTGGATTTCGGGGATGACCGCCATTGATGGGAGGTTCAAACATTCTGATCGGTTTCTAATGGGTTTGTTCGTAGAACCAGAAACATCCAATGATTCCACATCCATTCAGACCTACTTTCCAAAGGTAAGTGCTCATTAGTTGTGGACTGATGAGGCTTAGGAATTTGCATTGGTCGAGAGGATGGGAGGTCAGACTCATCACACCTTTTTTAGAGGAATTATTGTCTACTCCAGGACTCTCTTTATAGATTTAAGTTATGTTCATGAATCCATATTACATTACCAAGTATAAAATAAGTTTTCCTTTAGATCTAACAATCAATGATCTATATGTATGAAATTTAGAGAATCTTTTATATGTATTTGAGGTTCTTCATTGATAGAGAATCATCGGTATTTATTAGAGATTCTTGGTCAATGGTACCCTTCGACATATTTATATAGAAGTCTCTTGGTCATTATGATGACCATGCTGGTTTTAAAGCCACTCAGTGGGGCACTTAAAGTTTATTGTCATTCAGAAGGACATGGATTATTTCAGAGTTGGGATCAAACCCGCAGACGGGCTACCTACGTATCCTTTGTTTAGAAAAGGAATCAGAACCCACATAGTTCGAGTAAGGGAGTATGATGTTTATGATTGATGGCTCAAAGAAGGATGTCATAATTACTTTTACACTCTAATCTTACGTGAGTCATGATCGGTGTGAGAAACAAGAGGTATTGGTAAAAAAATTAGACAATTGTTCCATGAAAGATGCAATCATAAGAAATAATGCGGAGCTTACGTATGTATGACTGCCCAGATAAATGAAAGGTTTGGATTTACTTTAGGGAAGAAATCTAGAAGCAGGGTCCATAAAGGTATATGTACTTTATGGAGATTTTGAATACTCTAACATGGGGATTACTCCTGAAAAAGAGGTCCAAATTAGGATAGGACTTATGATTTGGGTTTTACTCCTGAAAAGGAATCCCAGATCAAAGGTAATTTAGGGCTGGTTAATAGAAAATAAGACTGGGGCTTACTCTCGAAAAGGAGGCCCAGGTTAAGAGACTTTGAAAAATTAAGGTACTTGGGGATTACTCCTAAGGAGGATTCCCGTGTTTGAGACTGGGGCTTACTCCTGAAAAGGAATCCCAGGTTAAGAGAATTATGGTTGGGGCTTACTCCTAAGGAGGATGCCCAGATTTGAGAATTATGACTGGGGCTTATTCCTGAAAAGGATGCCCAGTTTAGGGGATCTGGGGCTTACTCCTAAAGAGGATTCCCAAATTAAGGATTCTATCATCTTAAAGGATGATGTTGAATGAATTAAATTTCAATCTTTAGTGACATAAAGATGTGTAAATCACTAGGTTTTGAGAGATTTTCTACAGAATTCCTTTTCGATATAGAAGTCAATTCAAGAAATCATGCCATAAATGGCTTTGAAGATTGTCTTGAAGACTTAATCTTGAATAGGAAAGGTGGAATGGCTCAAGAGGGGTGAAATAGGATAGAATGGCACCCAAAAAAGGCAGGGGCGCGCAAGTCCTGGCAGGCGCGCAGGTACTGCGTGGGCGCGCAAGTCCTGGTCACGCAGGTATGCCTGCGCGACATATGGGGTACTTGCGCGATGTTTAACCAGTAGGGTAATACTTGAGCGACTCTTGATTAAAGCCTTTAGAATCTTCTTGAGGTTCTTCCAGAAGAGGGGCACGCAAGTTCTATTGAAGGAGTAAGGAGGCGCGCAAGTGTGGCCTTTTCCCTTAAGGGTTATCCACTTAGGCACGCAAGTGTTGATGAGTTTCAACACTTAGGCCTTCCTCCCCCTCTTTAGATCTTCTGTTCTATGTAAGAAATTACCTTAGAAGTGCTTCGGAAGCTTTGAGAAGAGACTAGGGCGCCGGGAGCTCAAATCTGAGTTTCTGGAAAAAATCCTCCCTAAATGGGGGGCCCACAGGGTCTATTTATAGGCAGGAGAAGACCCCAGGCAGTTATCACTTAGGTCGCGCAAGTGACTTACGCGACCATCATGCGTCACGCAAGTAGACTTGCGCGATAGTGATATAACTTGCATGGAACATGTGCTCTTGATCCCTTGTTCATGCCTTTGTCAATTTTTGATGTTTTCTTCAAAGGATGAATCAATTTGTGCTAAGTCATTTCCCTTTCCATTCTTTTAGATAATGTGACGAAAAGGAGCGTCAACAAAAGTCCCCCCTCAGAGTTGGATCCAAAAGAAATGCGGATTTGACTCTGAGGAAAAGAAGAAAACCAATGGAAAGGCAGCGCGCAAGTTTGGGCGCACAAATGAGCTTTAGGCGCGTAGAATCTGGCGCGCAGGGGTATGGCCTTTAGTCGCACAGGATACGGCGCGCAGGGTTCGGTCCGCATCTATAAATAGAGGGCCTCCCTTCCATACAAAGCATCCGGATTTCCGGATTTCAAACCTTTGAGCTCTCGCTGCGCAGGTCACCTTAACCGCGCAGGTTGCTCTGTTTTCCGGTGTTTCCATGATGGCGTTCTGCTGTGAAGGTAACTTGACTTGCGTGGTGATACCTGCGCGCCCAATATTTGTGCGGCACACCCATACTTGCATGCCACTTTTTAGACTTGTGCGCCTTAATGCCTTTTCCATTTTTCTGAATTTTATTCACAATTTTTATGAAAAATAAACCCATTTAAGAGTTAGTTTATTCAAATTTTGTGCAGATTCAATGTCTCCCAGGAGAATTGGAACGACTGATGAACTTGCTAGCAAGCGTATTGATGACATGATGAATGTTGTTGTCCATGATTACTATAATATCTGCAACAACACTTTCCCAGATTTGGCTAAGTACTTGAAGAAATATCATCTTAATTTCCCATAGAGAATATACCTCTCCCTGTATGGTCATGGTCATCTGCAAGGAGTCAATGTTCCAAATGCAAAGAACTATACACCTGAAATGCATCTGCACTGCTACTCCTCTATTTCGATTATGTTGTGCATTAATAGTAACAATAATGGTGTGAACTTTCAAATTCTCCATCCATGCCATTTCCTTGCAGATATGAAAATGGCAAACCCATGGGCTGAAATGTTTTCCATTATCGGTTGGTGGAGAGAAGATAAACATGGCATTAGATAAATATCTGAAAAGAGTACTCTCTCTAAATGGATATTTACTTCCAATGCTCCATTCTCAAATCCATGTGTCCATCTTCCAAGTCTCTTGGACAGAAACAAAGTCACTGTTTGATCAGTAGAAAATTTTCTCAAACCGCACTCAAGAACATTCTTTTACAATTGTTCCAAGAAGAGCTGGTATCACTGAATCTCTTATTATATCCAGTTGAATGAATGAATTCCAGGTGGTTGCTGATGAAGCTCGGGATGCCGTAAATCAAATGAAGAGTTATGTTGAAAGCCTCTTGTAATTCTTGAAAAAGAGAAGAGACTCCAGTCTGTGGATGTCCTTATAACTCTTGTACATCAATGAAAAACACTTTCACCTTCACTCATTTGTACCTGCATTCTCTTTTGCTAAATTCTTTAGATTTTACCTAAGCCAATGGGCCTAGTAAGCATAGTTTGATTTTTTCTAGGATTAATGTAAATAACCCTACAAACTTCAAACATTTTAATTGCTCAATGTTACCTAAATCATAAAAAAGGTATGTTTAGTGAGCTGGGAACTTGACTTTTATTCAGAGTTCCCTTGTCTTTTCTGGGCAGTTTAAATTCATGCACGTCGGACATAAAAAGGATAATGTTTAAGGTCGAAATAGCTTTGTCCTAAATGGATTAGAATTGACTCAATTCCTTGACAACTCATCTGAAAACATAGTACCATACTCAAGTATGAGGGAAAATATGTAAGCTATGACTTAAGAATATTTGAATCTGAGAAATGACATGAAAAAGAGCTAAAAGGCATTAGAATAAGTAGTTTCCAAGAATAAAGTTACCACTATTTAACAAACCCGTTAGGGGGTTGAATTATGCAGGGCCACCTAAGGGCATTGGCTACATAGTTAAACAAAATAGTATCTTTTGGCTAACAAGTCTGTTATGTAGACTGTTTATGCAAGGCCTCCTATGGGCATGTGCTGCATAGTCAGGCAAAATAACTCTCAAAAATTTACTTTCCTAGTGCTAAAAGCTATTGAAAGTTTATGGAGATTCAAATCTTCCAAAGTATAGAGTTTGTTGTATGGAAAGAGGTACTTGAATATGGAGAAGATATTTTCAAACAAGATTATCAAATAATTGGATGAATATCACTCCTACGAAGGTCTGACCCAAACGTAAGGAAGGAGAATATAAACCATAGACTTGAATACCTTCAGATCCTGAAAAGGATATGGGACAAATATGTTAAGGATGACTATTTTTGAAAATCCCTACATAATGTCATTTAAGACAAATAAGGACAAAAGAGGCATTCTTCCCAAGAATTAAGTTACCATTATTTAACAAACCCGTTAGGGGGTTGAATTATGCAGGGCCACCTAAGGGCATTGGCTGCATAGTCAAATAATAGTATCTTTTGGCTAACAAGTCTGTTATGTAGACTGTTTATGCAAGGCTGCCTATGTGCACGTGCTGCATAGTCAGGCAAAAGAACTCTCAGAAGTTTGACATTTTTGTGACTATAAGTCGTGAAAAGGGTTATGAGGATCTTAAAATATTTAAGGTTAGGATTATGACACATAAGGATGCATATTTTTCAATGTATACAGAGATACACAGATCAATTCTAACCATAATCATGTTGTGGCTGAGTCCTTAATTGAAATGTTGGACTTCACTATGTATCCCATAAGGATGAGAATCAAGCCATACGTAGTTCTTAAACTACAGTTTAACGTCATGTGGGACAAAAGGATGAGAGATATTAGTTTAGGGTCATAGATCTTGGACCATTGTAAGAAATACACAGTGTGTGTTTTCATGGGGACTTTTCAGCCAAGGGACTGAAAGTGGAATTTGGGGTTAGGCCCATAGACTTGGGGCTAGATTCGAGGGACACTCGAATGTTCCTATGTATCCCACAAGGATGGGAATCAATCCCACGTAGTTCTAGAAATACCCTTTGTACAAATTTGGTTCGTACATATGAAGGGTGAGAGGGGACTTTAGTACAATGATGGTTTAACCCAAGATAAAAGGTTTGGGCGTTTCCATGTATGCACGTAGTCTTTGAAATGAAACAGGATTGAAAAATCAATGTAAATATTGGTTCCTCTCAGGTGAGGGTATCAAAGAATATTATATTTTATTATCACAATGGACAAAAGTGTTGTATAGTTTAACGTCGTATAACAAGGATGAAAGTGAACCAATGTAAAGATATTGATTCTAGGGGCGGTTTCATGAATCAACATCGTATGAGATGGAGGTGAACCGATGTGAAGAGATTGGTTTTGGGCTTGAACTTTGGGAGGTTGCCTACATACCCAGCCTAGAAGGAAAGGCTCAAAGTCTGTGTAGTTCAATTAAAGATTGAATTAATGATCAAGTTGTTCTTGGGGACGATGACCTAAAAATGATGTTGGGACTTACACATGGTTAGCGGCCCAGAGAGAGTGTTATGGTTGAGGTTTTCTCTAAGCTCACGTGAGTCATACTCAGTGTGAGAAAAAAGAGGTAACAACAACCTTAACGATACATAGTTTAATGTCATGTAGGACATATAAAAGGGACTATGCAGTTTAGAGTCTTGCAGTTAAGAATATTGGTGCTGTACAGTTTAGTGTCATGTAGCCGGGACAAAGTACAGTTTAATGTCATATAGGACATATCAAGGACTTTCTGTACAGTTTAGCGTCATGTAGTTAGGATGATGGGGAAAATAGAGTTTAATGTCATGTTTGAGAAAAGGGGGACTGTGTAGTTTAATGTCATGCAGTGAGGACAAAAGAGTACACCATTTATCATCATGTTGGACGCATTGGGGATTTTTCCACAGTTTAGCGTCATGTTGGATGAAAGTGAGAATAGTTTAAGGTCATATGCATGGACCGTGGATGGTTCAGTTTAATGTCATGCTAGACAAAAGTGTAGTTTAAGGTCATACAGGACCTTTGATGATTATGTAGTTTAACGTCTTTCTAGACGTAAGGGACTTTTATACAGTTTAGCATCATGTAGTTAAGACGTCACAGTTTAACGTCTTGATGGACGTAAGGGACTTTCAAATATTTTAGGGTCATATTCATGGACTGTTGATGATGCAGTTTAAATTCATACTGGACCATTGATTTAGTTTAAGTTCATACAAGACCTAGTTGCAGTTTTAGGTCATACTGAACCATTTAGGGAACTTTTTCACAGTTTAATGTCGTGTGGGACGAAGTTGCAGTTTAAAGTCATACTAGACCATTTCTGTATATTTTAACGTCATATATCAAGGATGAACTGATGCTGCACAGTTTAGTGTCATGTTGCAGGGACAAAGTACAAACTTTTCAGTTTATACAAAATACTTCTTCAAAAATCTGGCATTGGTTGGAGTACTGATGAGTTCTCTATCCATCGAGATTAATGAATAAGCTCCATTGGAGTCGACCCTATGTATTGAATAAGGTCCTTCCCATTTTGGCTCAAGTTTGGGAGGTTTCTTTCCTGGTATCATTGGAGTTCTGAGAACTAATACCAATTCTCCCTGAGTGAATGAACGAAGACGAACTTTTTTGTTAAAAGCTTGTGCTATTCTATTCTAATAGACTTCCAAGTGGTGCAAATTGCACAATCTTTTCTCATCTAACCATTCCAATTCATTCAATTGGTTTTAATATTGTTAATCAGTAGATGATTGATCACAAATGGAAGCTCTGAGTGAGGGTAGTTGAACTTCAATGGGAAAGACGGCTTCCATTCCATATACCAATGAATATTGAGTTGACCGAGTTGCAGTGCGGGTGGTAGTCCGATAAGCCCATAAAGCATGAAAGGGTTTATCAGGACATGACCTCTTATCTTTATCCACCATCTTTTGTAGTATATTTGAAAGAGTTTTGTTAAAGGATTCTATCTGGCCATTGGCCACTGCATGATACCGAGATGAATGGTTGGATTTGATGTTGTATTCTTGATACAACTTCTGCACCTCGGATGAACAGAAATTGGTGCCATTGTCCGTCAATATGGTTTGAGGGACACCAAATCTAGTAATGATGTTAGACTTGATGAAGCTAACAATGCATTTAGAACTGACTTCCTTGAGAGGTATTGCCTCTACCCATTTGGAAAAGAAATCAGTAGCAGTAAGAATGAACTTAAACTGCTTGGTCGTAGCCGAAGGGTAAGGTCCCACCACATCCATTCCCCATGTGGAAAATGGCCATGAGTATTTAGATGTATGAAGCAACTATAGAGGTTGATGAATGAAGTTGGCATGTACTTGGCATGAATGAAACTTCTTTGTGAAATTGACACAATCTTGTATCATTGAAGGAAAAAAGTATCCAAGCCTTCGAATCTGATCAGGCAGTCTATGTCCAGACTGGTGGGCACCACAGACTCCTGCATGCACTTCTTTTATGACAACCATTGTCTCTTCACCATAAATGCATCTGAAGAGAACTCCATCAAAACCATGTTTGTAGAGAATTTTCTCTAGGTGATCTGGGCTATCATAAAGAGTAAAATTAACCACACGTCACCGGATTTGTTCTTTCTCAGCTCTATTAGGTGGAAGTGTTCCATTTTGAAGGTATTCCCTGATAGGTGACATCCAGCCTGTAGTATGACTATACAGTTCAGGAATGGGACAAATTTCATTAATTTCCCTTGTTCTGATTTGAACATAAGGTGAAATTGCACAACGGTGGGCAATACTGATGGTTGTCTCATCCCGATTTGGATCTGCCAGAGTTGTGGCTATATTAGCCAATGCATCAGCTTGAGAATTTTTTGATCTTAGGACATAAGAAAATGTCAGTTCCAAAGGGAATTCTGCCATTAACTCTCTGAAGTAATCATACAAAGGGATTAGTTCTTCTTTTCTGATGGCATAATCCCCATTGACTTGTTTGATTACCAGGTCTGAATCGCCTTTCACCTTTAAGTGATTCACTTGTGCTTGAAGCGCTAATTCCAAGCCTATGAGGAGAGATTGGTATTCTGCTTCATTATTGGTACCACCTTCCCACAATAAGAAGGAATAAGGTAACACTGCCTTTTCTGGAGAAATGAGCACAATTACTAAGCCAACTTTGTTGAATTTAGGATTTTCCATTTTCCTCCCTGTTGGACTTCTGGAAGCACCATCAAAATACATTTCCCATGCCTAAGGACTTTCTTCAATAGAGAATACTTCCTCATCAGGGAGTTCAATATTTGAAGATGTATCTTCCACTAAAGGGTGTTCAGCCAGGAAATCAGCCCGAGCTTGGCCCTTTATCACCTTTTGAGACACATACTGAATGTCGAATTGCTGCAAAATAACTTCCCACCTTACCAGACGTCCTATAAGAATTGGAAGACTAAGGATAAATTTGAGCGGGTTATTGTGAGATACTAATTGGACCTCATGATGTTGCAGGTAGTGTCTCAACTTCTGAACTGCAAAGATTAATTCCAGGAAACACTTCTCAATACTTGAATATCAGGTTTTTGCTTCAAGCATGGTTCGACTGAGATAGTAGAGACTGTTTTCATTCCCAGCATCATTTTTTGAGCAAGAAAGGCACCGAATGATCGCTCTAGAGCTGTCACGTAGAGGATAAGTGGTCTTCCTTCAACAGGTGGAATGAGTACCGGTGGACTCAAGAGGTATTTCTTGAGAATATCAAATGCTTCTTGACATTCTTCAGTCCACTGGTAAGTGACTCCCTTCTTCATCAATTTGGTGAAGGGTAAACTCTTGCCCGCCTAATTGGCGATGAAACACCGAATATAGGCTAAGTTTCCCTAAATTACTCTTAATTATTTCAAATTTTGAGGAGGTGACATACCAAGGATTGGCTTGGCCTTCTTAGGATCTACTTCAATACCACTATGGCGTACAAAAAAGCCGAGAAATTTTCCTAAAGTTACCCCAAAAATACATTTTAAGGGGTTCATCTTCAAATTATGTTGTCAAAACTTGCAAAATATGAATTCCAAATCAGCCAAGTGATTATAAAGTTGTTTGGATTTAACTACCAAATCATCTACATAGTATTCAACAAAATTCCCTAAGAAGGGTTTGAAGATACGATGCATGGCACGCTGATAAGTTGCACCTGCATTCTTTAATCCAAAGGGCATTACCCGGTAGCAAAACACACCCTGAGGGGCTCTGAAGGCTGTAGATTCCTCATCCTATGGGGCCATTCGGATCTGATTATATCCAGAATATCCATCCATGATTTAAATTGCTTCATAGCCAGCTGTTGCATCAATTAGAAGTTCTGTAATCGGAACTGGGAAATCATCCTTAGGAAAATGCCGATTAAGATCTCTGAAATCGATGAAAACTCTAATTTGTCCGTTCTTTTTCTTTACAGGGACAATATTAGCCAACCATTTGGGATATTGAACTTCTCTGACGAAGTTAGCTTTGATAAGCTTATCCACTTCAGCTTCAATTTTGGAAGCATAAGTTGGGTGTGTTCTTCTCGCGGCTTACTTAAATCCTCAATGTTCTTCTGGTAAACCCAAATGATGAGTAGCAACATCAGGACCAAGCCCGGGAATTTTTGTATAATTCCAAGAAAATATATCTCTATTTTTCTTTAGAAAAGAAATATACATCTCTTTCTCTTCAAGAGTCATGGCCGCACTGATTAAAGTGGGGCGTGGATCTTCTTTTGTACCCAAATTTATTTCTCTGAGTTCATCCACAGTGGTAGAGATACCCTCTTCAAATGTTGGAGGAGCATCTCTGAGATCTTCCTCTTCTTCTTCATAATGTGTTATTTCTTCCTTTTCTACTTGCATAGTAGATGATAAAGTAGAATTCTCATGATCCGAAGAGATGTCAAAATTTCCATATCTTGAAGAAGAAGATTCCACTTCCGACCCGATTGATGATGAAGGGTCTTCTTTGGGTAATAAAGAGGAAAGGATGGATTGAGAATCGACTACATTGTTCACCTCCGATGTTTCTATAACTTCTTTTGGCCTAATTGGAAAAGCATAGACTTGATGGATTTCGACAGATGAAATGAAGATGTCACCATTTGTGCTTTCATCACTGGTTGGTAGATTACCAATTTCTCCCATGTTTTCTGGCTCGATTTCTGTAATTGACATTATGGATCTTTCCATAAGAGTATTTTTATTTGGGTCTATCTTTTCAATTTGACTGATAGGCAACACATAATCTGTACTCACACGTGTAAATGGATTTACTGGAATTTTTTCCAAACCATATGGAGCATTAACTTTGGTAATCTCCTTTGTTATGGATTTCTCCCTTTGCTTCATGTGATAGAATTCCGACTCAATGTATTGAGACTCACATGTCTTGAACGGGGCCTTATCACCATAAAATGTCCCAACTTGACCATAAAAAAAATATTTGAGACATTGATGATATGATGAAGGGATAATTGCATGTTGATGTAGCCAGGGTCTTCCAAGAAAGATGTTGAAGGCTGAGTCTTGATCAACAACCATGAAATATGAATTGGATACAAAATCTCCAAACTGAGTTCTGAGTGTAACCTCACCTAGTGGTTCTTGTTCATTTTTATCATATCCTTGTAACATCATGGTAGAAGGAGATAAATCAGATTTCGTGAGGCCCAATCGACAAAGTGTACGAATGAGCATGAGGTTGACTCCTGAACCATTTTCAATGAAAACTCTTCGAACATCCACGCCATTTACCTTGATAGACAAGTACAATGGTCTAATATGTCCATGCACAACATCATCTTCATCTTCATCAGTAAAATATATTATTGCATGGAATTCTGCAGGATTATTCTCTATGTGATAGACTTCAGCTGCAGCAATTTTAGTTTCAAACTCTGGAGGACTTGAAAAAGCCTCGATGAGTGCTTCCCTAAGATCTTTTGATAGATTCAGAGCATCCAGAATTGATAACTTGGATGGCACTTGGGACAAGTGTTTCAATATATCATACTTTTGATCCAGAGGTCTGTGTTTCCCAATAGGAATATGTGGTTTAGCAAGTACCGTGGAAGCATATTCTTTGGAAGTTGATGCATCTTGTATTGGGATAGGAGTTGGAAATATTCCTAGTTTTGGAAAATTAGACTGATTAGATCCATTTATTTTCTGAGAGGAAGAAGATGCAACCTTTAACTGGATATCCAAAATAACTATTCCAGGACTGAATTTTCTATTGTTAGAAGAACTTACTTGTTCTTGCTAAGCTCGCTGAAGGGCTCTACCATGAGTTTCTGCCGCGTACACAGTTCTAGTAGGGGTAGAATTGGAATAGTGGCTTCTGAAATATCCACGTCTTCCCTTGTATCCTGAGCCCCTGGAACTTCCTCTGATTCCTCTGTTTGATACAAGGAATTCAGGCTCATTGAAATCGAAACTTCTACTGGCATATGGATCTGTTAATTGAATCATATTAACAGAACCAAAGATTAAATCTTCGTTTGATGAAGACTATGCCTGATTAGCCTATTTAGGTTGTGCCGTTTGGTGGGGCGGTGACCATGGCTTTGAAGTAGATGGCATAAAGTCCTCCAAAGTCAAAGACAACTTAGGCTTTGACACATAATCACCTTCTTCTGATTCTTTTTCTTTCATTGAATCATGCTGTTTCTTTGAGGACTTTCCCTCTGATGAAGAGGGTTTTGCCACAACATTCATGGTAGAAGACACAATTGGTTTCTTTAATTTTGTTCGCAAAATAGGATTATTTCTATTGATTGTCTTTCTGACCATCCAATCATCATACTTCTGTGCATTTTTTCTTTTGACTTATTTCCATTCACCTTCATCCTCTGGAACTGTAGTAGTGACACATGCTACTTGGGCTGAGGAGCCTTTCAATGTGACTTGTCCCGAGTCGGCCATCTTTTCCAGGAGGTCTTTAAAGACAAAACACTCCTGGATGTGATTCCCCAACATTTGATGAAAAGGGAAATAATTAGGACGTTCTTCATCTCCTTTCTTGTTTGACCTGTTGGGTATTGGCAATTGAACCAAATTTTTTTCCAGAGCCGAAATGAAATAACCAGGAACTTGTTCATTTTGAAAAGATTATGTTTTTCTCTTCAGATCCTCAAATTGTTTTCGTCTTTGATCTTTTTGATCATCTGGATGAAAAGGCATTTTTTGCTGGCGCTCAGAAGGTGGAGCCCTTCGATAAGATGAAGGTTTTGAGGTAGAAACAGGTACAGGTGCTTGTTTAAGAATAACTGTAGCAGTTTCTTCTTTACCCATTCTCCTTCCTAGAGCTGATGGAATTACATGAGATTTAGCCTTAGCCTGTATAAGGGAATCTTGAATCTGCTGAGTGATTGAAGTAAGGTCTCGAAACCCTCCTGTGTATTTCACAGGGATTAACGGCG
Organism: Viscum album; assembly: GCA_963277665.1. Taxonomy (NCBI): domain Eukaryota; kingdom Viridiplantae; phylum Streptophyta; class Magnoliopsida; order Santalales; family Viscaceae; genus Viscum; species Viscum album. The sequence continues at coordinate 1,502,042,013 of OY728135.1, forward strand.
TGCGTAATTTGTCACGCAGATTTGACACACAGATTGGAAACAATTCTTCTTGAGGGAGTGCTAAACTCAAGGAATATGTTAATCCCTTCCATCGAGCAATGAAATCAGAGACCCTTTCATTCTCCCTTTTCTTACGGTTTGTAAGATCGAAAATTTTTGTCTTTGGCAAAGTTGAGCTGAACTGAAGGAGTAATTTTTGGGGAAGATCCTCCCATCCGGTAATTGACTGGGATTGCAAGCTTGTATACCAAACAAAATCTAGTCCTTTCAAGGTTCGCACGAAGCATCTGAGTTTCACTGCTTCTTGCTACTCCAAAGTTCCCATCATAGGATCGCAACAAGACATGTAATGCGTCAAATGTTGTTCACGATCACCTGATCCATTGAAAATAGGGAATACAGGGTTCCCAAAACTAGATGGAGGAGAAATTGAATCTACCCATTCAGGGTAAACTTTCTTTTCTAGTTGAACATGCGCACGTTTCCCTTACATAGTTTCCAACCAAGATGTTAATGACTCAATAGTAGTTATTAACTTTTGAGAAACATCCGATTGAACTTGGACTTGGGTAGGTGCAATGACTGGAGCTTGGACAGATGTTGAGATTGGTGCTGCGACTAATGGTAGCACTGCCAACTGTTGTTGCAATTGACCCGTAGGATTAGACCTGTGAGGGTGTACTGAGAGAGGAGGATATTCTTGATCCATCTTAGTAGCTGCAACAAATTCCTTTGGCTGACTGACTCCAGCATGCTTAAGAATAAGACTACTCTGAAGTAGTTCTGCATTCAACCATCTTAATTCCTTCATTTCTTCCTCCTTTTGTGCAAACCTTTGCTCTAGTGAGAGCGATTGACCTTATCCAGAGGAAGGATATGTAACCTGGTTCTTTCCCTTCCCTTTGTTGGATCCTTTTCGGAGAGGTGGAAGTGGGTTACTCGAAGGATTACCTAGGTTCTGAGTAATCCTTTGATTTAGTGTACGCACACCTTCTTCATTTGTGTCAGTGCGTACATCTTCTTGAGCAGGAACTTCTTCATCTGAATCCCCTGAGTGAGCCGCATCTGGTGGATCAACAACAATGGCATTAATGACATTGATTGATTCATAACTCATCGCATCCCTTCTATCATCATTTCTATGATATTGTCTTCTTCCATGTCTTTGATGGGACATTTCCTTTTGTTGATTCGATCCCTCAAGAACTTCTTGACGAACCGTAATTTGGAGGGAGTCTCCTGATAATTTGGCCCTTCATTCCTGTTGAGGTTTCTTCCCCAATCGAGAAAAGATAGACTTTCTCTAAGGAGGGGATTGATGATTTGAAAAAGTCCCCAGTCCAGTGGACTGGGGCTGTTCCTACAGTTCTCGCTCAACTCCTTGAATCCTATTTATTGATTCTGGGGGTTGGTTTAAAAGAGTCCCCAGTCTGGCAAGCTGGGGTGGTTCTTGACATGTTATGTCTGTGACTTTCTTGAAATTCCTCCTAATCTTGCGAACCTTAGTCTGGAAATTAGCTGGATGCATTAACCTATATCCGCTCTTATCACCCAGTTAAAAAGACTGTTGGATGATTTCTGACACTTTTGTCACTTGGTGACGTGCTTTATCCAAACAAGAGGCCTGTTTGATATTCTCGTTTGCTTGATGCAAGAGTAATTCAATAACTTGTTCTCTGTATTCTTGATTTTGAGAGGAACTAGTTGAAGCCTGTTCTTGGTCAAGATTTTGATTACAAACAAAGCCCATTGACTGGAGCCGGTTATGGACAATAACATTGCATGAGACCATTTTCGGCGGGCTTTGCTGTCTGGAGAGCACTATGAAATGCAGTACTCCATGAAATGGCATCCTCTGACACGAATACCAGATGGGGCACTGGAAATTAACTGAAACAATCTTCTTAGTGCGCCAAGGCATGAACGTTTAAGGGCTCTCTGCTGCTTTTCAGCCTTCGGATATCGAGAGATTGATAGAGACGCCAAATCAATCTGACGTTGTAACCCTTCTATTATCTTAAGATTATTTTCATATTCATCATAAGATAATACTTTCTTTTTCAACTGACAAAGAGTTTTCCATATGTTGAGAAGAATATCAAAAATTCAATCTTCCATCAACATTTCTAGAATATTATACTAAGAGTCAGCCAAAGGCCAAAACATGACTGGAACTTCACCTTTCGCCAGTTGTTTTCTCATGTTCAGCATTTCCTCTTTATCATTTGATAAAGATTCTTCTACCTGATTTGACCAGAGTTGGTGTTTCCTTGTTTCTTCATTGGATTCAACAAAATTGGTAGAGAAATCATTGATCAAACTAGAAGATTCATGACTTAGGGGTGGTTCAGAAAATGACCTACACCCTAGGCTATCTTCTGATTGAGAAAGTATTTCACCTACTAGCGATGAAGCTTCATACATGACTGGTTTTGCATTCGCAAGTGCCTCAAGATAAGAGGGATTTCTCGGCAATACATTGTCCACTGGAGCATTTTCCGGGCAATGTGCATTACTACTGCGGAGAGGACTTTCGCAGTGAAATTCATCATCATGGGGAGCACCACCATAATGGGTTACAACAAAAGATGAGATCTTTTTCTCCTTTGTCTTCTGACCACACAGAGGGTTTATGTGGATCTCATCTGAAGATGAAACTTCAAGATCTACCGAATGGTCATGAAGAAAGCATTCATGAGGAAGTGTCTGTTGAAGACCTTCGGAATTAATGTTCCCACTATTGGGAAATGAGGGAGTAGAATCTTGAATTTCAATAGATAATTGTCTGAGGGCTTCAAGAACTCCAGCATCGAGCAAGGCCTTGTTACAGATTGGCTCTTGATCTCTTTACTATGCTGGGAAGGTCTTTTTCTTAGACACCTTCTTACTCGCCTTAGAAACCACTTCTTGACGAAAGTGGCTGCTCTGAGCAGGTGTATATGCCTGATCATGAAAGATGGCCAGGTTAGGCTGACAATCTATACTCAAATCCAGTGTATGTGCCTGACTTGGCCATCCGTATGATATGGGGGAGTATGCCCCACAACCCTCTTAGACTGGAACAGATGTGTGTCTCTGTTCCGGAGTGAATTGTTGATGTGTCACTCCACTGGTAGGGATAGATTTATGTGTTTTTCCCTGAGATGCCGCTGAAGTTGTTATAATATCCTGGAAGGCATCCAGAATATGAGCAGGGATTTGCTTCTGCTATTTCACCATTGATATAATATGCTTGGTGACTTCAGCTGTCAGAACGGGAATATACGTCCATTCCGGGCTTGGAGCAGGTGTATGGGCCTGCTCCTGTCCTCCTTTTCCTTTCAGTGAATCCTGACAGTACTCAAGTGCGGGGGCAGAGAGTTGAGTCTGCCTCCTATTTGTTGTCGGGGATTTCCGACTAACTTCTCCGAATGCTACCAAGAAAGACTGTTGGTAGGATTGATTAATACCAGCAGGTGTATGTGCCTGCTGATTGCACTTCACCAAACGTGGTTGACGAGATCAATCATACGTAGTTAGATGAGCCTGCTGACTAGATCATGATGTATAGATAGGTGTATGTTCCTGCCTGTAGTACTCCACCAGAATTGCCTGGCGGGATTGGCATGATGCTGCCAGACGATTCTGCTGGATAGCGGAATTAAAATGGGCAGGTGTATGTGCTTGCTCGTTTCTTGCCACCAAGTTAGGTTGGTGGACTTCTCTGGAGATGGCAGAGATGAGAACCTGCTCACTATTGACCGGATTCCGCCTCTGGTGGTTCGCCTTGCTTGCTCGGGTTCGAGGAACCTGAGCCAAACGCCTAGAGTCGGTACCCTCATCATGTTGAGGGTGCACTGCCGCACGAGTCTGGTGGCGATTGTTGGTGGGAGCCCTTGGGAATGACTCCTGTCTGTTTTAATTAAGGCCCTGAGGGACCTGCTCATTCACCTCCCCAAAATAAGGGAGTAAATGGTGATTGCGTTCCGGGGATAACGACCCGAAACGGTTAGAGATGGTAGTCATAACCACCTTCTTCTTGATCACTGGTCATCGTTGTCCGGACGACCGATGTGATTTATTTACTTGGAGGGCTTTTCGGGCAGCCTCCAGAGTTGGGATGGTACCGTGTTGACGGTACTCCTTAACCAGCCGTTTGATACCCCGCGTTGAAGACGCTGAGTAGGTGATATCGTCCTTAGAACGGATGATGATCCAGCAGGAGTAGCAGCAGTGGCATTTGCAGTTGTAGTATTCACAGGTGTGAACTTGAGAGCATCCATTCTATAAATGTAGAAGATCTTGAAAAAGAGTGAATGTTTGATATAACATACGTAATCAAGATAAATTCAGCCACTACATCTTTTGGATGAGCACATTTGTCAATTATTGTTTTTTTTGGCCCTCTCAATGAGTTTTAAATAGGGGCCTAACAAATGGGTAAAACATTATTTTAACTTGGTTAAGGATTCACGTCGGGTTCATCATTTTTGTTTCCCTCAGAATTCAGGGATGACCCCCTTTGATGGGAGGTTCAAACGTTCCGATCGGTTTCTAACGGGTTTGTTCATAGAACCGGAAACATCCAATGATTCAACATCCATTCAGACCTACTTTCCAAAGGTAGGTGCTCATTAGTTGTGGACTGGTGAGGCTTAGGAATTTGCATTGGTCGAGAGGATGGGAGGTCGGACTCATCACACCTTTTTGAGGGGAATTACTGTTTACTCCGGGACTCTCTTTATAGATTTAAGTTATGTTCGTGAATCCTTATTACATTACCAAGTATAAAATAAGTTTTCCTTTATATCTGACAATCAATGATCGATATGTAGGAAATTTAGAGAATCTTTTATATGTATTCGAGGTTCTTCATCGATAGAGAATCATCTGTATTTATTAGAGATTCTTGGTCAATGGTACCCTTTGACATATTTATATATATGTCTCTTGGTCATTATGATTACCATGCTGGTTTTAAAGCCACTCAGTGGGGAACTTGATGTTTATTGTCATTCAGAAGGACTTGGATTATTTCAGAGTTGGAATCGAACCCGCAGACGGGCTACCTATGTATCCTTTGTTTAGAAAAGGAATTAGAACCCACGTAGTTTGAGTAAGGGTGTATGATGTTTATGATTGATGGCTCAAAGAAGGATGTCATAATTACTTTTACACTCTAAGATCACGTCAGTCATGCTCTGTGTGAGAAACAAGAGGTATTGGTAACAAAATTAGACAATTGTTCCATGAAAGATGCAATCATAAGAAATAATGTGGGGCTTACGTATGTATGACTTCCCAGATAAATTAAAGGTTAGGATTTACTTTAGGGAAGAAATCCAGGAGCAGGGTCCATAAAGGTATATGTGCTTTATGGAGATTTTGAATACTCAAGCTTGGGGATTACTCTTGAAAATGAGGTCAAAATTAGGAGAGGACTTATGATTTGGGTTTTACTCCTGAAAATGAATCCCAGATCAAAGGTAAATTAGGCCTGGTTAAGAGAAAATAAGACTGGGGATTACTCTTGAAAAGGAGGCCCAGGTTAAGAGACTTTGAAAAATTAAGGGACTTGGGGCTTACTGTTAAGGAGGATGCCCATGTTTGAGACTGGGGATTACTCCTGAAAAGGAATCCCAGGTTAAGAGAATTATGGTTGGGGCTTACTCCTAAGGAGGATGCCCAGATTTGAGAATTATGACTGGGGCTTATTCCTGAAAAGGAGGCTCAGCTTAGGGGATTTGGGGCTTACTCCTAAAGATGATGCCCAAATTAAGGATTATCTCATCTTAAAGGATGAGGTTGAATGAATGAAATTTCAATCTTTAGTGACATAAAGATGTGTAAATCACTAGGTTTCGAGAGATTTTCCGCAGAATTCCTTTTAGATAAGGAATTCAAATCAAGAAATCATGCCATAAATGGATTTAAAGAGTGTCTTGAAGACTGAATCTTGAATAGGAAAGTTGGAATGGCTCAATAGGGGTGAAATAGGCTAGAAGGGCCCCCAAAAAAGGTAGGGGCGCGCAAGTCCTGGCAGGCACGCAGGTACTGCATGGGCGCGCAAGTCCTGGTCGCGCAGGTATGCCTGCGCAACATATGGGGTACTTGCGCAACATTTAAACAGCAGGGTAATACTTGAGCGACTCTTGATTAAAGCCTTTAGAATCCTCTTGAGGTTCTTCCAGAAGAGGGGCGCGCAAGTGTGTCCTTTTCCCTTAAGGGTTGGCCACTTAGGTGCGCAAGTGTTAATGATTTTCAACACTTAGGCCTTCCTCCCCCTCTTTAGATCTTCCGTTCTAGGTAAGATATTACCTTAGAAGTGCTTCAGAAGCTTTGAGAAGAGAATAGGGTGCCGGGAGCTCAAATCTAAGTTTCTGGAAAAAATCCTCCCCGAATGGGGGGCCCACAGGGTCTATTTATAGGCAGGATAAGACCTCGGGCGGTTATCACTGAGGTCGCGCAAGTGACTTACGTGACCATCATGCGTCGCGCAAGTAGACTTGCACGACAGTGATATAACTTGCACGACACATGTGCTCTTGATCCCTTGTTTATGCCTTTGTCAATTTTTGATGTTTTCTTCAAAGGATGAATCAATTTTTGCTAAGTCATTTCCCTTCCCATTCTTTTAGATAATGTGACAAAAAGGATCATCAAAAAAGGTTTATAACATAACTATTTGAAATGTAATGTGATGTTACAACCTCCCCACCATAAAAACTTTCTATCCCTATAAATTATAAGAAGAAGCTTCCATGCCAAAAAGTTTAGGTCACTACTCTCTCATCAGTGCCTCCCTCTCCCATGTCTCATGAGAATCAGAACTATGTTGTCATAGTACACAAACCAAAGGTATCATCCTCCCACAAAGTACCTTGGTTTCAGAATCAACTATACCAACTGGCTTTTTAGTTACAAATAAATTAGGATCAACCTCAAGATCACTCTAGCTCAAAACATAAGATAGATCAGAAAGATACTTTCATATCTGAGATATATAGAACATGTCATGTATCTACGTCAGCTATAGTGGAAGTTCTACACGATAAAAAACCTTACCCACCTACTCAATGACATCAAAAGGTCCAAAAAAATGAGGAGAAAATTTACCTTTCTTCCCAAGCTATCGAGAACCTAACCAGGGTGAAACATTCAAGAACACCTATCCACTAACTAAGAATTACAACAACCTTATTTGATGATCAACATAAGACTTATATTATTACTGTGTCATCAACATTATATGATGAATCAACTAAATATTTGTTGTTGTCTCTTGGACCAAGCTTGATAAAACTAAATAACTTTCACTAATATATGACCATCACAATGGATATTTACATGGCCATCCATACAATGCCTCAAAAAGATCCATTTTTATCCAAGACTGGTACCTATTGTTATAAGAAAACTCAACTTGACCCAAGTGATAATCCCAAACTCCACCAATGTTAAGGACACAAGAAAAAATCATATCCTCAAGAATATAAATAGATCTATTTATCTGGATATCCAACTACAGATGGTATGTCATACTCAAATAGACATGAGATCCTAGTGCCTCTTGAAGGATTCTCCAAAAATAAGAACTAAACCGATGATTCCTATCAGAGACTATAGCAGATGGAACTCCATATAATTGAACAATCTTGTTCACATAGAGATTTTCCAACTCCTCGACTTTGGTTGTATCTCGAATGGGTATAAAGGGAGACAACTTGGTCAACCTATCAATCACAACCCATGTTACACTCTTCTTTCTCTGGGTACATGGAAACCCAACCACAATTTCCATTGAAATCTCATCCTACATCCAAGTAGGGATTGGAAGTGGTTGAAGAAAACCCAAAGGTTTATGGTGTTTGGAATTCACCTGCTGGAATGTACAATAATGTGAGAAAAACTCAACAATGACACAACTCATTCCTATCCACTAGAATCGACATTGCATATCATTGAACATCTTAGTGGTTCCTAGGTTCATATCCTATTTGGAGTTATGGAAATCTCACATCAGATATTTCCTTATCAAAGATGGTACTAGAAAGCGATTCTGATAGCATAGAATATCCTATTTATAGAATGATGATTGGGGGACTATATCGCCACTATAAAGAGATTCTCTAATTCTGTAGAACTCAATATCAAGCTATTGATACTAAATAATCATTTCGATAAAATCAGATATTAACTAAACTCTTGCCAAGGAAACCTCGACCCCTTTCGCTTAAACTCAAATATGAAACTATGAAAAAATATCCATCAAGTTCCACTCCTCTAAAGATTACTTTACTTCATAAATTCGAAGATTCCTACTTAAAGTATCTTCATTGACATTCCCTTTCACCGAGGTATAAGTGATTTTGAAATCAAAAGACTAAACGTATTCCACCCAATGCTTCTATATGAGATTTAAATATTTTTAAAATAATATATAACTAAATATCAGGTGGTAAGAATACATTGTAAACCTTTATCCATAAATTCAATGCCACCAACTCTTATGTTCATGCGTGACAGCTGCAAGTTCAAGTTCATGGGTCAGATAATTCTTCTAGTGTGGTCTAAGCTGATGTGATCCATAAGAAACGACATGATCACCCTACATAAGAACACAGCCCAAACCTAAACATGATGCATCACAGAAGACCGAATAGCCCAGACCAACCTATAGAAGAGTCAACATAGGTGTAGTATTAAAATTACATTTCATCTCAATAAAATAATTCTCACATTTTTCGTCCCAAGAAAATTTTACCCCCTTCTAAGTTATAGAAGTTATTGGAGAATCCAACCTCGATAAGTACTTGAAAAAAAAATATCTAGATAAACCCAAGAATATCTGAATCTTGAAGACATTTTGTGGTTTCTCCCAAGTCATAACATCCTTCACCTTCTCAGGATGAACTGATATACCTTGTTCACCCACCACGTGTCCCAATAATTTCACTTCCCGAATCTAGAAATCACATTTCAAAATCTTATCATAAAGTCGGCGATTTCTTAAAAAACATAGAACTATTCTCAGATGGTGCACATGATCCTCATCAGACATAGAGTAAACAAGGATGTCATCTAAAAATAATTCCATGAAAGTATATAGATACTCATGGAAAAAAATCTATTAACTCTATAATGACTACAGGAGTATTGGTTAGACCAAAGGGCATAACAAGGTACTCATAATCACTATACCTGCACTGAAAGGTAGTTTTCTGAATTTCGGGATCTTTTATACTAAACTGATGGTAACCAGAGTGAAGATAAATCTTTGAGATCCACTTCTACACCTTCAACTAATCAAATAGATCACCAATTCATGGAAACATATACTTATTCTTTACCATCACTCGATTGATCATTCGGTAATAAACACATAGGTGAATTAAACCATCATCTTTCTTAACAAAGAGAATTTGTTCTACACAAGGTGACACGCTTGGGAATATATATCCTTTCTCTAAAAGATCATCCAACTGGGACTTTAACTCTTTCAGTTCAGATGGTTCTATGTAGTAAGAGGGAATATAATCTGGTTGAGTATCAGGCATTAAGTCAATGGAAAACTCAACCTCCCTTACTAGTGTAAAACCAGAGAAGTTAGAAGGAAACACATTGGGAAACTAAATGACCACTGGAGGGAGGTCACTACTCAAATATTCCCACTCTATATCAAAGGAAAAAACATATATCACTTTCCCTAACTCCGTATAAGAAGGTCCAGGTCTTCTTGAACTTGGGTCCCATTATACTTGGAAGAAGTGACACACACCACTGGGTGTAGTAAAGGAGACCCTTCAAAGATAAAAATAAATCTAGGATTTATTGGAAATGATCCAATCCATACTAAATATGGCATCAAGAATTTTAATGTCAAGAACCATAAAAATCTATGCAATATCAACATCTGATAGAGAAGAAATACAAACAGGACTATGGAGGCTCTACTCTCTCTTCATGCCAAGGGGTATAGTAATATACCTTGCACAAATTAAAATCACTATATAAAGATTAATAATATTAACAAAATGGGTTGAAATAAATTATTGAGATACACTGGTATCAAATAGATCATTCACTAAAGATGAATCTATAGTAATGGTACATCTCACGGTCATTAGACTCGTATCCACTTCCATTGGAAACTCTTCCACTGCGTGAAGAATCGTCATTCCAGATTCATATGGCTAGAACCCTTTTTCACATGAAGAATATGATTTACCAATATTTTTAAGAGGATATGATGATCTTATTATGAAATGTGGAGTAGAGTAGATATGGAATAATCTCTATAAGCGCCTTGAACATCTGCAGGAGCCATGGTTCTTGGATGCCTCAGTGCAAACCCGTTTTGAATTTCCTTTCTTTCCACACTGGTAGAAAATAAAAGAACTTAGTACTAGCATGGTATAAGGTCTAGAATGACCCTATCATTGAAAAATACCTTGATAATAATCACACTTCCTCTTTCCCTTAAAGGAACTCACACTACCACTATGAGAGAAAGAAACTCCCGATAACACTACCCTACCAGCAAGGTCCATCTCAACCATCAGCACTCTACCCAGTAAATTTGAATAATAATTAATCTTTAGTAAGAAAAAATGAGAATGAATATCTTGAATAATTTCGAAATATAACCTTTTATCCTTCAACTTCTCGTTTGATACGATCTCAGGTGTGAAATGCATGAGTTCATCAAAAAAAATTTCTTACTCTATCATAGTATTATCTACCTAGTCAATCTTGAAAAACTATATATCCTTTCTTAAAAATATCAAATATGAATGTAACTTATTGGTGAAAAGAACCTTGAATTCATTCCACTCTAATACCTCATGCTTCTTTGTCATCAACATAGTGTCCCTACATCTTCTGCTCGGTCCTTCCGGCATGAAGGTGGCTCACTTAACATTGATTTTGTCATGTGTGTCCAAGAACCCAAACAAGAATTCCATACTGCTCTACCATTCCTCAGCCTCTTGAGGATCATTTGATCTTTTGAATGATGATGGATTATGGGAAAGGAACTCTTGAGAACAAATTTTTGGAACATCCCTCTGAGGTTCCGCAGCTTGAGCCTGAATAGGAACTAGAGGTGGGGTATATACCAAATCATGGGTACTGTGTACAATCACCTAAACTAGATTAATATCTACTATAGGATTCTCTTGATAAGATTTAGTAGTATCTTCCTCCTAGATTTGATTCACATGTCTTCTTATAGGCATGATGCTACACAAAATTAGTAGACAACAAGAAGACATAAATTTACACTCAAATAGATAAACAAGGGAGATTAATCCCAATAGATAGGTTAGACAAGATTTTGATTTCTATATATCCAAATAAAATCATGTAAAATACTCTAACAAATCCACAAGATTCCTTTCCCTAACCATCCCTGGAAACATAAGGTTCATTGCGGTGAGAGTTGGCCAAGCACTCAATCACAACTACCTCCTAAGCCCTGATAATATTTCACAATTCATACTGACTTCAAGACAAGAAGTTTAAACATTTCCTTTGATACCAATTTATCAAAAAAAATTCCCGAGTACCCTGTTAACCCAATAAACAAGATGGAACTAACATATCCTGAGGGGTTTTCTTGATCCTCAGGGGTTGACGACTAGCACCTGGTATCATATGAACTTAAAGTGGGAATCGTTTTTCCACAAACATTATAGAAGTAACAGAAACAAGAAAGTATGTATATCCAAATAAACTCAACTTGAAGTAATGTAACAGAAGTCAAATAGGAATTAAATCCCAAAGTACTATAATAAAATTACCAAAATAGGGAAAAAAACCCACGTCCCAACTCATAATCAACTCACTAAGTCCATGGTTCAATAGCTGCATCCACCTCCAATAGATCATTTTCCCTTAATCAAACATAGAAGGAGATAATATACAAACACCCAAAGTCACAATTAGGGTGTGATCCAAATCCTAATATTATTTCACCAAATATTCCATAATATATTCCAATATCAAATTAACCAATTATAGTTCTTTAAATTTTCAAATAAACAGGTTTTTCATTTCAAAGAGCATAAATAAAATTATCCATCATTTACATTTCAAAATATGTAAATAATTTATTAATTCAATCTTTACATTTAAAATGATGGAAATAAATTTCAAAAGATTGAATTTTCCTTTAACCCAATGGCACTTTACACAAAAGGAACTTTTCATAAAAATTGGTTAAATAAAAACTTTTATATAAAAGAGTTTATATAAATTCTCAAGGCATGTAAAATAGTTTACAATAATGGAAAATGTACATTTTAAATAAAAGCAAGTGATAAACATGTTCATGTTCCTAATAAGGCATAAAAGTTCCATGCTATAAGTATCCCACACTCATAGTGAATGAAAAATATGTACATACGCCCCATTGAACTCTAGACAAAAAGAACTCATCACCATTTCCTAAGGGATTTGATGTATTAATATAATTTTTTAGAACATTTTAAGTCATAAAGTTCCATCTAGATAACTCACTAACTACTTAAGGCTTGTATGTGCTCAAGTACAAAACAATGATGGAAAATTCATTTCAGGACTGATTTAAAGAAAATTAATCTCATTCTATATATCAAATATGCCAATTTTCCCTTTAAACCCTATAATGAGTTTTTAAGAAAAAACATTCCTTTTAGCCAAGATAAAACCCTAAGGTTTCAATCAAAATATTTTTAATCCATTTTTCATAAATAATTATTTGAAACCATGTCATGAAATTCCACAATCCAATCTCATAATTAACTAAGTCAATTTAATTTTCAAATAAATTCCATCCATTTCATAACAAACCCCCAAATAATTGGAATTGGAGGTTTTCAAAATTTTCAATAAAATTAATTTCAAAATTTAAATTAAATAATTTAAAATTTTCCAGTTTTTATAACCATAACATAATTCCTTGGAATTGGATGTTTTCTAATTTCATTCCAAAAACCCATTTCAAATCCCCAATGGAAAGTAATTGGTTTTTATCCAATAAACCAATTGAAATCCATTTTCTTAAAACAAATAAAAATATGTGTTTTACTCAAACAATTGAAATTAAATAAGAAATTTTAGGTTAATATAAATTGGGCATCAAGATGGAAGAACTTACTTTTTTCTCATGAAAACACTAAGCTCCCTACATACCCGCCAACAAAACAAAGGCATAGAAGATATAGAAACTCAACCTAGAAACAAAATTTGAAAACACAAGGCTAAGATCCATCAAACTCAAGATGATCCATCAAACTTTAAGGAAGGAAAAGAGAAATATATGGAGAGACATGGAGAATGCTTACCATAAAAGATAAATTGTGATCACAACAACAATAAAACACCAAAAGAAAAGGTATAGAGGGGTTGAAGGCTCCCAAAATCACCTAGGGAAGGCTAGTTTGAGAGAAAGGAATCCTGGAGTAAGAAAAATTAAAATTTAAGATAGGATTCTTGTTTAAAAACCGCCCTTTGTAATTTACCTGACATGAAACCCAATTACATTCCATATAATTGATAAGTCTCATAATGGCCAAAAAACCTTCCATTTTTGATAAAAAAATAGATTTATTTTCATTTATCTTTTACACATCATGTAACTATATTACATGGTGTGTAAATCTCTAGAAGTCTATAAAACATGTAGATTTTGTGATAGAAATTTCAAAAAATATCTAACTTCACCATTACACGTATTCTCCCATTTTCTTCTCAGCCCTACCCAAACAACAAAAAAGGAAAACCATGATAAGGATTAGAACATACATGTACAAAAGGTAATGGTATGTTACAAAGCTGTTGGGATAAAACCTCAACCACTATCTCTAGATCTCACACTAGGAGTATAGAGATGAAGAAATGACTAACACTTGTGTATACTACTACTAATTGAAGTGTAGAATAATCAAATATTATACCTTTAATCGTCTCATGTGCAGTGGGTTCATAAGCCTCCAGATCCTTCAGTTGTCCACAACCCTAACTAAAATCTCTCTAAGCCTAACATTGGTTGTCATGGGGTGGTGGAGGAAATATATCATTGTATCATCCACTACACATAACTCCTCCTAGTCCTCTTCTAGCTTCGCCTCTCTGGGACCACCCTGCTCTCACCCAAGAGATCCCTAATAACGTTGTTTCCTCTACAATAGTAGTTAATCACCTACCTATATGTGCTCCTCAACAGTTCTAATCGTTTATTAATGTTCTATGTGATCTCTCCCATCAAAACTATATCACTAAAACTCTCTAGGATTCCATGTTACTCTATGTTGTTCCTATACCGTATGAACACATGCCTGAGTCTAGTCGTAAAAGGATCTCTTGTATCGAGATCCTGTTGACTAGATCCTGCTATCTACTACAGATGAATCAACTCTGGGATTCCCACTACCATCTCTAAATATCTGGAATACCTCTGATAGAAATATCCCTATCACTAGTGCTCTCTCCATCACCCTAAAATTTGTGGGGATGCACAAGGGCACCATGCTAGCATAGATCTCTCTATAGATCCCATTCTCAAACTTCTATACTCATAAGTATCCATCTATGATCATGTCAAGGGCATATTGTGTAAGTACTGTGAACCTCACTACATAATCATCAACTATAATCCCTCCCTACTGCAGCTCTAAAAGCTCTAGAATCTAAAATGAGCACAAAAGGAGGGTATTGCTCCTCACAGAAAAACTGCTTAAATTCATGCCATTAGAGTATCGACACATCATGTATCTGGGTATCAAGACTCCACCAGTTCCTAGATTCACCATGTAAAAGGATAACTGTTAGTGAAACTAGCTGATCTATCAGTTTTTAGATGATCCTAAAGAAATAGACCACTAAATATAGCCAATCCTTTGCTTCCTGAGGATCTAGTACACTACGGAACGTCAGTAGCCTCCCGTTCTAGAACTCACGAAGCACACTGAGCATGTAAACATCTTCATTATGTTCTGTTGGGATGATTTTAAACTTGAAAGGAGGAGGTACTTCTACCTACCCACCTATAGGAAGAATCTCATGGGATGAACCCTGAACTAAGGCATCATCATTCATTGGATCATTATCATTATCTAGAATCAGAATCCTAGTTGTCTAGTGTCACAGAGGAATCCTGAAAGTTATCATGATGCACCACAGTAAGATGACCATATATACATATAAACAATAATGGGGAGTTGACCTAATAAGGACAATAAAATAATCAATCCTATATGATGCATGTACCATTTATCTCTTCAACCAATGCCTTGGTATTCAGAGTTGAAAAGATGGTAGTTAAGGCCTTGGTGAATGGATACATTGTCCACGGATACCGTCACAAGATTCCCTGTCCTGAGATCCATACTTAAGACACTTACACACTATTTCACTGATCCCAACCAAATCCTCATAAGGGGACTATTGCAGACAATATTCCAAGGAATGAACTGCTCTGATAACATTCTGTCATAACCTGACCGCAACTACCCCAAGCTCGCCTCTATATGCTTGGGGTGGTGACCAGTGGTAAGGGAATAACTATCACGGGGGGGCCTTTTCCTAAGTACTTGTATGCACACAAATATCTATCTCGGTGAAGAAGTGAATAGAAATAATAATAAAATATTAAAAGAATTAGGTAAATAAAAATGCATGTAAAACATGTAGATAGTACAATTATACAGTAGTGTAAACAAAAAACTAAAGGTTAAAAATAAATTCCCAACTAGAAAGATGTCCCAAAATGAAAAAAATGGAAAGTAAAACATTGAGAGATCTTGGACTATAATCTCTAAGTTGTGACCAACATACGAGGTCTAAAGTATGAGGTATCGCTAAAGTCCTCAGAAGTCACCACCAACCTATCCTTCATTTGTATAAGGCATGACACGTGAAGGAAACTCCTATATAGGGGTGAGTATATACATACCCAATAGGATGCCCTGAAAGATGAAGGGGGAGGAGTAAGAGATAAAACAGGAATAAAAAGATAGTAGATAGCAAACAGGATGCATCTCAACCCAAGAAAGATAAAGAGTAACCTTTTCCAAGAATAGGGGGATCAACACAGTGATTAGATGAAATACACATCGAGTCTTTTCTACCCATATTAAGAGAGTAAACTCATCCAACCAAGAGAAGATAAAGATAGAAATAACATGGCATGCTCTGTGCATATTTGAATCTCATGGAAAGAGAGTAAAAAAATCAAAAGGTATGGATATAGGTGTGTGTATGTATATATATGATCAGTTAAAAGAAACCCAAATGAGGGAGTAAGGGTATATCTATCTCATAGCTCAGCCTAAGAAGAAGAGTTTCCAACAATTCCAAAAGTTCCTCAATGATGCCCATCATCTCTCACATCTTCCCATAAGTAACCATATAACTCAATCCACAACTATTCAATGTGCCAAATAGAAAAGGGGCCATAATCTTTAGGTAGAGGTCCCATGTGCTGGTAAGATAAGAGGGTTCTACTCAACGGTAGAGGACCCATGCACAGCCTAGCTGGAGGGTTTCACTCTAGGAGTTGGTAGAGGGCCCATGCCCAACCTAGATGAACGGTTATACTATAAAAGTCTATGGAGGACCCATGCCCTACCTAGAAGAAGGATTCCACTCCAATGGTAGAGTAACTATGCCCAGATTAGCTGTAGGGTTCTTCTATAGGAGTCAGTAGAGGACACCTGCCATGGCCAGTTGGACGGTTCCACTCGGGATTCGGTAGAGGACCCATGCCCTTCCTAGGAAAAGGGTTCTATTATAGAAGTCATCAAGGACCCTGGCCCAGCCCAACTAGAGGGTTCCACTTAGGAGTTAGTAGAGGTCCCATTACCTTCCAAGTATGAGAGTTTCACTCTATAATTCTCTAGAGGAACCACACTGATCTCAGCTGAAGGGTTCCACTCTAGATGTCAATGAGGACCCATGACCAAGCCAACTGGAGGGTTCCACTCAGGATTATGTAGAGGACTCATACCCTTCCCAGAAATAGGGTTTCACTCTAGAAGTTAGTTGAGGACTCATTCCCATCCCACTTGTAATGTTCTACTCTATAATTCATTGAGTACCCATGTCTATCCCTACTAGATGGTTCCACTCGGGATACCTCTAGTGATCCCACATGATCATTATCATTATCGAGAATTGCCTAACAAAGAGTTTTTTCCAAAATAATTCACATCTTATCTCAAAATCCTCAATCAAGGGTACCATTGTGTTCTATGTGAAAAATCACTCAGGATAGGCTACTGGCATGCCAAAATTTGAGTCCAAATGAAGGAGGTATGGAAGATTAATGTTTTCTTAAAAGGAACCAAGGAATACATAGAGTGTGAGGGGACCCACACAGTGTGTGGTCCTACTCCTTCGACTGGTCATGTCCCTAGAGGTACATGGATCACCTACCATGTAGGTATACATGGTTTTTAGGGGATATACATGGCATTCCCATGCCACTTGGGGTCCTGTCAGTGTGCTTGATCATGTTTGTCTATCCAAGCCATGTACATTTACTTTATTACACAATGTGACTCTTCAAACAGGTATGAACCATGTGCTCTAGTCGTGCCATTGTACTCAAGCATATGTCATGTTATTGGCCACATGCCCTAACACATGTCTCATCCATAGGGAAAGGGGGTACACTGTGTGTAGGGAGTCTAAAAGAAGTTCCATCCTTCTGATTTCTAAAAACCCTAGCCACCATTATAAGGGGCTACAAGTCGTGTGTTCATCGCGGTACATGACATGTAGTTGAGTTTTTCATATTTTTCTAGATCTTCTTTCTACATACCAAATCCAACCATTCTTCTTCGATTCTAGCCTCATTTTTGAAAATGATTTATGGATCTATTCATTATTTGTCATTTTCATCAATAAGGTGGTAGGAAATCTAATTTCATCGACCCACAGTGGTTCCTACGCACACACCACATATCCCACACTTTCCTTATCAATGGATTTGATCTCCAGTCATTGAAAAAATCATCCAAACCCCCACAAAAATCCAATATCTATCCTTGTCTAATTGATCTATCCCTTACACGTCTATTTTTCATGACACCGGGTGGGGTCTGATCGGGCTCGGTACCACCCGACAATGTCAAACCAGGACCAAGGGGTCCTACCATTGAAGAAAACAAAGTGAATAAGGGATAAAATCACAATAAAAAATGTTTAACAATCTTTGGCCAATAATTATTGGCCAACAATCAAGAATGGGGATATTTATGTTAGAAAGTAATTAAATAACCAATTTAATCAGTACATGGGTGCATATTCAGGCCAAAATTGGTGTTAATTAAATAAAGGGATTCATCAGCTCAATCAATTTAATCAAAAAATGTTTAAGACAAAAACTATAGAGTCCTACCTAGATATTGGATCGTTCTCCATCGAAGAATAGCTCACTAAAAATAAAAGGAATTTGTTGAATTTGATTCATCTCGATTTGCTTCGTTTCAGTGTTTGGTCTTTATCCGATGAAATTCACCAATGGAAGGAGGGGAAGTAGCTATAGAATCATCCCATGTTTTATGCATCCAACCCTATAGGATTCTACATGTAAATATTCTTATGGAAATTTAGTTAGGCTAAAATAATTAACTAATTAATTTAATTTAAATAATTAACCAACTGAACGTACCTACAATGGGTGTGATATTTGAATGCCCCGCACCAACTTGTTTTAGGCCGTGATAAGTGTAAAAAATTTGTTTCAGACTCAACAATGATCTCATATTTATGATCTGATATTTTTTTAGAGTTATTTATTTTTCTTTAAGAAACTATGTGCATGTAATATAAAATATATTTAATATTTTTATAAAATTAATTTTGGGCACACCTGGCCTCAGAATCACACTTTATCTCAGCACCTGGCTCTGGAAATATATATATAAATATTTCAAAGTATTATAACTGAAAATTTGGGTCTTTTTAAGCTTAAAATTTTATAATTTTATTGGTGGGTAGTCTTAACATAATATTTCTTTGATTATGATTATAACACAATTTATTCCACTATTTTATGACATGATCTTATCACAATGTTATGCTCTCATGGATCATGTTATTTTATTCCTTTATAATTTATTTCTTATAAACTACCAAGCTTTATAACAAGAATTAATATCATGCTCTTTGATATGATAAGTATAGTTTTGAAATATTAAGAGCATGTTATCATACCCTTATGATCATTTCATGCTTAAATGGTCATTGATGTCTGTCGTGTCTACCCTAATTGAGAATCTGATATCACCCCTTGTTTTTTTATTTAACCCATTATATGAAGAAGTGTTTTAATTTTGATGTGTCTAATAAGGGATTCAATTGTGAATAATTATGTGGGAGATTATGTAGATATTTTATGAACTAATTTTTTATGTATACAATTTTTTAAAGAAACTAATCTTTTATGATTCTGGAATAGAGAATAATGTTTTGTAATGAATAATCATATAATAATATATAATATTTATATATGAAAATTAGGGGTAATTATATTAATCATCAACTAAAAATATAAAAATTTCATTGATATAGTTTCCTTATTGAGTTGAACTTATTTTCTTGATCATTTCATTTCAATAAGATGAATCAATAAAACCTACCATAAATCATATTTCTTGCATGTTTCCTATCACAACCCATAGTTTAGGTTCTAACTCTAATAACATTTAACAATTCCCTCCTAATTTCAATTATACATTAAAATTCTCTCTTTACATCATGAGTGTTTCATTATTTTTAGTCGTATAGGTTTTAAATAAGCTCTGGAATATACACCCCACTTCCCTTGGGTTCAAACGTGATTTATAATATATTAGTTTGATTAATACATATAAATTGATATTTTTATACTAAAATGATATTATTATCAACATTTTGTGTCATTGTCTTAGAAGGATAGTGAAAACACAAAAACAATACCAAAAAAGGGAAAAAGAAAACCTTTTTCTTACACTCTTGTTTAAGAATGAACTTAAAAATTGGTTGTTGTTTTAATGTGTGATTGAGCTTAAGTTTTTTCTTAATACTGCTAAAGACTCGTGAAAATTTATGTACTCGATTCTAAGACTTTTCATACTACCAATAATTTCTGTTCAAACTATTTGAAGCTATTTTGGACTATGTTATTACTCAATTGAACTATAAATTCATTACTTTGTTTAATAATGGATCAATTAATGAGTTGAAATAAGCATAATTGAAATGATTTTTCTTATTTTGGTTATTATAGGAATAATTCTTGGTGGTTTACTTATAATAATACATTTAAACCATAATAATATGGATAAAACAAAGAATTTTATAAGCCAAAACCTAAAGATTAATCGAAATTGAAACAAATGATGTTGGAATTATTTATAAATTTAAATAATGTGATGAAGAAGTTAAAATTAAAAAATATAAAACTAAAACATATGAGTTTTAATAAAATATGAAAGATCAAATAAAAATTTAATTGAAAGATAATGTTCATGGATTGAAAAAAAATTAAAATGAGGGAAGAGTGGAAAGTTGTATTAAAATTAAAGAAAAATACACCATTTTGAAAGAAAGTGAATATGATGAAGAATAGTTTTTAAAGATAATAAACTCACTAAATGAAGAAAAAAACTTTCATATATTCTATTAGATACTTGAGGATGGTTCATTAGTGGATTTTTTAGAATGATCAAGACATAGAAAAGGAATATCCCATTGTCTTATTGCTTCTTAGACCTGAAAAGGCATACATCTATAAACGTTTTAAGGGTATAATAGCTCAATTTAAGGGAAAACTTTAATATAAGGATTTTAATTATAAAAACCCTTCAACCTATGTTTCTTAATCCTTTAGTAATGAAGGAAATTTTAAAGTTTGGGATTTAGGGAAGGACAATATTAAATTAAAATATTTTAATTATGAGATTTTTGAGATTAAGTTGAAAATTTATCTTCCCCAATTTAAAAGTTTTAATCCAAAAACATTCGAAATGACACTTTATGTTGAGGATTATGAGGTACACTTTGAAGAATTATTAATTTTTGAACAATCATTTCCTATTAATCCCACATTTAATTTCTCTAATGCCCAACTTAGAAAATTAGAAATTGGTGTTGTTCCTTTGGGGGGAAATTGTTTAAATTTGGAATCTCTTTATTTTTATCTTTATAGTGTTTAACTAGGATATTTTTACCCTAGACCTTAATTGGAACACTCAAATGATCTAACTCTTTTTTTGGAGGATGAAACTTTGAATTTTGAACTTGAACTAGTGGTCGATCATAAATTTTTGCACATAGGCACAAGAAGTTTTTCAAAATAAGTGAGTAGTGAGAATGTTTTTGCATTTGATTCTTTGAGGAGAAAAATTTTAATCTACCAAATATATGTTTAAACATATTGGAAATTAAACTAGAATAAAAAATTGATCGAACACTAGTTTTTTTAAGATAAATAAATTATTTTAAAGTTGTGAATGATGATATCCTATTTTAGGATGAGTAAATTTTGGAAATATATTACAACATGGTAGAACCTAAACTTGAACGTGGAAAAAATATTTTTTCCAATGATTCAATAAAATTATTTTTGTGTTAAATTTTTCTTTAAAGATAATAAAAATTTAGAAGGAAGTTTATAATTGGTATCAATTGATACAAAATAATTTCAAACTGAATTTGAACAATCTGTTTTTAGAACTAATTTTCTAAACTTAGCTAATTTCACTATTTTTTCCATTTATAATTTTATACTCCAAAAAGGAAAAAAAATAGATTCGGTAATCATACTACATACATATAAACACCCTATTTTGAGTTTTCCCTACAGGGAATCTCGAATTATTTATTTTTTGAACCAATTCTATAAGTGTAACGCAAGTTGTATTATATTTTCTAGGGGTGTTTGCAATGTAAATTTTTAGAAATTAAGGGGTTTGATTATTTATTTAGATAAATTTAATCCCATAATACTCAGATTTGATTTGAAAACATTTTTATAATCAATATGTGGTGGTTTCTGGATAAGTCACCACACCCTCCTAGTGATAGATCTCTAGGGAAGTCCGGATGGGGATTTTAAAACTATCATTTCATGGGATGATACCCATGGATTAAACAAATTTATACTTGTTGATTTTCATTTCAATACAAAGAAAACTTAATTTTATCTTGTTTAGCTTCACCTAACCCACTTCTCATCTTTTACTTGTTATAAAATTTTAAATGTTGGTGCACTATTGTGACAAATCTTTCATCAAATCCTAGGAACTTTACTATCACACAATATTTATTTTAAATTAGTTTTAGGTTTTTTAAATTTATAATCTAATGATAAATATATTTTAGTTATATAGGTTCCTAAATAGATAAAACCAAGTGGGAATTAAAGTATAATTAAGAGTGATCTTTTTTCTGTATTAAATTAATAAATATGTAGTTGTCTCGGGTGTTATCTATTTCATTTCCCATGAATACTTAATTACGAAAATTGCTTCAGGATCCCTTGAAAGTACATTTTTAATCT
The DNA here is from genome assembly GCA_963277665.1 of Viscum album. Lineage (NCBI taxonomy): Eukaryota > Viridiplantae > Streptophyta > Magnoliopsida > Santalales > Viscaceae > Viscum > Viscum album. The sequence continues at coordinate 1,502,064,520 of OY728135.1, forward strand.
GTTAGATTGGTGTAAAATTTTCTTGATTTTTGAAACTAATTGTAGAGGGAAATTGGGTTGGATCAAATTTGAATACATACTAGATCTACTATGAAATTATCGAGGTGCTATGATTTCATTATTCTATTCCACTAAAAACACTTTTGAATCATTTTTAAAATCTAGTTTTAACACCCTAAAAATTATTTGGATTGAATAAAATTATGGAACATGTCTAAAGTGTTATCACATGCTAGAATTATTATTTAACATTCCACTTTTTTAAGTTTCCTTAAAAATAATTTGTTTTATCTATTAATAAAATGTATATTCATTTTAAAAACTTATTGGATAAACTTCTTTGAGTTGTATAAAATTTTCTTTTTGGGGTTTATTATGAACCTAGTACATGATTTTAAATTATTAAAATTTAATATCTGATTGATATAAACTATTTTATATGTTTCTCCCAAATTATAGTTATCATTGGGGATAATTTTGGGTTTTAATTGTGGGGGAGGGACCTTTTCTTGAGCTAAAAAGTATTTCATGGATTTTTTATTAAAATACCCATAAATGTTTTTAAAAAATTAATGACCTTAAGTTTAAATTTTCATTTTCAGTGGTTGTTAATTGTTTTTTGTAATTGTGGTTTATTTTGTCTCATGGGGTAATTAATATTTTCTATTTTACCATGGATTAAATCTTGAAACATCATTTACAATACCCTATTTAAAAAAAGTTGGATAAACTTTGGGATTAAGATTTAAAATATTAATAAAATTTGAAATTTTTTATTTTATTTAAACTTACAATATTTTCATTTATATGGGCTATGAAAGGAACTCTTAATCCTTGTGAACTTCTTCTTTTTTTTCAAAATTATTTGATTACTTTAACTATGTTTTTTTGTTAATTATTAAGTCTCACTCATCCAAAAAGTTGTGTTCAATTTTGTTAATATATTAAGTATTTGAGTTTTTTAACTTATAGAAAAAGAGAGTTTTAGAATAAAAATTAAATGAAAATTTATTTTTGTCTATGTATTTTAAAAATTTTAAAATTCAATGATTTTTATAAAACTAGAAAAAACATTTTACCAAAAACTTTTTACAAAACACATTTTTTCTAGAAGATAAATCATCTATAATTACTTGAAAGAATCTATTTAGGAAATGTTTTTCGATAATCACTACTGATAAAAAAATTAATTTTTAAGATGAATTTATTTCCCCTGAATTTATAAAATTTATTTTTTGAGGACTATAAATACATTAATTATTGGGGGATTTTATGTTTTATATTTTCAATACATGTTTTCTATATCATTTTCATGAATATCTCAATGTATTATTGGTAAAATGTTATTTAATTTTTTTTTCAATTCTCATCATTTTATGGTTGAAGTTAGTATTCCATGAATACTTTCATGGAAATGTGTATTTTTTGTTCCAAATTGATTAATTATCTTTGATTTAACTTTTATAAATTTTAAAATCATAAACTAGGGTTGATTTTGGTTCTAATTTCATCGAATTAAAATTTTATAAGTCATGTTAAATTTATGATATTCAATACTTTCAAATTTCAATGATTTTAATATATTATTGTACTTTTAAAATTCTACATTCTAGATTGATAGACTTTCACATGGTGATTTTCTATTTTGAAGTAATAAGTTTTATAATTGTCTTTAGACCCTTGTTTAAGGGTAATTTTTTATTCAAATGAGCTTTGTAAATGTACTTTTGCATCTCTGTTACTATATAAAGGTACACCCTTGTTTTTGAAGGTGCATAATGGCATCACCATGGCTTTATCACTTACATAAAGGTTAACATCGGATCATTTTTAGGTGATTTTGTGATTTATCACTCACTTAAGGGTAGTCCTCATTTAATTATAATAATGTGAGTGTTTGTGGTCACCTGTGTAAGGGTACATGTGCAGCATACAAACTTATATTATGGTTTTATCCATGTATGGGAGGTTGTATAAGGGTACTAATAAGGCTAGATAATCATGTATGGGTAAATTAAATACTCAATATACCTTTATAAATGTACAATTCAATCTACATGAGTTTTATCATGGTAAATAAAACCCCCATGAAAATTTTTATCTCAACTAAATCGTATATAAAGTTCAGGATGAATTAAAGTAAGCTATACTAAGGCACCCCAACTTCAAAAATTGATATTTTAAGATAAAGAGAGCTGATCATGATCCTTTAAAGATGGTTCCAAAGATATTGATAAATATTTACAAGTAATATTGAGTGAATATTTAATACCATGTGGGATTTTGATATTCATGAGTAGGGAGAAATGCGAGTTAGAGGTAGAAGATAATGAATAGTGACCAGCGCCCCATGGGAAGTGGATATTCATGATCTAACATTATTATATATTATTTTTCAGGTTGTTAATTTCTATATAATTAATTATATTTCATTTTAGGGGGTTAATTGGTTCATAAAATAATTATTAGAGAGAAGATACTTCTACTAACTTCGACGGAAGAAAGTGGGAGCTTTGGGAGGCACAAGCCAACACTTAGAGAAGGAAGGAAGAAGAATATTGATGATAAGTATAGATTTCATCATAATAAAAGGAGAAACCATTCTTAACTATTATTTAATTGTTGTATTTTATACCTTTTCTACTCATTTTTTCTATTTTATTTTTAATATGTGTTGCGCGTAAAGTTTTATGAGGGGTGGAAAAATGTTTTTTTCTTATTTCTTGATATGGGTTCATGATTTCTCCCTACTTTATTGTAATTAATTATACTTAGAAATTTATATTTTGAACCATTTATTGAATTCTTTATAGGAATATTCAGATTAAAGTTATTTCCAAGGCTATTTATAATTCACTTTACCCACTTCTTAAAATTTATTAATTCAGTTTTGGAATTTGCAAGAACAAACATTCATGAATAAATGATAATTAATTTTGAGAATGACGCCTAATCATCTTATTTTCACTATTTAATAAATATAATATTTTAAAAGGAACATATTGATATTCAATTTTATTTTTAATCCTTGAATAAAATAATAACAGTCTTAGTAATTTGGTTTTCTGATTGATTTGAACTTATTTTCTTGAGAATTAAATTTCCAAAAGGATGAATAAATTAAAACTCTATTCAATCATATTTCTTGTATGTATCTATCCATAACACATTTTTTAGGTTCAAAATATACTAAAATTTTATACTTTTCTCTTCATTTAGATTATGGAACCACATTATCTCTTCACATCATTTTTGTTTCCTTATTTTTAGTAGATTGGGTTTTAAATGATCCCTAGAACACTTAACCTCCTTTCCTTGGGGTAAAACATGATTAACAATGTTCTAGTATGAGCAGGAGATATAAATTTATATTTTTATAGTCAAATGATAGTATTATCATAGAGTGTATCTAGATCTTTTCTTTTCTTACTCTCGGATACCTTCTTGTTTTAGAGTTTTATCTGACTTGTTTCTTTCATTTTATTTATGATTTCATGGTGTATTTATGAGTGTGGTTATACTCACTACTACATGGAATTTTTTCCCACACATGTTGTGTATTTATAGATGATACAGCTCTCAAGGATGGTATTGGTGGACATAGAGATGGTGTTACTTATTTTAAGTTTACTGCTGCTGATACTTGGTGATTCATGATGAAGCATAGTCTTTCTTGATGGCGGTGGTGATCATTGTGGTTAGAGTTCTATATAATATTACATTCATCAAGGAGGATATTTATCATATCTTATGTATGTTTAGTTTGTATTCTTGTTAGATGTATAGTTCCTTTGGTGTTTTTCTATATGGTGGTGTTCTTGTATTTGATTCCTTATACATGCATTATATTCACTTAAGTTGTTTATATATATATATATATATATATATATATTGTGTTACTGGTTATTTTATGCATTGAAGATATGTTTCTATTGTAGGTTGGTATATGATAAAGAGTACCATATTCTATGATATGCCTACTTGACGATGGTCATGAGCCCCTGGACTATTGGAAGTGATCTTGGGGTGGAACATGTGTCTTACCACTGGCCCAGATTGTAACACCCCAAGATTTTATAGTGTGTTATTTCTTCAAAATAATTCAATAACTTTCACTACACGCAACACCAAGTTCAATCGCACCATGACTTACCAAACAAGCTGTTCAAAAGAGGTTATGAATAGTGTCAACTAAATTTTAAACTTTATATAATCCTTATAATTTTAGAATCCATATTATGAGTTTCTTAGACATAATGTAAGAACAAATTTAGTTTCAGTATTTCACTTTTACCAAATTTTAATAGTGAACCCTTTTTAGATACTATATTTTAAACTTTTTGACTAAATGGGGACATCAAAAATTTAAAATGAAACATCCCAAGCTTCCACGGTACGCTAGCGTGTGTTGTACGCAACACCGAGTTCTAACACACCGTAACCAATCAAACTAGCCGCTATGAATAGTAATACCTACTTTTTGAAATTATATATATTTTATATTTGAAAATGGACTTCATTTTTGGATTCGGAATATCGAATTTAGCCTAAGGTGAAATTTTGGTACATTTCGGATAACTTTCATATTTTGATGAATAGTGAAAATTACTAAATTTTAATTAAAAACAACTTTTTTAATCAAAATAATTAATAGTGATAAATTATGAATTTGAGTGGTTTTAAAGTATATTTAGAATATATTTTTACCCTTTAATATAATGTTGGTCATTGGACATAATTTTACAATTAAACCGAACATAAACAAGTGTCAATCTTTTGATAGTTATTATCTCTTAAAAACACGCTTTTTGTTTTGACAGCGGGAATTAATTTTAAATTAATTTCTGCCACTTCTGTATTTTGAATTTAGGAAAATGGATTCCATATTTCGAATCAGGATGTTCAAATTGTGTAAATAGGTAACTTTTATTTTTAGACATTTTGAATAATTACTGCGGTAAATATTTCATTTACCATGGTTAAGGGTAAATCCGGTAAATAAGGGTTAAAAAATAATATTATAATAATACTAAATTACCCTAAAACGTGTCTTAAACCTATTGGTTGATACATGGTCGACCATGATCATCTTTGGGTCTATTTTGGGACCCCATGGATCCACTTGTAAGTGATAATGACACTTTATTTTAATTAAGTTAAAATGAATACAAAAATGACACAAGCATATATCTTTTAGCAAAACAATTTTTACATAGGGTTATATATGTTGGATTTTAGATTATAAGTATTCATTAGAAATATAAAACGATTTCCTACATAATGATATTTTATTTATAATTTTTAGACATTAAATAATATATTTTATTTATGACACAATGATGATGCAGTAATTACTATAATAGTGAAAAATTAAAATAATTGATATTATAAATACCCAAATAAATATAATATGAAACTTTTAATGAATTAAACTAATTTTCTAGGATGATATGATATATTAGGATTTATTTAATTGACTTTGTTCGAAGTAATCAATCTGTTATGAGTTTCACAAAAATCAACTATTGAATAGTGTCAAAATTGACATAAAAGAGTTCTTAAAACAAATATTATATTATTAATTGATATTAAATTCCTAAAAATCTAAGGTTCGGCCAAGAGACTTATATCATGATAGTTTCATCATTAATGTACCACTTGGGGGTCTCTTGGATGTATATAGTAAGTTTATTAACAATATTATATAAAAATACAAAGAGACATTGTAAAAGTGAAACTAATTAACTTAGAGTTAATACTTAAATATAAGGTTAATATAAGTACCCAAACCTGTCTAAATTATATTGGTTGAGTGGTTTTCGACCTATCCCCACCTTAACCTTTGAATAATCAACTTTGGAGCCATTAGAAACCGAATATGAATTTATTATAAATTAATATTTCTAGCTTTTCCAAAGGTGCCCCTCACCCCTCTTATAAAAGGGCACTCCTCCTTCTCATTTCTTCACACCTTAAAAGCCTTTTGGTTCGGCCAAACTCTGCCCAAATACTCTCCCAACATACCTCACTACAACCTATAGGCCTTAGTTTGATCAGAAAGCCAACCTAAGGAGCCCTTTTGATCAAATCAAAAGGAAGAACCCGAAGAAGAGGTAATGATTTCACCACCCTTCTCCAAGTTCATTTCTTCTTCCACTTCTTCTTCCTTTGTTCTTACCATTCTAAAATAATAACTCCAGTATCTCACATATACTGTTATGTTATTATAAATATGGTACAATCATATTCAGTATTCTATCCACCCTTTGAATAACATGTCACCATACGTGCGTACGTACGGCTTACCGTCTCCACGTCGTGGTGTAATTGTTATTCAATATAATATTATTTGGATGGGTATAATAATGATGTGTAACTCATGTAAATAATAAATATAACATGTTAATGATTCTGTATATATGATATACCATCCATTTATATATTATTTTAATATCAAAAGAATGATATTGTCGCTCGTGCGTACGTACGGACTACCGTCTCCACGAACGCGATGAGATTCATTCTCCATCGTATCCATTCAAGTATAATTATCATTTGATGATTTAAAAATGATGTTTAAGGACTGGATATCATTCTGGATATGAATAAGATACAACAACCATGTCTTATGTAACAAAACATATAAAATAAAATGAGTAAGTTAACTCTCGAAACAACGATAATTATAAGATATTATTAACAAATCAATGTTAAAAGATCATATATGATATCATATTAATATATATGATTCTTGTATAATTTAATAACAACTATTTCACCATTATACAGGAGGTTAACCTACCCCAACCAAGGAAAAGTACAAGGTAAGGGTTATTTCACAATCTCTTCATTATCCGAGGTTGTTTATATGTAATAATATACTGGGATCTCTTTATCATCCACATCCATGTTTCTTAAAAATGTATTTCAAAACATTTTTACTATTTACTAGAATATGAGTTAAAGTCATTTATACCCTTTTTGACTTTTATAAGTGGTTTATAAAGGAATCTTTCCGTCATTTTCAAAACAAGGTCATTTTTAACCTTTTCGACAGAATTAAGGTAAGAACGTTTTTTTTAAACTTATACGGCGGGTCCGGCTATTTACCGCCGTTATAAAATCTTCAAATAATCCCTTACAAGCTTACAAGGACATTTTAAAAATAAAGGTTTTCTATTATAATTATGTTATTTTTAAATGATTTCAAAAAAAAGAGATATTTCTCTCAAATATATGAAAATCCAGTGCAAATGTATACGTATTTAACGCAAGCTTAAAAATGTTTTCAGAAAACCTGACTCTCGAGTTTGGTAGACAGGAAGGGATTGGGAGTGGACCCATCATGGCCTGTAATTAGTCGAGCAGTCTCAGAATTAGTTATTTTGTTTTCAGAAGCTTGCATAATGTTTTCAGAAAAACACTGGAGTGTATTTTAGCAATTTTTAATGTAAGTATCTTCTTAAAAAAAATTGCATCGGTAGGTCTCATGAGACAAACTAGTGTCTTGGCACAAGGCCTTGACAAAATCTTATTTGTAGTCTTGGCACGAGGCCTTGGCTATGTGGTTATGATAGTCTGGCATTATGCATTCCAACATTATGAAAGTGGTTATTGATTTTTGCATGTGATTATTCGATTAGTAGAATATCCATGTGAATAAGTAAATGGCATTATTTCATTTTACTTTTTCCATACTATGTCGAAGTTCAAGTTTAAAAGGCTTTTGTTTTAGTAATGCATTGCCTTAAATGTTTATTCTTATTTATGAAAGTTTCCGATATATTGTTATCCTTACTGGGCATTTGAGCTCACCCCTTTTCTATGTTTTATTTTTCCCAGGAAGTGAAGAAGTAAATTATGAATGACCTGCAGGGATATTATGTGGGGATATGAGTGTGGATTATGGTGACATTATGTTATTGTAGTAGTTTTTCATTTTATGATGTAATGTAAAACTTATGAATATATCTAGTATTTCCAAGGCTACTAAACCAATCAGTCTTTCGAGATTTGATCTTTCTTGTGATCATGCCAATGTTATGTAATAATGCACCGACTCTGGGTAACTGGGGTCGGGGCGTTACAGTTGGTATCAGAGGAAGTTTAGTACAAACCTTGGAAACTAGATTTATATAAACTCTGATTAGAGCACGTAGACCTAAGATGAACTTTGAGGATTAGTATAGAAGAACTTCCTAGAATTTTGGTATTGTAGAGATTTTGTGAGTTTTCCGAGCAATACATCCCTGTCTAGATACGAGCAGGTAGAGGCGGCTCTGGCACAGATGTACCTAGGGGTAAAACCCGAAAACACCGCTTTGAGCTAGACTCGAACGGGAACTGGTGCACGACAACGGGCCTTGCTGCACTCTTGGTTACGACACTCCCGGGGGATATGCTTAGGATAACTCTCATTTTCTTTACAAATCATTATGAAGGGTTTATGAGTATATACTTCCTCAAAGAAAACATTTTTATGATTATGGATTATATCCATAAATAGTTCAATTTATGTTAAGTGTTTTATAAGTATGGGATTATGTATTTTGATTCATAAACTAATCTAGTTTATGCCATTGTTTAGAAATGGCGCCCAGTAGAATGAATGATAACTCCAGAAATGCACATGATTCAAAGAGAAGGAAGGATCATATCTCTCATGGTCTTAAGCTATAATTTATAAGAGAAATAGTCTCCCATGTATTATCATCATATGAAGAAATAATATCATGTGTTGATAAGATAAGTAAAGAGTTTACTGAGTCCTATGGCTTTGAAGGGAAGCAATAGAAGAAAAGGATGGAAGAGAGAAAGATGGATAAAGGGAAGAGGGAAAAGAATAATTTTCTCATATGTGGTAACTGTGGAAAGAAACACCCTGGAACTTTCCTGAAAGGAATGGGAGTTTGTTATAAGTGTGGAGGAAAAGGGCACAAAGTACATGACTGCAAGGGTAAGAAAATGGTTTCAAATGTACAATGCTTCATTTGCAAGGAGTTTGGACACTACGCGAACCTATGTACCAGTCATCAGACTATGCCGCAAATGATGCTATTGGATAATAATCAAGTTATGATACTACTACAGATGAAGAGGAATGATTAGAGTTATTATGTTGATTATATCAATTGAGTGTTGTATCAACAATGTACTTGTTATAATAATTATGGAGTATATAAGGATTGTACTGCAGTACTATTTCATTAAGGACTTGAGATGGTGTGGAACAAAGAAAAGTGACTCAGTAGCAGGTTAAATGTTTGGAAAATATATGGTTGAGAGAAAGATAAACCATAATATGGTTCAGATACCGAGGTGGTGATTTTAGAATAATACATGATTGATTTGGATAAATTATATTGGATATTATTGACTACCTTGAAGCTGATTAATGATTTGTATATTCCATCATTGTTGGGGTTTAAAACATTTTTGGATTAATGAAGTATATCCAGCATTCTATATGGAATAAGGGAGCATGAATGTAATCAATAAGGAATATGGTAATACATGATGAAGGTATTCATATTCTATTACGGGGTAAAAAGGATCTATATTATGTTTACCTTCCTTATAAATGTTGGACTGTGAGTTTAGACAGAAGTATTTTGGATAGTTCTAGTTTGGATTATTTTGGATTGTCATAAAAGGACAACCCGAAGGTCGGGCGGCAACCCGTCGCGTCCGGCAAGGCTGCAAGACTTGAACCCGAAACCGAACGGAGACAAGGGTGTATCACCTACCACTGGCCCACGAGATGTCCTGGATTAAATAATGTAGTTTTTATTAAAAGATCTTGTAGATGAATTATAAATTCGTTTATTTTGGAACCCTATACGAATAGTGTAAATAGAATTTTTACATTCTATTATCTTTTAGAGTGAAAGATGAGTTTGTAGTAGAAATTTATTAACGGATAAAACTCTAATTATAATGTAAGTATATCTCCTTATGATCTTAGCCAATCTCATAAATAAATTCCTCAACATTAAGAAAATTAACTTAGAACAAAAATGTTTTCCTAGATGGTACCTTAAATCATCACTAATTTATGGCTTTGGGACTGTTGGCCTTTTCATAGCCATGTTCTCTACCACTCTCCATCAGATAATTGATGGTTAGATTTTTCTTCCATATCCATATTTTCCTACATGGAACCCTAGTATGTGTTATTTTCGGTAATCTTCATACTTTCGACTCTTTATTTTAAATAGAGGTATCATTAATTCATTTTTCGATGTGGGATTTCAACTAAGATATTTTGAAACGTCAAAAATGTGTTATCCCAATACCCTATATTTTGTTGAACTGATGGTACTTCAAATCATCATAGATTGATGAGTTTAAGGACCTCAATTTTATACTTGTTTGTGATTGATGACCTCAATCACTACCTATAAATATTTACGTTTTTCCTCCAATTATATGTCTATAATTTCCACCAATGTTCTCCTAATAGAGATCATAATTTGGTGGTGATCCTTTCATTTCTCTTTTCCTCATATTAAGACTAAATTTTAGTAACCCAATTTCCGATGTGGGTTTTCCCACAAAGATATTTTCTATTTTCAACCTTTTATTTTCGAAGAACAATTTCAAATTGCGAGGACGCAATTTATTGAAGGAGGGGAGAATGTAACACCCCAAGATTTTATAGTGTGTTATTTCTTCAAAATAATTCAATAACTTTCACTACACGCAACACCAAGTTCAATCGCACCATGACTTACCAAACAAGCTGTTCAAAAGAGGTTATGAATAGTGTCAACTAAATTTTAAACTTTATATAATCCTTATAATTTTAGAATCCATATTATGAGTTTCTTAGACATAATGTAAGAACAAATTCATTTTCAGTATTTCACTTTTACCAAATTTTAATAGTGAACCCTTTTTAGATACTATATTTTAAACTTTTTGACTAAATGGGGACATCAAAAATTTAAAATGAAACATCCCAAGCTTCCACGGTACGCTAGCGTGTGTTGTACGCAACACCGAGTTCTAACACACCGTAACCAATCAAACTAGCCACTATGAATAGTAATACCTACTTTTTGAAATTATATATATTTTATATTTAAAAATGGACTTCATTTTTGGATTCGGAATATCGAATTTAGCCTAAGGTGAAATTTTGGTACATTTCGGATAACTTTCATATTTTGATGAATAGTGAAAATTACTAAATTTTAATTAAAAACAACTTTTTTAATCAAAATAATTAATAGTGATAAATTATGAATTTGAGTGGTTTTAAAGTATATTTAGAATATATTTTTACCCTTTAATATAATTTTGGTCATTGTACATAATTTTACAATTAAACCGAACATAAACAAGTGTCAATCTTTTGATAGTTATTATCTCTTAAAAACACGCTTTTTGTTTTGACAGCGGGAATTAATTTTAAATTAATTTCTGCCACTTATGTGTTTTGAATTTAGGAAAATGGATTCCATATTTGGAATCAGGATGTTTAAATTGTGTAAATAGGTAACTTTTATTTTTAGACATTTTGAATAATTACTGCGGTAAATATTTTATTTACCATGGTTAAGGGTAAATCCGGTAAATAAGGGTTAAAAAATAATATTATAATAATACTAAATTACCCTAAAACGTGTCTTAAACCTATTGGTTGATACATGGCCGACCATGAGTATCTTTGGGTCTATTTTGGGACCCCATGGATCCACTTGTAAGTGATAATGACACTTTATTTTATTTAAGTTAAAATGAATACAAAAATGACACAAGCATATATCTTTTAGAAAAACAATTTTTACGTAGGGTTATATATGTTGGATTTTCGATTATAAATATTCATTAGAAATATAAAACGATTTCCTACATAATGATATTTTATTTATAATTTTTAGACATTAAATAATATATTTTATTTATGACACAATGATGATGCAGTAATTACTATAATAGTGAAAAATTAAAATAATTGATATTATAAATACACAAATAAATATAATATGAAACTTTTAATGAATTAAACTAATTTTCTAGGATAATATTATATATTAGGATTTATTTAATTGACTTTGTTCGAAGTAATCAATCTGTTATGAGTTTCACAAAAATCAACTATTGAATAGTGTCAAAATTGACATAAAAGAGTTCTTAAAACAAATATTATATTATTAATTGATATTAAATTCCTAAAAATATAAGGTTCGGCCAAAAGACTTATATCATGATATTTTCATCATTAATGTACCACTTGGGGGTCTCTTGGATGTATATAGTAAGTTTATTAACAATATTATATAAAAATACAAAGAGACATTGTAAAAGTGAAACTAATTAACTTAGAGTTAATACTTAAAGATAAGGTTAATATAAGTACCCAAACCTGTCTAAATTATATTGGTTGAGTGGTGTTCGACCTATCCCCACCTTAACCTTTTAATAATCAACTTTGGAGCCATTAGAAACCGAATATGAATTTATTATAAATTAATATTTCTAGCTTTTCCAAAGGTGCCCCTCACCCCTCTTATAAAAGGGAACTCCTCCTTCTCATTTCTTCACACCTTAAAAGCCTTTTGGTTCGGCCAAACTCTGCCCAAATACTCTCCCAACATCCCTCACTACAACCTATAGGCCTTAGTTTGATCAGAAAGCCAACCTAAGGAGCCCTTTTGATCAAATCAAAAGGAAGAACCCGAAAAAGAGGTAATGATTTCACCACCCTTCTCCAAGTTCATTTCTTCTTCCACTTCTTCTTCCTTTGTTCTTACCATTCTAAAATAATAACTCCAGTATCTCACATATACTGTTATGTTATTATAAATATGGTACAATCATATTCAGTATTCTATCCACCCTTTGAATAACATGTCACCATACGTGCGTACGTACGACTTACCGTCTCCACGTCGTGGTGTAATTGTTATTCAATATAATATTATTTGGATGGGTATAATAATGATGTGTAACTCATGTAAATAATAAATATAACATGTTAATGATTCTGTATATATGATATACCATCCATTTATATATTATTTTAATATCAAAAGAATGATATTGTCGCTCGTGCGTACGTACGGACTACCGTCTCCACGAACGCGATGAGATTCATTCTCCATCGTATCCATTCAAGTATAATTATCATTTGATGATTTAAAAATGATGTTTAAGGACTGGATATCATTCTGGATATGAATAAGATACAACAACCATGTCTTATGTAACAAAACATATAAAATAAAATGAGTAAGTTAACTCTCGAAACAACGATAATTATAAGATATTATTAACAAATCAATGTTAAAAGATCATATATGATATCATATTAATATATATGATTCTTGTATAATTTAATAACAACTATTTCACCATTATACAGAAGGTTAACCTACCCCAACCAAGGAAAAGTACAAGGTAAGGGTTATTTCACAATCTCTTCATTATCCGAGGTTGTTTATATGTAATAATATACTGGGATCTCTTTATCATCCACATCCATGTTTCTTAAAAATGTATTTCAAAACATTTTTACTATTTACTAGAATATGAGTTAAAGTCATTTATACCCTTTTTGACTTTTATAAGTGGTTTATAAAGGAATCTTTCCGTCGTTTTCAAAACAAGGTCATTTTTAACCTTTTCGACAGAATTAAGGTAAGAACATTTTTTTTAAACTTATACGGCGGGTCCGGCTATTTACCGCCGTTATAAAATCTTCAAAGAATCCCTTACAAGCTTACAAGGACATTTTAAAAATAAAGGTTTTCTATTATAATTATGTTATTTTTAAATGATTTCAAAAAAAAAAGATATTTCTCTCAAATATATGAAAATCCAGTGAAAATGTATACATATTTAACGCAAGCTTAAAAATGTTTTCAGAAAACCTGACTCTCGAGTTTGGTAGACAGGAAGGGATTGGGAGTGGACCCATCATGGCCTGTAATTAGTTGAGCAGTCTCAGAATTAGTTATTTTGTTTTCAGAAGCTTGCATAATGTTTTCAGAAAAAAACTGGAGTGTATTTTAGCAATTTTTAACGTAAGTATCTTCTTAAAAAAAATTGCATCGGTAGGTCTCATGAGACAAACTAGTGTCTTGGCACAAGACCTTGACAAAATCTTATTTGTAGTCTTGGCATGAGGCCTTGGCTATGTGGTTATGATAGTCTGGCATTATGCATTCCAACATTATGAAAGTGGTTATTGATTTTTGCATGTGATTATTCGATTAGTAGAATATCCATGTGAATAAGTAAATGGCATTATTTCATTTTACTTTTGCCATACTATGTTGAAGTTCAAGTTTAAAAGGCTTTTGTTTTAGTAATGCATTGCCTTAAATGTTTATTCTTATTTATGAAAGTTTCCGCTATATTGTTATCCTTACTGGGCATTTGAGCTCACCCCTTTTCTATGTTTTATTTTTCCCAGGAAGTGAAGAAGTAAATTATGAATGACCTGCAGGGATATTATGTGGGGATATGAGTGTGGATTATGGTGACATTATGTTATTGTAGTAGTTTTTCATTTTATGATGTAATGTAAAACTTATGAATATATCTAGTGTTTCCAAGGCTACTAAACCAATCGATCTTTCGAGATTTGATCTTTCTTGTGATCATGCCAATGTTATGTAATAATGCACCGACTCTGGGTAACTGGGGTCGGGGCGTTACACAGATTGTCCTTCTATGGATTGGGTTGGGATAGAGTGGTATCAAAGTAGGTTTAGTCCTAGGGATGGAGTTTGGAGTTAGTATTCATGTGAGGAAAATTTATAAATTTAGGGAAATGATGTCAAGGGGGTCTTGAGTTTGTTTATCGGAATAGGGAAACTAGTGTAGATGTAAAGTTCAATGTATCCTTCCACAAGACTCTTATAACCTATTAATAAACTCAAATATCTAAGACATCATTGAATAATACAATTAATTTTTTACATGCATCATATAACCAGAAGTTATGATCTTTAAAGTCCTTCCTATGTCAAATTATCCAAATATACTCCAATACTTGTGGGTTTGTCATATTAAATAAAGGATCTTACCTACTGATACCCAAATAATAGGAATACACAGGGTTGTGATTATCCCATGTATGTATTTAGGCTCCTTAACACAAATTAGTAAGTGATTTGGAAATTTTTCAGAGACTCAGTTGAGAGATATACTTTCCTCATTATTTAAGGTAGTTTATATCCTATTCATGCTTAGTAAAAAAATTCATGTAAAGAAGATGGTTGTTCCCACTACATTGGATGAGAAAAGCTATAGGCTGGAAATGTGATGTGCATTACAATGATAGAGGCCTCATGGGTTTATGAGGAGAGCATGATCCTCAAGCTACAGAGGTTTGGCTAGAATCGTAAAATCATATTTTCACTTGATTTAGTCTCTCATTGACTAGATGAAGATTTTTTCATTGAACTCCCTACATAGGAGAGTTATTCATTAGTGGATGATTTTTTTCTCAAAATTATGAAGGAAAATCACTAGTGTGGTTGGATTTTGATCCCTTTTTTAGGATAGATTTTTATATAAGGATGTTGGGACCTCCGAATGCTAGCACGATCATGCCTAAATATGCATTAAGTTACATGTGCATTAGTTGGTGTTTCTCGGGCATGTTTTATGGTGGAATTATTCAAGATTAAAATACTTTAAAGGAATATTTGTCTAGTATTGGTTATGGTTTCACATAACACCATCACTATCAATGACCCCTGAATGAGAATTGACAAATAAAAATTCATGTAAAGGATGTACCCTTTCTTTGAAATAAGCCTATAATTTGTATTGAAGATGACCGAAGTTGTTACATGGATAGAACTCCACATTAGAGATAGGACTAATATTAGATATCTCCCTATTATATTCTCAGTTTCCTACCAAATAGATATTCATAGGAAGATTTTTTGGTGTGAGAGATGTCAAAGATGGATGATATATTATTACAGAATAAAAATAACCACCTTCGGTTAGTTCCTATCAAGAAAGAGGTGCTTATAGTCATATATAATGGATGACACACATAAGGGATTGCTATATTTAGGTGTCAATGGGTGTAGTTTAGAGTATGATTTGTGTTATGTCTTCATGGAACCTTGTACCAGTTTACATAGGCATGTGTTAGTCATATTTCACTATATGTTCAAGAGTTGTATATCATAGTGGAACCCCAAGACAGATATTATTCTTCTAGAAAATTTCCACTGATAAAAACTATATTTCACTCATCTCTTCTGATGAAGTGAGTTTATCCTTAGTGGATAAGAATTATTTTAATATTTTCTTTCATGGAAGAGATGGGATCTATTAGTGCTTAACCCAATATGAATTATTTACCTATTTCTTATGTAATGTCATGTTGAAGATTGAGTAAATGAGGTGGGTCCCACTTTTAATAGTGAGTGAGATTCCCTTAGGTGTGGCAAGAAAATCCAACCCTCTTAATGGTGAATTTGGAAACCCATCTAATTTTAAGTGTGGATTTATGAATATGTTCATGGATGATAATTTTCTTCCCACAAATATAGAGGAATGCATGAATGCTTCTAAAGGGATAGCTTTGACTGTCCCTCAATAGGAGATCAACATATGAATCATCCTTAATTCTGGAGATGGTGTGGCAGTTTTTTATTGAATTAATGAACTAGTTATTTCCTTATATTAATTCATAAGAGATCCTACTAGGAATTTGGGGTATCACTCTAGTCATTCCATGGGATTGAAAATTGTGTATTAAACTCTTGTAGTGAGACACCTAGATTCATGGAGTATCATGGGACTTCATAAATCTGAATTCATGGCGGTTTATGAGATCAAAGTGGTGTAGTGGTATCATGGTTGTTGACAGTTATAATACAGTACTCTATGTCTTTGGAATAGGGGATATGCAGGAGAAGTTATATTTATATGAGTTGATTATTTCTTGCAGAGGGAGATAATTCTCACCTTTAATAAATGGTTGTGGCCCAATACTTTTCTACTATTTTAGATAGTCCCATGGTAGTGATGTTGATTTAGTGTTCTTATGTTATTAGATATTCTCATTTAATGAACATGAAGGGTATTTCTATAGGTGGGTATTATTTCAACCAATTCCCTATGTGGATAACAGTTTCTTATTAGGATTAATTTTAAATATCATAATTAAAAACCTGAGTGGAGACCACCATATTGAAGTATGTCCATCAGCATGGTATGACCATCATATATTTATAGGTGTAACCATTAAATGGAAACTCTTTCTATGTGATAGAGGATGAGGTTTCCTCTGGTGGTTATGGTTCTTGGTCGCTCGAGTTTTGGAAGGTGTTTTATTGGGGTATGAATCCGAAAAATCATGGTTAATTAAATGATCAAGATCATTTACTTCAAATTGTTGAAGATTGAGCCACCTGATGGGTAGCGGTGTGGTTTTGACTAATTTTATGAGGGTGGTGTTAGTAATTATGTGTTTATCAGTATATTTCTTGAATGTGTGATGATAATACAACAAGTTTGTCTTTGATAGTTGATATAAACCTATTGGAGACCAGTTTTTAGATGGAGGTTTCATGAAAATGATTGCAAAGATAATGAAGAAGAATTTTTGTGTCACCTTTTTTATGTGATCTAGTGACATTGGTGACTATTATTAATAGGGAAAATATGATATAGAAACTGGCATAGGTCTATAGGATCATGTTGTCTTGTAACTCTTTTGGTGTTAATGTTATTTTTTTTGTAAAGTGTTATATGGTATAGTGTGGTGTAAATGAATTGTATGTATACAAAAACCATCAATATTTCTCTTTAAATTTGGGGACTGAAGCACTCTTACTAGAGATAATTTTTTTACAAAAAATTTTGATATGGATATCAATCATTTGTGGATTCAATTTATCCCATGTGGTAGGATAACCCTCAGATGAGAAAAGGTTTTAAGTACAGAGGTTTGGAAATACTTTAATGTTGTATTTTTATGTTCATGCTAAGTTCTCTCTTTTAGATAAGTTATATTTGAATGCCTTAGTGATTAGAAAGGGAGTTTTTTCCTAGGTGGTGGTGTATCGAGATCACTTAAGGATAGATCCCTAAATATGAAGAAAGTGTGTACAAAGGTGGATTATTTTCAGCTTGAGTTGTTTTTAAGAGATTTTTTATTTAGAAGCTTCAGTTATATCATTTTTAGAGACAAAAAATGTTAAAAATATGGGAGAATATTGGCACTCAAGTTTTTAATGATCAAAATCTAACTAAATTTTTAGGTTTCTGAGCCTTGAGACCTCCTCATGGGTAAAATGGTAAATTTAACCTAGTCTGTGGCCTTGGAAAAACATTTCAAATGGTTTTTTCAATATCATGATGGGATTTTTACTCCTAGTATATGTTTCAGTGAATTCCCAAGAATATTGAATTTCATAGTGTTTTTAATATTTAATAATTAAATAAATATTCATCCCATGAGCCCAGATGGATATGTTTTCTAAATGGGAGATCATATGGAAATTATAACTCTATGGTTGTGTTTGTAATGGGGTATTGTTCCTTGGAAGGGTGTAATATTCCCTTGGGTGTCAGCTCACAAACCAAATATTTTAAATAAATTTTAAAAAAAGACTGGTATAACTAATTATTGGTTATAAATATCATGCTATGTTTTTTTCTAACATGATCCATTTTCACTAAATACTAAACCCTAAAGACAGAGAGAGAGAGTTAGAGGTATTATAGGTCCTCTATCAAGAATCCTCTAATGGATTGAAATGAAAAAACATCTAATCGAAGTCGAGTTCATAATGGAATCGACAATTAGATTTCTTAGTAACAACAAGTGGAACTATGGAATAAATAATGGATTAAAAAAATGAATGTTATGCCATGTGGAAGGAATTTTTTATTTTTTACTTTCTCTATTATTCATGATTTTTAGTATATAATTTTGTTCTTGAATTTGTTTCTTAAATTTCTCAAATCTACTATTTATCTATTTTTTTAATTATTACCTAAAAACCGTAATCTCACTCTACTTTATTCATTGTTCTTCATAATTGGTGATTCCTTTCCCAATGAATGGTGTCCTAACCCAAAAATAAGAAACTAACAACCTCATCAATGAGTTTTCTTTATTGTTTTCCCATGTTTCTATCCATTTTCTTTATTCTTTCACCACTATATATCATCATAATAGGTGGTTCAATGAATCAGACCCATATTGATGATCGATTGAGATTCATGTCTTGTAGTCAATGGATTCGGATGTGAAAGTAGTGACTGGGGTGTGAGTGATTAATAAAGGATGATGGGGGATTATGGGAAGGTGTGGATATATGGTTCCTTAGGGTGAAGTGGAATTATGGGTGTAGGGAGTGAATGAAAATTGATTGTGGACAATTTGTTTAGTGAGGTACAACCAAAACTTAACTACTGTAGGCATGACAATTATGACCAGGTCCTTCAGCAATGTTTTGGGTCTGATTAGAGGTAATAACAGTGATAAAGGCATGATTTTTGGTGTTTTTATACCCTTGAGTCACCACATCATGGTGTAGGGAGTCAGAGTGTCATGAGGTGGATGATCTGAGATCACGGTGTGATGGTGGGGCACTAAAAACTGATGGTCTTGATTGGCATAAGTAGCTAAGTCTAGAATTTAAAGGTCATCCTACTTATGGATTTATCCTTACATATAGTTAGGGTGGGGAAACTTATTCCATGGTGGGTAGGCTGGATAAGGACTGGAAGTCATAATGTGGTATAGGGGTAATATAACATGATGGTTTGGTCATCCTATGTAAGGATGTATCGTTACATATATCCATGGTGTGGATGAAAATTCCATAATGTGAAGACATGGTGAAGGTTTAGAGGCCACAACATGAAATATGGTGCTACAGAATGATGACTTGGATTTTAGGAGGCTCATGGGAAATAGTGGAAGGGTTCATTCCATGAGACTCCTTTAGTATAGACCATCTCGATGTGTCCATCATGGTCACTATATAATGAAATCTGGATAGAGGGTTGGTATAAAACCATTTTTATTTCTGCATAAAATGAAATGGTGTACCTATATTCAGAATAATAGGTGAAATGTGAGATGATACATTTGGTTTGGTCTCATTATCTCTATAGGACTAATAATTGGGTTTGGTCATGATGACCCGAGCATTCAGGGGTTCAGGTACCCCTTGTGTAAAACAAGTGATGGACACAGATCCCCCATATTCTTCAGGGATTTTGGTACTCCTCCACATACTTGGGGCCCACATCCTCCAGATTAGGAATGGGGTCAGTACTCCCTCACTACCGATGAGATTTGGGTCTCCTAGACAGTTGATAGAGTTTGGTACTCACATATATACGTGGGGTGTAAGTTCTATATCCATGGATTTAGGGACTCCCTCATCTATTATTTTCCACTCAATGAGTCATGGGTCCTCTATTATAGATTCTATGAGGAGTATGGGTCCCTATACCTTGGTAGTTATGATAATAGGAGTCATTAATCACTACACTAATATTTATTATTAGAAAATCCATAGATTCCCCTCACTACTAGAAAATAGGTTTTTACCAACGCATTTATACCAACGGTTTAAGAAAACCGTTGGTATATATGTAGTAGCAAAGTCTATCCCTACGGTTTTAAAGAAACTGTAGGTATACCATCCTTGAAAATCAATCCCTTCAGGCTCATACCTGCATGCCACTCCCCCCTAAAACTCTCTTCTTCCCCACAACCCTCTTCTTCCCTGAAACCCTCTTCTCCCCCGATTAATCATTTTGCTTATCCGGTGAGTTCCTATCCCCTGGCACTTATCCGGTGAGTGCCTCTCCCCTATAACCCTCTTCTTCCTCAGATTATCCATCACGCTCATCCTATAAACTCTCTCCTCCATTGTAGTCAAATTTACGAGGCAACTCATACAATCGTACGATTTTGTGGATGGACTTATCCCCTTCGGTGACTGAAGAATCGATTTGATGCAGCTTCAAACGCACAGACTCAGAGAGAAATCGCTAACCTAGGTAGACTCGGTGCTTTTATCAGGAGAGATCACGTTTCTTTTTTAATTTAAAATTTGAAGGTTTTTAATCGGTTTCAACTCGATGCACCTCACATACTTAGGGTTCAATTTCTTCCCCTCTACTCTCATCTCTTTTCACTTCGTCATTGTTTCCCTCTTCCATATCCTGGATGAGCTTTACTAGTGGCACCCTGATGTAGAAATCCTATGGGTCTCCATATCCTTTTCTCAGCAGGTGCCACCACCAACATAAAAAGCAGGTATATATTAATTTCATTCAATGCATCACTCATTTAGTCTATCACTTTATTTTCCTACTGGTAATATAGAAAATAAATGCATTTGGTGAACATATATGACTATTTTAGTATTCCTGTTTTATAATTGCTTCATTGACATGGAAAAGGTTTTGTCCTTCGAATCATTGCCCATCCACTGAATCCCTGCTCTTGCGGTGTTTCTCTTGTAGGCCCTTCCATCGAATCCCTGCTCATAATCTGATCTTTCCTTTTCATCTCAAATTAATTACTCCATTATCTTATTCATCATATTTTTCATATAATTAGTACCAGTTATGGTAGGTGGATCGATCAATCTGGGAAAATTAGACCGATGGTGGATTGATTTTGTGCGGGCCTGCATATCTTTTAGCAATTCTATTGATTTATGTATATAGGTGTGTGGCTAAATTTCCAGTAAACTCACAGGTCTCCAATTATTTTTCTTGGTTTCCTTTTGGGCTTCTTCTTCCCTGTTGTAATTTTTGGTTTGGTCAAACCCATGTTTAAGGGTACGACCTAATTTTTGTGGTTTCTTTGGTGTTTAGGGTTCATGGTAGTTTCTTATTGGTTATTTGGCCATCCACCATTAGAGGAGATGCATTCTTGGTCATGTGTTGTTGATTCGAGGTTTGTTTTCTTATGCCCTTACTCTCAAGTCAAATTTTTTAATGATGAAATACAGGTTTTTTTTGTTAAATTTATTTAAAAAATATGCAAGTTGATAAATATAATCTTTTTGATATAACATTATGAATTAACTCATCCATTTTTATCGACCATTTTATCTTCATCTGTGAGTTGTCAATCAATATTTCAATAATTCCCAAATTAGAAAATTTATCTAGAACACATTCTATATGATTAAAATAATGATACATATATTAGGGCTTATCTTAGAATTGTTTTATAGATCTCATACGTGTAAAAATATCTTCAATTGGTGAGGAGTTTCTTTCCTTTTAATTGATTGGTTCATAAAACATAAGTTGGTGCTGCATATATTATTTAATTGGAATTGGTAAAGTAAAATGTTGGTCTTAGATTTCTGAGTTGGTTATTTGGATGGTATTCTATATCAAAAGTTGTTATATCTCTATTGACTATGGGTGTATTTTCCAATTGACCAATGTATTTATTAAACTAACCATGAAATACACATTTCCCACAATACGGAAGCACCACAAAAATCATAGATAGGCACTACACACCACAAGACACCCATGGGAGACACCCCTTGACATCTACGGATAGTTAAGGGGCCATTAACTTAGGAACTTAAGTTGATTGGCACTCAAGACTTTAGAAATTCCCATTGTTGGTAGAAAAGATACCAACAACTTTATTCTTAGTATAGTATAATGAAATGGTTTACACCCTCATGACCAAGTAGACCATCTGTTTAATGGACTGGTTCCCAACCAGGTTCAAGAGTAGGATCAACTACTAAACATTGATTGTGGTCTCTATGAGGTTATTTCCATAGTGAAGAGGGTTATGTGCACAATCTTCAACTAAACTAATTTAGAATAGGTGGATATTCAATGGATAAGTGTACTAGTATGGTGTTTCCAACAATGTGCTATATAAAGAACATAATGAAAAATGAAGAGATTATTAAATGGAACTGTTTCCTCCTTACTTGTAGGAACATGATTTGACCCATGGGGTGGTGTGGTTCTTATCTATTGGGTGGTGACATGTATAGTCACAGGATACAAGTATGTTTTTGTTTAATTTTTATTTTATTTTCTTTATCGTGTTGGCCAGTTAGGTATTTTACTTCTTTCTACGGATGGAGGGTAGTGATGCTATCCTGACTAGTTGACATAGATCACTTGTATACTGTAATACCATGAGGTGTGAGTGTGAGGAAACATTGGAAGATAGAGGATCCTTGGGGTCTTCCATGAGATGAAATTGTTTTTCTAAAACATTGTGTGGGAACATTTTTGGAGTATGTTGGAGTCATGAAATAACCCCAAGTGTCTCCATGAGATAGCATAAATAACCCCAAGTGTCTCCAAGTGTCTCCATACATCATATCATCCTCACAAGGGTTGGCCACTCACCCAATCCTATCAAACCTATCCTATTCTATCCTCTCAGTCACATAGTCTAGATTCATCTCTTGAGGATTATCCCATTCCTCGATGCACATATCATCATCCAACAAGACAAAGAGGATTATTCATCTTATGATTGTCCTAGTCACAAAAGTACACCATGTCAAACCCATCTACATTATATTCTCAATAATCCGGTCAAGAACCTCATCAAAATCATGTATTATAACCTAGCCCCACTAACCGGGTTCTATAATAAGATAAATCACACCAAGCCTCTTGGAATAATAATGCCAATCTGTCCGAAAATACCCAATAACCACACTAGAATCTCATACTTCATCTCTTTAGTTGAACTCACTGGTGGAAATTCCACTTATACCAATGCTTTTTTTCAACAGTTTTAACAAACCGTTGGGAAAAAGACCCTATGCCAACGGTTCATATGAACCGTTGGGATATATCTATCTAAAATCACTTCGCCATTGGAATACTTCTCCTATCCCTAAGCCGCACTTCTCCAAACCCTCGACGACACTCACATACTCCTCCCTTCCTCACTATCGCTCCCATACCGACCACCCCTCATCGATGCTTCCATCCCGACCACCCATCACCGTTCACCGCTCGTCGATCGCCGCTCGCCACTCGCCGCTCCCCACTTATCGGCACTCACACATCCCCCTTCAAGCCGCAGTTATCCAAACCCTAAAGGGCCACTCCGCTCCTCCCTTCATTGTCACCGCTCTCATCCCCCTTGAGTTCCCCTCCTCCCATCGACTCCCGCTCGCCGCTCACAGCTCCCTTCTCATGGTCGCTCGCGAATCCCCCTTCTGCTGTATAAGCATCAATTCTAACTCTCCATAAGCTTGAATTTAGGTTAATTATGAGTTATTATTAGTATTTATATGATTCATTAAGGCTATATATCAGTCATTTACAATGTTTTATATGATTTATTTTTTCTCTGTTCATGATTCATGCCTTTACAAAATTATCCAAAGGAGGGTGATTCCACAATACATCATTGAGTTCACCTGTACATTGAATCAATGTTTTTTGATTCAACATTTTCATACGTGAAACCAAATAACTACAAGACATGTGTATTATAATCAGTATCCCAATTTTTTTTAGGGGTGATCTTCCTTATTTAGATTCTTTTCTTATTTCCTTTCTATTGATACAATGTGTTTGACTTTATATTGTTTTATGAGATCGTTTATCTTATTCGATGTGATGATTTTTAATGGATTTTCCCTTTTTTGAGAGGCATGTCACACGAGAGATCTCAAGATATAGCATTTTTAATCTCATCAAACACTAGATGTACAATTTCCACATCTATCACCATAAGGCCCAATCCTCTTAGGAATATTTTACTTGATCTAAACCCTCATTCAGTCCATACACATATCATCGAAATTATAAGACATATGTTAGACCACTCATATCCCAATAGATATCTTATCCACTTGGAGACCTAATGACATGGTGATTTAATTTCCATAAAATCACTAAAGAATTTTATCTAAACCTAGGCGGCTTGTGAACACCATATCTATAGGTCTACTATGTTAAACTATTTACTATAATTTACCATCCTAAGACTCTGTGACTCCCATGGAACATAGTTATAATCAATACCTTGGAAATCTATGATAGAATAATCAAGTTAGTGTTTAAGGGTATATCAAGGATCTTAATATTGTCTTTATATACATAAGAATTCTTATTTAAAGAAACAATTAATTTAAGTAATGGTTGATCACCCATGGATGTCCTTATACTTCATCCTCTAACTGCTAAATTATGTAATTCCCTCCACCTGAATAAGGAATTATATAACTCCCCTTCCATTTTCATGTAAAACCTATATTTTCAAAAGACATCATACTAACCACAAATATATTGGTGAGAAAAATAAGAAGACCGGTCCATGATCACATCATTAGTTGTAGCTTCATCACAAATCTTCATGCCTTAAGCCTTATATTAATTATATGATTTGACATATACTTACTAGATTAATGAATGTTGATTCATATTCAATCCCTAACAATTTTTGATCCTCAATATCTAATAGATATCAAGATCTAGATTTTTTAAGCTCATCTAGGAAGTTTTGGTCATTGAATATTAGTTCGAATCACTTATAATAATGTTTTCATCCTTCCATTCCATAGTAACTTTACACCACAACCTATCTTGACCATTTAGTAATGGTGTAGCCAAGTAATTTTCCAAAAAAATTGTATTGAACAAAACCAAACTAAGATAAAACTTGATCCAAACTAATTATAAACCATTTATAGGAAGATTAATTGTTAATTAATAGGAATGTAATTTTTGATAGTATCATTTTGAAACATGTATTTGTTTCCCCTTTTCTTACAAGAACATGATGTTACCCATGTGGCATTGCGGTTATTATATGTTGGGCAGTGACATGTATAGTCACAGGAGACGGGTATGTTTTAGTTTAGTTTTTATTTTATTTTATTTATCACATTGGCCACTTAGGTCTTTTACTAGTTTTTATGGACAGGGAGTAGTTATATTCTATGAAGGAGGCTAGAAGGGGTTCAAATTGTTTCAGTCCTTGGGTTTTGATTTGAGGTAAGATTCTATGATTACTACTTATCTCACACCTCATATATTTTATGGATTTCAATGTTTTTGACTCCATATTATGTTTTTGGTAGGGCGTTGGATCGTTTTGTGTTAGTTCGGGTGGATTTGGTTCTCGCCAATAGAGGTAAGGCTTTAATGCGGTTGGTTGGTTTTTCCCTGGTTATGTAGGTTCCTTTATGTGTTTTAAGGTTCTTAATATCCTTTTTGTAGTGCGTTGATCCCTACTCGTTGGTTTCAAGTCACCAAGTCAAGGGTGACTCGCCTGCGTGTGCATAGGTAAGTAATTATATATATGTGGGTTCCCCTGTTATGTGTATAGTCAACCATGAAAATGATTATACATGTATGGGGCTAGGTGTGCCCATGTATATATATAAAAATGCATACGCAGGTGAGTAGATACTGGTATATGCATATAAACATATGTGTAAGGATCCCCTTGCACATGCTCATGGCCATGCAGGTGTGTGCATAGGGGATAGGTGTCCTTGCATGCGTGTGAAGGTGTGTATACCCAGTGGGGGAGCAACAGATTTTAGTTAGAAAGCTACAAGAGATGAAGTGGACAGCTTGGTTCCACCTTGAGGTAGAGTCCCTCTCGTAGCCTCTTTAATTTAAGAATGCTTTAAATTGAATTTAGCTTATTTCTTAATTCTGCTTAATTATATTGAATTGCATATCTTGAATAAGTTTTCTTTATTATAATTGTTTCATTTGATAAATAAAGTCATGTTTTTATAATAAAACCACTTTTAAAAACAATGAATATAAAATATATATCTTTATCATACCACAATCCCGATTCAAGAGTTTGTTTTTTATAACATAAGATCGGTTTCTATAATGTGAAGAACAACTAAATAGGATTTATTTGGAATCCTGACCGGAATATGCTGCCCTGCAGATGTTGCTGGACCAGGCCAACACACCATGGTCACGCCACGGTCACGCCGTGATTTGTCCCTGCTCTAGGATGACACCCCGCGGTGGTTCACAGTCCTGTCGGAATTCGATGTATGATACCTAGATAGAGTTTTAGATACATTACCCACCCATAGTTAATGGAGAGGGAGGTGAAGACCGTAATGTTTCCTGACTTCCTCCTGCTCCCTTTGCTCCTGGCTGGAAGATGCTGCCCCGCAGATGTCGCTGGACTGGGCCAACACGCCGTGCTCATACCGTGGTCACGCCGCGGTCACACCGCGGTCACGGTGTGATCACGCCATGATTTGGCCTTGCTCCAAAACGACACCCCGTAGCGGTTCTCAGTTCTATCAGAATTCGATGTATGGTACCTAGATAGAGTTTTAGATACATTACTCACCCATAGTTAATGGGGAGGGAGGCGATGGCCGGAATGTTGCCCCGCTTCCTCCTGCTCCCTTCGCTCCTGGCCGGAAGATGCTACCCCACAAGATATAGCCGGACCGGGACAACACGCCGCGGTCACACCGTGGTAATGTCGTGATTTGGCCTTGCTCTAGGATGACACCCCGCAACAATTCTCATTACTGTCAGAAATCGATGTATGATACCTTGATAGAGTTTTAGATACATTACCCACCCATAGTTAATGGGGAGGCAGGCGACGACCGAAATGTTTCCCTACCTCCTCCCGCTCCCTTCTCTTCTGGCCGGAATATTTTACCCCGTGGATGTCGTTGGACTAGGAAAACACGCCGCAGTCACACTGCGGTCATGCCGTAGTCATGCCGCGATCACGCTGCGGTCACGCCGCGGTCACACCGTGGTCACGCCGCGGTCACGCCGCCGTCATGTCGTCGTCACGCTGCCGTCACGCCGCAGTCACATCATGGTAATGCTATGATTTGGCCCTGCTCCAGGATGAAACCCCACGGTGGTTTGAAGTCCTATAAAAATTTGATGTATGATACCTAGATAGAGTTTTTGATACATTACCCACCCTCCTTCCTAGACTCCAGACAGCCCCCGTACCCTCCTCCCTAGACCCCGGACAACCCCCCCACCCTCCTTCCTGGACCCCGGACAACCCCCCAGCCAGCCCCCCCCCCCCCCCCAACCATCCCCCCTGGACCTCAGATCCCAATCTAAGCTCTCTTCATGGTTCGCCCTAAATCTCAATAGAAAAGGGGGTTTTAAAGCTTTAGAAGAAGATGAGAGAATAGTGAAAACCCTAATAGAAAAGAGGAAGCAAGAAGAGGATTAGAGTCACCTAGATCTTAATTCCGCCCTTGACGACACTCAAAACGCCCAAGTGATGTGTACGAGTCAGCCCCACCTCAAACCGAGGCATGGTGTGGCCGATACCACTCAAAGTGTCTCACTTTTATTTTAAATGGACAACATTTTAAATGAAAACAACAACTGACATACAGAAAACTAAGAAAACGGATTCAGATTGTGTTGATACTTTATCAAAATAATCCATGAGTCATTTTTGACATGTACGAGTCAACCCCGCCTCAATCTAAGGAAATTTGTGGTCGTTACCACTCAAAGTGTTTCACTTTTATTTTAAATGGACAACATTTTAAGTTAAAACAACAATTGGCACATATAAAACCAACCAAACACATTCGGATTGTGTTGATACTTCAACACACTGATCCATGGTTCATTTACGACGTGTACGAATCAACCCTGCCTCAATCTGAGGCACAGTGTGGCTGGTACCACTCAAATTGTCTTTCTTTTGTTTAAAATGGATACTCTTTTAAGTAAAAACAACTGGCATATGGAAAACCGACCAAACACATTTTTATTGTGTTGATACTTTAGGAAAATGATACATGGGCCATCTATGACGTGTACGAGTCAACCCTGCTTCAATCCGAGATGTGGTGTGGTCGACACCACTCAAAGTGTCTCTATTTTGTTTCAAAAATACATTGTTTTAAGTGAATACAACAACTGACATATGGAAAACCAACCAAAGGAATTCATATTCTATTGAAACTTTAGGAAAACAATCCATGGGTAATATGTGAATTTTACGAGTCAACCCCGCCTTAATAAAAGGTTCGGTGTGGCCGGCAACACTCAGACTGTCTCACTTTTATTTGAAATGGACATGATTTTAAGTGAAAATAACAAATGGAGTACGAAAATCTGGCCAAATGCATTCAGATTGTGTTGATAATTTCGGAAAACGATCCATGGGTCATTTGTGATGTGTACGAGTCAACCCCACCTTAATCCGAGGTGCGGTGTTGCCGACACCACTCAAAGTGTCTCTCTTTTATTTAAAATGTACATCATTTTAAGTGAAAACAACAACTAACATACGGAAAACCGACCATACACATTAGGATTATGTTGAAACTTTAAGAAAATG
The DNA here is from genome assembly GCA_963277665.1 of Viscum album. NCBI lineage: Eukaryota > Viridiplantae > Streptophyta > Magnoliopsida > Santalales > Viscaceae > Viscum > Viscum album. The sequence goes on from OY728135.1 coordinate 1,502,093,819, forward strand.
ATCCATGGGTCATATGTGATGTGTAATAGTCAACCCCGCCTCAATAAGAAGCGCGGTGTGGCTAGAACCACTCAAAGTGTCTCTCTTTTGTTTAAAATGAACATCATTTTAAGTGAAAACAATAATTGACATACAGAAAACCAACCAAACGCATTCAGATTCTGTTTAAAATCTAGGAAAATTATCCATGGGTCATATGTGATATGTACGAGTCAACCCCGCCTGAATTTGAGGCACAGTGTGGCCGACGCCACTCAAAGTGTCTCTCTTTTCTTTCAAAAGGTCATCATTTTAAGTGAATACAACAACTGACTTATGGAAAACTGACCAAAGGCATTCCGATTCTATTTAAACTTTAGGAAAACAATCCATGGGTCATATTTGACTTTTACAAGTCAACCCTACCTCAACCTGAGGGCTGGTGTGGCCAGAACCACTCAAATTGTCTCACTTTAATTTGAAATGGACATGATTTTAAGTGAAAACAACAACTGGCATATGTAAAACCAACCAAATGCATTCGTATTGTGTTTATACTTTAGGAAAATGATCCATGGGTCATTTGTGACATGTATGAGTCAACCACACCTCAATTTGAGGCACTTTGTGGGAGAAACCACTCAAAGTGTCTCTCTTTTGTTTAAAATGGACATCATTTTAAGTGAAAACAACAACTGACATACGGAAAAATGACCAAACGCATTCGGATTCTGTTGAAACTTTAGGAAAACAATCCATGGGTCATATGTGATGTGTACGAGTCAACCTCGCCTCAATATGAAGCATAGTGTGGCCGAAACCACTCAAATATAGTGATTTACATTCATACCTTCACAAACTTTTAATCTCTTGATACCACTTTAAAATATCATGAGAGATAAGTAGGGAATCAATACTTCTTCAATCTCAAAATCATTCATTGAACCTGTAAATGAAATATTCATGAAACCATGCTTAGAATACTTTTTGAGTAGTTCATAGGTTATAAAAATAGTTAACAAGTTTTTTGATTTTGTAAACATATTTTAGATTTTCTGCAGCCATGATCAAAAAAGTTTTAGAGAAGTTCACAGGTTATAAAAACTATTCACAAGTTCTTGGTTTTTAAACCAATTTCATATTTCCTATAACCATTCTATAAAAACTTTTAGAGTAGTTCACAGGTTACAAAAACAGTTCTCAAATTCCTGATTTTGTAAACATATTTCAGATTTTCAGTTTTCTGTAAACAAATTCCAGATTTTGACAACCCAACACATTGCTGAATTCACAGCTTGTCCCTTTTAGCAGCTCTTTTTAAATACATGCTTCCCTTTTAAAGATCACTCCCTCAAAAGGTTAGACAAATATCAAACTCTAAACACACCTATCATTTCCAAAACCACACAATAGATGTATCGTGAAACCTTAAGAACCCACACTATCGGCTCAATCATATACCCTAAATGATTTTTCAAACAAAAAACCCTATGAAAATTAATTTCACACATCAAGGATTCCTCACTAGAATCACAATGCCACCCCAACCAATCCAATCACAATTCTACCCCAACCAATCCAAAGTCAGTTCCACAAACCTATGATCCTTCTTGAACAAGTATTATATCTTTTCAACAAATACATCACTCCCCACCATAAAAGTTTCATCATCATCAACTCACCCAAAAAACCTCAACCACTTTGTCTAACTCTACAACCACTATTAAAGATAGAATTAGACGTGTCTATATTTCCTACAACTAAGCAACCAAATGAAACATCAACTTTCACTCATTCCCTACATCCTTGAGTGAAACCCAAAGTATTATTCAATATTTGATCCACTATGAGGACCTCACCCATAAATAGTCAACGGTGTAGTTTTCACCATGTGGACTCACAAAAACACTCCATGATCATAACCCCTAAGATGTTTCATATATGTCCAAAAGACAGTAGGGTATCTAGACATATAGCCATTTACCCCCAGTATTCTAATGAAGATATTATTGTTTTTTGAATGATCGTCACTAAATAATTGTATGATATGATTTTATCGATGAATACCACCAACAGTCATCTATTTTAGATGTCTCCAATCACTACATGGACTTTTCAAAGTCATTTAAAAGTCTTGGGAATCCTTACCCCTGATAATATCATTACATCGAAATCATTCATCCACCTACTCATAGTTTTCTTCTCTACTCAAGAAACTCAGCCTATGCCCTCTAACTGGTCCTACCCCTAGTAACCACATGCACTAGAAAAACACCAACACTCCAAGATATTCTCATTTAATGAAAACCAGGCACCTCCATGTGCTTCCTACCAAAACAATATCTCCCATGCATAGTCTCCACCCACAGAGAAAGTCTGCACATAAAACCACATCAACCCACATTTCCTTGAGCACCTATTATTCTCATGATCAAATTTATAAGTATAAGGACCACCCATTTTAATATACGTTACACGGTCTAGGCACCCAAACATGTCCATCCCTCTATAATCCAACCACAAGGGTAAACCACAAGAACTCAAGTTCTCTTCCTCAAAACCAAAGCTACCCTACATTCCAAAACCCATATCAGGTTTCACCATTCATGTACTACTTTTAAAGGTCCCAAAAATCCATCTTGATGTCACAAACCCAAAATCACACAATTCCTACTTGACCTATCTCATCTTCTGATTCATTTATCTGAGACTAATTTTACTTCTGAAGTAATCACACATTTATTCGTCTCATTTTCTCATCTGCTTCCTGAGCCTTAAACACCATATTTTATTCTTATTTCTTGCAAATTATTTTCAATTTAACATTTCATAATTTCTTCCAGTGATTACTACACCATGTTTTTTCCATATTGTTTTATTGAAAATCTCTTCATAAGGTGAAGTTAACCTTACATTCCTCAGGAATCAATCTTATGGAATCAATCTTGGGGACATTTTCAATTCATTAAGGTGATCTATTCTTTAAATCATCCTATTTTCATCATATTTTGATGACCATAGTTTCTAGGTATTTATAAAACCTTAAAAAGTAAAGTGTGTGACTTCTAGTTAGTCTATTAAACAAATTCATCCGAATTTTGGGACAATTTGAAGATGGCTTAAATCATTGGGGAGAAATCTGTTTGCCCCCCTTTCTGTGGCATCCATTTCTCCCGGTGGTTACGAACTCACCAAACAGATTCAATCCATTCCTTTCGGTGGTCTTATGAATTTCACTGGAATCGAGATCCTCCAACTACTTCACTTTGGATGTTTCAAAACCTCCTGTAAGTTTTGTGTGGCTTGAGGTCGACCAGTGGGTTAGTGATCTGGTCCTTCATCTCTGACCTACAAATATGGTATTTTTAGCTTGGATCTTGGGAAAAAATAGGCATACCATGTAGGCTCATAGAATATGTAAGAAGTGGAGGACAAGAAGGAGGGTGATGTCAGCAGAGCCATTTCCAAGGGAGTTCCCCTTCAGAACAGATTCTTAGATTTAGGTGAAGGGCCTTCAGATGATGATGATTCATGGAGTGGAAAAGGGTTGGTAACAGAAATCCCAAGAAGGCTGGGAATTTTAAAAAGGAGAAATCATCAGCGATTCAGGAAGGAGCAATTGAGCCTTCTAAGAATTATCAGACTTTATTATAGTAAGAGGATGAGAAACTAGCATTTTTCTACTAGAATGGAATGAATAATGGAAAGAAATTGGTTATTGAATTTGATGATCTCCTAGTTAATACTAACCAACCAGTTTATTTAATATATCTCCAAAATTTCCTTTAGATTTTAAATCTCTATTAACCAATTAGTTTCTTTAAAATATCTCCAAAATTTCCTTTGGATTTTCAATCTCTCAAACTACTAGCTTCTTAAAATTTATAAAAACTTTTGTAAATAGTTATCTTTAAACAATTAACACTTTGTATTTAACTTAAAGATCAGTTTAACAACAATTTTGTATCTTAGAGAGGTGCAGGTTTTCAGTTTTACAGGTTGGGGTTTACAAGTTGGGAAATATATTGGAGAGGTGATGGTTTATAGTTTTACAGGTTGGGGTTTACATCTTTTGAATTAGGGGTTTACATACCTGGTGTTTATATGCAGGCTGTCCACATACAGGATGCAGTATGTTTACATACAGGCTATCCAGTTTTGGGGATATAAGATGTATACCAACGTTTCTGCAAACCGTTGTTATACAAACTATACTGGATAGAGTATGCCAATGGTTTAAAAACCGTTGGTATACAGGATAGATTATGATAGAGTATTCCAACGGTTCTGAAACCATTGGTATACAGGCATGCCTATGACAACCCTGCTTTTTATTACAACTTAAACATGATTTATTACATAAAACTTCACTTGATACAACAAAGAAGATCGAGAGGTTTAGTGTCTTTGAGGATTAGGATCATTACATAAAAACTTAAAACATGAAATACAACATCTTTATTGAAAACTTCCTTTACATGACCACTATGTTCCCTCGTACTTAGCATTGCATGAGATAACCTGAGGACATGCATAAGAAAAGAGTGAGCTATAAAGCCCAATAAGGGAATACACATGGAATAACATAAGGAGTACAATACATGTTAGGCAATAGGAATATCAATAGAGAATAAGAGGAACGTGAACATAAAGGCATGATAAATCATTATAATCATAACATGGAAATGTGGCAACAACACTTAACATGGAATTAGCATGATCCAAGGCTCATTGCACATGGAGCATGAGTAAATCCTCATTACACATAAAGCACGATTAAACCATAGTTGCACTTGAATTATCATGAGTCAACACTCATTGCACATGACGTATCATGATACTATACTTTACCCAATGCATTGGAGCGCTATAAGGGTGCACCCTTCTTAAACATTTCATTTCATGCATAAGTTTGCCACATGGATCATAAAACATGGATTCATAAAACATAATCATTTATTCCACGATAAAGGGATGTGGAATTCATACATGAAACTTTATAATCAATAAGTAAATGTGCATAAAATATAATACCCTTGATGGAGAAATGGGCATGGTATTCACTACACAATGGCATTCGCTTAGAAAATCGATGCGATTTCGGCAGCGTAACAGCGTGACATAAGAATTCATAAAAATGGTTGATGAGAGAGAAAGGGGTTAATAATCATATTTACATGTAATGGACAGTAAGTAGGTCATATAGATACATGTCCCAAAAATTTTAATGTAATTTAGATTCATGATACAAATGTATTTCTTGAATGTAAAAGAAAAGAGAGAAGTTCCTTTCGGAATTTTGGCATAGTAACGGGTGTACATGGGAGGAATTTAATGAGAGAGAAAGGGTATACCATCATTCAAACAGAAAGAGGGCAGTATGAGGGAGGTGCGAAACCATACCCCAATATTCATAATTGAAATTAAAAGGGCAAAACAACTTAAAGAAAATTGGACAAAATGAGAAAGGAAAAAAACTCTTACTTGGAAGTGTGCTTCCAAAGGCTAGAGAGAGGCTTGTGAGAGGCTTCTTTGGAGATTGGGGAACCTTTAGAGGATTATAGAGAGATTATGGAAGAGGTTGGAAAAACTCAAAAGACTTTGAGTGAGGAGGGAGTGGGAGATTTGGTGGGTCTATGTAGGAAAGGTGATGGAATTCTTTATTATTTAGGTTTGGGGCCCCTAATATTAAATTAATCCGAACCACAAACCATCCCCTGATTTTTGACCATGGTTTTTGGAAAAGGGTAGAGGAAAACATTATTTTATAAGTCCAAAGTCCTAAATTCTTAAAATATTAGGGTTGATTATGTGGAGGTGAGTCACACTCCCATGGAAATTAATTTAAAAAGACAAGGTGTTTAATAAGTCTTGAGGGGTCCATTAATGCTTTGAAAAGTAATCCAAACAAACCCGAAATCACATTATTTTAATGGTAAAACATATATTGGCCGAACATAAAGATTATAGTATTTTATTACATCGCTATTGGGTCATTATGATGTCATAAAACACATTATATATTTAAATGGTATTTAATTTTTACTCGAAAATTTGACTGTCTCAGAAAATTATGAAAAATTCACCGTTGGATAATTTCGATGTCATAATTCCAAAAATAACATTTATTTTATCTAAATAATTTTCTAAATATGTTAATTTTCACTTTTAAAATAAAAACACACATTTATCGAAAATTCACGGGTTTTGACAAAAATGGTTTTCAAACCTTAATAAAAATCATAATTGCATTCATACAATTATATGATCATTTATATATATTAAAATTAATCTAATAATAATAATAATATTTTATTAAAATATTATTTAATTCAAAAATACCTTAATTTAATAAAATATATTTCTTAATTAAATAATAACTATAAACACCATTTGTACTTTAAAAACTATTTAAAATGTATCAATAATGACAAGAAATTATATTCATTATTATATAAAAAAAATAATGTACATGAACATAGTACTATCGATTAGTTACATAACCCCTTAAAACAGCCGCATAAGACCTAAGGGTAAGGGGTGTGATGATGACAGACTCTTGGGGTGGCTCGGATAACATCGCTCGAGTGGTAATTTCTATCAACTTCTACTTTTCCCGTAGACGGTCCCATCCGAGCTTGACATGATGAAGCTCAGCTTGGTCCTGGTCAAGAGTGAATCCAAAGGACTCCACCTCTTTTCTGAGCTCCGAAAAATGGGCTTCGTATGGAGCAATTCTACTGGATGAGGTCATCGCTTCTTTTGTCTAAGTAAAATTGGATGTGTTAAAGCCCTATATTTATACTAATCATGTGATCACTGTTCAACGGCTATAAAAGTAACGGTCACAATTCTTATCATAAAACCAATGAAGTTGACATTTTATAAAAACATTTAATATAAAGAGACATTTAATAAGATCAAGATTGATTTTCCATTAATGGAACTTTGGGTCGTTACAATATCCCCCCTTAAGAAAGTTCACCCTCAAAATTTTCCTTTTCCCGCACTAAAACAGATGTGGGTAACTCAACTTCATCACTTCCTCCGATTCCCAAGTCACTTCTTCAAACTTGTGGTTTCTCCACAACACCTTGATGAGGGGCATTGTCTTATTTCGTAGAACTTTTTCTCTACGATCTAAGATCTTCACTGGTTGCTCCTTATAAAAAAGCTCATATTTCAATTGTACCACCTCAGAAGAGAGTACATGGGAAGGGTCTGGTATGTAATTCCTTAAGAGGGATACATGAAAGAAATCATGTACTTTGGCCATAGTAGGTGGAAGTGCTAGTCGATAGGCCACAGCCCCAACACGATCAAGAATCTCGAAGGGGCCAATGTACCTTGGACATAACTTCCCTTTCTTTACAAACCTCATGACCTTCTTCCACGGAGATATGCGTAGAAAAACCATATCTCCAAATTTAAACTCAAGGTCTCATCAATTATTATCTGCATAACTCTTATGTCGACTCTGGGATGCCTTGATATGCTGCTGAATGGTTTTCACCTTCTCCACCATTTCCTCGACCATTTCTGGTCCAAGCAGCTTACGTTCACCGACCTCATCCCAAAATGTCAGTGTTCTGCACCTTTTCCCATACAGGGATTCATATGGTGCCATTTGGATGCTCGAGTGGAAACTGTTATTATAAGAGAACTCAACTAGAGGAAGATGTTTATCTCGTCCTCCTTTAAAGTCCATTGATCATGCTCTCAACATATCCTCAAGTGTTTGGATAGTCCGCTCAGATTGACCATCAGTTTGAGGATGATAGGTCGTACAGAAGTTCAGTTCAGTATTCAGAGCATTTTGGAGACTCTTCCAAAACATAGAGGTGAATCTTAGATCTTGGTCAGACAAAATAGATAGTGGTACTCCATGCAACCTTACCACTTCCCTGATATGTATCTGTGCCACTTGATCCAATGAGAAATCCTCCCGAATAGAAATGAAGTGTGCAGTCTTTGTAAGACAATCCAGAACAACCCAGATTGCATAGTTGCCTTTGGATGTCCTCGTATGTCTGGTGACAAAGTCCATGGTGATGTTCTCCCATTTCCATTCTGGTATAGGCAATGGTTGCATCATCCCCTTAGACTTCTGCCTCTCTTCCTTCACTTTCTGACACACCAGACACTTTGATGTATATTTAGCAATCTCCTTCTTCATATTATCCCACCAAAAGTTTCCTCAGAGATCTCGATACATCTTTGTGCTCCTTGGGTAAATAGAGAAATTTGAACTATGTGCATCATCCAAAAGTTCCTCCTTCAGTTCCAGACTTGATGGAACACATAGTCTTTTCGCAAATCGTACAATTCCTTCTACATTAACATTAAACTCTGAGGATTTCCCTTTTTCGATAGCTCCCACTTTTTCTTGAATTCCCACATCATCCTTTTAAGCATCCTTTAACCTTTCCAAAAGAGACGGTTGAGCAATAATTTGTGAAAGGATTGGTGATTTTCTTTTCTCAATGATTCCCATGTCCATCTTCATCAAGTTTAAGAAGATTGGATCCTTCTCAATTCTCATCATTGATAGAATCGCTGGATCCTTTCTACTTAAGGCATATGCCACCTTGTTCGCTTTCCCAGGGTGGTAATGGATTGAACAATCATAATCCTTGATGAGATCTATCCATCTTCTCTAGCGCATATTAATCTCTTTCTATGTGAATATATATTTAAGACTCTTGTGGTCAGTATATATCTCACATTTCTCTCCATAGAGATAATGCCGCCAGATTTTCAAGGAAAAGATCACCGCCGCCAACTCCAGATCATGCGTTGGATAGTTTCGCTCATGTATTTTCAACTGCCTTGAGGCATAGGATATCACTTTATCATTCTGCATCAGCACACATCCTAATACCTTCTTCGAAGCATCACTGAATACCACAAAAATCTCCCCACTTGTGGGTAAAGTGAGCACATCCGCAGTGATAAGCCTCCTTTTCAACTCCTTGAAGCTTTGTTTGCATTCATCACTCCAAGAAATCTTTACTCCCTTTCGAGTTAGCATAGTAAGAGGGTTGGACAATCATGAGAAATTTTTCACAAATTGTCTATAATATCCAGCTAACCCCAAGATGCTACGGATATCCGTTACCGATGTTGGCCTCGGTCATCCCTCAATTGCATCTGTTATGGAGGGATCCACAGATATCCCATTGATTGTGATGATATGGACAAATAATGAGACCTCCTTCAACCAAAACTCACACTTTTTGTACTTTTCATAAAGCTTCTCCTTGCGTGAAGTCTCTAGTAAAGTTCTTAAATGTTCCTTATGATCCTACTTGGTTTTGGAGTATATTAGAATATCATCTATAAAGACTATCACAAATTTGTCTAGGTAATCTCTAAAGTCTCTATTCATCAAGTCCATAAAGATTGATGGAGTATTGGTGAGTTTGAAAGGCATTACTATGAATTCATAGTGCCCGTATCTTGTATGAAAAGCAGTCTTGGGGATATCTTCCTTCTTCACCCTTACTTGATAATATCCTGATAGCAAGTCCATCTTAGAGAAGTATTGTTCTCCACGCATCTGATCGAAAAAGTCATCAATTCGTGGGAGAGGATACTTGTTCTTTATCGTGATTTTTTTAAGTTCATGATAATCGATGCAAAGCCACATTGACCCATCCTTTTTCTTGATGAAGAGGACTAGTGCACCCCATGGTAAAGCACTTGGGCGTATAAACACTTTATCCAGATTCTCCTGTAGTTGTTTCTTTAGCTCTTCAATCTCTACAACGGCCATTCTATATAGAGTCTTTGATATTGGTAAAGCCCCGGGTATAAGTTCAATTGATAATTCAACATCTCTTCTAGGAGGAAGACCAGGCAGTTCCTTGGGAAACACTTCAGCGAATTCCCTCACAATAGGCATTTTTTCAAGGATGGTTTCTTTCTTGGACTCAATCATCTGATCCAGATACGTGTGCTCATAAGGCAGTAAAATCCACGCTTGATATGATGGAGCTAAATGAGATTCATCTTCCTCCTTACACATGTAAAGAATCGGGGGTCGATTCTCTATATGGAGTGTGATTTCCCTCTCCCGACAATTTATGTTATCTCTATATAAGGAAAACCAATCCATGCCAAGAATTGCATCAGATTACACCAGAGGGAGTATGACGAGGTTCTCCGGGAAATTCAATCCAGAGATTATAACAGGGGAAGACTTATATTCATGGGATGCAATGATTGCCCCATTTTCCATACTCACCGACATCTTCACTTCCATGATTTGTGGTGGTGTTGGGATTGTTCTACTAAACTTTCAAGATATAAAAGAATGCGTAGAACCTGAATCAAAAAGTACGTTCGCTATTCTTGAATGAATAACTAGAGTACCTGTCACCAATTTGTTTTCGGGGTTCAATTCGGTCGAAGTGATGGAAAAAGATCTTCCTTGCTTCCTTGGAGGTTGTTGGTTGTCTCTGAAAACCCTTGGATTAGGGCACTGATTTGCAAAATGACCTGGTTCTTTTCATTTTTAGCATTGAACAACGCATTGAGGTTCAAATGGAGCATTCCTCTCCTCTATCGCAGTCACGGGTCTTTCTTGCCGACAGTTAAAAGCTATGTGCCGTTCCCTTCCACACCTGAAGCATTTCCTCATCCTCTTAAGGCAATTTCCAGGGTGCTTCTTTCCGCACTTTTGGCAAGTGGGGTGCTGGATCTTCTTAGCACCATTGGATTTATCCATCGGCCCACCAGCATTGAAGTCCACCTTACACTTCTTATCCCCATGATACCCCTGTGATTCTTCGATCTCCATTTCTACCTTGAGGGTACATCGAACAATTTCCTCATAGATGTCGAAGTCACGGATCGCCAATGCTTTCCGCATGCTAGGCTTTAGCCCACCAAAGAAGCGGTCAACTTTTCATTCTAGGGTAACTACAAAGCCGGAAGCATATCGTGAAAGCCTTGTGAAGTTTTCCTCGTATGCTCCAACAGATTCTTCTTCTTTTTTCTTGAGGTAAAGGAAGTCCCTTTCCATCTTAAGCCGGAGAGTGCGCGGAAAATATTTATCGAAAAAAATCTTCCAGAAATCCTTCCATTCCAACGCCTCGATATCCTCCTCAGGCTTCATATTTTTGATCAATGTCCACCATTTATCAGCTTCACCCTCCATACGATAAGGTTCCAGGAGAACCTTCTCTTGTTCAGAATATTAAAGGATGGAGAAGATCTTTTCAATGGAGTTTATCCATTGTTTAGTGATCGTGGGATCAGATGATCCACTAAAAGTAGGAGGACTTTGTCTCATGAAGCTCTCGATATCAAATTGTTCTTTCTTAGGGGGGTTTGGACGTTCCTCTTGACCCGTGTTTCTATTCAATGCTTGAGTTAGCTGAGAGAGAAGTGTGACAAAGTTCACGATTCCCGCTCCCATTAGATTGGGCATCTCATTAGTACAGTCATCACACTGATCTTCACATCGATTGTTAGCCCGATTCCTCCTATTACCGGCCATTGGCTGGAATAAAAGGAATTTTAGGGGGTAACACATAAAGATAATCCAAAGACAAAAGTTGATGGTTTATAAATAGACTTTAATTTCCTTAACTCATGAGTCTATAGGCTTCAATCTAGGCTTATCATGATCTACTTTCTAACATATATTCTTAGGGGAATTTTTTTAATTCCCTTAATAAGGGTTCATACTAAGCTTGCAAATTTAACAAAGCATATCCCCCAGGAGTGTCGTAACCAAGAGTGCAGCAAGGCCCGTTGTCGTGCACCAGTTCCCATTCAAGTCTAGCTCAAAGCGGTGTTTTCGGGTTTTACCCCTAGGATACATCTGTGCCAGAGCTGCCTCTACCTGCTCGTATCCAGACAGGGATATATTTTCTTGATAACCCACTTACACAATACTCACCAAAACTTAGGGACATTTTTATTGTACTTAGTCTTGTATCTAAGGCTTTATTAGGGATTTCTAACCCTAATCCCAAAAATAACCAAACCTATCCTTTGATACCAACTATGACAACCCTTCTTTTTAATACAACTTAAACAAGATTTATTACATAAAACTTCACTTGATACAACAAATAATATTGAGAGGTTTAGTGTCTTTGGGGATTAGGATCATTACATAAAAACTTAAAACATAAAATACAATATCTTTATTGAAAACTTCCTTTACATGACCACTACATTCCCTCGTACTTAGCATTGCATGGGATAACCTGAGGACATGCATAAGAAAAGGGTGAGCTATAAAGCCCAGTAAGGGAATACACATGGAATAACATGAGAATTACAATACATGTTAGGAAATAGGCATATCAATAGATCATAATAGGAACATGAACATAAAGGCATGATAAAGCATGATAATCATAACATGGAAATGTGGCAACAACACTTAACATGGAATTAGCATGAGCCAAGGCTCATTGCACATGGAGTATGAGTAAATACTCATTGCACATAAATCACGAGTAAACCCTCATTACACTTGAATTAGCATGAGTTAGCACTCATTGCACATGAAGTATCATGATACTATACTTTACCCAATGCATTGGAGCGCTATAAGGGCGCACCCTTCTTAAACATTTCATTTCATGCATAAGTGTGCCACATGGATCATAAAACATGGATTCATAAAACAAAATCATTTATTCCATGATAAAGGGATATGGAATTCAAACATGAAACTTTATAACCAATAAGTAAATGTGCATAAAGGTGAATACCCTTGATGGAGAAATGGGCATGGTATTCACTACACAATGGCATTGGCTTAGAAAATCGGTGCGATTTCGGCAGCGTAACGGCGTGACGTAAGAATTCATAAAAATGGTTGATGAGAGAGAAAGGGGTTCCTCATCATATTTACATGTAATGTATAGTAATTTGGTCATATAGATACATGTCCCAATAATTGTAATGGAATTTAGATTCATGATACAAAAGTATTGCTTGAATGTAAAAGAGGAGAGAGAAGTTCCTTTCGGAATTTCGGCATAGTAACGGGTGTACATGGGAGGCATTTAATGAGAGAGAAAGGGTCTCCCATCATTAAAACACAAATAGGGAAGTATGAGGGAGGTGTGAAACCATACCCCAATATTCATAATTGAAATTAAAAGGGAAAAACAACTTAAAGAAAATTGGACAAAAATGAGAAAGGAAAAAACCCTTACTTGGAAGTGTGCTTCCAAAGGCTAGAAAGAGGATTGTGAGAGGCTTCTTGGGAGCTTGGGGAACCTTGGGAGGATTCTAGAGAAAGTGGGTCAGAGGTTGGATGAACTCCAAAGGCTTTGATTGAGGAGGTAGTGGGATATTGGGTGGGTTTATATAGGAAAGGTGAGGGAATTCTTTATTATTTAGGTTTGGGACCCCTTATATTAAATTAATCCAAACCACAAACCATCCCATGGTTTTTGCCCATGGTTTTTGGAAAAGGGAAGAGGAAATAATTATTTTATAAGACCAAAGTCCTAAATTCTTAAAATATTATGGTTTCTTATGTGGAGGTGAGTCACACTCCCATGGAAATTAATTTAAAAAGACAAGGTGTTTAATAAGTCTTGAGGGGTCCATGAATGCTTTGAAAAGTAATCCAAACAAATCCAAAATCACATTATTTTAATGGTAAAACATATATTGGCCGAACATAAAGATTATATTATTTTATTACATCACTATTGGGTCATTATGATGTAATAAAACACATTATATATTTAAACGGTATTTAATTTTTACTCAAACATTTGACTATCTCAGAAAATTATGAAAAATTAACCGTTGGAAAATTTTGAAATCCTGATTCAAAAAATAACATTTATTTTATCTAAATAATTTTATAAATATGTTAATTTTCACTTTTAAAATAAAAACCGACATTTATCGAAAATTCACGGGTTTTGACAAAAATGGCTTTGAAACCTTAATAAAAATTATAATTGCATTCATAAAATTATATGATCATTTATATATAATAAAATTAATCTAATAACAATAATAATAATATTTTATTAAAATATTATTAAATTAAAAAATCCCTTAATCTAATAAAATATATTTCGTAATTAAATAATAACTAAAAACACCATTTGTACTTTAAAAACTATTTACAATGTATCAATAATGAAAAGAAATTATATTCATTATTATATAAAAAATAATGTACATAAATAGTACTATCGATTAGTTACATAACCCCTTAAAACAGCCGTATAATACCTAAGGGTAAGGTGTGCGATGGTGACAGACTCTTGGGGTGGCTCGGATAACATCGCTCGAGTGGTAATTTATATCAACTTCCACTTTTCCCGTAGACGGTCCCGTTCAAGCTTGACATGATGAAGCTTAGCTTGGGATTGGTTAAGAGCGAAGCCCAAGGACGCCACCTCTTTTCCGAGCTCCGACAAATGGGCTTCGTATGGAGCAATTCTACTGGATGAGGCCATCACTTCTTTTGTCTAAGTAAAATTGGATGTGTTAAAGCCCTATATTTATACTAATCATGTGATCACTTTTCAACTGCTATGAAAGTAATGGTCACAATTATTATCATAAAACCAATGAATTTGACATTTTATAAAAACATTTTATATAAAGAGACATTTATTAATATCAAGAGGGATTTTACATTAATGAAACTTTGGGTCGTTACAATGCCAATAGTTCTGAAACCATTGGTATACTCTGGGTTGGAATAAAATGTATACTAACTGTATGAACACTGTTGGTATACCCACCAGTAACAACGGTTCATCAACCGTTGGTATATATATATATACCAATGGTTTAAGTATAACCGTTGGTATAGATTAATTTTAGACGATATATTCCAATGGTTTTCTAGGAACTGTTGGTATAGAGCTACTGTCACGCATCACATACCAACGGGTTGTGAAACCGTTGGGAAATACTATCCCAACGGTTTCAATAGATATCCCAATGGTTTAAAACCTTTGGGAAAGATGTAATTTCCAGTAGTTCTTATAGGTTTCAAGAATGGTGGATTGTAAGGTGTGGTACTCCCTTAACTGACACACATACTTCACTGATGATTGATTTCCCCTTTATGGATTCTAGTGGTTAGTTGTAAGTTATAAAGGCTTTTTAGTTTAGGTACTTCAAGCCTTTTGACTCCTTGATAACCCTCCTAGTTACCTTCAAGATGTGACATGCAATTCATTTGAACTTTATGATACTATCAGTATCCTTAGTTTCTCATGAGGTAAAATCCTTTATGGATTGGAACTAACATGTTTGAGACTTATTTTCATCCCGGATACTTCTAGTGGAATAACATTTCTAGATATTTTCTTATTTTAATCAAAACCACCTTTATGTTTCAAAATTTTATCTAACTTGTTTTTTTCCTTTCCTTTTTTTTGAGGATTCCTACTGATTATGTTTATAATCACTACTTCACATGTGTTGTTCCCATATATGTTGTGTCAGTTCTAATGATGCAGGGCTCGAAGATGGTATTGGTGGAAATGGAGAAAGTGTTTTTTTCGAAGATGATAGCAATTTATGCTCAGAAATACATGGTGGATCATGGTGGTTTGTGATAGTAGTGTTAACTATTGCATCTATAGTTATATCACAGAGTCCAAGTAGTGAGGATGATCTTTCCAATATATCATGTCTAACAGATTCAGAGGCTTTTCAGATGTGCATCTCCTTTCGTATTTTTCTATATAGTGATATTCTTTTATTTTATTCCTCATGTATGCATTGTATTTATTTCAATTGCTTATATATATTGGTGGTGTTTTTGGATATTTTATACATTGGATATATGTTTTTTTCATAGGTTGATATAGGATAATTCCTCCCATATTGTCTAACATTCCTACTTAGTGCTGGTCTCCAACCCCTTTTCTATTTGATACTAGCTTGGGGTGGAACACACAGCTTGTCACTAGCCCGAGTAGGGCCTCAATGGTTGAAGACATATCAAAATGATATTAGAGTAGATTGAGTCCTAGGGATGGAGTTTATAGTTGGTAGTCATCTAAGGATTAGTATAGGGATTGATGAAATGATTTAAAGGGGTTATTGAATTTATTTATTAGAACCAAGAGACCAGTGTATATGTAGTGACTGATGTATACTTTCACCAGGACTTTGATAACCTTTTAGTCAACCCATAGCTCTATAAAATCACTTCAGGAAACAATTATTTTTTCTCATTCAACACATAACATTCATTTATGACCTTTCATTTCATTCTCATGTTATCTCATCCAAATATGATCAAATACATGGGGGTTTATCCTATAAAATGAAGAGGTATACATATTTATATCCATCTAATGTGCAAAGATTGGCGTGTTCCAGGACCATGCCTATAGTTATGCTACACACTTTTGGTTAGTGGGCGATGATGTGGTGTTTTAGAGACTCGGTTGAGAGATATAATTTCCCCATGACCAGAGGTAATTTCCCTCCCCATTATTCATAATTAAAATTTTCTTTTATAGTTAGAATTAGTTTCAACTTAGTTGAAAGAGACCACCCATAGGTTATAAATGTTCCATGAATTCAAAAGTTAGAGGCCTCATGGGTTTCTAAGGATATCCTGATCCTCAGGAAACAAAGGTTTGGCTAAATTTTAAGACTTAATTTCTATCTATTTTAGGTTATCACTGACCAAATTGTGGTTCTTTAATTGATCTCTCTACATATAATAGTGAGTTATTAATATATAATGTTTTTCTTGAACTCGTGGTGGGACTTCTCTATCATGGTTAGAGTTTGAAACCATGTTTTTGATGTAGTTTTATTTGAGTATTTTGGGCCCTATGCAAGAAAATGTGACTATGTTCAACTATGGATCAAGGCCCATAGTCCTAAGAGGTGTTACTTGGGAATGTTTCATGGTGAAATATTTTAAGATCAGTGATTTAGGGAGAGACTCTGGAGGAATATTTTTCAAGTTATAGTTGTGTATTCATAAAACAACACATATTTTGGATACCCACAATCAATCATTGACAATTGATAATTTCTGGAAATGATGCACCTTATATTTGGACGTAGTCTAGAATTTCACCTGAGGATAGAAAGATTTGTGTCATAGATAGACCTCCTTGTTGGACATAACATTGAGATCAAATATCTCCCTATTATAGGCTTAATTTCAAAACAAGAATATTTTTGAAGTAATATATAATGGTGAGAGAGTATTTTGAGATATTTTATGCATTGATCCACCTCCATAAACACCACCTTTGGTTAGTTCCTATTAAGAACAGGTTGTTAATAGCCAAAGATGCAAGATTAAGAAAATAAGGGACTACTATATTTGACATAAATGGGCATTATGAGTACTCAAGTAATATTAATAATAAATAATTTTCATGAATTATTAATATTTATAAATATATTTTATGGATCCATATATAATATAATAATTTTATGTGAAAGGAAATGGGTTTATTCTAACTGAATTTTTTTCATGGAAAATATGGTTTTATTTATAAAAATTCTAAATTTTATACTTTGAAATTTAAAATATTAACATCATTTTTTGATTCATCATATTGAAATTATCTTAGGGTGAATTTTTATAATTTTTATAAAAAGGTTGATTTTTTGGAACATTTCTAAAAAAATATTTTTCATGTTGTTATGCATACTTGTTTTAAAATTTATTTTTACCACATCTAAAATTTAACATACTATTACTTGATTTTAGGTACTTTTAAACCCTTGTTTTTATTTTTTTTCATGATTTATTGATTGATTTATTGAAGCACATTTGAGGATAATAAATCAATGGGTGATTAGGACAAGAATTCCAAGACTCTAACTCCCTAAAAATAGATTGATGATGAAAAATATAACTAAACTTAATTCGGCATGATTTTCCTTGATGAGATATAGATTTATTTGTCTTTTAGACTAATCCAATGGATGTGTTCACACATACTTGATTCGTGATTGATGAATGATTAGTACGAATGTCCAAGATCCTAGAACAAACATAACTCAGGGAATATGACCATGGTGCTTGGTTTTAACTTTATTATTTATTCCATTAATTAAATAACTATTTTATTCATGGAAGATATTTTATATAAATGTTTTATATAAAATTTTTATTTAAAACTGTTTTGATATATCTAGAATCTTTTGATTTGAAATCATGTTTTGGTTTAAAATTTTTAAATGTTATGCGAAGACTTTTTTTATTTAAATTGAAACCATAAATGGGTTATTATTATATAAATTCTTATGGAAGACTTGATGAGGCCCTTCTAGGTTGTTTATCTCACACCCTACCTTTCCCTTTTGTCATTTATATATTTTTTATGTTATGTATAGGGAAAGGGAAAGTTCCACTTGAAGGATGTGTGTGTTGTTGATCCATGAGACTTTGTGATCGGTGGAGCTATAGTCCAATTGTCACATATGAATTACAATACTATTTATTTATAGATTTTGTGTTTACATTTGGATATGTTTCACTTGGGGATGTTTTTCTATCTACTTGTGATAATTTTCTCCTTGAGGAGTGTTTGGAATACTAACTGTTTATCACTTTATATTTTGTTATTTATTCATTCTTGTGTAAAAACCATTATCATTGATGTTGATATGATTCTAGGTGATAGTTTCCAACCCATGAGGATAGATAATTGCCTTTGAGCTATTTCAAGACAAGCTTGGGTATCATTGTACCAGGGTAACTAGGCTGGTTTATGATAAGGTGGTATCATAGGTGAATGTTTTTCATCTTTACTTTATATCAGTATGTAGAATGGGATGTACTGGTTGATAAGAGGTTGGATTTTCATGACATAGGAGGTAGTTTCAACAGATTATATAGTTATCTCTCATCATAGTGGGCCTTAATTCACCATTGGTTTTTGAGAAAAGTGTCCTTAAAGAATATATTTTTTTGATTCTATTATTTTCCATAAACTTGATCTAAGTATTCTAGATGATGTTGCATTGTTTCATGTTGATGTTTTACAGTGTTATTACTCTGAGAAGACATTTGAACAAGTCGTGAGAGTATTGTTTTTAGTGAACCAAAGAAATTGAATCCTCTAGTTGACCAAAATATGATTGAGATAGTGGTGTGAGTTTTCCAATATTTGGAATAGATAGCTTCACCCTTTCCCATTCAGGATCCAATTGTTGAACCTCAAAGGGATGAAACTAGTGATAATTCTCAAGAGTTTATTCAATAAAAACCTCCATATTTCTAAGTCTTAAATGATCCTCAAGATTATGAGGATTGGTTGAAAAAGGTCTATCTTATTTTCAGTTCTTGGAAATTCTTAATGTAATAAAGGTGAACTGTGTGACCATTATGATTGAAGGTCCTGGCATGAGAGGTTATAAAAAAATAAACACTAGGGATTACAGTGGAAATAATTTTGATTTCTTTTCACTAAGTGATTTTATCTGTAACTAATGGTTTTAGTGGCTTCTATGTAGTTTCTCATGCTTCGGTAGGGTGACAAGACCGTGACTCAGCATACAAACCACTTTGCTGACCTTGTTTAGTATTCCCCAAAGGTAGTGAAAAATAAGAAATTTAAGGCTCTAAGATTTTATATGGGTCTTCAATTTGATATCTGATATCAGGGTTTAATACTGAATCCCATGACTCTTGCATACATACTGGATAGGGCGTTGATGACTAATCTTGGCCTAGATGGTAAGTCAAGGTTTATGGAGTCATTCTTACTACCATTGGCTGCTCATTTGGTTCCTTAAAAGAAAAGATAGAGTATGATGAGTCCCATGGTGGTTTTCAATAGTAAACTTCATCTAAACCTTATATAGTGTCTAGAAGAGTCCCCTTGACTTGCTTCTAGTGTAGTAAGGTTGGTTATTCAAAATAGGTTTGTATGAAGGCACCAAATATCTGTAGTTTGTTCGCTCATTCGAGCCACTTATGGAAATTTTGACACATTTTTTATCCTCATGCAATGGAATGAGCTCATCATCTCCTAAAATTACTATGGGGTAATTAGATGCTTCAATAACTAAGGGGTTTCATCCATAGGAATTTAGAATAAAGTTTCATGTAGTGTAAGAGTCTCTAAAAGAATTTGATGTGAGTCTAATGATAGTGAGAGGTACCATCAAAATATCTTCATCTACAGTTATCATTTTATTTGATACAGGTGAATCTCACTCATTCATATAAACTCATCTTTTGAATTTGGTAAA
Organism: Viscum album; assembly: GCA_963277665.1. Taxonomy (NCBI): domain Eukaryota; kingdom Viridiplantae; phylum Streptophyta; class Magnoliopsida; order Santalales; family Viscaceae; genus Viscum; species Viscum album. The sequence goes on from OY728135.1 coordinate 1,502,113,991, forward strand.
CCTTCCTATATATCTTTTATCCTATGTGATGGATATTACTATGCCCCTTGTAATGAAGATAGAAAAGGGTATCCAATCTATATATTTTGTTTTCTCTCTTTCAGAGATTGATCTTACTTGGAATTTTATAGTTGTTGAAATAAAACCTCTTAATTTCACTCTCAACATGGATCACATGATCACTAATAGGTCCCTTATTGACTGTTATCTTTGGAGGATCTCCTTTACTACGCCTGATGAGGTGTTCTGTGTTTTTAGGGAGAACGGGACCCAAGGTCGAGTAGATTCAGACCTTATTTTTTTGGAATTTGGTAGGTTAATATTGGGGTTTGATTTTGACTAAGAGAACGAATATTTGAGTGGTGATCAACATCATGTTCTATTCAAGTTTCCCAATGTGTTTCCATCTCATTTTCAATCTTTCCACCAATATGGGAGGTAGAGTTTTTTATTGATTTGGTACCTAGTACTCAACTACAGTCTATTCCTTCTTACCATATGGAACCCATTGAATTAAAAAGTTAAAAACATTGTTGGATGATTTTTTTTAAAATGATTTATATTCTTGAGTATGTCACCATGGTTAGTGAATTTTCTTTTTGCAAAGAAAGATTACAGGACACTTCACCTTTGTGTTGATTAATTAAAAATAAATCGATTTATGATAAAAAAATAAGTTTTTTTTGCCTCAAAATAATGATATTTTTGACCAGCAAAAAGGGGAAAAGTGGTTCTTGAAGATTAGTCATCTATCTAGTTATCACCAATCGATAATAAAATAATATGGCATCCTAAAGACTGCCTCTATAAGTAGGAATGTCCATTTGAGTATCTTTTTATGCATAGTCTAATAAATTATTCTAAAGTTTTTATGGTGTTAGTGAATAGAATATTCCATGAGTACCTTAACTCATTCATGGTAGTCTTTGTGGATGATATATTGTTTTATTCCAAAACTGAAGAATATCATGTGCATCGTTTGAGAGTAGTTCTATAAATCTTGAGAGATCACCAACTATATGATAAGATTTAAAAATTTAGTTTCCAAATTTGGGAAGTTATGTTCTTAGGATATGTGGTTTCAGAACATGGTATTTCAGTTGATCCTTGAAAGAGCGTGGTCGTGGGCGCCCTCAAATGATTAATGTGATTTTGGGGTACTTAGGTGCAGCAGAGTGGCTGACCAAGGTTGTCTCTCAAAGGAGGAAGTGAATTTAACAAATTATTAAAGGTATTCTAAAAATAAAATAAAAGAGAATAAAATAAAAACACTACTTTAAAGTATTGGGATTTTTTTATAGTTTATGAGTCTAGAAGAAGTTTGCTGGAAGAAGATTGTATATATATTTTTTAGTTTTGAAATGAATTTCGATTAGAATGACACAACAAGAAGATGTTTTTTTAGAAATCTATTATAAAAGGCATAATCGATCTAACTCTACCTCTTAATTCACTTATTAATCATTATCATTTAAATCAGTATCCACTTAATTATGATCCCCTAATTTGTTATCCCTTGAACCCTACGAGAGTTAACTTTACCACAAAGATGAAATTACTTAAACCCTAGGCTAGCTTCGGAACACGCAATTGCAGCATCCTGCTTTGATTGTTGTCCTAAGGATAGATTATGGTCAGTGGTTAATTAGAGAACATATCCATTTTGTAAATGAGGATGAATTGTGTTTAGGGATTATATTTTAACTCTACAAATTTATCCCATGTGGTCTTGTATTACCGATTAAGATTACGCTCTCACAATTTACACAAAATCCCAACCTCGCGTGTTTTTGTGTTAATTGTTCAATTGCTTGCTTAGTTTCTTGTAATTTAGAAACACAATTCATGGATCATATTATGTAAATTACAGTAGCTCATTGATTCAAAATAATTAAATGAAGAGGGTAGAAGATAGATCGATTACTAAAAGACTACTCTTCCATGGGTGGCGTAATCATTGTAGAAGCGTTTTGCATGTGAAAGGTTTATAATGGGTATAACCTAATAATGCTTCTACTCAATAATTCCAGCCCAAAGAGTAAGATTAAGAGAATAAATTTAAACAAAACATAAGAAAATAGAAGAAATAAAAGAAGAACAACAAAGTTTATTACATAAACAAAATCATTACAACATGAAGAAGAGAATGAGGCTTCGATGAGGGGATCCTTGCTTCAAGAGCTACACCTCTTACAATGGTTGGAGAATTTGGGTGAAAAAAATTCTCCTATGCCTCCAATCTCCTAATTCACGTCCCAACCCCACAAAATGAGAAAAAAAACCAATTTATAGAGTGGTGGGGAGGCTAGGTTCAAGGTGGTTTCAAGTGTGAATGGGGAATCTCGGCCAAATATTTTATTCCCACTTTCACCGCCCATTTGACCACCAAAACGCGTGACTTGGCCCGCCTTCCAGAAGGATCAAATGTGAGGATATGGGTCCTCTATCTCCTCTACAAATATGGGCTCAATCCAGGCCCCGATGAAGGAGTTATAGCCGAAATACATAATCTTCTCTATTCTGGCCAGTCCATCCCAACTTTGACTCCATGGCCCATTTTCAACAACCAAATGCACTCTTTAGCTCTAGTGTCCTGAATAAAAGTTGTAGATAATTAAGTTAGGAACAATTTTACAAAAAGTAAAATTAAAATAATAAATATAAAAATATTTATCATCGAAATACTATAGTGAATTATAAATGGTAAAACTGGAATTTTCACCAAATTTTCAAATGAATGATCAAATCCCAAATATTTTATAAATAAACATATTTAACATAATGTGAGGAAATTATATCATTTATTATAAATAAAATATTCAATAAAATAGTGTTTTATCAACTCCCCCACACTTACCCTTTTGCACTCCTGAGCAAAATCTCATATTAAGTAAACATCAATATCAAATCAAAACCAATTTTAAAACACATATCTTTGAGATCAAAAAATTACACCCCAAGAAACAAAAGATATCATGCCTCATAAAAAACCATTATTTCAAGTTCTTCATTTATATCATTCAATATATTTCCACTTTATTTATCCTCCCATTCACAAAACACTTACCTCACTTGAATTTTCTCTTATCACACAAATGTCAATTTTTTTTTGCAATGTCTTTCTCGTCCAAACTAATACAAGGGTCACCATAGGCTTGATAGATTCCTACATCGCTGCCCGATGTGATTCAAGGACATATGTTTATCATGAGGACTTTTCAGGGTTGTTCTGTGGCTTTCGGTTGGTAGGATTAAGATGTGAAAAACTCTAAGGCTAAATGAGGAGGGCTTGACTCTTTTGAAGCAAAATTGCATTAATCTAATTTTCACTTAAATATGGTCTCCTCCTCAATCCCCATAGTATCAATTCAGCTCCATCATCATGAAAAGTCATGAAAATTTTACACCATTCATTATTTCAACATCAAAAATGTCAATCTTCTCAAGCATGATTTTCTTGAAAGCTCCAGATGGGCACAACTTTCCACCTCAATTAGAAGCTCTAGAAAAGGCACAGCTTCACTTGTCATGAAAGCTCCAGAAAAGGCACATCTTTCAATATAATGAATTTCTTCAGTAGCAAACGCATCTCTTCAGAATTTAATTTTCCACCCAAAGTATCACAAAATGTAGTAGCATAACACAAGACAGCTTCCCCCACACTTAAGCTCAACTAGATTATGCAATTTCACTTCTAGAGTTGGTCGGATAGGGAAAATTAGCTTGTAATGTGGCTAACCTAATAGGTTGTGCATGGATTCTAAGGGCTACAAGGATTAACTATTCAAGGTAGTCCATTATAAAAAATGATTCTTTGAAATAGGGGCTTTAATACCAAACAAATGCCTCAATCATTTAAACATAAGTACCTCAAAACCTCAAGTTTTGACAGGAATAAATCAAATTCTGGTTAAATCAAGCATGGTTTGGTTCTCTCAAGAAGTGAGGTGAATGTAAAGAATATGAAAATAATGGTTTATAATCCTCACAGGAAAGTGATTTCAAATATAAAGACAGTGAGATGTGGCATGGGATTCAAAATTCAGCGTACTTTTCATGAAATTACTAAATATTTAAACTTGAAACAAAGTCATTTCAGCATTCATTTAAGATCAGTTTATTGGGATAAATTGTTTCACTCATTGATATGGATTTAAAAATTGTGATGAGAATCATTTCAGCTCAAAAGTTACAAAAACAACATAGAAAATTGTAAAATAAACACACAAAATTTGAAAAACACACTTTTTTTTAAATAGGAAAGCAATTGAAATTACTAAACTAAAAGGTTCCCTCCCCCACACTTAAAATATTGCATTTTCCTCAATGTGAACCCATGAGATGATATATGCACATGAAATGTAGAATTTTTAAATAGGAAAAATAATATAAAAGTGAAAGGGTTAGGAATAGCCTGATGTGCTCAACTGATGATGGGGTCATGCAGTGTGATAAAATCCACTGCATCAGTAGGAAGCCCCTCAATATATCTCTTCAAACGTTGCCCATTGACTGTAAAGCTCCTTCCAGTGTCTTCTTGTGTGATCTCCACTGCACCATAAGGAAAAACATTAGATACAATATAAGGACCTAACCATCTGGAACACAACTTACCAGGCATCATCTTGAGTCATGAACTATAGAGAAGAACTTTCTCTCCAACATGAAACTCCCTTTGTTGGATCATTTTGTCATGAGCTACTTTTGATCTTTCTTTGTAGAGCCTTGAGTTCTTATATGATGACAGTCGAATCTCCTCAATCTCTTGAATTTGCAACTTCCTTTGAATTCCAGCTTGGGCCAAATCCATGTTGCATTTCTTTATAGCCCAATACGACTGATGCTCAACTTCCACTCGGAGATGACATGCTTTCCCAAAAACAATCCAAAATGGGGACATACCAATGGGGGTCTTGTATGTTGTCCTATAATCCCACAATGCATCATCCAAGCGCTTTCTCCAATCCTTCCTATTTGGTTGCACAGTTTTCTCTAATATTTGTTTCAGCTCACGATTTGAAACCTCAGCCTGGACATTTGTTTAGGGGTGGTATGGTGTGGATGTTTTGTGTGTCACCCCATACTTCTGAAGGAGGGAAGAAAAATTCCTATTGCAAAAGTGTGTCCCTTGGTCACCGATGATGGCCTTTGGTACTCCAAACCTACAAAAAATCTGTGCTTTGACAAAGTCCACAACAACATGAGAATCGTCAGTCCTGGTGGCCTTGGCCTCCACCCATTTACTCACATAATCAACAGCAACCAAAATATACAAAAATCCAAATGAACTAGGAAAAGGACCCATAAAATCAATGCCCCATACATCAAAAATCTCACAGAATAGTATGGGTTGTTGGGGAATCTCATGTCTCCTAGAAATATTCCCAGTGTGTTGGAAACGGGAGCATGACTTACAAAACACATGGGCATCATGGAACAAGCTAGGCCAATATAATCCAGAGTCCAAAACCTTCCTAGCTATCCGTTGGGGTCCAAAGTTTCCACCACAAGCAAGTGTGTGACAGAAATGCAAAACAGACTCAAACTCATGATCGGGAATACACCTCCTAATGACTTGGTCACTACACATGCGCCAGAGGTAAGGATCATCCCACACATAAAACCTAGACTCACTTTTTAATTTTTGGACTTGATGTTTCTTTAAATTTGCAGGGATTTCAGAGGCAACAATGTAGTTAACAAAATCGGCATACCAAGGATGTGTACCTGAGATGGAATAAAGATGCTCATCGGGAAAAGTGTCCTGAAGTGGTACCTGGTCCAAGGTGTCATCCTCTAGTGTGTGAGTAAGCCTACTCATGTGGCCTGCCACCAAATTCTCTGAACCCTTCTTGTCCTTTATCTCAATATCAAATTCCTGAAGAAGGATCATCCATCAAATCAGCCTGGGCTTTGCATCTGGCTTCTTTAGGAGGTACCTCAAAGTTGCATGGTCAGAAAAAACAACTACTTTAGATCCCAATAAATATGAACAGAATTTATCTAAAGAAAATATGACTGCAAGAAACTCATTTTCCGTGGTATTGTAGTTTGATTGGGCTGAATCCAGTGTCCTCGATGCATAGGCGATCACATGTGAACGTCCCTCCACCCTCTGAGATAAGACAGCTCCAACCGCGAAGTTGGAGGTGTCACACATAAGCTCAAAAGGAAGGTCCCACCGTGGGGGTTGTATGATTGGTGGAGTGGTCAGACACTTCTTCAGCTCATAAAATGATACCCTACATGAATCATCAAAATTGAAGTCAATATCTTTTTGAAGCAATCGAGATAAGGGTAGAGAGATCTTACTAAAATCTCTGATGAAGTGTCGATAAAATCCAGCATGTCCAAGGAATGATCGAACATCACGCACACATGTAGGATATGGGAGGGATGAAATAATGTCTACCTAAGATTTATCAACTTCAATGCCATGTTGTGAGGCTATATGACCTAAGACAATTCCCTTTTCGACCATGAAATGACATTTTTCAAAATTTAAGACCAGATTCTTCTCAATACAATGATGCAACACCTTTCCCACACTAATTAGACATTCATCAAATGAAGACCCATACACTGTAAAATCATCCATAAATACCTCCATGCAGGTCTCAATAAAATCAGAAAAAATACTCACCATGCATCTATGGAAGGTACCTGGGGCGTTGTAAAGTCCAAATGGCATCCTCCGGTAAGCAAAGGTACCGAATGGGCAGGTGAATGTCATCTTCTCCTGGTCCTCCGGAGCTATAGGAACCTGAAAATATCCAAAAAATACATCCAAGAAACAATAGTGTGTCTTCCCAGCTAGTCTCTCAAGCATCTGATCAATAAACGGGAGGGGGAAATGGTCCTTGCAAGTGGAATGATTTAGTTTCTTATAATCAATACACACACGCCAACTGTTTTGCACCCTCATTGGAACTAACTCATCTTTCTCATTTTTAACAACAGTAACACCACTTTTCTTAGGCACAACCTGAATAGGACTTACCCACTGAGAATCTGAAATGGGAAAGATTATACCTGCCTCGAGAAATTTCTCAACTTCTTTTTTAACAACTTCCAAGAGGGTGGGATTGAGTCTCCTTTGTGGTTGTCTCACTAATTTAGCCCCATCATCCAAGAGAATCATATGCATGAAAATGGAGGGGCTAATACCTGATATGTCAGCCAAGGTCCACCCAATCGCCCTGATGTTCTCCCTCAAAATATTCAAAAGCTTTTCTTCATGTTCAAAAGGGATATTGTTAGCAATGATAACAAGTAATCTCTCACCACTCAACAATTATGAGTATTTCAGATTTGGTTGCAATGGCTTGAGTTCTAATGAAGGAGGGTGTAGTATGGATGGAAACATTGAAGGAACTGAAATATGTGCACAAAGAGCATCAGTATCAGAATAGAGATCATCAAAATCAGAGAATAAAGCATCAAATCCATCAGCATACTCAACAGCCATGTCATAATCAGAGTTCACATGATCAAAATCAGAATATGATTCCATTTCAAAATCAAATCTTAGAGAGTCTTGTTCCTTAAAAATGGGTGTAGAAGTACTCGTAGACATCAAACTAGAACCAATACTCATAATCTCCCTAAGCATAGGACAATCCAATTACATGGGGTTTTTACTTGGTGGTTCAAAATGGGAGATAACAAAAGAAGAATGGTCCTCTGGGGGCTACTTCATAGAATCTATAACATTAAATATCACAACTTCATCTCCAAATTGCATGGAAAGTGTACCCTCATTGACATTTATGATAGTTTTTGCAGTTTTGAGGAAGGGCCTACCTAAGATAATGGGGGCATGAGAACTTACCTGATCATCCTCCATGTTAAGCACATAGAAGTCTGCTGGAAAGATCATGTCTCTTACCCAGACAAGTACATCCTCAAGGACTCCCGCTGGATATGTTGTAGCTCTATTCTCCAATTTCACCACTAATCTTGTTGGCTTCAACTCACCAACATGCAGGGAAGAGAATACAGAGTGAGGCATCACATTTATTGAAGCTCCTAAATCACAAAGAGCATCAGATAAGTGCAACTCCCCTATGGTACATGGGATGGTGAATGTCACGGGATCCTTTCACTTTGTTGGCATTGCTAGATTTGGTGTAATGAGTGCCGAGACATTCCTTCCAAGGTTGATCCTCTCATTTCCCTTGAGCCCTCTTCGATTGGTACAAAGTTCTTTTAAGAATTTTTCATACCTTGGAATTTTCTTAATGGATTCAAGTAGAGGAATGTTGATCTCCACACACTTGAATGTATCCAAAACCTCCTTTTTCATTGCTTCTTCAGCCATCTTCTTGGTTTGAACAACCCTATTGGGAATAGGAAGGGCTTTAGAAGGAACATCATCAATCTTTTTCTTACCTTTATCTTTCTCCTTGGATTGCTCATCAGTTTGTTTGGAATGCGGCTTCTCTGGAGTTGAGGTGAATCCCGGTGGAATGGTAGGTACATATGTATTGTTCATTTGCTTCCCACTTCTCAATGTGATGGCACTAACATTCCCCTTTGGATTTGGAGTTGGTTGGGAAGGTAGATTTCCAGAATTCTTACTCACAAGTTCATGGAGGGCAGTGGCAATCTGGCTCATTTGAGTCTTCAACTCCCTCAGCTCCAAACTTTGACTCTTCAGCTCATTTTGTTGATTAAGAACAATTTTCTTTAAAAGATCATCAGTATTAGAATCTACCTTTGTTGGAGGATTCCCTTGTTGTTGACTTTTTGATGTTTGAGCTTCAAATCTCCTTTGGGGTTGTTGGAAACCTTGCTGGTAAGGCGGAGGCTGCTGGAGGTTTGGTTGAAAAGGGGGCCTTTGTTGTTGTCCAGAGCCATACCTCATGTCCGGTTGATATTTCCACACTTGGTTGTATGTTGGAGCAAATGAATCAAACTTCTTTTGGGGATATGGTTGTTGTTGCTGCTGAAATGGTCTCCCTGGGAATACTGTTGCGCAATCCTTTATCTCTTGTAGTTGTGGGCAACAGTCAGTTGGGTGGCTTGTCTCAGTGCAAATGCCACAAGGCCTTGAAGGAGGGGGTAGATATGTCTTTTGTGCCAAATAAATTTGCCTCACCATAGTTGTAAATTCTTCTAACTTGGTATCAATCAAATGACTATCAAGAGAATAAGGACTTACCTGATGTACTCCCCTGATATGTGGTCTACCTCGATCACCAAATTGTTGGGAGTTTTGGGCCATTTTGTCGATCAATGCTCGTGCAACTATTGGTGTCTTGTCCACTAATGCTCCTCCAGCCGCAGCATCCACCATGCTCCTCTCCATGGGTGTGAGTCCTTCATATAAGTACTGAATGAGGAGTTGCTCACTGATTTGGTGATGCAGACAGCTTGCACACAACTTCTTGAATCGCTCCCAGTACTCATACATTGACTCCCCTTGTGATTTCTTGATCCCCGATATCTCCTTTCGAATGGAAGTGGTCCTTGATGCTGGAAAAAATCTCTGCAGGAAAAGATGTTTCAAATCGTTCCAACAAGTTACATCTTCAGGTTGTAAATAATACATCCAGTCTTTAGCAGCTCCATCAAGTGAGAATGGGAATGATCTTAATTTGATTTGATCTTTAGAAACATTTCTTGGTTTAAGGGTTGAGAAAACCACATTAAATTCTTTCAAATGTTTATTGGGATCCTCACCAGAGAGGTCATGAAACTTTGGAAGTAAGTGAATTAACCCAGATTTTAGTTCAAAGTCTGATTCGAGATTTGGGTATGCAATACAATTTGGTTGATAGTTAATATCAGGTGCAACCAATTCTCGAATGGTTCTATTAAGTTCATTTACATTGTTTTCAACCATTGGTTCTTCTTTTATGTTTGAAGTTGAATAACTTCCAATTCCAATGTTTCCAGAAGAGAGGAATTCACCAACTGGTTGAATATTGAAACTTCTCGTAGATTGAGAATGTCTGATCCGTGCCCTAAGGCCACGTTCAATCTCAGTGTCAAGATCTAAGAGATCTTTCATATTATTTCATGTCATAGATCAAATAAAAATGAAAATAAAGTGAGTGTACTATAGTAAAATAAAAATTAGAAGTTGAGTTTATGGTCTAAAAAGAAAAGAAGAGGATGAAAAAAAATGAAAACTTGAGAAAGGGTAAAGATGAAAGAGAGAGGTGAAGAAAATAATAGAATAAAAAATAAAAGAAATACCTATAAATGGTTGAATATATTACTTGCCTCCCCAGAAACAGTTTCAATTTTAAATAGCGCTGTTGTGGGTGCCCTAAAATGATTAATGTGATTTTGGGGTACTTAGGTGCAGTAGAGTGGCTGACCAAGGTCGTCTCTCAAAGGAGGAAGTGAATTTAACAACTTATTAAAGGTATTCCAAAAATAAAATAAAAGAGAATAAAATAGAAACACTACTTTAAAGGATTGGGGATTTTTTTATAGTTTATGAATCTAGAAGAAGTTTTCTGGAAGAATATTGTATATATTTTTTTAGTTTTGAAATGAATTTCGATTAGAATGACACAACAAGAAGATGTTTTTTTAGAAATCTATTTTAAAAGGCGTAATCGATCTAACTCTACCTCTTAATTCACTTATTAATAATTATCATTTAAATAAATATCCACTTAATTATGATCCCCTAATTTGTTATCCCTCGAACCCTAAGAGTGTTAACTTAACCACAAAGATGAAATTACTTAAACCCTAGGCTAGCTTCGTAACACGCAATTGCAGCACCCTGCTTTGATTGTTGTCATGAGGATAGCTTATGGTCAGTGGTTAATTAGAGCACATATCAATTCTAGAAATGAGGATGAATTGTGTTTAGGTATTATATTTTAACTCTACAAATTTATCCCATGTGGTCTTGTATTACCGATTAAGATTACGCTCTCACAATTTACACAAAATCCCGACCTCGCGTGTTTTTGTGTTAATTGTTCAATTGCTTGATTAGTTTATTTTAATTTAGAAACACAATTCATGGATGATATTATGTGAATTATAGTAGCTCATTGATTCAAAATAATTAAATGAAGAGGGTAGAAGATAGATCGATTACTAAAAGACTACTCTTCCATGGGTGGCGTAATCATCATAGAAGCGTTTTGCATGTGAAAGGTTTATAATGGGTATAACCCAATAACGCTTCTACTCAAGAATTACAGCCCAAATAGGAAGATTAAGAGAATAAATTTAAACAAAACATAAGAAAAGAGAAGAAATAAAATAAGAACAACAAAGTTTATTACATAAACAAAATCATTACAACATGAAAAAGAGAAGGAGGCTTCGATGTCGGGATCCTTGCTTCAAGAGCTACCCCTCTTACAATGGTTGGAGAATTTGGGTGAAACAAATTATCATCTGCCTCCAATTTCATAATTCACGTCCCAACCCCACCAAATGAGAAAAACACCTATTTATAGAGTGGTGGGGAGGCTAGGTTCAAGGTGGTTTCAAGTGTGAATGGGGAATCTCGACCAAATATTTTATTCCCACTTTCACCGCCCATTTTACCACCAACACACGTGCATTGGCCGGCCTTCCAGAAGGATCAAATGTGAGAATGTGGGTTCTCTAGATCCTCTATAAATTTGGGCTCAATATAGGCCCAGATGAAGGAGTTATGGCCGAAATACATAAGCTTCTCTATTCTGGCGAGTCCTGCCCAACTTTGACTTCATGGCCCATTTTCAACAACCAAATGCACTCTTTAGCCCTAGTGTCCTGACTAAAAGTTGTATATAATTATGATATTAATACTGTTACAAAATTTCAAATTCCAATAATAAATATAAAAATATTTATCATTGAAATACTACAGTGCACTATAAAGGGTAAAACTGGAATTTTCACCAAATTTTCAAATGAATGATCAAATCCCAAATATTTTATAAATAAACATATTTAACACAATGTGAGGAAATTATATCATTTATTATAAATAAAATATTCAATAAAATAGTGTTTTATCAATCCTAAGAAGATGAAAGATTTTATGGAACAAGAGAAACCATGTGATGTTTTAAAATTCAAAGATTCATGGTCTTGGAGTTATATTACCGTAGGTTCATTAAAGTTTTCTTGAATATATCTTCTCTTAAGGCCTCTCTAAATTAGAAAGGGGTGAATTTAATTTGGGATTCAAAATTTCAGAGTTATTTTTATGAGTCAAATCATATTTTGACTTCATTATAGTGTTGACTCTTCTAGAGGCTAGGTTGTGCTATGTGGACTTTTGTTATGCATCCAGTTTGGGTTTCGATTGTGTTCTTATGTAGGGTGATCATGTGATAGAATATGGATCCATATAGCTTAGGATACATGAGAAGAACTATCCAACCCATGATCATGTGCTCTCTATCATGATGCATTCTATTAAGAGTTAATGACATTAACTTTTCATAGAATGGTTTACTATTTCTTCTGACCACAAATTATTATATTATATATTCTCTCAAAATGATTTGAACCTTCGATGGTGATTATTGGTGGATAAACTAAAATATTTAGATTTTGACATTTCCTACTCCCCTGATAAGGGGGTATTCTTACTGAATATTTAATTAGGAAACATCTAACCCAGACTATGAAAGGGTCATCTAAAGAGTGTAATTTAATGGTTCTCTTTATTCAGTTTCATTTATGATTATAGGAGTATGTAACTGAGAATGTTTGAGAAAACATTTAGCCGACCTCTTCTATCTACAAGATGATTCTTATAGTCCAATAACTTGATGATGATTTTCATGATATTATGGACTCTCTTTATAGTGGTAAGGATTTTGATGAGTGGTCATTCTCCTATGAGGGTGTCATGTGTTTCTAGAACCGGTACATTATACCCTTTCCTATGCGAAATACCAGGATGGTGGGATTTCCATAATTTCTTGTGGGAGGTACACTTGAGTACCATTATTATGTTCTGTGACATGAAGAGATTACTCTGGTGTCCAGTTATGAGATAAGTCATTATTGATTTTTTTCTCATTATTATACTTAACAGCAGGTCAAAGATGAGCACCAGAAACCTTCAGATTTTCTCTAGGCCTTATTGTGCCGACTTATAAGTGGGATAATATTCCTATAGATTTCATGGTTGGGTTTCCATATACCCCTCCACAGAATAATATGATATGGTTTTTGATCATTTGAATGACCAAACCATCTAACTTTATTCCCATTTTAGATATAACCATATTTGAGTATTTGGGAAGTCTCTATGATAAAGATATTTTTATATTTCACAGAGTTCCATAAATAATAGTCTCTAATAGGGATATCCATTTTACTTCTTATTTTTTTGAGAGTCCTCCATGAGAAATTTGGATCACGTTTTAGTTTTATCATGGTGTAACATCCGCAGACAGATGGTCAAATAGAATGAGCTATACAGATCCTTGGTAACATTCTACATGCTTGCATTCTTGACTTTGGTGGGGCTTGGGATGTCCATTTGGGACTTGTTGAGTTTCCCTATAACAATAGCTACAAGTATATGATTTGGATGGATCATTTTAAGGCCTTTTATGGTCATTTGTGTAAATCTCCATTTTATTGGCTGGAGATTGGTGAATCTTCCTTGGTTTGACCTAGTTTGGTCTAAGAGATAATGGAAATAATTCAGTTGATTCATCAGAGAATGGTGACTACACAGAGTCTGTATAAATATTATGCTGATCACCACATATACCCTTCAGAGATTTTATTTCATGATGATATTTTTTGAAATTTTTACCTCAGTTGGGTCACTAATTACAAGAAAATAAAGGAAAGATTATATCAATATTTGTGGGACCTTTTATATTGTTGAGTTGGTGGAAAATGTAGATTACCATTTATCTTTTCCTCCAAAATTAAAATTGATCCATGATTTATTTTATATACCACAACTTAGTAAGTATATTTTTGAACCTTCTCATATATTGATATTAGAAGTCCTTGATGTGGAGCTTAATTTTTCCATGATGAAGAATCCAGTTAGGATTATTGATTTTGATACAATGTTTCTTCATGGGAATACTATACCTTTGGTCTGTGTGCTATGATAGCATAGTTCTGATCCATATGAGACTTATGATCATGAGGCACTGATGAGAGAGTAGTGGACACATCTCTTTAACATGGATTCTTCTTGAATGGATTTTGGAAATAATAAGTTTTTATTATGGGTATATTATAACTTCTTTTTACTTGATTTTAGTTACTTTTACACACTTGTATTGATTATACCTTGACTGGAACTTATTCCAGGGAGTTTTTAGTGGCCTTTTAAAAAAATTAGAAGTTTAAGGGATTTTGAATAATTGATGCATAGTTTAGACATAAATTTTATAGTAATGGGGATATATAATAACATAACCCATCATAATGAATGGGAGATTCCAACATAGAAATAAGTTGAATAAGATCAAGAAATAAACCCTAGAATCAATATCCATCAAAATAAAAACTCCCCATAACAATATAAGAAATGGGGGATCATATTGAAATGGGTATATCATCATTTGGACATAAATTTTATTATTAGTGGATATGGAATAACATAACCCATAATAAGGAAAAGAAGATAAAATACATAAGGTAAAGAACATACTTAAATAAATAGCAGAAAGGAAAAGATACCTTATGAAATTTCAGCATGGTAATGGGTGTACATAAAGGATCATGTGAGAATTAATGAGAGTGAAAAGAGATTCATAATAAATTATAAATTAAATGAAAATTAATGGGAATATTTAAGAACATATCCCAACAAAATCAAATGGAATTTAATAGACATAACATAAAGGATTTTTTGAATGGAAATGAGAAGAGAGACATCCCTTAGGGAATTTACGCATAGTAACAGCTTAGGTGAAGGTAAAAATGAGATAGAATAAATGTTAAATCATTAAAATAAAATCTATTAGATAGTAGGTGATGTTTCTAAATAAATTAAATCATAAAAACTCTCAATTAAGAATAAAAATTCCAAATAAGGTGCTTGAATTGAAACAAGGAGACGGAGATCCCTTATAAAATCTCGGCATTGTAACTAGTGTACCAAAAGGTTAATAGGAGGGATAAATTAGAGTGAAAGGAGATATAATAATTTATAAATAAAATTTAAGGTAATGGAGATATTTAATAACATATCCCAATATATTCAAATTGAAATTAAAATACATAACATAAAAGGTGTGCTTGATAAAAGAGGAGAGTGGAAGATCCCTTACTTGAGTGTGTGACTTCAAAAGCATGGTAGGGTCTTATTTAGAGATTGTGGGAGACTTGGGTGGACTATATAGAGTGGAGGAAAGATTATTTTAATGTCCCCAATATTTTTAGTGAAGATAAATGGGAGAATGTATTTTTTTATATCGAAAAGTGCGGTATTTATTTATTATTTAGGTTTTGGACTCTACATAATAAAATATCCAAAAACATAAAACATAACATTGTTTTTCCCATGGATAATTCCAAAATGGAGTTTATTATATTATTTTATAGGTACAATGGTCTAAATTTTTCAAATATTTCCATTGGTGATATGGAGGTGAGTCACGCTCTTAAAGAAATGATTTTAAAACATTAAAATATATCATAAGTTTTGAAGGATTCACAAAGGCTTTGTAAAATAACTAAAATAAACCCAAAATAGAATTATTTAAAATTAAAAACACATTTTTGGTATTTAATCCCATTTATATTATTTATTACATCACATTTGGGTCATTATGATGTCATAAAACACAAATTATATTTATACGGTATTTAATTTTTATCCAAAAATTTGATTATCTCAGAAAATTATTAAAAATTCACCATTGGATAATTTAAAAATTATGATTAAGAAAATAATATTAATTTTATATAAATAATTTTCTAAATCTGTGAATTTTCACTTCTAAAATAAGGACTGACATTTTTTGAAAATGATGGGTTTTTGATAATAAGAAATTTTGAACCCTAATAAAAAAATTACTTTAGACTTTGATAAAAGAGAATTTTGTTTAATATTTTGTTGATAATAAATGATATAATTTCATAACATTGTGTTAAATATTTTTATTTATAAGATATTTGGGATTAGATCATTCATTTGAAAATTTGATGAAAATTCCAGTTTTACCCTTTAAAAATTCATTGTATCATTTTAAACATAAATAATTTTATTTGAATTATTTGAACATAATATTTTATAAATATATTCCTAAAATGAAGGGATAGAAATTCTATTTATGTCATTGTAGATGGATTGTTCATTTGAGTGGGATAAATGGGCCATGAATTCAAAGCAAGACTGGACTCACCAGATTGGATATCACTTCAGTAGTTAGGTCGTATCTTCTTCATCCATGCCTAGAATAAGCCCAAGTTTGGAGGGGAGATCAACACCCAATTCCAAAAAAATAAAATTCTGGAAGTAAATATAATTAATGCATTTTAGAGGTCAAATATGCAGTGTAGATGGTATTAAAATATTTTCCTAAATTTCCATTTCACACTTAAAAACGTTTTGTAACCCTAGACCTCCCAAAATCTATTTAAATGATGTTTTCACTCTTTGGGAGGGTTGTTTGAAGGTTTGGGAAGCTTTGGACTAATGGGTATCTTTTGGGAACATCTAAAACCTCTTTTAGGTAGTAATACCTTGTGCGAAGAACTATTCTAAGAAGGATCTCCTATCCCTCCTCAACTTTGTGTTTCTTTGATTTTATACTTGTAACATGAATTTTTATTCAATTAATCATATGTATTATTCTATTTTCATATTATTATTTTTCTTCTGGTTTATAGAAACTAAGAGTGGAGACTATATTGGGTGTTTCAATTTCAATCCATTTCATATGAAATATGCCTCTATGATGACAACTTCGTCCATGGAAGACTGATTTCATTTTTAGTTGATCTAATACATACTATATTAATTTATTTATTTTGATTCCATAAACATAATTTAATTAATAAATTGTGATCAATTGATTGAGTTTTAATTTCTATGTAACTCATTCTACTTGTACTTGATTGTGTGTTCAGAATTGTATCAATCGTATGACTGAAACCTCAATCACAAAATCCAATCAACTCGGGATAGAATTATAGGGTTCATGTATCATTCCCAAACTCAATTAATTATACAATTCAAGGAGGATATTATGTTTCTTATTAGATACTGACCATAAGTAATATTTTAGATCACAATTAAAGAATGGTGTTGCAATTGGATGCCCCAAAGTTAACCTAGGGATCATTTTTCAAATATTTGTGGTCGTGTTAAATTTCCATAGGGTTCGAGGGTTGACAAGGTTTGGATATCATAATTGAAAAAAAATATAATTGTATGGTATAATGATAAATTGATGGTGAATGGATTATATTATATTGACTACATCTTTGTATATAATTTTTCTTTAAAGAAATTGTGTCTTTGGTTGTTCCTTCTCATTTGTTGTTTAGTTTATTGTCTAAGAGTCACTAAACAAACCACCCCATCTTGTATTTAATTTTCTTTCTCCCATTTTCTTGTTTCATTCAATAATATTAAGGGTTGTTTAATTTAATTACGCCTTAAGATAATGAACTAGGTTATCCATTGTGTTTTACTTAGTAAAACCAAAAATATTTTTGAGAGTGTGCGTGATAATGCCTTTCAAATTAGCACCGATGGTGGGGAGGAAAGTGTTTTATGCAAACAATTTTAGGTAAGTTCTTTGTTATTATTTGTTATTTTATTTCTTTTCTTCTCCTCCCTTATCTTTTCAGTTCTTTCTTCCCCACCTATTCTTTTTCAGACCATCAATTGAAACCTATTTTAATAATATTGGTTTCTACTAATTTTTTATTGTCTCTTTTTTATGATTTATAACACAATCCTACACCGAGGATCTCTTTGATCTAAACCATATGATTGCACATAGCCTTAGGGATCGAACCAGAAAATATCAGTCATGGGAAGTGTCGAAATTTACCCAAATTGGGAACTCCTACACTCAAGTAATTTTGAAATAGGTGACTCATTTGAAACAAATATTAAACCAGATCCAATGGCTGAAAATAATAACAATAAACTCAATAAAACCATTAGAAAGTTGGTCTCACCTGATATTAATTATCAGCCTACATGCATTTCATATCTAACTCTAAAATCATACATTGAGTTTAAATCTATATTAATCCAACTTCTTCCAATGTTTCATGGATTATCTGGTGATGACCCAAACAAACACTTTAATGAATTCAATGTGGTATGCTCAAAAATGAAACCAATAAATGAATCTGAAGATCAAATCAAACTAATAGAATCCCCATTTTCACTTTATGGAGCTGTAAATTATTGGATTTATTATTTTAAACTAGAATATGTAACATGTTGGAATGAATTAAAACATATTTTCTTGTAGAGATTTTTTCCAAAATCGAGGACCACTTCCATTCGAAAGGAGATATCTGAGATCAATCAAGTACATGGAGAGTCAATGTATAAATACTAGGAGAGATTCAAGAAGTTGTAAAAAAGTTTTACACATCACAAAATTAGTGAGAAACTCCTTATCTATTACTTATATGAAGGAATCACACCTATGGAGAGGAGAATGGTGGATCCTATAGTTAGAGGACCATTGGTGGAAAAAACACCAGTAGTGACACATGAATTGATTGACAATATGGCACAAACCTCACAACAATTTGGTGGTCAAGGTACACCATATGTTAGAGGAGTACACCAGGTAAGTCTATATTCTCTTGAAAGTCATTTAATTTATACCAAGTTGAAATAATTGACCACTATGGTGAGACAAATTTATTTGGATCAAAAGTCATCCCAACCCACTCCTGTGTGACCTTGTGGAATTTTCACTAAAACAGACCACCCAAATGATTGTTGCCCCCAACTACAAGATTCATACAATTTTTTGGCAGTATTCCCTCAGAGACCATATCAATAGAAACAACAACCACAACCCCAGAAGAAGTATTATTCCTTTGATCCAATATACAACCAAGGGTGAAAGGATCAATCAGACATGAGATATATCTTTGTACAACAATGAAGGCCCCCTTTTAAAAAAAATCAAGTAGCCTCTTACTTACCAATAGGGTTTCCAACAATCCCAAATGATATTTGAAGCTAAAGAATCAATAAGTCAAAAAAAGGACTTCTGATCCAAAGGTATATTCTAATAATGCTGATATTTTGAAACAAATTGTTCTTAATCAATAGAATTAGCTAAAGAGTCAAGGTTCAGAGATGAGGGAGTTGAAGACTCAAATGAGCCAGATTTCCACTGCCCTCCATGAACTGGTAACTAAGAATTTTGGAAATATTCCTTCCCAACCTACTCTAAATCCCAACTGGAATGTTAGTTTCATCGCATTGAGAAGAAGGAAGCAAATAAATGATAATTCTGCACCTACCATTCCACCAGCATTCACCTCAACTCTGGAGAGGTCACATTCAAGAACTACTGATGGGAAACCCAAGGATAAAGACAAAGGTAATAAAAATATTGATTATGTTTCTCCTAAACACCTTCCATTTCCAAATAGAGTTGTAAAAACAAGAATATGGCTGGATAGGTGATGAAAAAAATAAGATTTGGATACATTAAATCATATAGAGATCAACAACACTTTACTTAAATAGATTAAAAAATATTAAGGTATGACAAATTCTTAAAATAACTTTGTATCAATCGAAGAGGTATCAAGGGAAATGAGAGGATCAATCTTGGAAAGAATGTGTCATCACTCATTACACCAAATCTATCAATGCCAACAAAGTACAAGGATACTGGTACATTCCCCCATACCATGCACCATAGGAGATTTTCACTTCTCTAATGCTATTTATGATTTGGGAGCCTCCATAAATGTTATAACTAACTTTTTATTCTCTTCTTTATAGGTTGGTTAGTTTAAGCTGATGAGAGTAGCGGTTTAGTTGGAAAATAGAGCTATGGAATACACAATGGGTGTCCTTGATGAGGTACTTGTCCAGGTAAGATACATTATATTTCCAACATATTTCTACATTATTAACATGGAGGAGGATTAGGTAAATTCTGATCTCCCATTACCTTAGGTAGGACCTTCCTAAAAACTGAAAAAAAAAACGATCATAAATGTCCGTGATGATACACTTTACATGGAGTTTGGAGATGAATTTGTGATATTTAATGTTATGGACTCTATGAAGTACCCCTCAGAGGACCATTATTCTTTTTTTATCTCCCATTTGAACAACCAAATAAAAACCCCATGAAATTTTATTATCCTATGATTATGGAGATTATGAGTTTTGGATCTAGTTTGATGTCTAATAGAACTTCATCACCTATTTCTAATGCACAAGACTCTCATAGATTTGATTTTGAAATGGAATAATATTCTTATTTTGATCATGTGAACTCTAATTATGACATGGTTGTTGAGTATGAATATGGATTTTATGCTTTATTCATTAATTTTGATGATGTATATTTTGATACAAATGTTCATTGTGCACATATTTCGGTTCCTTCAATTTCTCCATCCATACATCACCCCCCTAAACTAGAAATCAAGAAATTGCCACTAAATCTAAAATACTCATACCTATTGAGTGGTGAGAAATTACCTCTTAATATTGCTAACAATCTCCATTTTTTAAATGAAGAAAAACCTTAAAATATTTGGGGGTAGAACAACAGGGAAATCAGGTGGAACTTTGCTAACATATCAGGTATTAGCCCCTCCATTTTCATGTATAGGGTTCTTTTAGAGGATGGGGCTATACCAGTTAGGTATCCACAAAGGGGACTCAATCCAACCCTTATGGAAGTTTTTAAAAATAGGTTGAAAGATTTCTCAAGTCAAGTATAATTTATCCTATTTCATATTCATAGTGGGTAAGTCCTATTCAAGTTTTTCCAAAGAAAAGTGGTGTTACTGTTGTTAAAAATGATAAAGATGAGTTTTTTTAATGATCATACAAAATAGTTGACATGTGTTTATTGATTATAGGAAACTAAATCATTCCACTCACAAGGACCCTTTTCTCGTCCAATTTATTGATCAAATATTTGGGAGACTAGCTGAAAAACACAATATTATTTATTGGATGTATTTTTTGAATATTTTCAGGTTCCTGTAGATCTGAAGGATCAGAAGAAAACAACATTAACTTGTTTATTTATCACATTTTCCTGTTGGAGGATGCCATTTGGACTTTTAAATTCCCCAGGTACCTTCTAGAGATGCATGATGAGTATTTTTTCAGATTTCATTTAGACCTACATGGAAGTATTTATTGATGAATTTATAGTATATGGACCTTAATTTAATGAATGTATATTTAGTTTGGGAAAGGTGTTGAATCATTGTATTAAGATGAATATGGTCTTAAACTTTTAAAAGTGTCATTTCATGGTAGAGTATGAGATTGTATTAGGGCATGTAGTGCAAAATCATGGGATAGAGGTTGATAGATCTAAGGTAGATATTATTTCATCCTTACCCTATCCTTCATGTGTGCGTGATGTTAGATATTTCTGAGAGAATTAAAGATTTTATTAGTGATTCATAAAATATTTTATTAATATTGCTCTTCCTGTGTCACAATTACATCAAAAGGATTCTGATTTTGTGTCTGATAATTCTTACAGGACTTCCTTTGATGAGATAAAATAGTGTTTGACCAATCCACTAATAATAAAACCCCCATGGTGGGACATTCTATTTTAGTTGATGTGTGATGCTTCAGACTTTGCATTTGGATCAATCTTATCATAGAGGGCGGAGGGGCGTTCACATGTGATCTCCTATGCTTTGAGGATATTGGATTCAGCCTAATAAAACTACATAACCATCAAAAATTATTTTATTTCCATTATATTTTATTGAGATAAATTTTGTTCATATTCATTGGGTTCTACAATAGTTTTTTTACCATACAGATCTCATGTACCTCTTGAATAAGCCAGATGCGAAACCTAGGCGTATCCAATGGATGCTTCTTCTTCAAAAATTAAATATCAAGATAAATTATAAAAAGGGTTCATAAAAACTCATGGTGGACCACATGAGTAGGATTAATCACACATTATAGGATGACACCTTATACTTGGTACCACTTTGGGACACTTTCCCTGATGAGCATCTTTATTCCATCTCAGGTACACATACTTGGTATGCTGATTTAGTTAACTACCTTGTTGCCTCTAAAATTCCTAAAAATTTAAAGAAAAATCAAGTCAAAAAATTAAAGAGTGAGTCAATATTTTATTTTTGGGATGATCCATACCTATGGAACATGTGTAGTGATCAAGTTATTAGGAGGGGTGTTCCGGATCATGAGTTTGAGTCTTCTCTGTATTTCTGCCATACTCTTTCATGTGGAGGACACTTTGGAGCCCAACAAATAGTTATAAAAAGTCTTTAGACTCCATATGATATTGTAATATCTTATTCCATGATTCTTATATGTTTTTCAAGTCATACTCTCACTACCAACACACTAGGAACATTTAAAGGATACACGAGATACCCCAACAAACTATTCTATTCTATGATATTTTTTATGTATGGTGAATTGATTTTATCTGTCCTTTTCCTAGTTCATTTGGTTTTTTTATATATTTTGGTTTTTGTTGATTATGTGAGTAAACGGGTAGAGGATAAGGCCACAAGGACTGATGATTCTCATGTTGTAGTTCACTTTCTCAAGACAATTTTTTTTGTAGGTTTGGAGTACCAAATGCTATCATCAGTGCCCATGGGACACACTTCTACAATCAGAATATGGATTCCCTCCTTCGGAAGTATGGGGTGAAAAAAAGACATCAACACCATACCACCCCCAAACAAATGGTTAGGCTAAGGTTTCAAATTGTGAGTTAAAACAAATTTTGGAGAAAACTGTGCAGCCAAATAAGAAGGATTGGAGCAAGCACTTGGATGGTGCATTGTGGTCTTATAGGACATCATTCAAGACACCCATCAGTATGTAACCATTTTGGATTGGTTTTGGGAAATCTTGTCATCTCCCTATGGAAGTCAAGCATCGGGGATATTGGGCTATAAAGAAATGCTACATGGATTTGGCCCAAGATGTAATTCAAAAAAAGCTGCAAATTCACGAGCTCGAGAAGATTAGATTATCATCATATGAGAACTCAAGGCTCTAAAAGGAAAGATCGAAAGCAACTCATGAAAAAATTTTCCAATAGAGGTAGTTTCACGTTGGATAAAATGTACTTCTATATAATTCATGACTAAAGCCGATGCCTGGTAAGTTGTGTTCTAGATGGTTAGGTCCTAATATTGTATATAATTTTTTTCCATATGGTGTAGAGGAGATCACACAAGAGGACACTGGAAAGAGATTTATAGTCAATGAGAAATTCTTCAAGAAATACATTAAGGGAATTTCTACTGATGTAGTGGATTTAATCACATTTCATAACCCCATCATCACTTGAGAATATCAGGTTCTTCCTAACCCTTTCACGTTTATATTCTTTGTTCTATTTAAAATTCTACATTTCATGTTCACATATCATTTCATTAGTTCACATTAAGGATAATTCAATATTTTAAGTGTGGGGGAGAGAATAACATTTTGGGGTAGATATTTCGGATTTTGATTTTTTTTTGTATTTTCTTTTTTTTTAATTTAAAAAAAATAAAAAATAAAAAGACAAAGATATCATGTACCATTATCATGTGGAACATATCAAAAATGCATGTTCTCAAAATTCATTGGTAGAGTTATGAGATTGAGTAAGATTTAATCATAAAAGGTTGATTTTTATAAAAATTTAAGTTGTCCATTACATGATTGGTTGTGTCATTATAAAACCTTTTAGATTTTTATATCATTATTTGTGATATTTTTTTACGGTAAATTGTGTCATTGATTTTTCTACACAAATTTTCACTCAACCATGACTTGTGAAATTTTTCCTTCTCAATTGAAGGTATAGTCAAGTTAGGTATAAATAATAATTGGTTAATCCATACATTTATTTCTCTTCTAATCAGTTTCATTACTATACCAAATTGACTTATGTGTGTGTACCTATTATCTGATTATTTTAAGCCCTAAAAAATAAAAAAAAAACAAAAATTTCAGTTGTGTCTTGGTAAGGTCAAAAACTACTCTTCCTCAAACTTTAATCTTATTATAAATATCAAAATTGGTGTTGTAAAGATATCAAACATGGTTTGATAGGTTAGTGTGAGATTTTTTCCAAGTGTAACTAAAAAAAATAGGGGAGTGATGAAATGTACAACATATGGGGATATCTAGGTTGGGAGCTTCAGGTTTGACTTTTAGGAATTATTAAGTGAGTGGGTCTTGAAATTTGATTGAAATTGAATGTATAATAGCTTAGGTGAATTAAACTAGATAAGAAGAATCATTTTACTTGACCTGAATATACTAAATAAATGGTGGATTTATGAGCTTGGAATGGTTGGCACACAAACACGTGGAGAATTAGTGGCATGGTAGAACTGTGACCTGTTTCTCTATGATTAATGTTATGAATCTCACTAGATTTTGTTTTGACACAATTTATGAGACAATAAATTTAAAATTTATTAATATTGACTCTTTATGGGATTCTTAATTTGCCTATATTTCCAATGTGGATTGAGAAATATAAATATATATATTTTGTCACAATTTTTTCAAATACATGATATGAGGTTATTCCAAAGAGTGAAAAAGGGTAAGTGTGGGAGAGTTGATAAAATACAATATTTTCAAATATTTTATTGATAATAAATGATATAATTTCCTCACATTGTGTTAAATATGTTTATTTATAAAATATTTGGGATTAGATCATTCATTTGAAAATTTGATGAAAATTCCATTTTTACCCTTTAAAAAATCATTGTAGTATTTCAAACATAAATAATTTATTTGAATTATTTGAACTTAATATTTTTTAACTATGTTCCTAACATAATAGGATACAAATTCTATTCTACACATTGAAGCTTTATCATACATTTGAGTGGGCTAAATGGGCCATGAATTCAAAGCTGGACTAGACTCACCAGATTGGATATCACTTTAGTATTTTGGTCATATCTACTTTATCCATGATTGTAATGGGCCCAAATTTGGAGAAGATATCTAGGAACCAATTTCTCACAAATAATAATCTTACAAAGATAGCTAATTCATGCATTTTAGAGGTCAAATAGGTGGTGTTAGTAGGATTAAAATACTTTTCTGAATTCCACTTTAACAATTAAAAACGTTTTGTATCCCTAGCCCTCCCAAACTCTATTTAAATGAGTTTTCACTATTTTATATGGTTGGTGGAGGATTTGGGAAGGTTTTTTCAAAAATTTGTCTCCTGGTAAAATCTCAAAACTCTTGTAAATAGTAAGTCCTTATGTAAAGAACTCTTCTAAGAAGGTTCTCCTCTCCCTCCTACACTTTGTGTTTCTTTGCTTTTATGATTGTAACTTGAATTTTTCTTCTATTAATCTTATGTATTATTTACTTTTAATATTTTTATTTTTATTATTGGTTCTATAAACTAATATTGGAGAATATATTGGGTGTTTCACTTTCAATCCGTTACATATGAAAAACATCTCTATGATGACAACTCCGCCCATGGAAGAGTGATTTTGTTCGTAGTTTCTCTTATCCCTACTCCATTAATTTATTTATTTTGAATACATAAATAGACTATAATTCATAAATTTTTATCAATTACTTGATTATTAATTTCTACGCAACTCGATCAACATGCACTTGACTGTGTTGTCGGACTTGTGTCAATCGTATGAGTGAAATCTCAATCACAAAATCCAATCAACTTGGGATAGAATTGTAGGGTTCAAGTATCATTACCAAAATCAATTAACTCTCCACTCCATGGAGGATATTATTCCATAATTATCCACTAACCATAAGTTAGATTTTGGATCACAACCAAAGTAGGGTGCTACAATTAGATGTCTTGAAGTTAACCTAGGGATCATTTTTCAAATATTTTTGGTCGTGTTAATTTCCATAGGGTTTGGTGGTTGAAAAGGTTAGGTGATCATAATTGAAAAAATTATAATCATATGGGATAATGATAAATGAATGGTCAAGGGGGTATATTAGATATAATATGTATTCTCATGTAAGAGTTTTTAAATAAATTTCCTCTTTGATTATTCATTCTCGTTTTTTGTTTAGTTTATTGTCTTAAAGTTACTAAACTTGCCTCCCCATATTTTGTTTTATTTTTTTCACATATTTTCTTATTTCATTCAAGACTATTAAGGGTTTAGTAATTCAATTACTCATTGAGAGAATTACTTAGTTCATCCACTGTGTTGCACTTAGTAAAATCATAAATATTTTTGAGATCATGCGTGATAGTGCCTTTCAGACTTTATAAAAAATTATACAATAATTTATATTTTATAAAAAATATTTAATAGTAATGTTTTATTTGAATTTTATTTATTTAAAAAAATACATGAATTCATAAATTCATTAATTGAATTTGAATATTAACCAAAAATATAATTTTTACTCTATTGTATCAAAATAAAAATCATTTACAAAGTAACAATAACAAGATGAAAATATATTCATTATTCCTTAAAAATAATGTATATACTCATATTTCTAGAGTCTTGATACATATCCCTTTAATACACCAGAAAACACCATAAGATTAAGGTTTGTGAGGGTGGGACTTTCATGGGGTGGTTCGGTGAACATGGTTTGGGTCGTGATCTTGATGAGATTGAAAGTTTCTCATAAACGGTTTCACTCATGCTTAAACTATTAAATCTAAGCTTGGTCTTGGCCAAGGTAAAATCCCAAAAATAATATCTCCCTTGAAATCTCTTGTAAATGGGCTTCATATGGTATTATCCTACTGTTTGAGGACATCACTTCCTTTGTTTATGATAATTAGACGCAGTAAAACCCTATATTTATACTAATTATGTGATCACTATTCAACAACTATATTATCAACAATAATGATTCTTAACAGTCAATTAATTTTGATATGATAAAACTAAAGGATTTCATTTGTTTTCTATAACCATCTTACATAATAAGACATTTAAATAAATAAATAAAAAGGGAATTTTATTTATAATAGTTTGGGTCATTACAATATTCCTCCCTTAAGAAATTTCACCCTCAAAATTTCCATTTCCCACACTAAAACATTTAAGGGTAACTCTGCTTCATCACCTCCTCTGGTTCCCACATTACTTCATCAAACTTCTTTTTCTCCATACCAATTTGACAAGGTAAATTGTCTTATTTTTTAAAACCTTCTCTCTATGATATAAGATCTTCACTAACTTCTCTACATAAGAAATGTCATTCTCCAATGGTACCACCTCTAGATTGAGTACATGTCATGGGTCTAGTATGTTCTTTTTCAAGAGGGATACATGGAATACATAATGTACTTGAGATAGGTTTGGTGGGAGTGTTATTAAATAGACCACTACTCTGATGCGATCAAGGATCTCAAAGGGGATGATGTATCTCAAATTAATCTTTCCCTTCTTCCCAAATTGTGTCACTTTCTTATATAGAGATATGTGCAGGAATACCATGTCCCTATCATCAAAATCTAGGTCTCATCAATGATTTTCAGCATAGATATTCTTTCAACTCTAAGCATCCTTGATGTGTTACCTAATGGTCATAACCTTTTCCACAATTTCCTCATCCATTTTACGACCTAACAGTTTTCATTCCCCAACTTTATCCCAAAATGCAGGTGTTCTGAACCTCTTCCCACAAAGGGCTTCATAGGGATCCATTTGGATGATTGAGTGGAAATTGGAATTTTAAGAGAACTCATACAAAGGAATATGTTGGTCTCATTAGCATTTAAAGTCTATATAACATTCTTGAAACATGTATTCCAGTGTCTAAATAGTCTGCTCAGATTAGACATCATTTTGAGGATGATAGGCTATACTAAAGTTTATCTTAGTGTTTAGATCAAGTTGGAGACTTTTCCAGAACTTGGAAGTGAATCTAAGATCTCGATCATATACAATTGATAGTGGAACTTCATTAATACTTACCAATTCTTTGATTTATATTTTTGCAAGTTGATCTAATAATAAGTCCTCCTGAGTTTTGATAAAGTGAGTTGTCTTTGTAAGACGGTCCACAATAACCCACATAGAATTTTTTCCCTAGATGTCTTCAGAAGTCCAATGAAAAATTCCATAGTGATGTTCGCATATTTCTATGTTGGTATGGGTAATGGTTTCAGCATCCCATTATACTTCTTCCTTTTAGCCTTCACTTTCTAGAATACCAAGAACTTTGATGTATATTCAGTGACCTCCTTCTTCATATTGTCCCACCAATAGTGCTCACAGAGATATTGATACATGTTTGTGATTCCTAGGTGAATGGAGAATACTGAACTATGTGTATCATCCAATAGTTACTTTCTTAACTCAGGATTTTATGGAACACATAGTCTTGACCAAAATCTCACAAATCCTTCTTCGTCAATTTTAAACTCTGAGGGATTTTACTTTCTCATGGAACCCACCATATTCTAAATTTCCACATTAATTCTTTGATCATCCTTTAACCATTCTGAAAGAGATGGTTGATCAATAATTTGTCAAAGAATTTATGATGTCCCTTAATTTATGATTCCCATATCCATCTTTTGTATGTCTAAGAATATTGGATCCTTCTCAATTCTTATCATTGATAAAGATTAAGGATTATTTCTACATAGATAATCTTACATTTTTTTTTGTTTTACCAGGATGGTAGTGGATTGAGAAGTCATAATCCTTTATGAGATATAACCATCTTTACTGGAGAATATTAATATCTCTCTAATTGAATATATATTTGAGACTCTTTTGATTAGTATATATAGCATACATCTCCTCATAGAGATAATGACCCCATATTTTCAACACAAAGATAATAGCTTCCAACTCCATATCATTTGTGCGATAGTTTTTCTCATGAATTTCCAATTTCCTTGAAGCATAGGTAATAAATTTATCATTAGGTATTAACACATATCCCAATACATTCTTTAAATCAGTGCTGAATACTATAAAAATGTCTTTACTTGTGTGTAGTGTAATCTTAAGGGAAGTAATAAGACTCGTTTTAGCTCTTTAAAGATTTATTTACATTCATTATTCCAAGAAAACTTTACTCCCTTACAAGTTATCTTTGAAATATAGTTTTTATAATCGTGATAAATTTATCACGAATCGGCGATAATACCCAGCTAACCCAAGGAAACTACCGATAATTTTCAAAGATGTTGGCCTCATCCATCCTTCAATTGCTTCATTTTTTGAGGGGTCTAAATATATCCCATTACTTGTGATGATTTTTCCTAAGAAATATACATCCTCTATCCATGACTAACATTTTATGTACTTTTCATAAAGCTTATCCTTTCATAAGTTATTTAGCATAGTGTTCAAATTCTCCTCATGATCCTCCTTGTTTTTTAGTATTTTAGAATATCATCTATAAAGACTGCCAAAAATTTGTTGAGGTAATCTCTAAAGACTATATTTCTCAAGTCTATGAAGATTTATATAACATTATTGAGTTTGAATGTCATAAATATGAACTCATAGTCCTCATACCATGAACTAAAATAGATCTTGGGGATATTTTCCTTCTTCACCCTTGATAATATCTCAACTGAAGATCCGCCTTGGAGAAGTATTATGCTCCACGTAGCTGATCAAATAAGCTATCAATCTACGGCAGATGATACTTGTTCTTTATTTTGATCTTGTTGAGATTACGATAATCAAAACAAAGGTGCATTTACCCATCTTTATTCTTAATGATATAGGACTTGTGTACCCCAAGATGAATCACTTGGATATATAAACCCTTTATCTAGATTTTATTGTAGTTTTTTATTCATCTCCTCAAGTTTCACAACAACCATTCTATATGAAGTATTGGATAGTTTCAATTCCCCAGGTATAAGATCGATTGAAAACTCTACCTCTTAACTAGGAGGAAGACCAAGAAATTCATTGGGAAACACATCAGCGTGTTCCCTCATAATAGGAATGTCTTTGAGGATGGTTCTTTCCTTTAACTCAATCATTTGAGAAAGATATATTTTCTAATAGGGTAGTAATATCCATTCTTGAGATGATGTTGTTAAAGAATATTCATCCTCCTCCTTGAAATTGTACATATTCTATGGATATTGATTTCCCTCTCGAAACAATTTATGTTGGATATATATAGGGAAATCCAATCCATGCCTAGAATTGCATAAAATTCCACCATAGGAAGTATTACAAGGGTTTTTAGGAAATTCATCCCATAAAATTTGATAGTGGGGGAGTTAAATACTTGGGATGTAATAATTTCCCCATTTTACATTTTCACCAACATCCCTACTTCCATGATTTGTGGTGGTGTTTGGATAGTGCTACTAAACTTTCGTGATATGAAAGAATGTGTAGAACTATAGAATATAACCTTACCTTTAACTTTTTTATTTTGATTCTAACCATTTAATTTATCCACAATAGACTTATGGATGATTACTTTTAAACCATTAAAAACCTAAAGGGGAGTTAAATGACATTAAAGGGATAACATATAAATTACATTTATTTCCTCAACTTATGAATTTCTAGGCTTCAATATATGTTATCCATAATCTATTTCCTAACATATATTCTTGTGGGAATTTTTTTGTTCCCTAAATAATGGTTCATAATGCGATTATGAATTTAGAAAACAATATCACTCAGGATTGTCAAACTAGGTGCGCAGTAAGGATCATTTTCATGTACCAGGTTACCCCAAGTTAGGCCTGGAACACTTTGTCGGAGTTTTTACTCATAGGTACATATTTACTAGAACAACATCAACTTGTAGTATCCAGATAGGGATTTATTTTCATGATAAACCACTTACTATATACTAACCAAAATTTAGGGATTTTTTCTTATACTTAGTCTTAACCCTAATTATTTTTCTAGAGTTTTCTAATACTAATCCCAAAAAATAACTAAACTTTTCCTCTCATACCAACTATTACAACTCAGATCTTTATTTCACATTAATACTTGATTTATTACATAAGAATAAAATTAATACAACTTAGATGATCTAGAAATTTAGTGTCTTTATTAATTAGGTACATTACAAAGAAATATAAAATAATTAATACAATATCTTTATTGAAAATTTCTTTAACATGCTCAAAATACTCCTTCTAACTTAAAGCTTCATGGGATAACCTGGGGACATACATAAGAAAAGGGTGATCTATAAATCCCAATAAGAGAATAAACATTGAATAAGTGATACATGTTAGACAATAGGTATATCAATGAGTAATAAAATAAACATGAATAATAAGGAATGATATAGCTTGATAATCATAACATGGGAAATGTGGTAACAACTTAAAACATCGAATCATAAACATATGTCATTAATAAAACCTCCAAGACATCATGGTGGAAAAATTCTCATAACGTAATAAAGTTTAATCCCTATCCCAACGTGACATATCATGACACTAAACATTACCCAATGCATTGGAGCTCTATCTAGGCACACCCATCATATTTATTTCATTCTCATGCTTAAGTGTATTACATAGATTATACAAAAAGGATTCATTCATCAGTATAATTTATTCTCTGATAAAGTAATGTGGAATACATACATGTAAGTACCCAATAAATAATTATATTTCTATAAATTTGGATACCTTTGATAGAAAAATGGGTATGGAATTCACTAAAGAACTGTTTTGGCTTGTAAAATCGCGATGAAATTTCGACATCATAAAATCATTACTTAAAAATTCATAAAATGGGTTATTTTGAGAGTAATGGGCCTATCATAATTTTGAAATAAATTTTAAATTAAGTGGGATATGAAATAACATAACCCGCCATAAGTAAATGAAAATAAAATACATAAGGTAAAGAAGATACTTGAATTAAGAGGAGAACGAAAAAGATCCCTAACGAAATTTTTTCATGGTAATGGGTGTACATAAAGGATCATGAGAGGCTTAATGAGAGTGAAAAGTTGGATCCCATAATTTTTACATTAAATGGAAATTAAGGGGAATATTTAAGAATATATCTTAACAAAATAAAATGTAATTTAATAGACATAACATAAAATGTGTTCTTAAATGGAAATAAGAAGAGATAAATACCTTACCGAATTTTGGCATAGTAACAACTTAGGTGAAGGTACAAATGAGATATAATAAATGATAAATCATTCAAATAACATCCATTGGATAGTTGGGGATTTTTATTAATAAACTAAATCATAAAAATTTGCAATTAAGAAGAAAAATTCCAAATAAGGTGCTTGAATTGAAAGAATGAGAGGAAGGTCCCTTACAAAATTTCAGCATGGTAGTGGGTGTACATAAAAGGTTAATAGGAGGGATAAATGAGATTTAAAGGGGATATAATCATTTATAATTCATATTTATAGTAATGGGGATATGTAATAACATATCCCAACATATGAAAATTGAAATTAAAAGACATAACATAAAAGGAGTGCTTGATAAAAGTGGAGAGTGGAAGATCCTTTACTTGAGTGTGTGACTTGAAAATATTTGTAGGGGATTATTTAGAATTTTGGACATCCTTGGTAGGACTATAGAGAGTTTAGGGAAAAATATGGTAGTGTAAAAGGATTTATTGTAAAGATAAATGGGATATTGGGTTGGTTTATATAGAAAAGAGGGGGATTTCTTTATTATTTAGGTTTTGGACTCTACACAATAAAATATCCAAAACTACAAACCAACCCTTCGTTTTTGTCCAAGGTTTCTTCAAAAATGGAGTGGTATAAATCATTTTATAATTCTAAGGTCTGAAATTATTAAAATGTTACAATTGGTGATGTGGAGGTGAGTCACAATCTTAAAAGAAATGTTTTTAAAACAATAAAATATATCTTATGTTTTGGAGGATTCACAAAGGCCTTGTAAAATAAATCAAATAAAACTAAAATCAAATTATTTTAAATTAAAAACATATATTTGGTACTTTATAGAATTTATATTACTTATTACATAAAATTTGGGTCATTATGATGTCATAAAATATAATGTATATTTTTACGGTATTTAATTTCTATCCGAATATTGGATTATATCATAAAATTTTGAAAAATTAACCATTGGATAATTTCGATGTTCAGATTCAAAAAAAATATTAATTTTATCTAAATAATTTAATAAATATTTGAATTTTCACTTTTCAAACACTAATCAATATTTATTAAAAATTGCGGGTTTTTACAATAATAGTTTTTGAACGTTAATAAAAAAAGAATTTTGGCATCATAAAAAATTATAAGATCATTTATATTTTATAAATATTATTTAAAAATAATATTTTATTAAAATAGTATTTATTTAAAAAATAAATTAATTCATAAATTCATTGATTTAATTTTAATATTAACCAAGAATACAATTTGTGATATATTGTATCAAAATAAAAATCATTTTGAAAGTAACAATAATAAGATGACAATATATTCATTATTTTATAAAAAATAATGTAAATACTCATATTGATAGGGTCTTGATACAAGAACCTTTAATACACCATCAAACTCCCTAAGAGTAAGGTGCGTGATGGTGGGACTTTCATGGGGTGGTTTGGTGAACATGGTTTAGGTCGGGATCTTGATGAGCTTGAAAATCTCTCGTAAATGGTTTGGGTCATACTTAAGCTATTGGATATTAAATTGGTATTGGTCAAGGGAAAAACCTGAAAAACATTTCTCCCTCAGAATCTCTGATCAATGGGCTTTATAGGGTAGGATCCTACTAGTTAATTTCATCACATAATTTGTCTCTAACAATTGGATTTGTTAAAACCCTATATTTCTACTAATTATGTGATGATTGTTCAATGAATATATTATCAATGGTAATGATTCTTAACATTCAATTAAATCTGATAGGATAAAATAAAAGGAGTGAATGTGTTTTCAATAACCATATTACATAATAATACATTTAAATAAATCAAAAAAAAGAATTTTATTAATAATAATTCGGGTCATTATAGAATTGAATTGAAATGATTGATTTCTTTCATGATTGATTAATTAAATAACATGTGAACAAAAGTAGTTAGTGGGTGATTGGGACAATAATTCTAGTAATATGACTCCCAATCAATGGATTTATGAAGAAAAATATAATTAAACCTAGTTTGGCATGATTATCCCCAATGGGATATTGTTTGAATGTTATCATTGTCATAAGCCTAAGGGTGTGTGCACACATATTTGAGTCATAATTGGTGATTGAGTAGTGAGATTATCCAAGATCCTCTAACTAACAAAAATAAGGTAATATAACCATAATGATAAGTTTTTACTTGATTATACATTCCATTGATTAAAGAACTATTTTATTATTTCCATCGATTCTATATAAATATTTTATATAAAATATACATTTAATAATGTTTTAATATATCTACCATATTTTTATTTGAAAGCATATTTTAGTTTAAAATATTTATATTTTATACCATGGTTTGTTTTATTTAAATTTAAATCATAAATGGTTTATTTTTATGGAATTTATTATGGAATACTTGGTGAGACACTACTGGGTTGTTTATCTCACACCCTACCTTTGCCTTGGGACATTTGTAGATTTTTTTATGCCAGGTACAACTAAAAGGAAATATTCAATTGGAGTTAGTGGTTTTGCTTGATATGTGAGACTCTGGAGTGATGGTGGTGACTGGTATAGCTATGGTCCCCTTTTCGCACATGGATTGTGATATTATGTCTTGATGAATGTTGTGTTGTCCTTTGGTTAAGTTTTACCTTGGGATGTTTATCTATCTAATTGTGATACTTTTCTCCTTGGGGAGTTTTTGGTGTACCAATTATTTATTAATTTATATTTCATTATTGATTTTTTCCTGAGTAAAAACCATTCCCTTTGATGTTGATATGATGTTAGGTGTTATTCGCCAACCCATGGGGATCGAGAATGTCCTTCAGGCTATGTCAGGACCAAATTAGGTATCAGTGTACTAGGGTAAATGGTATAGTTCATTATATTGAAAGTGAATATTAGAAAATTGTTTAAATATTTGGAACCATAATTTTAAATTTTTTGTGTTTTTTAAATTTTATTTTTGGTCAATATGAATAGTTACCATGGTAAAACATTTTTACCGTTACAAAGGTTAAAAGGGTTAACGAGGGGTTAAACTAAGATATAAGGCCACAAATATCTATAAAACGTGTATAAATATTATTTTTTAGTGTATTTAAACCTCAAACTATATTAGCTTCAAAAAAAATCTATTCTGTGCCACTTGACTTTGATAAATACATTTTTTATTTTTTAAAGTATAGAGTATTTACAAGATTGTCACTTCTCTCTCTTATAAAATAAAACCTCATATAATAAATTATTTACACACTTTTATCCACTTAACTCAACTAATATCTAACAAAATCACTTCTCAACATCCCTCCCTATATGATATAGGTCTCAGTCTTCTCAAAAGATCGATCCTAGATGGATTAAGGTGTAATCTAGAGGGAGATATCTAAGGAGAAGGAATAAGTCATAACCGACCTATTTCAAGTTTATTTATTATTATACATCCTTTAAATATGTTATAACCGCTATAAAATAATGAAATAAATAAATTATCTATACTAAAATGTTATTATGTTGATGTAATGGGTCTTTTTCATGTTCGTTTCCATCATATGGGAAATAAAAATATTGCTTAGGAATACATGTGGACTACCACCTCCACAAAGCAATGTATTTTGTTTTTCATCACTACATTTCATAGATAGTTATTAAGATGAATTTAATTAATATATATGATATTTATAATATTATTATCATTATGATAATATAATACTTACCATATTTTCCTTCCATCCTTCAAAATGTCTCTCATGCGTATGTGTGGACTGCCACCTCTACGAAGTGATGTGATCTGTTTTTCATCACTACCTCACATGGTTGGTCATGAATATGGAGATAATGAATAAATATAAAATTTATAGAATAATTAATATTATGTAAAATTAAAATAAAATCTAATTTATTTCTTTTCCACCTGGTACAAAAATAGAAACACCATCCATGTGTATCTGGGGACTACCGCCTCCATGCAATGATTTGTTTCATTTTTCATTACCAACTTTTATAAGTGGTCATAAAAATATATTTAATATATAAACCTGATAATTATAACATGTTTAATATTCTATATTTTATGGAACTATTGACCCTTTGATCACGATCAACCTACCAAATCTATTTTGAATATTATAATATGAACGACCTCAAAACGTATTATGTAAACTTAACTAACATAATAATTAAATAAATCATGCTAAAAAATAATAAAAATAATAAACATGAAAATTTTACGGAATTAATATAAAACTAAAATAATTTTTTTTCATAATAGGGTAGGCATATGAATGAAAAAGGTTGTGATTCAAGGTATGGGACTTTCTTTTAAAAACCTTATTTTAATGTTTTCCTTATAACTCTTTTTCTTCCATTTTTTTGTTGTTTTAAATTGTTTAACAATTTTCTACTAAAATTAGTTTTTAATATCATATTTGACTTTATTTTTAAAAATTTAAAAATATACTCTTTTAATATCTTCCATAGGGGTCATTTTTTACTATTATTAGACAAAGTACAAAAAGAATATTTTTTTAATATATAAAACTAGACTTATTTTTTCTATCATCAAATAAATTATACATTATAAACAAATCTATATAAGCTTCTATGTTTTATAAAATAAAATCATATTCCCACTCTTCTAGAATCTTTTTAAAAAAATAAAAGGAAATGGAAATTTCTTCTCAATTTTATGAGATAACTGGAAGTGTTATTACTAATGGGATTGAATACTAATTCAAATGAGTTTTATAATTATAGTGTAATATATATGTGTTTTATTCATTAAATGGTTCTTTTATATTTTATATGATGAAGATTAATCCTTATATAGCTTTGATGATGGGTGATCCTAATATATATCTCCAATGAATTGGATAAAGTGGTAAAGTTTACTAGTGATAGGTTACTCCTAAGAGATATGGGAATTATCCAGTTAGTCGATTCCATTTTAAGGGTTCTTATAAAGGTGAATATAAGTATAAGGTCCCAAGGTACCTATATGATATACTTGCAATGTTTTTTAAAGCAAATTTTTTATTTTAAAAAAAAAATTAAGTAAGTGTGCTTTTGTTTTTAAGGAATGTTTATGAATTTTTAAGAGGTGAAAGGACTGTTTTTCAAGGAAATGTATTCCTGATTTTCCATGTTTTCCAAGAAAAAATAATGATTTTGATTTTATGATTTCATATGAAATTATTTATGAAATATATTGATAAATTAAGTAGTTTTAATTTAAATGTAAATTGATATTTTAGATCAAAATTTATTATGAAGAAGGAAAACTTTCATATAGATTTTCAAGTTTACAAATGTACAAATAGGTTTATTTTATTTTGTGTCCCTTGCTGAGCTTTGTTTTTCTCATACATAATTTTGAAATGTTTTTCACAACGATTAATTATGAGTAGGAATGATAATAAATTCATATTTCTAATCATAGGAGTTATCATGAACGCAACAAGTTTGGCTTTATAAGGACCTTAATTTGTGGGGGAAATGGACATTATGTAAAAGTTTTCAATTTTTTAATGTAATAGATTTATAAATTCTAGAAAACTCTAAACCTAAAAAGGTATTTGGGATATAAATGATAAAATATATTCCATAAATCAACTAATTTATGGGATGGTTATATGTTGGTTGTTATAGTTTGTTTTAGGATTATGATTTTTGTCCTCTCACCAGGGATCCTCATACTGGTCAAGTGTGCAAGAGTTATTCATCTTGTATTGTATGTTCAGGAGTTGAATATTATAGTGGAACCCCTATCTAGACCTTAGTCCATTCCTTCTTGGTAGGGATGAAATATAGTTCTGATTACCTCTATATGGATTGGTTTTCAAATGATATTTTCATGAGGTGTTAGATATTGAGTAAACGATGTGGGTTCCACCTTCATTAATGAGATACATCCCTCAGGTGTGGTGATTATCCCCAACCATCATGAAGATAAATTTGACTACCTTTCAGATGTAAATTGTGGCTTTATATTCTATGTTAACGAATGATAATTCACTTCTTATGAATGTTGTATAATTTTTTAATGCATTAGAAGAGTGACCCCTGGTTTCCCCTTAATGGGAAACTGATGTATGCATTATCTTTTATTCTGTAAATGGTGATCAGGTGTTGATAATTGAAATTATAAACTAAATATTCCCTTGTATCGATTCATAGAAGATATTATTAATATTTTGAAGTATTTATATAGTCTCAGAATGCAATTTCTAATTGTATAATAAAATATTATAGATTTATAATTGGATTCATAGAGTACCATTAGCCATAAGATGGTTGAAATCATTGTGTATAATGATATCAAAGTGTCTTAATAGTGTTTTAGTGGTTGAAAATTATAGTGGAGGATTATGTGTCTAGAGGATGAAGGATTAATAGGAGTATCTAGCTCTAAAGTCTTTTATTCTTTCTTGGAGAGGGAAACTTTGGTCATCTTTGATCGATAATAGTGACCACATACTCTCTCTTTGTGTGATAGAGGACTATAGTGGGGATGCCAATTAAATAGTCTTATATGATTGAATATTATAGGGAGATAGACCTGAAGGGTAATCCTGAAGTTGGGGAGCACACCAACCACATCCCCATGTGGATAGTGGTTTCCTCTTAGTGTTGGAATTAAATATCTGTATTTATAACCTGAGTGTTTACTGCCCTAATGGAGATAGGTCCTCAGTATGGTATGTTCAACAGACCATTGTGAGTGTACCCATCACATGGAAATTATTTTTACATGATGGAAGAGGATTTTTCCTCTATAGGTTGTGGTTATTGGTACCTTGGTTTTTGAAATGTTTTTTCCTAGGGTCTTAAGATGACTGAGAAATGTCATCTAAACTGTCAAGACCATTCACTTTTGATTAGGGTAGATTGGTATACTGGATGGGAAGTGGTGTGGTTTTGATAATTTTGACAAGTTTGGAGTTATTCCATATGTGATAGTTGATAAAATTCATGAAAGGGTGATAAAAACACAACAAGTTCTCTTTTATGGGGGGTGGATACCTATTATAGAGTAGGATACGAATAGACGATTCTCATGAATGTTTTCAAATAGGTTGAGGAAGAAATACTACACCACCTTTATATCATGAGCTAGAAACATTGGTGTTTGTGACTTAAAATTAAGATAATATGAAGAAAATGGAATGGTTCTAGAGGAGTATTATTCCTTATAACTTATTTGGTGTCGGTCTGGAATTTTTGTATAAAGTACACAATGGTGACGAGTAGAATATTTGGGTTTTAAACATACAACACCCATCAAGAACACTCTTGAAATTTGAGGAGTGAATTGATCCCCACAAATATAACTTTATTGGGTAATCATTTTTATATTTATTTTAGTGGTTCATATATTTCCTTCATCACATACAGTATGACAACTTTCATATGAGAAAATATTTTGAGTAAAAATTATTTAAAAGACTCACATATTGGGGGATTATGTTTATATTATAGTCTTTCTTCATAAATAGTATCATATGATAGTATTGGTAATGGTAAAGGAATTGTTTTCATGAATGGCGGTGTACTGATCTCACTTAGGGATGGACCCTCAAAGAATAAGTAATGGATTATGAAGGTGAGTTTTTTTCATATTGAGTTGGTTTTGTGACATTCTTTGTTTAAAAACTCTAGTTATTTCATTTTTAGAGAAAAAATTTCTAAATATGGGGATAATATAGCATCATGAGATTTTATTCATTAATAATTAACTCAATTTTGAGTTTTTTCATGTCTTGGGAACTCCCCAGGGGTAAAAGGTTAATTTTACACTAGTTTATGACTTTAGAAAATATTTTTAATGGTTTTTTTAATCTTCGGATTCAATATTTACCACTAAGATAAGTTATAGTGAATTCATGAGCATGTTTAATTTTAAGGTATTTTTAAAATTTATTAATTAAATAGATATTTATCCCATGAGAATAGACAGAAATTTCTCCTAAAAAGAGCTTCTATGAAGATTTCAATAATAAAATTGTGTTAGGAATGGGGTTTTTTCCCTAGGAGGGGTGTAAATTATTCCCTTGGGTGTTGGTTTTTAGGTCAAATATTTTCAGGTCTTTTAATTAAAAGATCAATATATCTAATTATGGGTTATAAATAACTTGTTATGTATTTTATCTAAGATGAGACATTTCTACTAATGATAGAACCATAAATAGAGAGAGAGGGTGATAGAGAGTTAAAGTAATGGGGTATCCACTCTTAAGAAGCCTCCAATGGATGGTAATGGATCTATATCAGATAATAAATAAGTTCTCAATAAAATTGATGATCATATTTGGTGGTGATAATAAGAGGAATTATGGAATTAGTAAAAAATTAAAGTGATCGACATTGTTACATGATATAGGGTTTTTTATTTTTTTTCTTACTCCATTATTTGTGATTTCAAGCATGGAATCTCATTATTGAACTATTTTCCATAATTTTCATCCTTATGATTTATTTTATTTTTAATTATTGCATAAGACCCTTACCCCCATGTTGTTTCCTTCCCTATTATTCTTCATTGGAAATTAACTTCCCCTTAAATGGTGGCCTAACCCAAGAATCATCCACTAAAGATCCCACCATTGATTTTTCTCTATTGTTTCCCCTTATTCTCCCTATGTTATTTATGTTTCTTTAATTAGTCATAATCATCGATAACAGTTCAATGAATTGTGACTTGATCAATGAGAGATTGAGATTTATGTCATGTGATCAATATATTTGGATGTTCAATAAGTTATCAAGGAGTGTGATATTTATGGTGGGTAATGGAAGACTATATGAAGGCATTGAGATACTATTTTGTGAGGTGTAGTGGGATTTTGGGTGTCATGGATACATGATTATCGACAGATAACTATTTTACTAGAAAGTTGCTACTATAAATTGATGAATGAGGTTTTGTAGTGATGTATGGGGCCTTTGGTAGTATTTTTGGGTCTGATCAAAGGTAAGAATAGTGATGGTGGTGTGATTTTGTGTATTCTACTGTGGGAAGTTCATGATGTTGTAATGTAGAGAGTCAAAATATGGTGAGGTGGATGATCTAGGCCCCTGACAAGGTGTAGGGGTACCAAAACATGATAGTACAGAGTAAAGAAAATGAATAAGTCTCAAATGTAAAATTAATCATCTATAAGGATTTATCCTAATATATGGTTATGATATAGAATAGGATTCTACATTTTGAAGGCTAAATGGGGACTAGAGGTCATGGTATGGTGCAGGGATTCCATGGCATGATAGATTAGTCTTCTTATGTAAGGATTTATTATTATGTATAGTCACGACATGGTTGAATATTACCTGACATGGAGGTAGGGTGAAGTCTAAGAGGCCATGGAATAGTGGTGGGTTCAATGACATAATGACCTAGATTTGGGGAGACTCGTTGGTGGCATTGGGAGAGAACCCTTTTATATGGGCCATCACAACATGACTAACAAATCCACACCAAGATGGTGCTTATCTAGTGGATTAGTGGAATGATATTTTCATTTCTTCATAGAACATGATGGGGAACTTATCTTTAAAATAGGAGGCAAGAATAAAGGTAATTTATATGGTTTAATCTACTTAGTTCCGTAAGGCCAGTGATGAGGTTTCGGTATGGTGACCAGATCATTCATGGGGTCAGATACTCTCATAGTAGCATGTGAGTGACACTGTATGAGTCCCCCATATTCTTCCTAGAGTTTGGTACATCCCCCACATACTTGGGGTGTGGGTTTTCAAAATCGATAATGGATTCAATACTCCCTCAGTTCTAACTAGGTTTGGTTTCCCCACACAACTGATATAGTGTAGTACTTCCCCATATACTAAAGGCACATGTCCTCTATTTATGGAGTTAGATACTCCCTTGTTTTTTTATGTCACTCTATGAGGCATAGGATATCTATTAAAGATTATGTGAGGTGTGAAAATTTCAATTCATGGGTATTCATTATAGTAATGCTACGTACTTCCTCAAATGGGATCTATTATAGGATGAGGTGTGGGTACCCATGCAGGTTTCGAGAATGGTGGATGGTAAGTTGTAGTACTCCCTTGACTGACATGCACACTTCAACAAGGAATGAGTTCCCCTTTATGAATTCTAGTAGTGATGTGGAATTTCAAAATGATTAAAAAGTTTGATTTCTTTAATCCTTGTGACTCATCATACACCTACCTGGTTTCCTTCAGATATGATATGTAGTTGTGCTATCAAATTTAGATTTTGTGAACTTTATAGTTTTCTAAGCATCCTAGTTTCTCAAGAAGTAAAATCCTTTATGGATTAGATCTGATATGATTGGGACTTATTTTCATCCCTGATACTTTTATTGGTGGAGTATATCCAAATCATTCCTTGTATTACACTCAACTGCCTTCTTATTCTAGAGTTCAACATGACTTATTTCTTTATTTTATTTTTTGGTCTTGGGGCATCCTATTGAGTTTGTTTATACTCACCCATTCATGGGCTTTGTTCTCACATATAATGTGTATGTACATATGATACATGACTCATGGATAGTTTTTGTGGATTTCGAGTTAGTGTTTCTTATTTGGAGATGACATATAGTAACACTTGGTGATTCATGATAGAGCATGGTGGTTCATGATGGTAGTAGGTAAGAGTTATATACAGGAGTAAATAGAGTTAGGATAATATTTTCAATTTATTGTGTCTAATAGATTCAGAGGCATATCATATGTATAATTCCCATGTTATATTCCTATGCAAATATGTTATTTTATTTGATGCCATGTGAGGTGATCCAAGATAAACAGGACATAAGTGATACATAAATATCATGCATAAATAATATAACTCACAAACAATCACACAACCCAAGGACCTAAAGGTTTAGTTTCTTAGAGGATAGCTATATAACCATCTTATTTTAAAACACATGAAAAATATTTCTTTATAATCAAGCTCCCCTATACCATTTTTATACATCTCACATGATATAATTATCTTTATAACTTAAATAATGGAAACATAAGAAAGGTGTGATCTAAAATACTCAATAAGGTAAAAAAATATCATAACATGAAAGAGAATGTGAGGGAGTCATAAATATCATAATAAAAGTCATAGGACCATATATAATAATCATAAAACATGCTAGAGTAATATAATATCATAAAAAGATAATTTCAGAATAATAAAAGATATTTCATGGTGCACAATACATCTTAATAATCATATAACATGTGAGCATTATATATATGTTTATAATACTTAAAAGATAAGGCCTAATCATGAAAACATGTAATTTCATGGAAATAAAATGTATCTTGAAAATTTTTAATAACTTGATGAATAACTAGGAAATGTGGAACATCCATAAGCATAGGAAAACCTATGTAAGAAAATCCATTATGCACATACCTATGTGAAAAAACTCATTATTCCCACACTTGAAAATGTGAACTAACCCATCATGACCAATCCTATGTGATCAAACTCATTATGTCCACATCAGACTATTTCATGAGATAAAATCTTAAACCAATTCATTTGAGGGTGATATAGGACCCCATCCATAATCACCCATACATATGTGCGACACTTAAATTCAGTCATTATCATATATTAAAGAAAACATGGAAAATAATGGTTTTATTAAACATTTAAATAGAAATCATTCACTTTTAAAAAAGAACCCATGGAAATAAAATTGGTTTCATAAAATATCAAAATGATATTAAAAAATACCATGAGTTAAATGGTTTGATACCGAAAACAAAGTCACCCAAATGATCGTATAATAAAATAAAATAAATGGTGAAACATGAAACTTAACTCTAATGTAGATATTTCATTTTAAGATAATGAAAACCAAATCATGAAAAGATATTTTGGAAACATTTTGTATTCATCATTACAAAAGTCATAGTTACAAATCTCTTTTCAAAAAGACTCTTTTATTTTAAAAAGCAAGTGAAAGGAAAATATTTCACGGAAATGGATTTAGATCAAAAAATATTTTACCCATAAATAGATATATAAAATCATTTATAATT
The DNA here is from genome assembly GCA_963277665.1 of Viscum album. Classification (NCBI taxonomy): domain Eukaryota; kingdom Viridiplantae; phylum Streptophyta; class Magnoliopsida; order Santalales; family Viscaceae; genus Viscum; species Viscum album. Next base: position 1,502,158,234 of record OY728135.1, read on the forward strand.
TAAGTTATTGGAAATACAAAGTTCAATAAGAAATTGTGTTACTCCAAGAAAGGAGTTTGAGTTACCAAATACCTTACCTTTACCCTTGATTTCAAAAGAAATAATTTAACCTCGTGTATTGTCAAGATAAATATATTAATTACCTATTTTAAAACCTTATTTATATTACTTTACATTTATAATATTCATTAATAAAAATTATCTTCATGTATTATATTGTTTTAATATCTTTTAAACATCAGGTTTTAATAATATTGACTGTTTTAAACTTGGTTTGTAAAAGCGATATCGATATTCCTTTTTATCCCAAAAATAATCATTAAAACCAATTAAAGGTACTATAATTTATGATTTATAAATATTTATAATGTTATAATTCCATTACATTTGGGTTTTAATCACGATTCGGGAATATGAAATCAGTGATGAACTCGGTTTGAGTTATTTATTGATATCGATGGATTACCTTATAATGATAGTTAATTTTTTTATTACCCAAAAATATATATATTAATGATATATATTAATTATATATATCATATATAATCATTAAATATAAACTAAATCCATCCATGTTTGGAATTAAAGAAAAATGAAACATGTTTATTCGTGGAGGTGGTAGTCTGCACAGCGCACGATTCACATTTTGGTTTTTCTTAATAGAAAAGGGTTGGGTGGTTAATGCTTGTACCAAAATTATAATAACATAACAGTATAATAATTATACTTATGTTATAATTTAAATATGTTGAAATTAAATTTTAGGAAGTATAAAATCACAAAAAGAAAAATAAAAAAGAAAGAGAGGTTATGAGCTTATACCACATTTCTAGGATTATCTCCTTTACAAAGAGAATTAAACCTTTGAGGGATGGTCTTTTGAGAGAGAAAAAAACGTCCTTAAGATATCTATGAGTGTTTAGGATAGGTTTGGGTATATTTATATCAAAAAATAATAGGTTTTTGTGTGCATTCCAGTGAGGAGAAGAGTGCACCTTTTATAAATGAAAATGAGTGGTACTTTGTAAATACAAAAAACATTTCAATAATGGTAAGTCAATATCAAGGAAAGTGGCTCCAAAATTGATAAATAATAGAGTGTAGAATAGATAAGTTTGATCCACACCTCCACCACTAAATTATAAACATGTTTTAAACTTGTTAGTCCCCTTACCTCTAAGGTTACTCATTTTTACCATTTTAGTTTTATTTATGATAACTAGTTTTTACCCAAGTAATTTATCCTTTATTACAAAAAAAATAAAATGATAATTATTATATAATTTGTTCTCTATGATTTAAAATTTTACATCTATTTTTTATTAAATTATAAAAAATGACAAAAATTAAATTTGAAATAGAAAATGTAAAATGTAATAATTTTTTAAATATAACCTAAATTATAAAATGTAAAATAGGGGTTTATAAATTAAAATAAATATTTTTAAAATTATAAATAAAATTATAAATAAAATATTTTGTTTTATAAATATGTTTTATAGCACTTATATACTAAAAATGTCATAAAATTCATGTTATTTTTAAAAATGGTATTTTGCATAATTCACCTAAAAATTAATCTCTTTAGAAAAATTAATAAAGGTCATATTAAAATAATATGACCATAATAAATAAAAAATTATATTAATATTTTCAAATTCACATCCTAAATTTTATAAATTTAACTTCAAAATAAAATCATGAAAAATCCTGAAAAGCAGTTTATTATAAGAAATATTTTTTTCGTATATTAATTATTCTTATAAAATAAGTGATAATAATTAATATATCTAACATGAAAAATATAAATTTTATAATACATTTTAATCATAAATAATATTTTATTAACATCTTATTTGTACAAATTGATTCGATATTTAAAATAGATTTTATTTTATTTTGTTCTTATTTTAAATATATTTTTATTTATATATATTTCATAATTTTGTTACCGTAATTTTTACTAGATGATTCTATGGTTTCCTTAAAATGGTCTATATTTGTTTTTTCTTAGCGTTTCATGTAGATAAATCCATTGAAAATAGTATTTATTTAAGGAGGAATAACAATTGTCATTATATTCTACCCCCTTAAAAAGAATTTAATCCTTGAAATCTGATTACATGGAAGAAAAAAAGTGAGCTTAATTTTCTCTCATCACATCCCCAGGTTACCAATTATCCACCTCGAACTTATTATTTATCAATATAACATGGACCAGATGAGTAGTTTTTTCTATATAACCTTATATATTTGATCTATAATTTATATTGGTTGTTCCTCAAATGATAGTTCATGTTCTAGTTTCAGGGATTTTGATATTAGAACATGTGAGAGGTCTAGTATATAATTTCTTATAAGAAATACATTGAACACATTTTATACTTTGGAGAGGTGTGTAGGAAGTGATAATTGATAGGCTATGACCCCAACATGATCAAGGATCTTGAATAGAATGATGTATCTAGGGTTCATATTCCCTTTCTTCACAAACCTCATAACTCACTTCCAATGATATATTCAAAGGAACACCTTATCACTAGCTTAAAACTCTATTTATCAATGATGATTATTTTCATAACTATTTTTTCAATTTTTTGATGCCTTTATATTAGCTGAATAGTGAAACCTTCTATTTTATTACATAGAGAAGGTTAGGACCTATCATTTTCCTCTCTCTAACTTTGTCCTAACATATTGGAGTCCTACATATCTTCCCATAAAGATCCTTATATAGTTCCATATGAATACTAGAATAAAAACTATTATTATATGATAACTCCACCAGAGGGATTTGTTTCTCCCAACATCCTTTTAAATCCATCAAACAATATCTCAGTATATCCTCTATAGTTTTAATTGTCCTCTCAAACTGAACATCTATCTGAGTATGATAATCCATGCTAAAACTCAACTTTATATCCAATGATTTCTAAAAATATATATAGAACCTAGAGGTTAATCTTGTATCTTGATCAAATAAAATGGATAGTGTTACACCATATAGCCTCACCACTTCCCTTATATATATCTTGGTGAGTTGGCCAAGGGATAAATATTATCTAATGTAAATAAAATTCGCTAAATTTATAAAGTTATTGACTGCAACCAAAATATAATTATATCCATTATAATTCTTGGGGAGTCCTACAATGATTTACATGGTGATATTTTCTTATTTTCATACTATCATGGGTAAGGGTTTATACATACCCTTAAACTTTTATCTTTTATCCTTAACTTGTTGACTTACCAAGCATCTAGATACACATTCTTCAATCTCTCTATTTATATTATCCAATTGGAAGTATTGTTTTATATCTCTATACATATTCATACTTCATAGATGTATAGAGAAAGATGATCTATGCACATCACTCAAAATTTCCCCCATTAATTCTAGATTTTATGGGACACATATCTGGAATCCAAACCTTATAACTCTATATTTTCCAAATTTGAACTTCAAAATATTCATTTCTTTTTTCTATATCTCTATATCATTTTTATGGGAATATTTAATCTTTATGTAAATGGAAGTTTTATTAGTCAATTTAGAAAGATGGGATCTATCTCCTCCCATTATGACTTCATGATTCATCCCTTATAAATTCATTAGTACTGGGTCTCTTTCAATCCTCGTCATGGATAGATTGGAATGGTCTTTCTTACTCAAAGCATCATCCACATTATTTTCCTTCTCTGGGTGGTAATCTATTGAGTTGTCATAATTTTTTTATAAATTCCAACCATCTCCTTTAGTGAATATTCAGTTCCTTCAATTTTAATATATATTTCTAGATCTTATGATCAATATATATATATCATAGTTTTCTCTTTAGAGATAATTTTTTCAAATATTTAATTAAAAAATCTCTATTTTCAACTAAAAATCATGCATCAAGTAATTTTTCCCATGAGTATTTAATTGGAATGAAGCATAAGTAATTACCTTATCATTCTGCATGAGGACTCAATCCAAATAATTTTTTGAAGCATCACTATATATTATAAACGCTTATTTACTATAGGGTATTGTAAGTATAGGATAAGTGGATAACCTCTTCTTCAGTTCCTTGAAACTTTCATCACATTCCTCTGTCCAAAGAAGCTTTACTCCCTTCCATGTTAACTTGGTTATTGGATTTTATAGTCATGAGAAATCTCTCACAAAGTATCATCAATATCCCACTAACTCAAGAAAACTATGGATCATAGTTACGATAATCGATCTAATCCATTTCTTGATAACTTCTATCTTCAATTTATCTGTTAATATTCCCTTTCTTGTGATTACAAGGAATAAGAATGATATTTAATACAACAAATTTTCTAAATTTGGTATATTTTTTCTCCTTTCTCAAGGTATCTAACACAATTTACAAATGAACTTTATGTTATTCCTTACTGTTTGGATATATAAGAATATCATCTATAAATAAAACCACAATTTGATCAACATAGTATCTAATGACTATATTCATTAGATCCATGTATATGGTAGTATAATCTGTAATCCCAAAGTTCATCACTATAAATTCATAGTGTCCATACCTCATATGGAAAGTTGTATTGGAAATGTCCTCATTTTTTACCCTTAACTGATGGTATCTAGATCGAAGGTCAATATTTGAGAAGTATCAATCTCATATGATTTGATCGAATATATAATTGATAAAAATTATAGTATACTTTTTCTTCATCGTAAATTTATTAATAATATAAAAATCAATTAAAAGACGCATTGAACCATCCTTATTTTTGATAAAGAGGACTATTGTACCCCATTGTGAAGCCTTGGGGCATATAAAACCTATGTCCAAATTATATTTCATTTGTTTCTTTAAATACTATAATTCAATGAGATAATATCTAAATATATTCTGTAATATAGGAATATATCATGGTATATGTTCAATTTAGAACTCATCATCATGATCTGGGAGAAAACCAGGCAGTTCATTCATAAATACATTATTATATTCCCATACAATAGACATATCATCAATTTTTGATCCATCCCTGATCATTTGATCCGTGAGTCCCTCATTATTGGGTATCATAACCCATATTATAAAAAAATTTCTACAAAGAGTTCATAATCATCCTTATATTTATACTTGATAATAAGATGGTTTGGGAATGAGTATACTTTAATAAATTAATGCACATATAAGGAAACTATAAACTTATAAGGTGGATTTCATAAATTGTGTGCATACATTGGACTATGAATTTATAGGTTTCAATCTTGGTTATAAATTGTTAGATTTCTAACTGGACTAGTTATATATATTCAAATACTTTATAATGGTTTTTAAATATAATGTTATTAACCAAATCATATCAAATTAGAGTGTCAAACCAGGTATGTAGTAAGGCCTCTTTATCATGCACCAGGTCACAATTGAGTTAATACCAAACACGCCCTATTTGGGATTACTAACCATAGGTGAAACTATGATAGAACCTACATCCACTAGTAGTATCTATATGAGGATATAATTTCTAAGAGAACCACACTATCTCTACTTTAATAAAACATTGGGATGTTATCCTATACTTAGACTCAACCCTTAGACGCTTCCTTGGAGTTTTTTCTAAAGTTATCTAATCTAATATCCAATAATAACTAAACCCCAATCTGATACTAACTAAATAATCCCAAGATAAACATGACATATGTAATACATTAATATTATATTTAAATAATACATATCACAAATAGTCACTCAACCCAAGGACCTAAAGGTTTAGTGCCTTAGATATTAACTGCATACACAACTTATTTTATAACACATGAAAACATTTATTTATAGTCATGATCTTCTAGATCCTTTTCTAGAAAAATTACAAGATATAAACATCTTTATAACCTAGGGAATGGGAAAATAATAAAGGATTTGAATCAGATGTGTAGTAATGGAAAAACATATCCTAACATTAAGGAGAACATGAGAGGGCCATAAATATCATTATAAAATATCATAAGACCATATATGATAATCATAAAACATGTTATAAAAACATAATATCATAAAAATATTTTTAAGGAGGCATAAAATATATGTAATAACTCAAAACTTGTCTCAATAATCATATAACATGTGAGCATGACATTAATGTGAAGAATACATAAAAGATAAGGTGTAATCATGAAAAAATAACACTTCATGGAAATGAAATGCATATTGAAAATTTAAAATAACTTTATAAAAAATATATAAATATAGAACAACCATAATCATAGGAAAAAATATGTGAGAAATCCCATTATGACCTCTTCTATGTGAATAAACACATTATTTTCATGCTTGAAAATTTGATCAAACCCATCATTCCCACTCCTATGTAAACAAACTCATTGTATCCATGTTGGACTACCTCATGAGATATAATATTAAACCAATTAATTAGAGGGTTATATAATCCCCCACTCATTATCATCCATACATGAGTTTTCCACTTAAATTTTATCATCATAATATCTTAAAGAACCCATCGAAAAATGGGTTTATTAAACATTTAAATGGAAATCATTCACTTTTCATAAAGAACATAAAACATATTCACCCAAAAAAATTAAATAAAAAAAATAAAGGGTGAAACATGAAACATTTCTCTATTAGAGATATATTATTGGAATATACTCATAAAAAAATCATGAATTGTTTTTGAAACATTTTTTCATTCATCATTATAAAAGTTATAGTTATGAATCTATTTTCAAAAAGTGTCCTTTGTTTTTAAAAAAACAACTGAAATGAAAATATTTCATGGAAATGGATTTATATAAATAAACTTTTTTACATGATAATAAATAAATAACATCATTTAAATTGTAAATAATTGAAAAAATTAAGTTTAATAAGTATTTGTACAACTCAAAGAAATAAGTTTGAGTTACCAAGTCCCTTACATTTATCCTTGATTTCTATAGAAGTGATTTGACCTCTTATATCATAAAGATAATAATATTAATTAAATATTTCATAACCTTATCTGTACACATTTTCATTTATACTCTTAATTAGTAATAATTCTCTTCATGCATTAGATTGTTGTAATGTATTTTCTATATTGGGTGTTAATCTCGACCGTTTGGAACTATGTTTGTAAAAGTGGTGTGATATTCCTATTTCTCTGATAGATAATCATTTAAAAACCATTAAGTCGTTTTAATTGATGTTTTATAAATACTTATAATTTTATCATTCCATTACATGGGGGTTTTAGTCATGTTTTGTGAATACAAAAATAGTGATGAACTAGCTTTGGGTTATTTATCGATATTAATGGATTGCCTTATAATGATTGTTAGTTTTTGTTTTTTTCCAAAAAAAACATATAAAAGATATATATTACTTACATTTATCATATATACTCATAAAATGTAAACTAAAACTATATATTTTTGGAAGTTAATGACAACAACACACATTTATTCGTAGAGGTAGTAGTTCGCACAACACATGATTCGCGTTTTTGTTTTTCTTAATGGAAAGGGTAGGGTGCTTAATTCTCATACCATAATTATAATAACATAAAAAGTATAACAATGATAATTATTCTATATTTTTAATACGGTGAAATAAAATTTTAGTAATAATAAAAGCACATAAATAAATTGAAAAAATAAAGAGAGGTTAGGAACATTTACCTCACTTCTGGGATTATCTCATTTATAAAGGGGATTAAAACTTTTAGTGATGGTGTTTTGAGAATAACATAACATAATTAATCTATCTATGAGTTTGGAGAAAATATTTGGGCATAATATTTTATGAAATTAATAGGTTTTTTGTAAGGGTAAGTGAGGATATGAGTTCCCCTTTTATAAGTGAAAATGAGTGATATTTTTGTAAATACCCAAAAAGTTTCAATAATAGGAAGTCAATCTCAAGTAAAGTGGCTCCAAAATTTATAAATAATGAATTTAAGAAGATATAAGTTACATACACACCTCCAAAACTCAATTATAAACATTTTTAAACATATTAGTCCATTTACTTCAAAGGTTACTCATTTTTTCTATTTCAGTTTTCGTCACAGTAACTAGTTTTTACCTAGGTTATTTATCATTTATAACCAAAATAAAATTTTAGTTGTTATATAAAATTTACCTAATTATTCAAAATTTTAAATACATTTTGTTTTATTAAATTCTTAAAACTATTAAAAATTAATTTTAAAATACTAAAAGTTTAATGTATTAATGCTTTTTAAAAAATATATATTAAAATATAAAATGTAAAATTTGGGTTTATAAATTGAAATCAATAAAAATTATAAAGTATCATATATAATACTTATTTTTTCTTATAAAAATGTTTCATAATTTCTAATTCAAACTTATATACTAATAAATTCATAAAATTCATGTTATTTGTAAAAACATTATTTTGTACTATTCACCTAAAATCATTATTTTTAGAAAAATCCAAAATTTTATATTTACATAAAATGAAAATGATAAATACAAAATGATGTTAATTGTTACAAATTTTATCATAAGACTTATAAGTTTAACTTTAAAGTAAAATCATAAGATATCATGAAAATAGTTTTATATGAGAAATAATTTTTTGGTGTGTTAACAATTATTATGAAATAAGTTTTAATCGTAAATATATCAAAAATGAAAAATATCCACTGTATAAAATACAGTTTAAGAAAAAAAATTATTAGTTTCTTATATTTACTAATTTAATCAATATTTAAAGTAAATTTTATTTCATTTTTTTCTTATTTTTAAATATATATTTATTTATATATATTTCAAAATTCCGGTACCACTATTTATACCTATTAATTCCATGACTACCTTAAAATGGTCTATATTTTTTTGGTCTTGGTGTTTTAAGTGTAGAAATCCATCAAACACAACATTTATTTAAGGATGAATAACTTGGGTTGTTACACCTCATGCATGCATTGTATTCAATTCAGTTGTTTATATATATATAAGTTGATGTTGTGATGGTTATTTTATGAATCCTCCCATATTCTAGGATATGTCTACTTTGTACCGGTCCCCATCCCCTATCTTATTAAAGTTAGGCTTATGGTGGAACACACGGCTTACCGCCACACCGAGTGGGGGCACAGTGGGTCAAGTCATTTCACCAATGGTACATTTTTAGAATTAAAAATATTCAGTAAGTTTAAAACATGAATCAATTGATCATAACCAAGAAAAAATAATTTGGTATTCCAAAAAATCAAATGAATTTATCTTTAATTAATTTGTTATATTTAGGAACAAATTTTATATCAATCTAACAAGTGATGAGGTTGAAATGACCAAAAGTATATTTTTAGAATTAAAACTATTTTCTTGGTTGAAAACATAGATTAAATGATAAAAATCTATAAAATGATCTAATATTATTTTTAAAATATATGAGAATGATATTCAGTTGATTTTTTACATTTAATAATGAGTCAAAAATCAATCTATCTTTTGGTGTGATATAAAAGGTCAAAAGTACATTTTAAATATTAAAATTACTTTATAATTTATAAATTCACATTAAATGGCCAAACCATTTAAACGGTCTTCAAATTTCATGAAAATATATAAAATAATAGTCAATTAATTTTTAACATGTTAAAATGGACATAACATTAATTATATGTGTGATGTGATGGGAATGACTAAGAGTGAATTAAAATTAAATATATTTTCTATGTTAAAAATGTATATCAATTTATAAAATCTGAGTAAATGATCCCATATTATCATTAAAATGTAGTAAAAATATCGATAATTAATGTTTAACCAATGGAAAATGAACTAAAAATCAATTAAATATGTTTTGTGGTTAGAATTACCAAAAGTTTTTTTAGAATTGAATTATCTTATAAGTTAAAAATATTTGTTAAATGATCAAAATTGATTGAAAGGTATTAGATCACCTTGAAAATTTAGAAAACTGATTATTAATTAATTTGTATCATATAAGAATAAATCAAATTTGAATATGGAATTAAGTGTTGTTTAAATTATTCTAATTGTGTTATTAAAATAAAATATATTTTATAAGTTAAAAACACACATTAAATGATCAAAACTGAGAAAATGATCACTCAATATCATAAAAATTTATAACTATTATAATCAATTACTTTCTGGTTTTTAATAATGAATATTAAATCAATCCATTGTGTGTTGTTCCCAAAATGATAAAAAAATTTGTTTTTATAATTAAAACAATAAATTTAATAAATTATTTTTAAATTATTTTTTGAGCTTCAAGAATGACCTAAACATCACTCTAATGTGTAATGTGTTTCGGAATGACTAATAATGTGTTTTTATAGTTAAAATTATTTTATAAGTCAAAAAATGCGTACCAATTGATCAAAAACAAAACAAATAGAGCTATAGTTGATATTAAAATCTAATATAGTGATTTTATATTAATTTTTTACCTTTATTAATGAACCATTGATCAATTTATAGTGTGATTCAACCAAACAAAATAAAAGTGTGTATTTAGAATTAAAATTATTTTCTTAGTTAAAAATTTATGTCAAAAATCATAATTGATAAAATAAGCTCAAAGTTTCTTATAAATATTTGTAAATGATCATTGATTAATTTTTAACCTATAGAAAAAAACCAAATGTCAATATAATATGTGGTGTGTCTTGATTAAATGGTATTATGTTTTTATAATTAAAATTATTTTATAAGTTCAAAATGTGCATCAGATGATCAAAACTAGAAAAATAGACTCTAATTGTATATAAAATTCAAGATAATGATAGTTAATTAATTTTTGACTTATTAGAATGGTTTTTATGTATATAATATGTGTTTTGTGATTGAAATAATTAAAGGTGCATTTTTATAATTAAAATTATTTTCTAATTTAAAAATTTTGTGGAAAATAATCAAAATTGAATATATAAGCTCAAATTGTCGTAAAATTCTTGATTAATAATAATTGATTAATTTGTGACTTATAGAAAAAAAATCCACATCACCATGACATGTGGTGTGCCCATGATGATCGATAGTGATTTTTTAGAATTAAAACTATTTTCTAATTTGAAAACTTATATCAATAAATAAAAATAAATAAAACAATCTCAGATTATTGTGAAAATCTAGAACATTTATATTTAATTAAATTATGAATTATAGGATTAAACCACACATCAATTTGGAATTTTTTATAGTCCAACTGATTGAAAGTTTATTTTTTTTATATAAAATTATTTTCTAAATTACAGTTGTTTTTTATTATAATAAATTTTCTTTTAAATGTAATTATATTTTAGAATAAAAGATGATGGTTATATATAAATATAATATTTTTTCAATGTTAGTTATTTATATATTTATAAAATCATATTAAGATATATGAAATTAATATTATATATAATTATTTTAATATTGTGAATCTATGGTTTAAATCTTATTATTATTATTTTATTTATAGAGCAATGATTTATAATATTGTATAAAAATTGAAAAATCACCAATAATTATCATTAAGTGAGAATCACTTTAGGGTCCTAAGAAATGTTATAGGACCCAATAATAATCATTATTTGATGGTCATTGTTGGGTTCAATGATGAACCAAAAGAAACCATCACATAGTGGTTTTCATTAGCTTTAGTGATTTACCAAAATTGACCACCTCTTGATAGTTTCTATTAGACACAATTACATAGAAAATGAAACCTTCACTTAGTGGTCATTAGTAATCCATTAAAGATCCTATCCTTAGTATAAATATTCACATATATATAGAGATATAGAGAGTTTGTATTCTATCATATATGATATATATTTATATAATGTTATACATAAATTCTATATAACTTACATAAGTTATGTTTAATGCATTATATAATGACATTTATTTATTGATATGGATGTTATATATGTTGGGTTTTAGTAACAATACTAGAACATGTTTTGTATTATAATTAATTATAGAATCCATAAAATATTATAAAAATTAAATTAAAAACATAATACTAAAACAACAAAATAAATAAACCTTTTAAAAATGATTGTAATACTTATATCAAAATTGAATTAATGTATTCAAGTCTCAACTGGTATCAATCAATTTTGTTAATAATCAATGTATTGGTGGGATTATATTACTATCTAAGTCATGTGAGTCACTCTTCTAAGTAAAATGATGTAAAGAGTGAGAGAGACACTAAATAACCACTTAGATAAGGAAAACTATAGAACTTTCTTGGATGAATAAAACTAGAGGGATCTCTTTTGGAAGAGGGAAACTAGGAACTTTAAGCCCCATGTTTTCTTTCTCTCAATGGGGTGAATATTGTTCCCCTCTTATTTATTAATTATAGTGATATGATCATTTAATATTCTCCAAGGAAGCTAATTCCAAAGAAAACATAAAGAGGTGTAATAAATTTCCTCTTAAGGACATTTGGTGTATTAAATTGACTAAAAATGTATTATGTTCAAATCCTCTTTAAGAGGTACATTAAGGATCCTCCAAATGGGTTAAAAGTAGAAAATGAGGTTCTTAAATGACCCCTCTAAGTATGTTTCTAAATTTCCCTAATACAATGGTCCTTGGAATCCCATTACTCCAAGACCAAGCCCAAATCCCATTTAGGCATTTCCATTACCTCTTTTTTTATTAATTATATAAATAAATCATTATCGATATTATGATACCACATTAATTGTTTAATTAAATAAATATTATTTTATTAAATATTTTAAATATGTAAAATACAAAACCTATTTGAGTTTACAATATTCAAAAAAAATTACACACAGACTAATTATATAAGTCCAAAATTATGATGACTAGATAGGAGAAGCAATGAATCTTGGAAGGTAGAGTGGCATGGAGACATGCAAGAATTTATAGGTTGGAATATTAAAAGAGTGATGGGTTCACTAGAACCTATCATCTGTACTTCTACCTAGATGTGGGTTAAAGTGGGGTTTTATGTCATGTCCTTATAGTGGGGTAGTGCATTGCAATGGCTGATGGAAATGGAGGGTGCCACAATGAGAATATTGGGATCATGATAAAAATTTTGGATTATTTTCATGGAACTTTAGGTCATTGGGCCTTCAGAATATAAATTATAATGGTCCTTCAATAAACTAGGCCTTGGGGTCATGTATGGTTAACCTCGAAACCCTATTAAAAAGAGGTATTCTTTCCCTGATAAAAAAATGGTGTTTCCCCATACCCATTAAAAACATTAGTCTAAAAATATCAATTAGTATTATCTCATGTGTGATCCAAATATACCTTTGTAAAGTATATAATAATTAGGAATGTAATTTATAATCCTAAAATAAGAGCAATATCTAGAAACACATCATAGCTACCCAAATTACCAAGGGGTTTAGTGTGATATAATCCACCACATGTCCATTGTCAATTTTCTTTTTTTCTTGACATCGAGATTAATAATGAGACATAAATAATGTTAATCCCATGTAGATTATCTTTTTTTCTCAATTCTTGAGCTGACTAAACCTTATATAGTTATATCACATATAATTATCTTGAAAATTATATACACTTCCTTAGTCAAAACTCAATTGACGGACATGATTTCATAACAAATCATCTAGGTAGACACATATTATCTTGGTTAATCAAACACCTCTACTTTATTGGTGTCATTCCAAATTACCTTTTATTAATTCAAATTCTTACATGGAATTATATAGGTATCCATCCATCCAAGTCAAATTTTTATTCAAAGAAAGAGGAAAATAAGGAAATAAATTTTACCATGATTTAATTGGTACTTAATTGGGTATATGAGTATTGATAAAATGATGGTATGGATACTACTATAGTGGGGAGTGTCTTACTGGTACTCTAGTGTTTGATCTTTGTGTCATGAGGTTGGCTATCGATATATGGATTTATGTGGATGTCGATCATAGCTCACGAGAGAATGAGTTTTGATACCCATTCTAGGATCAAGATAGTATGATTCATGTCTAGTTCCAAGGAAACACCATATTATAAGATTCGCCAATTTTGGTTGGTGAAATAAGTGATTTTGGTAGTTATTAAAGAATATGTTTTAGTGAATAGGATAAGTAGAGATTATTTGTTTTCATGATGTCATTTTGGTTGAAGCATTATGTTTTGGGATAGAATATGATATCATAATGGGTCAATATGTATTTTTATTAAACTAGTGTTTATGATAAGGTTAATTCTTTTTATTCTCAATTAAGTATAAGGAAGCATAGATTGTGTTAGATACATCATTTGGAAAAATGATTGATGTGTATTGGGGATTGGATCATGAGTTTTAGATAAAAGACAATTTGACTACACTGGGCATATGGGTAATGGATCGATATATAATTTAAAATTAGTGATGATCAATGATATCAGATTATGATTGACGAATCAATAATCAAGAGATCATAATGGATGCTTCTTGAGGATAAGGATCCCTATGGTGGATAGTTTTTAATGACCCTCATCTTTATGGTTGGTAAATTTAGAGGAATTTTGAATTTTGAGTATTTGAAGAAATTTTCATTTTGATAATATAGTTTTAGATTAAAATTTAAACACTTGATATGTATATAGGGGTGTTTGTATATATATTTATGTGTTTCCATAGATTTCAAAAATTTCAATGAAAGTTCATAAGGGTGGTGGTGTATACTGAATCAATGCAATAGATTATACTGGGTACCCAATATTGATAAACCAAGAACAAAGTGTGTCATATAGGGTCAGGTAACTGTCAGGTGGCCACCAACTATAGAAGTATATAAGGCATAGTGGAAGTTTCAAATAGTTTCCTGATTTTTTTTAATTGGTATTAATAGATAAAACCCAAATAACCTAATAAAAACACCTCAAAATCTTCTAGAGAGGATCTTTCACATTTAATTTATAATTAATTTAAATAAGAATTACCCATTCCATGATAATCCTCTTGATCAATTTTTATTATCTCCCTTGTTGTGTTGTTTATTTCAGTGGATAACCCAAGTTATGATTCCTCTAAAAGGAATCCACACATGATCCATGAATCCCCAAATGGTTTTCTTGAAACACTATGTGCTAGCATGGTAGTATCTAGTGTTTTACATCATTAATCAATGATTACAACAATATCTTTTGTTTTATATTATTCTTGGGAAGTGGGAAGGAAGAATTTCTTTAGGGCTCAAGATAATTATAGAGTAGGTATCTCTATTGTGTTAAAATATTTAAATGAAAAAATGATATAACTTAGAATTTATACATAGGGTGAAACAATTAATAACTTGACAATGAACTTTATCAAAAAAAATTAATCTAAGTAAAACTCTTTTTCAAATAATGATATTATTATTATTATTATCATGACATGTGTTTATTTAAATATCATTTTTAAAATAAATAAATTATTATTTATTTAAATGATATTAAATATATATCATTTTCATTGATCCATTAACTTAGCTCATTTATCCTCTCATGGAATTTTCCGATCATTGTATAATAAAATATTTATTTATTTAAATAAATAATATTAGTTCAATAAATAATTGAAAATAATATTCACTAAACTCATGCATAATTATTTATTTTAATAGTAACGTAACCTAAATATATATTTATTATATTATATTCACTAAAATCATGAATAAATAAGTATTTATATATTTCATTATGAATAATTAAACATGAAATAAATATTAACTCACATATTCTAAACTCAAATATCTTATGATTGAATTTATACAATCAAATTTACTAGAATAATTATTATTACTCAAGAAAAAAAATATTTCTTTTAAATATTAAATTCGATAAAATTTAATGAGATTTTGGATATACTTAGTGTGTGAAATAAGTATAATATTTATGTCACCTTTAGGTTTTCTTTCGAAATGGAATTAGGTAAACTTACCTAAAGTCTAATATTAGTATCTAGTAACACATCGAGACACCTATAGAGAAAAAAATTAATTTAGAAACTAAAAAACTACCTATAAATTATATTGTGTAATAAAATCTCTTTTTCTCATGATATCTTGTCAAGTAAGGTTCACAATAG
Organism: Viscum album; assembly: GCA_963277665.1. Lineage (NCBI taxonomy): Eukaryota > Viridiplantae > Streptophyta > Magnoliopsida > Santalales > Viscaceae > Viscum > Viscum album. Next base: position 1,502,174,286 of record OY728135.1, read on the forward strand.
TGTCATCACCCTATATACTTGATTTCCTTTCTCTGAATTTCCAAAATGAGCATGTTTATAAAATACCATGTCCCTAAATTTTTCCAAAAAAATCTATTTCAATAAAAGGTCTGAATATATCTTCCTCTATTAATGTGGAAGGGACAAATCCTTTCATGATTTGTTCAATTAATGTTATATCACATATAATGCACCCAACATATGTTACCTCTCCATAAGAATATGTTGTAATAGTTTTCATCCATGCATAAAAATACAAGATTCATGATATACATTAATAATAATCTCTAATCATAGGAGCAATACATATGTTCACAGGTAGGGATATCCAATGACACATGAAGAATTTGGAATCCCTATAGGCAGTCTTGTACTCATAACATCTCTTTTTTAGATATTACCAAGTGTGAACTTCATGAGAATAATTCTCAGGGTATTATGAGACTCCAATGCCTAATAGGTATACATCATCTATGTACTATCATATTGATGCATCTAGACAATTGTAATTATTAAAAAATATCATAATATTACCTTCAGGTTTTCATTACAGTATGGAACTTTGATATCATATTAATGCAATGATTGATTTAAGGATCTTATCACATTAATATCACATAGAAGAAAATTCATTATGTGATAAGATATTATAGAAAATTTTGAAATTTAAATTAAAAAGCTAGTTGGTTCTAGGGAACTAGCTCTAACTAACTCCAAACTACACTAGATCCAACTTCTAACTACATTTAACCCACTAGCTCTCATGTGATATTCGTTCTTCTGTTGATGTATGGATTTAGTTAATGGGTCTACCACATTTTCCTTTATATCTACTCTTCTAACTATTACTTCTCCCATTTGAGTAAAATATCTCAAGAGGTGATAGTTTTGAAGTATATGATTTGTCCATTGATGTGATATGGGATCTTTGGAAAGATCCACAACTACAATATTATTTAAATATAGAGTAATAATTTCTTTACTTCTAGGTAAAACACTAAGATCCTAGACAAAGTTGTTCATATGTACTACTTATTTATCTACATCAAAATCCAAAATATCCTCAGACTATATTATAGAATTTGTGCCCATGGGATTCTAAAAAACGTCCAGCACATAGCTCCTCTATTGAAGAAAAACACATATCCATATTTCTATTTTAGGTCATTATGATCTATTTAGAAACTATAATCCATTTATCCCCTCACAAATAGTTCTTCATCTCCTAAAAAAATAGAAACATGTCATTTATATGCCTAATATACTTTAGGATAGTATTTAAACCCAACCAATAGGGATATCCTAGGTCTGTTTGATATTTTCTTACCATGATCAAGGCATATAGAACATCAAGAATGGTACATATCATGGAATACATGATAGATCCAATAGCAGAAGCATAATGTATTATACTAATTATTTATATCTCTTCTTGTTTTTGAGAATATGTTTTCTTTCAAAGACGTATACCAGGTGACACCCAAAACAATACTCTCTTATATTGTTCTATATTTTATTTTTAATACCTTGTTAATATATGTACCTTTACATAGTGAAAGAAGCCTCTTTGATCTATCTCAATGGATCTTGATCCCTAAAATGTAGGACTTTTCACCTAAGCATTCTATGTAGAAACATTTATTCAACAATGTATCAACTGACTGTAAGAATTGTATCTCATTTACCATAAGTAATATATCATCAACATATATCACTAGTAAAACAATAACACTCACACTAAACCTCTTATAGACAAAGGGATCACATTCATTCTTAACAAAACCAAATTCTCTTATGGCCTCATCAAAAAGAATATTCTAGAATCTTGATGCTTTCTTCAACCCATAAATGGATCTCTACAACTTATATACCTTATTGGTATCCTTTAGTGTCACAAACCTTTTAAATTGTTTCATGTAAACATATTCTACAAGATTTCCATTAAGGAAGTTAGTCTTTAAAACCATCTTCTAAATCTTATAATCATGTCAAGATGTTATGATATGTATAATTCTGATGTACTTCCACATAGAAATTGGTGAAAATATTTCATCATAGTAAATTCCATGAAATTTTATAAAACATTCTGAAATAAATCAATCCATATATGTACTAATATTACCATTCATGTCCACTATCTTCTTGAATACCCATTTACACCCACCAGTATTTACATCAACTAGAGGATCTACCAAAATCCAAACATGATTAAAAACATAGAATCCATTTCAGAATCCATAGATCCTTTCCATTTTATAACTTCCGAGTCATTGTTTTGTAGGTCCTTGAAATGTGATATTCTAGATTTAAGAATCCTTGTTTCCAGGTGGTTTCCATTGGATTTATTCATGGAACCATAAACTTCCAACAATTATTTATCCAAAGAGGACCTTCTTTCCAAAGGCAGGCATTCATTATGTTTTTAACTTTACGATACTTAAGAACATGCATTGGTCGAGAGGATGAGAGGTCGGACTCATCACACCCTTTTGGGGGGAATTATTGTCTACTCCAGGACTCTCTTTGAAATTAAAATATTTTCATGAATCCTTATTAATTCACCAAGTATATCAGAAGTATCCCTTGGAATTTAAAATCACTTATTTAACATGTGTAAAATTTTATAATTATCAGTATTTATTCGAGGTTTTCCATCAATGGTAACCTCTAATATACTGATTAGAGATACTTTTAATCATAATTTATGATGATACTAGTTTTTAAGCCACTCAGTGGGGCACTATGGAGTTTATTGTCATCCAGGGAGATGAAGGTTTGTATTGATCTTGGGATCGTGCTCATAAAATGAGCTACTAACGTATCCTTGTGAAAGGAATCAGAACCCTCGTAGTTCGGTGCCTCTTAATGGGACACATCATACCTTTTAAGGTCATGTGATAATGACCTATAAGAGGAAGGTTCTTAGTTGAAAATTAGTGTGGGGCTTATGCTGAAGTAGCCTAAGGAACTTGGAAAGGATATGGGTTTTCAAATAGGACCAAACCCTATTGGGAATATGACCCAAAGAGAACAGGGTTGATTTGAAGTGTTTGGTTTGAACCTCAAGAAGGCTTCCTATGTATCCCATATGAATGGGAATCAAATCCCACGTAGTTCAATGAATCTAATAGGAGATTATAGTCCTCTAAGAGAGATGAGTTTGGGATTACTTCTTGAAAAAGGATGCCTTGATGATTTGAGTACTGAATTTAGGACTTGTTTCCTAAGGAGGATGCCCAAATTGGGGGAATTGGGGTTGGATCCCTGAGGAGGATATCCAATGAGATCGAGCCTTGAAACGGATTCCTACATATCTTATTTTTAATAGGAATCAGAGTTCTTGTAGTTTTTTCCAATGAGTGTTTGTGAACATGTTGCAACCATCACATATCTCTAAACCCACTTGAGTCATGCTCGGTGTGAGAAACAAGAGGATGTAAATGATTCAACAATGACATTCACACTTCCAAATTTTTCCTCCATGTTGATGGAAGAGGGTGTATCGACCATAGAAGAGGGTGGGGAGATGAGCCTTCCCTCTATTCTATTTACACTGGACAAGGGTCATATGTAAGGAAGAAGGGGTGAAGGTGAGGGGCTTATACCAGGATGGTAGCCCTAAAATTGATCTTGGTAGGAAAGGGAGACTTATCCTTTGCTTGCGTAGAATGGAAAGTGAGAATTGTACCTTCTATACCAGAGACCTATGGTTTCAGGTCATCTCTTCAAAAAGGAAGAGGTTAGGAGCCAAAACTACCCTCCAAACCAAGAACTTCCCAACACTGTTCTTGGAAGAAAGGCCCATGTGACTGTGGATATATTAATCCACAAAAATCCCATCAATCCTAACCATATTGTGGAGAAAATGTGGGAAACCTCTGACTGTGGAAATACAAATCCAAATAAGAGACACACTGATGTTCCCCACTCAAAGGTTTGAAAAATCATGAGGTTTTGGTGGAGGCTTCAACTTATCCCTTTTTAGATAAGGAAACCAAGGAAGGAGATATCCCGCCATGAATGTCTTTAAAGAATTATACTTGAACTCTTCGCGTAGATACCTCATGAAATTATGTCGTGTAGGTACCCCACACTACTCAATCGCACAGGTATGGTGTTCAAATGTACCATGTAGGTGTACTGCGCAAGTATACCATGTAGGTATACCGCGTAGGTATGAATTGTGACTGAAGAATGTGAAGAACTTCAAAACATGCATATTACCTTTAATTATATCTTCTCTAAAAGTTTAGATAACTACCTAAGACAATTTGAGAGATATAGGATAAAGAGATATGCAATGGGAGCTTCAGAGGGTCTTTCAAAAAATTTCAGTCCTCAAATGGGGAGCCCAAGGGTCCTATTTATAGGCACGGATGGGCCTTGCTGAAGAAATTTTGGTCGTGCAGATATGTCATTTAGCTCCACCACGCAGGTGCTCCATATAGAGGAATCCAAAATTTTCTCACGTGTATTTTGGATGCGTAGTTGTTTCGTGAAGCTTGGCCGCGGAGCTCTCTCGTGAAGCTGGGCCGCAGAGCTCTCTCGTGAAGCTTGGTCGCGCAGCATGCTCGCGAAGTTGTTGGATATTACTACATTGCGTAGATCTTGGGAGTATGTGTTGATATTTACTTTGTACTCATTAAACATTTTTAAGGAATGTCAAAAAATCCCCCCCCCCTCAGGATTGGATCCGAAATATTCAAATAGGATCAAGTCCTGAGGTGAAAGTGTGGGAAAAAGATCAGGATGGATTAAGGAATAACACAATTGTGTCGTGCAAGAATTTTGCGCAGAAATGTCACGCAGGTATGCCACGTATCTATGGCATGCAATTATGACACGTAGGTCATCTGTTTCATATAAATAGGTCTCAAACATTCACATTTTTTCTTCACTTGCACTTTCTCTGAAATTTAGAGCTCTCATTGCGTAGCTCGTTAATTCAGCTGCATCGTGTTGTGCTCTCACGTAATTCTCTTGAAAAATTCTTCAAGGTAAGATTATTTACGCGATAGAGCTACACCAGAAAGACTTCACTAATGGAGTTGCGCTAAGATCTTTGTCAAAATACTTATGCGATCGACTTTGGCAAAGGACCTTGTCGAAGGACCTTGTCGAAGGATCTTGGTGAAGGACATACGCGACAAGTGTCCTTTTCCAAATTTCTTACTCTCTTCTTTAGAAATGTGATATTCAATTTTGGTCATTCTTTTGCAGGAAAGAATGACTCATTTGATGACCCATATTGAGGAAGCTAAGGCTCGCCCAAGTGAAATGATGAGGATCATCAGGCCAGATTATTATGACACTATTGAGAGTACTCTTCCTGGGCTATGGAAGGGTCTAATTCCATACCAGCGTGACTATCCATAAAGTCCTTACTTACCTCTATACGGGCATGGGATTTTGAAAGATGCTCGTTTTCCCTCTATTAATAAGTAATTTCCAAATAATTGGTTTATTCATTATTCCAACTATAACAGCATAAATATTAGTGCAAGGGGGTTCCAATACAAGAAGGAACAGTCCCCATTAGTTGCATCATTCATCACAGTGGTTGTACTCCAGATATGAAGGATCATGTTGTAGATCCAAGACCACATTTTTATGATTCCACTTTCTGATCTTCTCAAACAGATCAATTGAATGGTTGGAAAGGAGGTTGGGACCTTTGTTCTGGAGGGGGTGTGAAACATGAGTGGATGTGGGAATTATAGGTACATCGGACTTATGCAGAATTTAGGGAAGAATTATCAGACATTCAAATATTTGAAGCTGTCTAGATGGGGAAAACTTATGTTTACAAAAATGAACTCATTCCTAAATTACTGAGCCGATAGAGCCCACAAACAAATTCCTTTCATTTGACATATGACTAAGTTGGTATTAGTCTCTGGGATGTTTACCAAATAGCTATAATTCCCATTCTTGGGGAAATTTATGATGAATTCATCCCGCCAACTTCAACATGGGGCGATGTTACTAGAACACCACTGTTGGCCCGTGAATTATTTTAAATACTGAAGTATTTACCCAAAGATAAAAAAGATATCCATACTAGAGTGTGGATGGAAGTCTTTTTAGAACCAACAATAGAAAAAGGTCCAATCTATGGGCATCCTAATGTTTGTCCTTACGTCAATAACTGAGGCAGTTCAGGTATGTATTGACCTACACTGGAAAGAGGAGATTATAAGCACTGGGGTTATAAAGTCAAACCTGATATAGATGCAAAATTACGCTTAGATGCCTTCCTTGTTATGTGGCTAAGTGTTTATTTGCTTCCAATTCGTGAATCTGGTGGTGGTGTAAGATCAAAGACTTTTGTAATTCTTGCTAAATTGGTAGAAAAGAAGTATAATGGGTTAGCAACCCCTATGTTGGCAAGAATTTACCATCTCCTACTGCATTTGTGCAATGGGAGGGCACCATTTATAATTTCATGGCCATTTCAAGTGTTGTGGGGATGGATTGTAGTACATTTTTCTTCATACTCAGTATTGAACTCAGTTAGAGTTCCTAATGGTCGATTCACCCCGTTTTTACATAAATTTTCAGGTATTAAGCCTTTGAACTTGAGACTCGATGAGGTACTGAAGGTATTGAATGTCTCAAGAGAATTCAACTTCTTTTCTTTTGGTAATCCACAAACTAGAACATTTATTTATAATGGTAAAGAATAGTATGAGTTGAGATCTTATATTATGGAATTCAGGGATGGTGCACTATCAACCAGGATTGATGGTGAAATTATCTGCGAGGTTTATGTGGCCTATAGGTTTGCTCATCAATTCAGGCGTCTTCAACAATCAAGAACCTTTCCACCCACATATGTTAGACATGAGAAGCACACATTGGTAGCACGAAATTATGGATTATCACAGCTTTATAGGTATCCAAATTGTCAATTATATTACCTCCATCAGATACATCAATCAGATTGGAAGCTGGATATGCCAAAGCTTGGGTTTCTTCATATCCTCAAGGGGCTCTAAAAAAAGGAGTATATCGAGTGGTGGCTACAACGACTGTTGTGTGTTGAAATCATGGAAAGAATTCCAAGACCAAAGATGATACAAAAATTTCAGAGGTTTCAGATCCCTCCAGATGTCTTCGTAGAAAGTACACCAGGAAGACCAATGCTAAAGAAACAATACCTCTAATACCAAGGCGATCTAGTCGCCTCCATAAAACAGATATTCCTATTCCACCTATTGAATTTTATGAGGAAGAAAGGTCTGTATAATCTCTTCAATTGGAAGGTGGAGAACCTCTTCCACATTCAACTATGCCAAGATCGAATTATGTGTGACCTTTGGCCATTCATTACTGGGAGAGTATAACTCGTGATCTCATGGATGCCTGGGTATTTCTTCAATAGGGCATTCGAATGGAAGATGTTGGTGATATCAAGGCACCCTCTAACTAAAATCTAGATAATAACTTGGCTGAAGTATAGAAGTATATTGCAGAATTAGATACTTTTATATATTCAACTAATGAACAAATCCCAGTCTCTAAATGAGTATCTCATATGCTGAATTTAGGAGTTTGTGAAGGGGTAATTATTATCTCTGAGGAGGAGTGGGATATTTATGTTAATACTGAGAATGTATTTCCATTTTTTTCATCTCGACTCTGATTTATCATTTTAAATCATTAATCTTGATGAAAATGTATTTCTACAGCTTGAATGTAGAGAAGGAAGATCTGGACCGATTCCTGAATCGCCATAGTATATTCCTGCATGTTCTCTCATTGGCACAACGAATAATCCTTCCAAGTAGCCAGAACTTTCTCCAGGAGAAAGAATCATGACTGGGGTAATGGCGACAGATAATCCTCAACCATTACCTCAAGTTTCCCCTGCTAAGAGAAGTGTTTCAATCTCTCATCAAGCTTTTGAACAGAAAGTCAAAAGAACAATGAGATTTATTCAAAGCGTTCGCCGAAAGAGTAAGTATGTATACAATCTTCAGGGCATACAATTTTCTAAAGACGTTATGGAAACCATGTTTTATCCTCTTGTAGGATCTATGTCTCTTTTCTCTCTCAAGGGATTAAGAGCTGATGCTTCACAACCAGAAAAAAAAGTCCTAGGGGAAACCCAAGTTCATGCTGACATATCTGTACCATCAAAAGATTCAGTTATACCTGCTCCTAGCTCTTTTTAGAGAGAGGAAGGTCGTGGTAAGATAAAATACATTACCCAGTTACTTTTGTCAAAGGATCCTGAAAATAATAAATATTGATATTCCTATTACTTTAGAAGAATGGACTGAAGATCCAGGGAAATCTGAAACCAATGTTGAAATTAACCCAAATCCAGAAAGATCTGATGCTGGAATACCAATTGAAGATTCAACAGAACAAAATGTCAGTGGAGCCAATTTGGGCATCAACCAAAATTTGTTGGATACCTTAAATGGTGAGGATGTTGTAACATGCCGGGCTGTATACACTGAAATTATGGACACCCTTAATCTGAATATTGATATTACAGGTTCTATCAAGGAGTTTGGAGATTTCCATGAGAAATTTCAAGGAAGTAAGTCCATATTCCTACATTTTCCATACCTAATTTGTTCTTTAAATTGATTCTTTACATAAAAATTCACGTTATGCAGCTTTATCTACAGAAAATGTCACAAAGGCTCTTCAGGAACAGGGTGTTCCACTTTATCCTTCTATTGGGGATGAAGAAATACTTATAGAGGATCTTTCATAAAGAGACGTTATAGAGCCTTCAAATGTCATATCTGAACAAATTCAAGGGAATCCCCCCCCTCAAGAAACACCTTCTCAAAACACCGAAGCTGAGAATACAAGGGATGAATAAATCAAGTAGTTGAATTATTGTTGGGTAAATATAGTCAGCCATCTGAGTCATATTTGTTTCCTCAATTCGAATCTAATAATGACCTTGATTTATTATTTAGGTTTATAAGCTCCAAGATCAAAGAGTGAAGCTTCTACCATCCCAAGAGAAGAAGAATGAAACAATTCTTTAAGCAACCTGTTTCCAGAGTAAATTTTACCTCATGGTAGTGACTTAGATTCAGATTTAGAGATGCAATATGCTCTTGGTATGGAACGTAAGAAGACATGGTGGAAGATCTAGAACATAATTGCTAAAAATCCTTTAGATGAATTATCGTCCCATTTTCAAAAACTCCAAGCATTATTCTGTGTGTTGGGATTTGGTGGGTTCAATTATCGGCTGGTCTACGATGCCATAAAAGAGACTATCTGCTGACAGGAGTAGGAGCATAACATGTGATAATATTTTGAAGAGGATAATAGACTCGTCAATATTAAGGGCTTTCAAGCTTCAATGGTTGAGGTGGAGGAAAATCATAACAAGAAATCACTCGAGATTAGACAAAAAATCAAAGAAGCCACGGAGGAGTTATTATCTCTTCAACATCAACTGGATGTTGTTCATAACAAGCTTGAGCAACTAAATCAGACATTAGGAGAAACCCAATTTGAGGGGATAACTGCTATTTCAACAGCTAAGGAAGCACTTCGTCAAGCAGAGGAGGCTGTAGTTGCTCAATTATCTCAACTTCAACAGGCAGCTGATAGAGCTTATGAAGCGGTTCAACAAATGAAAAGTCATTTTGAAAGTTTATTTTAAAACATGATAGAGAGGCTCTAATTTGTGGATGGCCCTCCATTTTCACATGAATGAAATAAATTTTGTTTCCAATCATATACAAGCCTTCATTCATGTTCTTCTTTCATGATTACAATATGTAAGGTAAATTATGATAAGGATTATAATAACAAGAATGCAGTGCTAAAAATTTTATTATTAAGCCAAGGGATTTAAGGAGAATAATTTGATTATTTCTAGGGTTGCATAGATAACCCCTGCAAATTTTTTATCATTTGACTTTTCATTGCTCAATATTACTTAAATCATACAAAAAATGTATATTTAGTGAGCTGGGACTCGACTTTTGTTCGGAGCGCCCTTTGCAGGTTCTTAATCTGATGAGTTATAAAGTCTTTTTTTATTGGAAGTTTAAATTCATGCATGTTGGACTATAAAAAGGATAATATTTAAGGTCAAATATATTTGATCAATTGGATGATATTGACTTAATTCTTGATAATTTGTTTGGAAACATATTACCATATTCAAGTATGGAGGGGAAATTGTAAACTGTGACTTGAGAAATTTTGAATCTAAGGAATGACATGGGAAATGAGCTAAAAGGCATTAGAGGATGTCTTTTCTTAGAATGAAGTTACCAGTACTTGACTAACCTATTATGGGGGATGAATTATCCAAGGCCAACTGGGGCATAAGCTGTATAGTCAAATAGTAATATCTTTTGGCTAACAGGTCCGTTATGTTGACAACTTATGCAAGGCCACCTAAGGGCACGTGCTGCATAGTCGGGCAAAATAACTCTTAGAAATTTGAATTTCTATTACTAAAAGATGAAGAATGTTTATGGAGATTCATATTTTACAAATCATAGAGTTTTATTTATGGAGAAATGTAAATAAATATGGAAATGGTATTTCTAATCAAGATATCCAAAGAATCATATGAGTAAGACTTTTACAATGGTCTGACCCAAATGTAAAATATATGGTGTCTGTAGTTTTAGGTTATAAAACTAGGACCATAAATGGAAACGATATATAACATGTGGCCAAGTGATTTAAAGATTATTTCATAGTGTATCAAGCACATGATGAGGGAAATGTATAAAACATGGTTTTGAAGACTTTCAGATTGTGAGAAAGATAATGGGAAAATTATACTTGAATGACTATTTTAAAATACAGTTTCATTTATATTGTCATCAAATATTAAATGGGGAAAATAGAATATAACCAAGAAAGAAGTAAACATTATTTGACAAACCTGTTATGGGGGTTGTATTATGCAGGGCCAACTGGGGCATATGCTGCATAGCCAAATAGTGGAATCTTTTGACTGATAGGCCTATTATGTAGGAAACTTATGCAAGGCCGCCTAATGGAATGTGCAGCATAGTCAGGAAAAAGATCTCTCAGATATTGGAAACCTTGTTACCAGAAACCGTAAGAAAGATTATGAAAATATGAAAGAAAAATTCAAGATTAAGAGTGTGAGATATAGAAGGGGGTTATTCCCAATGTATATGAGAAATATTTGAATGAATATTCACCATAAATTTAATGTCCTTTTCATAGATCTAACTCATATGTAAAATGGAAGCTTTCTTTGTTTCCTTTGAATGAATATGGTAATGTACAGTTCTAATCCATGCAGTGAGGACATTATACTATGCAGTTTTCAGTCATGAAGTGAGGACATTATACTATGTAGTTTTGAGTCATGCAGTGAGGACATTGATAATCCCATAAGAAATTGAAAACACCCTATATATATAAAGAATCCATTTACCCAATTCCTAAGCCCACTTGAGCTATGCTCGGTGTGAGAAACAAGGAACAGTAAGGGTTTTTTATAATATAAACGCTATCCAAGTGATAAATAGGGGTGTTAAATTTCCAGGCAGTTTAACATCATGTGGTAAGGATGAGAATGAAGAAATATGAAAGAAAAGACACATTGTAGCTGGATTAAGTAATAAAACCTAAATGTCATTATGTGTCTTGTTGGATAAAGAATCAATTCATGCATAGTTCTTAAAACATTTCCTATGTAGATTTGATTCTCGTACAAGAAATAAATGGGGTTTGTTGTTGTTTTGTTATCGTTTTTGTGCCTAAAATTGGATATTTAGGCGTCTCTATGTATCTCATGGGAAAAAAATGAGAATCAAGCCATACGTAGTTCTTAAAAAATCATTCCACATGTTAATCAGATTTGGCATGAAAAATGGGAGCTTGTAACACATTCTAAGAGAATGGTAAATCTTAAGACATAAAATGGTATACAGATGAAATCATATATCTTAAGGAAACACTATGTATATATCTGATTCATATACAGGAGGAGAAAAGAAAATAAGAAAATTTTATGATTGTGGCTGGGCCCCGAATTGGAGATTCAGGCGCCTCTACATATCTCATTGGAAAATGAGAATAATGCCATATGTAGTTCTTGAAACAAAGTCTTTATACAGTTCTGACTCCGACAAAGGAAATAGGGGGACTCATGTACTACTAAATAGTAATGATGATGTCAATGATGCTTGATTACAGAAGCATTTAGCATTTTATAGAGAAAATGTTAAATGGTGTCATGCAGTTTAATGTCATGTGATAAGGATGAAAATGTTATGCACTTTAACATCATGCAGCATGGACGCTTATGGTTATTATTTAGTTTAATGTCTTGTAACTAGGACATGGGGGTTGTTTAGTTTTAATTCTTGCAGTGAGGAATATTTATGCAAAACTATAGAAAGTATTTCTTCAAAAATCTTGCATTGGTTGGGGTTGTGATGAGATCTCCATCCATTGATATTAAGGCATATGCTCTATTTGAATAAACATTATGTATGGAATAAGGTCCTTAACACTTTGGCTCAAGTTTTGGAGGTTTCTTTCCTGGTATCATTGGATTTATAAGGACCAATACCAATTCTCCTTGATGGAATGAATGAAGAGGAACTTTCTTATTAAAATCTTTCACAATTCTATTGTGATAGACTTCTAGATGATGCAAAGTATTAAATCTTTTCTCATCTAATCATTCCAACTCATTGAACCATTTCTGAGACCTTTCATTTGTAGATAATTGATCACAAATTTCAACTCTTAGTGAAGGAAATTGCATTTCAATTGGTAAAATCGCTTTAGTTCTATATACCAATGAATAAAGAGTTTCTTGGGTGGTAGTACGGATAGTTGTCCGATAAGCCCATAAAGCATTCAAAAGTTTATCATGCCATGATTTCTTATCTTTATCCACCGTCTTCTAGAGTATATTTGATTGAGTTTTATTGAAATCCTCTATATGTCCATTGGTCGCCGCATGATAGCGAGTTGAATGGTTGGATTTGATATTATATTCTTGATATATCTTTTTTACTTTAGCAGAACAAAAAATGGTTCCATTGTCAATAAAAATAGTATGAGGGATGCCAAATATGGTGATGATGTTAGTTTTTAAAAAACTAATGATGTTTTAGCACCAACTTCTTTGAGAGGTATTGCCTCATCCCACATAGAGAAGAAATTAGTAGCAGTGAGAATATACTTGAACTTCTTAGCTGTGGATGGAGGATAAGGCCCTACTATATCCATTCCCCATGTGGAAAAAGGCCAGGAGTATTTAGCTATATGTAGTAACTATGGGGGTTGATGAATGAAGTTGGAATGAACTTGACATGGATGAATTTTTTTTGTGAAGTCTGTACAATTCTGTGTCATTGAAGGCCAAAATTATCCAAGCCTTTGAATCTGATCGGAGAGTCTGTGCCCAGATTGGTGGGCACCACAAGCTCTTGAATGAACTTCTTTCATGATAGTCGCGGTTTCTTCTCCATCAATACATCTGAATAGAATCCCATCAAAGCCCCACTTTTAAAGGATCTTTTAGTGTTTTGTACCATCATAAAGAGTAAAATTAGCTGCTCGTCACCAGATCTGCTCCTTCTCAGCCCTATTTGGTGGAAGTATCCCATTTTGAAGATATTCCAAGATGGATGTTCTCCATACCATGGTATGACCATACAGTTCAGAAATAGGGAAAATTTCATTTATTTCCTCCCTCATGGATTGAACAAAAGGTAAAACCATGTGGCGATGGGTTATGCTGATAATTGTCTCATCCTGATTTGGATATTCCAAGGTTGTATCTGCATAAGCTAGTTCATCTGCTTGGGCATTTCGTGATTGAGAGACATGGGAAAATGTTGGATCTGAGGGAAATTCAGCCATTAATTCTCTAACTTAATCACCAAAGGTATTAACTCTTATTTTCTAATAGAGTATTCCCAATTGATTTGTTTGATTACCAATTCTAAATCACCTTTTACCTTTAAATGATCCATTCGGACCTAAAGAGAAACTTCCAAACCTGCGATGAGAGCTTGATATTCTGCCTCGTTGTTAGTTCCACCTTCTAATAATAGAAAAGAATAAGGAAATACTTCATTTTCTGTGGAAATAAAGAAAATTCATAATACAACCTTATTGAGTTTAGGATTTTTCAGTCTCTTCCCTATTGTACTTATAGAAGCACGATAAAAATACATTTCCCATTTCTAGGAATTATCTTGAATAGAGAAGACCTCTTCATTAGGAAGCTTAGTATTAAATGATGCATCTTCCGCGGATGGATGCTCAATAAGAAAATCAGCTAGGGCTTTACCCTTTATTGCATTTTGAGGAACAAACTGGATATCAAACTGTTGTAAAATAACCGCCCACCATGCTAGACGTCCTTTTAGCATAGGACGACTGAGGATAAATTTGAGTGGGTTATTAGGAGATACCAATTAGACCTCATGATGTTGTAGATAATGCCTCAATTTCTGAACTGCAAAGATTAATTCCAGGTAGCACTTTTTAATACTTGAATACTGAGTTTCCGCATCAAAAATAGTGTGACTGAGATAGTAAAGGTTATTTTCACTCCTAGAATCATTATTTTGGGTGAGGATGGCACCTAGTGATCTCTCTAAAGCTGTCACATAGAGAATAAGTGGTCTTCCTTCAACAGGAGGCATTAATACCAGTGGACTCAAGAGATATTTCTTAAGGGTATCAAATGCCTCTTGGCAATCTTCAGTCCATTGGTAGGTAACTCCCTTCTTCATTAATCTGGTGAAGGGTAAACATTTTCCTGCCAAATTGGCGATAAAGTGCCAAATATAGGCCAAGTGTCCTTGAATTCCTCTTAATTACTTCAAATTTCAAGGAGGTGATATACTAAGGATTGATTTTTTTTTCTCAGGATCAACTTCAATACTATGATGGCATACAAAAAAACCAAGGAATTTTCTTGAGGTTACCCCGAAAGAAATTTTCAAGGGGTTCATCTTCAAACTGTGTTGCCGAAGTTTATTGAATATGGTTTCTAAATCAGCAAAGTGATTAGAACCCTATCTAGATTTGACAACCAAATTATCCACATAACATTCAACGAATTTCCCTAAGAAGGGTTTAAATATATGATGCATGGAACATTGATATGTTGAACCTACATTATTCAAGACAAATGGAATTACTCGATAGAAAAACACACCTTGAGGGTATTAAAAGGTTGTAGATTCTTTATCCTCTAGAGCTATTCAGATTTGATTATGCCCAGAATATCCATCCATGAAGGGAAGTTCTTCATAGCCATCTGTTACATCAATTATGAGTTCTGTAATTGGGACTAGAAAATCATCTTTAGGAAAATTCCTGTTAAGATCTCTGAATTCAATGCACTCTTTATTTTTTCCATTCTTCTTTTTCACAGGTAAAATATTATCCATCCATTTGGGATATTGAACTTCTCTAATGAATTTATCCTTGATAATCTTGTCAACTTCAGCTTCAATTTTGGAGGGATAAGTTGGGTGTGTTCTTCTTGTTTCTTTCTTGAATCCTTGATGTTCTTCTGGAAAACCCAAATGATGAGTGGCAACAATGGGATCAAGACCCAGAATTTCTGTATAATTCCAAGAAAATACATCTCGATTTTGCTTTAAAAATGAATTATACATTTCTTACTCTTCAAGAGTCATGGATTAACTAATTAAATTGAGGCGTGGATCCTATTTTGTACCCATATTTATTTCTCTGAGTTCATCCACAGTGGTAGAGATACCATCTTCAAATGTTGGAGGACCATCCCTGAGATCTTCCTTTTCTTCTTCAATATGTGCTACTTCTTTTGTTTCTACTTTCATAGTAGATGACGATGCAGAATTTCCATGGTTGGGGGAGAAGTTAAAATTTGAACATCTTGAAGAAGAGACTACCATTTCTGACCCTATTGATGATGAAGGGTCTTCCTGGGGTGATAGAGAGGAGATGATGGATTGAGAATCGACATCATTATTTTCCTCTGGAATTGCTATAACTTCTTTTGGCCTGGTTGATGAAGTATAGAATTTCTAGATTTCCGAGGATGATATGAAGAAATCTCTATTTAAGCTTTCATCACTATTTGGTGAATCAACAATTTCTCCCATGTTTTCTGGCTTGGTTTCCGTAATTGACATTATATAAGTTTCCATAATATTGTTTGGATTTAGGTCTATCCAGTTAATTTTACTGGTAGGCAACACATAATCTGTACTCACATGTATGAATGGGTTTACTGGAATATTTTCCAAACCATTTGTAGCATTAATTTTGGTGACCTTCTTTACCATGGATTTTTCCTTTCCCTCCATGTGATAAAATTATACCTCAATGTATTGAGATTCACACGCTTTGAATGGGGCCTTGTCACCATACAATGTCCCAATTTGACCATTGAAACAATATTTGAGACATTGATGGTATGATGAAGGTACGACCATATGTTGATGTAGCCAAGGTCTTCTAATAAAAATGTTGAAGGATGTGTCCTAACGAACAACCAGGAAATCTGAATTAGACACAAGGTCTCCAAATTTAATTTTGAGTGTAATCTTTCACATAGGTTCTTGTTCATTCTTATCATATCCTTGTAACATCAAATTAGAAGGAGATAAATCAGATTTGGTGAGGCCCAATCGACGAAGTGTACAAATAGGAATGAGGTTGACTCCTGAGCCATTATCAATGAAAGCTCGCCAGATGTCTATATAATTGACTTTTACAGATAGATAAAAAGGTCTGATATGTCCATATACAACATCATATTCATCTTCATCTGTAAAATATATCATTGCATGGCATTCTGCAGGATCATTCTCTATATGGTAGACCTTAGCCGCAGCAATTTTAGTTTCGAATTCTTGAGGACTTGACAAAGCCTCAATAAGAGCCTCTCGAAGATCTTTAGATAGATTTAGGGCATCCATAATTGATAACTTGGCCGGTATTTGGGATAAATTTTTCAAGACATCATACTTTTGGTTCAAAGGTCTGAGTTTCCCATTATGAAAATGTGGTTTTGCAGGTGCCTTGGAAGTTTATGCTTTGGCAGTAGATGCATCCTGTATCAGGGTAGGAATTGGAAACACTCTTAGCTTTAGTAGATTAGATTGACTAAGTCCATCTATTTGTTGAGAGGAAGAAGGTGTAACCTCTAACCGGTCCTCCAAAATAACTGTGTCAGGACCGAATCTTCCATGCATGGAAGAACTCTCTTGTTCCTATTGAGCCTGTTGAAGGGCTTTACCACAAGTTTTTGCCGCATATATAGTTCTAGCAAGGGTAGGATTGAAATAGTGGATTTTGGAATATCCACATCTTCCTATGTATTCTAGACCTCTATCTCTTCCTCTAATTCATCTATTAGATACAGGGAACTTGGGCTCATCATAATTGAAACTGTCATTGACATAGGGATATGTTAAATGAATCATGTTAACAGAACCAAAGATCAATTCTTCATCTGATGAAGATATTTCCTGATGAACTAGTTCAGGATATGCCGTTTGGCGGGGTGGTGCCCATGCTTTTGAAGCATATGGAATAAAATCTACCAGAGTCAAAGACAACTTAGGCTTTGACATGATCTCATATTCTTCAAACTGCTCTTCTTTCTTCAAATTATGCTGCTTCTTTGAGGATTTTTCTT
Source organism: Viscum album (assembly GCA_963277665.1). Taxonomy (NCBI): domain Eukaryota; kingdom Viridiplantae; phylum Streptophyta; class Magnoliopsida; order Santalales; family Viscaceae; genus Viscum; species Viscum album. The sequence continues at coordinate 1,502,191,933 of OY728135.1, forward strand.
CTGTTGAAGGGGGTTTTCTGTGGCAGAAATAGAAAAAGACACAATTGGTTGATTCAATTGTGTTCGTAAAATGGCATGAGTTCAGTTGATCATTTTCCTGACCATCTAGTCATTATATTTCTATGCATTTTTAATTTTGACTTCATGCCACTCTCCCACTTCCTCTGGAGTAGTAGCATTAACACATGCTATATGGGATGAATAACCTTTCAGTTTTACTTGTCCAGAGTCCACCATCTTTTTCAAGAGGTCATTGAAGACAAAACAATCCTGAATGGGATGACCCAACATCTAATGAAATGGTCAATAGTTGGGGAGGTCTTCATCTCATCCTTGTTCGGCCTTTTAGGCCTCGTCAACTGAACCATATTGTTTTCCAGGGCCGAGATGAAGTAACCAGGAACTTGTTCATTCCGAAAAGAATAAACTTTGTTCTTTAAATCCTCAAAATATTTTTGCCTTTGATCTTTTTTATCATCTTGACGAGGCAACCATTGTTGTTGATGCTCAGGAGGTGGATCCCTTTGATATGATGAAGGTTTTGAAGTGAAAGTAGGTACAGGTTCTTGTTTAAGTGTAACTGTAGCAGTCTCTGATTTCCCTATTCTCCTTCCCGGAATTGATGGAATTACATGAGTTTTAGCCTTAGTCTTTATAAGAGAGTCTTCTATCTGCTGAACAACTGAAGGAAGGTCTCGAAACCCTCCTGTGTATTTCACAAGGATCAATGGTGTGCGTAATTAATCATGCAGATTTTCCACACATATTGGTAGAAACTCTTCTTGAGGGAGTGCTAAACTTAAAGAATATGTTAATCCCTTCCAGCGAGCAATGAAATATGAAACTATTTCATTCTCCCTTTTTTTACAATTGGTAAGATCAAAAACTATCATCTTTGGTAATATTGAGCTAAATTGAAGAAGGAACTTTTGATGAAGATCTTCCCACCCAATAATTGATCGATATTGAAAACTTGTATACCAGACAAAAGCAGGTCCTTATAATGACCGCACAAAACACCTAGGCTTACCTGATTCTTGTTATTGAGGAGTTCCCATCATAGGATCACAATGAGAAACAAAATGTGTTAAGTGTTGTTCTGGATCTCCCGAACCATTAAAAATTGGGAATGTGGTATTCACAAAATTTTATGGGGGAGGAATTGCATCCACCCATTCAGGGTAATCTCTCTTTTCCGGTTGAACCTGTGCACTTCAACCTTCCAAAGCTTCCAAAAAATCTCTTAATGACTCAATGGTAGTTATTAATTTTTGAGAAACATCTGGTTGAGCTTGGACCTGAGCAGGTGCAATAACTATAGTTTGGAAGGGTGTGGCGACCGGTACTTCCATTGATGGTAGTATTGCTGGATACTGTCACGTCTAACCCATAGGATTATACCGATAAGGATATACTTTTAAAGGGGGATATTCTCGATCCATTCTAGTAGCTGCAAAAAATTTCCTTGATTGATTAACTCTTGCATGCTTAGGAGGAAGACTACCTTGAATTAGTCCTACATTTAACCTCCTTAATTCCTTCATTTCTTCTTCTTGTTGTGCGAACCTTTCCTCTAATAAGAGTTATTGGCCTTCTCCAGAGGTAGGGTAGGATGTAACCTGACTTTTACCCTTTTTCTTGGTATGTACCTTTTTGGAGTATGGAAGGAGTTGGTTATTTGAAGGCATACCTAGATTCTAGGTAAGCCTTTGATTTCGGGTACGTACACCTTCTTCATTTGCCTTAGTGTGTACCACATTGTGGAAAATAACTTCATCTTATGATTCCCCTGAACTGGACTTATTTTCTGGAGGATCTTCTGCAATGGTATTGATAACATTTACTGACACATAATGCATTGATGGAATTCTATTAGTTCTTCTGCTAGATTGTCTCCCTTTGTGTCTTCTATGAGACTTTGTTCTCCTATATAAGTAATTCCCAGGAACTGTTTGGCGAAAAGTAATCTGAAAGGAATCATTGGATAATTCAGTTATACGCTTTCCTTGTGGCTTCTTCCCTAATCGGGAGAAAACAGACTTCCACTGAGGAGGGGATTGCAAATTTGAAAAATCCCCCAGCCTTTTAGGTTGGGGTTGTTCTTGTTCTTCTTCTTCAAATCTTTGAACGTTGTTTAATGAATTAAAATATTGATTTAGATGATACGCCAGCCTCACAATATGGGGTGATTCTTGAATTGATATAGCTAAAATCCGTACAACTGCTCTTCTGATTTTGCGGATTTTTGGTTCGGACATTAGCTGGGTGTGTTATCCAACCATCATTTACACCACCTGTTTCATAAGATTGTTGTGTTATTTCAGACATTTGCATCCTCTGATTTTTGACATCCCCTAAACGAGATGCCTACTCAAGATTCTCAGAGGATTCATGTAAAAGTAGCTCAAAAACTTCTTTTCTTTGAGCCTGATTCTGATGAGAACTGGTTGAGGCCTGTTCTTGAGCATACATTTGATTACATACAAAACCTATTGATTGGGGCTAGTCATGGGAAATAACATTTCACGAAACCACTTTTGGCGGACTTTGTTGATTTTGGAGTGCAGTGTAATGCAATACTCCATATGCACCACATCCTCTGATGCCAACATTATATGGGGAATAAAAAATTAACTGGCATAGCCTCTTCAAAGTATTGAGACATGCATGTTGAAGAGTTCTCTGGTGTTTTTGAACCCTTTTATGTTGGGAAACTGAAAGATATGCCAAGTAAATTTGGCGTTGTAACCCTTATATTACCTTTATATGATTTTGATATTCATCATATGGTAATACTTTAGTTTTCAAATGACAAATAGTTTTCCATAAGTTGAGACAAATGTCATGAATGCAATATTCTTCCATAAATTCTGGAATATCAAACTGATAATTTGCTAAAGTCCAGAACATGACGGTTATTTCTCCTTTAGCTGATTGTTTCCTCATGTTCAATACATATTCATCATCTTCTACTAGAGGTTTCTATAATTGGTCTGACCAAAGTCGATTCTCTGTATTTGAGGATAAATGACCCAAGGTAGGTTCGAAGAATGACCATTCCCTTAAGATGTCTTCTAATTGAGAAATTTTTCCTCCCGTAAATGACAAGGAATCATATATGACTAGCCTTGTGTTTTCAAGTGCCTCAAGATAGGACGACTTTCTTGTTATTACATTGTCAATTATATAATTGTTTTGACAATGAAAAATACTACTGCAGAGAAGATTTCCACAACAAAAGACATCATGGAGAGGATTACCATGGTGGATTATATCAAGGGATAAATCTTCTTACTCCTTGGTCTTCTATCCACAAGGAGGGTTTTCGTGGCTCTCATCCAAAGATAGGAACTCTGGATTGACTGAATTTTCATGAAGCAAGTTTTTATGATGAAGTGTCTGATGAGAAGCTTCAGAATTACAACTACCACTCCTAAAACTTGGTAATGGTAGGGTAGGATCTTGAGCAACAACAGATAAATTTCTAAGGGCTTAAAGACCACCAGCATTAAGAGGAGCTAAATTACTGCTTGACTATTGATTTTCCAATGGTATTTTTTGAGATTTATTCTTGGGTGTTCTCTTATACTTAATTGGGGCCACTTACAGGGAAAAGTGGTTATCATGGGAAGGTATATGTGCCTGTCTTGGATTAGTTACCGGAACAAACCGGTTACCTCCAATTATAACGGGTGTATGTTCCCGATATTGTTGTCTGTATGATAAGGGGGAGTATACCCCATGACCCTCCTAGACTGGAACAGAAGTGTGTATCTGCTCTAGGATGGCATGTCATTGTGTCATCCCGTGTGTGGGGACAAATTTATGTGTCTGTTCCCCTGATACTACTGAAGTAGTTGTTAAAATATCTTGACATGCTTCCAGAATATGGGTAGGGATATGATTATGCCCTTTCCCCATTGGCAAAATGTGTTTAGTGACTTCAGTGGCCGAAATGGGAATATATGTCCATTTCATATCTGTAGTAGGTGTATGTGCCTTCTCTTGTCCTCCTTTTCCTGTCAATGGATATTGACAGTACTTATGCATAGGGGAAGAGAGTTGAGTCTGCGCCAAATTTTTCATTGGAGCTTTCCAACTGACTTCTCCGGGTGCTACCAAACGAGACTATTGCCAGACTTGATGAACATTGAAATGTGTATGTGTCTGCTTGATATTCTCTGTAAAGTATGGTTGACAGGTTTCCATCAATACTGGAAGACGAGACTACTAACATAATTGGTGATTGTAAATAGGTGTATGTTCCTACTTACCTTTTGCCACCATATTAGATTGGCGGGTCTCTTTAAATGTAGTCATACGAGCCTGCTGACTGGATGATAACTTGTAAATAGGTGTATGTGCCTATTCACGGTACTCCATCGGGTTTATCTGGTGGGATTGGTGGGTTGTTGTTAGATGAGACTGTCGAGCAACAAAATTAGGACGAATAGGTGTATGTGTCTGCTCGTTGTTTGCCATCAAGTTTGATCGATGGACTTCTCCAGGGGAGGTAGAGGTGAGAGCCTGCTTCATGTTAACCGGACATTGTCCTTGGAGTTTTGTCTTGTGTGCCCGAGTTTGAGAGACCTGAACCAAATTTCTATAGGCAACATCCCTATCATGTTGGGGATATACTACCGTATGATTCTAAGGACGATTGTTGGTGGGAGTCCTCAAGAAGGACTCTTGTATTTTTGAAGTGAGGCCTTCAGTGACCTCCTGATCTACCTCCCTGTAGTATGTGAGAGATTTATTATTGCGTTCTGGGGATAATAACCCGAAATGATTGGAAATGGTGGTTGGAACTGTTTTCTTATTGATCATTGGTCATTGTTAAACAGATGATCGACGATTATTGTTGACCTGGAGGGCCTGTTGAGCAGCCTCCAAAGTCATAATTGTATCATGCTAGTGATATTAATTTATTAGGACATTGGATACCCAATGTTGAAGAAATTGGTTTGGTGATAACGTCCTTCACATGGATGGAGATCCAACTTGAGTAGTAGTCAGGAAGTTCACAGATGTTGTCTTTGAGAAAGCCATTCTTGGGATTGAAGGGAATTCTGTGGAAAACTGAGACAACAACAAGTTATATTAAAGTGACCTATTATCATATGGATACATGCATGATTTAATTCCGGTGTCTCTCCTTCCTTTATCAATTAATAGGGGCCTAACATGTGGGTAACATTATTAACTTGGTTAATGATTCACATAAGGTTCACCATTTTTGAATTTTAGGTCCTTGAAACATGATATTCTAGATTTAAGAATCCTTGTTTCCCGGCGGTTTCCATTGGATTTATTCATGGAACCGGAAACTTCCAACAGTTCTTTATCCAAAGAGGACCTACTTTCCAAAGGCAGTCATTCATTAATTTTTGAACTTTATGATACTTAAGAACATGCATTGGTCAAGAGGATGGGAGGTCATGCTCATCACACCCTTTTGGAGGGAATTATTGTCTACTCCGGGACTCTCTTTGAAATTAAAATATTTTCAGGAATCTTTATTAATTCACCAAGTGTATCATAAGTATCCCTTGTAATTTAAAATCACTTATTTAAAATGTGTAAAATTTTAGAATTATCAGTATGTGTTCAACGTTTTCCATCAATGGTATCTTCTAATATACTGATTAGAGATTCTTTTAATCATCATTTATGATCATATTGGTTTTTAAGTGACTTAGTGGGGAACTCTGGAGTTTATTGTCATCCAGGGAGATGACGGTTTGTTTTGATCTTGGTATCATGCTCATAAAATGAGATACCTACATATCCTTGTGAAAGGAATCAGAACCCTCATAGTTTGGTTCCTCTTAATGGGACACATCATACCTTTTAAGGTCATGTGATAAGGACCTCTAAGTGGAAGGTGCTTAGTTAAAAATTAGTGTGGGACTTATGCTGAAGCATCCCAAGGAACATGGGAAGGATATGGGTTTTCAAATAGGATCAAACCCTATTGGTAATATGACCCAAAGAGAATAGTTTTGATTTGAAGTGTTTGGTTTGAACCTCAACGAGGCTTCCTACGTATCCCATATGGATGGGAATCAAAGCCCATATAGTTCGATGAATCTCATAGGAGAGTATAGTCCTCTGAGAGAGACGAGTTTGGGATTACTTCTTGAAAAAGGATTCCTTGATGATTTGAGGATTGAATTTGGGACTTGTTTCCTAAGGAGGATACCCAAATTGGGGGAATTAGGGTTGGATTCCTGAGGAGTATATCCAATGAGCTCGGGCCCTGAAAGGGATTCCTACGTATCCTATTTTGAATAGGAATCAGAGTTCTTATAGTTCTTTCCAATGAGTGTTTGTGCACATGTTTCAAACATCACATATCTCTAAGCCCATGTGATTCATACTCGGTGTGAGAAATAAGAGAATGTGAAAGATTCAACAATGACATTCACACTTCCAAATTTTTCCTCCATGTTGATGGAAGAGGGTGCGTCGATCGTGGAAGAGGGAGGGGTGAGGAGCCTTCCCTCTATTATATTTACATTGTAAAATGGTCCAATGTAAGGAAGAATGGGTGAAGGTGAGGGGATTATACCAGGATGGCTGCCCTGAAATTGATCTTGGTAGGAAAGGGAGGCTTCTCCTATGCTTGCGCGTAATGGAAAGTGTGAAGTGTACCTTCTCTACCAGAGTCCTATGGATTCGGGTCATCTCTTCACTAAGGAAGAGTTCAGGACCCAAAACTCCCCTCCAAACCAAGAAATTCCCAACACTGTTCTTGGGAGAAAGGCCCAAGTGATTGTGGATATATAAATCCACAAACATCCCATGAATCCTAACCCTATTGTGGAACAAATGTGGGAAACCTATGACTGTGGAAATACCAATCCAAATATGAGACACGCTGATGTACCTTGCCCAAAGCATTGAAAAATTAGGAGGTTTTGGTGGAGGCTTCAACTTATCCCTTTTTAGATAAGGAACCCAAGGAAGGAGATATCATTCCATGAATGGATTTAAAGAAGGATACTTGAGCTCGTCGCGTAGGTACCTCATGAAAGTATGCCGTGTAGGTACCCCGCGCTGCTCAATCGCGCAGGTATGGAGTGTAAATGTACCATGAAGGTGTACTGTGCAGGTATACCACGTAGGTATACCATGTAGGTATGAATTGTGACTGAAGAATGTGAATAACTTCAAAACATGACTATTCCCTTTAATTATCTCTTCTCTCAAAGTTTAGAGAACTACCTGAGACAATTTGAGAGATCTTGGTGAAAGAGCTACGCAATGGGAGATTTAGAGGGTCTTTCAAAAAATTTCATTCCTCAAATGGGGAGCCCAAGGGTCCAATTTATAAGCACGAATGGGCCTGGATGAAGAAATTTTGGTCGCGCAGATATGCCGCGTAGCTCCACCGCGCAGGTGCTTCGCATAGAGGCATCCCAAATATTCTCACTTGTAGTTCGGACACGTAGTAGTTTCATGAAGCTCGGCCGCAGAGCTCTCTCTCTAAGATGGGTCACGGAGCTCTCTCGTGAAACATGGCCGCGCAGCTCGCTCGCGAAGTTGCTGGATGTTACTACATTGCATAGAGCATAGAAGTATGTGTTGATATTTCCTTTGTACTCTTTGAATCTTTTTAAGGAGTGTCAATAGACATATAGTTCTTCTTTATTGGATAAAGGTTCATTATTATAAACCAATAACATATCACCTTCCTCAATAAAAATAAAACCATATCTCTTTGGTTCTCTAAATTCTCTAGTACTTTTATATGAATTTTTTTTCTCTAAAAAAACTTCATAAAATGAATCTTTTGGTATTTTTTATTATTCTAACTCTTGTATATCTTGAGTCTATACTTCATCAAAGTCTATATTTCTCCTATTATCTACATTAGATATGTGATCCCTTTCTAGAAACATAAATTTTCTCACTAAGTTTACTTTTTTATCTATGTTATTAAATAGATAATATTCTATTAATATTTTGGGATATCCTATAAAGATACACTTTATGAATCAAGATGAATGTTTTTTCTAGAATTAGACTTAAAATTCTTTTCATCCTCATACACATATATGCGATATAACATATTTCTTTCTATACCATAACTCATATGGGATTATTATCACCAATTTATTTGGTACCAATTTAGTGTTTATACCACAAATTGTAATATAAATCCCCAAAAGGAAAATAGAATATTTACATGAATCATAATTGATATCACTACCAACAAGGTATACTTCCTCCTTTCACTAGAACCATTCCACTATGTTGTACAAGGAGGAATGAGTTGGAATAATATCCCAAAGTCTTTCAAATAATTGATGGACTCTTCATTGAGATATTGTCCACCTCTATCGAAGTAGAGATTCTTTGTATTCCTACCATGTCAATTCTCTACTTCATTATTGTATTCCTTAAATTTCCAAAATGAATCATAATTATACCACATCAAGTAGATATATTCATATCTAATAAATTCATCAGTAAAAGTAATGGAGTGTATCAACCTTTATATTAGACTAGAAAAGGTCCACACATATAGGCATAAACTAATTATTAAAGCTCTATGTATATGTAATATTTTCCATTGAAAGGCTATTTGGATATTTTGTCTTATAAACAAGCTTTTCATATATCTAAGGGATCCATCTCAAAAGAATATAAATACCCTTCTTGACATAATTTTTCCAAATGCTTGATTCCATGAATTGGTGTGATATAAAGAATATGAAATTGATTCGATATCAATCACTAAGACTTGATGTTGATATTATAGTATATAAAGATTGATATTCAGATATGTCATACCAAGCATATGTTATCATTATAAAAGTATAATTATTCATTTTTAAACTTTAAAATAAAATCATCTTTGTATAAAATATACATAGAAATGATATTCTTCATTAAACTGAGTATATAATAGATGTTCTTGAAAACTAAAACCATTTCAGTCAATAATGTGATATGTTAGTCTCTTATATCTGATACAACTAGTCTTACTTTTTTGGAAGCTTTAATACCCACCTCAACTTTAATAATCTTCTAGAATTTACTTGATTCTTGTATTTTGGTACAAATGTGAGAACCATAAGCTATATTTATTACCCTATTTGTAGAAATTAAATGATTAAACTCAATAAAGAACATTTCTAAAGCTTCCCCTTTGCTTATTCACTAAAGAATCATTCTTCTTCTAGTATCTCTTACTGCCACAAGAAAAAAAATATAGCCTCCTCTTATGGATATCAAACATCATAATTAGAACCCACTCTGAGGCATAAAAAGACCACTAGTTCTATGATAACACTTATTAGGGAGTTTATCCACTATTTATATTTGAATATCATGCATTCCATACCACATATAGGTAATTTTAAACAAAAAAATCATAACTACATAGAATCATATGACTAGAAGTTTCTTCTGAACCTCAACCTACATAATGAGGGACTTTCAAGGGTCCAACATGCCATGGAATAACCCTGTGAATTCAATATATGGAACTAGAAAAATCAGGAACCCTGGCCACCATATTGATTCACCCTCCACTCTGGTTTCAGTAACTTCATGGTCTTAGAAAATATTTTCCATAAATAATGGGTAACAAAGAAAAAATACATTATATAAATAGAATAAGAATAGTACGTAAGAAAAATATGATTCAGATAAAGTTCAACTCCAAGGAATAACACAATGCATCTTTCTTTAAGGGGAGAAACTAAGATATAGAGGAACACTCCATTCGAAAACCATCCCTAACCTGAGATACAATGGACTATATTCTAGAACCCAACTATAAAATGGAAGAACCCTCCTTGAAACACTCTCCATGACGAACTCCCACCACAATCATTCCATGGGTATATTCCCCCATGGGAACATATGTCACTCTGCACTATTCTAGATCACCTCTTAATCAGCCCTTGGGTTTTCACCATTGAGAAAATGAGTTATGATCCTCCCTTTATAGAGGTGTTTCACTACCTTCAGTAGGTTCTATTGGTTATAATACATTTTAAACTTTAAGAATATCCCTTTATTCGAACAAGGTAACTAACTAACCTCCACTACATCAACTGAACCATATAGTGAATAGTCAATATTTATATTCTCCTAACCTTCTCAAACATTCATATACAATCTTCCAGAACCATATCCTTCAGTTCTACACTCTATTATAACATCAAAATAATTCTACGCTTCCATATTAATCTTTTAAAACCCTTCATATTAATCTAACACATCTTTTAAAACACCAAGGCCACTCATAAATGAGATATATTTAATCTCACATAGATTTCATCACTAAAATTAGTTTTCATATTAATATAACACATCCTTTGAAACACCAAGTCTACTCATACATGAGATCAATTTAATCTCACAAATATTTCATCACTGAAATTAGTTAACTGTTTACATCACCACTTCATCTAAAACATACATTATACATATGAAACTCTTCCAAAATAACTTCCTCCAAAAGTGGATGATACTTATGTTACATATCTCTTGGATTTGGAAATACTTTTTGAATTTGAACTACTCCATCCAGATTTATCAAGTTTCCTTCTAGAAAATTTTGTTATAAAAGTTCGAACAAATTGACTAGAAAAAATTTCTCACACCAAAACCCTTCAATCACATACTTGAGAATTATTTTCATTGGTTAATCCCAAAATTCTCACACTAAAATTTTATTCTCAAGGATTAAACCAGAGTTAACAAGAAAATTTCCAAATAGAACCTTCTATTTTCCTTTCCTTTATAGTTTCTACATGGTCCTCCACCATTCTCTCGATATTTTAAACCCGATCGAGACAAAGATACCCCATAATTCTAAACTCTAGCCACTCATTTCAGAAAACCATGAAACCTTATAAATATATCCTATGAATTTCTCGAAATAAAATAGGCTTAAACACCATCAAATTTTTTTGAATACTCATTAATAATCCTTTACCATATATCGTGTCCATATCCCAACTACTTCAATAATCATACATTATCAAAACTTGAAACTGAGATTCCATAATTCAAGTGCTTTTTGATACAATTAACTCTAGGTATACCATCGAAACTGACCACCTTCTAAAACTAATTCTGGAAATTTAGGTACTAGTGTACTATTATATTTTGACTAAAATAACATTAAAAATCATCATTTATTAATGTAAGAAAAGAAATTTTTTCCCTTTTCTCCTACTGTATCTCATCCTAGTTCTAAACCATCAAAGATAACCCCCATTATAGAGGACATTCTAAAACTCTAAAGAACATCCATAAGAAATTATCATAGATATAAAAACAAAAAAATCTTAATCACAACTCATTTTAAAATAAACATTTCTGGGGCTTGGGTGTGTCCCTATTTCAACATTGATGTGGTCATAGAATAATTCTCAAAAAACTTATAGGTGAGATAATATGAAAACCTTCCATTCTAAACATTTAGTGATTTTAAATGTTTTTCTCCCAAATGAAAATGAAACAAACCTGATCCAAGAGATAATCCACATGTTTATCCAGGATCAAACATCTTGTACCACCATTTCTTAAACACACCACTTGACATCTCAATATGAAGACTTTTGATGCCATAAATTTTCCAGGGATCCTCTTCATGATTATGGAATTATTTTTTAAAGGATGAAATTATGCTCTATGAAACTAATTTATACTATTATAATTATAGTCTAGTAAAACTACATTAAAATTCATCAAAAGACTTACCAAAACTCCTACTACTTATAAACTCTTCACCTCAGAAATCCAGACTTCAAGCCTCTCTCCTATATTATGGTATCTTCCACAATATGATTATTCAACAAGGAAGGTTCCAAATACCTCAAACTTATTCTTGTGAAAATAAAACACACACACTCATGTTAGATCATCAATAAAAGTGAAAATTATTGTAGACCTGTGAGAATAGTAGGAACTAGAAAAGCTTCTGATTCATAGATACCTCTCTTTCTTGAATAAAAACACCTATCACCTTCTCACGTTTTTATATATCCACGACCCCATTTGTGAATCCCATTTTATCAAAAAATATTTATCTATTTATCTATATGATCATCATAAAAATCCTTTTAAAAGATTAGGATCATTCAACACTCCTTTCATCCCCATAAGGCTTCATTCCAGAACTAAATAGAACTACCACATTTTTCAACTATCACAGGAATTACCGAACAAAACCATCCAAAAAGAGTAAACTTAATCCCCTTCTAAAAAATTGAGTGATGAAACCCAAATATAATAACCATGACTCAATAATGTTGGGAAACACTTGGTAGTAGAAATAAAAAACCCCTTATCATCTATGGGATTTTCAAAACCTCCAAAAAATACTTTCTAGAACAAACGTTTTTGTCCCAAAAAATTTATAGAAATCGCTTTACATTCATAGAATAATATATGGAATCCGGAACCAAACAAATCACATAAACTCAATCTTCTAAAATTTTAAAATATTTTGTAGTGTTACCATTGAATTTATTGTTGATCTCTCATTCCGGGTCATGGGACATCAATCCTAGATAATACTTTTGAAACAATTCCTTATGTTATTTCTTGTTGTAGTTATCCATTTTGTTAAATACCATTCTTCCATATAACTCACCATCAATGGAACTTTTTTTAGCTCCTAGTAGACCATGAAGACACACCATAGAGGGGGTTAATCAGGTGTGATCACTTTTTCCCAAATCCAAAATAACATTTTAATATTAACACCTTTTGTATTTAAACCCTTATTAACTATTATACTATAAATGGATCTTTTAAGCTTCACCCAATATGTCATAGCCATATGTATCATAGAAATGTAATAAATAGATCAATACATGGTATTTTATAAGTTTTTTCCTTAATATGGTAAACTCAATCCTTGGTGTTTCAACTCCCAATGAGTTATGGATTATACATTATAATAAAATCACCAATTATAATGAGTGGGAAAGTACCATACTATGTCCAAGTTCTCCCAATATTGAACATGAGTGGTCATCATATTACATAGGTTAACTATTCAAAATATTACACATGTAAACTAATTTTCTCATGCATATTCTTTATAGTCCCTCTTGTAAGTTATTACAAATTCCTCATTCTTAAGTAGAAATAAAATATTCCATGGGATGTCTCTATACCCACAATATTAATCCACTTTCTTAAGAAACTAATTATTTAATTATCTGAATTTCTTAAATAAATACACATGAAACTCGACCTCTATTTATCTTCCTTGTCCTAGTTCATCTTCAAATAGTTCTTACTAGATTCTCAAACTCAAAATCTCTAGAATACAACCCACTAAATATTAACCTTGATCTTTCACAATTAATATCACAATCAAAGAATCTTTCTGAGATTTAAAACTTTGAATCTTCATCCTGATTTTGATCACTACATCGACCAAATCAATCCAATTAGATCTCTCAAATTCTTATTTCTTATTTTTCATCAGTAAAGTATCTCAGGATCCTCATTGTCTCTCTAATTATTTTCTTCAACACCTAAATGATCATACTTAAATTTTATAATATCAAATTTTTCTTTCTTCCACTTTTCAGTGTGTAGTGGTTCTATTTCTTCTTCTAATTATTAGATATCCTTTTAATCTTGTTTTATACCTTCTTATCTTCAAGATATTTGTTAATTCTCAACTTCCCAGTTCTTGCACAAATATTAATGGAGCCTTATTTCTCTTGTATCTCCTCCTCCTTTATATTCTAATATTCTTATGTGCATGAAAGTTTGATTTAAAATTATCCTTTAATTTTTAATATCTTTAAATGGAATACATTTAGACTTTATCTATTCTAATATAAAAGTTGTGTTATTATAAGATCTCATCTTTTTGCAGGTGCATCCCTTTTTAAAGTATTTGTTAAACTCTTTGATCCCATTTTTTTTATTGTTTGTTTTCTCCTTGGTTACTATAGGTGGGGAAAAGAGAGTATTTTTACTATAACTGTGAGTTTTAAAGGAATATTAATTGTGGATCTATGGTTTCCACCGTAAGACAAGTGGTTATAATGTGGAGTTCTTAGTTGTCGTTTGTGGTCCTAGGAGGAAGAAAATATAACCTACTACTAATTTTGGAATAACTATAGTGTGAAAGAAGGTTGTGGAATCATTCATTTGGAACTGTGGCATAGAGGTGGTGGTTGTGTCGTAAGGGAATTAGGGAAAATTTGGTCAGTTCTACCAATTTGGGAATCCCTGCAGTGTGGAGGATGGTTGCAGTATAGCCATCCATCGGGGTTTCGGGGTGTTATGGCATGGTGTATTTGGCTACATCATAGTATATATTTGTGTTTATAATATCTATATAATATTAACCATCATGGATATAGAACATATATTAACTAAGGGAGTATATGGCATGGTTCCTTTTATTATTCCATAGTGTACCATGTCTCAGGTGGTTCTACGGCATGGTCCAGGAAGCTTTATTGTGGTCTTTTTTATCATATTATCGATAAATACCTCAAGACCCTCCAAAACCCTTTTGATATAATCTCTTCCTATTGACTATTAGGTGCCTCATATATATTTTAAATAGCCTTTGGGCCTCATTTCCATTGGATTCAATCCCTTCCTTCTAGGGATCAATATGTGGTGATCTGAGCCTTTCAAACATAGTGTTTCAATCCTAGAGTTTAAAGGTATGACTTTTGGATTCTCTCATTCTTATTGTTCTTTGAAATTCCTCTTAGATAACCCTTATTTATAGCTTCTCTTATAATCAATGAAGAAAAAGGAGAAGTAACCAAACACCTCCTTGGACATCGGGAGTTTTTCTATATTATATTCATTTTGTGGTGGGTAGTATATAACTTATCCATAATGGTCTATTTAAATTATTATAGTATTTGAAATTTTTTTGATCATGTTGGAACATCATGTGCATGACCTAAATATATAAATTATCCTTTTTTATGACTTACATATGTATAGACCTCCCATTGGATCTCATCAGGTCCTTTGTTGTTGAGACTGAGACATGCAACCACCCGATAGGTGTGCCAACCTTAGACCCTATATGAGATTTGGTTAGATTGAACATTACACCCCATGAAATGATAGATTTTGTGATCATTGGACTAATATGGTAAATTTTCATGACATGTGTAATTTTTTTAATTAATTGATATCAAATTACATGAACTAATAAATGGTATTTGGTATGTTAACAACCATGGGCGTTTTAAAATGAAAAATTGTAATTTGATGAATTGACCAAAATGGATTGTGATGACAAGTGATTTATTGTAATGATTACAGGGATTGGATAAGACATTCTATAATTCTTAAAGGGATTATATTTTACATGTTTTAACTCTTATAGGGAT
Source organism: Viscum album (assembly GCA_963277665.1). Classification (NCBI taxonomy): domain Eukaryota; kingdom Viridiplantae; phylum Streptophyta; class Magnoliopsida; order Santalales; family Viscaceae; genus Viscum; species Viscum album. The sequence goes on from OY728135.1 coordinate 1,502,207,292, forward strand.
TTCCTTTAACATGTTGTAATGCTTATAGGATTGGCCTATACATGTTTTAATGTTTAAAGGTCTCTACCCGGTTATATTGTAATGCTTATAGGGAATTCCTCGGACATGCTGTAAGGATTATAAGTTTTTTCCCGATTCTCATATGATGATTTATGGGATATAACTTTGAGGGGTTGTGGATAAAGTTTTCATGGTTCTATGACATGCTCATAGATATTAATGTTGGTGTCGAAGTAAGTTGGGATTGACCCCAGGTGTCAACCCAGAGCATGTGAGTCAATGGATTTATTTCATGGAAATAATAATTGATTAAATTAATAGCCTATTATATATTTATTAGATTAACTATATATCTCAGACTATAATTTTTTAGACATGGTTGTTTCTACCTATTAATTTGTACTCAGACCCTGGATAAGCCACTATTTGGTACCCAGATAGATTTCATGCATAGAGGTATGGAAAAGAGAAAGGGATCGTGTTGTTGATTATTGCTGGATTGATCAGTTGTAGCATGTATATGGGACCAATATGGGGTTCAAGACTAGTATCTTAGAGTCTTTATTTTAATTTTCTTAATAATTTTTTTTTTGACTTTCAACATGTCATTTAGTTACATTTCACCCTTTCATTACATGATTCTTTTGTTATTACGATGCTGGAGTTGTTTATTAATTTGTTATGGATTCATATAGTTGATTATTTTGTGTATAGTATTTCCACTAATCTTCTATTATTTTTCATTATATAACTATTATGGTATATGGGTAGGAATGCCTAAGTTCATGTATCTAACCTGACTCAATCACTTGAGGGATAATTAGGTCGAGGAAATTAAAAAGTGGTATCAGAGTCAGGTTTTATTTTCTATTGATTTACTATTCTGGAAAGTTAGAAAGGAGACTAGGATGTGTCAGGACTTGCTAATGAGCTTGTGGATGGTAGTATCTTACCCATGTATGGGTGTAAATCTAAGTTCCTAAGTATGGGATTGTTGTTCATGTTGTTCTCTTGTTACTGTTTTGATGTTAGTTCACCTTAGTTGATTCACTTATTATGTGATATTATTCTTTAATGATATTTTTTCTCATGGAATAGTATGGCATGAGATGAGTATTCATGCATTGTGGTAGGTACATAAAAATATATGTTTACATGTATTATTAATTCTAGAGACATATTTATCATATGGGACATGTCTTCTCATATTAATTGTGAAATGAAATCCCTTGATATATCTATATTGAAAAATTAAAGGAATTGGTATGTCATACCAATTTAATTATTAAGACAATTATTAAGGAAACTTTTGCTAGTGGTTATCTGTTGTTATCACCTGTTGAGGTTGGTCTTGTTGAGTTCTTGTGTTATAAGGATTGCGTTTTGTTTGTAGATAAAATTCCTACACATCATCTTCAATTTCAGAATTAGGAGAGTGATAATAAGCACAATCCTAGTGTTGTTGATCTAGAAATTCTAGTGGCTCTAGAAAAAATAATGGAAGATAATATTTTTGATATCTTCTTGAGGGTCATGTGATTCATGGAGAAGTAGATTGTTAACATTATTCCCTTGGTGTCAGGACTAACGAGAGAGTTCCAACAATAGAATTTTCCTACATTCACATAGGATGGAGTCCCTTAAGCAGTTAAGTTCTGGATTGAGTCAATAAATATGGTCTTCAAGAAACTTGAGACACCCACTGATAGGAGGGTGAAGTGTTCTTATGATATGCTTTGTGGAAGATCCAAACATTAGTGGTACATCATGAATAAATATGGGTGGGAGGATTTATCCTAAATGGATTTTTAATATAAGTTTTTGAGATACCTTTATTCAGAGACTTTGAGGGATGATAAGGCTCATGATTTCATGCACATGAAATAGGAGGGTATGTCATTGATGTACTCTGTTAGATTTTTTACATACCTGCAGTGATTTTATCCATCCTTGGCAGCTGATGAGGTTTACAAGGTAAGGCATTTCTAAGATAGGATTCATTATGAGATTAAGAAACTTGTGAATGTATTTCATTTGAGAATCTTTAGGAACATGATAAATCAGTCTCTCATCATAGAAGGGAACCTGAAAGAGGCCTTGAGTGGTGGATAGGAATTTTCAGTAGGGAAATATGGGATCTCTTCATCTAGAATCAAGAAGTGATGCTACTATAATTACTTCCAAGGAAGTAATAGACAGAGCAGTTTGGGGAGTATTCTTTCATCTCAGGACCATGGTATGATGTAGTGCTTTTAGTTAGGCAGGTTTTTCCACAAGTACCCTCAATGTCCTTACCCTGTTGTAGAGTGTCATGATTACAACAATGTGGTTCATCTTTAAAGGTCTTATAGAGGCTTAATATAGTATAGAAATAAAAGTGGATTATGATAGGAACCTAAGTCAAAAAGAGACTCAACTACCCCCTCAGTAGATTGGAAGCTAGAGTTCTACTAGACATTTAGATAATGGTAGTGGATGTGGTAACACAATATAGAAGCAATAGTACCATTAAAAGAGAAAACCACAAGGGAGTGACACTAGAGCCCAGGTTAGAGGGGTCATTTAGCTTTATGCTATGTAGTTTAATTTGGATAGTTTGGATGTAAGACCTTATACCTTCAGTGGTATGAATTTTGTATCATCTATCCTATATTGCATTATATTTGATACAGGATCATCACATTCCATTTTATCTTATCATTTTTCAATGGTTTTGGATTGGTTTTAGATTGTTTGGATAGAGTTATGACCATCGAAACCACATTGGGTGTGCAGTCAGAGGATATTAAATATTATAAGGTTTGTTCTCTAGAAATCGATGGATACCATTTTATTTGGGATAAATTTGGGCTGGAAATGGTAGGATTTTATTTGATTGTTGGTATAGGTTAGATAGTTTTGTACCAGGATCATACTGATTGTACTTAGAGGAGAGTTACCTTTATATCACTAGAAGGGAGTAGTTATACTCACTAGGGTGAGTGGGATCTTTAGGATAGTCGTATAGGACTAATTCAATGTAGATTGGATTTTCTCATGGATCAGATAGAAATTTTTATTCTGGATAATGGTTAAATTCATATGGATGCTTTTCCTCCAATTATGAACCATTTTTAGGACATATTTACTAAATAATTATCTAGAAACCCACCCAAGTGGTAGATCGAGTTCATGATTGAGTTGGTGTCGAGAGTGGAACCATTTTCTATCTAGCCTTATAGAATGGAACCATCAGATATTCATGAGTTGAAGTTTTAGTTGGAAGACTTGGAATCCAATGTATTCATACAGCCTAGTATTTAACCTTGGGATTCTCCCATGCTTTTTTATAATAAGTCTAATAGGACATTGCACTTATGTTTGGATTATCTAAGATTAAACCAAATGACAGTCAAGAACTGGTATCTGCTTCCATGCATCGATGATCTCTTAGATTAGCTGAGAGGTACCATGATCTTCTCCAAGATCTACTTGAGGATAGGGTACCATCAGTTGAGAGTGATACCATATGACATTGGCTAGACTGATTTTAGGATAAGGTATGGATTATATGAGTCTATGGTTATGTTGTTCGATTTGACGAATAAACCAAAAATATTAATGGACTTGATGAATTGAATACTCCATCTATTTTTGAATCAATTTGTGGAATTGTTATTAAATTACATCTTAGCGTACTCCCATTGAACGGATGATCAATTTCAACATCTTGACATCATCTTGAATACATTGAGAGATAATCATATTCATACCTTGCTATCTAAATGCATATTCGAGATTTATCGAGTGTATTTATTGGGATATTTAATATAGAAGGCCAAAGTGGTAGTGGACACAGAGAAATTTTCCACAATGGTATCTTAGGAGTGACACAAGAATGTATTCCAGATTCATATTCTTCTTGGTCAAGTAAGATATTATCAGTGTTTCATCCAGTACTTTTCCCATTTGGAAGCATCGATGTATGAGTTAACCAAGAAAGGGGTGAATTTTATTTGGTTAGATGCTTGTGAGAGAGATTTTCTGGGGCTAAAGAGTAGGTTGACCTCAACACCAATCCTTAATTTACCTATGTCGAGTAAGGTATATATCATGAACTTTGACACTTCTAGAGTTATGATTAGAGCAGTTTTGATATAGGAGGATTGAGTAGTTCCTCATGACTCTAGATATCTAAGACCACATGAGAGTAATCACCCTACTCATTATCTAAAGATAGCAATATTATTAAATTCCATGAGATATTAGAGGCACTATTTTTTGTGTGAGTGGTTTGTGGTGTACATGAACCAAAAGATCCATAGGAATATATTTTCTTAGAAATACATGAACCTTCAGAAGATATGGTGGGTCAATTATTTGTAGTATTTAGACTTTGAGTTGGATTACACACCATGTAAGAGAAATTTCATTGTTGACTCCTTGAGCTATAAGACATAGACATAGGCAGTGCATGAGTCTTGGGACGAGTGGTTTCTAATGAAACTATTTGTAAACATGCATATCGATGTTTAGGAGTCCTAGGGATGAGTATCTCTGACATTGACATCGATTATTTCTATTCTTCTTGACCAGATCAAGACATAGAAGTTATCTAATTTATAGGTATTAGCTCTGAGGGAAAACATATATGTAGGGGATCCACCATCAGGATAGTCTCTTAGAAGTGGAAATATTCTTCTTTTATGAGGTTGAGTATGTGTTTCTACATGTTTGTGTGAGGTGATAATGAGAGAATTTCAGGATTTCAAATGGAAGTTACATCCCAGTATGATAAATATGTATCATGATCTCTATAGAAAATACTAGTGGCTAGGGATAAAAATGGGGATATTGGGCTACATGGGAAAAAAATTCCTATCAGTAGGTGAAGACCAAGCATCAATGGCTTTTTCATTTGTTATCGCCTCTACCTATTCTAGAATAGAAGTGAGATGATGTCACTATGGACTTCATGAAAGGATTACATAGGACACCACATAAGAATGATGTTGTATGGGTGATTGTAGATTGACTAACAATGGTAGACTAATTTTTTCCTATTAGGTACACCTTCACCATAAATGATTTTGGTAATCTATATGTGTAGGAGATAGTTTGACTACACAATGTATCGAGGAATATCATTTATAATCAATATACTCATTTCATATCTTGGTTTTGGAAGGATCTTTATAAGGCTATGAGATCACAGTTACTTCTAAGTACAGTCTATCATCCTTAGATCAATAGCCAATCTGAATGGACAATTTAGATTTTGGAGGATATATTGTGATCTTTTTTATTGGATTTCAATTTTTCTTAGGATCATCATTTAGAAATCATGTAGTTATCCTATAATAGAAACTTCTAGGCATCAATACTATTGGTTCCAAAATGGAGGAAGAAGAAGAAGAAACAAAAATCCCTAATGGTCGCCTCATGAAGCCCCTTCGCGGAGTCCCCTTGGCCTCATAGCCGCCTCGGAGTAAGGAGGTGGGATTCTCTAGGAACACCTTTTACGTTTGCGAGCCCTCCATGGAGCAAGGAGACAGGATGATCCATGAATGCCTTTGACATTCTCTAGACCACCACGGAGCAAGGAGGATGGATTCTCCATGAATGCACTTAACGTTCATGAGCCCACCGCGGAACAAGGAGGAGGGATGCTCCACAAACGCCTTTTATGTTCGTGATCCCATAGCAGAGCAAGAAGATCCCTCTTCATTCCGAGTGAGCTCTACTTCGCAGTGACTCTTGCCTATAAATACTATCCTACCTCCAAGTCTAGGGGCGGATCATCCGACCTTTCAACTTCCAAGCTCCCGAATCATGAAGCACCCTCTGCTCTGTGAACCATGAGCTACGCGAGGTACTTCTACTCGGCAAAGTGCCTCCCATTTGCCTTGTTTTATTCCCCTCTTTAGAGAGGGATGCCTTTCACGGAGCCTAAAGGCCTCCACGAAGGAAGGGGATCCCCAAGAGGACCCAGGTCGTCACAGAACGTTTATGCTTTGCAAAGCACCCCTCATGTGCATGTGATCCACATGCTAAGGCAGGGTCACTGTACTTCGCAAATCACATTATTTCACAACATATTTCTTTGCGAGGCACCTTTGTTTCGCAAGGCAGTGCTCCGCAAATGTCTTTCCACTTTGCAAAGCACCTCCTATATTCTCCTCTACCATATTATTACACTGGGACACTCCACTTCCTGAAGCACAACCCTTCGCAAGTACCCTCCACTATGTGGAGCACCAGAGCTTCACATGTCCCCTGCCTATGAACCCTTCTGATTTGCAATTCCTTTTCCCCTACGACCCTCCAGGTTTGCATGAAGTGATTTCAAAGTCCCCTGGACACCACTTCCCGTTGTGTTTCTTCGCCTCATGATTCTTCTCATAGGCATGATAACGACTATTGTTTCTTCACATAGCCACACTAACATGGACCCCCAATGGGATCACCTCACGACACCCCCTAGAAATGGTGTTTCCTGCCCCTTCTCTTCACCAAGGTGCAGAGGGTACCCATTATGTAAGTCCTAGGGGTGTGGAGAGGACCCAATTTGTCCAAGCTGCAGGACGTTAAACTACCATGAACCCTCATCCTCAGCACACAATGTTAAATTGTGACTTCCCCCCATGCATCTTATGCGGGGAAAGGGCAACCATCTTGGTGTAAGGCCCTAGATTTTCTTGCAGGAGGTAGCACCCCTGCTCCTCCTAACTTCTTCCTAGCCAAAGACCAGAGGGGGGGGATGGGCACTGGAGCCCTCCTTTCTTCAGTGTTGAATCCCTCTCCCTTTGGTCTTTGTCGCCATCCGGTCCTCTATCCTAGAGTAAGTCTCAATATTTCACTCCCAGGGCTACTAACCATGTGTAAGCCCCACTCCACTTCCCATGGATGCGTCTTCCACGACGTGATCGTCGGGTCTTCACTGCCGCTTGTTTCTCACACCGAGAATGAATCACGTGGGCTTATAATAAGCATCGACTATGAAATATTCCTCAGGCAGCCCAGAGTGTAAGCCCCACACATTTACCGAACTATGTGGACTTTGATCCTTGCCAAGGTAGGGTACATAGGAAGCCTTCACAAGGTTCAATCCCACCATTTCGGTCGTTCCAAACATCTTCACATCAGTTCACCAACACCCTAGTAAGCCTAGTGTGTAAGCCCCACATCCATTACCTAAACTATGTGGATTTTGATCCTTGCCAAGGTGAGGTATGTAGGAAGCCTATCTGAGGTTCAAGCCCAACACCTTATTGGTTCCGACCACCTTCACGTCAGTTCCTTCTAATGAACTACGTGGACTTTGATCCTTTCCAAGGAGAGGTATGTAGGAAGCCTCCCTAAGGTTCAAGCCCAACACCCCATTGGTTCTGACCACCTTTACGTCGGTTCCCACTACCTGAACTATGTGGACTTTGATCCTTTCCAAGGTGAGGTACATTGGAAGCCTCCATGAGGTTCAAGACCAATAACCATTGGTCCCGACCATCTTCACATTGGTTCACCAACACTTCGGGTTGCCTCAAAGCATAAGCCCCAAATGCCCCTCCATTACCTGGACTACGTGGACTTTGATCCTTGCCAAGGAAATCTACGTAGAAAACCTCCCTGAGGTTCAATCCCGACACCCGGTCTTTCCGACCTCCTTCACGTCGGTTCACGCACACCCATACCCAAACTTCGTGGGTTTTTATCCCTGTATCCTAGATAGGGTACATAGGAAGCTTCCCCGAGGTTTATCCCCAATCAGTGGTGAACCATTGTCGCCCCTTTCAGCAGTAAGACTTTATCACCCAATTTCAGCAGTAATCCATTGGAACCCCAATCAGTAGTAAGCCGTTGTCAAGATGAACAACACTAACTTTGATTTCCCACCACGAGGATATGTAGGAAGCCTCCCTGAGGTTCAATCCCTTCATTCATGTCTCATCTTGATCTCTCCCTTGATCCCATGTGTTCCAGGAAGATCATTCCCCAACCTAGATGTTCCACTTCCTCTAGGTCCCATCCATGCATCCATTTTCATAGGCCACCTCGTCAGGTGTCCCATCGTCACACCGAACTACGCGGACTTTGATTCCCTACTATGGGGATACGTAGGAAGTATCTTTGAGGCTCAATCCCACCTCCATCTTCTCCCCGAGTAGACTCCATAACATTCTCCACCCACTTCACTTAACCACCCATCATCCATCCTGATTCTTACCCAGGCTGCCACATTCTAGTAAGATCATGCCAATCCACCTCTTCGCTACTCCTAGAAGTAACTGGGTAACTAACCATGCGTTATCCCCGACATCAGTGTTCCCTCAAGGAGATACATTTATCTGATCCACTCCAGTCAGTGTTCTGATCAGTCCAATCTGTCTCTTATAGACATTAAACTCACGGCATACCTTGTGTTAAACATAGGAATCTGAGGAAAACCTCAGAGACATTCCCATGGCATATAATTCCCCACATGCGACATGGGATGCCTTGGGATTTCGTGCCCTCGAGAATCCCTATAATAAGGGGAAGAAACCCATACATGCCAGAGTTCCAACATCCAAACATGCCAATGATTCCCAACGTGACTACTCCCCTAACCAAAGGTTGCTGGTCTGACTGGACCCTTTGGAATGTCCCAACAGAAGCAGCGTAATTAACTAGTGTCCATTAAAGTATGGTGCTTGGAAGAGTTTCACGAACAACGTCTTAAGTCTATAAGGGTGACCTGGACTAAGTGATGAGTTCCGAGGAGGAATCCATGTAAGGAATAACCGACATACCATCATCCCATTATGATCAAGGAGAAAACATCCCTGAACAAGTGAAGGATGTCACCCACCTTTAGAAAGTGGGAATGTGAGGCAACAAACAGTGCCTCTCATCTTAAAGCAGACGAATCCTCCCGCCTCAGCAAAATCATCAGAAACCAAAATGGTGAACCTGACGTGAATATCTTCTCCTCAACATGGAGACTATTATAATTTGAGGCAGCAATGGATTAGCATGTCACTAGATTCAGTTATCCGTTGCCGGGTCCCACTAAGAAAATAGTGGGTCCGGTCTAACACTCACCAGAAGTTGGGGTAGTCAAAACATTGGGCATCCCGATCTGCGACGTTGTCAGTGTGGATCCATATTACCGGTCATGGAAGATGGAATGGTTTTGGGGCACTGGTTGTCAATTCCTTTTTTTTTTCTTTCATCACTAATGAGATAATCTCCTTGCTTTCAGGAACCAATTTTCTGTATCCAGAAATCGATCATCGCCCGCCCACTGATGCAGGGGCAGGGGCAATGCCAATGCAGCAATCTCGTGCAATTCTACCTCTTCCACAATGGTATCAATAGCCATGAAAATTGGGCACCCATGCCCCATATCCCCATCATAATTCATCCAACAATGGGTGATTAATGACCTCGTACGCTGGTACGAGGAGGGGATCATCCCAACAAGGGACATGGCCCACCTGGATTTAGAGGCATCTGTGCCTCATCATCAACACCACCCCCAAGGTCCACACAGGGAGTAGTTTCTCCCCACCCCAACATATAATCATTTCGGGAGCTTGTCCCCAGAACAGCACGATGACTCCATGCCCTACTCCGACGAGGCAGGGGATGTTTGGGCCAGCTCGGTCAGAGTCCCATTCCAAGGACTCTCGGCGAGGGCTCCCACTAGGACGCGTTAGCACAGCCGCTGAGTCTTATGGGCTGAGAAGTAGGTGAGCCATGTGCCTGCACCACCAGCTCTGGTCCGTCTGACCTGACGCCAGCATGGGGCGCAAATTGAAGAGGACGCCCACAAAGGGGCATCAGTGTCAGTGGCTACTGTGGATTGGGCCATCGCTGATGCATATCACCAAATCCCTGTATAAGCTGATAATGGGAAGTTATACGCTCGACCTAGATCAAGGACCCAACCAGCACATGGGAAGGCTGGGTCAAATCTCTTGGTCGCCGGCACAGGCAGTGGCCTCCGCAGACTAACTCGCAGCGATGCCACCCAGTACAGAGGCCCTCCTCGTATGACTACCATGGAGAACGCGAGTCTTCCCCGCTTCCAAGCTAGGCATCGAGGTCCGCCCCTTTCCACCTTCAACCTAGATGGGGGTCCCCCCCATGACGGCAACACTCAGTTTGGGAGTCTCTTTTGTGCTCACTACACCGGGTATGGAGTCATTCCTCCTGCCATAGATTGTCGGGGATAGGACATTGTACATTCGGTCACTCTCCAACGTGGGGGTCCTCCACATGTTCTTGCAGTAGAAGGTAAAGGCGCTTATCACCCTATCAATCATAGGGATGGGTAGAAACTTCACTTCACCAGTTCCCATCACGGAGGTCCTGCCCATGTTCGGCCTGACCAGTATGAGGACCTTCCTCATATTGATGTCACTAGAGGGAACAAGCATAGAGGCCCTACCCATGCTCCTTTCAGCTTAAGTGGAGGTCCTACCCACTCCAGCACTATCCATCAAGGTCCTCCCCATGTCCCCTTAAATATCTACCCAGGTGATCCTCGCACCCCAGCTTACTGAGGCGGAAACCCTCTCCGCCCCGGCACTAGTACGGCCAAAGGACCTCCTCGTGCCGGAAATCTACCATGTCCGGAAGAACCATCCCGGGGAAGGAAGTCGGGTCGTCGCCACCATAAAAAGAACACTGATAAGATTTAGATTGAGATCAAGTCGGTCCGCTTCTCAGATTCTGAAGTAGAGTACGACTCGGCGATGGAACCCTCCCCTCGGTCATCTATGTCAAGGGTTGGGGCAGGAATGAGGTGCATCATCCTCATGCTCTTGGAAAGAGAAATCCACCAGATTCCTACCTATCTCCATAGGTATATCCTAGAGGATGAAAATCTGGCAACCTCGTAGGTCACGGTCGTGCAATCACCATTGTCGCTACCAGAAGCGCTCTCTACCTTGACAAGAGATCACAGAGAGCTATTTTGGGGACCAATAGTGGGAGAGCAGCATCGTGGCCTATCGCCAGTAGACCTATACCCTGAGCCCGGAACTACGGCTGTCAGTCTATATTATCGCGACATAGTGTACAGGTCGCTACACTCTTTGGAGGATAGCCTGAGATTCGGTGGCCAGTCAGCCCGCTCGCTATATTCTCTACCAGCTAACTTGTCGTCCCATTGGTCTACCTCAGTACTATTGTCGGTCCCTCATCCACCTCCTATTGATGAGTGGGGAAATTAAGGGAAAAACCTTGAATTCGATACTAGGAGCTTATGGAACATCCTCACATCAGACTACTTCCATGAGAAGTTTTGGCCGGCTGCAGCGCTGAACTTTTGTGCACCAGAATCCCTCACCTGAGAGGAAGTTGAGTGTTTCCACAAAACCCTCTAGGCAATGAAATTTCTCCTTTTAAATCAACGTGTAATTTATCCTTAGAGCCAAGCGCATTTTGAATACATTGGTGAGCAATGTCGTCTAGCTGATTTGACCGCACTCCCTGTGGCCCAGCACCCCGAGTCACCAGGCTACTGTAAGGCCATCCAACAACAATGCGTTCAGAGTTTCACGGTACTCCACAAGGTTATCAAGGAGGCTTCTCCCCATGTGCAAATCTGTGGATGGGGCAGTATGATGCCCTCCTATTCATTCCTATCTAGAAGCAACACAACTCGCTAAGTGATATCGAGGATATTCCCCAAGGAAGGGTCATGATCAACATGGATGACATAGTGGACGAGGAGGATGAGCTGAAGCTTCTTGATGGGGATCTTCTCCCTGAGGGATTTCCACCACTATTGGAACCATCATGAAGAGTTACTCGCTAGCAGAGGAATCTACTGGGTCTCCCTGCGCCCACCGAGGCATTAGTGCTCAGCCGAAATTCTGGTAAGGGTAAAGAGCACGTCGGAGATTCCAAACACTCCGACCCATCCACCTTAGTACATAAGATGTAGGAGGACCCTGAGAAGGCCACATTGCGGAAAAAACTTTTCGAGAATAAGAAGTTAGTCAATGGACTCCTGACTAAATGTGTTATAGAGCGACGACAAGACTATGGAAATCCTAGACCATTACAGCAGGGGCATGCACAACTTCCCCCCAGTGAGCTACTCCCAGGTGACCCTGATCATCTTGCTCATGCAGACAAGGTTGAGGTTGAGGCCTATGGAAAGAAGGTGTGGTACATATCGCCAAATCCTCATGAGCAGTGTAACAACCCCCGGAACCCATCTTGGGCTCCCCCCACAGCCCAACAGGTCATTCTTCTAGCCACTCCACAAGCCGCTAAGCCCACTTACCATGTTGAATAACCTGGTAATGCACCGGTGGTCAGGGATCCCCATCAAGATAGGGACCATCTCCCAAAATATCCAATGGAGGCACTCATTGCCCGCCTCGAGGCATTGGAAACATGATAGGTGGCACTCCAACCTGATGGCAAGCCGTACCCAGCGTGGGTGGATGATATGCCAGCACCACCAGGTTTTGGAAATCCAACCTTTTCCCCCTTCAACTGGACAGGAGACCCACCACAGCACTTGGCCCACTTCATCTCAAGGTGTGGGCCTATGTTGGGGACTCCATCACAGTAGGAAGCCACCAAACATCGGTGGTTTGTGCAAACGTTGGAGGGATCAGCATTCGTCTGGTACAGCCAGCTCCCCATCGGGTCAATAGCCGGTTGGGAAGACCTACAGAGGCAATTCCTATGCAAGTTTAGTTCTACCATCCATAAGACGACTATCTCATACCTCTTCAAATGAAAATAAATTCCTGATGAGTGTGTTGCAAACTTTGTCACCTGGTGGAAAGGGATCACTTACTCTCTCGATATTCCACTGACTCAGGATCGACTAATGACGATGAGCGTAGGGAATGCCAAGACAGAATTGGTTCCCTCGTTGATAACCCAGAACTACCTTGGGGGATTCTGAGACTTCTCTGATAAGGCCCAGTGCCTAGAGGAAGCACTACAACAGGCTAGCTAGGCACATTCGTTGCCTCCTCTAATTCCTGCGAGAAGGGCCTCCAGAGCTGAGCCTGGCGCAGTGTCCCAAATAGAGGCCCCTAAAAAACTAGAATTTCTGCCAATAGCACCGAACCCACAGCCTCAAAGAGGCCCTCCACCTCAAGCATAGCATCTGACCCAGCAGCTCCCACCTCCGAATCAGAAAGTTCTCCTGCATAATCCGTTGTAGCCTAGGCGAGATAACCAGGAGACACCACCTCGACAGGCTCCTCCAATTCCTCTTCAGGGTCAGGCTCTAAACACCCCATTTTTAACAAAAGAAACAAGACATGCTCATTCAATGAGGCTCGGGTCCCCGGTAACTTCCACAGTGCCTTAGAGCAGGGGATTGTACGCTTTCCTGAGTGCAGATGGCCGGAATAGGTGAATCTTGCTTATCACCCCAACTACTACCCTTATCACTAAATCCAAGGGAACACCCTCAAGCAATACTATGTGTTCAAGGATTGGATCCAAGACCAAGTCAGCAACAACATAGTTTGTTTGGGACCTACCCTAGTATAGGTGGTGTGCATCTTCGTAAGACCAGACAGCAGCAGAGACAGCGAGGGCGAGTGGTAGCAGGTTTCAAACTATGGGTCCCAGAAGTATGATGACTGGATGGCTCGCAAAAAAGTTTCCCATGCCCATGGTGTCATTTGTGTATGCCTGAATCGTTCAGAGCCTTCAGAAGACACATCCACTACTTCTGCATCATCATCTCAGCCCTCCTCTTCCCAGAAGAGTAATAATCGGTGGTTCAAGGGGAAGAAATGTGTCCTGCTGATGCCATTATCATCTCACGATCTCAGTGACTTCATGACCCCGAAGATGTCGATTCCACTTATAATATTCTTGATAGCAGATGAATCTTCAAGTGATAGTCAAGGGTATGCTTCTATTAACACCGTATAGTTAGTAAACCCCCACATGACTCCTGACGACACGGAGCTCCAAGCGAATCTCCCCAACGTCCCCAACTGATGCCAGCATCGGCGGAGCCACGATTATATGGGTTGTCAAGGAACATCAGTTAACACCTCCATCCAGGCTGTGCATGCCACTGAAACCAGACAACAGGCTCAGTGTAGAGCTCAGTAAATGCATACTTCTCATCTGGTGACATCAAGTTCGCCTTTGTCACCGCTTGTACTGCTAGATCAGGCAGAGTCACCCAGACCTCGTCGTGATCAGGCACGCTTCCCCATGGTCCAGTTTCAGTCGTCAAGTTCCCCTCGGGTAGTCACTCTACATGCTTTGACTAGTGATCAACGGGACCTTACCAGCATCAGTCAGCCACTGATCCAGCCAGCAGGGTCCACCATACCTCCTGTCATAGAGTGCCCCCCTATAAGAAGGAGCTCGCACCTGGTATGGAAGTACAACGTCCTCAAACATCATGCCATCATCCCGTAAATACTCCCCATCCTCGAGGCTCTTCGCCTTTCTTCGGATATGCATGAGTCCCTCGTTGAGGCTTTAAGAAGCCTCCTCCAGTTTCAGATAGAAGTAATAGTCATAGAAGCCTGCCATATCAAGGCAATTGAGAATGCTGAATGTCAGGCCATTATCTCATTCTCTGGAGAGGATGAGGGCTCTCCTATACCGGGGCACATTCACCTACTGTACATCACTGGCTAGTTCAATGGCGTGGAGGTCCTCCATTGTCTTGTTGATAGAGGCTCTGGGATCAACCTAATCTCGACTCGGACACTACGAGAATTGTGGTTGTCTGAAGATGATCTGATCCACTCTGACCTAAGAATATAGGGTTATGATAGGATGGAACAGAATCCAGTCGAAAATATCCGCTTGGAGACCCAATTCGGTTGCCTAGTTCCTAGCACCGAGTTTATGATTGTCTCTCAGGACACCGCCTATAATGCATTGATGGGAAAACCATGGCACCATCTTCACGTGACAGTTCCCTCATCATACCAATAGTGCCTTAAGTACTCCCTCAATGGTCAGGTGGGCGTGCTGTAAGGAGACGCATCTCCCTTTGCCTCTTGTGAAGCCCTCTATCTGGATGTCGACTACTACAAGAGCAAATACAAGTAGATTCAGACCAACGAGGTCGAGCATTCCATGGCTGTGACTGACCCGTGGACAGATCTAGATGGGGTAATGTTTTGTTGTCTACGGGACAAGAGGGAACCACATTCCATGATCCAAGAGATTTAGGGAGATCACTTTGTATTCTTATATGAATCAAGCCTCGGTTATCCCTGATCCCCTTACCCCCATAAGGTATCGGGATGCCCGCCCCATGGCAATGGCAGTGTGTTATACATGCCTGTTTCGCCGGGCTAGAATTAACTGGCTCAATCCAACGTGCCACTACTACTTTAACATCATCATGTGTGGCCCCTTGGGCCAAAGACCAGATGAGATCATATTGACAATGTTTATTGTTATGGTTTTGGCAGTACCAGAGTCTCTTGATGCAGTGACCACTACTTCTCAGGCTGGTACCAGCCTCCCGTCAGAATCTACTGACCTAGAGGAAGCTCCTCCTACTGTGGATCCCTACTCTGCAATTGAAGAAGAGGATCTAGAGGAAGCTCCCCCCCCCCCACTTTTGAAGAGGGGGTCTCTGCCATGGTTTATGGATTGGTATAGGTGAACCTCAGTAGAAAGTTGGACCCGAGACTCACATTGATCAGTGCTGCCTTGCCCCCTGAGGAGAAATAGTGGTACGTGGACTTCCTTAAACAACACCGTGACATTTTTTCCTGGGGTTTCAACGAGATTCCAGGACTATATCCTCAGGTGGCCATCCATCACCTCGGTTTTCTGAAAAATCATTGCGGGTTGAAGTAGCTTCCCCAGAAAGATGCACCCTTCCCACGGTGCCATGGTTGAGGCCGAAGTTGATAAGATCATCAGAGCCAACTTCTTCAAGGAGTTCCAGTACCCCAAGTGGCTAGCCAACATTGTGCCAGTTAGGAAGAAGAATGGATAGATCAGAGTCTACATCAACTTCTGGGATCTCAACTGTCACTGTTCGAAGGATGATTTTCCCCTTCCTGTGATGGAATTGTCAATCGACACTACGGAAGGTTTCTAATACCTTTACTTCATGGATGGGTACTCCGGATATAATCAGATCTAAATGGCCCCCAAGGATGTGGATTCTATAGTGTTCAGGGAACCACAAGGTACATTTTTTTACTAGTTCATGCCCTTCGACTTAAATAATACAAGTGACACCTATTAGTGGTCCATGCATTTCATATTCAAGCCAATCCTCAGGACATTGGTGGAATGTTATGTGTATGATCTGGTCATCAAATCTCACCCGCGCCAAGACCATCTCAAGAACCTTGAGAAAGTGCTTGGCTTCCTCCGTTCTCACCACCTGAAGATGGACCCATTGAAATGTTCCTTTGGGGTCACCTATGGGAAGTTCCTTAGATTTGTTGTCAGGTATCGGGGCATCGAGATCGACCCAAAGAAGATCAAATCCATCAGCCAGATGCCTCTCCCAAGCAATATTCAGGAGCTTCAAGGTTTTCAAGGCCACTTAGCCTACATACTATGATTCATTGCTAATCTGTCCGGAAAGTGTAATCCCTTTTCTGGATCATGAAGAAAGGCACTGCCTATGAATGGGATGAAGAGTGTTAGGCCACATTTGAGGAAATCAAGCAATATCTACTCCAGCCTCCGGTCTTGATGCCACCTATCTCTGAAAATCCAATGGTCCTTTATGTGACTGCCCTAGAATGATCTCTCAGTTCCCTTCTCTCCCAGAAGAATAATGAGGGGATAAAAAACAACATTTACTACCTCAGCCGCATGCTCCTCAATACGGAGACCAGATACTCCCCCATCTAGAAGAGATACCTTGCACTGGTATTCATAGTATATAAATTTCATCATTACTTGTATCACCACAAGGTAAATTTGGTGTCTTGGGTAGACCCACTAAAGTACATTCTGAACCACCCCATGTTGACAGTCTGTCTATCTTAGTGGGCAGTGATTCTTCAGCAGTTTGATATCAGGTTTTCCCCTCAGAAATATATTAAGGGGAAAGCATTGGAAGACTTCCTTTCCGCCCATCAGGCTCCTGTCGACCAGTCCTTATATCTTAATTTTCATGATGAGGCAATACTCTTAGTAGATCATGCCATGTTGTGCTGGGAGATGCACTTCTATGGTGATTCCTGGAGTCCCACTGGCAGGAGGCTCAATGATCCCAGGTTCAACAAGGTAGGAATGGGTATTGTCTTTATTAACCCATCTTAAGCCATTTTTCTGTACTCATTCCTATTTTCAAAAGGCTTCACCAACAATGAGGAAGAGTATCAGGCTCTTATTATAGGCCTCGAGCTGGCCCCTGAGATTGATGTGCCCCATTTTCATGTGAACAGGTATTCTGAACTAGTCATCAAGCATATCAATGGTGACTACATAATCAGAAATCCAAAGATCATACCATTTTTGGAGTGCACTCTCCAGCTAATAGCCCAGTTCCCATCTCGATTGGAAGTTACGCATGTCCCTCGATCTCAGAATGGCCGAGATGACACGCTGACTGGCCTGGCTGCATCACTTGTAGAACCTGAGTAGGATGATCTAATTATACACATGGCACATCATAGATTCATTGCTCCCATCACCCCAACTGATGAGGATGGCCTGTAGGTGAGATATCTTACCGCTGGGGCCTCCACATCAGGACCCCTAGGCCCCTCAGATGTGGTGTTTGAACTGACTCCCGATTGGAGAGCCCCCTTTATCGAGTATCTCCAAAATGGTTACATCCCAACTTATTGGGCCGAACACGAGCGAATCTGATGCCACGCACTACAGTTTACTCACCAGAGTGGTCCTAGTCTTGAGAAGATCCTCTACAAGTCTGGTTTCGATGGTTTCCTCCTCTGTTGCATCCAAGGAGTTGAGTTTTCTCAGGTCATGCAAGAGGTTCATGTCAGTTCTTGTGGGGTTCATCAGACCGGGCTGAAGCTATCTCACCAGATCTGAAGACTGGGGTATTTTTGGCCCTCCATGATCCATGGCTACATCAGGTTCGCCAAGAGGTACCATGCATGTCAGGTTTATGATAACTTTGTGCATCGGCCACCAGAGCCTCTCTATAGTACTAATTACTCTTGGCCCTTCGCAGTCTGGGGACTCGATGTCGTGAGACCACATCCACCGGGGACAGCTCGCCAATGCTAGTTCATCCTAACCGCTACAGATTTATTTTACAGGTGGACAGAAGCAGTTCCACTCAAGGAGGTCAAGGCCTACTCCATCATTGACTTCGTGAGCTCCAATATCATCTACCGATTTGGATTACCTCATGTCATCCTTACCGATAACGGCCCCAACTTTTGAGCAATTGAGCTGAAGAAATTGTAATCCAAGTACAACATCTGTTCTAACCATACCTCCCGCTACCACGTGCAAGAAAATGGGTAGATCAAGGCATTCAATAAGACCCTCTCTAACATCTTGCAGAAAATGGTTTGTTAAAACAAGAAGAGTTGGCCAGACAAGCTCCCCAACGCCCTCTGGGATTATTGGATAACGATGCATAATTCCACCTAGGTGACTCCATATTCCCTGGTGTACGGTACTGAGGCTATCCTACCCATTGAGATTCAGTTGCCTTCATTATGCACATCGGCCTATGACTAGTAGACACCATATAAGGTAACTGAAATCCGTTTGGATGAGCTTAAAGCACTCGACAAGAATAGGCTTTGTTCCCTGCACAATCTAGAAAGGCACCAGACCAAGATGGCCATAGCTTTAAACAAAAAATTTCACCTCCACTTCTTCTTGCAAGGTGACTTGCTACTAGCCCTCAGGACACCAATGATATCTGGTATGAAACCACCCAAGTTGGAACCCAAATGGGAAGGACCTTTCATTATACACAAGGTCTACCCCAATGGTTCATACTCTTTGGTGAACAAGGATGGTGAGCGTATAACTCCTCCCACCAATTCCAAGTTCCTCAATAGATACTTTGCCTAAGCCACAAGGTCTATCATGACTGTAAACGGTTTGGTCTTGCACGACCTTAAACTACATATCGTCCCGCAAGACGCTAAACTTTCAGGTCCTACATGACCCTAAACTTCTTAGGTCCCACATGACCTTAAAATGTATTGGGTCCAGCAAGACCTTAAATTGCTATGTCCTTCACGACATTAAACTATACATCATCCCTCAAGATGCTAAACTGCACCTTCAAGAACTATGTTTGGCTTGATTCTCATCCACATAGGATACATAGGAATGCTCAGATGTTACGTCTTGAGTCCAGCCCCCAAACTCTTTTCTTTAACTATTCCCCATGGGTAGAGTTCTCTTGGAGGACCACGGTGTAGTGGATGCTTCTTTAGCTCCCACTCATGTCAAGAGTATGAGGGTCGCACCATGTGCTCCCTTCTCATTCTTCTATTCTCCTTTTTCACATCCTCACCGCACGATGCTAAACTGTATGGCCTTCTAGAACTACATTTCGCTTGATTCCCATCCTTATGGGATACGTAAGACCGCCCGGACATTTTGTCTGTTGGCCCAACCCAAACTTCAGATCTCTCTTTAGGTCCCTCGACCCTCAGGCACTTCGACCCTTTTTGGTCCCTTAACCCTTCTAGCCCCTTGGCTCTGGTCCTCATTCGAGAGTGTGCGGTGTGATCCGGACTCCAAGTCCTCATTCACGTCGGGCTATTTTGTGACACCCCACATATTCCCGTGAATGTAGGCCCCACCATGTTTTGCGAGCCCCATCATTTGGGTTTCCATTATATTTCATATCCAAAAGGACCCCCGAATGGCATGGATATTTAGCCTAAGGGTTATCCTGCCATTTCGAGGCAACATCCCCAAGGATTTGAGATACAAATTGGTACAAATCCCGTGTTGCGAATATGGACAATGGTCGATGCCCAATTGGTTGCATGGGTCACCCAAGGGGGGGGGGGGACGCTGTGTTGTGAATTTGGTCAACAGCTATCTTTTATCATCGTTTCCACCCAGTGGTCTTACATAGGCACGATGATTCACCATTTTCATTAAGTTGTCCCATGCATATGACATTAAACTAGGAATCCACAGTCTGAGCTCTATGACCTTAAACTAAGATCAATATCGTCCTCAGTACAAGATGTTAAACTGCAAACTGGTTGGGACTTTTCGTCCAAGGCCCAGCCTCAGGCCCCTTGTCCTTTTCGGCCCCCCGTCCCAAGTTCTCACTTACGGTTGTACAGTGTGGTGCGAGATTATGTCCTCATTGACGTCAGGTTGCTCGTTGTTTCGTACGCATCCTTGAACGAGATACCATACCCCTACCTTCATCCTCACTGCAAGAAGATAAATTGAAAACTGGCCGGGACTTTCCATCTGAGGCCCAGCCTAAGGCCCCTTGGCCTTTTTGGGCCCTCGACCCAAGTCTTCACTCAGGATTGCACAGTGTGGTATGGGATTATTTCCTCATTCACTTCGGGTTACTCGTCACGTCGTGCACCCCCCCCCCCTCTTTGAGGTATCCTATTCCTATCTTTGTCTCTTATAGAACTACATAGGGTTTGATTCCCATCCTTATGGGATAAGTAGGACCGCGTGGATGTTTAGTCTTCGGGTCTAGCCTCATCTTGGCCCCTTGGCCTGTATTCCCCTGGGGAGAGGAATATATGGTGTGTTATGGGATTATGTCCTCATTCAGGCCGGGTTTTGTAACAACCACACCATTTACCTCCTTCTCCTGAGAGATCTCCATCCCCTTGTCCTATACTCATCTTTTCAAATCAGCTGCTCCTAATATGATCCCCTCAACCCTCTTTGGTGATTCACCAATGTGCTCAAGATTACTCTGGTTCAGCGTCTGGAGTGTTGGATTTTACCTGGACATGCTTTCACTCATTTTTCAGGCTTCGTGTTCCCCTTCACCTGGGCTTCCATAATCTTTCACACCTGAAGGGACCCCCAAATGGCATGGATGCTCAGCCCAAGAGCCCTACTACCATTACGGGTCAACGTCCTCGAGGTTTTTGAAAAACATATTTATATAGGTCCCGTGTTGTGAATACCGTCAGCAGTTGATGCTCATTTTTTGTTCCCGTTACAGGATAACATGATATGGATGATATGTTTTGCACATGGTCAACAGTTATCCTCCATTGTCATTCCAGACCCTTCAAGACTTGAATTTTGGTTACATGATTCACATTATTTCCCCCCCATCATGTCCAAATATAATTTTGACACTCATGGCACTATCCCTCTGTGCGTATTTGCATGTTATGAGGACAAAAGTCATGGTAAGGGCGTCATTCGGGGCTCCACATCACTTTACCTTTGGCATGAATTCTAGGTATTGCTACAAACATCTTCTGCCCTTGTTTCCCACACTAAGTTTGACTCACATGGGCTTAGGGATTGAGTTGAGGTCTTCACTTACATGGAAGGTTTTCTCTCCTCTATGGTCTGAGATCTAAGACCATAAACTAAGATCTCTTTTAAGAACTACGTACAACTTGATTCCCATTCCCATGGGATACGTAGTAACACCTAGACATATTGTATTTGGGTCCATCTTGAGTCCCATTAATTTATCTCTTATGTTCTGCCCCTGGGGATTTAACTCTTATGGGACTTCATGGCATGGTATGGGATTCTGTCCTCATTCATGTCGGGTTTGCATTAGCTGCACCACGTACACCCATATCTAGGAGTTATCCCCCCTACTTCCTGTCCCACATGAAATTAAACTATATGCAGTCCCGCATGACATTAAAAGGAACCTTCAAGAACTATGCGTGGCTTGATTCCAATCCTTATAGGATACGTAGGAACACCCGGACATCTCGTCTTTGGGTCCAGATCAACTGAGGGCCAACTTCTCATGTCCCATGTCCTTTAATTTTTTCCTGGCCCCTCAGCCTGAGGTTTCTTTTATGGAATCATGTATGCTGTGATGTGGAACACGTCCTCATTCATGTTGGGTATGCTTTATCACACCGTGAAAATTCCCTTTCAAAACCCATCCTTCTTGTATATGTCTAAGCCATATGACTTTAGACTATTCTACCTAGTCCCACATGACTCTAAACTGTTATGTCTATCCTGCATGATGTTAAAAATGTACGGTTGGTCCCATCACATGACCCTAAACCGTGATGTTATTGTCCTGGATGCACAAAAAAAATGGAACTGCGTCATGGTTCCCTCACTTGAGGGGACATCATGTTTGGTATTAGTCACACACCATACCATTTTTCAATGCCTGCATACGACTTGATTCTTGTGGTGATTCTTGGAATTTTTATCCTCGGCCCATCACTTCAAAAAAAACATCATTCATCCTAAAGTAAAAAAAGAGAGGTTAGCCCCCTATTTATAGGTGACGACCTTTGGAGCTTTGTGGTGCATCCTTATCGCACCGAGCTTCGCAGCATGCTCGGGCTGCGTGTCTCTAATCCACCTCGTGAGCCCTCTTTATGAGAAAACATCACGAATGGCTGAAGGATTTTGGATATTGACTCTCATACTTTGACCCTTAATTTCCCCTCATCTCCATGTCTGAGGGGGGGGGGGCATTTTTTGGAACTAAAATGGGGGATGAAGAAGAAGAAACGAAAATCCCGAATGGCCGCCTAGCGAAGCCCCTACGCAGATTCCCCCTAGCCCCATGGCTGCCATGGAGAAAGGAGGTGGGATGCTCCGCGAATGCCTTTGATGTTCGTGATCCCTCCGTGGAGAAAGGAGGCGGGATGCTCCGCAAACACCTTTGACGTTCGCGAGCCCGACGTGGTGCAAGGAGGTGGGAAGCTCCGCGAAAGCCTTTGACGTTCGCGAGCCCACCGTGGAGAAAGAAAATCCCTCTTCATGTTAAGAGAGCTCTGCTTCGTAGTACCTCTTTCCTATAAATACAAGCCTCCCCCCAAGTCCAGGAGGTGGATCATCTGACCTTTCAACTTCCTATCACCCAAATCGCGAAGCACCCTCTGCTCTGCGAACCATGAGCTATGCGAGGTACTTTTTATCTACGAAGTGACACTCCTTTTCATTGTTTTCTTCCCCTCTTTAGATAGGGATGCCTTTCACAGAGCCTACGGGCCTCCGCGAAAGAAGGGTATCCCCAAGGGGAACCGGGTCATCGTGGAGCATTTATTCTTCGTGAATCACCCCTCATGTACACATGATTTACATGCTAAGGCAGGGTCACTGTACCTCACGAAGCACATTGCTTCACAATAGCTTGCTTCGCGAAGCACACTTTCTTCATGTGGTAGTGCTATGTGAATGCCTTTCAAATTTGTGAAGAACCTCCTATATGCACCTTTTCCTTATGCTTAGGCTGGGACACTCCACTTCACGAAGCACACCCCTTCACAAGTACCCTCCACTATGTGGAGCATCAGAGCTTCACAAGGCCCCTGAATATGAACCCCTCTACTTTGCAATTCCTTTTCCCGTGCGACACTCCAGCTTTGCACGAAGTGATTTCAAAGTACCCTAGACACCACTTCCCATTTCGTTGCTTTGCCTCATGATTCTTCTCTTAGGAATTCTAATGCCTATTGCTTCTTCGCATAGCCATAGTAACGTGGACCACCAATGGGATCACCTCACGACACCCCTAGCCACGGTGTTTCCTGTCCCTTCTCTTCACCAAGGTGCAGAGGGTACCAGTTATGTAAGTCCTAGGGATTCAGAGAGAACCCACTTAATCTGAGATGCAGAACATTAAACTACCTAGAACCCTCATCCTCAGCACACGGCATTAAATTGTGACTTCCCCCCATGCATCCTATGCGGGGAAAGGGAAACCATCTAGGTGTAAGACGCTAGCTTTTCTTGCAGGAGGTATCACCCCTACTCCTCCTGACTTCTTCTTCGACGAAGACTAGAGGGGGGGGATGGGCACCAGATCCCTCCTTTCTTCGGTGCCAAATACCTCTCCCTTTGGGCTTAGTCTCCATCCGGGAATCCATCCTGGAGTAAGTCCCAATCTTTCTCTCTCTGGGCTGCTAACCATGTGTAAGCCCCACTCCACTTCCCACGGACACAACTTCTACGACATGATCGTCAGGTCATCGATGCCTCTTGTTTCTCACACCTAGCATGACTCAAGTGGGATTAGAGTAAGCATCAACCCTGAAATCCTCCACAGGCAACCCAGAGTGTAAGCCCCATACGTTTACCGAACTACGTGGACTTTGATCCTTATCAAGGAAGGGTACGTAGGAAGCCTCCACAAGGTTCAAGCCCACCACCCTGATCATTCTAAACATCTTCACGTCGGTTCACCAACACTCTGGGAAGCCTAGTGTGTAATCCCCACATCTATTACCTGAACTACATGGACTTTGATCCTTTCCAAGGCAAGGTATGTAGGAAGCCTCCCTGAGGTTCAAGCCCAACACAACATTGATTCCAACCACCTTCACGTCAGTTCCCTCTACCGAACTATGTGGACTTTGATCATTGCCAAGGCAAGGTATGTAGGAAGACTCCCTAAGGTTCAAGCCCAACACCCCATTGGTTCCGACTACCTTTACGTCGATTCCCACCACCTGAACTATGTGGAATTTGATCCTTACCAAGTTGAGGTACGTAGAAAGAATCCATGAGGTTCAAGACCAAAAACCATTGATCCCAACCATCTTCATGTTGGTTCACGAACACTTTGGTTTGACTTAGAGCGTAAGCCCTAAATGCTCCTCCATTACCTGAAATATGTAGACTTTGATCCTTGCTAAGGCAGGGTATGTAAGAGACATTCCTGAGGTTCAAGCCCGAAACCCAGTCGTTCCGACCTCCTTCACGTCGGTTCACCCACACCCATACCTGAAATACGTGGGATTTGATACCTGTCTCCTAGACAGGGTACGTAGGAAGCTTCCCCGAGGTTTAGCCACAACCAGTGGTAAGCCATTGTCACCCCTTTCAGTCGTAAGTCATTGTCATCCTCTTTCAGTGGTAAGTCATTAGAACCCCAATCAGCGGTAAGCCATTCTCAAGTAGAACTACGTTGACTTTGATTCCCCACCACAAGGATATGTAGGAGTCCTCTATGAGGTTCAATCCCTTCATTCATGTCTCATCCTGATCACTCCCTCAATCCCATGTGTTTCAGGAAGATGATGCCCCAACCTGGAGATTCCACTTCCTCCAGGTCCCATCCATGCGTCCATTTTCATAGGCCACCTCCTCAGGTGTCCCATCGTCCCACCGAACTATGCAGGCTTTGATTTTCTACCACGGGGATATGTAGCAAGTCACTTTGAGGCTCAATCCCACCACCATCGTCACCCCAAGTTGACTCCATAGCATTCTCTACCCACTTCACTTAACCACCCATTATCCATCCTGATTCTTACCCGGGCCGTCACATTCTGGTAAGATCATGCCAATCCACCTCTTCGCTGCTCCTAGCAGTAACTGGGTAACTAACCACCCGTTAGCCCTAACATCAGTGTTCCCTCAAGGGGATAAATCTATCTAATCCACTCCAATCAGTGTTCTGATCAGTCCAATATGTATCCTCTAGATGTTAAACTCGTAGCATACCCTGTGTTAATCATAGGAAGCTGGGAAAAACCTCAGAGACATGCCCATGGCATATAATTCCCTGCATGCAACGTGGGATGCCTCGGGCTTCCGCGCCCTCAATAATCCCTATAATAAGGGTAAGAAACCCATACACGCCATTGTTCCAGCGTCCAGAAATGCCAATGATTCCAAACGTGACTACTCCCCTGATCGAAGGTTACTGCCCTGACAGGACCCTTTGGAATGTCCCGACAGAAGAAGTGTAATTAACTGGTGTCCATGAAAGTATGGAGCTAGGAATAGTTTCACGAACAACATCTTAAGTCTATAAGGGAGACCCAAACAAGGTGACGAGTTCCACAGAAGGAAGAACTGACATCCCATCATCATATTTCGATCAAGGATCAAACGTCCCAGAATAAGTGATTGATGCCACCCACCTTTGGAAAGCGGAAATGTGGGGAAATGAACAACTCCTATCATCCTCAAGAAGATGGATGAGTACGCCCCAAAGAAAGCATCGTAAACAGATAAAAAAGACTCCATTCAAGGGGTTTCATGGAATACCTTTTCATTTTTCTCTCTGTTGGTTGTGGGAAGGTGAGTTAGCACTCATTGGACCTAGTCTCATTCATGAGATGTTTTAGTAGTTTCATTTGATTAGAAAGTATTTGGTGACTATAAAGAGTCAATAGAAATCATATACTAACCATTAGAGATGAAAAATAGAGTTTTTGGTTGGTCATTGTGTTTTCCTTCGAGTGTCACCTAGGTTGGGGAAACACTATATTAGGAAACATAGGAAGCAAGTGCCCATGTTTTTTGGGCCATTTGAGATAGTGGAAGTGGTTAGTCTTGTGGCATAATATTTATCCCTTCAATAATGATACAGTGCCATGAACAATGTTTTTCATCTATCTCGGCTTTAGAGATATCATCCTGACCCTTCTCACATGATAGAAATTGATGATGCCAAGCTATATGTTGATGCATCCTTTCAGGAGCATCTGATTCATATTATAGACCATAGTGAGAATAATCTTTAGGGAAAGACCATGCCTCTAGTGTGAGTGAAATAGAAGTATGGGAATTAACAAGATAATACTTGGGAGAGGGAGTCTCATATGCGGACACAGTGTCCAGACTTTTTCATGGATATCCAATAGTAATACTTGGAGCAGCTTTGTTATGAGTTTTTATATGGTGTGGAGGTTGTAAGATCCCATTTTTTCTAGTTGAATCCCTTTTAAAGTTTTTATTAAACTCATTGAGCTGTTTTTTTCTTGTTTAGTTGATCCTATGTTTCTCTAAGTTTAGAAAAGAGAGGAATTATTATAGAACTCTTTATTTCAAAGGATTATTCATTATTGAGTTTAGGTTTGCGTCATATGACTGGTTGATATGGAATGAATCTCCCAGTTTCAGCATAGTAGGAAAATCCAAGATACTGCCAATTTTGGCATGGCTGTGATGTGGAATCAGACTATAGTGTAGTTCATTGGGTGATGCGATGTTGATATTGTAGATGTGGCATAAAGGCATCAAGGAGGAATTTGACTGATTCTTCTAATTTGGGAATCACTATATCATGGACTATGTTTGTGGCATAGCCATTCCTCAGGGTTTTATGGTGGTATACCATGTTGGCTTCGACTATTCTGTAGTATAACCCCGATTTTAAAGATCTACAACATAGAAACCATTATGAATCTTAAATGTTCTTTTACCGAGGGTGGTTGTGGCATGGTTCCTTGGAATACATCATAGTGTACCTTATGTTAGGTGGTTTTGTGGTGTGGTTTAAGTGGTTGTGTCGTGGTATTTTTTTATCATCTTATTTATAAATTCCCCAAGCCCCTCCTAAATCATTTTTATCCATCTCTTCCTAACAACATCTAATATCCCTAGAGAGATTTTCAAAGGCCTTTGGACCTTATTTCCATTGGATGTGATCCTCTCCTAAGTATTGATCTGTAGTGATCTGATTATTCCCCGAATGGCTCGAAGGCCTTCTTTTTTATTTTATTATAGATAATCCCCCTTTTAAGGGTTGAAGGGGAACCCGTACATGACCCGTAATCCCAAGGAACAAGGCCCGACATGACCTGTAGTGATCTGATTATTCCAACCTTGGTGTTTCGACCATAGAGTTTGATGGTAGGCCTTTTGGTTTCTCACCTTCTTATCATTATTTAATTTTGATCTTGGATAACCCTAGTGGATATTTTCTCTTATCATCAATGAATATAAAGTATAAGGAACCAAATTCCACCTTGGACGATGGGATTTTGTCTGTGTTATCTTATTTTTGAGGTGGGTGGTATATAAATTAACCCTAATAGTCTATTTCAATTATCCTAGTATGTTTAATATGCGTGATCTCACTGTAACACCATGTTCACAACCTAAACAATTGAATTATCCTTTGATTTATGAGTTCAAAATGTATAGAACTCCCATTTGGTCTCATCAAGTCCTTTATTGTTGATACTCTAACGACCCAAGATTGAAGTACAGGGAAATTACATTTATTTTATGGAAAAATTAATACATTACACAAATAGATGCCTAAATACTGTATTAGTTTAGTGTCTTTTGAAACTTGTAACATAATATTATAACTTGGTGAAATATCTCCAACATCTCTAACAAATATTTTCCCCATTATTTTTCCTACCTAAAACCTTTCTTTATATCATAGGGAAAAGAAATCCTAAAATGGGTGAGCTTAAATTCTCAGTATGGGTAAACATGGAGAACATCAAACAAAACATATATATAAGACTGTAAAAACATGAACATAATTTTTTAATATTAAAATATTGAGTCATGAAATAAATCTTGGCATTTCGTAAGGCATAAATCATAAAAAAACATGAACCATGATAAATTATCATTGACATAAAACATAGAATTTTTTAAAACACATAATCATAGAAAATAATTTAAATATTATCTAAGTCTTATTTCCAACAATATCATAGTATACAAAGTCTGTTGATGAAATGAGTTCACTCCTCATTCCAGTCATATATTACTGAACCATATTTACTTGTCGTTCTAGCCCTGTATTACTGAAGTAGATTTAGTTATCATTTCTATCATTTCTATCTCATGAGATATAAATATTTACTCAATATATTATAGGTATATATATGTCCCACCCATCACATAATGAAAACCATACATACGTGTGCCACAAAAAACATAAATCATTCATCATAACAAAATCCAAGGAATAAAATTGGTTTCTTAAACATCATTCCATTATAACATAATCTATTTACAACAAATATATTTCATAAATTTCATTCCATAATAAACATAATAAACCATAATAATAATATGGATAGTATACTTGAAAAATATGCTTAATATTAAATGGAAAATAATTTTGATAAAACACTTGAAATTAATTCTTGAGGAAAATATCCTTTCTTCTTCTAAAACATTTCCTTTTCTCAAAATTCCATGCAATTTAAAAAGAAAAGGATTTATTTTAAAATAACCTTGAAATAATGTAATGTAATATTCATGGAAATAAGGTGTTATAAAATTGTAAAAATTCATTCATGTTATATAAGTTAAAAAATATTCTCTTCATACTTTTATCGAAAAGGTCAAAAATTACCTTGTACTGAAAATGAAAAAATATCCCTTTCATGCCATTTAATAAAAACTCACCAATGGATAAAAATGAATTTAAAAAAAAATTATAAGAACATAAATAATATTACATATTTAGAAAATATGGATGTGGATGATAAATATATCTCAGTAAATACTTATGTATAAACAATCTCGGATAATAAAAATATTGAAAAATTATCCCTTACATTAGATATACTATCTTTTCTATGTATCTGAACCTCCTATATAATGATTTAAATAATTTCATTGACTTATTATAGAATCACATTAATTTTTGGGATATCATATATGATCATATTATCATCCATTTGGTAATAATATTTCATTATTACTCGTTATTCAGGTATTAACAACTTCATTTTTTCAAGCATGTTTTTTCGAATAAGTTATGGTTATACTTATTGGGTCATAGTTATATCATTAAAAAATTATATTAACATAATATATATCATATTTCTTTATTCTATATATTTATATAATCATGATTTAATGGATATCATGTAGAAGTAATTGCATCGCATTGTGAAGATGGTAGGTCGTACGTATGCACGAGTGATGATATCATTCCTCTAATTATGAAATGGTATCAAATTGGATGGTATATATATTGTTAAATAATAAATAAATTGTTATAATAATCATATATAGTTATTATTTATATCATTATACCCATCCAAGTCAATTGGTGGTGAAAAACATATTACACAACAGCATGGTGACGGTAAGCAGTATGTACGCACGCGTGGTGATTTCATTTTTAGTAGGATGGATAAAAGGTAGAATATGGTTGTCACATGATATTAATAACATATTAGTATAAAATTTATACAATAATAATTAATTTATAATGGAAACAACTCATTAATAGGAAGTAGAAAAATAAATAATTTGAAAGAATCGGTATAAGAGATTACATGTTCTTCGACGAGCTCCCTCTAGATGTCCTCTTAAAGGTACTAGAGTTGGTCTTTTGAGAAGACCTGAACCTATAAAATGTGATTAAGGAATTTTTTAAGGGAAATGGGTAGGGTATTGTCGATATTCAAGTCTCAATGTGAATTTAAATTGTGATGGATGATATGACCTTTTATAATTGAGATGAGGTGCACATTTGGAATCTCCATAAATATTAATTTATAATAAAAATAAAAACACATTAAAAACCTCCAAAGTGTCATAGTTTCAAATATGGGATGAGATAAGGTTTTAATATAATCAAAAAATAAATTTTGGATAAGTTTTTATTTCAATTTAAACCTTATCATGTTAATTTAACACTTAGTTATTCTATTTAATTTTAACTAGGGCAACAATTACTTCAATATTAAAATGGTGAAATATTTAATTATTCGATGTAAATTAAATCATAAATAAATAATTTGGATTATTTTTTACTGTATAATAACTATTATATATTTTTAAAAATGATTTATTATTTTTAAATAATTTAATAAAACAATGTTTTGACAAAACAACAATAGTATCAATTTTAACACTATTCAATTCATTGATTTTTAAAAAATATAAAGATATGATTTTATCATCAAAAAAATATTTTATTATATATTTATGGGGTGTATATAATCTGTAAAATTCATTGTATATATTAATTATCCAAAATTATATTTATTTTAATATTTTTAATAACATTAATTTAATATTTTCATTAATAAAGTAATTACTACATATGTTTTGTGTAATTGTGTAATATACTTGTTTATTAGGTAAAAATTAAAAATAAAATACAATGATAAATATAAATCTACTATATTTTATTATAATAATTTTAGTCGAATATATCTTCTGTAAAATTCATTATTAAAAATGTTATACTTATTAAAACATGAATGCGACAAGTTTAACATCACTTTAAATAAAATAATATCAGATTCACAATCTCTTCTATAATGATCTAAATAGTCAATAACTCAGAACTTGGATGATTATGGTCAAGATATAATCTACCAATAATATTTTTTCAAGTGTTTGTGTCATTTAATAGTTATTATAATTTTAATAAAAATTAGTTTATTGATTTTTTATCAATTATATAATTTCTACATCATGAATATAAAAAATTTAAGGTGATTATATATTTCCTAAAAATTAAAAATAAATTATCATGATAAATAAAAACATTTTATCTTTAAAATTAGTATTTATAGTCAAATTTATCTTCTATATAGCCTTATTTTCAAAATTATATATTTTCTAAAACATGAATGTGACATCTTTATATTTTCATTAAATAAAATATTATAAATAGCATAATATCTTCTAAATGGACACAAAATATCAAAAATAAATTTATATTAGGGATATATATTTATTGAGTCAAAACTTATCATTTATATTCATTTATACCACCCGTTTGTCCATATGTGGACACATAATAGTTATTAAAGACCAAGAAAATGACACTTTTTGTCTTTCTTTGATTTAAATATTATTTAAGTCATTTTCTTTACATTAAATGACTATATTTTGATCCTTAATTGTTAAGAGTCTAATTACATTAATAAAATAAAATTTTCTCTTTTTTTTTTGTCATTTTATAGTCCTTATAATTTTATTTTTAACCTAAATTATTTAATTTATCCTTTACCATGGTAACAAAATTTACCATGGTTACTATTCATATTGGTCAAAAATAAAAGGCGACTACTTAAAAAAAATTTACCTGCTGAATCCAAATCTAATATTCAATTTTCAAAATTAAAAACATAGAAGTTTCAGTATTAAATTTAATATAAAATTTGTAAAATATCATGAAAAACAGTTTTTTTAAATGCCACTTTTTAAATGGAAAATATTTTTACAATAAATTCCTATATAAAATAATTTTAAAAAATAATAATTAGATAGAAATAAAATAATTAAAATTTAAAACTAATCAAAAACATAATTATGTAATGACTTTAAAAGAAAATAAAGTTTTCAATAAAAATCAATATTTTCACTATTCATCAAAAAATGAAACATATCAAAAAAATACCAAATATTAAAAAAAATTATATATTTAGAATTAAAATATTAAGTTTATTGTGTCAAATTTAATATAAAAAAGCTGCAAAAACTATATTTAAAAAGGATGGGTCATCAAAAGGCGGCAAAACTATATTTTTTTGAAAAATACTTCTTTAATCAAAAAAAATGAATTTGTTCCTATATCATCTCTAGAAAACATATAAGACGAATTTTAAAAATTATATTGAATATATTACCTATATTTTTCATTAATAAGACCCATCAAGAGTGATTTTATTATTTTATAGACTCACTTATTTTCATTTAAAATATTTTTCAAAAGAAAGTAAATACTATTCATACTCACCATTATAATGACTAGGTTATAATATTATTTTTTTCACTTATAATTAGTCTTACATGAAATTAATTATATAAAAAAACTTGAAATTTTGTGTAAAATAAACCATGGATAGCATTGCGTATACTTCAAGCTAAGCCGATGTTGCATATTATGCAGGCCTATCTTGGTGTATCGTACAACACAAGAAATCAAAGAAATTAAAAACTCCATATCATAAAAGTTTTGGGGTGTTAAATTCTACCCCATTAAAATTAATTTCAACCTCAAAATCCTTCAGG
Source organism: Viscum album (assembly GCA_963277665.1). Classification (NCBI taxonomy): domain Eukaryota; kingdom Viridiplantae; phylum Streptophyta; class Magnoliopsida; order Santalales; family Viscaceae; genus Viscum; species Viscum album. The sequence goes on from OY728135.1 coordinate 1,502,240,043, forward strand.
GTTATAAAAGGTTTACTAATTAAAACTTTCTTTCATAGAAACCCACATCATAAAAAGTAACAACAAAACTTCATTTAAAAAAAGAAAGTTAGAAACATAATGGTTAAACAAATTAACTACTCACACGGTTTCCACATAGAAAAAAATAGGTGGTAAGAGAAAACATGGATATGGGAGAAAAATATAACCATCAAATTATGATGGAGAGTGATAGAGAACAAGGTTAAGAGAAAGTTAACAATTAAAAAGCCATAAATTTGTGATGATTTATGGGGCCATTTGATTCATCAAATAAGAAGGTACTGGGATAACATTTTTGGTTTTAAATATCCTTTCCCTAAAGTTAAAAAACATGAGAAGAAATACATACTTGATTTTAGTATAATCTCACCGTTGTTCATGACTTGAACAATTTCCACTTCATATCTCATTCAAATAAATGAAGATGAATTTTTCACTCCTAAAGTGTTAGAAGATCATGCGATCCATAAATAGAATTATTGATCATTTAATCAGTATTTATCACAATAAAAAGGTTATCATAAGTAATCAAATATTCACAAGTCCACATATGGTGAGATACGACTTTATTATAACAAACTTCATTTGAAGTTTAACTTAAACTTTCCATAAATTTATAACCTTACAATACTTCTAAAAGATGAAAAACCAAAACTATATATTAAGGTAAAATAAATTAGATTAAAATTTATCATCATATCTCATAATGCAATTCTTAGTTGTCACATTCCAAATATATGAATACCTTAATCATGTATTCTCTTAAAAAATGGTAATAAATTGAATTACTGTTAAACGTTAGTGAAAACATTACTGCCCAATAAAATTAACACTTTAAACATAATGATTAGCCACTAAAATGGGATAATATTAATTTTAAATATTTATAATATTCATGATGTTAATTATTTATAAACACCATTTTAGTGAAGTTTACAATTTGAACATTATTTCACATTATAATTGTAATTCTTTGTTAAAGTTCATTATTACTTTGTACATATTTGAACACATAATAAAATAAAAAATGGACTTGATTTTATTTTTATACATTATTATAAGTTCTACCATTATATAAGTAACAATTCATGCTTTTTTAGTACTTGAAGATTCACATTGGAAGACCACCAAAATGGGATTTCATGGAAACACATTCTGGGAAAAGTAAATTGGATTGTATCCCAATAAAGAGACTATAGCTGCCAGAATACAACCCCAATGATTCTAAAAATTTAACTGAAGATAGGTTAAATCATGGGTAACCTTTAATTTAATAGTTAAAATAGCTAATTCAGATGTTTTAATGAAGTTCTAGGAGGCCCAAGTCAGAGATAAAATTCTGGGCAAGATTCTACAGCCCAAAAAAAACATCCCACAATTTTGACCATATCTAGAAATTGAAAAATCTATTTAGATTGAAAATTTACTGAAAGTTAGGTAACATACAAATATTAATTTTATTCTAATATTTTCCAATCCAATTCATCCATATAGAAGCTCATTTACGCACTTCAGCTTTGTGGATGTAAGCTGGATGTCGTTTCGGGTCAAGGGTGGAAAAGTCTAAATTCCACTAACTTTCCACCACCCTAGGCCTACCATACTCAATTAGAAAGACTTGGACTATTTTGGGCCTGACCCAAGACTCTTTAAATACCTATTTATGGTATTATTGGTGTATTATTTTATCATCTTTGATCTTTGTTTCATTTTAATGTTATGCTTCTAATTTGATGTTGTAATCGTATTCCTCAAATTATAAGTTCTTGAATTACCTTAGATTCGTTTTAAAATTTATTGATCTTCTATTATTATATTAATATTCTTATCACTTTTATACTTTTTCCTCAATGTTTGAACTTTTTCACACTAAACCTTGTGGAACTATTCACACAACGGTGGAGTGATAGTTTTCTTTTCATTATTTTTTTTCACTTCTTAAATTCCTCCCTCATGAGTCTATTTCCCACTTCCATTAATAGAATAGCATCAATGGAGGGATAACCCACTTATGGGTTGATCCAACGGAGTAGTAAGTGGATGTATTGTATGTTATTTATCACTCCATTAATTTATAATCACTTATTTTAATTGATATTTTTATTTGAAGATTTTAAAACGCCTTCATCCTTGTTGAAATTAAGGCCACACATTTCAAGTGCTAATATGAACCTTTACCTTAGAGTTCTCAAAAAATTGATCCTCCAAGTGTATTGGTTATTAGTATTATGGTGTGTTAGTATTACACCAATAAGTGATGAAGTTTTTTTATCTTATTATGAACCCATCTCAAATATAAGAAATTGAAATCGTTAAAAAAGAATTCATCTAATCCACCTCCAAGCAATAACCTAGGATCAACTCATTCTATTAATATAAATTCATATAGAATTTTTAGTGTTCATTTAAAATCATAAAAAATAAACCCAATTTGTCCACTTCATAACCAAAAACAATCCATATAATTTATGTGTATGTGGGTTACTTCTTAGGTGTATTGGGATTAGACAACCCAAGCTAAACTACAAGAGACTGCTTAACCCTAAAATCTTGGGTAAATTTGGGTGAGACAAAATTTTTGCACCATTTTCAGGGACCTAAGTAAGTTATCTAAGACAATAACATCATTTTCTCATCATGAATATCTTTTCTCATCCATGATTTCATTCCTATGGAAATCCCTTTTAAAAAAATTGAAACATGGGGAACCTCTCCCTACTTTGAATACCCCACACCAAGTGTTATGTACAATGACCATCCTAGTTTATATTTTTCGGATAATAAATAACCTTTTGAGATAGAATGTTTTAACTCCTATGGTCCATGAAATATTCCAACCTATAATGAATTTCAATCCCAATAAGGGAAATCTGAACATCCCCTTGTAGAATTCCAACAACTTAATTATCCTTCTAGAATAGACCATATATCTCAACCCATTGACCCTCATGATCAACAACCATTAATTGAGAAATTGTGTTAAAAAATGGAGAGAATTTACTTCAAGGTTTCATCTTTGAGAGTAGAACTACAAATTATTGAAACAGTTTTGGAACCCATTACTACTAAATTTTTCCCTTACTCAACATTGATAGAAGAACTTGTTACATAAAAAACACCTCATGAAAATGAAAAATAAATGTCCTTTGAATCTAAGATACCTAAATAATATGAATTAATAGTTCATGGGTGTTTAAATCAAGAACAAACTGATTTGTTTTATTCACAAGATGTAAATTTTACATCTTGGATTTAGTGTCCGGAATCTTTCTCCATTAATGATTTTTCAAAACTAAAAATCATTAAACCATTTGGTGAAATAAAAACATTTAATCCATACCCATTACTGAAACTGATATTTCCAATTTTTTGGTTTAATATTCCATTCAAAAGGAACCAATTCTGTTTAGAAATTTAGAAAATGAAACTGATTTGTATTCAAAATCGTGATATGTGTCTGAAAGTCCTATCCAACTCGACCTCAAAATTATTGTCCTTCCTTCCATGCTCAAGTATACCATCATAGGATATAACAATGAAATTTTAGTTTAAATTCATTATTATTTTGAAACCAAAAATATTGGAATGATCATTGATGTATTTGGAAAGACTATAGTGGAAACCAGATCAACCATTTCTGACATTCCTTGGATTTTCCCACCCATTGTAGAACATAGGTTTATACATGAAAAAAATTATAAAAAAATAATCAATATCAATCTAGTAAAATTTGAGAAATATGGGGTCCTTAAAATTTTTAAAGTTTGTATTGGATAAGTTGGGTGGTTTATGTCGATCTAACAATGCTAAACAAAAGCGTTGCATGGGAGGAAACCCATGGTTTTCATGTTTCCAATCATTATGAATCATCTTTATTTTTCAAATAGGATTAATGAATCATTTTGATATTTTAAAAAAATTAATTAATAAATAAATTTTAATATGATAGTACCTAATACTATTGACTTGTTCTTCTATTATGAGTAAGGATGGGTATGAAAGGGGAGCGTCGTATTCATCCGTGTTACGTGGTGTAATCTCTGAGTAATACCTTACCCAGAAACTTAAAAAGAAGACAATGTATGAAAAGATTATTTTATTTTTATGTGTTTTTAGGCTAAAATAAAAATAAAAAATATATAATAATAATTAAAAAAATTAAAAGAACACACAGTAGGTCATGGGGAAAACCTAGTCACAATCGGAGAAGCCGCAGGGACTTGAACCCGAGACTGAAGGGAGAGAGGGGCACACGCTTTCCACTGACCTATGACTTATAGTGCTTCTTTCTTCTCTAATTTTTTTATATATACTTATATTTTACTTTTTTATTTTTTATATATATATATATATATATTGATTTGTTTTTTTCCCTTGTTCCACTATAGAACTATGTGAGTGACATGGATATCAAAGGACTAAATTGGAGCAACATAAACATCAACTTCAACCACCAAGTGACTTCATTCCATAATTATAATTTTTAATTTCCTCTTTAAACTCCTCTCCTCTATAACCTTCTAATTTTTCTTTTCTTTAAACACTGGGCACAATGTTATTCTATGTTGGGGGGTAAAAAGAAAGAAAAAAAAAATACTTTTGTGTGCATAAAAAATGTGTTGAAGCAAAACTTTCTTTAACCTTGAACATGATAATACACATTGCACACTTTGAAATTGAATATCAAATAATTTAGCATGCCTTTATTCTAATTCTAATCCATTTGTAATTTCATGAGTCTAGATTTTGGAAAGTGCGGATGTCTAATGTGATATTTCATCATTTATATTTTCATCCAAATAAAAAAAATCACAATGCACATCCTTTGGATAGTGGGGTATTAGTTTGAGTTCATGGGGTCCCCCAAATAAATAGCATAGGTTTGGTGATCATTTTAGTTTTAATATGAGTATTAAATAAAAAAATAAAAAAACAATAAATTTGTGTGTATAGCAATGAAATGACCTAATGCGTGGCTTTCAGCACTTGGGATCATGACTCCATAGTTTTCTGGCCCAGAGTTAGTAATTTTATCTCTATTTGTGGTAATTTGACTTTCTTTTTGACTGATTTAACTCGAGATGATGCTTGATTGTGTGGGCGTCACTTGGTTCCCTAAGGTCTTTGAGCCTATGAGTCAACGGCAAAGTCTCGCTACATTGGTTGACTCTATTGAGTGCAATTTAAATTATACTTGAAAATTTGAAAAGAAAAAAGAAAAAAAAATTGAATAATCATCTTAATATTAAAACATGGTCCCACCTATCGCTTCCATCATTTCCCCCTTTAATAAAGGTGAACCCCCATGGCTATTGTGATACACAACACATCATCATGCTTAATTGATATTAGATGAAATATGGTGATGAATTTGAACAAATTAATGGGATTTGGATTCTTATATGTTTATGAAAATATCTTGTATTAAAATATTTTTATGGGTTTCATGATTTTTTGGTATAATGGTTTTTGGCGATCACTGTGTATTAAAATATTTTGGAAAAGGGAATTTGAATTTCATATTTTTGAGATATATTTTGCTCGGGACTAGAAAAACTCAAGTAGGGGGGTGTGATTTTCCCCTAAAGTAAGATAATATTCATTGTTAATATTTATAATATTTAGGATATTAATTATTCATAAACATAATTTTTAGTTCATTTTACAATTTGAACATTATTTCACATTATTATTGTAATTCTTTGTTAAAGTGCACTATTACTTGGTACATATTTGAAAATATCCTAAAATAAAAAAATGATCTTGATTATATTTTTATATTTTATTCTCAGGTATACCATTATATAAGTAACAATTCAAGATTTTATATTACTTAATGATTCACATTGGAAGACCACCAAAATGGGCTTCCATGGCAACACATTATGGAAAAAGTAAACTGGACAAAATCCCAATAAAGAGACTATAGGTGCCAGGATCCAAGCCCAATGACTCTAAAATTTTAAATTAAAATATATTACATCATGGGGAACATTTCATCAAACAGTTACAAGAGTTAATTTGTATGTTTTAATGGAGTTCCAAACATCCCAAGTTGAAGATAAAATTTTGGTTCAGATTCTGTGTCCCAGAAAAACAGCCCACCATTTCAACCATATCTCAAAATTAAAAAATAAATTTGGTATGAAACTTTAAATAAAGTTAGGGTACATACTTATATTTATTTTAGTCTTCTATGTACCACTCCAATTAGGCCATATAGAAGCTCATTTAGGCGCTTCTGTTTTGTGAATGCAAGTTATATATCATTTCAGGTCAAGAGTGGAAAAGTCTAAATTCCACAAACATTACACCACTCTAGTCCTACCATACTCAAGTGGGAAGACTTTTAATATTTTAGGCTCTACCCAATACTCTTTAAATGAATATTTAAGGTATTGGTGGTGTATAAGTTTATCATCTTTGAGTTTTGTTTCATTTTAATATTATGCTACCTATTTGATGTTGTAATCGCATTCCTTCAATTGTAAGTTCTTGAATTAACTTATCTTCTTTATAAAAGTTATTCATATTATCTTATTATATTTTTATTATTATCACTTTGATACCCTTTACTCAAGGTTTTAACTCTTTCACACAAAACTTTGTTTAATTATTCACACAACAGTGGAGTGATCATTTTCTTTTCATTATTTTTTTCACTTCTTCAATTCCTCCCTCATGAGTCTATTTCCCGCTTCCATTGATAGAATAGCATAAATAGAGGGCTAACCCACTTATGGTTTGAGCCAATGGAGTATCAAGGGGATTTATTTGATTTTATTTATTACTCCATTAATTTTTAATCACTTCTATTCATTGAGATTTTTATTTGAATATTTTAAAACTCTTTCATCCTTATTGAATTTAAGGTCACACATTTCAAGTGCTAATACATACATTTACCTTGGAGTTCTCAAAACCTTGATCCTATAAGTGTATAGGTGATTATTATTATTTTAGTTTTTTATGAAAACAATAAGTGATGATTTTTTTGATATTATTATAAACCCTTCTCAAATATAAGAAATTGAAATTGTTAAAAAAGAATTCATCTAATCCACCCCAAAGTGATAACCTAGGATCAACTCATTATAATAATTTGAATTCACATAGACCTGTTAGTGTTAATTTAAAACCATATAAAATCAATAAAAGTTGTCCTCTTAATATCCAAAAATAATCCACATAGTTTACATGTTTGTAGGTTACTTTTTAGGTCTCTGTGGATTCGACAACCCAAGATAAACTACAAGAGATCTCTTAACCCTAAAATCTTGGGTAAATTTTGGAAAAAAACACATACCAAAAATCCAAAAAATCCTTTATACTCAAACCATGATATCACTTTATCCTTATATCAGTCTGGAGGTCATTAATACTATCAAACATATCATTATATCCTTATCCCATCATTATGCACATATCATGCGTTTTCTAAACATATTTGAAACACTTTTCATGGTTATTAGTACCATATACTTATATAAAACCAAAATGGGCCAATAAATAGATATTTAAATACTCTGTAATACTATAAAATAGATTCTACAACATTAATCTGGAATCCCATAACATAAACATTAAATCATTCCACTACCTCATTGTCATACTCAACATCGCCAATAGTGATCGCATGTGATTTGACTTTTCCTTGGAATTAATAGGTTGTTGACATCTATCATCATTGATAACCCTTGGATTAGGGAACTGGTTATCATATTACCCATTTCCTTGAACTTGTAGTATTGAAGTGTGGGTGGTTCATTCTCTGTATCCTTTTCTATATTCACATCATTATCTACCTTTTTATATTACTTCCTCACTCAACTGCCTGATGACCTTTTCTCCAAACTTAAAACATTTTCTAGTCCCTTTAAGATAATATCCACCATGATTATTTCCACACATTGAGAATAATTAAACACTCATCTTTTTTTCACCATTGTATTGAAATTTTCCTTTGAACTACATCTTTCATTTTTTTTGTCAAAACCATGAGATTGATATGTAACACCAACTTCCATTTTTACCATGATAGAATAACACACAATCTCTTCATAGATACTAAATTCTCTTATAGATAATTCCCTTAGAATAATTGTTTTTAAGATACAGAATCATCGATCAACTTTACTTTTAGGTTGGATGATAAATCCAGAAGCATACCTTCTAAGTTTTGTAAAATTTTACTCATATGTACCAACATCCAACGGCCCGAAGGCCTTCACATTTTTATTATTATAAATCCACACTTTAATGGAGTAAGGGGGAACCCTGACAGACTTCATGGACTTAAAAGAAACAACACTTGAAGGAAAAAAGAGTAAAACCAAACTAACAACATGGATCTGCCCCTCCCTATCATTTGATCATGATGAAACACTTCACTGTTGCAAGGAATTTTGGCAAACAAGTGTCATGTGTCAAAGCACAGGCCTTATCTGATGGCTGATTCCATACCATCTCAAACAACCAAATCTGTAAAGCTCTAAAAAGGTGAACCACTAGGTCTGAATCCTCCTCTGGGGTCTATTCCATGAAGTCGAGACCGGCTGCACAAACTTCTCCCCTTCAGGATCAAAACATAAAACCATGAAACTTTCACCATTTGTGACATGAACTCCTTAAACCTCATCTAGGGGACTCTTATAGGAGGTTTGGTTGAAAGTACCTTCAGCAGTAGGGCCACAAGGCATACATACATTTAGAAAATTCAATAATAAAAAGGAAATCCAATTTGTGGAAGGACTAACACATCCATGGTGTGATGACCATCGTAGAAAGAACCAATCACTATAGTCAGAAAAAACAATAGCATTGCACAAAACCATCACCGATTAAAAACCTTCACAAACAAGAACAAACCAGCAGGGGAAGCCTATGCCCTACCAATTGATGCACCTTAGATGAAAAACCATCACTGGATGAAGACTCCATCGCACCCAGGACAGCCTCTGAACCCATAGCTGCAGTAGAAACAAACCACAACAAACAAAAAGAGGAATACCAGTGAGAATAAGATCCACACCGAAGACGATGATGAAGTGAAGCCACCATACTCCAATAACCCATTAAAATAGATCCACTCCGGGAGAAGACCGCTACAAAATAACTGAGGAGAAACCCATCACCACCATCGTGCAAGAAGACCGCTGATCCGCCCAAAGAAAAAAAGTGAGATACACGGGTATAACTCCAGACCACAGCAGACTGGAGCTCGACCACGGATTTCACAGCGCCGCCATGGAAGCCGATCCCACCGAAGACCATGAGTCTTTGATGCAATAGAAGCTCGTTGTTGGCTACCACCCATGACACCACCGTAGAACCTGCAAAAACCTCAAAACCATCAGGCTAGAGCCTTTAGTGATACTAAAATTTGGAATCGAACCTCGATGTCGCCATAAGAGGAGGAGAACGCCTTGAACTCACTGAGAACCTAGGAGCAGAGCCGTAGCTGGCCGGGAACTTGTTGGCGATGATGGGGGAACCCTAGCATCACGTGGTGCCCCTTATAGGCCCATATCCACCCCTTCGTATATACCAACAGATTCATCATCCTTTTTATTAATCTCAAGTAAATCTTTTTCCATATTTATTCGAATAATATGAGGAAATTACTTACTAAAAAATAAGTTCTTGAACTACTCACATTCCATGGATTCAATTTTATCTTTCTGCCTTGTATTCTTAATTAGATTTTACCACTGGTCTTCTTCTCCTTCTAAACAATAAAGAGGCAAAATGTATTTTTCATGTTCTGAATAGTGAAGGATGGAAAATATATTTTCAATGGTACTGATCCATTTTTCATCAAAAAGTGGATCATAAGATCCACTAAAAGAAGGTGGATTTTGTCTCCTAAAGTACTCAACAGAATGATGTTCCCCTCTCTGCTCATTTGGAATTCCAGAATGATTCATAGATTGTGTAATTATAGTGATAAGATTTTTCATTCTATCTCCCATAAAATTTGGTAGTTTAGGAGGAAAATTCATGCATTTCACATTGCATTGATCATTAACACAATTCCTTCAGCTTCCATCCATTGTCTGAAATGCAAAAAGAATAGTGTGAGAGGCAAAATTCATACTAGGAAAGAAACATAATCAAGGGGTACTTTCAATCTCCAATATCTTACGTTTAATCCTATTTTATTCATTATTGTTACCATAATTATAGAATTATAACCTATATTTATACTTACCCTTAGTGAAAACCCTAGACACGTCCTTAGAAATATCTCTAGGGATCTTAGTAATGTTTTCACGTCCTAGTTTCCAAAGGTTAACTAAATGTTTTCTCTGATACAAACTATAACGAACCAAGATTTATGTAAATGGACATTACATTTTCTTTTGCAGAAAAATTAATACATTACACAAATATAAATCCAAATACTATATTGGTTTATTGTCTTTATAAACTTGTAACAAAATCTATTAACATGGTGAAAGATCTTCAACATCTCCCATAAAGATCTTCCCCTTCAGTTTTCCTACCTAAAACATTTATTTATATCCTGGGGAAAATAAAAAATAAAAAGGGTGATCTCAAATGATCAGTAATGGTAAACATGTAAAACATCGAAAAAAACATCAACATAAGAATTTAAAAACATTAACATAAATTTTTAATATCAAAATCTTGAGTGATGAAATAAATCTTTTCAGGTTGTAAGGAATAAATCATAAAGGAGCACGAACCATGATAAATTAGAATTGGAAAAAAACATGGAATTGTGGAAAAAACAAAAGCATAGAAAATTATTTCTATATTATCCAAGGCTCATTTTAAAGACCATCATAATGGATAAATTCCATTACCGAACTGACTTCACTCCTTATTCCCACCCTGTATTACTGAACCAGATTTACTTTCCATTCCAGCCCTATATTACTGAACCAGATTTACTATTCATTTCAGTAATGTCTATATCATGATATATAAATAATTAACCAATACATTAGAGGGATATATAGGTCACACCTATCAAAAAATTAAAACTATGCATACGTGTTCCACAAAAAACACAAATCATTCATCATAACATAACCCAAGGAATAAAATGGGTTTCTTAATCATCATTCCATCATAACATAATACATGTAAAACAAATGAATTTCATAAATAGAATTAAATCATAAACATAATCAAATATAAGAATAATATTTATGGAATATTTGAAAAATATCCTTAATATTAGATGGAAAATAATTTTGATAAAACACTTGAAATTAATTCTTGAGGAAAATATCATTTCTTCTTCTAAAACATTTTCTTTTCTCAAAATGTCGCGCAATTTTAAAAGAAAATAATTTATTTGAAAATAACCTAAAAATAGTTTAAATTAATATTCATGGAAATAAGGTGTTATGAAATCATAAAAATTCATTCATGTCATATAAGTTTAAAAAAACATTCTGTTTGTACTTTTTCCGAAAAATTCAAAAAGTACTTCGTACTAAAAATGATAAAAGATTCCTTTCATATCATTTAATAAAAATTAAACAATGGGTAAAATTGACTTTAAATTTTTTTATAATAATATAAATAATATTATATATTTAGGAAACATGTACATGGATGATAAATATATCCCAGTAAATACTTACGTATAAACAATCTCGGATAATACTGAGATTGCGAAATTATCCCATACCTTAGGTACGTTATCTGTTGTATGTATATGAACCTCCTATATAATGATTTAAATAATTAAATTGACTTATTTTAGATTAATATTTATGTTTATGATACCATATATAATCATGTTTTCATCATTTTGGTAATAATATTGCATTATTACTCGTTATTCGGGTATTAACCGCTTCATTTTCTCATGCATGTTTTGTTGAATAAGTTATGGTTATCCTTATTATGTCATGATTATATCATTAAAAAAATGATATTAACATAATATATATAATATTTATTTATTCTTTACATTTATATAATCATGAATTAATGGATATCATGTAGAATTAATTGCATCGCATCGTGGAGACGGAAGGTCGTATGTACGCACGAGCGATGATATAATTCCTTTAATTATGAAATGGTATTGAAGTGGATGGTATATATATTGTTCCAGTATAAATAACTTGTTATAATAATCATATTTAGTTATTATTTCCATCATAATACCCATCCAAGTCAATTGGTGGTGAAAAACATATTACACCACAATGTGGAGATGGTAAGTTATACGTACGCACGCGTGGTGATTTCATTTTTTGTAGGATGGATATAAGGTGGAATATGGTTATTAAATAATATTAATAACATTTAATTATACAATTTATACTATAATAATTAATTTATAATGGAAACAAATCATTAAGAGGAAGTAAAATAATAAATAACTTGAAAAATCGGTAGAGGAGATTACCTCTTCTTCAATGAGCTCCCTCTACATCTCCTCTTAATGGCACTAGAGTTGATTTTTTGAGAATACCAGAACCTCTAGAATTTATTAAGGTATTTTATAATGGAAATGGGTAGGTTATGGTTTATAATTAAGGCTCAAAGTGAATTGAAATTGTGAGGGAGGAAGTGCACTTTTATAATTGAGGTGAGGGGCACATTTGGAATCTCTAAAAAATTATTTTATAATTAAATAAAACCATATCCAAAAAACTTAAAAGTGTCATAGTTTCAAATATTATATGAGATAAGGTTTTTATATTATCAACCAATAAATTATGGATAATTTTTTATGTCAATTTAATCTTTATCATTTTAACTTAACACTTAATTATTCTATTTAATTTTAATTAGGGTAACAATTATTTCAATATTAAAATGGTGACATATTTACTTATTTGATGTAAATTAAATAATAAATAAATAATTGGGATAATTTTAGACCATATAATAATTATTATATATTTTTAAAAAAAATTAAAATTTTTAAATAATTTAATAAAACATTTTATTGACAAAACAATAATAGTGTCAATTTTAACACTATTCAATTCATAGATTTTTAAAAATATCAATATAAGATGTTATAATAAAAAATTATTATATCTATATTAGTTCTATTTAATCTATAAAATTAAATTTATATTCTAATTATTTAAAATTATATTTATTTTAATATTTTTAATAACATTAATTTGATATTTACATTAATAAAGTAATTACTACATCTGTTTTGTGTAATTATTTAATATACTTATATGTTCGGTAAAAATTAAAAATAAAATACTATTATGAATATAAAACTACTATATTTAATTATAATACTTTTAGTTGAATATATATTCTATAAAATCCATCATTAAAAATGTTATACTTATTAAAACATGAATGTGACAAGTTTAACATCACTTTAAATAAAATAATATAAGTGTCATAATATCTTCTATAAGGATCAAAATGGTCAATAACTTGACATTTGGATGATTATAGTCAAGATATACTCTACCAATAATATTTTTTCCAATTTTTGTGTCTTTAAATTGTTATTATAATTTTAATAAAAATTAGTTTATTTATTTTTCATCAATTAAATAATTTATGCATCATCAATATATAAACCTTTAAGTTAATTATTTATTTATTAAAAATTAAAAATAAATTACCATGATAAATAAAAACATTTTAGATTTCAAATTAGTATTTATAGTATAATTTATATTCTATATATCATTATTTTAAAAATGATATATTATTTAAAACATGAATGTGACATCTTTAAGTTTTCATTAAATAAAATATTATAAATACCATTATATCTCCCAAATGGAACCAAAATGTCAAAAAAAAATTAAATATATAAATATGTTTATTAAGTTAAAAAATATCATTTATATTCATTGATACCACCCATTCTTTCATATGTGGACACATAATAGATATTAAAGACAAATAAAATGACACTTTGTGTATTTCTTTGATTTAAATATTATTTAAGTCATTTTAACGGAAAAGTATCCATTAAATGAAATAATTTCGATACTTAAGTGTTAAGGGAAGAATTATAGTAATCAAATAAAAAAAATTCTTTTTTTTTGGTCATTTTATCGTCATTATAATTTTATTTTTAACCTAAATTACCAAATTTACCCTTTACCATGGTAACAAAATTTTCCATGGTTACTATTCATATTGGTCAAAAATAAAATGGGTATAATTAAAAAATTTGGACCTATTGAATCCAAATTAGAAATTTAATTTTAAAAATTCAAAACCATAGAAGTTTCATAATTAAAATTAAAATAGAACCGGTAAAATGTCACGAAAAAACAATTTTTTTGGAAAAATTCCCCTTTTTAAATGGATTTTTTATAGTAAATTCTTGTATAAAACTATTTTCAAAAACAATAATTGGATAAAAATTAACTAATTAAAATTTAAAACTAATAAAAAACATAATTATGTAATGACTTTGAAAGAAAATAAAGTTTTCAATAAAAATAAGTATTTTCGCTATTCATCAAAAAATAAAACTTATCAGAAAAATACCAAAAATTTAATCAAAGTAATTTTTTTATATTATGAATTAAAATAATACATTTATTATGCCAAATTGAATATTAAAAAGTGTCAAACTAGATTTAAACTGGGTGCGCCATCAAAAGGCGTCAAAACTACATTTTTTTTAAAATACATATTTTATCCAAAAAATAATAATATGTGCCTATATCATGTCTTGAAATAATATAAGATGAATTTTAAATGTTATATTGAATATATTAAAAATATTTTTCATTAATAAAATCCATAAATAGTGATTTTATTATTTTATAGACTCACTTATTTTCATTTAAATAGTTTCTGAGAAGAAAGTTAATACTATTCATACCTTCCATTACAATGACTAGGTTATAATATTTCATTGTTCACTTATACTCAATATTACATGAAATTAATTATATAAAAAGAACTTGAAATTGTGTGTAACATAAGCCAAGCATAGTTTTGCGTATACCACAAGCTAAGCCGGTGTTTTATATTGTGCAAGCCTATCTTGGTGCAGCATACAACATAAGACATCAAAGAAATTAAAAACTCTATCTCATAAAAATATCAGGGTGTTATAGATACCAAGACATGTAGAAACATGATATGTGTTCCATCCTTATAACTTTCTTGAGACTTGGTTAGATTGAACACTACACCCCATGACATGTTAGATTTAGTTTTTTCTGGACTAATATGATGAATTGGAATGACTTATGTTATTGGTGTAGTTAATTGACATGGGATTGAACAAACTAAGGATTGGTTTTTTTGTATACTAATGACCATGGGGAATTTAAAATGAAAATTGGTAATTCGATTAATTGACAAAAATAGATTATCATGACATGTGACATGTTGTAATGCATATGGGGCTTATCCTAGACATGTAGCAATTCTTATAGGGATTGGCTCGGACTTGTTGTAATGCTTATAGGGATTTGCCCGAACATGCTATAATGCTTATAGGGATTTTCCTTAACTTTCTAAAATGTGTATAGGTCAATTCTCATTTATACTTTAATGTTTATAGGACTTGACACAGACATGTTGTAATGTTTATAGGGATCTTCTAGGTTCTCTTGTGATGATTTATGGGTTATACCCTAGAGGGGTTGTGGTTATAGTTGGCATGGTTCAATGACATGATCATAGATACCCCTAACTTGGTTCCAAAACAGGTTGGGGATATCATTAGGTGCCAACTAGAAGATCATGGGTTAGTGGATTTATTTCATGGTAGTATTAATTGATGAAATTAATACCCTATTATCACTTTATTTCATGCACTATATATCTCAGAATAGATTAGTTTATATGTGGTGGTGTCAACCTACTGAGTCATACTCACACCTTGAATAGACCATTGTTTGGAACCAGAAAAAATTTCATGGATGCAGGTCTGGACAAGGGAAAAGAAACTTGTTGTTAATTATTTTTGACCTGATGGGTTGGATCTTGGAGATGGGACCGACATGGGGTTTAAGACTGGGGTCTTACATTCTTTATTTGAGTTTTCTTACTCATTTTTTGTTTTGAATTTTATTATGTCATCTAGTTATATTTCAGTCAATCACTACATGATTCTTTTATTATTGGTATGCTGATGTTGTTAATTACTTTTATATAGATGCATGTTGTTGATTAATTTATTTCCTCTATTGTCACTACTCTATTACTATTTTCCACTTTATTAATATTCTATTCCAGAGGGTATAGTCTCCCAACTATATTACTTATGCCCTCAATGTTATTCAATTACCTCTAGTGTACGAGAAGGCATGCCTATAGGTCATGTAGCCAACCTAGCTCGGTCACTTGAGGGTGCACTAGGTTAGGGAAATTATAGTTATAAAATACCCACTTTTATTCTCCATGAGATTTCATTCACTCTTATACAAATCAATGTACATTCCAAAAATATCATCATTTATTATAATTTATTTTTTAACTCTAACTGAATAAACTATTCATTTTATTCTACAAGAGGCTCAAATTCATCTACTTCTCCAACTCAAAATATCTCAATTGAATCTAAAATTAATTTTCCACATCTATATAATAAATATAAAGAACATCATTTTCCTATGTGGAATTCAAATTTTACTTTTAATTATTCTTATAAAATATAATACTTCATAGATGAATTAATCATTGATGAATAAGAAATATTCGACTCAACAATGTCTACCTTATTCTTAAAAACCCATGAAATTAATTTTAGCACATTTTAATTTTTTAGACAAGTTTTCACACTTTAATATTATTCTCTCTCAACTTAAAGATTAGTCTTTTATTCTTGAATGGTAGATCTTAAAATCTTCATGATATTCTGAACATGAATGAAAAAAATAAACATCAAATTTGATTTTAAATTTATTTTGGAATTTCAAATTTGATTTTCTCTTTAAATTAATCCAAAAAAAATCATTTATTTTTTATATTCCTTGAAGATTATATTCTCTGATTTGTTCACATTAAATCATAATAATTTTGTGATTTTTTAATCCACATAGAACATATCTTTCTAACCCCATGTGATTCTAATCTTTAGATATTTAATCATGAACTCCAATTTTCATTCGGCCTTATTCTAAAAACTTTCTAAGTCCAAAACACTTATGTTGCATAGGGTAGTTGTGACATTCTCAAACCTACACTTCCAGATTCGGTGCTAAGAACATAAAATTTACATTTATGGATTTGATACTGATAAATGTGACCCAATTTTTTTTATTTACATCCAACCCTTACAATATCAAGAGTAAATATTGGATCAGTTGCATACCCTATAACATTTAATTTTAGAGTTTCAGAGAATTAGGACAAATGCATAATGATTTGGATTCATAAACAATTGGCTCATAATGATCAATACTATCTACCACTATACATAGATTTTATTATTCTATAATAGGTTATCAACATTATCCATGTGGTATCATTTTAGGAATAATTCATTTAACATATTTCCTCATAACCTACAGAAAAAATAAAAAAGGTGAACTCAAATTCTCAGTAAGGATAAATAAGTGAGATGTCAATGATCATATAAGTATAACATGAAAAAAAGTGTATGGGAAAATGAGCTTATCATTTGAGATAATTAACCTATGAATCAAATATATAAATATTGAATGATGACAAAAAGCTTGGTAGTTTATAAGATTTGAGTCATAAAGTAAGTAAAGAACATGATCCATGAGAATATAACATAGGCATAAAATATTAAATTGTTTCATACACATAAGCATAGAAAATCCATGGGTGGCTACACCTCTTGGGTGGGAAACACCACTATCCCCATTAGAATCTCTTTCCTCATATTGGTATGGGTTCACTCCATAAACCATCATTGTGGTCAAGGTTCACTCTCAAGACAATCATAGGGGATAAACCCCTTACTAAACCAAGTTCACACCCTAATATAGTCTGTCTATCACATGAGATATAAATCATTACCTAATGAATTAGAATGATATATTTGTCCCATAAATCACACAATGAAAACTATACATATGTGTTCCATGGGATTATAAAACATTCATCGTATTAGAACCCATTAAAAGAAATGGGTTTCATAAACATTTCATCATAACATAACCCTTGAAAAAGAAAAAGGTTTCATAAATATTATGTCATCATAAACATAAACCATCCAGAGAAAGATTAAGGATGGTATCATTGGATAATATTACCAGTAAATCATAAGTAAAATCAAATATTTTTATTTTTAGATGGAAAATGAATTTGAATCATCACTTGAAGTAATTATTGAGGAAAATATCCTTTCCATTTTGAAATAATATTTTTAAAAGTCGCACAATTATAAAGGAAATTTTTTTATTTTAAAATAACCTTGTAAGATTATAAAAGAATATTAAAATCATAAATCTGTTATTATGGTGATAAAATTTACTCATTATTTATAAGTTAAAATAATATTCCTTTAGTGTTTTTTCTGAAAAGTCACAAAGAACCCAATTTAGAAAATAAAAAAAAGTTTCTTTTCAAACCATTTTTTAAAAAATAAAACATGTGAAAAATATTTTTAAACAATTATAGGAGAATAATAAAAACAATTTTAAAATTATTTTTAGAACACATGGACTTGAAAGATAAATATTCCCTCATGGATACTTATACATAAACAATCCCAAATAATGATGAGATTGTGAGATAAAATCTTACTACTTTTGTATCTATTGAATCAAAACCCCATGAAAGAGAGAAATTCATATGGATATATATATCCCATAATTTTCATGATTGGAGTCATAAAATAAATTAATGGGAAGTATATACACCACACAAAAAAAACATTTAGGGTATAAGGAATATGTCCCATAGAAATAAAAGTGAGACAACAAACCCATACCACTTTGTAATCAGTTTAATATTATGCCCCATAAATGAATTGAATTTAATAAAACATTACATATCATAAGAATAAATAAATTCATGATATAACATGTCAATTTGGGGTTATATATACCTTATAAAAATATAGGTACATAACTTTAAAATATGCCTCAATGAAAGAAAATTGAGATGAAGTCCCTTACAAATATCATATCATTGAAGTGAGTGTTGCTAAAAATAATAAATTATGTGTATAAAATAAAAATACACATAAAACAGCTATAAATAATACATAATATAATGAAAATTTATTTCAAACATAATCTTAGCATGACATAATTGATGAAGTAGAGGTTTAACCCATATAATGGAAATTGAGTTATGAGTTCCCTTTCCTCAAGTTTGAATTCCTACAAATGTCTTAAAATCTCATGTATAATGCTTTTAAACATGGTATTAATTTATACTAGTGTAATATTAATATTTATAACATCTTATATGATCATTTTATAATATCTTATCACCTGTTAATTAATAATATTTCATTATTTTCACTATCACATGGCTAATTGCCTTGTTTTCTCAGGCATGCTTTGTCATGGAAGTCACGATTCTCTTGGATAGGATATATATCAATCATATATAGAATTACATGAATGTTATAAATATCATATTTAATCATTAAATAAAATTTTATAACCATTCTTGAATGATGACCATGGAAAATGAATCACATTGTGTTATGGAGACGGTAGGTCGTACGTACGCACGAGCGACGGTAAACCGTATATATGCATGTGTGATAATTTTGTTTTTCATAGGATGGATAAAAGGTAGAATATGGTTATCTAATAATCATAATAAAATATCATTATATATATTATATTTTATTTATTAAATTATTATGGAAACAACATATGAAGATAAAGTAGAAGAACAAATAAACTTGAAAGAGTTGGTAAAGACGATCACCTCTTCTTTAGTGGACTTTCTTTAGATCACTTATTAAGAGATCTAGGATTGGTCTTTTGGAAGGAATAGAACCTCTATAACTTATATAAGGATGATGATAAGTGAAATGGCCAGAGGTTGGTTGAGCTACATGGCTTAAAGTGGTGTAAATAAGTGAAGGAAGGGGTGCCCTTTTATATTGAGGTGAGGGTCACTTTTGGAATTTCTCAAATGATTAAAATATATTAAGACTATTATAGATACAAATGACATATAAATGAATAGGGGGTTAATTTTTATACCATATCTCATCCCCTTTGTAATTATTTAATATTTTTATGTTTTTTAAATAATTTATTAAAATATTATATTCATGAAATATCATTATTTTAAATTTTGAAACTATTAATTACTATGACTTTAATAATATCAATACAACAAGATAACTTTGAACCAAATATTTTAATGCATCTGTAATATTTCATATCAATCTTGAAAATTCATGTATCGCCTTAATTAATTCAAAAAAATTGTGAAAAATTGAAAGGAGTAAAAATAGAATTGCAGAGAAATATGAGCATAAAGGAAGAACAAGAATTTAATTATTAATTTCAGTATATCCCTTATATCAGAAGTACACTATACATGGGGGTATTCACTACACATTTATAGTAAGTGTGGTAGGGTAAGTGAAGGGGGGTCGGTGGGGGTGGTTAGACCACCCCCATTGAATATTACAGCCTCCATCAGTAGCTACCTAACACCCCCCTTGGGATGCACACCCCTACCAAGGTAATACGTATTTTTATACTACATCACTAAAAATATTCTCCATAAAAACCCAGTGGGGTAAAGACCTAAATAAATAAAATAGTATAGTCATGTAGACTCCCCCTAAAAGTTATATTGAATTAAAAAAATCAATCTAATCATTCATATATTATGTATAATATTTCTAAAGATAATAGTTGGTAGTTCCTTTATAAATAAATCGACAACACTGTTACTGCACTGAACATATTGCATGTTGATATCTTTGTTCTTCATTAACTCTTGTGTGAAGGAGAAAATTTTTGGTGGTATGTATTTTTTTCTGATCATTCTTGATGAAACCTTCCTTTAATTGTGTGATGCACGCAAAATTATATTTGAATAAAATTATTAGGATAAAATCCCTAGGTCATCCACTTTCCACTCGAATGTGTTTATTCATAGATTGTAACCATACACATTCTCTACATGCTTTATGTAATGCTATCACTTATGCATGATTTGAAGTTGTTGCAATGAGTGTATGATTTTTTGATATCTAAGATATAAAAATACCTCCATATAAGAACATATAAGAAGTTTGTGATCACACATTATAAAGATCAGATAAATTACCTGCATCTAAAAGACCATCCATCTTTCTTTCTAATTTATTAGAATAGAATAAACCCAAATCAATAGTGCCATGAATATAACAAAAAATATTTTTAATTACATTTTAGTGACATCATGTAGGGTATTAACTAAATATTTCTTGAAAAATATATATTAGGATAAGTATAATTAGAAAGATATATTAGTTATTGGATAACACTGAGGTATGGTACTTCTGGACCAACCAACTCCTCATTTTCGTCATAAGGTCAAAATTTACTTTTCTCAATATTTAAATACTAAATATCCATTGGAGTACTTAAAGGATTTTCTTTATTCATGTTAAATCATTTTAAAAACTTTTCAGTGTAATTTTACTGAGGAAAAAATTTACAACTTGGAATATGCTCAATTTGTAATCCAATACAATACTGGGTTTCTCCGAAGTCTTTCATTTCAAATTCATCCATTAAGTTTCTCATTTCTTCATTGATCTCTTTTGGAGTTCCAATGATATTTAAATCATTGACACAAACAACAATGATTGCATATCTGGGTGTTGTTTTATTAATAAAAACACATAAAAATATGGGATTATTTACATAAACTTTATTTAATAAATATTCACTGAAAGGATTATACCAAGTATGCCCATATTGTTTTAATCCAAACTTATATTTCCATAATTTAATTGAATATAAGTCTTTCGTTTTTTATTTCAATAATTCTGGTATTTTGAATCCTTTAGGTATTATCATATATAAACTACTATTAAGTGACCCATATAAATAAGTTATAATAATATCCATAAGATGCATATTATCCTTCTTAGTTACTTCAAGGCTTATTATATATCAAAAATTAATATAATCCATAATAGGAGAATATGTCTCCTCATAATAAATTATGGGTCTCTGATAAAAACCTTATGGGAAAAGACAATATTTGTATCTTACAATCTTGTTTTTCTCATTATGCTTATGAAAAAAAACCCAATTATATCCAATAGTCCTCACCGATTCTGGTGTGGGAATTATTTGTCCAAAAACCCCTTACCTATTAAGTGTATTTAATTCAACTTTCATTTCATTTTTTCATTTATTCCAATCGGCTCATTTTTTACATTACATAAAAGACCTTGGCTCAGGTCTTTATTTTATATATCATCTGAAATATAATATAAAAATATTTCATCAATATTTTTTGCATTACTTCAATTAAATATATCACCTATAGTATAATAATTAAGATATATTTCATTATTTTAAAAACCTTCAGGGTTTTCTATATTCTATGAATTCTCTTTATGATTATCAATATGTGTTTATTTAAGAACAATTAAATTATGTGTTTCTTCGGGAACACACACCTCTATAATGGGGTTTTTAATTACACTCATTCTTTTTATTTTTTAAGGATCTATAATTATATCTAATTGTTCTTCCACACTTCATACATTCTTTTTAGATTTCATTAATATCATTATGTAATTGGGTTCAGAAAATCAATTCTATCCTTCATTTTTGTTGATTTCTGATAACCCCCCTTTCAAGGGATGAGGGGGAACCCTTACAAGGATTGAAGGGTCAGAGATTACAAGGCCCATAGGCTTAGGAGATTACATGACCCGAAGTTCTTAGGGAAATCAACCAGACTATCTACAAGGAACTGCCCCTCCCCAGCATCTGCGTCATGATAGTAGCTATCTACCTTTGCATGGTTGTCTGGCTAGGCTTCCTATGCAAGCACAGGCTGGTACCAATGGCATACACATACCCTATCATTCTGAAAATCCATTTGGTTTTGCTCTGGTGAGGGCACCTGCTCTGAATCCTCTTTTGGGGATGCTCCTTTTTTGTAGTGTGTCTAGGGAAACTGTATGTGACTCGAAGGCCTTGAGGTGGCCCGAGGGCCTTAAAGGTGGCCTGAAATCCCTACTGACCTGAAGTCCTGGGTGGCCCAAAATCCTTAAAAACTTCAAGCCCAAACCGGTGGCCAAGGTAAATAGTTCCAGCTGCTATAGTACCGAACAGTACCTGCTACAGTACCTGCTACAGTGCCTGCTACAATACCCGCACAATGTACAGTTCTGCTATAGTACCTGTACAGTGTACAATCTGCTACAATACCTGTACAGTGTATAGTTCTGCTACAGTACCTGTACAGTGTACAGTTCTGCTACAGTACCCACACAATGTACAGTATTGATATAGTGCTGCTACAGTACCTACTACAGTACTGCTACAGTACTGGAAATATGCCTCTACCTGGTTTTGAACCTGGGTCTTGTGGATGCACTTAAGGATACCTCACCAACTAGGTTGAGGCTCATGTACATAAAATCAATTCTATTGAGTGCATTTATAGCAGGTATGTGTGATTTAGTCACGCCCTTTGAATCAGTAAATGCATCGTATGATGTATTTGATAATTCTTGAAAATTTAAAATCTTTTTTATTTATATCTCACATTTTTGGGTGGGATGATAGAGAAAAGATAACATTTTCACATTCTATTAAATCTCCTCCCTTTACTTATTTTCTCCCCCTAATATTAGGAATACTTCTTTATTGATGTGACAATCAGAAAAAACGTGTTGTAAATACATCACCAGTTTTTAGTTCAACATATTTGATGATGTATGGAGATTCATATTATACATATATTCCTAACCTCCTTTTATGTCCTATATTTATAAATTATGGTGGATTAATTGATACATATACTACAAAACTAATTATTCTTAAGTGGGAGATGCCAAGCTCTTGGACAAAATCCAATGGGATTAGAGAGTGATTATGATATACACTTGGTATAATGTCAATTAATGATGAATAATGAGATATTTCATGACCCCATATGAAGCTTTACATTTTTTTCTCATTATTAATGGTGTATAAATAAGTTGGAGTCGTTTTATTAGTGATTATACTAAAACATTTTGTGTATTCACATGGGCGACTCGATGCTCCACAATAATCCCCATGGCCATACAATAATCATTGAAATCTTGAGAGGTAAATTCTACCGCATTATCTTGCCTTACATTCTTGATGACATAATCAATGAATTCTTCTCTCAATTTAATTATTTGATCAAAAAAATTATGAAAATGCCACATCGCGTGTTGAGAGAAAACATACATGTAACCATATGCTAGATTCATCAATTAATACCATAGAATATTTAAATGGACCATACAATGGATGAATTGTTCCACATGTATCCCCTTGAATTTATTCAAGAAAGGATGGAATTTTAGCATTAATTTTAGCTAGAGATTGCCTCACAATCAGCCTTCCAAGCGAATAACCATCACATGGAATTTTTATTAGTGGAGATATCTTCTGGACCTTTACTGAATGTACATTAGAACTTTAAATTATTTTTCACATCATTCCTGAACCAGGATGAACTAATCAGTACTACCATAGATTAATTATTTGTGTTCTATTATTTACTACCATATGTTTTTTTATTGCACTTATATATGTATAATGCAATATAGATGATAATTTTGGTAGTTTTTCTAGTAAATGACTCTTATTAGATTTATTAATGGTAATGCACATGTAATTTTTATTTCTATCAGATATAGTTTTAGTATCATACTCATGATGGTATATATAATTGAAACTTAATAAGTTTATTTTGTAATATAGGTAAAAATGCATCTCTTAAAAAAATTATGTCCCATTAGGTAAAGAAAAACTCATTTTACCAGCCCTTTCTATAATATTTGTAGGACCTGATATAGTATTTACAATTTTTCTTGTTGGTTTAAAATCAGAAAAATATTTTTTATTCTTAATAATTATGTTTTTTGTTCCAATATCTGCTATATAAATATCTATCTTATTTATATAATCCATTTCAATGCTTAAAAGTAAAGAAAATAATATTATAATAAACATATTGTGAAATTCAAATAATAAAACATCAAAAATATAAAGCATACAAAACAAAACAGCATATCATATATCATAACTACTATAATTTTTATAAATTATTTCTAGCTATTATCTAATAAAATTCACAAGTAAAATCACCCACTTCTAGGTAAGATAAATCATCATTTGGTGTCTTGTTATTCTCAATAAAATTAACCTCTTTTTATTTCCCTTTATAGGATGTCTCAACAAAGTGTGGTTCATTATTATTTTCTTCAAGAGATGCTTTATATAGATTATAAAGATACTATAGGGTTTGAAAAACTCAATACCAATGTCCCTTAGAACCACACATGTATTAGGAATCTTCAGGATTAAAGAATATTACACAATGAGTAAAATAATGGGCAGTACATACACCACTCAAAGGAAATTTTGGCAAATGTAGCATAAAT
Source organism: Viscum album (assembly GCA_963277665.1). NCBI lineage: Eukaryota > Viridiplantae > Streptophyta > Magnoliopsida > Santalales > Viscaceae > Viscum > Viscum album. The sequence continues at coordinate 1,502,265,559 of OY728135.1, forward strand.
CTCATGGGAATAAAAGTGAGATGAAAAATCCCTTGCGAAAACTCGGCAGCCTAACGACGCCACAGAAAACTTACAAAAATCGATTGATGAGATCAAATAGGGTATCTCATCATATTAATATAAAGTTTATAGAAAGAGGAATATAAAAGAACATCCCCCAACATAACAAAGAGAAGCTTAAATGAAGTGACGTAAAGGAGAGTACTTAAAAAGAAAGAGAGAGGTTAGATCTCTTACGAAAATTCGGAAGCCTAACGGTGCCACTCAAAACTTCCAAAATGGATTTATGAGAGAGAATAGGGTCACTCATCACATGAACATAAAAATTATAGTAAGATTAAAATAAAATAACATCCCAATAACAAGAAATGTGAGCTTTAAAAGGAATGACATAAAAGAGTGTACTTAAAAAAGAAAGAGTGGATTAGGATCCCTTACCTCGGGTCCGACTTGACTCAATAGTTCTTTAAAGTCCTGACTAATAAACTTGAGTTAATTTCAACTTGATTAAGAACCTTTTTAAAGTTCATTATTATGTAACCATTTAAGTTAATAATGTTTGTTTTGTCGATATTTGGTTCTTAAGTCGAAAGTGGACTTCTTACAATTACATATTGTTCGTGTGGTCAAAGGTTCTTTATATCCAGAATGAAATTCCTGATTTGGATAGAATATATATCATATATATCCAGCATATACATGTATTTATAATATTACATAATCATTTAGAGGTAATAAATGAAATGCACCGTTCATGGAGGCGGTAAGCCGTACGTACGCATGAACGCTACTTTCATTTCTTTGTCATATTAATGGAATTAAAACTAAATGAGAGGTATGTATATTTTAATTCCAAAATTATATTCATCATTTAGATGTATCATTCATTATATATATCTATTATATACATGTACTTTTAATAGTACATTACATTTGGGGATAAGAAATGAAATGCACCGTTCATGGAGATGGTAAGCCGTACGTACGCATGAATGCTACTTTCATTTCTATCTCATACTTTAATGGAATGAAATAATAATGATATAGAGGTATATAATAATTCCAGTATAGCATCATATATAATAACATTAAATCCATCCTTTATACGTCCCACGTATGGCATTAACGAATCACATCACTTTGAGGGGGCGGTAGTCCGCACTTTCTTAAATGAAGATATCGTGTTTACCCATAATGGAAACCATAAAGGTATTCCCAAAATGAAAAATACAGAAGCATAAGGAAAACATAAACATATTATATATCATATATAAATATAGTTACATCTTAATGGCCACCTTTGAAGGTGTTAAAATAATGTTGAACAATCATCGTTTCAGGAGGCATAAATTCGCCATCCACGGAAACAGTATGTTCGTTAACCATTAGATGAAGGTGTGTGTAAGTGTAGCTCGAATACATATTATAACAACATCCTAGTATATTGAGGATACTTGAGTTGTTACAAAAGAAAAGAATAAAAAGAGTTTAGGGGGTTGGAGAAGCAAAATAAAACAAACAGACTCATGTGAAGACTTTACCTTAAAATCGGGTAACTCCCTTTGGTTTGAGCTCACAGGCTTCCTCAGGAAGACTTCTTCCCAAAGTGAGGCTTCAAGGAGTAATATAGGGAAGTGGAGAGACAAAATGGGCAGGGGTTGTCCGAGCCAAAGGCTTTGGGAGTGTGGTTAATGAGGTAGAGGTGGGGGCCTTTTATAAGAGGAGAGGAGGGGCACTCTTGGAAAGTAAAGAAATATTACTTTATTTGAAAATTATTTTCGGATTTAAATGGTCTCACATTGATATAATTCGAGGATAAGGTGATAAGGGTTCGAAATCTACCCATCCAATAGGTTTTGGACATGTGTAGGTTTTAGATATTACATTATCTTTCTATTTTATTTAAATCGTTAAATAATAAGGTCATCGCTGCATCATCATGATGTCATAAATAATTTAATTTATTTAAAGTATAAAAATTATAAGAAAGATACTATAATGTATGAAATCGTTTTATCTTTCCAATGACTATTTATAATCAAAAATCTGATCTTTATAACCTCATGTAAAAATTGTTTTCGTAAAAAATATGATGTTTGTGTCATTTTTACTTTTACATTAAATAAAAAGTTATTTATGTCATTTCCCAACCAAAGTGGCTCCATGGGGTCCCCAAGTTGACCCATGGCTTTTCTTGGTCTTCCATGACACAACCAATGAGTGTAGGACATGTGTCAAGCTCATCTCATTTTATTAAAGCATTATTTTTACCTTAAACTACACTAATTACCACTAATCGCGATTAAAAACTTAATAAGTTACTATTCACCAAAAAATTATTTTAATCTCATTGAACCACATTTTACTTCTTAATGAAAACCATGTATGTCGGATTTTTGAAATTCAAAACACAATGATGGCAAAATTTCATTTAAACGGAAAATCAGTTTTTATAAGTACCACTTAGTGGTTTCACTATTCATCAAAAATTGAAGTTTTTCAGAAAATTACCAAAATTTCACCCTAAGCTATATTTGATATTACGAATACAAAAATGAAGTCTATTTTTCAAAATTAAAAACATATAAGTCACATTAATTAATTTAATAATTAATTCCCGCTGTCATGACAAATAGCGTGTTTTTATAAAACAATAAGTATCAAAAGATTGACACCAGTTTAAGTCTAATTTCAAAGTGAAATTGATTCCAATGACCACCATTGGATTAAATGGTAAAAATATATTCAGATTACACATTAAGACCAATTCAAAAGATAATCTAATCATATAAATAAATTAGATTAATAAGAGGTTTTGAATTAAAATACAACATTTTACACTATTCATTAAAAAAATGAACTTTATCGGAAAGATACCAAAAATTTACACAAAGTAAATTTTGATGTCCTTATTCTAAAGAAGAGTTATATTTGGTCCAATAGAATTTATAAGATTGATCAAAACTATATTTAATGACGGTTCGCCGTCAAAAGGTGATAAGTGAACCCTTAGTTAAAATTAGGGTATAAATGCCTAAAATTGAATTCTTTCCGTATTTTAAGCCTTTATATTTTATTGGATAAATGTAAAAACATTTAACAAACATATATAATCATATTTTAGTTATTTCTATCCATTCCCGCCAGTACAACGGCTACGTGTTAACTAAAATTTAAAATAATATTATTTTATTACTAGTGTGCAACGTACGATTTCAAAGAAACTCTTTGTTGCGTATTGGGTGCGCCATCGAGCATTGCATCCCATTTAAAGTAATATTAATATTTGATTCACAAATATGGATAAATATAAAGATGTTATAATCTTTATTTACCCGGGGTGTTACATCCTTCCCCCCTTTTGGGAATTGCGTCCTCGCAATTTTAAAATTGGGCTTGGAAACATCCTTGAAAGCCCCACATCGAAAAAGGAGTAAATTAAACTATCACTTTAAAAGAAAGAAAGGGGAGTATAGAGGTCACCCAACATAACCCATACTTGGATTCCATGTAAGAAAACATGGACATGGAGGGTAAAACCAAGGGTTATGTTCTGAGGGAGAGTGATAGAAAACATGTTTAGGAGAAAGTTAACCACAAGAAAATCACAAACTTGTGATGGGTTAAAAGGTATTTGATTCCCCAGTTGGAAAATTTAATAGACAAAATTTTTCTTTTAAGTTACTTTTCATTGAGGAATTTATTTCTGATCTTAAGGAAACATACTTACTTGTCATGTTGACTTTCAACTCTTTCTAGGTTTCTTACACAAACTCATAATAGCATACCTTGATCATGGCGTCCACTTGGTTTCATCGTCATCTTGTTCATGTAGGTAGAAGTCCCATGCATTACAACAATGATTTAGAGATCCTTCAAAATCATTTGCTTCCTCCATCCAAGTACACCTCGTACAACATGGGTCATATGGGTGTTCACAGAAAAATAGTTTTGGAAAATAATCATGTATGACATATAATTCCAAAATATCTGATAAAACATGATTTCTATAAAATAGTCGGACCGAAATTGAGTTGAAACTTTCTATTATTGGTCCTTTTAAAATAGCATAAGTATGTGATGTGAGACTATATTTTAAAAGCAAATATAAATAGGTTGCACAAGGGTCGCCTTCCTCAACACCTTTTTTAAAATCATAATATGCTTCAAATTCTTGTGATAAGGTAAAATATTTGAAAATACCTTGATAATATTTACCTTTCTTGAAAATATGAGAATATTGTGAAAATAGTATTTGTCTAAAAACAACCAATGATCCACGATGATAACGAGGTATAGTGGAGGTGTTTGATATCTTAAACAACTGCTTGCAAGTGAGTTGTATGCTAGAAAAAGTTTCACAATCATCCGAAGATGACTTTGCAATAATTATTGCAAGCATGTCATCAGGAAGAGATAGGAAGGTCGTTTGAGATCCTTCTCCTTCCATTCGTAACCGACTTTACTTGACCTGAAAAAAAGTTATAAAACAAGGATTTAACTAAAATAATAGATATAGGGACTAATCATGTGTCTCACAAGAACTCCTAATCCCTAAAGTTGTCTAAATCGACCTTTGATAAAAACTATAAGGCCCCAGCCTTAAACCTTACTTAATCTTGAGTTATTACAAGATTACACATTGAGGATCTTTTCGGGTTTAGAGTTTTAGAGAATTAGATCATAAAACTTTCATTACATTCCACATATAAACAAAGTGGTTACATAAATATAGTATTCTACATTCCCATCAATGGAAACATATTTAAAATAAACATGGATTCTTTCTTGACACTTCCTTGACACTATCATCATATCATGTACCTTTCCCTTGACCTGTGGAAAACATTTCAAAAAAACTTGGGATGAGCATAAAAAGCTCAGTAAGGGATATAAAAATATGGAAATGAAACATGGATACATATATACATAAGGATGAGATCATACTTTACCCATAAAACATAAGCACTTTAACATACCTCATCAAATCATGAATAAATCATAGAAATCATAAGACATAAAGGTAACTTGAGGCATTCATAACATTCTTACGTAGGGAGTAACCCTCTTGGTTACGTTTGGAATACCCATCACAGTATATTCCCTAAATATCTTCGGAGAAACCTTAACGTTTCACTCCTTCGTGTTACCCAATGCATTGGAGAGCTATATCGGGCTCACCCGCCCTTAGTTTATCATAGAACCACCCGTCTTCATAATAATGCCCAAGAACCTCAACATAATCGTATAACATAAAACATGCATAAAGGAAACATAACATTCCCACCTTTCAATCACAAGATATCAATACAACACATTGATATAAAAACATTATGAAAACCATTTTCAATACCAAAATAAAAGAAAATTAAAACATGGTATTTATTTTTCTTTTAAAAAGAATGTATGGCTTGTAGAGGAAGCCGAAACTCAAATAACGGTCACGACGGTGGAGAAGTCGTTGTCACCGCATACGTACGACAAAAACATTCCCTTTTGTCATTTAGTAAACGCTTCATATAAAAAATATTCCTTTTGAATAAAACTAAAAGTCAAAGGGGTTTATACACCATATAAAAGAAGGTTGTGTATAAAATAAAATATGCCTCAATGAAAGGAGATTGAGATGAAGTCCCATACCTCGAGTCCGACTTGACTCGATCGTTCTTTAATGTCCTGAATAATAAACTTGAGTTAATTTCTACTTGCTTAAGAACCGTTTTCAAGTTCATTATTCCTTTTATATCACTTATTGCCATGTCCTGAACACTATGTCATTATTTAAGTTAATAGCGGTCGTTTTAACAATCATTGGTACTTGAGTCAAAAATAAGCCCTTTATAATTACATGTTGTTCATGTATCCATTATATCCAGAATGGTATTCATGATTTAGATAACTTATATGTCATATATATCCAGTACATGCATGCATTTATAATATTACATAATCATTTATAGGTAAGAAATGAAATGCACCGTTCATGGAGACGGTAAGTCGTACGTACGCATGAACGCTACTTTCATTTATATTTTGTATTTTATAGAATGGAATCATAATGATATAAAGGTATATTATAATATCATATATAATATCATAGTTCCATCCTTTATACGTCCCATATATGGTATTTAACGAATCAAATCACTTTGAGGGGGCGGTAGTCCGCACTTCCTTAAATGAAGATATCGTGTTTTCCCATAATGGAAACCATAAAGGTATGCCCAAAATGAAAAATACAGAAGCTTAAGGAAAAAATAAACATATAATATATCATATATAAATATAGTGACATCCTAATCGCCATTTTTGAAGGTGTTAAAAGAATGTTGAACAATCATTGTTTCGGGAGGCATAATTTCGCCATCCACGGAAATAGTATGTTCGTTAACCATTAGATGAAGTTTTGTGTAATTGTAGATCGAATCCATATTATAACAACATCCTAGTATATTTAGGATACTGTATTTGTTACAAAAGAAAAGAATAAAAAGAGTTTAGGGGGTTGGAGAAGCAAAATAAAACAAACAGACTCATGTGAAGACTTTACCTTAAAATCGGGTAACTCCCTTTGGTTTGAGCTCAAAGGCTTCCTTGGGAAGACTTATTACCAAAGTTAGGCTTCAAGGAGTAATAAAGGTAAGTGGAGAGACAAAATGGGCAAGGTTTTTCCAAGCCAAAGGCTTTGGGAGTGTGGTTAATGAGGTAGAGGTGGGGGCCTTTTATAAGAGGAGAGGAGGGGCACTCTTGGAAAGTAAAGAAATATAACTTTATTTGGAAATGATTTTCGGATTTAAATGGTCTCACATTGATATAATTCGAGGATAAGGTGATAAGGGTTCGAAATATACCCATCCAATAGGTTTTGGACATGTTTAGGTTTTAGATATTACATTATCTTTCTATTTTATTTAAATCGTTAAATAATAAGGTCATTGCTGCATCATCATGATGTCATAAATAATTTAATTTATTTAAAGTCTAACAATTATAAAAAAATTACTATGATGTAGGAAATCGTTTTAGCTTTCCAATGACTATTTATAATCAAAAATATGATCTTTATAACCTCATGTAAAAACTATTTTCGTAAAACATATGATGTTTGTGTCATTTTTACTTTTACATTAAATAAAAAGTTATTTATGTCATTTCCCAACCAAAGTGGCTCCATGGGTTCCCCAAGTTGACCCATGGCTTTTCTTGGTCGGCCATGACACAACCAATGAGGGTAGGACATGTGTCAAGCTCATCTCATTTTATTAAAGCATTATTTTTACCTTAAACTACACTAATTACCACTAATCGCGATTAAAAACTTAATAAGTTACTATTCACCAAAAAATTATTTTAATCTCATTGAACCACATTTTACTTATTAATTACAACCATGTATGTCGTATTTTTGAAATTCAAAACACAATGATGGAAAAATGTCATTTAAACGGAAAATCAGTTTTTATAAGTACCACTTAGTGGTTTCACTATTCATCAAAAATTTAAGTTTTTCAGAAAATTACCAAAATTTCACCCTAAGCTATATTTGATATTCCGAATTCAAAAATTAAGTCTATTTTGAAAAATTCAAAACATATAAGTCACATTAATTAATTTAATAATTAATTCCCGCTGTCATGACAAATAGCGTGTTTTTATAAAACAATAAATATCAAAAGATTGACACCAGTTTAAGTCTAATTTCAAAGTGAAATTGATTCCAATGACCACCATTGGATTAAATGGTAAAAATATATTCATATTACACATTAAGACAAATTCAAAAGATAATATAATCATATAAATAAATTAGATTAATAAGAGGTTTTGAATTAAAATACAACATTTTACACTATTCATTAAAAAATGAACTTTATCGGAAAGATACCAAAAATTTACACAAAGTAAATTTTGATGTCCCGATTCTAAAGAAGAGTTATATTTGGTCCAATAGAATTCATAAGATTTATCAAAACTATATTTAATGATGGTTCGCCGTCAAAAGGTGATAAGTGAACCCTTAGTGAAAATTAGGGTATAAATGCCTAAAATTGAATTCTTTCCGTATTTTAAGCCTTTATATTTTATTGGATAAATGTAAAAACATTTAACAAACATATATAATCATATTTTAGTTATTTCTATCCATTCCCGCCAGTACAACGGCTACGTGTTAACTAACATTTAAAATAATATTATTTTATTACTAGTGTGCAACGTACGATTTCAAAGAAACTCTTTGTTGCGTATTGGGTTCTCCATCGAGCATTGCATCCCATTTAAAGTAATATTAATATTTTATTCACAAATATGGATAAATATAAAGATGTTATATTCTTTATTTACCCAGGGTGTTACATCTTTCCCCCTTTTTGGGAATTGCGTCCTCGCAATTTTAAAATCGGGCTTGGAAACATCCTTGAAAGCCCCTCATCAGAAAAGGAGTAAATTAAAATATCACTTTAAAATAAATAAAGGGGAGTATAGAGGTCACCCAACATAACCCATACTTGGATTACATGTAAGAAAACATGGACATGGAGGGTAAAACCAAGGGTTATGTTCTGAGGGAGAGTGATAGAAAACATGTTTAGGAGAAAGTTAACCACAAGAAAATCACAAACTTGTGATGGGTTAAACGGTATTTGATTCCCCAGTAGGAAAAGTTAATAGACAAAATTTTTCTTTTAAGTTACTTTTCATTGACGAATTTATTTTTGATCTTAAGGAAACATACTTACTTGTCATGTTGACTTTCAACTCTTTCTAGGTTTCTTACACAAACTCATAATAGCATACCTTGATCATGGAGTCCACTCAGTTTCATTGTCATCTTGTTCACATAGGTAGAAGTCCCATGCATTACAACAATGATTTAGAGATACTTCAAAATCATTTGCTTCCTCCATCCAAATACACCTCGTACAACATGGGTCATATGGGTGTTCATAGAAAAACAGTTTTGGAAAATAATCATGTATGACATATAATTCCAAAACATCTGATAAAACATGATTTCTATAAAATAGTCAGACCGAAATTGAGTTGAGACTTTCTATTATTGGTCCTTTTAAAATACCGTAAGTATGTGATGTGAGACTATATTTTAAAAGCAAATATAAATAGGTTGCAAAAGGGTCTCCTTCCTCAGCACCTTTTTTAAAATCATAATATGCTTCAAATTCTTCTGATAAGGTAAAATATTTGAAAATACCTTGATAATATTTACCTTTCTTGAAAATATGAGAATATTGTGAAAATAGTATTTGTCTAAAAACAACCCATGATCCACGATGATAACGAGGTATAGTGGAGGTGTTTGATATCTCAAACAACTGCTTGCAAGTGAGTTGTATGCTAGAAAAAGTTTCACAATCATCTGAAGATGACTTTGCAATAATTATTGCAAGCATGTCATCAGGAAGAGATAGGAATGTCGTTTGAGATCCTTCTCCTTCCATTCGTAACCGACTTTACTTGACCAGAAAAAAACTTATAAAACAAGGATTTAACTGAAATAATAGATATAGGGACTAATCATGTGTCTCACAAGAACTCCTAATCCCTAAAGTTGTCAAAACCGACCTTTGATACCAACTATAAGGCCCCAGCCTTAAACCTTACTTAATCTTGAGTTATTACAAGATTACACATTGAGGATCTTTTCGGGTTTAGAGTTTTAGAGAATTAGATCATAAAACTTGCATTACATTCCACATATAAACAAAGTGGTTACATAAAGATAGTATTCTTCATTCCCATCAATGGAAACATATTTAAAATAAACATGGATTCTTTCTTGACACTTCCTTGACACTATCATCATATCATGTACCTTTCCCTTGACCTGTGGAAAACATTTCAAAAAACATGGGATGAGCATAAAAAGCTCAGTAAGGGATATAAAAATATGGAAAGGAAACATGGGTACATATATACATAAGAATGAGATCATACTTTACCCATAAAACATAAGCACTTTAACATACCTCATCAAATCATGAATAAATCATAGAAATCATAAGAAATAAAGGTAACTTGAGGCATTCATAACATTCTTATGTAGGGAGTAACCCTCTTGGTTACGTTTGGAATACCCATCACAGTATATTCCCTAAATCTCTTCGGAGAAACCTTAACATTTCACTCCTTCGCATTACCCAATTCATTGGAGAGCTATATCGGGCTCACCCGCCCTTAGTTTATCACGGAACCACCCGTCTTCATAATAATGCCCAAGAACCTCAACATAATCATATCACATAAAACATGCATAAAGGAAACATAACATTCCCACCTTTCAATCACAAGATATCAATACAACACATTGATATAAAAACATTATGAAAACCATTTTCAATACCAAAATAAAAGAAAATTAAAACATGGTATTTATTTTTCTTTTAAAAAGAATGTATGGCTTGTAGAGGAAGCCGAAACTCAAATAACGGTCATGACGGCGGAGAAGTCATTGTCGCTGCATACGTACGACAAAAACATTCCCTTTTGTCGTTTATTAAACGCTTCATATAAAAAATATTCCTTTTGAATAAACCTAAAAGTCTAAGGGGTTTATACACCGTATAAAAGAATGTTGTGTATAAAATAAAATATGCCTCAATGAAAGGAGATTGAGACGAAGTCCCATACCTCGGGTCCGACTTGACTCGATCGTTCTTTAATGTCCTGAATAATAAACTTGAGTTAATTTCTACTTTCTTAAGAACATTTTTTAAGTTCATTATTCCTTTTATATCACTTATTGCCATGTCATGAACACTATGTAATTATTTAAGTTAATAACGATCGTTTTAACGATCATTGGTACTTGACTCAAAAATAAGCCCTTTATAATTACATGTTGTTCATGTATCCATTATATCCAGAATGGTATTCATGATTTAGATAACATATATGTCATATATATCCATTACATTCATGCATTTATAATATTACATAATCATTTAGAGGTAAGAAATGAAATGCACCGTTCATGGAGATGGTAAGCCGTACGTACGCTTGAACGCTACTTTCATTTCTATTTCGTATTTTATAGAATGTAATCATAATTATATAAAGGTATATTATAATATCATATATAATATCATAGTTCCATCCTTTATACGTCCCATATATGGTATTTAACGAATCAAATCACTTTGAGGGGGCGGTAATCCGCACTTCCTTAAATGAAGATATCGCGTTTACCCATAATGAAAACCATAAAGGTATTCCCAAAATGAAAAATACAGAAGCTTAAGGAAAACATAAACATATAATATATCATATATAAATATAGTGACATCTTAATGTCCACCTTTGAAGGTGTTAAAGTAATGTTGAACAATCATCATTTCGGGAGGCATAATTTCGGCATCCACGGAAACAGTATGTTCGTTAACCATTAGATAAAGGTGTGTGTAAGTGTAGCTCGAATACATATTATAACAACATCCTAGTATATTGAGGATACTGGAGTTGTTACAAAAGAAAAGAATAAAAAGAGTTTAGGGGGTTGGAGAAGCAAAATAAAACAAACGGACTCATGTGAAGACTTTACCTTAAAATCGGGTAACTCCCTTTGGTTTGAGCTCACAGGCTTCCTCAGGAAGACTTCTTCCCAAAGTGAGGCTTCAAGGAGTAATATAGGTAAGTGGAGAGACAAAATTGGCAGGGGTTGGCCGAGCCAAAGGCTTTGGGAGTGTGGGTAATGAGGTAGAGGTGGAGGCCTTTTATAAGAGGAGAGGAGGGGCACTCTTGGAAAGTAAAGAAATATTACTTTATTTGAAAATGAGTTTCGGATTTAAATGGTCCCACATTAATATAATTCGAGGATAAGGTGATAATGGTTCGAAAGCTACCCATCCAATAGGTTATGTACATGTGTATGTTTTAGATATTACATTATCTTTCTATTTTATTTATATCGTTAAATAATGAGGTCATCGCTGCATCATCATGATGTCATAAATAATTTCATTTATTTAAAGTCTAAAAATTATAAACAAAATACTATGATGTAGTAAATATTTTTAGCTTTATAATGACTATTTATAATCATAAATCTGATCTTTATAACTTCATGTAAAAATTGTTTTCTTAAAACATATGATGTTTGTGTCATTTTTACTTTTACATTAAATAAAAAGTTATTTATGTCATTTCCCAACCAAAGTGGCTCCATGGGGTCCCCAAGTTTACCCATGGCTTGTCTTGGTCGGCCATGACACAACCAATGAGTGTAGTACATGTGTCAAGCTCATCTCATTTTATTAAAGCATTATTTTTACCTTAAACTACACTAATTACCACTAATCGCGATTAAAAACTTAATAAGTTACTATTCACCAAAAAATTATTTTAATCTCATTGAACCACATTTTACTTCTTAATGACAACCATGTATGTCGGATTTTTGAAATTCAAAACACAATGATGGCAAAATTTCATTTAAACAGAAAATCAGTTTTTATAAGTACCACTTAGTGGTTTCACTATTCATCAAAAATTGAAGTTTTTCAGAAAATTACCAAAATTTCACCCTAAGATATATTTGATATTCCGAATTCAAAAATGAAGTCTATTTTTCAAAATTCGAAACATATAAGTCACATTAATTAATTTAATAATTAATTCCCGCTGTCATGACAAATAGCGTGTTTTTATAAAATAATAAGTATCAAAAGATTGACACCAGTTTAAGTCTAATTTCAAAGTGAAATTGATTCCAATGACCACCATTGGATTAAATGGTAAAAATATATTCAGATTACACATTAAGACCAATTCAAAAGATAATCTAATCATATAAATAAATTAGATTAAGAAGAGTTTTTGAATTAAAATACAACATTTTACACTATTCATTAAAAAAATGAACTTTATCGGAAAGATACCAAAAATTTACACAAAGTAAATTTTGATGTAACGATTCTAAAGAAGAGTTATATTTGGTCCAATAGAATTTATAAGATTTATCAAAACTATATTTATTGACGGTTCGCCATCAAAAGGTGATAAGTGAACCCATAGTGAAAATTAGGGTATAAATGCCTAAAATTGAATTCTTTCCGTATTTTAAGACTTTATCTTTTATTGGATAAATGTAAAAACATTTAACAAACATATATAATCATATTTTAGTTATTTATATCCATTCCCGCCAGTACAACGGCTACGTGTTAACTAACATTTAAAATAATATTATTTTATTACTAGTGTGCAACGTACGATTTCAAAGAAACTCTTTGTTGCGTATTGGGTGCGCCATCAAGCATTGCATCCCCTTTAAAGTAATATTAATATTTGATTCACAAATATGGATAAATATAAAGATTTTATATTCTTTATTTACCCGGGGTGTTACACTTATACATGGTGAAATTGTAATCACTGAATCTTTTATAGTATTGGAAGTGTAAAGTATTCCATTTATCACGAGTCGCGTAAAGAATAACATCTTTTTGATGATCATAACTCTCTTTTAAACTCTTCCTGAGCTTACTCGGATCTCTTTATATAAGTTATTTACACATCAATCCCTCATCGATATGTCATATGAGGAATATCATTACCTTTTCTTTATTTTTGAGGGTTTCTGAATTATTTTCATTAATTGTTTCTGTGACATCCATCGATTTGAGATTCATTTTAACATCACTTTTCCATGGAATTGAATTACTATTGGTAATATCAAGAGTAGTGAATTTTATTTTCATGATATTTGGCATGATGATAACTAGGAGAGAGAGAGAGAAGAATAAAAACTTTATTCTTACACAAAATAAGAATACAAAAATAATTTAAATTTGGGTAAAAGAAAATAAAACGGTATAAAAAACATTAAATCAGGTTAATATTATTATTTAATATATATATATGTATCCCAAATTAATATGTTAATAAATATTTCATGTGGGAATTTGAAATAAATAAATAAATTCATTTCTTTACTCATTTAAAACATTCTTGAGTGTACTAATTTATTTATTATATCGTCCAATTAGGTAGTGAAAAATATAAAAATTAAAACCGTCTGAATAGGAGGAAACCCACCTTTATGGAGGTAATTAAATAAATTGTATAAGTTTTCCAATCTGGTGGTAAATAAATAATATTCTATAAATAATTATAACCTTCCAACCAGGTGGTAAAAATAAGGTTTAAGATAAAAAGAATAAATAATTAGAACCATCCAACCAAGCGGCAAGAATAAAAATAAAAATATAACTTTCTCTCTTTTGAGAATTAATGCTGATAACATGTTGAGAAAAAAAATAAATGATTAAAAATAGAAAAGTATATATATATATATATGGGCATAAAGGAAGAACAACAATTTTATTATTACTTCTGGTATCTTCCTTCTACCAGTAGTACATCATCTAGGGGATGCACTTCCCTTTTATAGGCAATGCAACAAGGTAGATTAAGGGGGATTGGTGGGGGTGGGAATACCAGCCCCATTGAAGACTGTATCCACCATCAATTACTGCCTAATAAAATTATATTACTTTTAATATTTTCAATATCAATTATTTGATATTTCCATTAATTGAATAATTACTACATCGGTGTTGTGTAAGAATATAAGGAGATGATTTCTTCACTAAAAAATAAAAATAAATTTACATGATGTAGATAAATATTTTATATTTTAAAATAATATTTATAGTTGAATATATTCTAAATATAAAACCATATTAAAAATATTATACTTATTAAAAACATGAGTGCGACATGTTTGACTTTTCATTAAATAAAATATTATAAAGGTCATAATCTTATCCACATGGATCCAAAATGTCATAAATTTGACCCTTGGATTATTATACTCAATATATACTTATAAAATAAGATTTAGGTAAGTTTTTGGGTCATTTAATAGTTCTTATCATTTTATTTTTAACCTTTAATTTTTTGATTTACACTTTAATGCGATAACAAAAAAATTGCTAAGTTTACTATTCACAATGACAAAAAATAAAAGGGTATTATTTAATAAATTTGGACCTCATGATTCCAAATATATAATAGATTTTTTTTAAAATGAAAAAATAATAATTTTAATAATTAAATTTAAAATAAGAGTTTAAAAACGCAATGAAAACCCTTTTTCCATAAAAATACCCTTTTAAGTATAAAAGTGTTTTAATAATAAATTAAACTAATAAATTGATTGTAATGAACATAATTGGGTTATAAATAATATAATATAAATAATTTTACTTTTAAATACTTTTAAAATAAAAATAAACAATTCAAATTGTTAAAAGTAAAATATATTTTTCAATAAAAATGGCATTTTTACTATTCACTGAAAAATATAACTTTTCTAAAAAATCTAAAAAATTACCATAAGATAATTTTGATATTATGATTTTGAAAATGATATTATTTTTATGAAATACAATTTATATACATTCCATAATTTAATTATAATATTTTCTCAATAAAAATAATTTTTGAAGAAAACATATTTCTGAAGAATAAAATAACATTACTGAAAATTGAGTACTTATTTTGTAATCATTAATCAATAAATTTGTATTTATTATGTTATATATATATATATCATAAATTGGTTAATACTATTCATAACCACTAATTTAACAGCTAGACTATAATGGTCTCATAATATTTTAATAATATTACGTGGTTTATTTAAACTCACTCTTGCATGCAAATTAAGCTATCGAAGAAATAAAATTATTTAAAGAGAATTTTTTCATAAAAATATCAGGGTGTTACATTCTCCCTTCCCCCTTAATAATTTTTTTCCTCATAATTTTTTATCGATAATTAAAGGTTTTTTTATTTGAAAATTTCTTTGTGAAAACCCACATCACAATAAGGGATCATAAAAATTCCTCCCAAATAAAGAGAAAGGGAAGTACGAATTTCATCTTGGATTAAACATACTAGGTCTTCAAATAGAATAACATTAGTGGTAATTGAAGTAATGTCCAAATATCATTGATCATAAGAAATTGAATGATCCTAATAAATTTAACAATCACAAAATCATAAACCACATATTTGGAACCCAAAAATCGTTAGCACATTATAATATGATTCCTTAAAAATAATAAACCTTCATATGTGGACAACTACTTTAATCTCCAAAATTCAATAATTATACTCAAAGTTCAATATAGATCATTCAATAAATGACTATCCTTAAAATTCATCAATATATTCTAGACAAATATTGAAACCCAAAAATCATATTGATTTTATCACATAGTCTTCCAAGATAAATTTAGTATTTATCTCCCAAAAATGTATATTTACTAAACATACAATCTCCAAGACACACTAACCATTCCCAAAAATAACATGAATCACCATAAATCCACAATAAAATAATATATTCCTCTAAAATAAAATTCAACCTTTATTTTAGTAAATAAAATTCCATAATATTCTACTTACCTTAATCATATAGAATTCCTAAAATAGTGAAAATATTTTGAAATAGCATTAATCACCAAATCAATTTCCAATCCCAGGGTTATTTATATGGAAAAAAAATTTGTTCCCAAAATGAACATAACCTTTATCTGTTAGATCATTTAAATAAAGGAAAACAATTTCATACTTACCAGGACATCACTTTGACCAATGGTAGTTGATGCACCCTTATCATCCTTCAGGTGTGGGTTCAAGCCTCACAGCCTTAAGAGATGCGATGGGTTGTCACCCGACCTATGGGTTGTCCTTTTTATAAAAAAAATATAAATATAATATTTATACATTCCCAAAAATATGATAAAAATACTCAAAATAACCTTGATAGATTTAACATTAAAGAAAACTTTTAACCATAAAGGTTGTCTCACACGTTTCATTTTGTATCCCCAAAAATGTAATAACTCATAATTACCTCAAAATAAAAGATCATATAAACACTAAAGGTTATATATACCTTAAATTTTATTTACAAAAAATGAAAAGGTAATTCATTCTCAAATAAAAATTTTACATGATAAACTTAATGTTTACATATACCTCAAACTCAATAAAAACATCTTCTAAAAATATCATTAGCCACCTTTAAATTTCATCCCTTAAAAACTCAAAATTGGGTTACTAATACTATAAACTTATGATCAACCTCAAAATTATATCATTATGATGATATATATAACTCTTAAGATAATCTCACATGAAAACATCCTAATCTTCAAAGTTATATAAACCCTGCTTTGATACCACCTGTAATAGCCCTGAACCTGCACTTCCAGATTTAGTGAAAAAAACATAAACTTTAAATTTATAGATTTGATACTAATAATTGTGACCCAATTTTTTTCTTTACATACAAACCTTACAACATCAAAAAGAAATATTGGATCAATTTCATACCCTTTGACCTTTTAGATTTATAGTTTTCAATCATTCTAATAAACACTTAACGACTTGGATTCATAGATAACTTTCTCATAAAGATCAACATTATCTCCCACTATACCTATATTTTCTTATTTCACAACAGGTAATCAACATCATCCATGTTTAATACTTTTATTCATAATTCATTTAACATGTTTCCTCATAACCCGAGGAAAAATAACCATAATAAGGGTGAGATCAAATGCTTGGTAAGGGTAAATAAGTGAGATATCAATGATAATATAAGCAGAACATGAAAACAATTATATGGTAACATGATCTTATCATTTGAAATAATTAACCTAAAAATAAATAATCTTAGTCTTAAGTGATTACATGAATATTTATAGTTAATAATATTTTATTCAAAAAGTAAGTAAATAACATAATCCATGAGAATATTATATAGGCATAAAATATTAAATTATGGAATACAAATAAGAATATAAAATCCATGAGTGGTTACACCTCCTAGGTGGGACACAGAACCATACCTAATGGAATCCCTTTATTTATAGTGGAATGGGTTCACTACCCAAACCATCATAATAGTCAAGGTTCACTCTCAAGACCATCATACCAGACAAATTCCCTTACTGAACTGAGTTAACTCCCATTTGCATTCTTATCTATCTCAAGAGATATAAATATTTACCCAATGAATTGGAAGGGGGATATAGTTCCCACCCATCAAATAATTAAAACCATACATATGTTTGCTGCAGTATCATAAAACATTCATCATATCATAACCCATGAAAAGAAATGGGTTTTGAAAACATTTTATCATAGCATAACTAGTGAAAAAGAAATAGGTGTCATAAACATCTTGTCATCATAAAAATAAACCAAATAGATAAATATTAAGGATTGTATCCTTGTATAATATTCAAAGTAAATCATAAGTAACATAAAATAATGTTATCGTGTATGGAAAATTATTTTGAAAGATCTCTTGAAATAATTCTTCAGGAAAATATCATTTCCATTTTGAAATCATTTTTTTAAAAGTCTCACAATTATAAAAGGAAACATTTTCTTTGGAAAAACCCATGTAATATTGTAAAGTAATATTAAAATAATTAAGGTATCATGATAGAGTGAAAATAAACTCATTCCATGAAAGTTAAAAAACATTCCTTCCATACTTTTTTTTGGAAAAGTCATAAAGAACCTCATTTAGAAAACGACAAAAAGATTCTTTTCAAACCATTTTTTAAAAATAAAGCATGGGTAAAAATGATTTTAAAACATTTTAAAATAATATTAAAAACCTTTTTGAATATATTTTTAGGATATATGTACATGTAATAAAAATATTCCTCTATTGATACTTAAACATAAACAATTCCGAATAATGATGAAATTATGAAATAAACCCTTGCCGCTTTGGTAACTTTTGAATCATAAGTCCCATAAAAGAAAGAAATTCAGATAGATATTTATATCCTATAATATTTATGATAAATTTAATAAAATAAATTCATGAGAAATCTATGCACTAAAAAAAGAAACATATAGTGTATAAGTCATATGTTTTATAGAAATAAAAGTGAGACAAAAGTCTCTTACCACTTTGTAATCAGTCGAATCGTATTCCCTATGAATGAATAACATTTAAAAAAACATTAAATATAATTAGAATAAATAAATTCATGATATAACATGTCAAAATGGGCATTGTATACACCTCAAAAAATAATATAGTTGTATAACATAAAAATATGCCTCGACGAAAGAAAATTGAGAGGAATTCCCTTATAAATATCATATCATTAAAGTGGGAATTAATAAAAAGAATAGATTATGTGTATCAACTATAAATCCAAATAAAAAAGTGGAAATAAAATATCAGACAATAAAAATTCATTTCACACATAATCTTATCATGACATAATCAATGAAGTATAGGTTTAACCCAAAGAATGAAAATTGGGTTAAGAATTCTCTTACATTAGGTTCAGCTTCCTTAAAACATGTTCAAATATCCTATATAATGTCTTTAAACAAGTTATTTATTTATAAAAGTACCATATTAATATTTATAACATATTATATGATCCTTTTAAAACATCTTATCACCCGTTCATTAATAAGATTTCATTATTTTCTCTATTTTGGGTGTTAATTATATTATTTTCTCATGAATGTTTTATCATGAAAGTCCTGGTTCTATCACATAGGATAGAGATAAGTCATCCACAAAATTATATTAATGTTAAAAATATATTATTTAATCATTAAATACTTTTTTAACCATTATTTAATGTTGACCTTGGAAAATGAATTGCATCTCATCGTGGAGACGGTAGGTCGTACACACTAAAACAATGATCCGATTATAATGGGTTATTTTTCAGTTTAGAAGGGGTTATAACCCCTTATAAACACATTATAGGTGGTTATGAATAAACTCTACTATTATTCCCATCAAATTTTACTAGAGGTGGTTTTGAAGAACTGTTGGTAAAGTGATGAATAATTTAGTAGTGGTTCAATTAGAGGCGGTTAAAAGCCCCTCTAGTTTCACCAAAGAATCTCAGTTTAGAAGGAGTTTTAACCCCTCTAAATTATTGGTCACATTAAAGGCGATTGAAACCACCACTCATAAGACGCATGAGACATATTAGTGGTGGTTCTAAAACGGAATCTATTTAATACTCAATTATAAGGGGTTTAAACCCCTTCTAATTGAACCATATTAGAGGTGACGCCTTCCCTCCCATTCCCTCTCCCTTACACAGCCCTCTAAGTTCACGACACCCCCAATACCTCACGACCCTCCAGCCCTCTGGTTTATGACACCCCCTCTCCCTCATGGCCTTCATGTTTCTATAGCATGACACCTTTCCTCTTGTTACCAGTTCCACAACCACAAGGCCCTCCTCCAGTTTTAGTGCCCCCATTAACCGCGACCCTCCTCTGATTCCAGTGCCCCCCCTCCCATCACCCGAAGCCCCCATCCCATTACCCCGTTCACTAGCGTACAGAAATCCTGCCAGTTTTAAAATATTACAGGGGAGGGTTTTGAAGGAGAGACCTCCAGGATAGAATATCAATGCCTCTACCACTATGGCAGTTTAATTTTGTTGACATAGATACACATTATTCTATTTATATATATTACTAAAATAATTCACATAAATATCATTTCAATAGATATTTAAATAAATATATAATTATATAAATTAATATATCTTGTTTTATATTATATATTTATGTATTTATAGTATAATATATTTATATTATATTAGATTTATATAAACAATATATTGTATATGTGTATTTATATACATTTGAGTATATATTTTATAATTCTATTTATGATATGTATATACACATATATTTATATATTTATAAATATATTTATGTAAATTATTTATATACTTAAATACATATTAATGTATTATGTACATGTTTATTTATATAAAATATATATAAGTATTTATTTAATATATTTATATAATTTATTTAAATATATAATTATATAATGTATTTCAATACATATATTTATTAATATGTAAATTAATATATATTTATTTGTTTAAATTAAATTAAATTATATTATATATAATTAATATTATATGAAATACATATATATGAAATACAATTTATAAAAATATTTATATTATATATAATTAAAATTACATGAAATACAATTTATACAAATATTATATATGAAATAAAATTTATACAAATATTTATATAATGTTATATGAAATACAATATATACAAATATATAATTAATATTATCTGAAATACAGTTTACACAAATATTTATATAATTTAATTCAATACATATATTTATTATTATGCACATTAATATATATGTATTTCAATAAATATAATTGTATAATATTATGTACATTAATATATATGTATTTTAATAAATATAGTGTATATTATTGTGTACATTAATATATATATTTGTACAAATTGTATATCATATAATATTAATTATATAATATAAAATCATTAACATATTATTTAAAAATGTATTTATTGTTATTATTAGATAAATTAAAAAACTACAAACTTGGGTTTTTATATGATTTATTTTTTAAATAAATTATATTATGTATATATTTATATAATATGTCTACTCTTTTATGTTATATATAATTAATATTATATGAAATAAAATTCATAAAAATGCATATATATAAATGTATATAAAATTATAAAATTATATTTATGTATACATATAAATACAATTAAATACATTCATATAATTGAAAATATATAATATAATTAAATTATATATATATACTTTCTAAATTAATTTATAATTAATATGGTATATTGATATATATATATATTAATTATATAGTATATATAAATTTATATATAATAAAGTATTTATAATATAATATATATATTTAATATAAACATATAATATTTATATTTTTATTTATATTTAATTTTGTCTAAATTATATTTATTTGTATATATAACATAATATATATGTATTTATACATAAATATACAATAAAAATGTATTTAATATAATATATGTATAATATAAATCATAATATAAATGAATAGTATTTATAAAACCATGTATAAATTTTATATATTTGAATAAATATATTTATAATTAGATTTATATTATGTATTCCAATATGTATATATTTATACATTTTTTTATATGTATAGGTATTTATTTAAAGTATTTATATAATTTATTTATATATATATTTTTATAATGCATTTAAATATATTTATATAATGTTTTTATGTAATATATATATATATATATATATATATATATATATATGTGTGTGTACACACACATGCGCACCCATGCATATATATTAAAAAAATTTAATTTATACAAGATTTATTTTAAAGAAATAAATAAAAATTAAGAGGGGATTAAAAAGTCCTCTAAACAAAGGGATTAACGATGGTTCATGAACCCCCTCAAAATTATTGAATTAGTGGGGGTTGAAAAGCCCCTCTAATATCATAAATTAGAGGGGGTACACAACCCCATCTAATTCATTATATTAGAGGGGGTTCACAACCCCATCTAATTTCTTAAATTAGAAGGGGTTCACAACCCCCACTAATCTAAGGGATTAACGACAGTTCATGAACCCCCTATAATTTAAGAGATTAGAAGGGGTGGTGAACCCCTAATACTTCCTTTAAAAAATCCACTTTATATATATAGCCTCTAATATATATCCAAATGAATATATATATATATATATATATAGAACCTCTAAAATCCAACTGAACATGTTGGCCTACTAATTATTAAATTAGCGGTAGTTTTAAAACAATTGTCTCCAAAATCCAACCAAATATTACAAATAAAAAATTCTAAAAAACGTCGCTAATCTACTATTTTTTTTTTGTAGTGATGTACGTAAGAGCAATGGTATCATTCTCTTAATGGTGAATGTGTAAGTAAGTGTCATATACATTAATTTTAAAGAATAAATATCATGTCATGAGTATCATATATATCCATTATTTCCATCATTATAACCATCCATGTAAAGTGGTGATGAAAAATTAATTAAATCGCTATGTTGAGAGAGTAATTCGTACGTACGCATTTGCAGTACTTTTGTTTTTCATAGGATAGATAAAATGTGGAATATAACACTCTCATAGTCATAATAAGTTTTAATTATATATATGATAATGGATTTATTAAATTAGTATGGAAAAATATATGAATAGGAAGTATAAAAAGAAATAAACTTGAAAGAGTTGGAAAAGATGATTACCTCTTCTTCAGTGGACTTACTTTTGATCGCTTCTCAATGGATCTTGGGTTGGTATTTTGGAAGGAAAATAACATCTATAACTTGTATAAGTATGTTTAGAAGAAAAATTGGGAGATTTTGGTCCAGATAAATGGCTCAAAGTGGTGTAAATAAGTGAAGGAATGGGTACCCATTTATAATTGAGGTGAAGGATGCTTTTTCAATTTCTCAAATCCATCCAACAGCCTAAAGGCCTTAAAATTTTTATTATAGATAAACCCCTTTTTAAGGGAATAAGGGGGAAACCCAAACTTCATAGATGTAATACATACCATGACTCGAATGTCAAAAAGATAAAAACTATACAAACTACATGGAGAAGCCCCACCCCAGTATTTGATTATGATGAAGCCTTTCATCTTTGCATGGCAGTTCAGCAAGCAAGTGTCATGTGTCAAAGCATAGGCTCGATCTGATGGTTGACGCCATACCCTATCAAACAACCAAATCTTAAAATCTCTGTAAAGATGAACCGCTAGCTCGGAATCATCCTCTGAGGTTGTTCTATGTGGTCAAGTCTAGTAACAGCACCAACCTAAGTGCTCAAAGATCAGAATATAGTCATCGAGGAGCAGACATCCCCCACGCCTTCTTGCACACCCTGACACTCCTGTACAAATTCCCTCCAAATTCTTTAGATCCAAATACCAAATCCATCATGGTCTCATGAGAATCAATATAAACCTATAGATCAAAATAACCCAGTCTATACTCTTCAAAAATTCATCATTTTCTCCTTCCACTACCGGAACATGCTTTTGAGCCACTCAACCTTCCCAAAATGGAAATGCCAAAGAACCGGCCACCCAACCGACATCAAAACTCAATGAAATCATGAATTCAATAGATAATAGATTCGAATCCCAATGTCACCGCATGAAACCAGAACCACAAACATAAATTCATCCAAAACCAAAATCAATTTCAAAAAACTAAAATCAGAAAAACATCACCATCCATCTGTGGAGAAGACCTGTTGCAAACTAGATCATGCTGCCACCATCCATGTCACTCGCAAAGACCAAGGAAAATCGCCCAACGTGCTCACCAGGGACAAGACGACAACCATAAATCTGCAGAAGCTAGAGCTCGATAGTGGTCTGATACCATTCTACCTTGAGAAACCCTATCCAGCATAGAAGGAATAGGGTGAGGAGAGGCCATCCACAGTGAAAATGGCCAAGAAAACCAAGTTTTAATTCACCGATGATGTTGCAACATAAGGTCCTCTACCAAGATCTCTCCAAGAATGAGGGTAGGTCATGCTAATCCAAATGAGGAAGGAGGTGGCGACGGGGGGAAACCTAGCTCGTAGTGCCCCTTAAGGGCTCATCAGAACTCCCCAATTACTTATTCTCAAATGATTAAAATATATTAAGAATATTCTAGAGCCAAATGCTTTCAAATGGAATATAAATGTATAGTGTGTGACATTTTATAACATATATTATCCCATTTTTTATTATTTAATATTTTTGTGATTTTTAAATAATTTAATAAAATATTATATTCATGAAATGTCATTGTTGTCAATTCTGATAATATTCATTACTTAGACTTTAATAATATCAATACCACAAGATAACTTTGAACCAAATATTTTATTACTTCTCTAATATGTCATATTAATATATAAATTTTTTTATCAGCTTGATTCATTAAAATTATATTACTTCTTATATTTTCAATATCATTTATTTTATTTTTCCATTAATTTATTAATTACTACATGAGCATTGTGTTAGATTTTAAGGTCATTATTTCTTCACTAAAATTTAAAAAAAATACCATCTTATAGATAAATATTTTATATTTTAAAATAATATTTATAGTTAAACATAACCTCTGAATAACACCATATTAAAAATATTATACTTGTTAAAAATAAGAGTGTGACATGTCTGACTTTTCATTAAATAAAATATTATAAAGGTTATAATCTTATCCAACTGGCTCTAAAATGTTAAAACTTAGACCCTTGGATGATTATGGTAAATATATAATTATAAAATAATATTTATGTATTTTTTATGGCATTTAATAGTTCTCATAATTTTATTTTTAACCTTAATTTAGTTGATTTATCTTTTACTATTGTAACAAAAAAACACAAAGTTTGCTATTTATATTGACAAAAAATAAAACAAAACTATTTAATAAATTTGGACCTCCTGATTCAAAATATGAAATATATTTTTAAAAATTAAGAACACATAAATTTCAAATTTTAATTTAAAATTAAACCTTAAAAACATAACGAAAAACAATTTTTCAGAAAAATGCCCTTTTAAGTATAAAAATGTTTTTATACCAAATTAAAATAATAAATTTATTACAATGATAATAATTGAGTTATTAATAATATAATATAACTAATTTTACTTTGAAACCATTTTAAAATGTAATGTGACTTTTCAAATGGATGAAATAAAAATACAATTTTCAATAAAAAACGGTATTTTTAACATTCACTGAAAATAAAACTTTTCAAAAACATATGAAACTTTTAACCTAATATATTTTTATATACTGATTTAAAAATGGTATTATTTTTATAAAATAAAATTTATATACATTATATAGTTTAATTATAATATTTTCTTGATAAAAATCATTTTTGAAGAAAATGTATTTCTAAAGAATAAAATTACATTACTGAAAATTGAGTACTTAATTTGTAAGAATTAATCAATACATTTGTACTGAGTAGGATATTTATACATATATTTTATAATTTTTTTAATAATATTCATACCCTAAAATTTAATATCTTGGTTATAAAGTTCACATAATATTTTAATAATGTTATGCGGTTCGTTTCAACTCGCTCTTGGGTGAAATGCAATCCATCGAATAAATCAAATTATTTAAAGAGAATTTTTTCATAAAAATATTAGGGTTTTATAGTATCTCACATCATGTTTCTTTAAATACATACACTCATATATTCTTGTGATAAATTATTATGATCTATCAATCCATATGATGTTCACTTCAAAGATATATGATGGTCGAAAGTCTTATGTTAAAGACTTACACTAGGTCTAAAGTCATATGATTAAATCATCAAAAGTATTTAAAATACTTAAGGTGAATAAGTTATACAATCCAAAATCTTATAATGGAACTCAAATTTATACAATAATCTCAAATAATTGTGATGTATTCATACACCAAATTCCTTAACAATTTTTTTTCCTTGACTCAAAGTTATACGATAGCTAAAATCTTACGATCTTCCTGAAGACTTACAATCTGGCACAAATACTTATAATCAGACTGAAGTAATATGATTATACTGAAATAATTATTATCGATATTAAGTCTTGAGATTTCACAAAAGTAATATAATAAGTATTTCAAGTCATACAATCTAATACTTTTCCATTTTTTCTATAAACACCAAAAATACAAGATTTTTCAAATGATTTTGAATGTATCCAATTATTATCCAAACCATTATAAACTTCATATAAAGAATTATTCACATTAATTTTCACATCTTTAATTATAATAAATAAAATTACGGTTGTTACAAATTCATATAGCTTCTCCATAAACATTGAACCTAATTTACACTTTTTATTCATAGTTATACAAGTTGTATTGTCCATATTTAGAAGACAACTTCTCCTTCAGCTACTCAAATTATTGTGCATGGTGTAGATAGTGTTGTAGACCTCAACATAACTTGTAAATGAATTAAAATATTATTATTTACTTGATCAATAATAAAAAATACAACAAACACAACCTATGGACACAATAATCTACCCCTTTGTGTTTGTTGTCAAAACACATTTCATACCAAAGTTAAATATATTATTCTCCCCATTTTTGATAATAAATATGAAGGGAATGATATTTTACCCCTTATTGATTATAAAAATATTGGGAGGTTTTCTTATCTTTTGAAACCAACTTCTCTAATTTTACGAAATCAATCTTCTCACTATGTGTTTCCTCTTCATATTTGATAGATTTATTCAACTTTCATTTGAGTGAAGGGTGGGACTACATGGGATAACCATTTATAGAAATAAAGAGTGTAAAATTTAGACAAAAAATATATGCATAAATACATAACATGTGATACTAACTTTAGTCACTAAAATATTAGGGGAAACTTACACAAATTTTTAAGAGATTTTATGAACCTACACTCACTTAAAATCACTCCTCAAAGACATTCAAGTGATATTTATTTCTTCCCAATTTGGTTAGATCTTCACTCCCCATTGATAAATACAATTAAGGTAAATCTAAATAGTAATGTGAAAATGAAAATCATACCTCATTTATAATTTTATTAATGAAGTATAAAATTCCATATTAATTAGAAATTATAATTTTTCAGCATCTTGGTCACTTTTGACCGATCCCCCTTAAATCATACTCCCCACACTCCTAAAAATTCAATTTCCATCATTAGAACATAAATAAAATATAATTTGTAATAATTTTTATTCTCCATATACTCCAAAATTTGAGCAACATGTCTTAGATGTATTTCTCAACCTGGAAGATTATTTCTTTAAATTTTTCAAATGTATATTCCTCTTCATGCTTTTTCCATTCTTGATTTTCTGGTCACTTTTGGGAAGCAAAGGATTATTCTTATTTTTATATTCTTTCTTAGCTAGAATATCCTTCTTCACTTGAGAAATTAAAGAAATATCTTCTCTTTCAACTTACTCCAACCTTTTAGCCTTTTCCAAATGGGTTGGACATATTGTCAGACATTTATTCTTCACATACCCAGCCTTGTTTGGGTGTTCTAGGTCCTTTTTTGAAACTTTTTTTTCTTGATATTAGGAGTCATTAGTATTTTTCCTTTGTCCTATGTGATCTTATATTTCTCAAGAAACCATTTCATGCAATTGATCGTTATGCATCCTAGATTATTTCACCTTACACACACACTTTCATCAAATATTTTCTTTACCTTCTTGGGAAGCTTCTCAAATTATTCATAAGAAGTTTAAAAAACCATATCAATATTATTATCTCAATCTTGGATTAACTCTTTTATTGACTCTATATTTCTCTCTTTATTACTGATTTTCATTTTCATCTTGCAATGATCTGTGATGTGGTCTCTTTTAACATAGTAGTAGAAGTTATTTTTAATAGGTTGAATATCATATTCATCTTTCTCTATTGTCTTCTTTAGAGGATTTTTCTTCACTAATTTTACTCCCAATATAGACTTTAATTATTTATTCATATTTTTTATTATATAGTGGTTCTATTTTTTCTTCATAAAATCTATGATACCGAGAAGGATTATACCGATTTTCATCAAAGAAGTGACCACCAATATTGTATAACTCATAGAAAATTTCCAAGTGATTTACATATGTTCTTGGAAGATAGATTTATTCTATTTTGTGAGGTATTATTATGACCAATAGTTTTTCTACTTTCTTTATCTTTTCTCTTCCATTGATTTCGGGCTTCTAAAACTTGTGCATGTTGATATTTTATGCCGAAAATCAATTTCCTTATGTCTACATCTCCAAAAGAACCAACATATCCTGGTAAATCTCCTTATTTTCCTAAAACAACTCATCTAGGAAGATTTACATTATTTATATCTTTGAGTCTAAACCCAAAAATTTTTAGGATTCATTTGGGGGAAATTTTTTTGAGACATGATCACTACACCCTTGACTCATTGGTGGGTTTCTAAGAATTTTTACTCATCTAAATTTATATAGTTTTTAAATTAAAATCTATATATTTCGTAGAAATATATTTCGAGAATATTGAGTTTTTAGAGTTGTGGGATACCTTCTTCCATAATCTTGCGGTGGATTCTTATTCAATTGATCTCAAAGTCATATCACCGCCATTTTGAGTCTTCTTTGATGAAATACTCATTTTTGAAGTTTTTGTGGTTCCACGCTTTTTTATTTCAAGGGATTGTGAAGTTACATATTTGGTGGTTTCTATATTTATTATCTTTACTTATAATTTTAGACACTTCATATCAAGGGTGTATTTTTGGTATTCGTGTTTCTTTACCCTTTCTTTGCAATATATTTTCAAAATTTTCAACTGATCTTCATGCATCAATTTTTTTTTCTTGAAAATAAAAATCTAGCTCATTTATTATCTTTGCCTTTACTTCCAACTGATCAAATTTTTATTTCAAAGAGATTTTATGAAATTTATCCAAATCATGGAAGACCTATTTTACAACATTCTCAAACACTTATTTTTCAAAAACTATCCTATAAAATTATTTATTATTCAGTAAACATTTTTCATTGAAAAGTGGATAATATTTCTCCTTAGATTCAACTAGATTTGTGAGAGTGTTGTATTTACTCACCTTATTTTCTAATTCATCATCCATAGAATCATATTTTTCTACCAGCTATTACTTTTTAACATGTATCCACTTGATAGACCTGAATATACATATATATATATATATCACCACTTCAATGGGAAAATTATTTAAGTATTTTTTGACTATAAGATAGAGTTATTAAATAGATTCAATGAAATATGTCACACAACTTAAACTTGTATCATTAGAGGAATAATAATCAAATTATTTAATAGATCATTTACTATCTTAACTATCTTTAGCTGATGGTGATTCCACTTACTTAATTGAGTTCTTTCTTTTCTTTATAGCCTCTTTATTTTTTCTTTTCCTCGAGGTATTTATTTAGACATTTAAATATATATTAATAGAAATGGAAACTAGATTCTCCATCTGAGTCTCCTCTATTTTAAATATATAAAATCTAAACTTAAACTATTCAAGTAAAAAAACTAGAAAAAAAATTATAAAACCAATCAAAGTGATACTTTGATCCAATAAAAATTATTGTGCTTTGAAATTTATAATCAAAGGGAAACTAGGCTCTGATACCACTTTTATCACCCATTATACCCTGTAGACACACTAGAGTGGGGGTGAATCAAGTGGTACAAATTTTTAACAAATCCAAAATAATATTTTAATCTTAACTCCTTTGTTCTTTGTTCTTTATTCTCTGGTTTAACCTTTCTCACTCCATCATCCAACTATGTCTGGTTGAATCGCGCAACTTCTTATTGAAATTTCTTTGGTGAAGGATCTCAGTATCCTCACTGGATCTACACTTATTTTCTTTGACACATAGATGATCTCATCTATATTTCATAGTATCAGCTTATTTTTTTTCTTCCTAGCTATAGCATTTAGTGGTTTATCTTATAATTCTTCTTTGAGAGTCTTATTTCTCTCAGATTTTCCCTTCTTTTCTTTGAGATCACTATTGATTCTTAGTTTTTAGTTATTTCACAAAAATATTTGTTCCTTATTTTTGTTCTATTTTATTTTCATCGATGTTCTCATCTTCTCAAATGCATGATAAGGTGAATTAAATGTCACATTTCATTTTCAATATCCTTAAATGGAATGAATTGAGATTTTATCTATGTCAGTTAAAAATAAATATTATAAAATACCCACTTCTGTTCTCCAAGATATCTCATGCACTCTTTTTAAACTCAAATTAAATTCTATAAATACCCTCATTTATTGAAATTCATTTTTGAAACTCAACTTAATAAGCTATTCCTTTTATTTTATAGTAAGCTCAGCTTCATCTACTACTTCAACTTAAAATATATTTATTGAATCTATACTTCATTTTCCACAAGTTTATAATAAATATAGAATATATCATGGACCTCAACTTTCTATTTTTATTTTATTTTCAAAAATCTTGCTTCATAAATTTCTTAATGTTTAAATAAAACACAAGATTCGACTAAAAAATGAAAACATTATTATTGAACACTAATGAAATTCATTTTAGAACATTTGATTTTGTAGAAAATATTCCACACTTTTATTTTATTATTTATTGTCTTTAATATCAGTTTCTCGTGATTGAATCATAGATCTTCAATGCTTCAAGATATACTGATAATTTTCCATTTAAATTCATCTAAAAATAAATCACTTTTTTATCTTCCTTAAATATCAGCTTTTATAATTTTTTAGTTTTAATTATATCAATTTTTTATGTTTTAATCCATGAAAAAATAAATATTTTATCATTCCATTTGATTTTAATCTTTAGATATTAAATTTATAAAACTTTAATTTTCATTTATCTGTAGTCTAAAAATATTTAAGTCTAAAAGGATTATGTTGCACAGGGTATATCACATTGTAATTATTAAAGACATATGATAATAGGGTCTTATGATAAATAATTCTCACATAAAAAGTCTTATGATTTCCACTTCAAAGACATATGTTGGTCACAAATATTGTAAAAAAGATTAACACTGGGTCTGAAGTCATATGATGAAAAAATTGTAAGTATTTAAAATAATTATAGTGTAGAATTAATACAATCTAAAGGCTTATAATAAAACTCAAAGTCATTTGATCCTCTCAAAAACTTATTATAAAGTAATACAACCAATTCCTTTTCAATTATTCTGCTTTATCTAAAATTCATATGATGGTCAAAGTGTTATTATCTTCCAAAAGTCTTATAATTCATATCAAAGTTTTACAATCAGAACAAAGTCATTAGATTCCACCCAAAGACTTATGATCTAGAAAAATTAATATTATTTCCCCAAATGTAATATTATCACCAATAAAATTTATATGATGTGTGAATTTTCCATTTTTCTAGTCAACATAAAAAAATACAGATTTTTCCAAATAATTTTGAATGTCTTCAAGGAGTCTCTAGACCTTTAAAATATTCATCCTAGGAATTATTTTCACTATTTTTAGTAACATTAATACTAAGAACTTGAAATATGGTTCCTCAAACTTTATCAATATTCTCCACAAAAATTGAACATGATTTACACTTATTATTAATAGATATACAAGTTGTCCTATCTAGATTCAGTGGCCAACTTCTCATTCATCTTCTCCAATTATAATACATGATGTAGAAAGTGTTGTAGACCTTTATAAATTGGCATGGACTTAAAATATTATCAATGACTTGGTCTTTGAAAATAATAACAAATCTAGCCATAATACTTTAGGATTATACAAGAGTAGAAAACCCACCCTTCTCTAATATCCTATGTTGTCACTTTTGAAAATCAATTTGGACCTTATGCATCTGTAATCCCAACAAAAAAATATTGAGCTCCCACTAAATCTGAAAAGGTGTAATTTTTAAGGAATATATTCCATAATTCTTCAATGGCCTTCCAACCAAGTTTTAAATTCAACCATAATAATAGAACATGTCATCGTACACAAGGTCGTGGAATTATTTTAGTAAACCTATACTTTCTTATACCACTAATATCTTACTAGTGAAATTCTTTTAGAATCAATAAACTATCTACCCAAAAGTGCTCAATAATCTTCCAACTAAGCTCAACATCAAAAAACCCATAATTATTTTAAAACTCAATGAAGGTCTCAATATAAGATCAGTAAATAAGCTCTAATACCACATTTTTTTTATATCATAAATTAGAATGAGGACCTTATCTGAGGTACCAAAGGAGTTCCAATTATATGATACCATTTATTATATAATTTTGTCAATTCCAAATCCCATGTATCTCATACCACATCTATGAAATTCAGAATCATAAATTTAGAATCATCCAAACTCCTACTACTAGAAGTTTTTTCGGATATTAACCTATAAAATAAGGAAATATAAAGGGTCCAAAGTTCCATAAAACACACCTAAGAATTGAAATTATAAAACTAATATGACTAGAAACCCTATCCACCATATTGATATTCCATTCAATCTGGTTCTATTAACTTCATGGTATTGGACAATAACTTTCATAAATAATGAGTAAGAAAGATAAATCACATTGTATAAATAGAATAAGAACACCACACAAAAATAATTTGGTTCATACAAAGTCTTAATCCATGGGATAATACATTTCATCTTTCCTTAAGGATATAAACTGAGTTACAAGGGAACCATCCTTCTAGAAACCCTACCCAACCCAAGTTACAAGGGACCATGTTTAAGAACCCTACTTAAAATTAAATAAACCTCCTTGTAATTATCTCTACAATAAAATCCCACCACAAAAGATTCATGGGTTGGTTACAACATATGAATAATCTTCACTTTACCCTCTTCTAGATCACCTCCCGATCAACCCATGTGTTCTTACCATAAAAAATAATTCATCACCCTCTCTTTATAGAGGTGTTTCATAGCTGTTAGCATGTTATATTTTTTTTTCCTTTCTAACTTTTTTGAAAACCTTCTATTTGAATACAGAAATTATCTAAGCACCGCCACATAAACTGAACCATCTAGTGAAAATTCAATCTCTGGATTCTTCTTTTCTTCTCCCATATTCAGGTGCATGCTTTTAGAACCACATATTTTAGCTTATATACTTCATGATGGTGTCCATATTATCCTTTTATTCTAGATTAATCTTTTTAAACCATTTATATTCATCTGACACAACCATTGAAACACCAGGGAAACTCTCACATGAGATCATTTTAATCACACATAGCATATATCACCAAAATCAGTTGACTGCCGGCATGAACACTTCCTATGGAACTTTTATTCTACATCCAAAAATCCTCTAGTGTTAATTCATTAGGAAGTGGATTCTACTTCTACTATTGTTATATTTGATCAAGACTTTACTTGGTGTAGGTCAACTGCTCCATCATGGTTCCACAAGTTTCCTTCTAGAATAAAAAGTTCTAGATGTTCCATAAACTTAACTAAAAAAATCTCATAGAAAAATATAATACCCAAACTTTATTTTGTATTTTAAAATAAATCACTTTATAGGTTAGTGAGAACCAAACAAAAATCACATTGAGGCTAAGTGAGAACCAAAACAAGAAGAACCGCAAATAGAGCAGCCTGTCCAAGGGAATCCACCATTGTAGACATGTGAAACATTGGGAGCCATTCACAGGATGGGTAAATAACCCAGTCTAGGAAAAGACCTGTGTAAAAAACACCATAAAAACACATATGACCAAGACAACCAAAAGAGCGCTCAAAAAGTTCAACCTTCACCAAGGTCACCTGCACTATCAAAATAATCATGGAATCCATAGAACCCAACAAAATTAGGGTTTTCTATGAACGAGCATGACATAATGGTAGAGGGAACCAAGGAAATGAAAAACCATCCAGGTGCAGAACCTCTTGACATCCGTAGAAGCAACAAACTAGTCCTGGGTCTAACCATTATCATCTGTGAAAGCACATGAGGGCATCATGCATCATGGCTGCCCACAAAAACCCAAGGCTACAAACCTGCTCACCAAATAATCTGACCCAGCATCCAAGAATAAATACAACCACGAACACACCAGATATGAATAGAAGGCTGACGCTGGAAAATCTGTGTCGAAACCCATGCCACATCGCACCTTGAAGACCATCGACGCCAAGAAACCCTTATCATTATTGAAGTCCGACACTGGAAGACCCTAGCTGATAGAAATCCACGCATCCTCACAAACAATCGAAGCTCACTAACATTGAAACCCTCACCACCACTAAAGGATAATGCCGGAAGACCCGATCTGAGATAAATTTGAACCATCCAACGGCCCGACAGCAACCACCAAGCACAACCGAGACCACATCCGCAAGACACTCCTCAAGAAGGGGTCAAAACTTCTTTGGAATTTGGGAGGAGGATAAGAACTGGGATGAGAGAGATGAAGTGTGCAAGATCCATCACCATCAAGATGAGAAGAACCCTAGGGGAGAGGAATATGAAAAGGGAAGGAGGAAGCGGTAGTTGGAAACCCTAGCGCTGAGGCAGGTCTTGCTCATGCTCCACCCCTTA
Source organism: Viscum album (assembly GCA_963277665.1). Taxonomy (NCBI): domain Eukaryota; kingdom Viridiplantae; phylum Streptophyta; class Magnoliopsida; order Santalales; family Viscaceae; genus Viscum; species Viscum album. Next base: position 1,502,300,537 of record OY728135.1, read on the forward strand.
CGGGCCCATCCTTCATAGAAAAATCTAATACATCCTTATATTTAACCTCACTTTTTATATTTCACTTATTTTAATGGTATTTTGAAGGTTCCTTATGATTTGAACATACCTTATACCTTTCCTCATTTCTTTTCCTTTTATTCACTATAAGAAAAATGTTTTTTCATTCTTCATATCTTTATTAACTTAGTGAATCAAAGTTAAAATATTTTGGTGAGACTTATATATATTTTTCATACTGAAATTCACAATAAAACCTAAGAAGGTTGAATTAAGTAAGGATAGTAAAAGGTATGTGATCAGTTTTTTGGTCAGTATTGTTTCTGATGAAGAAAGCGTCACTTGACAGTTGATTATGGGGGGTTGAGTTTTGTGAAATCATACATGTAGGGTTTCCTATTTATGAATAGTTTCTAATGGGTTTACATATAAAACCAAAAACACCCATCAGTTTTATATATATAATGTTCATGCTTTACAAAGGTAGGCGCTTATTGGGGATTTTTTCCAATGATACTTAAGAACTCACATTGGTTGATATGATGGGAGGTTGGGCTCATCACACCCTATTGGGGGGAATTATTTCCTACTTATGGACTCTCTTATAGATTTAAGATATGTTCATGAATCCTTCATTAATTCCCAAGTATAATTTGGATATCCCTTGAATTAATAATCAATTATTATCATGAATGGAGTTTAAAATCATCTGTATGTATCTGAGGTTCTTATCTAATAGAGATATCAATATATATCTAAGGTTATCCATCAATGGTATCCTCTTATGTACCGATTAGATGTTATTCGGTCATTATTAAGATGATGTTGGTTTTTAGCCACATAGTGGGGGCTCTAGAGTGTATTGTCATTTAGGGAGATGAGAGTTGTTTTGATGTTGGGATTAAACCCATGAGATAGGCTTCTTACATATCCTTTAACAAAAATCATAACCCATATAGTTCAGTACCACTTAAAAGGGAACATCATATCTTTTACAATCAGGTTATAAAGACCTAACCATATAGTTTAACGGCATAGGGTAAGGAAATCTTGGTGATATATTCCTAGTCAAAGTTTTTTGTATGACTTATGCTGAAGTAGCCTAAATAAACTAGAAGGAATGTGAATTTATAGGTTGAATTAGACCATAGTGGTAATGTGACCCAAAGATGATAGGGTGGGTTTGGGATGTTGGATTTATTCTGCAGGGAGACTTCTTACGTATTCCATTTGGATGGGAATAAAATCCCACATAGTTTGATTGTGAAGACCCATTCTTATAGAGGCCCTCAGAATATTTTTATCATAGGGGAGTGTAGCTATTTGAGAGGATTAATTTGGGGGTCATTCCTAAAAAGGATTCCCAGTAAAATGGTACATGGGGTATGCCTCGACTTATGGTGATTTGGTGGCTTGTATGGGTCTTACACATAAGATGGATTCATGTATATGAATATGGTGAAATGGTTAGGGCTTACTTCTGTGGAGGATGCATATCCTATGGAAGTTTGGGTCTCACACTTAGAATAATACTCTTAATGTGGAAGGTAGGGGCCTACACTTGGAGTAATTCCCATAAAGTTTGGGATCATGTGGATGTCATGAACATTGTAAAACTATAAGATCATATGAGTCATGCTCAGTGTGAGAAACAAGAGTAAATGGAGGATCTGAGAAACCACACAATTTTCTTTAACCTGATATTGGATACATGGACTTGAGGACCCATGCATATGGAGGCACTCTAAAGGGAGGAAAAATGAATATTTTATAGAAGATCCTCTACCAAAACAAGAGTCTGGCTATGTGGATTTCATGGTCATGACTATCCTCTAATCCCATGAGTCATTATGGGTCATGCTTGAATGTGAGAAACAAGAGGAGGTGAAAGATATAGCAAACCACACACTTCTCCTCCTCCTATGGTGGAAGAGTATGGGGCGATGGGAGAAGAAAACTATGGCTTGGATGCTCCCATTCCCTCTCACATTTTATATCTAGGATATCTAGGTCTGACTACCCATATGTACACGACCCTCAGGGTGAAGAGGAGAAAGATTGAAACCTTCTGAAAGAAAGGATATGGGATTACTCCAGTGGGGATTCCATAAAATTGGTTTCATAGCAATATAGGAGGATCTTATTCTATATTGAATGGAAAGGTAAGGGTGATCCTGACCCTCCCCAACTAGAACCTGAGGCATGTTTTCTTAGAGAAGACTAGGGAAGGACATGGTTCTAAACCTATCACCCAAGACTTGGAACTCCCTAACACCATCCAAGGTTCAGGGTCCTCATGACTGTAGTAATGCACATCCATGTGAACCCTAAGAACCCTAACCATCTTATAGGACAATTTCATGAAACCTATAACCATAGGAATACATATCCAAATGGGAGACACACTAGTGTGCCTCTTCCCATGGTTTTAAAAGTTTGGAGGGTTTGGTTGGGGTTACTCTTTGACCCTTTTTAGATGATGGAGCCAATGGAAAATGATTCATGCCATTAGTGGATTATAAGTGGACTCAAAAAAAGGATCATGTAGGTCCTTGATTAAAGGGAATAGGTTCCTCTCATAGGGCCTAGGAGGAACTAAAAGTTATTTTCATATGGGGCTATAGGCCTATGCTAGTTGGATATGCCTTGGGCAATGGACCACCTGATCAACTAAAATTGGGCGAGGCTTCAGCCTAGGCACCATAGGTCTCCTCATGTGTCCTTGGATGGGTCTCATGTAGGTCCCTTATTAGGAAAAGGGATCTCAATTAGGTAGTTTATCACTAGGGGATAAGGGGTCCTCATGCAGGCATCTTGTGTTTCAGACCCTGAAGGGACATTGATCTCACTTATCCCTTTTAATTCTCTCTTATGTCGTGTTTTGGAGAGATTCTTGAGAAATTTTGGAGACATGAGTGAAGGGGTTGCTTGACCAGATCTTGGGGGATTCTTTTTATTTTCTAGTTGTTCAAATGAAGAGATCTGAGGTCTTTTTTATAATAAAATAGGGGACCCTAGTTGAAGGAGGTAGCCCGAGAAGGTCATGGGCATAGGTTCTCGATGTAGGTGTCCTATGAGGGGGTGGTTGCACCTTCTGGGAAACACAGGTGGTGTGTGTAGGTGTCCTTCATAGGGGGGATATTCCTTTTGTTCAGTGCAAGAATGGCCTATGCTAGCCTCTTAGAACATAGACTATGTGCGCGCAGGGCCTCCTAGTCAAACCACCTCAGGGGAACCTACTTCTCCATACCATAGGGGTTGTTCCCCCACACCCCTGCTCTAAATCACTATCAGGCTATAGTCCTGGACCTTTGGTCTAGTCCCTTTACTATTATCACTAAACCCCATGAAAAATGGAGAGTCGTACCGCAAACTTTTTGAGCCTGATTGAGGACGTTTTGGGTCGTGATGCATGGAATTCCAATTCACTCCTTCCATCATGAAGACATATTTATACTCAAACTAGAAATTTGGTGTCTAAGTAATGATCACATCATGAATTCAACAAAAAGTTGAATGGAACACATTTCACATTTTCAACAATCATGAATCCCAGAATTTCTAAATTCTCAGTTTAACCAATCATATTAACTACATGAGGTTCTATGGGAACTTCTCCTCCTATCTTTCACATAAAGAGTTCCTTGTAGATTTCATACCTCTCTTGTATTTCTTTCTCATGATAGAGATCATGGAGATGAGATAACATGGAGTAAGTATCCATGTCTTTATGAATCTTCTGGATCTCACTAATCATGGATAATAACATGGGACGTTATACATCCAATACATAATCCATGTGTTTCCAAAAGATATTTTTCTCATTCTCAATATCCTACTCATAAGGATTGGTAGTAATATGGGAATCCATTACATAAAACATTATCTCTTGGTTTAATGAAATAAAAAAGTTCTTATACAACTATTAAAATTTAACAATGGTTTGGAAATTATCTCTCCAAGATAGATCATGGAAAAAGTTATGTGGTAGTGTTTCTTGTTATTTTTTATAATAAATAAAATTAGATTTTAGTATTTAATCTTGATTAGTAATTATAATGTAATTAATGAATTATTTAGTCCCCCATTATTTTATTAAATCTCAATAACCCTCATAATTATATTCAAAATCTATATCTCCTTTAACATGACCTGAATGGGGGCCTTATCAAAACATTTGAAAGTATTTAGGTAGGAATTTCATTCCAAATACATTAATTCATATCTCCTAGATATTTTACTAAACTCCAAAATCCTGAAATCATATTTCCTTAACACATGGTTCCAAGTCACGCATAGTCTTGCTGATGAAATCAACCCTTTATGGTAACTTTATTAAGTTAATCCAATACTTTCATTAAAACACCCTGATAATTTATAGCACCTTGTTGGGGGACTATAAAAAACTTTAAACTATTTTTATATTCTAACTCAAGTGGTGGAAGGAATTTTAAGGACTTAATATTTTAGTTGAGGTATTTTTTATTTATTTATAAATATCATTTGTTTTATTTTTCAAATTCTTGATAATTTTATATAGAAAATAAAAAAATAATAAACTATGTTTGATAAAATAATTTATGTATATTATGTTCATTTGTATAAGATGTATTGTTTTATCCTTTATATACATTAATTAATTAATTTATGTGAAAAATTATATAAATAATTAACCATACATGATAAAATATGTCTTATAAATTTTATTTCATGTTATATAAGAATTATTATTAATTTTTTTATATTATGTGATTGTGTTTAATCATCTAAATAAACTATTAATCATATAAATAAATTAATAAATAACCATTCACTAAAAAAATAAAATAAAGATGTGATATGATTATGAGCTTTTATCTAATGGTTGGTTTATCAAGTGGTGATAAACCAATCTTAACCCCAGGGGAAATAACTTCTTGATTTTATGTTTAGATCAAGTTTCAAAATTTCTCCATTCTTCTATATATCTCTTTGGTTGGATGCATCTCATCTTGGGTCCCGAACCATCCCCTCCATTTAGGACTCCACCCTTTACACATTTCTACTAACATATAGTGGAAGGGTACAAAGGGTTTAGGGTTATATAAAATAATCCAAGGACACACAAGAACATACATGATAAAATAGGGAGGGATGACTCAGGGATCATCATATTTAATTTAATAAATGAATTATCACATAAAACCAAACAATAAATAACTAAATTGAATAAAACATCCAACACATATATAGGTCAGTCAAGCACATGGTCAATAACAACATACAATGACAAGCATATTTAGTATTTATAGTATTCATTCCCATTTTTTCTAATTAAGATAAATTTAATGAAATTAAAAATACAATTAATTAATTAATTTTTTATCTTCATATTCTATCTTAATAGTCCTCAAGACAAATGAATCTCATCCCTTATAAGTTTAAATAAATTTAATGAATTTAATTTTAAAAATTATTTGATTACACAACTAGTACCAAATACATTTAAAAATATTCATTTTCACATTAGTTATAACCAACTAATGTTATATATAATTTTCCATGTTAGTTGTAAAATAACCAATGTGAAAAATACCAGGATTACCTTTTTACTATCAGTTAATTAATAACTGGTGTGAAAAAACTTTAACATTATCCTGAAATTTCAGGATGATTATTTGTATTCATTCATTACCATAGTAATAGTAGGTTTCCTCTCATGTGGTCAACCCTAACCCTTCATTCTTTAATCTGATGGCCTTGAATCTCTTTCAGTTGTAATTAACCACCATCGTCCACCCACAACAGTCTTCGTCTGCCACTTCCTCTCTCTCTATTTTGTCTTCCCATTGGCATCACCTTCTCATTCATCCCCTTTTAAATATCTATTAAAGATTTGTGTCTATTGTTCCTATTTTACATGCATCCGAGGTATATTTTAATTGATTGATGTTATTTTGGAATTATTTTCTTGAATGATCTCTATCTCTATTTATATTTAACATCTCTTCACAATTTGTATTTATAGTTATAATTATTCACGCATCTAAGGTATTTTTCAATTGATGGATGATTTTTTGGGATTAATTTTTCATTAAATGATTATTTATTAAATTATTGTTATAAATAATGTTAATTTACTGATTAATGTTTGTCTAAGGTATGGTTTTTGTTTGTATTGTGAATAGGCATTATGAAGGTATAGTGGATTATGGAGTTTGAATACAGAGTGTTGATAATATATATTTATATGATCATGTTGATTGCACGATACTTTTTATTTTTTATGAAAGAATGATAATTAAATATGTTCAAAGTGATACCTTTTTTATCAAATATGTTGAATTTTTTTATTTATGAAATATTTTATGGAATTTTTTATTATTATTTATAAAATAATATTAGAAATTAAATTTCAAAATATAATAACTTATTTTCAATTCTTGATATTTTTATATAGATAATAATGATTCAAAGTTGGTTTACTGCACTATGAATAAGTGATGAATATGAGGAAGGTGTTGTTTTTTATTAATTTTCTAAACTAAATGTACTAAACAATGACCTATTTTTAGGTCCATTCTTGAAAGGATTAAATATGAAAAGGTTGAAAAGTAGATAAATCAAAGATCATTTAATTTTTCATGATTCTAATTCGAGTTACATACCTTGGATTTGGTATAGTAAAACTAGGTATAATTAAAGATCTAATGATGATGATGATTTTGAAGATAATAATATTTTTTCAAATGGACAAAATTATTTGTGATATTAGAGTAGAGGAAATTTTTAAATAACGAATAATTGATCATCTATATGGTGATTTTAAAAATAATTATATCTAGGTTGTATGGAATTTATATTTTTATCAATGATGTTAATATTAATTAACTTGAAGGGAAAAAATGTATAGAGTGACAAGAGTTTTATAAAGTTGATACAGTAGTTGAAAGACAAACTTCTTAAAGACAATGATCATATAAATTAACATTATAATGTAAAGAAAATATTATGCCCAATGGGTTTGGGATATAAGAAGATATATGCATACCTAAATGATTGTGTTCTATATAGGAAGGAATATGAAGGTCTATCAGGGTGTCCTAAATATGGGACATCATAGTGTAAGTTGAAATAAAAATCATAAGCTGATTTTATAGTTACAAAGACTCATGCTAAGGAATTTTGGTATCTTTCTATAATTTCTCATTTGAAACATTTATTTGAAAAATAAAATGATGAAAAAAGGTTAAGATGGAATACAGATGGGTGGATATCTGATGTAAAATTACATCATCCAGCTTATTTTCCACAGTGGAAGAAAAATGATCAATATATTTCTATATTTGGAAATAAAGTTAGAAATATAAGACTTGGATAGTGTACAGATGGAATAAATCCTTATCAAAGCCTTAGTAGCAAACATAGTTCCTAGTCTATTTAATTAGTAATTTACAAATTATATCCTAAATTTTGTATGAAATAGAAATATATCATGTTGATTTTAATGATTTCTGGACTAAAAAACCTGAAAATGATATTTATGTTTTCTTTTGACCATTAATTGGTGATTTGAAAATTTTATGGGAGGAAGGTTTTAGAGTGTATGATTCTTATAAAATGGAACATTTTAAACTATATGAAATGTTTATGTTCACTATAAATAACTTCCCAGCATATGAAAATTTGTCTAGATTTAGTGTTAAAGGGCATAAAACTTATCCAATTTTCGAACAACAGAATTCAAATTATCAAATACAAAATTAGAGAAAATATTATACAAGGGCCATTAGAGGTTTTTATCTATAGATTACTCTTATCAAAGATTAAAATAGGCATTTAATGGATCATAATAATTTTATATTTCTTAAAAACCTTTTTCCACTTATCGGTATTTTGAAAAGGGGAAAAACATTGATGTCACATTCAAAAAGACAGAAAAACCTAATAATGATAGAAATATTTGGAAGAAATAATCAATATTTTTTTATCTTCCATATTGTATATTTCATGAGTTAAAATATAACATTGTTGTCATGTAATACCCCACCCCTAACCCATTGACTTGGGAAGAATATGTTGTGTTACTAGGCCTGGGTGACATCCCCAAGACACCAAAGTCTAGAAATAAATTCCAAGGGCCTCAAGAACATTTTGGGTATGATTTTATCTTTAAGAGATAAAAATCCAAACCACAATATAGTAACCAAACAAACCTCTATATGATACATGAGTAAAAAATACAAATCAATAAATAACCAAACCAACAACCATATCATAGTATAAGTGGAAACAAAAGAATCCAATAAAACTCAAAGACACCAAAGTGACATCAACCCAGTAGCTCCCAAATAGCTCCAATCTCCAAAATGACAAGTCATGCCTGCAGTATCAAGAAGCATCACTAAATAACTGAGATACCTTTACTTTACTAATTTTTTGATTGATTACATATTTAAATTCACAACAGTGAACAAGAAAGGGGTGAATCTAAACTTGGTAGGATTTTCCAAATGACTTACCAACTCATACCACTAAGACAAGAACCAGTTATCACAATTTATAGAAAAATATTTAAAACAATAAAAATAGTTTATATCAAAGAAAAAATATATTTCCATGGAGAGTGATAAAATAAGACTTTAAAATATTTCTTATCTCATTTTGAATACTCATTCCATGATTCCACACATCCACACATTCATACTGATGTGACAGTTCCATATTCATTAATAGTCTCTTGTCGATCTACTAATTCATTATAAGGTAACCATTACCAGGTTCTCTAATGGAACACACCCCTACCACAAGGTAGTGTCTAATGTGAATGCACCCAAAACAAAAATTTATACTAAATTATAATCCAATAAATTCAACATAAAACCTTTCAGTTTTTAAAATATTTAAATATAAATTTTCCATGTATCAAATCAAAACCATAATTTTAAAATAACTATTTTAAAATTATCATCAAAGAGTATTTTCTATAAAACCATCCAATTACCATAATTTCTCAAAAACCATCAATAAAGAGGTTTCTATTCATAATCACATGATGGTTTTACAATTGTTTTAATAAAAAAATTCATTTAAAGAAAATAATTCAAGTTCTAATCAAGTGGAGTTAATAGATAAGCCACCTACCTCATAATAGTTGGCGAAAATGAAGAACGACACTACAGACCTCTAGATCAGGGATTGGATCTCCATTAATTCAATATATCCAACCATAAAACATCAAAATCACCATAAAGGAATTTATATCTATCCATATATAATTAGATATAATGTTTTAGGAAAGATGGGGGAAGAAATCTAAGAAGAATAGAAAATAAATGAGACTTACTGGTGAATTTGGATCTCTAGTGGGCATTGAATCACCTAAAACTTTCTTCCGGATCGAAGGGGAATATATCTCAAGAATTGGGAGAAAAAGGAGTTTAGGATTATGAAATATTAGGAAAATAAAAGGGGTATCTGGAGTTAATCTAATTTATATCCACAATTTTTTTTATCTAAAACTGTATGTTGCGCAGCTAGGCCACACAGTTTGGAAAAGTGTGTGCTAACCATGTGGAGCTACTGCCTAAAGATCACCCCTCTCATAGTTGGCTCACATGGTTAGATAGGTCATGTGTCAACCATGCTTTTCCCCTCTATCCAGACATGCATGATTTCTCCTATACATCTGCATGGTTTTTCTAAACTATGCAAAAACTGTGCAGATCTATTGTCCCTCCTGCCATAAGACACACAATTTTTTGGATGGGGTGTATGGTTTTCACTAACCATTCTCAAACCATGCACCTCCAGAAAATCCTTAAAACCCTGACAAAACTCCTATGAACCTACCAAAAACTTAACCTAGTAATTATATATACTTAAAATACATAAATAAAGGGTCAATTACCTGAAATCAGTGGTGTTAAATTTTCCCCACCATCGGTCTTTCCATCCCTGTAAAGTAGAAAATCATATTTTTTCATGAATAGTTCGAGTCACTACTATAACATTTCCTTTTAATGCTCCCACTTTTCTTCATGAATCTAACCATGTTTCCATAAAACCCACACTAAATCAATTCTTTTACCATTCAAGACTTTATCTTGCCTATCCACAGTCCATACTGGCACATGAAATATTATAGCTTAACATGATTCCATCAAATCACATGGTCAGGATCAAGTTGGTACTTCTTCAATTGAGATGAATGAAACACATTATCCACTAAAATGAACTTGGGTAGAAAATTCAATTGATATGCCTCCTCACCAAATTTTTCAATTATCACAAAATGGTTTGTGTATTTAGGAGATAACTTTCCCTACTTACCAAAATGATGTTTCCCAAGCCTTGTAGAGATTCTCAAAAACACATAATTACTCACCTAAAACAACAATGGTCATCGATGATCATCTGCATATGATTTATGATGCCTCTAAGCTATCTCCATCCTCTTTCTGGTCAACTAAATATTTTCTATTCTCTCTTGCAAAAGGCTTGGTCCAACTAGTGAATTCTCACATGTTTCCACCCAAAAAAGTAAAGAACGATAAGGAAGGACATATAATGCTTTAAAAGGAGCCATATTTATCAAGTCCTGATAACTATTGTTGTATAATAAATACACTAATGGTATGTGCTCATCCTATAAGCCACTAAAATACATTACACAATACTTGAGCATGTCCTCCAATGTTTGGATAATCCTTTTGTATTGTCCATATTTTTTAGGATTATACCTCATACACATAGTCAACTGATCCCTAAGGGATTTCTATAAGGATTTATAGAATAGATACATAAACTTTGGGTCTTGGTCAGATAAAATCGAGGATATAATTCTATATATCTTTACAATTTCTTAGATATAGATTTTAGACAAGTCTTACACTATATTGGATTTAGGAATAGGGATAAAATGATCTAAATTCATGAGTCAATCCACAATTACCAATATGGAATCATGTTTTCTCACTGTTCTTGGAAACATTTTCATGAAATTAAAGGCTATTTATTTCCACTTCCATATGGGAATTAGTAAATATTTAAACATGCATGTTGGTCACTGATACTTTACCTTGACCTGCTGAAATGTGAGGCATCTTGAAACAAAATCTACCACTTCCCTTTTTTATGCCTGCCCACTAAAATTGTGATTTCAACACTCTATTCATATTTTGAATTCCTGTATGAACACCCCATTTCAAATGGTGGTAAGTATTAAGAATTTGTTCCTAAAAAATAAAGGTACCATGATCTGATCTCTAAACCTTAAAAATGAACTTCTATCTAGCTTTTATCCGTCAATGGTCTCCACACCATTGAGTTTTTACCTCATGGTAACACATTCATAATTAGATATCTGAGCCTCTTTCACATTTGGAACTAAATCAAGAGAAAATGATACTGAGAAGAAAACTACAACATCGCTCTAGTGGGTACAATCCAGGTGCATGTATTCTATGACTTAGATCATTAGACATTAATTAGAAGATTCTTTATCAGATTGATTATATGAATTCATACTTAATTCATCCACCAATGAATTTCCTTTTCCTGATGTATAAATCATATAAAATTTGAACATTTGAAGGTATTTCATCCATCTTTTTTTCCTTATATACAAATCTCTTTTTGATAAAATATGTTTCAAACTCTTATGATCCATAAACGCCATAAATTTTTCACCAAAAAGATAATGATTCCAAGTATTTAAAGCATGGACTAAAACAGCCAATTCCAAATTGTGTGTTGAGTAGTTATTATCATGAAACCATAATTGTCATGATCCATAAGAAACAACATGGTCTATCTATATGAGAACACATACCAACCCATATCTCGATGAATTATAATAAACTACATATCTCCATCCAAACTCTGTAAACCTGATAATGGGTGTTGATGTAATTCTAAGCTTAAACTCTAGGAATGATTTCTGAAATTTACCATTCTATTGGATAGGAACAACTTTCCTCTCCAAAGTTATCATTAGTGATTCCAAATATGGAAATTCATGTATAAAACATATGTTGTATCCTACTAAACTAAGGAGACTGCATATCTCAAAGAAATTCTTTGGTGGTTTCCAAGATATAAAAGCTTTTATATTTTTAGGATCTATAGAAACTCCTCTTTCAGAAATGACATGGATAAGGAAATGTAGCTCTTATAAACAGAAATAACACTTTGATAAATTTTCATACATATGAGGCTCCCTTAAAATATAAACCATTGTAGCTAGGTGTTTCTCATGATCCATCTTTTTTCTAGAATACAATAGTATATCATACACAAACACCACCATAAAGGGATCCAGATACCTTTAAAATATATGATTCATCAATTCCCTAAAGACTGGTGGTGAATTTGTAAGACAAAAAGACATAACAATGAACTCATAATGGATATATCTACATCTAAAATCCTTATTTGGTATATCCTCTTTCCAAACTCATAGTTAGTGATATCCAAAAAATAAGTTAATTTTAGAGAACCACTGGGCTCCCCTCAATTTACCAAACAATTCATCAATGTATGGAATATGATACCAATTCTTTATCATAAAATGGTTAAGCTAATAATAATCTAAAAAATCCTAAGAGTTCTATCTGCCATCTTCACAAAGAAAATTGGTGCTTCCCATGGAGACGTACTTGGTCAGATGAACCCTTTGCTTTAGAACTATTCCAAATGATCCTTTAATTCCATAAATTCTATTTCTTCCATCTGATAATATGGAAGGGAAATATGAATGGTCCCTGGTATGAGATCAAACATTAACTCAACTTCTCTTTTGGTTAGAAACTAGTAGGTTCTCGGCATGGAAGAAGAACGTAGACGGATGTACCCAACTTAATTTTACCGTTAACAACGATCAATCTGAGATCCATCACAGTGATAAAATGTTGGATCTTTTAAATAGAATTAATAATTAAAAGTAAAGAGCAAAGTCCTATAACCATATAAAGGATCATAATATATTGGTTATAATTAATTTAATTAAAATAAAATAATTAACTTGATGGAATTATCTCTCTGTTGATGCTTCTAGTCACGATCCAATGTGATCAACCATTGCATTGCAGAATCCAAGTGTAGGCTTCCTCTAGTGATGATCAACACGTGCTCCACGTATCTATGGATGTCATCGAAGGTATCCTCAGGTGCTAGTGCAGAATATCCTTCACTTTCAATGTCTTCCTTCGATCGCCTTGAGAGACGCTTCCAAAGAACTCTCCTTGATCTGGTGGAGGATGATCTCTCTCATAACTTGTGAGCGTTCTTGGAGAAAAGAAATTATGTCTTGGCTTGATATATTTTTCCAGATTTGTTTTGCACAAACATAGATAATGGCTTGATCTAATGAGAATAATTTATTTGGGATTTATATTACTTATAATAACAAAATGAATTAATTACCCAAAGGCATTTATTCATTTCATTTAATTCTTAGTAAGACCCCATGTCTAATAATAACATTTTACTATTATTATCACTTAACAAGCACCCAGTGAATTAAACCTAATATTATTTCTGACAAATCCCCAAAAAACTAAACTACGTGTATATTAATATACACGGTGTGTAATTTTTTTTTCTATTTTTTCTTTATTTTCTCCACCATAATTATTAGACCTTGAATAATGAATTTTTATTTCTTAAATAAATATCATTGCATTATTTTCAAATAAATATATTATTTTGCCCAAAATATATTCTCTCAAATAACTGGTGGAGAAATAAATGTGATCAGGAATCCATGAATAATTATTAAACCACAACCGGGAATAATCATTATTCAACTTGTTAAATGAATATTTAACTGAGATACTTGTATACACTTAGTGTGTGACCCTCTAGGCCTCTTTCTCAGTGGAATTAGGTAGAGCCTACCTAAATTCCAAGGTTAGAATCTAACAATACACCAAGGAACCCTTAGATAAAGAATTTAACACCACAATTATGTGTCACCTCATATGAATGCTTAACCTATAATATAATCCCTTTGTCTCTATATCATGAATCAAGCAGGTTCCATGCTAGTGTCATCAACCCATGAGCTCGATTACTCTTTACTTGACCTCTCAAAATTGAACTTTCTCATTCCTCACCATGGCCATGGGTTTATTTAGGCTATATTAATTCCATAAAAGGGCATGAGATATCATATTCTATTATGGAACAGAAGGAACAAATCCTTTCTCACATTATCTATTAATGCAGTATTACTTATGACGCACCCAACATATCCTACCTCACTGTGAATAATGTATCATTACAGTTTTTATAAATACATCTAAGTGTGTGATTTGTAATACTCATTAATAATAATCTTAAAGTTTAAGGACCAATACAAACTTCCATAGATAGGAACATCTAATAACACTATAAAATGTGTATTTCCTACTGGCGGGTCATGTTCTCATAATATCTTCTTGGATATTACGAAGGACGCACACCATGAGAAGGTGCCTCAAAGTTTTATGAGTCCTCGCCCCTAATAGCATGTATTATTTGTGTCCCTAAAATAACATCATCTTGTCATAGAAAATATATTCCATAATAGTTTTATGTCACTTCTAGGTTCTCATCATAGTAGGGATCCGCTATGACCCTTTAGTTCAATAGTTATCCTTAGGAAATTATCACGTGCATTGTCACATAGAAGAAAAATCAAGATGTGATAAGGTATTTATTAATATTAAAATTAATTAATACAAGTTTATCATAAAGTATAGATTAGTTGGTTCTAGACCACCAAATCTAAAAGACTCCCACTTGGACTAGAGCCAACTGCTAAAAACCTTTAACCCACTAGCTCTCACATGATATTCATGATTCTGTTGAAATAGGCCTTTAGTCATGGGGTCTTCCACATTATATTTTTTGGACAATCTGTTCACTGCAACTTCACCCCTTTGATATAAATCCCTCAATAGGTGATACTTTCAAAGAATGTGCTTTGTCCTTTGATGTGACATTGGTTCTTTTGAAAGATCCACTACTGTAGTATTATCACAAAAAAATGTGACAGGGTCTCTTCTTCTAGGCACCAAATCAAGCTCCTAGGCAAAGTTATGAATCTAGATGGCTTCCTTAGATGCATCATAAGCTTCTATATATTTGGACTCTATTTTAGAATCGGTGACAACTAACTATTTTGAACTCTTTTAGCTCACACCTCCTTCGTTGAGTCAGAAAACATATCCTGATTGTGACTTCAGATCATTTTGAACTGTCTGAAAACTAGCATCAGCATACCCTCTGATGAAAATATCCTTGTCTCCTCCTTACACTAGGAACATATCCTTAGTTCTCATCAGAGACTTAAGGATAGTCTTAATTACAGTCTAATGTTGTTCTTCTAAATCTTCTTGACATCTTCCCACCATGCTTAGTGCATAGGCAAGATCAATCCTGGTACATAACATGGAATAAAGGATGGATCTTATAGCCAAAGCGTATGGGATCTTGTTCATCCTATATTTTTCCTATTGTGTTTGAGGACACATTCTCTTAGAAAGATGTAGGCCATGTGACAATGGAACCAATCCCTTCATAGATTGTTCCATAATAAATATATTTAGTATATGGTCAATGTATGTACCATGACTTAGTCCAACAAGCCTTTTGGATCTATCACAAATGATCTTGATCCCTATAATGTAGGTTGTTTCACCTAAGTTCTTCATGGAGTAACACTTATTCAACCAGTCTTTATCTGACTATAATGCTGGTACATTGTTTCCAATAAGTAATACATTTTTAACATATACTACTAGGATAATGACCTCATTCCCATTAAACCACTTATTAACACATGGCTCACATTCGTTCTTAATGAAACCAAATTCCTTTATGGCTTCATCAAATCGAATGTTTTAGGACCTAGATTCTTTCTTTAATCCATAAATGGATTTCTGCAACTTGCAAACCTATTTGGCTTCACCTGGTGTCACAAAACCTTCTAGTTGTGTCATATATGTTAGAGTTGGTGTTCTGAGAACCAACTGTTTATACTTTGATTACATGAATGTACACTTATTATATATTGTTCATTGTTATGCATGACTATAATATAATAATGTCCTGTAATATTTGTTACATTAATAAGGTCATGGAAGATCCCCTCTATGAAGAGAACTTTGAAATTATATAAAAACATCCTTAAATAAAGTTCTACGGTTGGATTACATACTATAAAAGGACACATAGTATACAGACCATCATGTGCGATTACTCGTAAGAAGATAAGACTCTCTCTCATGGATTTCACACTTGGTAATCTCTAAGATGGGAGATTATGAGAACAGACTCGCCAGTAGGAATTCCATATGTCTTGGTGTCATCAGACATTGCTATCTATGAGCGTGTGTAATGGTCCTTATACTGGAAGATTATCATTAACTCATGTCATGACCCACGCACTTAGATTTGCTGAAGAAAACCATCACGAACACAGTTGGTGAGAAGTAGGGTACGTTGGGTATGTCACAAATGACATATTGTTAATGGATAAGTCGAGAAAGGATTTGTCCCTTCTATATTTATAGAAGTAGATGTCTCGGGCCCTTTGATTGAAATATAACTTTCACCCAAATTCCATGGCCATGATGTCATGACGAGTTTATTTCAAGAAGTCAAAGAATTAAGGATCAAGCATATAGGTTTGTGACACTGCCATGAAACCTGATGATGATATATTGAGACAAAGGGATTAAATTACACAGTAAACATTTGTATGAGGTGACAAGTCAATGTGGTTTGAACTTCTTTCTCTTGCGTACCTTGACCTATTTCTAGATAGTAATCTTGGAATTTAGGCAAGCCCACATAATGCCAACGAGAAAGAGGCCTAGAGGGTCACACACTAAGTGTATCCAAGTATCTCAAGTAGAATAAATATTATTCTCATATGTGGTTTAATAATTATTCAACGAAGCCTAAATAATTTTAATGTTGGAGGAAGAATAAAATAAAAACAATATATACACGCAATGTACATTGAATGTACACGTCGTGTAGTTTTCATTTTGAAAAAGAAATGAAAAACGAGTACAGATCGTGTAATAATGATTACACGCCGTGTAGTTATTCCAGTTGGGATTCTGAGAATATAATATTGTTTTATTAAATGATATTTATTATAATCAGTGTGGGCATATGTCAAGAAATTAATTATTTGACATGGGGGGTTTCAATAAGAGTAAATGAAATAAATAAAATGTGTAACGTATTTATTTATTTTCATAACTCTATAACCTCAAACCCGATTATAAATATCCTCACAACCCCAAAACTTTTCCCTAATTATTGTTCATAACAATTCTGGAGAATTATCTCAAGGCCGAAAGAACTCCTTCCTCCAAAAACGCTCTCAAGATCAAGAGAGATCCTCCTCCATCAGATCAAGGCGATCTAAGGCGGACAACACAAGCAAAGGCTTCTCCACACTAGCACCTAGAGATTCCTTTGGAGACGTCCAGAGATACCTGGTGCACGTGTGGATCACCACTAAAGGAATTATACACTTTGCTTCTACACTGCAACAATGAATCACATCAGAACGTGTTCAGAAATATCAATGAAGAAAGAATGCCATAAAAGGTACTTCTTGTTAATTAATTAAATTAATTATAATCAACCTCTGATGATCCTCCTTTGTGGTTCTAGGACTATTCTTCTTATTTTTTGATTTCTGTTATTCAATCCATGGATTCTGGCGTTTATCGTCATATTGATCCTGGATTGATCATTTCTAATGACAAAAATTCAAGTGGGCACATCCACCCATGAGCTTCCGTTGTGCTCGGGACCTTCAAGTGGTATCAGAGGGGTCACAATGTGGATTATAGTTATTTAATTTTTGTTGATAATTTTTGAATTTATATTTTATTCAATTCAAGATAAATTGTTCTATAAAACTGAATGAACAAGATATGTTCTTCCTCCTTTGTTTTTCGATTCACATCATAGAAATGACCTTTTAATTTTAATTTTGATTAAAATAAAAATGAGGAAATCATCTGGAGGAGCCGCTCATTTTGTTTGTACAACACAGGAATACACAGCATGTAGTGAAATCTACACGTCGTGTACTTAGGTTCAATGAACTGGTACTGGTCCACCAAACCACGCCGTGTGAATTGAGCATACCTAAGTTTTTTAATACACTGTGTTGACCAGAACTGAACGGTGCGTGGAAACCGGAATACATGGTGTGTATGTTGAATAAACACATCGTGTAGTCCGATCCATCCCAAGTGAAACCATGTACAAGGAGAAGTCGTGTAACTGCATACACAGGATTACCAGGCTGGTAACCACGTAACAAGTAAGTACATGTCGTGTTAGATTAATCTACACACCATGTACTCCAAAATTTCCAAAGTACAGAAAACACTCTAAAGCCCCCAAAGTGTACTATGGATAAAGGGTGAAAACAAATACACGCTATGTAATATAGCCTACACACCGTGTAATTTCCATAAATGTAATTTCACCAGGTTTCCTCCAAAGTACAAAGACCTGTACAAAGAATATGTATGAGAATAATCTCAAGGAAATTCAGAAAAGAATTTAAGATAAAGAATTGATTAATTACAAGATCGTAATTAATTGAATTTAAGCGCGACTTATCTTGAATAAAAGAATGATTAAAATAATTTGAATACTAAATATGCGTAAATGTAGTTGCATGCTATGGATGATCATGATCTATACCAAATAACCTTTGTGAGTGTATGGTTTCAATTAAATTTATTTAATTTAAATTCATTGGCATGTGACCCTTTTTCCAATAAATTGTAGGGCCTGCATGCCCATGGTTTCTTTAATGTAAACCCCATGTAATGGAGGATCACCCAAGCCAGAGGAGGTGGTTAAAAATCCTAAGCTAAGTTAAAACCAACCCATGATGATACAAAGGTGGATAGGAGGGAGTTGAAAAACACGAACCATCGGGTTCAAGGTGTTTTTCCCAAGGTCAGGGTTAGCTTATCAAAACTGCTAGATAATCTAACCAATAGAAGCTCATGATCATGTCATCTTATTTTATTTCTATCTGATTTAATGGTTTATTATATATGTGTTGTCACGATCACACATTTCATGAAATAAACAAGCATGCAAAGATGGAATAAAATAAAAACAGGACTATGCATAAACATTATCATAACATGGTTAATCACTTAAGCAAGAATCACTTAATATTAACAAGAATGTGATAATGTGAAACTATGAATAAAGGATTGAAATCCCTCAAATACCATATTAAGTCATACCAATCCTTCCATTACTTGATTAAGGGAAAGACTCAATAAAACTATTTGTTTGACCAACCCTTATTGGGACACTTACTTTTATAAATGAATCTATTATGAAAGTTTCAGGTTGACTTAAACATTTTACATCAAGAGGAGTATCCCTTTCTAGAATTTTTGTAAAATGGAGGCAAGTGTTGAGAAAATAATTTTCCATTTAGTTTATGATATTTTTCTTGTATTTATGATTCTCATGTTTTAATGTTGTGCTCTTATATTTAAATTTAATTTAAAAAAATAATTTTCCATTTAGTTTATTCTATAACCGACGTCGAAAATTTTAGAAGATATTTTTTATTATCAATTATAAAATAACTGACACAAAACATAGTTTATCACATCAGTTATTTCAAATAAATGATATGATAAAGGGTTTTTCATGTCAGTTTTTATATAACCGATGTGAAAAAACCTTCCAATTCTAGAATTTTAGGCTAGTTTATATAATGAATTTTTATAAACCGAAATGAAATACATTTTTTCATGTAGGTTAATAATAAATAATTTGGAAAACATATTTACAACATCACTTTAAATAACATCTCAATGTAATCAGTGTCAAAACCCCAAATAACTGACGTGGAAAACCCTTTTTTCACTAGCGCATGGTGTATACTAGGGATGTCAAACGGTGTGTACCTTATATGTAATATTAAAATTTAATTTTTGTAATTTAATACTTAAAATATGTGTATTATAACTAATTATTTCATATGACACACACAATGTATGGTCCTTATCATATAACATTTACTTACACGACATGTATGCTCATAGGACATGTCTATTATACATGGAGTGTAATTTTATGAGTCAAAATGCATAGTATTTGTAGAATGTATAACCACAATACAAGATAAAATATACTTGTCATGTACCATTAGAATTTTCCCTAAAGTACATGACATGTTTGTTGACCATTACCCAACATATAGTTGTATATTTTACATAGTATTTAAAATATTATGTTTTATCCCACAAGAAAACATCAAAAATTGATTGTAATGTACCATACATGAGTTGAGATGTGTTACACGGAATGTAAAATCTAGATATATTACATGTATTTTATGTATAACCATATTGGGAAAATGTTGGTCAATATATGGTGTGTAGTGATACAATATATTGACTGGCATGACTCATTGAAAATTACGAAATGTGTAATCCATGTGGGGTTACACTGTGTGTATATGAGAGCTACAAGATGTGTAATCCCTTTCAAATCGCATATCATGCTAGAAATTAATACATGGTGTGTAATTATTCCATGTACTAACCCACAGGGCATGTCAAGATTTACATGACGTGATCTATGTGTGGTTGACTATGGCTACACAACATGTAATTTAATGATACACTTTATATAATCATGTTGTAAATCTATCAACCTTGGAACCTTTAGATCGATTTTTTGAGTGTTATTCATTAATTCTTTGCTCGTTCATGGCCATAAATACTCATATTAACATCTCATCTTGATCATTGAACTAATAAAAAAATTAAACATGAAAACAAACAAACCAACACATGAAATTGATAAAATAAATTATAAATAATTATAATTTAGAATTTTATCACTCTGATACCACTTGAATGTTTTGGGGTGAAAAAAGGCATCAAATGGGTGCTTTATTTTTTTCCAAAAATATAAATGTATAAACCCATAATTACCTGAAGAACACACACCAAATATGATCTTTCATAATTAATATATAATTAATTAAAATAATAATTTCCTCATCTATGGTAATCCTCTCAATCAATTTTTGTTTTTAATCTTTATTTCATTATTCATTGTGGTGGGGAATCTAGGAAAATATTCCTCTAAACATATCTGCATGTGCTCCATGAATCTCTGAATGGAGTTCTTGAAGCTTTGGGTGCTAGCATGGTAGTTTCTTATGCTTTACACTATTTATTATTGATTGTAAAAATACCACTTTTTCTCTCTTGTTCTTTAGAGGGGGGAAGAGAGGAAGAATATATTTTGGGATTAAGATAATTCTAGAGGAGGTGTATCCTTTGTGTTGACACACACAAATGGGAAAATGATATAATTTATAATCTATACTTATGGTTATAGATTTGATAATTTCACAATAGACCTTATCTAAATATTTAATATAAGTAAAACCCTATATCAAATAATATTATTATTATGATTATCTCCATGACATGTGTTTATTTAAATATCATTTCTTTCATAAATAAATTAATAATTACTTAAATGATATTAAATATATATAATTTCCCTTAATTCGTTAACTTGAATCGTTTATCCTCCCATGTAATTTACCAAACCTAATATGATAAAATATTTATTCATTTAAATAAATATTATTCATTCGATAAAAAAATAAATATTATATTCACTAAACTCATAAATAAATATTTATTTTAACATTTTCATAACTTAAATAGATATATATTCTATTCTATTCACTAAAATTATTAATAAATAAGTATTAATCTATTACCTTCTGAATAATTAAATAAGATAAAAAATTTAACTCATATATTCTAAACTTGGATATCATGTGATTTAATTTATATAATCGACTTTACTTGAATAATAATTATTCCATAAGTTGATAATAATATTTATTATTAATATTAGATTTTATGGAATTTAATTATATTTTTCATACATGACAACACATGTCATGGGGAGTGAAAAATCAATTATTTCCTAGGTTAAATACAATAATAGTGGTAACCCTAGGTTGTCTCCATATGAGATTGCTCTAAACCTATTGTCACTTATTGGTTAGGGAAAAGGGTTTGTTTTTTAAATGGTTTTTTTAACTAAATAAGGAAATAAAACAACGATTTGAAAATAACTAATGGTGAGATAATGATCAGATTAGGGTTGGATTAAACTATTGCAATGCAATCATATTCCCTAAGTTATCCATTCTTCTTCAACTAATATAGTAAGAGATATAATCCACAATCACTTCCTCTCCCTTGAATAAATAATGATAGTGAGAATATTCCTAACTAAAATTTCATATTGGTCTGACCTCCTTAATATGTGAACAAGTGTTTTATTGGAATCTCTTAGTTGACTTAGAAAATTTCAATTAGGTATTGTTCTTATTAAATATCCAAAAGTTTCCACTACCACTTCCACACATGCTAACAACCATCAAGAACTTCACCACTTAACTCTAGGTTATTCCATGATATAAAAACAAGAACTCGGTGGAGGGTGATAAAGATCATCAAAAAAATAAATAATCAATAAATAGAATCCAAACCCAAATAGAATCACACTTGATAATAAAAATTATTATTGTAATATCAAAACCAATTTAATAGAGGAGATAAATAATTTAATTCCATGAATCTCGCAAACACAAGCACCATTAATGTTTTAGTATTCCCTTCCATAATCAATCAAAGTTTACCACTATATGTGAAGGTTAGAAAAAAAGTGATAATAAGTCAACATCACAAATCTAAAAAAGATTAAAAAAATAAATTGAAAATAGTAGTAGCATCACTGGCTTCTAACATGAACTTTACTTCCTTGAACTTATATGCTCTTTGGCCTCGAATTATTATTATTAGTCCTTATTTCCAATTTCCATTGATTATGGTAAAATGAATGATATCCTCACTCATTTGAAAATCACCATATTCCCTATTATTTTATATTTTACCTTATTATATTTGGTTTCAAATCTCTAAAATATCTATAAATTTTATTTTGATTTTGTATGTTTCCTTAGCTAAAATTTTATTAAACATTATCCATGTAGTAACCTACTACTAATTTCATGCATGCTAACATGGAAACCTAAATCCTTGGATCAAAGTGAAAATGATCTTCATAAAGACATGTACTTGGCATACTAATTCTTATATTTAGGTGTTTGAGACTTGTACCATTCTTATATATACATATTTAGGACTGATCTAATTTTTACATAGGAGAAAATTAATGGATAATGGTTACACAGTTCTACTTTATGGTTGCATATAACTACATTAATGCTTACACAAGTAATTAATAATGGTTATACCATATTTTTTATGACTTATCTTATACATATTCTAGGTTTAAATGATCCCTACATAGTCCCCCAATGATGTTTACACAGATGGTGCCTCTATCATTTCTTTAAGCTTTATTCAAGGGGGATGAATCCATAATAATCCTTCATGAATCACCACTTCCCTTAATAGTTGTCTTATCAATCATGAAATCCAATTTAACATCCAATATTCCTAGTTCTTCACAACATTAAGATATAGGATAATCAATTACAATCCATTCATATCACTTTAAAAATCAAGAAAATAAATTAAACTCATAATTTGGCTATTTTAAGAAATATTCAATTAATAAAATCATTTGAAATTTAAATTTTAAAATTCATTATAACACTATGGATTGGTAAATATTTAGGAATAAAATGAATTGAATATCAACAAAATATTTTCAATTTATGAACTATGTAAAATCCCCACTCTTAACCCATAGACTCCTGGACAAGTAACTTCAAAAATATTACCTAGGAAAAATTCAAATAACTAGACAATTAGAGTTCCATTTTTCAAAACCATGATACTAAAGTTATCATTCCTCCTTAATTTTCTTGATTCCATTTTTCTCATTAATTAAATTAAATTAATCTCTACTTCTTTAATCCTTTCAAGAAAATTTATACCAACCTTTCCTATAATATTTCACTCAACACTCAAGTATGAATTTGAATAAAAGTTTTTCTCACTCCAATATCATGCGAGATTCATCATAGGATTGGTGAATGTATTCATCTATACCCAGTTATACAAATATTGTTTTCATATCATGAGGTCTTTTGGGGTTGTTCAGTGGCTTTAGGTTGGTGGTTTCTATTGAGAAAGTTATGAGGCAGGATATGGGTTTGGATTTATTTCAAAACAAAATGCATTATTTTCAATTTAATTCAAGAATATCTTCCTTCATCTTTTATTATTATATTAATATAGCTCTATCTCTATTATTAATTCAAAAATAGACCATGGTTTTTATAATTTTAATAATAGCATCATTTCTCTCTCTATTTCCTTTAGAAAGTTATAAAAAATATTTATTTTTTTGTTCTCCTATTGAAGGTATAGAGGTAATTTGAAATTTCTATGGTAGGTGCCATATTTTTCATCCCCCAAGTTATGAAGTATTTTTTTCCTTCTTTTTGATATGTCTAGGGTTGACTTCAAACTTTTATAACTTGGATGATTTTTTCCCAAAAAAACTTATCAAAAACAGACTTCACAAACTTCATAATTTTGAAATAGATTTCAACTCCATCTAGCCTAAAAGCTCCTCTTTATCTTCATGGTTAGTCCACCTTATATATATTTAGCATAAATGATATATATCTTCCCTATTTTACACTTTTCCATAAACATTTTTTCATATCTTTAATTTTTTGTAATTTCTATATAGAATTGATTTTTTTGAGGTAAATAAAGGTACTTTTCTATTAAAAATAGAGATAGAATTACATTCCCAGCTTTGGATTATATTTATAACACTATTACATTAATCTCATCATAATTTCCCTCATAAAAAATATCACAAAAGTTTTATCACTTCTATCTTTATCCAAGATAGATTCTATAAAATATTTTGTTCTATCTGACTATTTTCCCTTCCCCCACACCTAAATTTAACCCATATCATTAATTATCTAAGACTTTGACTATATTACTTGGTAATTTCTGGTTATTCATGTATTTCTTGGTTCTCTCAAGAAAAAGGGAATTGTAAAGAATATGTTAAAATGGGTTCAGAAGCCTCTCGAATAAGTGATTAAAAACATAGGACAGTATGTTATGGAATAATATTAAAAAATCAGTAGTCTTGACATAAATTTCCCTCACTTATAATTCAAAAAAAAGTTTATTTAAACATTTATATAAGGTGAGTAAGTTGGTAGAATTGGTCTCTAAACATTGAAATAGATTAAAAAGTTGCAAGGGCATTCAATGTAAGCACAATAGGTTTCAAAAACTTAACAAAATGAAAAAATAAACACACACAAATTTTTTTGAAAAGGACACAAAAATTTGAAGAAAAAACATTAAAAGGTCATAAACTAAAATTTCCCCACACACACACACATTTAAATGGTTTAGTTTCTTCAATGAATTCAAATATATTCAACATGTAATCATATTATAAGTATATTTACATCAACATATAAGGGTTAATGAAAGTTAAAACCAAATGGTATTTAGTGATAAATAGGTTGGAGGAGTGTGATATCATCCATTGGTTCTTACGGCAAGTTCCTATAGAATTTCTTCAGCTTGTGTCCATCAAGAGTGAATGGTTCCTAGTCTCCTTCCTTCATAATATGTACAGAACCAAAATGATATAAATGATTAATCATAAATGGACCTTCACATATGCAATAAATTTTATCTAGAATCATTTTTAGTGTTGAGTTATATAACAACATTGTGTCTCTAGAATATAAGTCTTTTTGTTGGATCAGTTTTTCATGATCCACCCTTATTCTTTATTTATAAATTCTAGAAATTTTAAAATCCTATATTCTAATTTTTTTTATCTCATGAGTATTAAATATCCTCTCTTTTATAGATTTATCTAGTTATATATTCATATCTCTCAAAGACTAGTATGATCTGTGTTCCAATTCCATAGGCAGGTCACAACTTTCCCTATAAATCAGCCTATTTGGGATCATTTCTATTGGGGGTTTATAGGATATCCTATATTTCCATAAGGTGTATTCCAACCTTTGTAACCAATCCATCATTGGGTTTAATAGTTTTCTCCAAAATTACATTGATCTATATATTGGATACTTAAACTTGGCGATTGGTTTAAGGATGATAGGGAATTTGTGATTTATAATTCCCAACATATTTTCTAAATAAATACTCTATTATCTTATTTTAAACATGAGTACCTTGATCGCTGATGATGGATTAGGGCACTCCAAACTTATAAAATATACTATATTCAAAGGAATCACAAAAAACATTAGCATCAACAGTTTTTGTGGCTTTAGTATCCACCCATTTTGAAACATAATCCATTGTATGAAAAATATATGAATTTACAAATGACATGGGAAAGAGAACCATAAAATATATTCCCAACACTACAAAAATTTCACAAAAACTAAGTGGTTTTATGGAATTTATTATATCTTTAAAATATTTCCATAAAACTAAAATTTCTTACATATTTTGCAAAATTCATGTGCATATTTGAAAAAATTGAGCCAATAGATTCCAAAATTCTAAAACTTTATTTTTTTATTTTGGGGTCGATAGTGGCCCCAAAAATCTAGAGTGTAACAAAACTCAAAAATGGATTCTATTTCACTTTTTATAAAATATATTTTTATCACTTGATCATTGAAAATTTTCTAAATAAATTAATATTCTAGAATGTAAAATATGGATTCAAATTTTAGTTTTTGAATTTGGTGGGTAATTAAGTGGGTGTGTACATGAGAAGTTTATAAATATTTGACCATATCAACCTACTATGGAACTTCACCTTCAACCAAGTGGATTTTATCCCCTATAATAAGGTATGGTACTATTTTTTAGGCTAGAATATTTAATTTGTCTATTTTTTAAGTCTACTCAAGTGATTGTACACTTGATTATGATATCTTTTTTGACCTTAATTTCCAAGATAAACTCAAAAGGTAATAGAATCAAACTCACAAAAATGATCTTAGAATATTCATTATTCGTCAAATATTGAAAGGATACATGGTTAAAAAAACTTTAACTTCATCAAAATATGATCTGAATCTGTTTAAAGAAAACAAAACTACTAGAAATTCTTTTTTTATGGTTCTATAGTTGAATTGGGAATCATCTATGTTTATAGTGTAATATGAAATTACTTATGGTATTCACTTAATTCTATGAGAAAGTACTACTATAATTTATTGGTTGGAAGAATCATAAAGTATCTTAAATGGTTTCTCCCAATTCAGTGGTTGTATTGCTAGTGGGGTTATCAATCTCCTATTTAACTCATCAAAGGCTACCCTACACTCATCATTAAAATAAAAAATAGCATCTTTCAAAAATAATATAGAGAGAGGGAGATAAATATTATTTAAATCCATGATAAACCTTTTTTAGAACCCTATATATACTAGAAAATATCTAACTACATGTTTCACACAAGTTGGATAAGTCAAGGAATTTATCACTTAAATTTTTTATTCATCCATTTAAATGATCTTTTAAAAATAATATGCTCAAGGAAAATTACTCACTCTATCATGGAATTAAATTTTTCAAAATTCAAAATAGTATTATTTTCAATGAAATTTTTTAAGGATTTTTCCAATAAAATTAAACAATAGTTGAAATAATTTTTAAAAATTGAGAAATCATCCAAGAAAACCTCCAAAAAATCATCAATGTGATCAAAACATATACTTACCATGAACCTCTAAAATGAAACTAGATAATTTAATAATCTAAATAGAATCTTATTATAAGAAAAGTTATTAAAGGGACATGTAATGGTGGTATTCTCTAGGTCCTATGGAGTAATGGGTACCTAAAAATATCTTGAGAACCCATTCGAAAAGCATTAATGAGTTCTTCTTTATAGTATCTACAACATATAGTTGATGAAGGGAATGTGGAGATTATTTTTTCCAGTGACTTGATTTAATTTCCTATGGTTTATATATACTCTCTGTCTATTATGAATTCTCATTGAAATTAATTAATTATTTTCATTCCTCACAATGGTTATACTAGTTTTCATGGGAACTACATGGATGGGTTTAACCCATTGTGAATCTAAAATGGTATAGATGATCCCGAATTCTAAAATATTCTCTATTTTATTCTTAACTGCCTCTATCAAGGTGGTATTTATCCTCCTTTGGGGTTTTCTATAATGTTTTGAATCTTCTTTAACCATAAATCTATGAAATTGTATTTTTTTTATTTATACCTGTAATATCACCTAATATATATCATATTTATTGGATGTTATTTCTAAAAATAACAATAAATTTTTATTCTTATTTTTAAAATAGTTTATTATAAATTATCACTAGTAATTTTTCTCCATATATGAGGTACACATATTTCAAATTAGTCAGAAGTGGTTTCAATTCCAAATTTTGTAGTTGTTTAATAGATGAAATTAGATTGAGGTTCCCCATTTCTAAATATTGAACTTAAAATACACAAGGAAACACATCAACTTATTATTTATAAAATAAACCGTTAGATTTATTAGAAAACTCATAATTTACCTCTTCCTCCATTCTAAAAATAGAATTTCTAGAATTCTGGACATCCACATCTCCTGTGGAAGTTTAAATCGATAATTTTTTTCCTAAGGATAAAAAATTATGTAAAATACCTAAATATTTAAATTTTTAAGTATATTAAAGGTGGGATAGTGTAATAAGTGAATATTCTTCTAAAGGTTGCCTCGTAGAGTCAAAAATATTAAAGTGTATAGTGTTATATTTAAACTCCATGGTGAGTGTTCCTCCATGCACATTTATTATTTTCCTATATGTATTTAAGAATAGTATACCCAAAATGATGGGTTATTGGATCAATTATGTATTATCTTATATGTTAAACACATAGAATTCGGTAGAAAATATTAATCCCTGAACTCCAACTAACACATCTTCTAAAACTCCCACTGGATAAATAATGAATCTATTTGTGAGTTATACCACCAATCTTGTGGGATTTAAATCGCTAATATAAAAATAGATAAACACTAAGTGAGGATATAAATTAATAGAAGTACCTAGATCATATAAATCATTAGAAAAATTTAAATAGTTAATCATGTAGATAATAGAAAATGTCTATAGATCATGAAACTTAGTGGGTAACTAGGGTGTGATCAAGGTTGAGATAATTCTTCCTAAGCTGATCATATCATTTTTTTGAAGACTTGTCTTCTTTGTATAAAAATATTTGAGGAACTTATAATAATTTGTAATATATTTTAGGGTTTCAATAATGGGTTTTTTGATCTCCACATTATGAAAACTTTCTATAATTTCTATTTGGAGTTATTCTTCTTGAATATTATTTGATCAAATTATTCTTGATGGGAATGGTTGGGGAAGATAATTTTTCTCCCTATGTTATCTTTGAAATGGAATTTATTATATTTTCCTCCAAGTTTTTTCATTTTATTCTTCCTATTTATTTTATTCTTCTTAGGTATATTTTTTTAAAATATTACTAGAATTTACAAATTCAGTTTCCACACTATTATAATGGGTGGGTTCAGGGTTTATTATTGTTAATAGTTGAATCTCCTTACAAATTCTTGTTTTTATCATAATAAAATTATCCTTTGAGTTAGTCTTTTATTAATCTGGTAATTTTCCCAGATTCCTAGACAATGTTTCCAACATTTCTTGAAACTATTTGATTTCATTCCAAAGACCATTCACCTATAAACTTGTTGTTGCTTCACAGTTGGTTGTGCACTAGTGTAGGGTTATTCATAAGGTCTTTTTTTGTAAAGGTGGTGACTATTAGTAATCCGGTTGAATGTAGGATTG
The DNA here is from genome assembly GCA_963277665.1 of Viscum album. Taxonomy (NCBI): domain Eukaryota; kingdom Viridiplantae; phylum Streptophyta; class Magnoliopsida; order Santalales; family Viscaceae; genus Viscum; species Viscum album. The sequence goes on from OY728135.1 coordinate 1,502,330,406, forward strand.
TTTTTACTGTCCCTAAAAAGGTGATGGGTGTTGGAATTATTGGTTCTATTCTAGGTATGGGGGTTTTGATTAGTACTGATTTTGGTAGGGTGGCCTATTTTCACCTTTTTGGTTTCAAAATCCATACTATACTTAGGGATTTATTCTCTATACTTGATCTGTTACTAAAATTTCATAGGCTTAAAGGCTAATTCATAATTTTCCATTCCCCACACTTCAGCACACTATTCAATGAAATGGTTAGGTGATGTGATTTAACCACATACATTAGTTAGTTCATATTGTTCATTGATTTTTTTTCAAAAGAATTTATCTTAATAAACTAGTTAGTTATTAAAGTTTATATTCTAATAATATCGATGGATAAAAAGTTCTTACTTTATGGATACATCTTGTGAGAATACTTCTTGTTCCAAAATGTTTTGAGTTCTGTGCAATATTTTAAATTGGGATATTGGATTCTATTGGTGACTTATCTATCAATGATCCTCCAATTGAGGCATCCATAAAATTTATATCATTTTATAGAAGGTCTTTGTAAAAGAAAGCAGGGAATTGATTCTTCTTAATTTCTTAATGTGGGTATCTAGCATAGAGATGTTTGAATCTCTCCCTATACTCATTGAGAGTTTCTCATTAAGAATGTATAGTGGCATTCAATATATTTTTTATTATTTTTATTTTAGAGTTTATGAATAATCTTAAAGGAAACATTTGTGTAGGTCATTCCAATCTTGGATATATTCTGTTTGTAAGTTACAAAACCTCCCCTTAGTTTCTCCTACAAGTGAGAAGGGAAATTCCATCCACTTAACTTCCTCCTTAGCTATTCTACTTGGCTTCAAGGTGGATAAGACATGGGTGAACCACTTAATATATCTAATTGTTTATTCTCCCACTAAGCCATATAATTTAGTAAGTATAAAAATTAGTCCAGTATTCAATTCAAAATTATTTTACAATGTCCACATAGAAATTTGGTTGTGCTGATTAACAAATTGAGTCTCAAACTAGTCTCTTAGGGTTTGGTTTAGGTTATTAGACATAATTATAGGCTCATAGTGAACAATTTGAGTTTAAATTGAGTCTTACATAATTATTTCTTTAAAATTAGTGTGTAAATTACTGTTTCAAATTCTATTCAATAAGGTTCCTTCATTTTCAGGATCTAATGAGTCAAAATTTGTGTTAGAATTCTTAGCCAAGCAATTTTAAGGGTTATATTTGGAACTGGATCCTAGAAATGGAACCAGGTTTTGAAAAAACCTTTCATGGGGTGTAAAAACATAATTATTTACTAGGTTAAATACATTGATAATGGTAACCCTAGTTTTTCTCAATAGATGAGTGATTTAAACCCATTTTAACTTATTTGTTAGAGATAAGGGCTTTGTTTTTTATATTATTTTACTTTTTATAACTAAGGAAATAAATGAAAGAGTGACCTGAAAGAAACTAATCATGAAATATTTATTATCCTAGGGTTTTATTAACCTACTATAATGATACCCTAGTCCCCAAGTTATCAATTATTCTTATACTAAGATGCTAAGAGATAGAATCCATAATTGTTTCCTCTATCTCTCCCCTAACTAAATAGTGATGGTGAGAATATTCCAAACTAAAATTTCAACTTATAATAACCTCCTTCCTATGTGTAAAAGTATTTTAGTGGACCCACCTAGTTGATATGAAGAATTTACAATCAGGTTTTTTTATTTATTAACAACCAAGAGTTTCCACTACCACTTCCACATGTTCTAACAATCACCAAGCACTTCACCACTTATCTATAGACTATTCTATCATATACACACCATATCTATGTAGAGGGAGGTAAAGATCATCAACTAAATTAATAATCAATAAATAGAAACTAAAAACCAAATACGATTTCACTTAATAATAAAAAAATGTTATTGGAATATCAAAACTGGTTTAACAGAAGAGAAAAATAATTGTATTATATTAAGTTCAAAAACTCAGTCATTACAAATGGCTTAGACTCTACTTATTTAATCACTCAAAGTTTACCCCTCTATATAAATGGTACAAAAAATAAGGGGGAAGAAGTCAAAATCAAAAAAATAAAGAAGATAGAAAATAAATTGAAAATAGTATTAGCAATATGGGCCTCCAGCATGAACTATAATTCGCCAAACCCATGCACTCTTTAGCCTCGCACTCTTCTTATAGATCCTTAGTCCCCATATTCTTTGGTTGTGGGAAAAAAATTAGATCCTCACTCCTTTAAATATCTTTATCTTCCTTATTCTTTCATGATTTATCTTTTTCTACATGGTTTCAAATATCCATGAGATCCGTAGGTTTTATTTTGAGTTTTCATGTTTCCTTGGATGTGATTATATTAAACATTATCTTTTACAAACCTATTATTGATTATCTACATGATAACATGGTAGCCTAAAGCCTCATCTCAAAGTGTAGATAATACTCATAAAGACATGTCCTTATATTTCTTGATACTTATTCTAATAATTTTAAGTCATTTCCTGTGCTTATGAAGACATGTTTGATATTGGTATGATTATTACATAGGGGAAAAGTAATTGAAGATGGTTGTGCAGGTCTACATCATGGTTATACAATAGTATATTCATGCTTACGTTGGTTGTAAATGATGGTTATGTTTACTTGTTTGGGACTTTTTTTATGTGTACATAGGGGAAAATGATCCCTACATAACCCCTCAATGATTCTTATATAACCAGTGCCTTTATCATTTCTTTAAGATTCCTTTAAGGGGGGTGAATCCATAATAATCCTCCAAGCATCACCACTTACTTCAATAGTTTTCTCATCAATAATGATATCCAATGTCACCTTTTATTCTCCTAATCCTTCATAATAGCAAGATAAATATAATCAATAGTAAACCATTTATATCACTTTAAAAATCAAAAAAGTAAATTAAACACATAATTTATCCATTTTAAACAATATTCACACAATCAAATAATTTTAAACATAAATTAAAAACCCCATTATAACACTTTAAATTGATAAATATGTGGTAATAAAATGAATCAAACATTAAAAATATTTTTAATTTATGGAATATGTCAATACACTTAGTGTGTGGCCAACTTGGCCCTTTCTTAATGGAATTTTGTGAACTCACCTAATGTATAAGATCAGTATATAGTAATATGTCAAGGAACTCATAGAGGAAGAAGCTAATATAAGAACTATAAAAACATCCCTATAAGTGATACCATGTAATATAATCTCTTCATCTCCCAATATCTCATAAAGTATGGTGAATACTAGTTTCATCACCCTATATGCCTAATTTATCATTCTTTGACATTCTAAAATGAACTTTTCCATAAGCTAACATGGGTATGGATTTCATATGATTATTTTATTTCAATGAAAGGACATGTAATATATTATTATATTAATGAGGAAGGTATAAATCATTTCTTTAATTATTCAATTAATTTAATATCGCTTATGATACACCTAACATTTTCTACCTCATCATGAGAATATGACATCATAATTTCTATCCATAAATCAGAGTACATGATTCATTATGAACATTAATAATAATATAAAGTCTAATTAATAATACACACATTTGTAGATATGGATATTAAATGAGATATAAAACATGTATAAACCCAACAGGTTGGTTTTTCTATAATGACCCCAACTCTAGTAACCCAGAGTCAGTTCCTACTTTATTACATTGGTATAGATATAAGAAGTCAAATACTGAAGTAATGATAAGTTTAGTAGTTTTTTAGAACCAAATACATAAAATATACCCATTTTATATAGGGATATAACATAAAAATCATATAAATTGAAAACATTTTTCATCCTTGGTCTCATTCCAGGAATTCTTATTCATATACTAGGGACAAGAAAAAAATAAGGGTGAGATTAAATGCTCGATAAGGATTAATTATAATGTAATCTATAATGAATAAATAATAATAATAAACATTAAAATGTAAATAAATAAACACATGTTCTATTTAAATAACTTTACTATCATGATAAGATAATTCATAATCAATATGTCAAGTTAAATAACTGAAAACACATGTCATTTAATTAATAAACTGAGAATAAACTGCATCCAGAGATAATATCATTGTGAAACTCTCATGGATAATAATAATTGAATTCCTATTAAAGGACATTCTTAATCATTTTATTTCATTTTATTAGGAACATGATAACTCTACTATCAAGACCTATCATAAGATGGTTTAAAAATTCCGGTAGAAACCCATTTAGTTTGGCCACCTAGTTTGTCTCATGAGACCTAATTATGCATCAAGGGACTATATAATTATAGTCACCACCCATATATATAGGTATAAATCATTCATCACATATCTAATTATCAATTTAATTCATGAATAAATATTCCTTATCATCAAATATCCATATTGAGTAAAGGATATGAATTTATCAATATTTTCCAAGTTAATCAAATAACTTTCAAAGTAAACACCCTATGTAAAAATGGTATACGGTTCAATAAATAATCACATAAATCATAAAATAATATGTATATTTAAAATAAATGTATTTTATAATGAAAAATTATCACAATAAAGTTATTTTTTAAGATAAAGTTAACAATCACAAAAGAAAGTGAGATTAAACAATAAATTTTACAACTTTGTAATTTTTAAGTCAAATCCACTTGAATGAAATAATTCAAATTGAAACTTAATATAAAAAGAATTATTAATGTATCATGAAATTACATATCAAGTGGTAGTATATAAATCATATAAAATAAATTATGTTCATAACATTACAATATGCCTCAATGAAAGGAAATTGAGATGAAGTCCCTTACCTTGAGTTTAACTCATCACGTACATTCTTTATATTCCCAAATAATAAAATTATGTTAATTATTTACTTTATTAATAAAATTTTTAATGATTATTATTCACTTTATTTCACTTATTACCCTTTTATATACAATTACTTAGTCAATTAAGTTTATATTGGGTGTTTTGGTGATATTTCAATTATGTGTCAAAAATGACATTAGTAGGTTGACTATTAGTCTAAGAGGTAATTATTTAAACATATATAGAATTAAAATCATGAAATTATTATCATATTTATACATAAATTATACTTTTAAGTCTAATCATGAAATATATTTTTGAGAAATGAAGTACATTATGAAGATGGTAGGTCATATGCACGCATGAGTATCCTTTTTCAACGGTCATTATGTAAAGAAGGTAAGTAATATTTTATCTTTAAAAAATAATCATAATATAATAAATAACATATTATTTATTTAAATATAATTATATATATCATCCATGTGTTTTGGTGATGAAAATAGAGTCACATCACTTCATGAAGGCGGTAGTCCACACGTACATGAACGACGTTATCATCTTTTAGTGAGTAAAAAGGTAAGAAAGAAATATAATATCTTTTTAGAATGATAAATATTTAATTAATATCATAATTATTTTATTTATATCATATATATTCTTTATATTTATCCTTATTACCTTCCATGTAAAGCGTTAGTGAAAACGAATCACATCGCTTCGTGAGGTGGTAGTCTGTCGTACACACTAGCAGCTTTATCGTATCACCTATGGAATGGAAATTAAAAAAGTTATATATGATATAATGACTAAATAGGTATAATTATATTATAAAAATAATATATATATATATATACTTTATATCCATTATCATACCCAACCATGAGAGGTGTTGATGGAAATGTGTTGCATCATTTCACAATGCTAGTTCACCGTACATAAGAGCGACATTATTGTTTTCCATTTAAGGGAAGAGGAGATGGATATAGGTCATGAACTTAACAAAATAAAATTTCATTATATTTTATATAAATTTTTTATTATATAAAAATAAATTAATAATATTTTAATAAGGTGGAAGAAGAAATAAAACAAAAATGCATAGTTATGAATTTTACCTCTTCTCAGATCAGTTCTTCGGGATTATACCCAAAGTATTCCTAAAATATATTTATGAAAAAAACAAGGATTATATGATGATTCTATGGGATTTGGTAAGTGATTTTGGAAGATATTATTTGAACCAAAATGGTTTTATGGTGTTAATAAGAGAGGAGAGAAGTGCCCTTTTTTAAGTGAGGTGAGTGACACACTTGTAAATTTTGAAAATAAAAAAGTGTGCCCATATTTTTCACATGCCAAAAGAGTCAAAAATAGAGTATTATCAATAATTATACATTAAAAGGTTTAAATATGGTCATAATATATATTTTATACCGGTTTTTAGGTTATTTTAACAATTATATTTTTATTTTAACCTCGTGGTAAACCCATTTTTACCTTAACAGTGGTAATTAATTTTTACTACTTTTACTATTCATTTTGGTAAAAAATTAAGTTAAACTAATTATATAAAATAAATTATTCTAATTCCAAATATTAAATTTATTTTTCCAAATTCTATACAAATAAATGGAAAATTTTAATTTAAAATTAATCCTACAAAAGCAGTGAGAAAGTAGGTTTTCAAAGAAATGTGTTCTGATGTTTACAAAGTTTTTAAATAAAAATTAAGTGTGAAATTGATTAAAATAAGATAAATTGTATTAATAGATATATAATTTAACTAATTTTAATTTAAAACTACTTTAAAATATAATTTAACTTTGTAAATAATTTAAATTAAAATTTGGTTTTTAGTAAAAATCAATATTTTTCACTATTCATCAAAAAATGAAATATTTCAGAAAAATCACAAAACTTCACCCTAAGATAATTTTTATATTATTATTTCAAAAAATAAATTTTATTTTATCAAATATATTTTATTAATGTTTCAAAAATTAATTTTATTATATGTGTGCAAGAAGCAACGAAACTGTTTTCTTTAAAAAAAATAGTTTTTTAGAAAACATTTATTTTTCTTTCAAGGGATTATTATTTAATTTATAATCAATAGATATAATTTTATTTTATTTTATACATGTATAAACCATATAATTTTCATAATTTGGTTATTAATATTCATACCCACCAACTTAACTATTAGTTTATAATGGTCATGTTTACATAAAATTTTAATAGAGTGTTTTCGTTTAAACCCGATGTTGTGTGCATCACAAGATATCAAAGAGATTGAATTTTTTTAAAAGGAAATTAGTTTTAAAGTCTCATGGTGTTACTTTATTTCCTCCTACAAAAACTTTTTCCTCGAAATTTCATTGATATTTCCTTCTAAATAGATGAGGGTAATTATTCTTCATAACATCCTCTATTTCCCACATTGTTTTCTCCATTTTATGATTTCTACAAAGAACCTTTACTAGATGAGTCGTTCGATTCCTCAATAATTACTATCTAGTATCAAGAATCTGGATGGGTTTTTCATAGTAAGATATATCATGTTCTAATTCTATTTCATCAAGGGTGAGCACATTCATTGGTTGTATCATGTGCTTCCTTGACAATGATATATGAAACAAATCATGTAATTTTAGGAGACTTGGTGGCATTTTCAAATGATAAGCAATAGATCTAGTTATTTCAAGGATTTAAAAGGTTCTGATGTACTTATGCCTCATCTTTCCCTTCTTATTGAACCTTATAACACCCTTACATTTTTATACTTTAATTAATAAATTATCTCCCACTTTTAATCCCAAATAATTCCTATAATTATCAATATAACTATTTTTCCTACATTCATCTACTTTAATATGAGCCTAAATAGCCTTTACCTTTTTTGTTTTCTCTTCAAAAAAATTTGGGCCTATGAGTTTACTTTCACTAACTTCATCCTAACAAGTTAGAGTATGACATATATTTATATTTAATGATTTATATAGTTCCATTTCAATACTTGAATATAAACTATTATTTTAGAAAAACTCTCCCAAAGGTAAATACTAATCCCACATACCTTGAAAGTCAAGTGAGTATGACCTCGACATATCTTTCTTATTTACTCACAATTGATTATACCCATAATTAAGGTCAATTTTTGAAAAAATATTGAGCTCCATGAAGTTGATCGAATAAGTTATCAATGCAAGGTAGAGGATACTTGTACTTTATCATAATAGCATTGATTTTCATATAATCAATTCACGGTCTCATGGATCTGTCTTTCTTATTAATGAAGAGAGCACAAGATCCCCATGTAAAAATATTAGGGATAATAAATCCCTTATCACACAACTTCTATATTTGTTACTATAAATCAACTAATTTTACCATGTCCTTTCTATAGGGATTCTTTGATATTGGTATTTCATCAGCAGTTAAATCAATGGAAAAATCAACTTCATTCTTTGGGGGATGTCTAGGTAATTCCTCAAGAAATACATCAATGTATTTGTGTATAATAGGTACATCCTAAATTTAAATATTACCTTATCCATCCTTATATTTTGTTTTCTTTTCTTCCCTAATAATCTCATTCAGTAGAGATACTAGAGGTGGATCTAGAAATGTCTTAGATGAAGATGTATCTACTATAAAGATAAGGAATTCTACATCTTCATCACGAATCATAATTTTATACTTCTTGAAAAAAATCATAATATTTTGAAATTAAATCTATACAAAGGATTATATCAAACTCCACTATTGGTATGATAATAAGGTCAGTAAATAAATAATATGTATGTGTCATAATGGGGATTGGTTGACACATCCTTATTATAGTGAGACTTCCCATTTGAGTTTTGACTAAAAACTCTCATCTTGAATTAAAAAGGAAATGTATAATTTTATTGGAAATATAGGTAGATATAAAAGATTGTGAGGATCCAAAATCAAATAAATCATTAGATAAATTTGATTATATGTTTAAAGTACCTACAAACACATCATTGGGAACTTCCACCTCAACTGTAGTGATTTTTTAAGCTGGGACTTCTCTCCTTAGCCTCTTCTGTGGTAGATTCTCTTGATGCTTGCGAAATTTGTGTGAATAATACCCCATTTTATTAAAATTGAAGCAGTGTACATCATTTATTTGTTTATTCTCCTTGAATTCATGATCGAGATAACCCTTATCTACTCACTTATAAAAAACTTTTATGCCCTTCAGGAAATTCCCAGGATGATTCTTTCCATAGTTTTCATAAGGTGGAAATTTCTTTATTCTCTTCTCCTTCTCTGACACATTAAATTTTTCATGGTGCTCATTCAACCTCTTATTTTATTTATTTCTCTTGTAAATTTAGGATCTAAAGAATTCATTTTCCATTTTGATATCATATAAAACTATTTCATCATATGATGAAAACTTTTGAGGGACTAACACCCTTTGAAGACTTGGCTTAATCCCATTAAAGAAATGGTTAATATTTCACTCTGTGTTGCATATATAATCCATAGAATACCTAGATAACCTTGTAAAGGTATCTCCATACTCAACAACACTTTTTTCTTCCTTTTTATTTAATCTAAGAAACTTTCTCTTCATTTCTGTTTGTTGTTCGTGAAGGAAATATTTTTTGAATAATGTCTCCTTAAAATATTGTCATTCCATGAGTTCTATTTGATCTTAAACCCTTATATTATGGATCAATGACCACCATTAACCAACATTTCCTTTTAGATAATACATTGTAAGTATAAACTTTTTCTTTTAATCATATCCTAAGGCCATAAATATCTTCTCCAGAGACTTAATCCATTGCTCAACTACCATTGGATTAGTAGTCCCACCAAATTATGGTGGCTTCAATCACTTGAAGTGATCCAATATAAGATAATAGTGATATGGAACAGTTTTCTCTATCCGAGAAAGGTTATTTTTCATAACCTGATTAAGATTCCCTAATATAGCCATAATTTTCTTAGTTCCAATACCAGTTGTTTTGGTTTTTTCATTAAGGAAATATCTATATTGTCCATGATTATTTAAACCCTTATTCATTCCAAACACCATTTATAAACAATGGTATATTCTATATTAGCTCATAAACTATAAATTTTAAATTATAATGTATAATTATAAATATGGTGTAACACTTAGCATAGATTAAAATCTATTCATTGTTAATCTTAGAATCATAAACTTGGTTTCTTTTTTGATATATTTATTTTCAAATCCATCATAATGGTTTTTAAAGAAAATGTAAATTATCCTAAGAATAACCCTTAGAGTTTAAAACCAGGTGTGTGGTAAGGCTTATTGTCATGCACTAGGTGATGATCAAGTTAGGCACAATTCACCCTTTTCAAAGTAATTTCCCTTGGGTACCTTTATTCCAGAACAATGTTTACTTGTAGTATCCATACAAGGATGTATTTATAGAAAACCACATAATCTATTCCTTGCAAAATCTTTAGGATGTTATTATATACATATACTCAAATTGTATCATAGGTTTATGTTTAATAGTCTATGTTTTCCTTAATCTAAGTATCAATATTTCTATTAAACTTCTGCTGATACCAACTGTAATGACCCCGACTCTAGTAACCCATATCCAGTGCCTACTTTATTACATTGTCATAGATACAAGGCATCAAATCCCAATGGACCGATCATTTTATAAGTTTTAGATAACCAAATACATATATAATACCCATTTTACATAGGTATATAAAATAAAAAACATAGAAATGGAAAATATTTGGCATCCTTGGACCCATTCAAATAATTATTCTTCATATCCCAGGGAAAGGAAACAAAATAAGGGTGAGATTGAATGCTTAGTAAGGGTTAATTATAGTGGAATATATCATGAATCAATAACCATAATCAAAATGGAATGGTAAATAACTATGTGCGCATTCCATTTAAATAACTTAACTATCAAGATAAGATAATTCATAATTAACATGGCAAGATAAATAACTAAAAAAATACCATTTAATCAATAAACTGAGAATAAAATGAATCCAAAGAAAATATCATTGTGAAAATATCATATATAATAATAAATTAATTATTAATGAAGGAATTTATTAATAATTTTATGTCATTTTCTCAAGCATGTGATACCTCTACTATCAAGACCTTTCATAAGACGTCTTAAAACTACAGGTAGAAATTCGTTTAATTTGGCCAACTGATTTATCTCACGATACCTACTAATGCATTAAGGAGCTATATAATTCTAGGGACCACCCATCACTATAGGTCGAAATCATTGCTCATATATCAAATTAATGATTTAATTAATGAATCAACATGCCTTATCATAAAATATCTATATTGAGTAAAGGATATAGATTTATCAATATTTCTTTAGTTAATCAAATAACTTTCAAACACCATATGTAAAAATGGTATACAATTTAGGAAATAATAATATCCATTATACACGAATATGTATATTTAAGATAAATTTATTTTCTAATGAAAAATGGTTATAAGAAATTCATATTTTCAAGAGAAAGTTAACAATCACAAAAGAAAGTGATGTTTTAAAATAACTTTTACCGGTTGGAAAATTTCAAGTCAAATCCCCTTGGATGAAATAATTAAAATTGAAAATTAAAATACTATGAATTAGTAAGGTATCATCATATTACTTTTCAAGGGGTATTATATACACCATATCGAATAAATTAATTGAATAACATTATAATATTCCTCAATGAAGGTAAATTGAGATGAAGTCCCTTACTATGAGTCTGACTCATCACATATGTTCTTTATCTTCCTAAATAATAAAATTGTGTTAATTATTTAATTCATTAATATCCTTCTTCAAGTTCACTATTCCTTTTATTTAACTTATTACCATGTTATATACAATTACTTAATCAATTAAGTTTACATCAGGTGTTTCAATGATATTTGACTTATGTGTCAAAAATAACTTCGGTAGGTTGACTATTGGTTTAAGAGGTCATTACTTACACATATCCAAAATAATAATAATAAAATAGTTATCAAATTTATAAATTAATTATAGTTTTAAGTCCAATTATGAAATATGGTTTTGAGTAATGAAGTGTATTGTGATCATGGAGATGGTCGGTCATACGTACGCATGAGCAATGTTTCCATTTTTCAACGGTCATTAGAGAAAGAAAGTTAAGTAATATTTTATCTTTAAATAATTATAATAATATCATAAATAACATATTATTTAATTAAATATACATATATATATCATCCATGTGATGAGGTTATTAAAAGATATTCACACCGCTTCGTGAAGGCAATAGTCCACACGTACATGAATGACGTTATCATATTTCAGTGAGTGAAAAGGTAAGAAATAAAATGATATATTATATTTTAAAATGATAAATATATCATAATTGTGTTATTTATATCTCATATATTCATTAACTTTATCCTTATTACCTTCCATGTAAACTGTTATTGAAAAATGAATCACATCGCTTCGTGAAGCGGTAGTTCATCACACACACGAGCAACATTATCATAATCCCTAAGGAATGGAAAGTAAAAAAAAATTATATATTATATATTTACTAAAAATGGATAATTATGTTATAAATATCATATATATACTTTATATCCATCATCATACACAACAGTTATTGGTGTTGATGGAAAATTTGTCACATCGGTTCGTGAGACGATAGTCCACCGTACACACAAGCGATATTATCATTTCACATTTGTGAGAAGAGGAGATGGATATAAAAAGTAAACTTAAAATAATAAAATATAATTAAATTTTAGATACTAGTTCTATTATATAATTATAAATTAAGAATATGTTAAGGTTTTTTAAGAATAAATAAAACAAAAATGCATGGTTAAGAAGTTTACCTATTCTCATAACACCTCTTTAGGATTATACCTAAAGTATTCCTATAATATATTTATAACCAAAATAAGGCTTATAAGATTAGGGGATAAAATTTTAAAATTTATTTTTCAAATTATTGGGTGAAAAAAAGTTTCTAAGGTTTTATGAAGAGAGGAGAGGGTGTCCTTTTATAAGTGAGGTGAGTGGCACACTTGTAATTTTTGGAAATAAAATGTTGTACTCATGTTTTTTCACTTGAAAAAAGATTCAAAAATAGATTATTATAAATACTTAGACATGATAAGATATAAATATGTCCATAAAATATATTTCATACAGGTATTTAGGTCATTTTAATACTTATACTTTTAGTTTAACCTCACGGTAAACTTATTTTTACCTGAACTGTGGTATTTAATTTTTACTATTTTTACTATTCATTTTGGTAAAAAAATAAATTGAAATTATTATTTAATATAAATTATTCTTATTCCAAATATGTAATCCATTTTTTAAAATTCCATACACGTAAGTGGAAAAAAATATTTAAAATTAATCTCACAGATGCGATGAGAAAGTGGGTTTTCAAAGAAAAAAAGTTCACAATTTTATAAAGTTTTCATTTAAAAATTAAGTATAAAAATCATTAAAATGAATATATTGTATTATTAGATATATAATTGATCAAATTTTACTTTAAAAACAATTTAAAATATAATTTAACTTTATAAATAATTCAAAGGAAAAGGTATTTTTTAGTAAAAAATAGTATTTTTTAGTAAAAAACAGTATTTTTTACTATTCATAAATAAATGAAATATTTCATAAAAATACCAAAAATTATCCCTAAGATAATTTTTATATGATGATATAAAAAATAAATTATAATTATAAAATAAATTTTCTAAAATTTTTAAAAAATAATTTTATCATAAGTGTGCAAGAAGCGACAGAACCGTTTTCTTTAAAAAATAGTTTTTTAGAAAACATTTATTTTTATGTCAAATGACTCTTATTTTATTTATAATGAATATATATGTATTTAATTTAATTTATAAATGTGTAATATAGTTATTACCATTCATACCACCAACTTAATTTCTAGGTTATAATGTTCATGTTTAAATAATATTTTAATAGAGTATTTTCATATAAACCCAGTGTTGTGTGCATCACAAGCTATCGAAAAGATTGAATTAATTTAAAAGGAAATAAGTAAAAAAAATTAGGGTGTTACATTTTCATAATAACCTATATTTATTAGATTTTATCAAGTGAACACTTTATGAGAAGAAGTCTCGATGTCTTGTGAGTCTCTAATACTTGATAGTCCAACATAATTTATGTCCTTACATATTCATGTAATAAGACTATGGGAATTATTAAAGAATATTTTCATAACATATTTAGTATCACATTATATAGGGTAAATAACATAACCTGTTAATATAATGAAAATTCTAAATACATTATAAAATTAATTTTATGTATAAGAACAATCAATATTTGATAAGATATTATATAAATTCCTATAATCAATAGTAAAAAGTTTTTTGGTTATAGAGAACCAAACCTAACAGGTACCTAGTTTCCTCATAGGATTTTTTTTAATTATTAATTAATTTATAAAATTAATAACATAACCCCCCCCCCCCTTGATTCACCTGACCAGAACCTTCCTCCCCTCCATCTCTCTCATTCTACCCTCTCTCTACTTCCAAGGCCTCTCGGGTCATCATCTCTTGTCAGATTGATGCAGTGTCTAAAGTGAGAGATTATTATCAACAAGAATAAGTCAAGACCTAGAATCCTTATCATTTTTTCATTCATTTAACCAGATTTTTTGTGTAAAACTTATTTTAGGGATTATTTATTTAATTTCTTAATTTCAGACAAATGGAGCTGAATAAAATCATGATATCAGACAAGTTAGATCCTATAAAATTTGGGTAGGTGTTTCCATTTATATTTCACTATATTCTCCATGTATATATTTGTTTTTAATTAATGTGATTTGGGATAGAGCTTTTGGAATTCTATGAAGGGGTCAGGTAAGTTCCATGTTATGTATTAGGTGTAGGTTCTGGACATAGCTAAAGCACCTTTTGGGCATTTCCAACATGAATTTTTTTTATAATTGTTAAATAATAAAATATGTATATAATTAAAACATCATGACCAATATAATTAATTAAATTTTTCATTAAAATGATTGCTAAAACCAGAAGATTAGGATCATCATATGTAATTTATAATTAATTTATAAGAAGATCTATAATTACCTAAACTTGTAATTATTTATACATTGATGATCTGGTTGAATAAATATCATCATATTTTCATTACATCATAGGATCCAAGTAAAAAATTCATCTAAAAGTGATCAACATGTGCGCCGCAATCTCTAAATTTCATCTTAGAATCTTGGAGTGCTAGCACGGTCAATCCTAATCACTTATGTCATTATTAGTTGATCAAAATATAATTATCTTCAAGGATAAAGAATTATTGGTGTTATCTTAATGGATTGAGAGAGGATCATGTGATATCATGCTTATCTCTAGAATTATCTCTATGGTTTTAGAGAGATTCTCTCTATCTTTTGTGCTAAATTAATCTCTCTTAATAAAGAGATATAATTAGACATATATTAAGGAATGTTTGGGGTTTCCTATTTTCATATAATCCCCTTACCAATTCCTAAATTCTTAGTGAACCCCATGTCTTGATAATAATATAATTATTATTCACTTGACATCTAAAATGTCTAAGAATAAATGAATGTCATTTATATCATTTCTAATCAAACCATTAAGCTCGATCTGATTATCCTCCTCGACATTTACCAAACCTTGGATAATTATTATTTATTTGATAAATGAATATCACTTCATTATTCATTGATAAATATAATAAATATTATATTTGAAAAACTTTTAACATAAATATTTATTATTATTTAACTCACATATTCTTTTGAATAACTTGTGATTAAATTTTAGTGATCAACCAAACCCGAATAATAATTAAACTGAAAATCATGAATAATATTTCTTCTAACTTATTAAATTCAATATTGAATTTAATCAAGATTCTAGATAAACTTACTATGTCACCATCTAGGACTATTTCTCAGTGGTAATAGGTGTAGATTCCTAAAGTCTGTGGTTTGTATCTAGAAAAATTTCAAGGAACCCATAGAGAAATAATTTAATGCAATAATGATATAAAACCTATTATGAATGCTTATTGTGTAATATAATCCCTTTATCATGATATCTTTAATCAAGCTGGTTGCATGTCGATGTCATCGACCTATATGCTTGACATCTCTTTTTTTGAATTTCTAGAAATGAACTTGCCTAAAAAACACCATGGTCGTGGATTTATCTAGGTAGTTCTATTACCATCAAATAGCATGAGATATCAACTTCTATTAATGGAAAAAAGGGATAAATTCTTTCTTGCATTATCCATTAATTTAATATCACTCATGACACACCCAATATATCCTACTTCGTCATGATTATATTTTATTGTGGTTTTCATCAATACATTGAAGTATTTGACTTATGAAATTTAGTAATAATTGTATTAAATAATAAGGATCAATAAACCTTTCCATATATAGAAATATACAATGACACATAAAAATGTTGATTTCCTATTGGTGGGTATCATTCTCATAATCTTCTTCTCTGGAGATTACTAAGGGTGCACACATTGAGAAGGTGTATAAAAGTCCTATGAGTCTCCACCCCTAATAGCCTATATAATTTCTTTCTTGTAAAATGATATCATATAGCTACAAAACATATAAATTCAAAAAAAAATTATCAAGACATCTTCAGGTTCTCATCATAGCATGGAAAACTATGGCCTTTCAGTGTGACAGATATTCTTAGGACATTATCTTATACTATGTCATAAATAGGATCAATCATGGTGTGATAAAAATATTCATTAATATTCAATATAATAATACATGTAATAATAAAGTACTTATAATTTGGTTCTAGGGAAGAAAATCCAACAGACTCTCAATTGCACTAGAGATGACTGTTAACAACCTTTATTCCATTAGATATCACTAGATACTCTTACCTCTACTAATATAGAACCTTTTTCAAGGGATCCATCATGTTTCCTCCATGGATAATATGATCACTATAACTTCACCAAATTGATAAAAAACTATCAAGATATGAAACTTATGAAGTATATGCTTATCATTTAATGTGACCATGACCCTTTGGAGAGTGTCGTTGTTGTAGTGCTATCACAATAAATTATGATAGGGTCTTTAATATTAGGAAATGAATCAAACTCTTTGAAAAAGTTTCAAATCCAAAATACTTGGCTATATTACAAGCTAGAATATAGTTGGAATGCACTATATAATTGACAACAACCAGTTGCTTTGAACTCTTTTAGAGAACAAGCTCCTCAGTTGAGACAAAATATATATCCTAAATGTGACTTCAGATCATCATGGGCTATCTAAAATATAGAATCTATATAACCCCTGATGACTATCTCTTCATCTCCCCCATATACTAAGAAAATATCCTTAGTTTTCCTCATATGCTTAAGGATATCCATAATAGTAGTCCAATTTTTTCACCTAGACCGTAATGATATATTCCTACCATGCTCAGATCAAAGGAAACATCAATCCTCATACATAAAATTTCATACATGATAGATCTTATCACAAAATCATATGGTATATTAATCGTTATCTCTCTTTCATGTTATATTTGAGGAAAAAAATTCTTGGAAATATGTATACCATGTAAAACTAGATACAATCCCCTCTTTGATTATTTTATACTGAACCTATTTGATGTCTAGTAAATTTATGTACTTTAATGTAGTCCAAGTATCCTATTTGATTTATCACACATTATCTTGATCCCTAGAATGTAGGATACTTTACCTAAGTCATTCTTGTAGAAGTAGTTTCTCAACCACACCTTAATTTATTATAAGTTTGATATCTCATCTCTAAATGGTAATATAATTTCATCAAATATTAATATGAAAACATCCATATTCCCACTAAACCACTTTTAAATAGATGAATCTCATTCATTTTTAATGAAACCAAATTCTTTTATATCTTTTTCAAACAAAATGTTTCATGACCTGGATGCTTTATTTAATCCATAAATATATATCTGTGAGTTTCATACCTTTTTTCATTCCTTGTAATCATAAACCCTTTTTATTGTGTCATATACATATCTTCTTGAAGGTACCCATTGATAAAATAAGTTTTTACATCCATTTTCCAAATCAAATAGTCATGGTAAGTTGTTATGAAATGAATAATTCTGATAGATTTTAGCATGCAAATTGGAGAAACTGTTTCATCATGGTTTATGACTTTACATTTTCTAACCATATATCCACTAGTCGTGCTTTATAGGAACTAACCTAACCTTCTATGTCCATATTTATTTTGAATATTCATTTTCACCAAACAATATTTACATCTACTAAAGGATCGACCAAAACCCATACATGGTTTTAGTATATAGAATACATCATAGAGTTCATATCTTCTTTACATTTTTAAGCTTTTAAGCTCTCTATTTTCTTCCTTGTAGGATATAGGGTCATTATTTTCAACCAATGGCGAGTCTCCATCTTTTATGACTAGAAAACCATATATTTCCTATTATCTAACATCTCTAGTGATCTTGTGTATTAAATTTTTTTAGGAACTACATCTTCTATAATGACCTATGTAGTCTGATCCCATACTAAATATTATGTATCTGGAACATCAACTTCTTGGAATTTTATCTTACTCCTACTATTATTCTTAAGGATTTGTTCCCTCTCAAGTAATTTAGATTTCTTAACAACTATAACCTTTTTATCTAAGGGTTCATATAGATAGTATCCCCTCATTTCCTTGAGGTAACCTATAAAGATATACTTTATGCCTCAGGGTGTTAGTTTTTTGATTGAGCTAGCCTTAACAAAAACTTCTCACCCCCATAACACAAAACAATTTTCTTTCCACTCCATAAATCAAAGATAATATTGTTTAACAGTTTAGTTGGTATTGGGATTAGTATGTATATTTTCATTTGTAATGTATATCCCTAAATGGATAATGGAAGGATCTCACGACTCATTATCAATCTTATAATTTCCATAAAGGTATGGTTCCTCCTTTTACTAACATCATTCCATTATGGTGTATAAGGAGGAGTGAGTTAATATAAAATCTTGTACTCCCATATAAAGTTGATAAACTCTTGGTTAAGATATTCATCGCCTCAGTATAATCAAATTTTCTTTATATTCAAATCAAAATGATTCTAAAATTCATTATGGAACTCATTGAACTTCTCAAAGGATTCATACTTGTACCTCATCAAGTAAACAAAATCATACCTACTCAAGTCATCAATAAAAGTAAGAAAGTATGAAAATATACCTCTAGATTCTACTTGAAAAGGTTCACACACATCAGTATGTACCAATTCTAGTATCTCAATGGACCTTTCACCTTGACCACCAAATTGTGGTTGGTTCATCTTACCTTGTAAACAAGCATGACATACTTCAAGTGTTTTAATCTCAAAAGAATCTAGGAAACCATCTTCATATATATTTTTCAATCATTTCTCATTTACGTGACCAATATGGTGATGCCACAACTAGTTGTTAAATGATACATGAGAATTTGATTCGTTAACAATTTCTAGTATTTGGTTTTTTTAATTTAATACATAAAGACCGTTATTCAATTATTCTATACTATAACATATGTTATCTTTATAAAAGTATAAAATATTATTTATAGAACTAAAAATAAATATATTCAGGTCTAATAAATAAACAGATATTATGTTCTTAGTAAAACTAGTAAAATATAAGAAGTTCTTTAAAACCAAAATCATTCTTCTTAGTAACGTGAGGTGGTAGTCTCCAATGGCTAGAGTAGCCATACTTGTTCCATTAGAATCCTGTAGATCCAACTCACCTTTGGAAACCTTTTGAAATCTAATTGGATCATGTATTTGGATAAAAATGTGATCACCACATGCAGTATCTAAAACCTAATTTATATATATGTAAAGATTACACTGGATAATAAACACACTTGAAGCTTCCCTTTTATTCTTTGGCTAGGTGTAGTTCCTCTTCCAGTGTCCTTGTTTTCTACATATAAAACACACTGCATTATTCTTATTTACTTTCTACTGGATCTTATTCTTCTTGAAAGGATGGTGATATAGAGCCTTAGACTTGTAATGATTATTAAAACCATTTATCTTATTGTTTTCTTATTCACATTAAACACCATGGCTTTTTCACACCCCATGTCTTTATCAACTTGGTGAATAAGATTAATAAGTTCTATAAGAGTCATCTCACTATTTTTCATATTGTAATTCACAATGAAACCGGATAAGGTTTTAGTAAGTGATGAAAAAATGAGATCAATATACAAATCATAAAGGATTATAGACCCTAGGATGTTTAATAATTCTATATATCCAATCAAATTGACTAAATGAGTCCCAGCTGATGCTGACTCTCCAAGATTGCATGTGAAAAATGCATTGGAGATCTCATATCTCTCTTATCTCACCTTCTCCTAATAAAGATCAAAATTTTAGAAATGATGTTGTATGAATCTATATCCCCATATTAATTTATAAACTCGCTGCTTATAGAGGATATCATGAAATATTGGATATCCATTGTTTCATTTACATGTTTTAGATAGAGAGACTTCTTCCTTACTAGCCTATTTAGCAAGAAACTCAATAATTGGGGTTTCTAACATGTATAATTTCTAATATTGGTATATTATAATGCATAATAACCTATACCATTCCTGGAAACTCAAACTGGTGAGAAGGATTTCCTTCTTTATTGTGGATCATAGTGGTATGGTATAATTCATGTGGTTTGTCATTTCTATAAAATTAATTGAATATAATTAGTTTCCTTGATTACCAAATAAGATTAATAAATTTCAATTTTATTAAATTTTATTAAATCACCTACTATTTTTTGAAATATGATATCCCTCACCATTAGTTTTGAAATATATTATTGTATAGATATTCTAGTATCAAGGACTCATGTTCCCCTTCTCATAACCCATACTTGTGCCTGACAAGTTAATTGAATATTTTTATATTGCCATAACCCTCCAACTGCATTAACTCATAGTTCCTTGATCTATTAAGTGGACTCCCTAATCTTGGAATACTAGATAAATATTTATTCAACCCTTTAATCTCAATTACACTATATCCTACTTGGGTAGTCAACCTTTGATGTGAACCAAGTTAATTCACCACAAAATTTCAAGCTAAATGTTCTCTAATAATTGAAAGCATCCTGACTTGGGCTAGTCAATCACTTTGAACTATGGGTCCAATTATAACTTAAGAGGTTAAAGGTTATACTGACTTAATATTATAGTTGAGGGATTTTTATCCTTATGCATAAAATCCTAGTTTTATCTAATCACGTGATTTTTTAATATTAATTAGATTTTACTTAAGTGATTATCCATGTCTGATAAAATTTATGCATAATAAGGTTTTGTTTTATTTTATCTTGCATGATTGTTAATTCATTTATTATGTGATAACGTAGCATCTAAAAACACAAATAATCATCCATGAAACTAGAAGAAATAAAATATAAGTGGCATGATCATGAGATTCTCTAATGGTTATACTATCCAACATATGATAAACTAACCCTTGAACCTAAGGGAAAATGCCTTGAACCATGGCTTGGTTCATGTTGTAGTATTCTACATCTGCTCCTATGTATCGCCTTGATTGGTTTTTCCTCAGCTCCAAGACTGGAATTGCCTCCTCTCACCTAGGAGCTTCATCCTTAAATAATTTTTTACTCACATGAAGATGAGGGGATCCAATGGATTGTATAATGGGGGGTTTTACATAAAATAAATCATGGTATCATAGGCCCTTACATAATAAAGAGGAGGGAATAACTCATAGGGCGTCATTTTTATTAAATAATAATAAATTAAAAGGAGACCAATCATATACATAGGTTTGGTTTAAGATCGTGATCGTTCATATAGAATGAAATGAACTCACTTTTGTAATTTAGTTATCAATTACTTTGATTCAATATTTAATTAAGATAAAACATCATGAATTAATCGAATTTATTCAATTTACCTTAATTATATCCAATAATTATTTAAATTTCATCATCCATAGTTTTAAACAAATTAAATAAATTAATTTTATTTAAAATTAGTAAATTACACAAGTGTATTTAGAGGCAATAATATTTACTCATCCAAACTACGTGATATGATCTTTGTGCTTGTGCATTCCCTTGGCATCCCACATACATGCATGGTAGGTAAATACATGGAACGCATATGAATTACAATACATGTGATGCTCTCAATGCGCAAAGAGTACACTATAATAAAGGACTATACACAACTTGTAGATTTGGAATTTAACAAGAAAATGAAATTAATATATATTAAAAAATCCTATGACATGGCATGTACTATCAAATAATTGACACACATAACACATAAAAATAAGGTTAATTATATAATTAATTCTTCTCTTTCCATTAAATTAAGCACACTGGATACAGAAGACTACATATCATGTACTAGGTTATATTACATATAATTTATTCTTCCCATGTTCGAAACAATGCCTAGGGATTGGGTATGTTCCCATGCCATGGATGTGTATATGGTACAAGGTGTGTAATCTTCCTATATGATGTTTGATATAAAATTTTCATGGTTTGTTAGTCCTCATGTCATGTATCAGACACATGAAATTCTTAGAACCCTCTGTTCACCACTATAAGAATATGATAACTATGCGTCATAAATGTTATGTGTGCAGTGTGTAGTTATTCAAACCAATTTACTTCTTTTCTAAATATGCATATATCCACTTTTATCAGATCTTCTCTGATATCATTGGATTGATTCGATAACCATATGGGATATATTTTAGAATTATGGTTACACAATGTATAGTTTAGAAAACACCATGTAGTCTTGTGTTATCTAACCAGAATGCTTAGCATCTCCAGATAGAATTTTTAGATGTTTCTTCATTTTAATTTAGACTATTTATTAGTTATATGATCAATAATGAAGAAAGGTAAGTGAAAAAAATCTTTATTCCAAGTATGAATAGATCTGAAATAAAATAAATTGAAAACTCTTACCATTCAATAAATAATTAATAAATAACTATAAATTAATCGTGTGACCCTTATAATAACACTTTTAGGTTTTGAGTACAGCAGAAGCACCTTTTAGGCATGGAAAACTTGGGTGTTTTCCATAATTATTGAATATTCTTATATGTACACAGTGAAAATATCATGACTAATGGAATTGATTCAAAGGTTAATTGACATGAATGCTATAACCAAATGAGTATGATCATCACATGTAATTCATAATTAATTTATAAGCAGATCTAGAATAACCTGAACTTGTAATTATTTATTCATTGATGGTCTATTTTACATGGTCTCATTGTAATATCATTGAATCATAGGATCCAAGTAAAAAATCCCTCTAATAGTGAACCACACATTCACCAAAATATCTGAATGTCATCATAGAATTTTTAGGTGTTGGAATGGTTGATCTTGGTCACTTATATCATTCATGGTTGATCTAGTATAAATTTTTTTGTAGGTGAATAATTCTTGGTGTTCTCTTAATAGATTGGGAGAGGAGGAGATAGCATGATCTGTATCTCTATAACTATCTCTAGGGTTTTAAGGATCTTCTCTCAATCCTTTGTGTGCAAAAAATCTCTCTTAGGAGATATATATAACTAGATATATATTAAGGAAATTTTAGGGTTTCCTATTTTCATATAATCCCTATTACCATTTCCTTAATTCTTAGTAAACCCAATGTCTTAATAATAAAATAATTATTATTCACTTAACATGTGAATCACCTAAGAATAAATAAATATCATTTATGTCATTTCTAATCAGACAATTAAACTCAGTTCTCTTATCCTCCTCAACATTTACCAAAACTTGAGTGATTACTATTTATTTAATAAATAAATATCACTTCATTATTCATCAATAAATATAACAAATATTATATTTTATAAACCTTACAAATAAATATTTATTATTATTTAACTCACATATTATTTCAAATAAATCTTTATTAAATCTCAGTGATCAACCAAACCTGAATAATTATTAAATAAAAAAATAGGAATAATAATTATTTTAACTTATTAAATTCAACATTAAATTTAATTGGGATTTCAGATAAAATTAGTATGTATCCATCTAGGCCTCTTTCTCAGTAACAATAGGTGGGGATGCCTAAAGTTTAAGGTTATCATCTAATAACATGTCAAGGCTCCCATACATGAATAAGTTAATGTTACAATGAAATAAAACCTCTAACGAATACTTACTGTGTAATATAATACCTTTATTATGATATCTCTAATCAACAAGGTTATATGTCGGTGTCATTAACTTATGGATTAACATATCTTTCTTTGAATTTATAAAAATGGAATTTCCCACAGAACACCGTGGTCATGGATTTATCCAGTTAGTTTCATTCCCATAAAAGAGACTTATATATCAACTTCTATCAAGAGACAGAAGGTATAAATCATTTCTCACATTATCCATTAATGTAACATCACTCGTGACGCACCCAATGTATCCTACTTCACTATGATCATATGTCATCATGTTTTTATTAAATACATCAAAGTACATGACTTATGGAATTAATTAATGATAATCTTAAATTATAAGGATCAATAAACATGTCCACAGATAAGAACATCCAATGACATATATAAATGTGGATTTTATATTGGTGGGTCATGTTCTCATAGTCTCTTACTCTAGAGATTACTAAGGGCACACACCATGAGATGGTGCCTCAAAGTCCTATGATTATACACCCTCGATAACATGTATCATTTTTATCCTCTCAAATGATATAATCCAACTAAAAAACATATAAATTCAAGAATATTGTCATGGTGTCTTTGGGTTCTCATAATTTCAGGGAACTATTATGACCTTTCAGTGTGACATATATTATTATGACATTATTAAATACTATTTAATGAAGAGTAGTAATAATGATGTGATAAAAAAACTTCATTAATATAAAAAAATATATATACAATCATCAAGTACTTAGAAGTTAGTTTTAGGGCACCAACTCTAACAATAGGCTAGTGAGCTGCCATGGGTCACATAATCTCTTTACGCACATTATTCCCCAAAATAGTATTATACCACATAGTAATTTTTAATGGATTTAAATGAGACCTATTTAGTAGGTTAAGGGATATATGGTTGTTTTACCTTGGGAAGTGCTCCCAGTTTGGTTTGGGCCTTGGGAATTACATGGGAAGGGTTATAAAATAGTCTTTTAGATTTGGAGACTCTTAGAGAAAGTTGAGTTGAATTATGAGAATGAGTCAAGTAAACAATAACTATAAATTATTCTAAGAGTATCATTTTGTTATGGTTTTTAAAGTGTTTCTGGAATTTATTCACCCAACTTGTGTGTGCCTAGTGGAACTGATAGAAGTTAAAGTGAGTGTATGATTTTTCATAAGTATGGGACTCTAAAATGGGTTTGAAAATATGTTAAGTGTGGAAATATTGCATGGGAAGTTGTTGAAAAGGATTTTAGAACCTCTAAAACACCTTTAGGTGTTGTTTGGATATTAATGGTGTGGGTAAAAGATGTTTTGAGTTTCCTTGAAGTTTTTTAAGGATGTGTCTTTCCAAAGAGAGGCTTAGCATGTTGAGATAATCAGGATTGGATCATGTATCAAGAATGGTGGATTGAGTATAGACTAAGGGATTCAAGATCATCATGGGGGGGTTTCTTAGTAGTGGTTCATGTTGAGATGGTTGAGTATAATGAGATGGCTTGTGATGGGTTGTGTTTTATTTTTCATATAAGATATCCTTAAACAATGTGTTGCATGCAGATGGGCTGCTAACTGAGAGATAGGATATATTTTATGACAAAGAGAGACTTATCATATTGAGATAGTTGGGTATGGATAGTGCATAGAGAATTTATGATTGTGTATTTTCTAAGGGATTAAATAGAATCATGGGGTTCTATGGTAGTATATCATGTTGAAATGGCCAAGTATAATGATATGGCCTATTATGGGTTGTGTTTGTTTTTTCATGTAAGATATCCTCACAAAGTGTGCTGGGTATGGATGGGATGATAGCTAAGATCTAGGATGTAGTATATGTATACCATACATATTTATTATATACTAATCATGTTTGTACATCTGTTTATGAGGATAAGATCTGAGACCTAAGGATTGAGGTGGGGAGTACACTGTTGATGTTCTCATTCTTCCTAAGTTTTGGGAAGATCACTGATGAATGTGATGATCCTCAATTCTAGTACTATGTGAGTCTAACTAAGTGTTATTCCTTACTTAGATGTGCTTCATATATGTTCTATCAATCATGATGATTTAATTTTGAGTAGGGGTGGCATAGAGCCCTAGGGATCGAGGTATAGAGTTACACCACCCAGGCACTCATCATCCTGAGTGATTTATAGAATATAATCTAGTAAGAAGATCCCCAAACACTTAATTATGTGAGTTTGGATAAGTGAAAAACCTTCCATAAATGTGATTCCTATGTGATATGGAAATGATATATCTTTTACTGGGATTAGCTAAAGTGGGTGGGGCGAGGTGTTAAGGTGGTGTGGATAGCACCCAATGACCTAATGTGATTGCTTTCATGCTAGGTTTTATCATTGTTTACCTTCTATACATCCAAACATTAAATATTATAAAATATATATATATATATATATATATATATATGAGTAACCCCATTGGAAGTGAACTATTATGTTTTATGCTTAGACCCTGCATAGGAACCTTGGTGCGTGTGCAAACTTTTATGTATGTCTTTCAGGTAATAGGTTTTATAATGGATCTGGATGGAGTAACTAAAATAGATTTTATAGATGGGGATAAGTAGGGGCATGAGTTCATTGTTTTTTTTTTGTATATTGTTTTGTAGTTTGTTTTTTTATATGATCAGCAAAGTGGGTGTTCCCTCTGACAAGTGTATGTATGTTTCGGCATGAGTCCTTTTGTTATATCATTATTTATAACTATATTATTGATAGTTATCCTTTAGATGTAAACCCTTGTGTTTTCTCTAATATTATATGATAATTATATTATTTATCTATTATTATATGTTTTGATACTAATATTATAGTCTCACCATTTTGATTACAAATGCTCATCGCTAGTCGGCTACCTCTGACATATAAGGGGGAATTCCTTGGGTCTCAAGGCATCACCAACTCGATCGTTATTTTTGTTAGACCAGGTTGGGGTGTTACATCATCAATTAGGGATAACTTTGTCATATATATATTATAAGGGGTTGTTATCATATCATCTCTCTTGTTCTATGTAAAATAAATAAATAAATGATAAAGTATTGTCATTGATATACATTACATGATACAGTGTGTCCTTAGGCCAATGACACTTGACTAAATTTATAGCACAAACACTAAAAATATAATTCATATAACATATATTAGGTTAATTATATATATTTATATAAATATGTAAATTATAATATGTGTGTGTGTGTGTGTGTCTGTTAATATATATAATATGCATTTATATAAATGTTACTTATAAAAGTCACATAATGCACAAAACATATCTTATATGCATTAAAAAACATTTATATATTTATACAAATATTAGATAATGTAGATAATGCATGTAGTTATATATATATATATATGGTGTTTTTGAAACACATAACATACTTTTTCTCAAAACATTAAGGCACAAAAACTATGGTCTGTGCCAAAACAAAGTAAACATGAATTTTCATATCAGTAAAGGATGTTTCCATCAATAAAAAAACAATTGCAATTGTGTTGGAGCTCCTTGTAAAAAATGATTTGGATATATAAGTAAATAAGATACCAACAATGAAGTTATAAGTAAATATTTTTTATAATAATTACCATAAGAAAATATAATTATAATTATAATTAAATATAATTATTAAAAAAATATATTTTAAAACTCTAATGTTTAAAAATTATTAATAAATAAAAAAATAGACATAATAATTAAAAAAATAATTATAATTTAAATCATAATAAAAAATATATTTATAAAAATCCTATTAATTAAATATAATTACTTATAATTGTAATTTTATGTTAAAATTTATAAATTTTTATATATATATTTATTAGTTTCATAAAAAAATTATAGATGGGGATAAGGAGGGACTTTAGTTCATTGTTATTTGTTTTTTTTTTGTTTTTTTTTTGTAGTTTGTTTTTATATATGATCATCCAAGTGGGTGTTCCCTCTGACATGTGTATGTATATTTCGGAATGGGTCCTTTTGTTGTATCATTATTTATGACTATATTATTGATAGTTATCCTTCAGTTGTAAACCCTTGTGTGTACTTTGATGTTATATGATAATTATATTATTTATCTATTATTATATGTTTTGATACTAAGAGTATAGTCTCCCCATGTTGGTTATAGTCACTCATCGCTAATTGGCTACCTCTAACATATAGAGAGTCATTCCTTGGGTCTCATGGCATCACCAACTCAATTTTTGTTTTTGTTATACTAGGTCGGGGTGTTACATCATCAATCAGGGATAACTTTTTCATACATATATTCTTGGGGGTTGTTATCATATCATCTATCTTGTTCTATGTAAAAAAATGAATCATAAAGTAGTGTCATTAATATACATTAAATGATACAATGTGTCCTTATTCCAATGACATTTGACTAAATTTATAGCACAAACACTAACAATATAATGCACCTAACATATATTAAGCTCATTATATATATTTATATAAATATGTAAATGATAATATATATATATGTTTATGTTTATATATATATAATATGTATTTATACAAATTTTATTTATAAATGTCACATAATGCACAAAACATATCTTATATACATTGACCAACATTTATATATTTATACAAATTCTAGACAATATAGATAGTGCATGTTGTTATATATATATATATATACAGTGTTTGTGAAACACATAACATACATTTTTCTCAAAAAATTAAGGCACAAAAATTATGGTCCATTCCAAAACAATGTAAACATGCATTGTCATATAAGTAAAGGATATTCCCATCAATAACAAAACAACAATTCCAATTATGTTGGAGATCCCGGTAAAAAAACATTTGGACATATAAGTAAATAAGACACCAACAATGAAGTCATAAGTATATTTTTGTTATGATAATTACAATAATTAAATATAATTATTAAAAAATTATAATTTAAAACTCAAAGTTTTTAAAAATATTAATAAATAAATAAAAATATATAATAATTAAAAAATAATTATAATTTAAAGCATAATAAAATATATATTTATAGAAATCTTATTAATTAAATATAATTACTTATAATTTTAATTTCATGTTAAATTTTATGAATTTATATATATATATATATATATATATATCACTTTCATATAAAAATCATCAGTTTCAAAGGTTATAGAATGAAAATGAATTCAGTCAATTTGGATAGAAATTAATTTCATTGATAAATGAAATTCTAAATGCCATATATATATATGAGATCATGATATATTTGTATTTACATTTTTAAATTTTATTGTATTTAGAATTAGTGGTGGTGTTTTTTTGATGGACCTAATAAATAAAGCATATATTTTTATTTCATCAAATCCAAAACACATATTTTTGTATCCTACTAAACCTTAATTAATTATTTAAAACACAAAGAAATTATTTTTAAAACTCCAAACTACCATTGACACTTATAATTGGATTTTTTTTAATTGGTTTTTTTTAAATGGAAAAATGGGTTGGGGTTTTAATATTTTCAAAAATGGGTCCAAGGAAGCATGAATCATGTTCATGCTTCGTGTACTATATAAAAACAGGAGGAGTAAACACAGTTCATTCCTTCTCCAGGGAAAAAATTTATATAAGGGGTGCTCTCCCCTCCCCCATAATTTCTCCACTCTTCTCAAATTTTGCAGCAAAGCTCGACCAAATTGAAATATCTTTCTCAAATTATTATTTTTTGGACTTTGGAAAGGTAAAAATATTAAAAATTAATTTTTTAAAATCAATAATTTTATTTTCTTTATATATTTTTTATATTACTCAAAATATATATATAGATTATATGATTTAAATAATATGTTGTTTGGATGATTTAAATTGCGTTAAATGATTTATAAATTTTTAATATGATGTTTGGATTATTTAAATATTTATGAATTATTTAATAAATTTATATTGATTATTGTATGTAAAATTAAATTATTTTAAATAATTAATGAAATGTGAAATATAATTTATCAAAAGTTCTAATAAATGTAGAAGGGTCTTGAGTTAGATCAACCAATGTATATTTGTTTTTTATTTTAATTTATATTTATAATAATTAGTTTTAATTTTATTATTGATGATTTGTGTATCATCTCTTTCCCTTATATGTTGGACCTATATTTCCATGATAAATTTAAAGTATCATAATATCTTGGAACCCCTCACTTTTTTGTGAGTATTGTCATAAAAAATGGATGTTCTAAATGAGGTAATGATGTTAAATGTTACATATGTACATGGCGGTTGAAGTGGAATGATTTCTTGATCAAACCATATAAAGATTTTCCCCTAAGATGTTATTGGTTTATTATTTTCTTAATAAACCAAACCCACATCATATGCCTCATAATAATATTACTATTTTTAATAATAAGGTTTAAACAATTGGAAATGTGAATGCCTATAGAAAATTTAATAATAAATATAAAAAGAATAAAATTTAAATTTCATTTAAAATATATAATTAATTATAAATTATTATAAGTTTTTGAAAAAAACATGAATAGATATATATTTTCAAAATAATAGAAAGTGTAATTTTTTTTAATATTTTGAAAATGAAATTTATCTTGTATATACATTTATAAAATAAATGATATGTTTATTTCTTTAAAATTAAAATAAATATAATTTTGTAATTTTTTATTAAATTAAATAACATAATATATATTTTTCTATGGTTTATTTAAAAAATAAATGATATATTCCAATCTCTCATTTGTTACTTTCTATTCATCACCTGCACCCACACATCTCATGCATCATCACCCATGTCATAAAAGTTTTAAAAATTTGTGATATTTGTTTCTTTTGAAAGTCTTAAAATAATATAATGAGGATGTGGATTTAAATATTGCATGATACTTTTTTAAAGTCAAATAAATACAATATTCTAATTATTTTATTAAAGTAAATAACACAATATATATTTACTAACTACTAAAGGCTTTCACCATTGAAAATTCTTGTGACTGTCAAAGGATTTTTCTACTAGCAAATTATTTCATGAATTCCCAAGGCTTT
This sequence comes from Viscum album, assembly GCA_963277665.1. Taxonomy (NCBI): domain Eukaryota; kingdom Viridiplantae; phylum Streptophyta; class Magnoliopsida; order Santalales; family Viscaceae; genus Viscum; species Viscum album. The sequence continues at coordinate 1,502,361,645 of OY728135.1, forward strand.
GGTGACTACCAAAGGATTTCACAATTTCCAAAGTCTTTCATGACTTCCAAATTCTTTCCTAATCACTAAAACCTTTTCCACTACCAAAGGCTTTAGTTACTACTAAAGGCTTTCCCCACTTCCAAAGACTTTTGTGTGTAACAAATGATTTCCTTACTATCAAAGGATTTAACGATTTTCAAATATTTACCACTATAAAATACTTTCATGACTTCCAAATGATTTCACCACTACCAAAGGTTTTCACCACTTCCAAGGAACATTTATTTATGAAATAAAAAACCAATCCATAGAAAAAATTTCATGAACCAATTTGGGTCGCCATACTACCCAGCACCTAACCTGGTCTGCAATATGACCCGAAGGGCATTCTCGATCCCCACGGGCTGGCACAAGTTCCTGGGTATAAAAATAATACGTGGGAACAATTTACCTAAAAATAAGAGACATAAAAACAACTAACAAGATAAATAAACAGAAGCTGGAAAACAAAACCAAACAGACCCTTAACATTGGACCAAACTTAAAGTTTACAATTCAACCCAAAACTCCAAGAATAGTACAAAGAAAAGAAAACTATCTCATCTATTCTCACCTTAGTGCAACATGAGGAGTCACCTCATCAAACCACCATCATCAGACCTACACGGGAAAACCATTGATAACCCAAACCATCGTCACTAAGAACGATGTCCCAACCTAGAATACACAAAGGAAAAGACCTACATACAACCAAAGGTGTATGTAGGGTGTAATACAAATTCCCAGTATGATACCACCCAATAAAAAGGTTCCATGCCACAACATCAAAAAGATAATTTAACATTATTATTTAAAACCATACTTTTAAAATTCTTTTAAGGAAAACATTTAAAAGATGAAAGTAGAAAAAATGAGAACAGGAAGAAAATAATTTCATAAATTTTACTTTAAAATGGAAGAAAAAATTCATAAATAACAATCACATACTCAATTGGTCCTCTATATTCCGACGGAAGGCACCACGTCATGAATTGTAGAGCACTATGGGTAAATCCCCTAAGATAGCTAGTATGTGTGGGGTTCTAGAGATGTCGTACCATGGTGTAAATGTGGCATAGGAACCACAATAGTCAATGCGCTCCTGCAAGAGACACTAGTAGGGAAACACATCCATAACCTAGTGGTCTCAAATTATCACAAAATTTTACTTAGTTTTGTAATGTCAATCCTTCCAGATGAAACCGGGATGAACCACTTACGTGTCATCTAGCGTACTACTCCTAATTTTCCCACCTAAGTAACTAGGGTTCCCTTTTTATGCTCAAAAAAATTTCACATTCACATCGTGTATCACTTTCACATATCACGCACCAAACAGGACATTACACACAAAAATCTACCACTTTCATACCCAAACACCATTTCAAAAACACACACACACCAAAATACCTTTCCAAAATATATTTTTTGTTACTTAATCATTTCATAAATACCTATTTAGAAACTCTCAAATAAGAACATGGAAAATTTTCACAACTTAGAAAACATTATTAAATAACACAACAAGGGCTGACACAATAAACATACCCAATTCCAAGTAGGAAATCCATTTCAAATCACTTGCTTAACAAATTCTCCTTAAAACTAGTTTTTCACAACTTGAACAATTAAATGAAGTGTTTGTTCCATTTATAAAACACCACCAAGTGAGTAAAAGAGGGTTTTCCCTGAAAACGTGTCTTATTTTATATAAACATACAACTTTAAAAATAAACGCATATTCAACCCTTTGAAAATACCACTTTTGTGTCATCTAAATAATTCAATAAATCATTAAACAATTTATTAGATCATTTCAGAAGAAAAGAGCTATTAAGACTTTACACTGAAATATACATAAAATTTCCCTTTCAAAACCAAACGTACACCAAGAACCATTTCACTCCATATTCCACATCACATGCATGACCTGATAAATTATTTAAACAGTTTAAAAAACATTATTAAATATTAAACTCAGGTTTTTCACATGAAATGTCACTTTAAGATTTAACACAAGTTTATCCCTATCAAACATCCCTTCTGCACATCACATTTAAGTAAAGAAATCACGTTAAACAGTTTATAAAACACATCAAATTGGCACCCATTAGTTTATACCAAAAACATAACTTACTCCATATAGAACGGTACTCTAAAACCAAATGCACAAGATAACCTTATCAAAACATTTTTTCCATTATTCAAACAATTTGAAATTAATTTCAAAGGATTGCAACAAGTCTAACACACCAAAATAATCATTTTCCATCTGAACGCATATCAAAACACACCATTTTTCACCATAAAATTTGATCATATAACACATTTAAAAACCAAATAAACATATTAAATTAATCAAATGATGCAATGGTATGAAACCACCTACCTCTAACCAAAACACTTCTGAAAATATGGTGTGAAATCCATCATTACCTCAAACAATCAACAAGGAACACTAATCAAAAAAATTGAACAAAAACACTCAAGACTAGGACCCTAATCAAGAAAAAACCCCTAAGAACAAAGACAAAATCCTTAGCAAGGAAGAAGGAGGGTTTACCTGAAGTGGAGCCACATGAAAAAGGGAAGAGGGATGTTGGACGGAGCGGGTTGTGCCGGTAAGGGGGTGCGACGGGGACCAGACAGACAGAGCGGGAGGGGAGTCGGTGCGAATGGCTATTTGGCAGTGTGAAGGTCGTGTAGTGTGAGTGGGGCCGAAGTAGTTTTGATTGGTTGGGGAAGGCTGTTGATAGATCACGAATAGTGCAGAGGGGCCGCGCGTGGGCAGATCCAGGGAGGGAGGAGGGTTTGTCAGTGAGCTCATTGGTCGGGAGGCAAGTCGGCTAGCCATGGGGGAAGTAGGGTGGCGCCGCGTAGGGTTGTGGGGGAGGTTGCAGTGTAAGACCAATTGGGAAGGGGGTCCGATAGGAATAAGGGTTACAGGGGAAGGGGACTAGGTCGTGACTCAAGATAGGGGGGTAGGATGAGAGGAAAAAAAGATGAAATCCCTATTAAAAAACAACCTAATATAATTATCATACTAATAATAATAATCATATCTTAATAGAATATTAACAATATTGATAATAGTAATTGTAATAATAATATTAATAATAATTAATAACCTAATTAAAACATTAATAATAATAATAATAATAATATCCTCAAATAATAATAATAATATTATTATTATTATCATTAAAACACAATTCATTAAATTTTATCACATTTTTCTATTTTATTTTATTTTTATTTTACCACTCATATAATTTTATTTATTTGTTATTAATTCCTTTTATTTAATTAGTTCACTACAGGAAAAATCTATTATTGCGACGGGTTATTTGCGGCGGGAATAAATCTCGTCACAATACATCCGACGAAAAGCGTATTTGCAATGGGAATATATGTCCGTCGCAAATGGTTAGTTAGTTGCGATGGGAATACAAGACCCGTCGCAATAGGTATGGCGCGGTTTGCGCGCCAAAACATGGGAAGCCTATTTGCGACAGTGGTCTTGGTCTCATCGCAAGTACCCAGAGGTGGTACATACTATTTGCAACGGGACAATTACCCATCGCAAAACACTATTCAGAAGGTGTTATTTACGATGGGTCCCGTCGCCAATACTGGCGACGGTAAATAGGCTTTTGTGACGGGGATATCCGCCCGTCGCTAATGGTATGTCGGCCTACAGGTATTTGCGACGGGCCCATCACAAAAACCCTTTTAACCGCCGCCCGTATTAAATGTAGGTGAAGGTATTTGCGATGGGGTCCGTCGCCAATACCGGCGGCGGTAAATAGAAATTTGAGACGGGGATATCGGTCTGTCGCTAATGGTATGTCGGCAGGCAACTATTTGCGATGGGCCCGTTGCAAAAACCCTTTTAACCACCGCCTGTAATTAATGCGGGTGAAGGTATTTACGACGGTACACCGTCACAAATACTAGTATTTGCGACAGGAGCCCGTCGTAAATAAGATCGTCGCAAATATTCTAACCTATATATACCCCCATCTGTTTTTTTTTTTTTCAAATCATTCAGATCTCTCTTCTTATTTTTTCCTTTCTCTATTTAAATTTCTGTTCTAAGTATAAATTTTTTTTATTTTAATTTTTTCTTACGGGAAGAGCAGAGAAGAAGTTAGGAGGCGCAAACTACTTCAAAATATCAAAGGTATTTATAGTTTTTTTAATTGTTAAATTATTTTTAATTGTTAATTTTATTTTTAATTGTTAATTTTAATTTTTTTAATAGAATGTTTATGTAGCTATATAGTATAATTAGATTAAGTGGTTATACCAAATAGTCCTTGTCTGGATACGAACATGTAGAGGCGGCTCTGGCACAGATGTACCTAGGAGTGAAAACTCTAACAAGGTGTTTCGAGCTTGACTCGAGGTAACCTGATACATGACAATAGGCATTGCTGCACTCTTGGTTCGACACTCCCAGAGGATTTTTTGGTAATAATTAGAAATAAATATATTTAATTAGAAATAATTAGAAATAGTTATATTTAATTAGGAATAATTATGTAATTATTAAATAATTAAGAAATAATTAGATTTAATTAAAATAATCATCAAATAATTAGGAAATAATTAGATTTAATTGATTAGAAACAATTAAAAAAAATTAGAAATAAAATAATTAGGAAACAATTAGAAATAAAATAATTAGGAAACAATTAGAATTAAAATAATTAGGAAACAATTACAAATAAAATAATTAGGAAACAATTAGAAATAAAATAATTAGGAAACAATTAGAAATAAAATAATTAGGAAACAATTAGAAATAAAATAATTAGGAAATAATGAGAAATAAAATAATTAGGAAACAATTAGAAATAAAATAATTAGGAAACAATTAAAATAATTAGGAAACAATTAAAATAATTAGAAAACAATTAAAATAATTAGGAAACAATTAAAATAATTAGGAAACAATTAAAATAATTAGGAAACAATTAAAATAATTAGTAAACAATTAAAATAATTAATAAATAATTAAAATAATTAGGAAAAAATTAAAATAATTAGGAAACAATTAAAAATAATTAGGAAACAATTAAAAATAATTAGCAAATAATTAGAAAGTGTGATTGACCACTCATCTACCGCAATTTTCTTTTCATTTGTGTGTTGAGGCATGACAGGAAACTTCTTCCTCCACATGTAATATTTGACTTTACAGTCAAAATTATCAACCTCCTCGCCAGCATAAAGGTGAGGAGGTTTATAATTTTTACATTAAAAGTAAATACTACATGTGGAGGTATAAGTTTCCTATCAACCTCAACGCACAAATAAAAAGAAAATTGAGGTAGATGAGTAGTCAATCACGTTTGTTACTAATTAGTAACATAATTAGTAATATAATTAGTAACATAAATAGTAACATAATATAAAATATTATATTACTATAATATTAATAATTAAATAATACCAATAATATAATTATTTTATTATTATATGTTTAATATTTATAAAAAAATATTAATATTATTAAAATTATAAAAAAATTGTAAAATATTACAATTATCAATATTTTCAACAAGTTTTGCTTTATTCTTAACATGTTTAAATCTTAAAGGGTCGCCAATTTTTAGGTCATGCCCAATAAAAAGTTTGTGTCAACCGTGTCCAATGTAAACTCTATAATTGTTCTTGCTTGGTTGATCACCTCGCAAGTAGCATTGCAATAGGACAACCCAAGTCATGTCTTTATCATCTATAAGAATCATATCACATGACTTTTTACATAGAACATTCTTTCTTGAAAAATTAAGGGAAAGATACTAAAGTTATCTTAATTTTTCAAGGAAGACTGATCTATGTAAAGGGTCGTGTGAAATGATTCTTAAAGATGAGAAAAAAATTACTTGTGTCGTTCTATTGCAACACTACTTGCGAGGTGATCAACCATGTAAGGACAATTATAGAGTTTAAATTGGACATGGTTGAAGCAAACTTTTTATTGGGCATGACCTGAAAATTGACGACTCTTTAAGATTTGAACATGTTAATAATAGATCAAAATCTATTGGAAATATTTAGATTTGTAATAATTAGTAATAATTAATCAAAAATCAAATAAATTCAAGTACATGGTTATAAATTGGCACAATTTCCAGCAGATTGGCGGCTACCTTTTGTTCAATATCTCATATCTTTGCTACTTTATCCCACTGAAATCAGTATGAAAAATGTTCTCTAATGTATGTCAGAGAAAGTTTTTCATACTTATTTCAGTCGGGAGAAAGTTAAAAAGAGATGAGTCATCGGACAAAAGAGGCTCTTTTACCTAACGACTCATCTCCTTCCAAGAAGATGAGTTTTCAGGTAAAAGAGTTGCCGCCAATCCGCTGGAAATAAATAAGAATAATTAGTAATATAATCTCCACAATGATGATTACAAAATTTTATTTCATTATTCAATCATATTTCATTTTGCCAAGTATTGATAAGTATTGCTAAATTAATAATAATTAGTGGGGATGATTACAAACTAACTGTGTCGCCTATAATTATTGGTAATTACTAAGAAATAACTGTAATTATGTATCTTTTCTTTTTAGGATATTGTTTTTCTTATATCAAATTATTTAACAACAGTAATGGTTTTAAATTTTTTAGAAACGTATATATGAATATGGAACAAGGAAATCAACATCAATCATTATTAGATGATCGTGCTTGGATAAATCAGCATAGAAATCCAAACGGTTCTAGTTTAAATCCTGTATATGTTGATGGTATTGAAGATTTCTTATCATTTGAATCATCAAACCCAGAATTTGATTCAGAAGGGACAATTAAGTGTCCTTGTAAAAAATGTGCTCTGAGAACGATTAAGACATTTGACATCGTTGGGAAACATCTCTTGCGTTATGGTTTTCAATCAGATTATATTTTTTGGTATCAACACGGTGAACGCAGTTCCAGAGAAGATACTAATAATTTGATTATGGATCCATCATAGTTTCAGAATTTAGTACATGATGTTGTAGGGTCATCTGTTTAACAAACTGAAATCGAGGATGATGTTGATTTACCGCCCGAGTAGGCACCATCTGAATTTGCTGAGTTGTTCAGGTCTGCTGAGGATGAATTATATCATGGTTGCATGATAAGAAAATTAAAAGCAATTGCAAAATTTATGGCTATTAAATCAGATAATGGAATGTAAAATAACTGTTTTGATCATATATTTTCTTTGGTTAAAGCATTGTTACCTGAAGGAAATGTGTTGTCTGCTAATTATTATGAGATCAAGAGACTGGTTCGTAATCTGGGCCTTAGTTATCAGAAGATCCATGCATGTTAAAACGATTGCATCTTATATTCTGGTGAAAATGAGTCGTTGGATAGTTTCCCCACATGTTGACAATCGAGGTATAAAGAATCTCAATCAGGAAAGTCTGGATTGATTCCTGTAAAATATTTGAGATATTTCCCACTTACACCCAGGTTGCAGCGTTTATTTATGTCTCAGAACACAGCGACAATGATGTCATGGCACAAAACCAATATTTCAAATGGTAAAATCTTGATTCATCCATCTTATGGTGATTCATGGAAACATTTTGATCAATTGCATCTATCTTTTGATTTAGAATCTCGGAACGTGTGATTGAGTCTTTCTACTGACGGTTTTTGTCCATTTGGATCTTTTGGTAGTCAGTATTCTTATTGTCCTGTCTTTATAACTCCGTACAATTTTCCTCCATGGATATTGATGAAAGATCCTTATATATTTTTGACATTATTAATCCCAAGACATCCGAAAAATAATATTTATCTTTATTTGAAACCATTGATTGATGGGTTAAATTTATTATGGAGTCATGGTGTTGGTACATATGATGCTGCTGCGAAACAGAATTTTGTAATGAAAGCTGCTTTGATGTGGACAATTAGTGACTTCCCGTCATATGGTATGTTATTTGGTTGGAGTACACATGGTCCAAAATCATGTCCTTACTATATGAGAAACAACAAAGCATTTATTCTTGTGAAAGGAAAAAAAAACCTTGCTATTTTGACAGTCATCGCAGATTTCTTCCAATCAAACATCCTTTTCGGAGGAATAAATCTCATTTCAGAAAAGTCAGAATTTAAAGAGATGAACCTCCAAAAATGATCTCAGGTACAGAGTTACAAGCAGTTGTATTTTCATTACCTTCCATCACTTTTGGACCGACAATAAACCAACAGAAAATTCATGGCTTTGGGAAAAACACAATTGGACAAAATGGAGCATTTTTTGGAATCTTCCATATTGGTCTGATTTTTTGGTCCGACACATGTTGGATGTCATGCATATTGAGAAGAACTATTTTGATAATCTATTTCATACAGTTTTGGATACACCAGGTAAAACCAAAGATAATGAAAAGGTATGATTAGATCTTGCCCAAATTTACATGCGACCAGAACTTGAATTGTTTGAAAATTTCAGATCACAGAGATTAATAAAGCCAAAAGCAGCTTATACACTGACCAAAGAGATTCGCTTATTATTTTTTCAATGGATTGCAGATTTGAGACTTCCAGATGGCTATGCTTCCAACTTGGGTAGATGTGTTAAAAATGGTCATATTACCGGATTAAAAAGTCATGACTGTCATGTTATAATGGAAAGACTTATGCCTATTGGATTAAGAGTTTTGTTGAATTCTAAGATTTGGTATTTGATAATAGATATATCATATTTTTTTCCGAGACATGTGTGCGGTGACAACAGACTATGATACACTAAGCATACTGGAAGAAGTTGTTGTTGTAATTATATGCAAACTGGAAAAAATCTTTCCACCGGATTTCTTTGACTCAATGGAACATTTGATATTACATTTGCAACATGAAACAAAATGTGGAGGTCCAGTTCAGTTTCGATGGATGTACCCATTTGAGAGATGCATGCAGAAATTGAATAAAAAATTATGTAACAAAGAATCAGTTGAAGGCTCAATTACTGAAGCTTATTTGCAAGAGGAAATTGCTTTATTCTTCTCTCATTATTTTGAATCTGAATATCCCTCAAAATTTAACTGCATGGGCCAGAACGAGGGGAATGTTGATGATGATATGAACAATCAATTATCAGCTGTCAATCAGCCCGAACTTGTCTTTGGTGGAGTTCATGATAGATGGCTTTCAGATGATGAACATCATAGAGCTCATACATATGTTCTACTCAACTGTGAAGAAATGTCACCAATTGTATAGTGAGTGCTTCTATCCCTTATTCTATAGATTCTGTTACAGTAAATTAATCATATTGTATTAGTAGGTTATATGATGATCATATCAAGAAAAAATTTCCATAAATTACAGCAGCTGGCTTAGAATAACGTCAGCAAAAAAAATGCCTACTGGTTTCAAAAACTGGTAACATACATTCTTTTTTGGTTTTATATATAAAATCAATTTATTACCTGTAATGGTGATAAATGTTTTACAAATTTTCAGGTATCTGTATATGCTGATAAGATTGATAGTCGATTGCGTATATTGAGTAGCCCACCATCCAAAATGGTTAAATCTTATAGTTCATATGTGGTGAATGGTTATCGCTTTCATACACGTGCATATGGGGAATCAAAGAAAACAATGAATAGTGGTGTTTGTTTGAAGGGATCACATCATAGAGATATTGAAGTTGACTTTTATGGCATGCTTGAATAAATTATTGAACTGTGTTATTTGGGACAGAATTATGTAACAATGTTTAAATGTCAATGGCTGGATACTGAGAGAGGCTTGCGTATTCATCCGACTCATGGAATTTTTGATATTAAACATAAAATTCTTCTTGTAGTAAATGAACCAGTTTTATTGGCTCATCAGGCACATCAAATTTATTATGCAAAATATTGTGCTACTGCAAAAGAGTTGGATGATTGGTGCAGTATAATAAAAGTTAAATAAATCAGTTTACTCAAATTGAATGTGGTTCTACTGAAGTGCAAGGAAATGAAATTTTTCAGGACACTCCTCAAAACACATCTTTTTCACAAAGAGACATGAATATCGAGGATGACACCCCACAGTTAAGGGTCGATGGTAACGATGTTGTCAATGATGTTACAACTAAATTTGAAATGACAAGAGATGATGAAAGTGAAAATAATATGGAAATTGATGATGTTGATGAGGAAGATGAAGACATTGACATTGACAACTATGAAGATGATGATGAAGATGAACATTGACATAGTAAAATGTTGGTTAGAATCATAACAAATATATATCTATACATAATAGTTATTTTCAACTGTTTTCTAATAACAATCATTTCATGTTTCAGATGGACTCAGAGACGTTTCATCAGTTGATGGAGGCTGATCTACCTATGGATGATGAGGTTCTTGAGTCATCTGACCCTTAGGCTATTGGCACTACAAGGAGCACTCGAAGGGGGCGTGGTCTTGCCAGACTGATGATTCCAGATCCTATCCCGGAGCGACTTCCACCTCTTGGATTCGATGCGCACACATGGTGGTATGGTAACCTATTTATTTTAGTTATCTTTCATTATAATTTATTTATATTCTAATTGTTTGATTGTTTTTTCTTTTTCCACGGTTTTACACGTATAGCTATTGGACAGGGGAGCGCTATCTCGCGCAATTATTTTTCTCAGCCCTGGATCACATGGAATCAAATTCCCGCTGATGTGCAGGACACCATGTTCGATCATTGGCTGGTATGTAATTAAATATTATTTATTTTGAAATTTAAATCATTAATAACTTTATATTAGGGTTTATGGTATCCCATCGATGAGAGCATGCGTGCCACTATCCACGCGGCATGGGTGGTGTCTATGCGTGACTGTTTCCGTCAGTTTTTGCATAATTTGAGAAAGACGGTTGTAAAGAAAGCTGGAGTGACAGAATTCGATGAGTCCTATAGAGCCCACCGACCAGAGTACATTTCATCTCACGTTTGGGATGGATTATGTACACACTATTTGGGTGGTGGGTTTTAGAGGAGATCTGCATTAGGTCAACAGAATCGGGGGAGACAAGAGGTGACGCATCGAGCCGGTAGTCATACATTCAGGACACATAGAGAGCGTCTGGTAAGAACTTTTTTTTAATATTTTATACAACTTTAAATATAAATAGTTTATTTTATATTCATATAGGAAGTCGAGAAGCCCGGTATTACGACGTACGGCATTTATCAGAGGATGTACACTGATTCGACTACTAGAGAGATTAGAGGTGATCGCCAGCGTCAGATTGTGGTCAGTATTATTTTCTTTTCAGTTTTCAAATTAAATGCATATATTATTTTCATTATTTTAATTTCTAATTGAAACTTAAGGAGTCATATGAGACCGCAACCTCTCAGACACAGGCTGAGAGTCAAGACGAGACGGGTGATCAGACTAGTGCCCACCATTTTGATGAGACGGCATGGATGCAGGTGACCCAGTATGGCTTTGAAAATGGTCGAGTAGTTAGTATCAGCTCTCATTTGACTCCTGCAGCTTATTATGGTACTGCTGCGATGTCGGCGTCTAGATCGAGAGGAGCTCGTGGAGAGAAATCATCTTTTGTCTCACAGTATCAGGAGCAGCTGCGTGCTCAGAGTCAGCTTATAGAGGATTTGCGTCAGGGGCAGGAGCAGATGCATCAGCAGCACGATGAGGAGATGCGTCGATGGCAGGAGCAGATGCGTCAGTAGCAGGATGAGGAGAGACGTCGATATGAGGAGCAACATCAGGAGCAGATGAAGTATATGCGTCGTTTGACTCATAGTTTAGGGATGGAGTTTCCTCCACCACCTCCTCCAGGTCCTCCAGATTATCCACCCCCCATTGATTTTTTTAGATGTAATAAACATTTGAGTTCGTAGTTTATTGTCATATTAACTATTTACAATTCCTCTTTCATATTGGTACGAATATTGCATGACTTAATTTATTTTTAATTTTTTTAATATTTTATTACTTTTTAGTATTATTTTTAATGTCTACTTATTTTAGTAATATTACTTTTAATATTTTATATTTATTGTTAATATTGAGAAGTTTATAATTTTATAATTTTATTAATATTAATATTATTAATATTATTTTTTCATAAATATGTATGTTTATTTTAATAATAATATTATTATATTAATTTTTTATATTATTAATATTAGTATTATTATTATTATTATTTGATATTAATATTTCATAATATATAATATTATATTATTTATATTCATATTTTTTTATATTAATATTTCGTAATTATATTATATATATTTTTTATTATTAATATTATAATAATATAATTTATTTATATTATTAATATTATTATTATTATTATATACACAATTTAATAATAATATTATTATATTAATTTTTTATATTATTAATATTAGTATTATTATGTTATATTATATTATTTATATTCATATTATTATTATTTTACATTAATATTTCATAATTATATTTTATATATTTTTTTATTTATATTATAATAAGAGAATTTTTTTTATATTATTAATATTATTGTTATTTTTATATAATATTATATGATTTGTATTAATTATTTTATTTTTTTATTTTTTTATTATTTGCGACGGGAATATTTGCGACGGGATTTCCCGTCGTAAAATTTTTTTTACTGTAACATTTGTGACGGGAAGAATACCCGTCGGAAAAACATTTCTGCGACGGTCTGTCGCAACTGCCTTCGTCACAAATATTTCTTACATTTCCCATTTGCGACGGGTCAGAAACCCGTCGCAACTAATATATCTATGACGGCCCGTCAAAAATACCTTTTTATATATAAACGAAAACTCATTTGTGACGGTGGAAAAATACCATCGCAAATACTCTTTTTGCGATGGGACCGCCGCAAAAACACCTATTTGCGACGCCGTTTTCGGCAACGGGCGATTTGCGACGGAGCCCCGTCGCAAACGACCTTTTGCGACGGGATCCCGTTGCAACTATTCCATTTTCCTATAGTGGTTGCACTTAAGGCAGGCATGTAGGAAACCGGGAGAGGCCGCGTGGTGACCCAGGTTAGGCCGCGCAGCTTCAATAGTGGTGCATTGAATGCTGTCAAGGCCAAAACAAGCATTTTTTAAATAAGAACTCAAAACTTTTAAGTCAGATTCAACCTGAACTACTTAACGCCAAGAAAAATTAATAAAATAAATAATTTAAGAATGGATAGTGTGACAATTCTCCCCACCATAAAGCTTTTTGTCCCCAGAAATCCCCAACTAAGGCTAAGACCCAAAGTAGAAAATGACACACCCCTTAAGATTCGAAGGGGATCCCCTAAAAAATAAGTGTAAGTAGGAAAAAGTATCATGCTCGGTGAAAGTGAGTTAAATTATAACCTTAAGAAACTCATAAAAATACTTTCTGATATGTGTCTCCTTCCCCAAAGATCTAGAACACCTCCAGTTGATTGATCAAGGAAAGGAACTCTTGCACATACAGAGACTAACTTCACAAACTAAAACACCTCAAGTACCACAAATCAGAAACCACGCTTTTTGTCATCTCGCACTTCAATCGCATGTTAATGCTTTATTGGGGTGTTCACTAGTCCAGAAAGGAAACCATAGACCCAATCAAACTAGTCTAATGGCCAAGACATACCACAATTGAATGCTAAACATGCAAGGGGAACCACTACAAGGACTTCTCGAAGCACTTTTCAAAAGAAACCATTAACCACACACTTGCACACCAACTTGCAAATATTAATTCAATATGAGACACAAATCAGTCATAAAGGATCCTTGTCTCAAAATTCCTCATATCCAACATTTATGAAATATAAGGACACACCACACAATCACTGATTACTTAAAACACCAAATTTTCTTTTAACAATTTTTTTTGAAAATAAATGAAGCCGATGGGTTGCATAAATACAAATAGTGTCCCATGAGCCTCACACATGCATGTCCCTATGCCACACTAACACCCACCTCATGTACATCTAGGCACTCATCCACTCGTGCCATTAATCATTTCCCTTTTTATATACACTTATGCATGTGTTTGCCCATGAGAGCACCAAGGATCAAAATCAGACCCTTCCATTTTTCAAAACCAAACATTCAACCCACACTTTTCAAACCCTACACATCATTTTATTTTTAAAGTGCTTCATTTCAATACATTTTCCAAGACCAAATCATTTTTACTTAAAAACCATATTTACATTAATCCAAAACAAAGAGATGAGGAACGATGAAAAATGAAACTAGTGTCAGTGGTGATTGGGACATATGGTTGGTGTCCATACGTCAATCATGCCACCACCATGGAGAGTATTATAGGACAGAATCTCTAGATTCACAAGGCTTTCCAGACCCTATGAGCTCACTGAGACCACTGACCCCACTCCCTTTTCATTTCCCCTAGACAAGATTAACTACAAGGACCAAAGATTCAGACAAACCTCAACTTACCCTAGTAACTCGAGTCCCACCACAATGTGTGCTAGCCATGAACCATTCTTATGGCTAGAACGTTGAGTTATAACACCCTTAAAATTGGTGTACCTTAACTCTATCCCAAAATAACATGACTCAAGATATAAAACCTGCTCTCATACCATTTTGTCACAAACCATGTCAGGTCTCCATCCACCTGGCGCCCGACTCGGTCCGCAACATGGCTCGAAGGGCGTTCTTGATCCCCACAGGCTGGCACAAGTGACCGGGTATAAAAATAATACATGGGAATGATTTACCTAAAAACAAGAGACAGAAAAACAACTAAAAAGATAAATAAATATAATTTGGAAAACAAAACCAAAAAAACCCTTAAAATTGGACCAAACTTAAAGTTTACAATTCAACCCAAAACTTCAAGAAGACTACAAAGAAAAGAAAACTAACACATCTATTCTCACCTTCATGCAACATGAGGAGCCACCTCCTCAAACCACCATTCTCAGAACTACACGGGAAAACCATCGATAACCCAAACCATCATCACTAAGAATGATGCCCCAACCTGGAATACACAAAGGATAAGACCTATATACACCCAAATGTGTATGTAGGGTGTGAGACAAATTCCTAGTTGGATAACACCCAATAAAAAGGTTCCATGTCACAACATCAAAAAGATAATTTAACATGATTATTTAAAACTATACTTTTAAAATGATTTTAAGGAAAACATTTAAAAGTTCAAAGTAAAAAAAGTGCTGGAAGAAAATCATTTCACAAATGATACTTTAAAATGGAAGAAAAAATCCATAAAGAACAAGTACATACTCAAGTGGTCATTTGTATGCTGATGAAGGGCACCACTTCATGAACCGTAGATCACTACAGGTAAATCCCCTAAGGTAGCTAGTATGTGTGGGGTGCTAGAGATATCATACCTCGGTGTAAACGTGGAATAGGAACCAAAATAATCAACGCTCTCATGTATGATCTACTGGTAGAGAAACACATCCATAACCTAGTGGTCTCCAATCATCACAAAAGTTTAGTTAGTGTTGTAACGTCAATCTTGTCAGATGAAACTAGGAAAACCCACTTACGTGTCATCTAGCATACTAGTCCTAATCCGCCCACCTAAGTACCTAGGGTTCCCTTTTTGTGATAAAAAAAATTCACATTCACATCATGTATCACTTTCACATATCACACACCAAACAGGACATTACACACAAAAATCCACCACTTGCATACCCAAACACCATTTCAAAAACACACGCACACCAAAATACCTTTCCAAAATATATTTGTCATTACTTAATCATTTCACAAATCCTTATTTGTAAACTCTCAAATAATAACATAGTCAACTTTCACAACTTAGAAAACATTATTAAATAACAAAACAAGGGTTGTCACAATAAACATACCCAATTCCAAGTAGGAAAGTCATTTCAAACCACTTTCTTAACAAATTATCCTCAAAACTAGTTTCGCACCACTTGAACAATTAAATAAACTATTTTCACCATTTATAAAACACCACTAAGTGACGCAAAGAGGGTTTACCCCAAAAACGTGTCTTATTTTATATAAACATACAACTTTAAAAAAACGTGTATTTAACACTTTGAAAATACCACTTTCATACCATATAAATAATTCAATAAATCTTTAAACAATTTATTATATCATTTTAGAAAAAAAAAAATAAGACTTTACACCGAAATAAACATAAAATTACCCTTTCAAAACCAAAGGTACACCAAGAACCATTTCACCCCCTATTCCACATCACATGCATGACCTGATAAATTACTTAAAAAACATTATAAAATAGTACACTCAGGGTTATCACATGAAATTGCACTTTAAGATTTAACACAAGTTTCACCATATCAAACATCCCTTTCGCACATCACATTTAGGTAAAGAAATCATGTTAAACAGTTTATAAAACACATCAAATTGGAACCCATGATTTTATACAAAAAACACAATTTACTCCATATATAATGACACTCTAAAACCAAATTTGCAAGATAACCTTATCAAAACATGTTTTCCATTATTCAAACAATTTGTAATTAATTTCAAAGGTGTGAAAAAAAGATAACACACCAAAATAATCATTTTTCACTTGAACGCATATCAAAACACCCCAAGATTATATTTCACACAATAAAATTTGATCATAAAACAAATTTATAAAACCAAATAAACATATTAAGTTAATAAAATGATGTGTGGGTATAGAACCACCTACCTTGAACCAAAACGCTTCTGAAAAGACGGTGCGAAATCCATCATCACCTCAAATAATCAACAAGGAACACTAATCAACAGAATTGAACAAAAACACTCAAGACTAGCACCCTAGTCAAGAAAAAAACCTCTAAGAACAAAGAAAAAATCCTTATAAAGTAAGGATTTAGGTTTACCCGAAGTAGATCCACATGTGAAAGGGAAGAGGGATGTTGACCGGAGCCAGCAATGTTGGTAAGGGGGTGCGACAGGGACTGGACGGACGGAGCGTGAGGGGCGTCAGTGCGAACGGTTGTTTGGCGGTGCGAAGGTCGTGCGGTGTGAGGGGGACGAAGTAGTGCTGGTCAGCCGGGGAAGGCCAGAAAAGGCTCTCAAATAGCATATATGGGTCACGTGCGAGCAGATTTGGGGAGGGGGAAGGTATTTTCAGTTAGCTCGTTGGACAGGAGGTAGGGTGGTTGGCCATGGGGGAATCAGGGCGGTGCCGCGTAGGTTTGCAGGGGAGGTTGTAGAATAAGACCAATGAAGAAGGGGTTTGATGGGAAGAAGGGTTATAGGGTAAGGGGGCTAGGTCGTGGTGTAAGAGAGAGTAGGGGCAAGATGAGAGGAAAAAAATATGAAGAAAAAAAGATGAAATCCCTCCTAAAAAACCTAATATAATTACTATACTAATAATAATCATCATATATTAATAGAATATTAACAATATTTATAATATTAATTGTAATAATAATATTAATAATAACTAATAACTTAATTAAAACATTAACAATAATAATAATAATATCCTAAAATAATAATATTATTATTATTATTATTATTATCATTAAAACAAAATTCATTAAATTTTATCACATTTTTCTATTTTATTTTATTTTTATTTTATGACTCATATAATTTTATTTATTTATTATTACTCATATAATTTTATTTATTTATTATTTATTCCTTTTATTTAATTAGTTTCACATCTAGAAGGCATGCGGGGAACCAGGAGAGGCCGCGCGGTGACCCAGGCGAGGTTGCGCGGCTTCGATAGTGGCATGTTGAACGCTGTCAAGGCCAAATCAAGCGTTTTTTAAAGAAGAACTCAAAAATTTTAAGTAGGCTTAACCTGAACTATCTAAAACCCCTAAAAATTAATAAAATAAATAATTTAATAATGGCGAGTGTGACAAAAAATCTCAAGATTAAGTCACATTTATTTAACTAAAACTAATTAAAAAAATTTAAGTATTTGATAATGTAGTACAAATATATATAATGTTTTACTAAATTTCTTTTCTAGATATTCATGTTTTCATTCATATGCTATAATAAAGAAGTAATTTATAATAATAAGGGTCTTAGATACAATTTTTTGCTGATGAGAGTTGATAATGTTCCTGATTATATGACATTGGAAGAATTTCTTACAGGGATTAATGGCTTCTTAAAAGTGAGGGTCGATCAAGTAATTACTTAAATCATATATTGACATATTCAATATGTTGATCACCTATGGAACACTTTATATCCTATGATCAATGATGATTATTTGGTGGAAGCATCATCTATGTTTAAGAAGCTATGTAATGATGGTTTTACGGAATTGTATGTGGAAATTTAGGTTATTAATGAGGTGAAACCTACAACTATAGAACCCTACTATGGGAGATCTATTGAAGATTTTCTTTCATAACAATATGATTCAATGTATTATCATATGACTCCAGTAAGAGAGACCAATTATGAACATGATGACTGAAATATGGATACAATTGTAGGATACATTCCTATTGATACTCCAAATTTAATAAATGAGACTTTTTATGACGAGGAAGTATCTGAAGATGTGACCGGAGATGAGGTAGGTGAGAAATATATAGTAAATAAACTTTCATAGATTACTTTAATATGTAGATAAGAAAAAAAAAGTGGTAACTATCCTCCATTGTTTAATTCCTTAGTGGATGGAATTTCATGTGCACAAAGATTTGATTCGTCATTCATTACACCAAATAATGAATTCCTAGATGTTGTAGGTAATAAAATTGCCTCAACTGATAACACATTACATGTTGGAATAGATTTTGAAAGTATAAATTACACAGAAAAATATGGTTAAGCAATTCCACATTGAGTGGTATTTTCTATTCATGTTTGATGGGTCAAAAGGGGGAAATAAATCTTTTTTATGACAAATATGGGCTAGAATATAAGTTTTCCATGCAGAAATTATATGTTAAATTTTTTGGATGTTAAAGATATCTAAGTTGGAAGTTCAACATACTTGTGTGAACCCAAGATTATCATAAGATAATTTTAAACCAGATGTAGAATATATAAACTATTATTGTTGAGATGATTTGAACATGTCATGACATTTATATGTCCCTTGTATAGGAATGAATACAATAGTCATTCAGATATAGGTTATCTCATGGAAAAGAAAAAAGAAATTATAAAAATGTGTGGTGATTAAGATGAATCATATAAAGTTTTTTCAAAACTAATGAGATTATTTTCTCTCAAAAATTAGGCCATTTTTTATCTTGGAACCATTGACTATGTCTATTAGGGTAATCTAGTTGATCAAATAAAAGTGAAATTCCATAGTTTTTTCTAGTAATTCAGGTTGTGTATCACTGCATTTACTTACATTAAATAGTTTGTTTAGGTGGATAAAACTTTTATATATGGAACTAGTGTACTACCCATTTCTACATCAAGGTATGGTAATCATGATCATGTAACACTTTAATTATCTATTATTAAAAATTATAACTTTTAAATGCACCCATGTTACAAAAATACAATGAATGTTCCTGATATCAAATCATCATCGAGTAATTATATAGGTTGTTAATGTCACTTCGGCGGTGGTATAAAAAACACTACCTTTAGGAGGTGTAGGGTTTAATTCCTGGGAGCCTTCTCTTGGGATAATTTCTACTTCCCTCAGATCCACTCATATTTTTGGGTCATTTGGTCTATGACTGGATGGGAAAAATGAGGCGCAACCCACCTGTGTTGACGTATTGTTGTGTTGAACGGTCATTTATCGGGATGTCACCCTCTAGGATGCTCTACCATCTTGGTTGGAAATGGATCCTTCCCAGTTGGGGCTCTTCTAGAGTGACCTCTTTATTGGGAGGGGGTTCCCTTGTGTGGAGAGTTCAAAAATTCCACACATAGGGATTCCCTTTTTAAAAATAGAAGTATATGGGATGTTAATAGTGATGGACTTTCATAGAGATAAGTTAATTCTTATCATCAATATTACATCTGACATATTTTCAGTAATGTTTTAATTATTTTAAATATGAAGAGATAAAGATTTTTATCATCAAGTTGGGTGTGTTTCCTTAAAATTATATTTATTCAAATAAGTTTTAGTATCATTTCAAATACATTCATCTCAATTTTTTTCAGTATACGAGCCACAAAAAAATAAATTTTGATGAATAGATATAATGAATTTGAATAGACAATTATGATATATATGATTCCATGATACATATTTTTGAAGGATAAATGTTCATTGTAATATAATGGTGGTGGGAGATATATCCATATAACCACAAATATTTTGGAGTGCACAAATGGGGTCTTCAAGGGTTCTCATAAACTACTAATCATAGGATTAGTACAAGAGGCATTATTTCAATGTTTGAAGTACCTTATTGAATTATCCCAATAGTATTATCAGGAGATTCAACATAGGATGTACTTTGGTCAAAACATCCAAAGATACATTGATAATATTTTACATGATGCATCATCATTTTCTGTTTAAAGCTTTGATTGAGGACGAATCCACTTTGAGGTAATAGGTTATAAGGACCCAGCTTTAAATAATTCATAAAATTGATTCTTTAGATAAGAATTCATTTCCTTGAATTATTGGAGATATTTTAGGTTTATAGTTTTAGATAAATAGTTAATCACCATTACATAAATAAATATTACATCACAAAGTGGACACAACCACTCAGTATTCATTGTTTTCACAATACAATACATTTAAAATAAAACAATTTTTATTTTCATGGAATATCTTAAAAATTTTAATCTTGACTTCATAATTGAACAGTGCAACGGTAACCTTATATAAATAGTGCAATGGTAACCTTATGTGAATAGTGAAATGGTAACCTTATGTGAATAGTGAAATGGTAGCCTCATGTGAATAGTTCCAATGGTAGCCTTATGTGAACAGTGCAATAGTAACCTTATGTGAATAGTGCAACATTAACCTTATGTGAACAGTGCAACGGTAACCTTATGTGAACAGTGCAACGGTAGCCTTATGTGAATAGTGTTTCAAGAACGGTGAGGTTCCAATGGTAGCCTCTATTTCCTTTTCCAAATTTTGAGTTCATGAACAGTGTTTCCAGAACTGTGAGGTCCAACAGTAGCCTCTATTTCCTTTGAAAAAATTTGTGTTCATGAACAGTGTTTCCAGCTTCCTACAGTTTCGCCCCTTTGAAATTTCCTTTGACGTAAAATTCATTTAAATCCTCGTTTCAAGGACTCTAAGGCCGATTCAAAGGCCATAACTCCTATATTAATTTTTCCTAAGGCTTGGGATGCTTTTACTTGGTCAAACCACATGGTTTAATGTGATCCACTTTTAATGGAAAATCCAGCGTATCTTAAACCGTTGATCTGTTAAATCTTATAAAGGGATGAGATATCTTCCTCCATGGTTCTTTTTCCTTGTTCTTAGGTGTGAGATGCTTGAACCTTCCATTCCTTCCCATAGGAGTTGTGTGATCAACCTTTACTCCTTGGATTGGTTCCCCTCTATTTTTGATGCAACCAAGCAGTATCGATCAATCTTCGATATAAGGTATGATCTATCGTCATTATTTTTAGTTCATCTCCTTCTCTTTCTCCTTGACCTTTTATGGAATGTTATCTCCATGTTACTAATGGGATTTTATTGGGTTTTGACTAGTGTGGTGGTGTCTCTGCATCCTCGGGTGGATATAGTTATCATGGGGGGAGGAGATCGTAACCCGTTGTATGACTCGTTCTCATATAAAGAACGTCAAAACCATTTGAGGTAGGGGATTCATTGCTTATATTTTCTTTTACATGCAACTATATAGTTATTATGTTTTATCCCACTAGATCAAAATGTAATTGACAAAATAAATATTTGAACTGGATAAATAAATTGATATAGATCGTATATTATTGCCTCTTTTTTTTCTAGATAGTGGGTTATCTATGATTTCTTTTTTTAGATTTTTGTTCTTGATGGAAATTGGTAAAGAACGTAAATCCGGAATTAATTGATAATTGTTTGGATAAAGATAAAGAGGCATGTGAATTTTTTTAAAAGGTTAGGGTTGAAGCCTCATTTTATTATTAAATCAAAGACCTCTTTTTGACTGGGTAGAGGGATACCCATTACATAGCCTGAAGTCCCAAGGCCAAGTGGCCTGAATACAAGGCTTGAAAGCCAGTTTTTGGTCGAAAGGACCCTTCGGGGAATAGTACTTCTATAGTGCCTGGGTTGCAATAGTATATGCTATAGTACTACCACCGCTACAGTTCCTACTATAGTACCTCTGCTGCTATAGTGTCACCGCTTCTACAGCCCCCCTTCTACAGCCCCCCTTCTACAGCCCCCTTCTACAGCCCCCCTTCTATAGTTCCGCTACAGTACCAGACTTGTTTCCCTGCCCAAATATGATCCTGGGTCTTTTAGATGCCAAGAAAGAGCTTGTACCACTTGGGTACAGGCACGTTGGCGTAAAGAGGCATGTGAATGAATCTGATTGTTGTTGTTGTAATTTTATGATAATAAAATTGATGTAATAAGCATGTTTAATCAATTTTTTATAGCTTACTATTTAGGTTTCCCATAGTTGGAACCTGAAAATAATAAATCGATTAATTCAAGATAAATTAAATAACTGGTTGTTTGATAAAATATAATTTCATGTAGGGTTCTGATTTACCCTCTTACTTGTTTAAGGGACAAGATCCCAATTGATATGATAATTTTTTCCTGTTACTTGTGTTCTGATGTGACTCTGGATGGTTTTTGTGATATGTGGGGGTATGGAATCCTATTGGTTGTGGTAGTAGTTGACACCTATAGTGCCTAGATGCATCAATTTATGCATATGGGTGTTATGGAGGACATCAAGGATGATGAAACGGGTTGGATGTGAATGTTTGGATGCTTGCTAATTATTGTTGATTGTTTAACCTCTTTACTTTCTCCACTGCTCAAGGCAGCTGGTTTGCTTACCCTCCTTCCAAAAGGGGAAAAGACACGCGGGCTAGGCCATGTGATTTCTGTGTTTAGATTTTCAAGTGAGGATGTCTCTATGCTCTTGATATAGGTGGAAAAGACTTGACGGGTAGTTCATCTACTCACCGAGTTGAGCCCCGTTGTGTTCAGTAGCTTAGAATGTTTTTCTAGAATGCATGGGAATGTGGGAAAGTAATAATTTTGTTAATAAATTATTGAATAAATGATGTTAACCCAAGGGGTTGGAGCTTGTTGGGACGCAATACTGAGGTTGAAATTTAAAAGGATAGTGGACTTTGGGTGTGATGTTAATGAAATATAATGTGGAATTGTTAATGGTTAATTAATTTTTAAATAATTAATTAATTTAAAGTGCAACTGATAAAAAGGGAATAAAGTAATGTAATAAAACTCTATAAATTGTTGTGTGCTTATAGTATTTTTAGTCTTAGGAGTGTAATCCAGGAGTCCGAGAGACGTTAGCTTCAATTGAGTCTAAGACTAGGTTATGCCCATAGTGTGGTTGTGAGCTATAGTATATTTTGTACTTTTTGGGTTTCTATACACTACTCCACCCTGTCATTTAGGAAAACTAACACCCTGGGGATTCAGAGCCCTAAGGGGTGTTTTCCCCAACATTCTAGTTGGAGGATGGATGGCTAACTACCCCCTTTGGCCCCACTCTCTTCTCTTGGTAGTTACTTGTGCTGGTAGGCATAACGGTTAGTTTTCCCCATATATGTATGTAGATGGATGTAATGGTTTGTGGTTATTCACACACATATAATCTAAATATAGTTTCTTATAGACTATTATAGGTGTAACATGTATAGTCTATGATGTCTTGAGGATCCTTACTTGGTGTATGGTCTATAATGGCTTTGTTAGGACCAAAAGGGGCCAAGATACCCTGAGAGGGGGGATGAATCAGGGTATGGATATTCTTTTTCAAAATTATTCATGCCCCACTGGATCTTGACCTCTCTATTATTAGGGTCACTTTGTTTTCACTTGTGTGTTTATGATGATCACTTATTTTTGTCTTTATCTGATGATGATGCTTTAAATGCGATGTAGGGAAGTAAGAAGGCAGACACAAAAATTTTTACTTGGTTCACCCTCACTGGTCTACATCCAAGGAGCATACAATGGTGATGTTCTATTGTACCAAATCCACTAAAGCTCACTACCAATAATGTTTGGGCTAGATCACTTCTATACCCAGGCTCGCTGCCTTTACAATGTTTAGGGTTAGCTCACTGCTTCCCAAGGGTCACTCCCTATTTCTCTCTCTCTCTTTGGATCACTGCCGGTAGAAAGAATAACCTTTTTCCTCTTCCTTTTCTTGCTACACTTGGAAGGGATCCACTCATATTTTATAGACATGTAGGTCTCTTCATTTACATGAATACATACATCCTCAACTATTGATAGATGCTCTTTTAAAGTCCAACTTTCATCCACAGATGAATACCACTTTGCCTCTGAACACTAGGCAACAACCTTTGTAATTACCTTTCCAAAGCACCCTACTTCACGAAGCTCCCAATTTCATGAAACTCAAACAAGCCTTCACGAAGTTCCTACCTTTTCACAAAGCTCACGTCTTCGCAAAGCTCAGGCCATCGCGGAGCTCAAGTCATCACAGAGCGACTTTCCTCTTGAAGATCATTGAGCCAACGTGGAGCACCCAACTTCGTGGAGCTAGATTAGCCGTCGTGAAGCTCCTTCCTTTCATGAAGCACACTTACTTCACAAACCACATTTGTGAGTCGAGAGAAAAATATTTTCTTCAAAAACTCTCTAATCCTATTAAGGGGGTCGAGGCCTATTTATAGGCAATTCCACAGACCCTCGAACCTTCTGCGTGAAGTTAGTGCCATGTCATCACAAATCGCAAAGCTCTAAAATTCCCACCAAAACTCTATCAATATCGCGAAGCACCACGTAAATTTTCCAATCATGGAGCTCGTCGTAATCATGGAGCATTCTGTCAATACCTTTGCACCTTCTAAATGAATCTCCACTCGTAATTCCCTTCACCGCTGTAATGATCTTCTGATCTTCCATTCACAAAGCTTGTCATAATCATGAAGAATCACCGTCTACATTCTTATAGTCTTCGTGAAATCCAAACCATGAATCCTATCTTCGCAAACTCATACCTTTTCCATATATAAATTAGATTTTAAAGGAAATCCTATTTTCACGATGCTCACTAAACTCTAAATTTTGGACCCCAAAAATTTGGCAAACACTAGAAAAAAGTGACACCTTGTATCTGCTCTTTTTGTACTACCTCCAGATCATCCATTCCTTTTTCATGGTTCTTTGTCAACATGGATTGTCAAAAAAATCTATGGAACTCGACAATTCACCATGGAAACCTGTATTGTCAACAAACACAACCAACACAAAAATGTTTCAATGTTACCTTGAGGGATTTTTGTCCAACAGGCTTGAGGTTTAATACCCGACGTATGATACACGTTATGTGAGCTGTGGTGGCTCCTAGAAACTACAAAATTACCTTTCTTACATGGATGTGGTGGTTTTGTTGCATAAGGTTCATGTTGTGGTGCTTCTCCCAGGTGTCTGCGGGCAAGCCTTTTTTGAGAGAGATGCTTAGGATGTGTGGCATTGGGGTAAAGTGGAAAACTAGTGGGGAAGTAGTAGCGGGGTACCCTTGATATTATTTATTATATTATATACTCTTATATGCGATACTTGGTGATAATATCCATGGTTAGGTTGGGAACTTAATATACCTGTTTAGGTGATGAGTTAGTTTCACTTGTTGTTCACTGTGCTTTAGCATGCTTTATTTACTTTTTCACGAGAGGATCTAGGGAGGATCCTACTGAGTATATTGTTATAATCACCCTATATATATATATATAAACTGTTTTTCAGGTCACTTAGATAAGTTTGGAGAACCAACTGGTTTCTACTAGCTTGGGTTTGTAGGAGTTGTTTGAGCTTGTGGTTGCTGTTTTTTTTACTTTCCTTTGGTACTTTTAGTTATAGTAGTTTTGCATGACATTACATATGTGCACTTGGGATTTCTTTTATATTGAATTATGAGTTGGAGTTTGTTGGTGTTTATCTTATCTATCTCTTTCACATGTGTTCTCTTGGAGGGTAATGCCTCCCATTTGTGTGTTTACTATACCCTCATTGCTAGTCTCTAACCCGGGGCCTACTAGAGGCAGGAATCGGGGGTTATTATCTCCCTCTCATATTTCCAGCTCATAAGGGGTACACCTTGTGGGGAGGGCTTCGTGATAGAGTGGTATCAGAGGTCTGTTTGATGGATATGATAGAGTTTTTTGTTAGGAATAGGTGAGGTTGCATGGGTTGGTAGGGCAACGGTGTTATTCATGTTTAGAAAGTGATGTAAACACTAGATACTGGATGAGACATAGGTGTTTAGGTCCCCCTATGATTTGATGCACATACCTTTATGTTTACAATGGCTACTAAACAAGGTGATACTAATTTTAGGGTAGAGACCTAGGAAAGGATCGTGCATCATTATTCTTTGTACCTGTGTTTGAATGGGTACATCTTGGGATAGGTTAACCTAAAATGAATAAAAGAAAAAAAAATGTTGAGTCTTCTATATTCTAGGTCTAGAATCTCTAACTATTTGTTATTTTAAAGGTATGGCTCTAGGTCGACATCCTCGTCAGGATCGCATAGAAGATGTACAACAGGTTGTTCCAGAAGATCATCGTAGGGTAGAGGTTGATGACGATGACACTTAGAGGAGGACATTCCAAGAGTTTTAGTGCCAGAGTCTGTAGAAGTATGAGGGCTCCATTTCAGATGAATTTACATAAGTCTAGTTAGAGGAGGACGAGATAGGATTCAGTTTGATCCGTGCTCAAAAGGAGAATTGGGTTTCCTTGGTTGTTACGATGCTGCATGGAGAAGTGAAGCAGTGGTGGTTCTTGTTCCTCAGGGATCGTGAGGAGTCGGCGATCTCATAGGAGGAGTTCCAAGACAAGTTTAGAGTTGAGTTTCTTTATTCAACCATGAAGGTGTCTAGTTTCCAGGATCTTTTTACCCTTCAACAAGGGAGCTCTAGTGTGCGAGAGTTTGGAATCTGTTTTAGGAACCTTTTACAATATAATTCGGACCTGTTGCTAGATGAGGAGGCCAGGGCGAGGCATTTTGAGAAGGCTTTGCATCCAGAGATCCAGCGCCAGGTCACCCCATTTATACTGAAGACATATCTTGAGGTTCTGGAAAGGTCAGAGGTCTTCGAGAGGACATTGGATAGAACCAGATCGTCATGAGGGGGAAGTCTTCATGATTCCTCATGAAGAAGAGATATGGTCTGGGGTTCCTAATTTTCAGAGAAGAAGATTTTTCGTTCGGCTGGAGGTAGGTCCCAACCCTCAGCATCTCGTTTCTCTAGGGGTAGAGACTCTCAGGCCTATGACAAGGGATCATGCACTTGTTTTTCTTGTGGTGGTCGAGGTCATCAGCATTGAGAGTGCCCGACCTTTCAGATCAGTCATCGTACACTAGATGTTCCACTCCAGGTTCCTTCATTGAGGCAGTTCCAGCCGAGGTAGCAGTAGTAGGTTGCACCAGCTTTGGATCAGCAAAGGGTAGATGGGGCTGGCAGAGGACCACCCCATGATTCTCCCCATCCTTATAGAGCAAATCACATTCATGGTGGTGTTCATCACCAGGGTTAGAAAGTCCTTGTATGAGGTCATGGTCAGCTTCATGATTTAGCGTTTCCAGCTCCAGGAGATCCAAACGTCGTTTGAGGTACCCTTTGGTAGTTTTCTACCTTGTTGTATGCCATGTTTGATTTAGGAGTGACACACTCCTTCATAACACCTACCATTGTCCATGTTTTGGGACTTGAGGTAGAGAGGATTCCAGTGCCCTTGGAGATGACTATGCTAGTTAGAGGTCAAGGTGACTTGTTTGAAGTATGTAGAGACTGTGAGCTAGTGCTGGGGCAGCACCGCTCTTGGGGAGATTTACTATGTTTATGGATACAACCATATGATGTCATCCTCGACATGGATTGGTTGTATTTAGTGCAGGATATCATGGATTTCTTCAAGAGACAGGTTGTGTTCATCAATGCGGATGGAGAGTCGGTGGTGTTTGTTGGTGACTGAGACCCTCAGATGAGTCAGAGGCATGTTCTATCTTTATCATCCATGATGGTTGAGCTGATCTTCAATTCTTTAGAGGTTCATCTGTTGGTGTTTCCTAGGGTCAAAGAAGAGTACTCCGATGTCTTTACTAAAGAGGTTGTAGCATCAACCCCTCGATGAGAGATCATGTTTGGGATCCAGTTACAACCAGGAGTGTCTCCTATCTCTATGTCTCCATTTAGGATGGCCCCTTATGAGTTACGAGAGATACATATACAGATTGATGGTCTATTATAGTGCAGTTTTGTTCGGCCAAGTGTTTCACCATGGGGTGCATCGGTTTTGTTTATGAAGAAGTCTGATAGAAGTTTGCAGTTGTGTATCAATTATCATCGCTTGAACAAAGTAACAATAAATAATCACCATCTTATTCCATGGATTGATGATTTATTCGATCAAATGAAGGGTTCAAGTTGGTTCTCAAATATTTACTTCCGGCCAGTATATCTTCAGATGTGTTTGAAGGATGATTGTACCCCGAAGATTGCTTTCTATTGTTGTCATGGGTATTATGAGTTCGTTTTAATGTCGTTCGGCAAGACAAATTCTTTATATGTGTTCATGGGATTGATGAATTCTGTGTTCTGTGAGTTCTTGGACAAGTTCATGGTGGTTTTCATCGACGAAATCCTTGTGTACTCCACGTCTGAGGAGGATCATGCAGAGCATCTACATGCTATTTTGGGAGTTCTTTGTCAACATCAGTTGTTTGGGAAGTTGTAGAAATGTGAGTTTTGGGCTCGAGAAGTCCATTTATTAGGGAATTTTATGTCACAACAGAGAGTATTTATGGATCCATTGAATATAGAAGCAATTTTTTCTTGGGCAGCCCCCAAGAAAATGTCAGAGGTGCGAAGTTTCCTTGGTCTTGCAGGCTACTATTGGAGGTTCATAGCCAATTTCTCTCGAGTTGCGACTCCTATAATAGCTTTGACCAAGAAAGATCAAATGTTCATATGGACTGATCAGTTTCATTAATCTTTTGAGTATCTAAAAGAGAAGTTATTAAGTGCTATAGTTATTTGTCTTCCAGTAGAGGGAGTTCAGTTTAATGTTTTCTGTGATACTTTGCATCTGGGGTTAGGTTGTGTTCTGATGCAGCAGAGATCATTTGTTTCTTATGGGTCTCAATAGTTGCATCCCCATGAATGTAAATATTCCACCCATGATCTTGAGTTTGCATCCATGGTTTTTGCTCTGAATTTGTGGATACATTACCTCATTGGTGAGCGCTTTGTGGTTTTCACTGATCAAAAGAGCCTGAGGTATGTTTTCTCCCAGTGTGACTTAAACTTGCGACAGCATTGGTGGATGGGGTTCTTATAGGAATATGACTTTGAAATATCGTATACCTATGGAAAGGGGAATGTTGTAGCTGATGTGCTGAGTAGGAAGTCATGTGGTGATGCAGTGCGTGAATCCAGTGATTTCTGGATAGTTATGGAAGAACTGTCAGCATTACGTCTCGATATGGGAGAAGTTGGGGGAAGAGGTTGTCTTTTCCAGATGACAGTGCAGTCATCTCTAGTGCATAAGGTGGAAGAGTCCCAGTTGGGGGATCTTGAGGTGGAGGTATTTAGAGACCGAGTTGTTTGTGGAGAGGCCCCTGATGTTTGGTCTGAGGATGAACAACACTGAGTGTTGTATCACAGAAGGCTATTTGTTCCTTTGTCCATGTGCGAGACAGTTTTTATAGAGTTCTATAGTTCACCTTTTGCGGTGCATCTTAGCATGAAAAAGATGTACTAAGCCTCAAGGAGTCTGTTTTGGTGGCCTGGGTTGAAGCATGTAGTTGTAGAGTTTGTGTCTCGATGTTTGGTTTTCCAGAAGGTGAAGGTCGAACACCGTGTTCTCAGTAGTCTGGTCCATCCATTATATGTTTATCAGTGGAAGTGTGAGTACATCTCAATGGAATTTGTTACTGGTTTACCTTGAGATCAGAGAGTACGTGACGATATTTGGGTGTTAGTGGATCGTTTAACAAAATCGTCCCACTTCATAGAAATCAAGGAGTCAAGCTCAGTGTAATTTTTGTCGAGGTAGTATCTAGAGAAGGTGGTGAAAATTCATGGAGTCCCAAGGGTGATCATTTCTGATCAATATCCACATTTTATCTCCAGGGTGTAGATAGGTCTCTAGCATGCTTTAGGCTCTCAGTTATGCCTTAGCACTACTTTTTATCCACAAAAGGATGGTCAGACAGAGAGAACCATCCAAACTCTTGAAGACATGTTGCGATTTTGTTTCTTGGATTTTGGAGGTTTATAGATGAGGCACTTACCCTTGGTGGAGTTCACTTACAAAAAATAGTTTTCACTCCACCATCGGTATGACACCATTTTAAGCCTTTTATGGTTGACCTTGTCATTCTCTATTGTGTTGGACTGAGGTCAGAGAGTCAGAAATTCATAGACCATAACTAGTGCAAAATACAACAGAGATGGTTCAGGTGATTCATGAGAGGATGAAGACAGTGCGGGATTGTCAAAAATCATATGTCGATCAAAGGAGGATACCTTTGGATTTTGATGTTGGGGGACACATGTTTCTTAAGGTGATTCCCCATCGTGGGAAGTGAAGTTTTGGTCATGGGAGTAAGATTTATCCCTGGTTTGTTGGGCCTTTTGAGGGGTTGGCTCATGTTGGAGTCGTGGCATATCGAGTAGAACTTCCCCCATAGATGAGCCGAATACATGATGTTTTTCATGTGTCATAGCTCTTTCGTTATCTTCATGATGACTCTCATGGCGTCGATTTGGGAGAAATCGATGTTGATGATGATGTGACCTTTGAGGAGCGACTTGTGGAGATCCAATATCACAAAGAGAAGTTGTTTCACGGCCGTTCTATCCCCTTGGTTCATGTCTTGTGGCGACACGGTGGCATAGAGGAGAGTACCTAGGAACGTGATTCACATACACGTTCTCAGTGCCTAGAGTTTTTTTATGTTTAACTCTTTTCATGTAATGATGTTCTCTTTGTGGTTTTAGACCTTTCATGTTTATGAGATGGATTTATTTGGTTGCTTCTTGTGGATTGCTCTATTTTGAGAGGTATCTCTATGGGTGGTTGTTTGGAATTCTTTTTTGTTTCCGTTTAGGTTGGTTTTTAATTCTTGAGGATGAGAATGTTTTGAGAGGTATCTGATGTAATGGCCCGGA
Organism: Viscum album; assembly: GCA_963277665.1. Lineage (NCBI taxonomy): Eukaryota > Viridiplantae > Streptophyta > Magnoliopsida > Santalales > Viscaceae > Viscum > Viscum album. Next base: position 1,502,392,976 of record OY728135.1, read on the forward strand.
CCTCTCCGGTCGATTCCTTTGCTAAAATATGGTGACTGAGGTGTTCTAGGAGGTTAAGGTGACTTATCCCCAACACTTTTCCAAATTTCCAGTTCTGTGAACAATGTTTCTAATTCTGTGAATAATGCAATGGTAGCCTTATGTGAACAGTGTCATCAGTAGCCTTATGTGAATAGTGTCATTGGTAGCCTTATGTGAATAGTGCCATCGGTAGCCTAATGTGAACAGTGCAACGGTAGCATTATCTGAATAGTGCAACGGTAACCTTATGTAAATAGTGTAATGGTAACCTTATATGAATAGTGCAATGGTAACCTTATGTGAACAGTGAAACGGTAACCTTATGTGAATAGTGAAATAGTAACCTTATGTGAACAGTTCCAACAGTAGCCTTATGTGAACAGTGTAACGGTAACCTTATGTGAACAGTGCAATGGTAACCTTATGTGAACAGTGCAACAGTAACCTTATGTGAACAGTGCAACGATAACCTTATGTGAACAGTGCAACGGTAGCCTTATGTGAACATTTCCAATGGTAACCTTATATGAACAGTGAAATGGTAACCTTATGTGAATAGTACAACGGTATCCTTATGTGAACAGTTCCAATGGTATCCTTATGTGAACAGTGCAATGTTAACCTTATGTGAATAGTGCAATGGTAGCCTTATGTGAATAGTGTTTCCAGAACGGTGAGGTTCCAACTGTAGCCTCTATTTCCTTTTCCGAATTTTGAGTTTATGAAAAGTTTTTCCATAATAGTGAAGTCCAACAGTAGCCTCTATTTCCTTTTCCAAATTTTGAGTTCATGAACAGTGTTTCCAAAATGGTGAGGTCCAACAGTAGCCTCTTTCCTTTTCCAAATTTCATGTTCATGAACAGTGTTTCCAGTTTCCTACAGTTTCACCCCTTTGACCTTTCCTTTGATGTAAAATGAATTTATAGCCTATTTTTTAAGGACTCTAAAGACGATTCCAAGGCCATAACTCTTATATTAATTTTTCCTAAGGCTCGGGATGCTTTTACTTAGTCAAACCACATGGTTTAATGTGATCCACTTTTAATGGAAAATCCATCATATCTTAAACCATTGCTCTATTAAATCTTCTAAAGGGATGAGATATCTTCCTCCCTATTTCTTCCTCCTTGTTCTTGGGTGTGAGACGCTCAAACCTTCCATTCCTTCCTATAGGAGTTGTGCAATCAAATTTTCCTCCTTGGATTGGTTCTCCTCTATTTTGATGCAACCAAGCAGTATCGATCAATCTCTGAAAAAAGGTATGATCTATCGTCATTATTTTGGGTTCATCTCCTTCTGTTTCTCCTTGCCCTTTTATGGAATGCTATATCCATGTTTCTAATGGTCTTTTCTTGGGTGTTTACTGGTGTGGTGGTGTCTCTGCATCCTCAGTTGGATACAATTGTCATAGGGGGAGGATATTAAAACTCTTTGTGTGGCTCGTTCTCGTATAAAGAACATCAATAACTGTTTGAGGAAGGGTATTCATTGCTTCTCTTTTCTTTTATGTGAAACTATATAGTTATCATGTTTTATCCCACTATATCACATTGGAATTGACATAATAAATATTTTAACTGGATAAATAAATTGATATTGATTGTATGTTATTGCATTTTGTTTTTCTAGATAGTGTGATATCTATGCTTTCTTTGTTTAGCTTTTCATTCTTGATGGAAATTGGTAAAGAATGTAAAGTTGGAATTAATTGATAATTGTTTGGATAAAGATAAAGAGGCATGTGAATGAATCTGATTGTTGTTGTTGTAATTTGATGCTAATAAAATTGATGTTGTAATAATGTTTAATCAATTTGTGATAGCTTACTGTTTAGGTTTCCCTTAGTTGGAACCTATGAATAATAAATTAGTTAATTCAAGATGGATTAAAGAACTGGTTGTTTGATAAAATATAATTCCTTTTAGGGTTCTGAGTTACCCTCTTGCTTGTTTAAGATCCCAATTGATATGATGTTTGTTTTCCTATTGCTTGTGTTGTGATGTGATCTCGAATGGCTGTTGTGATATGTGGGGGCATAGAGGCCTATTGGTTGTGGAAGCAGTTGACACCTAGAGTGGCGAGATGCATCGGTTTATGCATATGGGTGTCGGGGAGGACATCAGGGATGATGAAATGGGTTGGATGTGAATGTTTGGATGCTTTATGATTCTTGTTGGTTGTTTATCCTCTTTACTTTCCCCACTGCTCAAGGTATCTAGTTTGCTTACCCTCCTTCTAAAAGAGGAAAATACACGCGGGGTATGCCGCATGCTTTCTGTGTTTAGCTTCTCGAGGGAGGATGGGTCTATTCTCTTTCTATAGGTGGAAAAGACTTTATGGGTAGTTCATCTACTCACTGAGTTGAGACCACTTGTGTTTAGTAGATTAGAATGTATTTCTAGAATTCCTGGGAATATGGGAAAGTAATAATTTTGTTAATAAATGATTAAATAAATGATGTTAACCCAAGGGGTTGGAGCTTGCTGGGACGCAATGCTGAGGTTACAATTTAAAGGGACAGTGGACTTTGGGTGTGATGCTAATGAAATATAATGTGGAATTCTTAAAGGTTAATTAATGTTTAAAAAATTAATTAACATAAATTTCAACTGATAAAAAGGGAATGAAGTAATGTAATAAAACTCTTTAAATAGTTGTGTTCTTATAGGATACCTAGTCTTAGGAGTGGCAGTTGGGAGTCCGAGAGACGTTAGCTATAGTTGAGTCTAAGACTAGGTTATGACCATAGTGTGGTTGTGAGCTATAGTATATTCTATACTTTTTGTGTTTATATATGCTACTCCACCCTTTCAGTTAGGGAAACTAACACCTCAGGGGATTCTAAACCCTGGAGGGGTGTTTTTTCCAACATTTCAGTGGGAGGATGGATGGATGACTACCCGCTTTGGCCCCGCTCTCTTCTCTTGGAAGTTACTTGTTATGGTAGGCACAATGGTTAGTTTTTCCCATATATGTGTGTAGAGGGTTGTAGTGGCTTATGGTTATTCACACACATATATTCTGGATATAGTTTCCTGTGGACTACTATAGGTGTAACGTGTATAGGATATGATGGCTTGAGTATCCTTACTAGTTGTATGAGCTATAATGGCTTGAGGTTTAATACCCGACGTATGATACATGTTATGCGAGCTGTGGTGGCTCCCAGAAACTACTAGATTACTTTTCTTATGTGGACATGGTGGCTTTGTCACATGAGGTTTATATTTTGGTGCTTCACCCAGGTGTCTGCAGGAAAGCCTTTTTGGAAATAGATTCTTAGGATGTGTGACATTGGGTAAAAGAGGAAAACTAGTGGGGAAGTAGTAGCGGGGTACCCTTGATATTCTTTATTATATTATATACTCTTGTATGAGATACTTGGTGAGAGTATCCATGGTGAGGCTGGGAACTTAGTATACCTATTTAGGTGACAAGTTAGTTTCACTTGTTGTTCACTATGCTTTAGCATGCTTTATTTACTTTTGCACAAGAGGCTCTGGGGAGGATCCTACAAAGTATATTGTTATACTCACCCTATGTATATATAAACTGTTTTTCAGGTAACTTAGAGCAAGTTGGAGATCCAGCTGGTTTTACTAGCATGGGGTTGCAGGATCTATTTGGTCTTGTGTTTGTTGTTGTTTTTACTTTCCTTTGGTGCTTTCAGTTTTCATTTTTAGTTGTAGCAGTTTTGCATGACATTACATATGTGCACTTGGGATTTATTTTATATTTCATTTTGAGTTGGAGTTGGTTGGTGTTTGTCTTGTCTCTCTCTTTCTCAAGTGTTCTCTTAGAGGGTAATGCCTCCCATTTGTGTGTTTACTATACCCTCGATTCTAGTCTCCAACCCAGGGCCTACTGGAGGCGGGACTCGGGGTTCATTATCACCCTTCTCATATTGCCAGCCTAGGAGGGTTACACCTTGTGAGGAGGGGGTCGTGACAAAAATTACTTTGGTAAGTTGAATATGGTTAGAGTGGTAATTATTATATCATATAAAAAATAATAATCATGAAATAATTATTATGTTTATACATTAATTATACTTTTAAAACTAACCACAAATATATATATATAAGGAAAATTAATTATATTACAATCATGTAAACGGTAGGTCATACATATGCATGAGTAACATTTTCAATTTTCAAAGAGCATGAGGAAAAAGGGTAAATATAATTTTATCTTTATAGAATTATTATTATATCATAAATATCATATTATTTCTTTAAATAAACTTATATATAGTATCCATGTGATGTGGTCATGAAAAATGAATCACATTGCTTCGTGGAGGTGGCAATCCACACGTACGCACGAAAAACGTTATCATTTTTCAATAGATGGAAAGGTAAGAAATAATATGATATATTATCTTTATATAATGTTAAATATGTCATTAATATCATATATATACATGAAATTCATAATTTAACTAGTCATGAGAGGCGGTTATGGAAAATTAATTACATCAGTTCGCGAGGCGGTAGTCCGTTGTACACAAGAATAGTGGTTTTGTTTCCCATTTAATAGAAGAGGGAGAATAATATGAATTATTAAATTAAAATAAAGATATATTATTATATGGAATATACTGGTATTATTATTTAATCATGTTTGAATAATATTTTAAGGATATGAAAAAAAAATGAAAATGCTCGATTAAGAACTATATCTCTTCTTTGGAAAACCTATTTAGGTTTACACATAAAACCTTTCCAGATTGATTTTATGATCAAACCATAGCCTCTATAAAATTTTTATGGATGTAAGTAAGGTATTTGGATAGGTATTTTCTGAAACAAATTTCTATTTAAGAGTTTATATAAGAGAAATGGGGGTGTCCTTTTATAATTTGTGGAAGTTACGCACTTGAAATGTTTAAAAAGAATAAAATATATTAATGCCTTAATCAAGAAAAATGGATCCAAAATGGATAATTTATTAATATTATATGATATATGGTCTAAATATGATCATATAATAAAATTTATACAAGTTTATAGGTCATTATAATCCTTATCACTAAAATTTAACACCCTGATAAACATATTTTAACCTTATCTACAGTTATAGATTTTTACTACTTTTACTATTCATTATGACAAAAAATTAAGCTGAACTTATTAACTAATACTAATTATGATGATTTTAAATATTAAATAAATTTTATCACATTCAATTAAAAAAATGGTATAATTTAATTTAAAATTAAACTCTGAAAACGTGATGAAAAACAGATTTTTAGAAAAATGTATTTTTAAGTATAAAAATGTTTTTATACTAAATTCATGTCACACCCATGACTTCATTTAAAAGTATTTTTTCATTTAATTTCCATTATTTCTTGGTTTTGGAGTTTTCTCATTCATTTTGGTGGAAATGGTGGGTTTTCAAAATTTGGGCCAAACTATGATCCCATTTTCAGATTTAAAAATAAATTTTGTTTCTTTTATAAATCCTTCATTTTTTAAAATTTTACACCCATTCAACTTTTCAATTGGAATAACCTAGTATATTAAAACCACCATATCAATTTTGACCCCATATGAATCCATAATAATAAAGGATTTGGGTTTTTTATTAAGGTTTTGGGACATCCCATAAGCCCATTTTCTACTTTAAATTATTTTTTAAATTTTTCAATAGCTTATTCATTTTTTTTTGTGATTCCACCTCCCACCCAAATAAAAAAACCTTAGGCTCACTCTCATTATCTATTTATATGCTTTATATCTCATTTTTATTGTGAATTAGGTCAAAACTTCTTAGGGTTTCTCGAATCGTCTATGTTTGAGAAGGTAATTTTATTCTTTCATAAACCTTTCAATTTTCACTCTTTATCCCCCATTATAGTCCCCACTTAACCTAATAATCCTAATAAGAGTCTAACTATCAGTTTTTTTTCTTGGAGATTCAACCTTTGGTGAATTTGGGGTGATTTCTTCAAGATTTTTCAAGGTAAGTGATTCCTTCTTTGTTTCTTCCATTTTACTTAGGGTTTCCTCCCTCTTTCATAAAGTTATAAAATGTCCAGAAGTTAGGGTTTGAACCTAGGGTTTTATTTGTTGTCTTTTTGGTCAAATATCGTGGTTTAATGTTGGTTTTCATCCCCTTGTGGTGCGGTGGTGGTTTGGTTGATGTTTCACACCATAGTTTGAGGGTTTCAATACAAAAAGGTAGGCGATTCCATGTGTAACCATTTTATAATGAGTTATATTGATTTATTTACTAATTTTTCATATTCCTCATATGTTATGTGTGGTTCTAAAACTTTTTATGATTTATTTGGTTAAGTGATTAATTTTATAGTTTCATTTTAGCTTGAAATTGGGTGTTTTTCATGTGTAACTCTGGGGGTATTATTTGGGTGTATTTCATAACATATGAAATTGGTTTACTAAATCTTGTTTTGGATACCAATTATGATTTTTTAGGGTCTTGGTATTCCATTGGGTTTGAAGATGGTTTTTGAATGGGTTTTTTGTGTAAAACCATGTTACGCCTCTTGAAAGTGTTTTATGAAAATGTGTGCGTCTTCATGTGCATCTTTTTTGGTATTATTTGAGGTGATTTTATAATACTTGAGAGTGGTTTATTAAATCTTTCTAGGTATTCCAATTATGTTTTGTATTTGTATTGGTGTGATTTTGTCCTTTAAAGATGGTTCTGAAATGAGTTTTTTGTGCAAAGCTTGGGTATACTCCTTAGAATTGTTTTATGAAATATTTTAATGGTTTAATAATTTATGTAAGAGGTGAAACCATATTGGAAAACTGTTTTGGATTGTTTATATTTTTAAATTCTCCATTTTAAATGTTAAAGGGGCTATCATGTGATGTGTATCCTCTTGGAAATTTTTTATAAAAAATTTAGCGGAATTACTGAAATGTGAAAGTGATGTGAACATGATGTGGGATGTTTTGTGTGAGTGTGATGTGAAAAATAGATTTTGTTTATGAAAATGGTATTATATAACATGTTAGTGTGTTGTTATGTTATTTTTAGCATATTGGGAAAGATTTTATAAAATTGTTAAAGGATGTGTTGAATTGTGAGACATATGAAAAATGTGTTGTGGGATATTTTGGTGTGAGTTGGATTTCAAAATCAATTTGAAAGAAAAGGGGTATGATGTGCTTGTGTGATGCACATGTCGGACGTTTGGTTGATGTGTGATTTGGAAGTGGTATTTTCATGTAAAAATTATATTTCATGGCTTGTTGAACTTTTTTGAGCACAAGAGGGAAACCCGAGTATCTATGTGGGTGGACATGTACTAGTATTCAAGTGATTTTGTGGGGTTTGGCCTCAGTTTCACGTAGAAATATTGATGCTTACAGTAAAAACTAAACTATGATGATGATTATGATTGGGTACTACTAGGTTGTGGGTATGTTCCCTACTAGTGTATCATGCACAGGAACATATATTGTGATGGTTACTCTCACCAAAATATGTGGTACATGGGACCCACAGTGAGCTAGTGCCTAGGGGTTATTTCATATTTCTTGTGCTCATTAGATTATTTAATATTACTGTCATCATATGGTGTGTTTTTCTGGAAATTTCAGTATCTTTTGAATTTTATTTAAAAGTGTTGATTATTTAAAATATCTCACTTGAAAACTGTTTTAATTTTTAAATTTTCATCTTTTAGAAATTGTAACTAGCATTTCATGTTTTTGAAAACTTGTATTCTTTTCATATTTGAATGTTTATCACATGGAATCTATTTTTGGTGGTATCCTACTGGGCTTTTTCTCACACCCTACTTAAATCATTGGGTGTAAGTAGACTTGCTGATTTTGTTACAGCAGGTTTAGGTACAACTTTTGTGCCTATGGTTCGGGTTTTAGCAGTCCAACGTGATGTGGTGTTGTGGAGAAGGCTTGAGGGTGGTTCCTCTTGCCATGTGGAGGTTCTTGGGCTATCATTTTTGGGTTTTTTGCCATTTTAATGGTCTTTGAGAATTGTTTTAAGTTGTGTAATTAAATTCTGAAATTTTATAAAAGATGATTTTTTTGAAAAATTCATATTCATTTTATTGGATTTTTTTTGCTATTTTAAGTTTATAAACTCATGTAAATCATTACCAAATTTCATTTTATGATACCTCGTAACTTTTTCTAGCCTGTGGGGATTGGAAACACCCTTCAGGCTTTGTCTTGGGCTGGTTTTGGTGCTGGTTTAGATGGTGACCAGATTCAGTTCGTGAAAAAATGGTATCGTAGGAGGTTCGCTCTTTTGGGTCATGTTATATGGGGAACAGTCAGGATAGTTTGGAGTTAGGACTATTGGGAATTGAAATTTTGGTTATGGGTTGTGTTCCTAGCCAGAACACCCCATTAAGGGATTCAAGTCGCAGGGGAAGTCAGGATTTTTCGGAGCCCTTTGTATTTCTTGGTTTGATGATGATTAGGGAAAATGAAAAGAGAGTTGGGTTAATGGTCTCAGTGAGCTCACAGGGCCAGGAAATCCATGTGGATCTGGGGATATTTCCCTAGATCACTCTCCATTATGGTTAAGTGATTGGCGTATGGCGACCAACCATATGTCCAAGTCACCCACTGAAACTAGTTTCCTCTCACATTGTATTGTGTTCTTTAGTTTTGAAATCTTGGAAGTTTGGTTTTAAAGAAAAAATGACTTTGTTTTAAGAAGCATAAAGTTTCTGTGAAATTATTTTATAATAAATAGGGAATGGTTTTATTTTTGAAATGGTGGAACTGAATTTTCAGAATTGTTTTGAAATGGAAAATGGTGTGTTTACACCTCTTTTGAAAGTAGGAAATTGTGCTGAATTTGGTTTTGAAAAAGTGTTCCTAATAGAGTTTTATAAACTATTGAAAGGTGTTTTAATGGGATAAGATGTTTTGAAATTGATGTATATGACTTTAAATTGAGTATTAATTTGAATTATTGGGATTTTGATTTCATGGTTAGCGGTCTTGAGAAAAAGGAAGTATTGGTTGATTGTTTTGGTTTTGAAAAGTGGAAAGAATTTTTGTTTTAACCTTTTGTATTTCTGTGAGCAACCACATTCCTGGGGTTATATGAGATTATGATGGTTAATGGAATGAATGGATGATTTTTGGTATAGATATGATGAGGTTACTCGATGTGGCATAGAAACATGCATGTGTGAGGCCCATGGGGTACCATTGGTGGATACACTAATTGCTGAACCGTTTGTTTTCAAAGAAATGTTTTTAAAGGAAAACTTGATGTCTTTATGACTGGTTTGGGATGGTGTATATTATGTTTTTTTTAATTTTGATATTGTGGGATGTTTTGAGTCCAAGAAACCCTCCTTCTTGAACTGTGTTTTGGGTTTTTGTTTGGTCGGTAAGCTGGGTTGAAGGGTTGGTTAGTGGTCGCTTCTAAGAAAAGTTCAGGAAGCCTTTATGGTGGTTCCCCTCATGTGTTCGATTCTATTTTATGGCACATTTCAACCAATGTACCAGCATGGTTGGATACTTCGGTTATTTCATTGGATAAGGTATGCCCCCATTAAGGGTTAGTGCATGATTGAAGTGAAACCTTGATTGTTTCGCCATTGGAAAATCCTCCAGTTGATCAATATAAGGAATCCTTTTCTCAGTCTTGGAAGATTAAGTTTACACCATTTCTTTTCTTTATTTTTTGGACCCTCTTATAGCGATAGAGTTCTTGTGGAAGGTTGAAATATACCTTAGTTTCTTAAGTAACATGAATCATTGAAGGTGTAAGTGGTCTGGGGTTGTTAGTGTGGATGAGTATCTGTAAGGTGTCTAAGAAGGCATATGGGTCCTTCGTAGTCTCTTTGAATCAGGGGTTTATATTAAACCACCAGTGTAGGAAATAAGTTCATGGGAGTATATTATGGCCACTTTATGGAATTGTGTGTTGTTTGGGGACTTGGCATAAGTTCCCCTTCTATGCATTGTTTCTATCAGTCGTAATGGTCATGTTCGGTGATGCCTTGTGAGGTCATGTTCTTATTGACTGTAATGGTGAAGGTCGTACAATCCTCTGAGAGTCTCTGACATGTTTGGAGTATGTCTCTTGTGTGAAAACTTCAAAATCCTCTATTTTGGAGGAAGTTGATTATATGTGTCCTTTCCTTATGTTGTTTCTCACCCAAAGAAACAAGGTGTGACATGTGTGTGCATCTTATAATCCCTTGTTTCAATGAAATGGCGGGTTAGGGTAAAGTGAGTTTTGAAATGTGTTATGTATTGGTGAAACCATATGGGATTAGGGTATAGTTTTTATGTCACCAAAAGGAAAAAATCAATTTAGGGGTTTCCAAATCCTAACTACGAGGTTGAAGATGCTTCAATCATTTGAGCTCCAGCCATAGGTTCTAGAGAGAAGCTGGCGCGTAGTCAGGGGAAATCCCAGGGTCATTTAAAACCTTGTACAAATTCCTATCCTTAGTATTAAAGATGGGGAATATTTTAAACCACTGATATTTCCATATTGATTTTTTTCCCATTCGATGGAAATAGGTGGGAGGACCTCATGTCTATGTTATCACCCAATGTCATTCTTTTTGACTTTGGTTTCCATTGAGTTTTTGAAGTTTGGTTGGGAATTTGGATAGACAGTTTTATCACATGGTTTGATCATGGTTAGTAGTAGCCATGACCTAGAAAACCATGAAAGTATAAGGATCCACACTATTAGCGCACGGTTTCTCAAACTATGCGGATTAACCATGAGGTCATCCCAACTCTTTAAATTTTGGTTCTTCTTATGTCGGCCCAAGTTGATCGGTTGAGATGGATGGTTGTTATGGTGGGAAGACCCACTATGATTCTCATGTATTTTTCTTTGTAAAATTTGAATTGAATTCTAACCCTTGTACCAGGGAGTCTGTTCAGGCCTCCCCCTGTTAGTGTCCTGATCCTGTCTCAGGAAAATTTTAGTTGTCTCTTATGGTGGGGAGTCCATTTGTGTCTCCCCATACTAGTGACTCAAATTCGTCTTTGTTCTTGGCTCGTTGATAGGTAGTCTTTTACAGAGCTATCTAACTACATAAATCTTCCTTGGGTAAACTTTGGGAGTGTAGAACGCCCAATGGTCTGGTTAAAGCAAGGTAAGTGTAACCTTGTTCATTGTTGTTGTTCGTTTGGGTAAATTGTTGAAATCCTGTTTGGATAGTGTTTGAGGAGTTTTCTTTTTGGGATAAAAAATGAATATACTTGATCATTTTAGGAAGTGGTGTATGTTTTGTTTTGTGAGATTATTACTTCCTTTAGTGATCAATTGGAGGTGTTTTGACCTTTTGGGGGTGAGTGAAACTTGTTAAAGGAGTCCATTTTGGCCTTTCAGTTGGGTTTGGTTTTTTCCTTTGGCCTTGTTGTGGCTTTATAAGGGCATAAAGTTTTATGGTGGGTATAATTGTCACACCCATGAATTATTTTAAAGGTATTTTTCATTTAATTTTCATTCTTGCTTTTTTTTTGAGGTTTCCCATTCATTTTGGTGGAAATGGTGGGTTTTCAAAATTTGGTCCAAACTGTGAGCCCATTTTCATATTTAAAAAAATTATTTCTTTTTTAACTCCTTCATTTTTCAACATTTTACACTAATTCTACTTTCCAATTGGCATACCCTAGTATATTAAAACCACCATATCAATTTTGATCCCATAGGAAGCCATAATAATGATGGATTTGGGTTTTTTATTAAGGTTTTGGTCCAGCCCGTAAACTCACTTCCTACTTTAAATTATTTTTTTAGTTTTTCAATATCTCATTCATTTTGTACTTTTTTAGGTGATTTTACCTCCCAAATAAATATAAAAATACAAGTATTACTCTCATTGTCTATTTATCCACTTTGGAGCTCATTTGGATCTCGGATTAGGAAGAAAATTATCAGAGTTTCTCAAATCGTCCAGATTTGAGAAGGTAAATTGATTCTTTCATGAACCTTTCAATTTTCAATCTTTATCCCCCATTTCAATACCCACTTAAACTACTAAGCCTAATTAGATCCTACCTATCAGTTTTGGTTTCTTGGAGATTTAACCTTTGGTGGGTTTGGGGTGATTTCTTCAAGATTGTTCAAGGTAAGTGATTCCTTCTTAGTTTCTTCCATTTTACTTAGGGTTTCTTCCCTCTTTCATGAATTTATAAAATTTCTACAAGTTAGGGTTCGAACTTAGGGTATGATTTGTTGTCTTTTTTGTCAAATATTGTGGTTTAGGGTTGGTTTTCACCCCCTTTTGGTGCAGCGGTGGTGTGGTTGATGTTTCGCACCAAGTTTTGAGGGTTTCGACACAAAAAGGTAGGTGATTCCATGTGTAACCATTTTATGATGAGTTAGCTTGCTGTATTTACTCATTTTTAATATTCATCATATGTTGTGTGTGATTAGAAAACTGTTTATGATTTATTTGATTAAGCATTTAATTTTATAGTATCATTTTAGCTTGAAATTGGGTGTTTTTCATATGTAACTCTTGGGGTATTATTTGGGCATATTTCATAATATATGAAATTAGTTTACTAAATCTTGTTTGGGCTGAAAATTATTTTTTTTAGGTTCTTGGTTTTCCATTTGGTTTGAAATAGGTTTTTTGAATGTGTTTTATGTGTAAACCATGTTATGCCTCTTGAAAGTGTTTTATGAAAATGTGTGTGTTTTCATGTACATCTTTCATGGTATTATTTGAGGTGATTTTATAATACTTGAGAGTGGTTTATTAAATATTTATAGGGCTTCCAATTCTATTTTGGATTGTTATTGGTGTGATTTTTTCCTTTAAATATGGTTTTAAAATGGGTTTTATGTGCAAAGCTTGGGTATACTCCTTAGAATTGTTTTATGAAAGATTTTAATGGTTTAATGATTTATGTAAGAGGTGAAACCATATTGGAAAACGATTTTGGATTGTTTATATTTTTAAATGGCCCATTTTAAATGTTAAAAGGTATTTCATGTGATGTGTATCCTCTTGTAAATGTTTTATAAAAATGTTTAACGGAATTACTGAAATGTGAAAGTGATGTGAACATGATGTGGGCTATTTTGTGTGAGTGTGATGTGAAAAAAGGATTTTGTTTATGAAAAGGGTATTATGTAACATGAGATTAGGCTGTTATGTGATTTTTATTATCTTGGGAAAGATTTTCTAAAAAAATTTAAAGGATATGTTGAATTGTGAAACATATGAAAAATGTATTGTGGGATATTTTGGTGTGAGTTGGATTTCAAAATCAATTTGAATGAAAAGGGGGGATGATGTGCTTGTGTGATGTACATGTGGGATGTTTGGTTGATTTGTAATTTTTAAGTGGTATTTTCATGTGAAAATTATATTTCATGTCTTGTTGAACTTGTTTGAGCACAAGAGGGAAACTCGGGTATCTAGGTGGGTGGGCGTGTACTAGTATTCTAGTGATCATGTGGGGTTTGGCCTCAGTTTCACATAGCAATATTTATGTTTAAAACACTAACTAAACTATGATGATGATGAATATTGGGGACCACTAGGTTATGGGTATGTTCTCTACAAGTGGATCATGCATGAGAAGGGATATTGTGATGGTTACTCTCACCGAGATACAATGTACCTGGGACCCACAGTGAGCTAGTGTATATGGGTTATTTCCTATTTCTTGTGCTCATTAGATGATTTAATCTTATTGTCAGCATATGGTATGTTTGGCTATAAATTTATGTAGATTTTGAATTTTATTTAAAAGTGTTGATTATTTAAAATAGCCCACTTGAAAACTGTTTTAATTTTTAAATTTTTAACTTTTAGAAATTGTAACTAGCATTTTGTGTTTCTGAAAACTTGCATGTTTTTCGTCTTGGAATGTCTATCACAAAAAATCTCTTTGTGATGGTATAATTTTGGGATTTGTCTCACACCCTACTTACACCTTTGGGTGTAAGTAGACTTGTTTATTTTGTTTTCGTAGGTTTGGGTACAACTTTTGTGCCTATGGTTTGGGTTTTACCAGTCCAATGTGATGCGGTGTTGTTGAGATGGCTTGAGGGAGGTACCTATTTTCATTTGAAGGATCTTGGGCTATCATTTCGGGTTTTGTACCATTGTAATGGTCTTTGAGAATTGTTTTAAGTTGTGTAATTAAATTCTAAAATTTTATAAAAGATTCTTTTTTTGAAAAATCCAGATTCGTTTTGTTGGATTCGTTTTCTATTTTAAGTTTATAAACTCGGGTAAATCGTTCCCAATTTTCAGTTTATGATACCCGGTCACTTGTGTCAGCCCATGGGGATCAGGAACACCCTTCATCCCTTGTCGTGGCCCGGGTTTAGTGCCGGTTTAGATGGATCTCAGATTCAGTTCATGACAATTCAAGTATAAAACTCATTACAAAAACCATAATTGGATTATTAATAATATAATTGAACTAATTTTTCTTTTAAACTATTTTAAAATAAAATGTAACTTTGTAAATTCTTGAAATAAAAAAAATTGAATAAAAATCAGTACTTTCACTATTCATTGAAAAATCAAATTTTTCAAAAAAAATATCAAACATTAATCATAATATAATGATGACATGATAAATTGAAAATTTATTTTATTTTAAAAAAAATTAAAATTACATTATTTGGAAATAAATCTTTTAAATAAAATCATATAATGCACGAAAACCCAATTTGGTTAGAAATAAAGTTTTTTTCTTTTTGGTTGAAAAATTAAAAAATATTATTATGATGAATATACTCTATAAAATATAATTAATTAATTTTAATGATAAATTAAAATGATTTATCTTAAAATTAACTAGGTTTTTAAATTATATTGCCTTTTTTAAATTGTTTCATCGCAATTTTTTTCATTACTTAAACAAGTAGGGATATTTTTCCTTCATTGCATTTTCTGGTTTCCATGTTGTTTCTTAAATATTATAGCTTTTTCATAAAACCTTAAAATGGTAAATCACTTTATTCTACAAAAGTTTCTCTTTATGTTCAATAATATATATTATATGTTCCACGTAAGAAAGGTTTTCTCCCAATCGAACTACTTCAGGACTCAAAACATGAGATGCATCTGAAATATATTTTATTAATAATGAAACATAAACTATGTCATATACCTGAAATAAACCTAGATTCAATCCCACTTAATTGGAGACTAATCCAACTTTAACTAGTATTTCATGTGGTCCAATGAGCCATGGAATTTAATTTCCTTTTTTACCAAAATGCATAACACTTTTCCATGGAGATACTTTAAGAAAAACATGATTTCTTACCTCCAAATAAAGATCTTTCCTTTGGTTATCTACCCAGCTTTTATGCATGCACAAATATATCCTATTATATTGATTAATCATATTCACCTTCTCAATTAGTTCTTCTAAAAATTATATTCAAAACAACTTTATTTCCCTAAATTCATCCTAACAAGTCATAGTCTAACACCACTTTCTATATAATGCCTCAAAAGGTGTCATTTTTATACTAGAATGAAAAGAGTTATTATAAGAAAACTCAACCAAAGTTAGATGTTGACTCTAAATTCCCTAATAATCAATTAAATTATATTGAATCATATCATCCAAAGTCTAAATCATCCACTCTAATTGTCCATTAGGTTGAGTATAAAATATTATATTGAAATCTAATTTAGTGCCCAACGACTTATAAAGACTTTTCCAGAAAGTATAGGTAAACCTAAGATCATAGTCAAATACAATAGAGAGAGGGAATCCATGTAATCAAATTGTATCTTTAACAAAAACTTGGAAATGTTGATCCAAATACATATTATCTCAGAATAGAAGAAAATTCATATATTTAGTTAATCAATCAACAATAACCTATATCACATTATTACCTTGATATGTCTTTTGTAATCCAACCAAGAAATCCATGGATATATTCTCACATTTCCATTATGACACTAAAAGAGGATAAATAATCCCATTCATTAATTTTCATTTATATTTAATCTATTGAAAAGTCAAACATTTCATAATAAAATCAGCAATATATTTCTTCAGTCCTTCCCACAAGAAATGTTCATGAAGTTTTCTGTAAATTTTTGTCATACCAGGATGAATCAAAAATTAATATCTATGAGCCTCACTCAATAGTTATTTCTTCAACTACGAGTCACATGAAACATATAAAATTTTTATAAATCTCAAAACACATTCTTTTTTAACATTAAATTCAAGAAAATTACCTTAATTAATTATAACTTTTCCTATAAAACATTGTCTTCATTCTAAGTTTTCTTAACCCTATATGAAAAAGAAAATTATACTAAAAAATGAAATAAAATAGATTTATTTCCTGCATGCACAATTTCAAAGCTAATAATCATCAAATCATTAGCCAAAGGATTATTTTCTAGATGTAGAATAGTTAATGTAGCATTATATTTCTCACTCAAAGCATCAACTACTATGTTTTCTTTACCTGGATAGTAATGAATTATGCATTCATAATCCTTTATAAACTATGTCCATATCCTTTATCTCATGTTAAAATATTTTTTAGTGAATATATACTTCAATATTTTATAATCAGTGTATATTTCACACTTTATATAAATGATGCCTCCAAATTTTTAAAACAAACACAACAACCACTAGTTCAAGGTCAGGTGTAGGATAATTATTCTCATGAGGTTTTAATTTATGTAAAGAATAATTAATTTCCCAATCATTCTACATTAAAACACATCCCATTACCTTCAATGAAACATCATTATAGATAAAAAAAAGTCATTATTTCTGGATGGAAGGGACAAAAATGGATCATTTACTAATCTTCTTTTCATTTCCTGGAAACATTCATCGTATTCCTTTATCCAAATGAACCTAACTCATTTTCACTTTAAATTAGTTAGTGGGATGTCAATAGCCTTCTAATTTAACAAAACTGTGAATCTCAGTCATATTTTTAGGTTTTTCTATTCATCAACCACTTTAGTTTTAGAAGGATCAACAGTTGTGATATATTTATTTATCATATGTCCAAGGAATAAAATATAATGTAACAAAAAATTACATTTACTAAATTTTATGTATAAATTATTTTATTTTAGGGTTTTAAACACAATCCTTATATTTTTTTCATGATCCACATAATTTTTAGAATAAGCCAAAATATAATCAATAAAAACAACCACAAACTTATCCAAATATTCATCGAAAACTCTATTCATAATATCCATGAATACAGTTGGAGAATATTTTTTCCCAAATGGAATATCCACAAATTTATAATTCCCATACCTAGTATGAAATACTATCTTAGGGATATCATCCTCCTTCAACTTCAGTTGATGGTACCTAAGATCAACCTTTGAAAAATACTAAGCTCCCTGGAGATAATAAAACAAGTCATCGATATGATGAAATGGGTACTTATTCTTAACATTAATGCTATTAAATTATCTATAATAAATTAAAATCCTCATCAAATTTTCTTTATTTTTAACAAATACAATTGTAGAACCCCATGGTGAAATGCTAGGATGAATGAAACCTTTATCAAGCAAATCATGTAACTTCTTTTTAAATTCTAGAATTTCTAATTGAGCCATTCGATAAGGGGGTTTTGAAATTATTTTATAATCAAAAACTAAGTCAATAGTTGACTCAAATTCCTGGTCAAGTATAATACCCATTAGCTCATTAAAAAAACATCCAAATATACTTTTACTACTGAGACATCAATAATCTGAACAGTTCTCTTATTTTCAATAACATGATAAAGGTCACTTTAATTTCCATATCTTAACATTTTTTCATATTCTTGATATATTATCAAAGGTATTAATTGATTCTTATATAAAAACAAAAACTCATTTTGTAAAATAACTTCTTTGGCTTTGAAATCTATCTTATATTGATAAACTGAAATCCAATCTATACCCAGAATAAATTCAAATTATATAATGGGAAATATAACAAGGTTTGCAGGGAAAATATTCCATATATGATAACAGGAAGATATTTTTAAATTAGTTTTTCCTTTATGCTACCCACAGGTGTTTTTTCCAAAAGTTCTAACTTCATTTCATGAGGTAAAATTTTCATTTTTCTAGAAAATTTCTTAGAAATAAACGAAATTTTAGACCCTAAATCAAACAATACATTATCATAATATAAATAAACTAGTAATATACCTTTTACCACTTCATTTTATAGCCCAAAATCTACTGAAGTATTTGCAAATTATTTCATCACACCCTTCTACTTATAGTCTTTTTTCTTCCCATCATTCATGCTCTTCTTCATACATGCATCCACATAATTACACATCTTGTTATATTTAAAACACCTTATTGATTGCTTATCAAAATTGGTCTTACTAATACCAAGATATTTTCCTTTTTAATCAAAAGATATATTCCCAAAATTAACACATCATAAGTACTTTCCATATTTCATAAGACATTCCCCATGGCGTTTTTTATTACACCTATCTCAAACTGAAAACTCGCTTTTATTACCTTTAAATTTCTTTGATGTATTCTTTAAATTTGATTTCCACCTAGATATATTATTCTCTCTATTTTTATTAAAAACACGATCATTATAAAACTCCATTTATAACTTCTTATTATAGAAAAAAATCTCATAACTTTTAATTTTACATGATTCCAAAGCTCTTTGGTATCTTAGATTTAATCCTAAGTAAAACTAATTAATTTTACTATAAAGATCTTGAATACAATTTGGAGTGTACCTTGATAATCAGGTGAATTTTTCTTCATATATAGATAATGAATCTTTTTTATTCTTCCTCAATACCAAGAATTTCTTTTCCATCCTAAGTCTAACAACCATAGGAAAATACTTCTCAGGGAAAATATTCTTAAATGTATCCCATTTCATGGCATCAATATATTCTTTTTCTCTAGTATTATTAACCATTTAACACCATTTATTATATTCAAATTTAAAATAGTAAATATAAATATTTACCTTTATATGATCTAAACAACCCATGAATTCTAATATCTTTTCTAAATCCTTAATCCATCCCTTAACTATAATTGAGTCAAAATATCCACTGAATGCCGGAGGGTGTTGTCTCATAAAATTATCCACTAAAAAAATGTTACTCTATAGTATATATGGTTTCTCTCTATCATGGATACCACTAACATTTATATCATTATTCAATTTATACATCATATCAAAAAAATCTCAACTCTGATTCCAACCATTTTAGGTTTCTGATTTGGAAGGATAATATCCTCTTGGTGTCTTCCTACTTTAGCTTTCCTATTTACTCTATGAGAAACTATTATGAACAGACATAGTTTAGATGATGAAACATGGTAATATTAAAATTATATATCATGATAACCATAAATTATAATCTTTTAAGTTTATTTACTTATATTATCCTTACCTATAAAATTATTTAAACCTTTCCTCTAATAATAACTATAAGTACCCAACCTTAAAAAAATTATAAAATTGATTCTTTAGACAATAATTCATTTCCTTACATTCATATAGATCTTTTATATTTAAAGTTTTAGATAAATAGGTTACCATCCGTACATAAATAGATATTACATCACAAAGTGGACACTATCACTTGGTATCCTTTTTTCACAATACAAAAAATTTAAAATAAAACAAGTTTTATTTTCATGATATGTCTTCACAATTTTTATATTGACCTCATCCATTTCTCTAATCATCCTTAAAACCCTATGAAAAAATTTTGAAAATGTGGGATGATCATAAAAAACTCATTAAGTGATGTATAGAAAGAAAGAAAGAAACTCCTTATTCTATGAATACTCTTAAAAATTTACCTTTTCAAAATAAAATTTGGGTTTAAAATAAATATTTTCTTACCTAAGAAATAGAAATCTCAACACAAATACTTTTATAAAAAAAATCATAATAAATATTAAAGGTCAAATAAAACTCATAAAGGTGTCTTTGAATTTATGAAAAACACATGAAAATTTATACATTTCGCCCTTAAGAAGTAGCACAAACTACCCTTTTAAACTTAATATAATCATCTTACCTTGTGAAATCATAATATTTCTGTTAAAACCAATATAAATAATATATAAATCATATAGTTAACTTGGGACATCAATTTTATATAAATATTACAATCACTCTTTCAAATAGAAAATGCATTGGAGAGTTATTTTAGGCTCACCTACTATTGGTTTATAATAGAACCACACATCCTTGGTTTACAAGGGAACCACCCATACTTTGTTTATAATAGAACCACCCATACTTAGTTTATAACATAACCACCCATCATCATAAAAAATGACCAAGAACCATAAAATAATCATAACACATGAAATCTTGTATAAAAATATTCTTTACACCCATAAGAAAAAATATTTCCAAATATTGAAATATCCATTCCATTTAAAACCATTTTGGAAAATACTCAGAACCAAAGGAAGAGGGTTTTTTATTTAAATAAACATTAAAGGTTATAAATTAATCCAAACATAAAATAATGGTTATGATAGTTGGAAGAACTGTTGATGTCGTATATGTTAAAATAGAACATTATTTTTTCCTTTTCATCAAAATCTATTATTGAAAATATGTAAAAAAAATTCCTTTTGAAAACCATTGAAATAAAGTAAAAAGTGACATAAAATTTCCTTTATAAATCATTCATTTATATATAAATACATCCATAAAATAATTTTAATAATATGGATATAGAAGAAAAATATTTAGAAAATAAAATTTAAAACATTTAAAACGAGGTTTTAAAAGTAAAGTGTCTCTTACCTCAAGTCTGACTCATCACATATGTTATTTATATTCCAGAATAATAAAATTATGTTAATTATATACTTTAATAATAACATTTTTCAAGTTTATTATTAATTCTATTTTATTTATTACCATGTTATATATAATTACTTAATCAATTAAGTTCACATCGAATGATTTGATGATATTCAGATCATATGTCCAAAATCACTTTGGTTAGTTGACTATGATCAAATAGGTCATTATTAAATAATATATAGAATAATTATCATTAAATAATTATCATTTTTATATTTTAATTAAAATTTTAAAACCAAACATGAAATATAGTTATGAAAAATTAATTATGTTTCAATCACAGAGATGGTAGATCTTATGTACTCCTGAGTAATATTTTCATTTTTCAAAGAGAATGAGGGAAATAAAGTAAATATAATTTTATATTTACATAATTATGATTATATCAAAAATATCATATTATTTATTTAAATACACTTATATATAGTATCAATGTGATGTGGTCATGAAAAACAAATCACATAGCTTCGTGGAGATGGTAATCCACATGTACGCACGAACAACATTATCATTTTTAAATGGATAGAAAGGTAAGAAATAAGATGATGTATTATCTTTAAATAATGATAAATATGTTATTAATATCATATATAATAATTAAATCTATCATTATAACTAGTTGTGAGAGGCGGTTATGGAAAACGAATTACATCGGTTCATGAGGCGGTAGTTCATTGTACACATTAATGATAATTTTGTTTCCCATTTGATGTAAGTGGGAGAAGGATATATATTATTACATTAACATAAAACATATAAGTATATGAAATATACTTTTTTATTATTTCATCATGTTTTAAAAATATTTGTAAGGATGTAGAAGAAGAAGTAAAATGAAAATTATCAGTTAATAATTATACATCTTCTTCAAACAACCTATTTAATTTTATACCTAAATCCTTATTAGGTTTGTTTTAACATCAAAACAGGGAATCTATGACATGTTGGGGGTGTAATTAAGGTATTTAGGTAGGGATTGGATGAATCAAAATACTCTGTGTGGAGATTATAATAAAATATACTAATGTCTTACTCAAGGAAAATGGATCCAAAATGGACCATTTCGAAATATTAGATGATATTGGGTTGAAATATTTCCATAAAATAGAATTTATACAAGTTTCAAGGTTATTTTAACCCTTATCACTTAAGTTTAACCCCCTGGTAAACCTATTTTAACCTTATAGTAACATGTTTTTACTATTTTTACTATTTATTATGACCAAAAATTAAGTTTTCCTTATTAGGTAATATTAATTTTTATGATTAAAAATATGGAATCCATTTTATCAAATTAAATCTACCAAACTAGCAGAATTTAATTTAAAATTAAACCCAAAATATGCGATGAAAAATGCTTTTTCATAAAATGTCTTGTTAGGTATAAAATTCATTAAAAATACCATAATTAAATTATTAATAATATAATTGAACTAATTTTTATTTGAAATAATTTTAAAACAAAATGGAACATTTTAAATTCTTAAAAAGAAAAGATAGTTTGCAATAAAAATCGGTATTTTTTTACTATTCATTGAAAAATAAAGCTTTTTATATATTATAAAAAATTAATCCTAAGCTAATTTTTATGTGGTGAATTAAAAAATTAAGTTCATTTTTTCAAATTAAAATTATCTCATTTGAAAATAAATCTTTGAAATAAAACCATATAATGTAAGAAACCCCAATTTGGTTAGAAATAAATATTTTTCCTTTTGACTAAAAATTTACCTAATATTATTATAATGAATATAACTATATAAAATCTAATTAAATAATATTAATAATATATAAATATGATTTATCTTAACATTTCATGAGTTTTTACACATATTTTCATGACCCACTCATAAGAAACAGTGGTAGAGTGTAGGTGGTCTTACTAAAAAATAGATATTGTGATTTCAATTATTTCCAAGCATTAAGGTATAATTTTTAATAAGTAATTATAGATTTTTCATCAATTAATTAATCTGAGTAACTCTATATTGATTTATTATATCTCTTGATCACTCTGGTTGACTTTTATAGTTCACCTTAGATACCAATTAGTAATTTTATTCATTTTACCTTGCTCATTGATCATCCAATTGTAGTCTTTGATATTACTAGGTTTCTCTATTGGGGGAGGAAAATGTCTAATCATATTAGAAATTATATATACTAGATTCAAGAATGATGAGTGGTACTAAAATGCACCATATATGGCACAAAATTCCACAATTGTAAAACATGTCTCAACTTGGCCAGAATGAGCTCCAGTTCTCATCAACTTTGGTTATTTTTATGTATTTTATAATTATTATGTAAACATATTTTTGTATTATGGATTGTATCTTCTATCATTATGAATAATATTTGCCTCTTTATTCTACTTATATTTCATCAAAAAATGTTTTATAAAATGTATCACATTAAGTATAAATAGTAATGATTGTGTCATATGTAGATATGGTGGATGTTCTTGTTTTTATTATAGGAAAATTTTGTTTCTCGTTCTATTTTAGAGGGTCATGAAATTCCACTTATAAACATATGGATATCATACCACTTTTTTTCACATTTCACCCCTTCCTATGATCATCCTCCATCTACGATGCACATGGTTTTATGGTGCAGCAATGTGTGACTTCACATTTTTCATTCACTAGCTCAATACAGAATTTATAGAGATATAGAGGTTAGTGAAAAAAAATTCCATCTACCAAAGGGATAGATAACCATTACTCTCAAGGATTTCTCTATTATGTCAGGTCACCCTATTGAGGGTGTGGTTGTGATTGGATGAGTTTTTGGTGATTGGTTATATTTGGTATAGAGACTACTATGTGTTTAGGTTTAGGATGAAAGTAGGTCTATATTCACCGGTTGTCTACACATGCCATGGATAGATGATTACTTCACCCATATAGATGATAACATTGATGAGATCACTATCCTAAGATATTAATGTGCATAAATTTTTTGACTTTTAACTGGAACAATCTTTGTGAATCATTCTATGATATTCATCCATCTGATACATTTACCTTTACTTGGGTACCTTGATCAGAAAGGAAGATGCAATTGGTGGTCAATGTGTCTTAATTATACATATATATAATTATACAACATATGATGTATTAATATAAAAAATATTAGATGATACATTATTCTTATTTAGATATGTGTATAGGATTGAATCCTTGGGTTCAATCCACATGTTTTTATACCATTTACTATAGATGTTATATAGGAATCCCCATGTGGATGATGGTATGTTTATTCATCCTTCTTATGTGAAAGTAAAATATGTAAATTTATATTATGAAACTAAAACTTCAATAATGTTATCTTCAAGTGGATCTAGTCCCATAGACATTTAGATACTACCATGCATGAAGTCCACACTTATAGGATTATACTAGACTGTGTTCACACAGATGATGTACATGATTATTAATTATATACTTAAATTGTTATTTTCTATCATAAATGAGTTATTTAATTAATTTTATATTCATTTTTGTTATTCTAGGTTTCCAAGATTTCATATACTTAGCATGTTCTCCATATTCTCTCACCTTACTTCACAGTTATGTTTGTTATCAGCACATACATGCTACCTATTATTCATTTTACATGGTTTAGTGGCACCATTTCCATTGAGTTATGAGGAAATTCATCTTCCTTTGTACCATTATCACACCACCTGGTCAATTTTCTTCACTTCAGTCCCTGAATATGTTAGGTAAGAGAAACTTTGACTAGAGGAAATATCATGTGTGACATATTGAGATGTGGGATAGATGTCATGAGTCCTGATTACTAGGGATGGACATAGTGCATATACATCTATCTCAAAAGTTGTATTATGGTCCCTGGTGTCACATAAAATCAGTTTTATATATTACATGACATGGGAGAGGCTATAATGATTTATTAATAACTCTTTCTACTATAACAAAAACAGATAATGGTGGTGTATTTTTTTTAACATGTGATGATTTTAACCACTACCCATTGATTCATAATGGTTCTATAAACTATTGAATTTTTCTAAATCACCCAATAATTAGTGGTGGTTTTTTATTAATGGTGGTCCCTAAAAACCACTGTGGATCCATGATCAGCAGTGATTGTGAAATTACAACTAAAATGGATGGAAATTTTTTTTTAATAATTTTTTATAATATAGTGGTGTTTATAAAAACATCCAATAAATTTAGATTGGTTTAATTATTATTTTTTCCTAACTGGTTGTGGTTTTTCATCATATAGTAGTAGTTTATCAGTGAGTAAAGATTTTTAGTCCCACTGCTAATTATATAGTGGCAGTTTATTTGATTAATGATACTTTAAACTAACTTTATTCACGAAAAATAGCAGGTTACATCATCCTACAGAATATGATACCACCTATAATATAAAATACAAATATATCCACATGGTATAAAATTCAATAATTTCAATACTCAAATATACAAACAAACAAAACATAAAAAAAAGAAAAATATTTACATGCATTATATCACAATGTTTGTTTAAACATACAACATGTTTTTTAAGTCATATTATGCACAAAACAATATAGATATGTTTTTATTAAAACTACAAGAGATGAAAATGGGAATTCAATATCAACCATACTTCCATAACTCAGGATGGATACCCCCAGATGAACCATACTCCTAATTTTTATACCAGCTACTAGCCTATAGTGAATATGTTATCTATATTTAAAAGTAATTTAGTGTATAAATTAGTTTTAATTAGATAGTGTATAAAAAAATATTTTCAAAAAAATCATAATGATATAAACATATTAAAATAAATGTAACAAATTCAGTACCACCATAGTTTTCCATACAAAGGATGAAATGTCTGCGAGAATACTCCCAATTATTCCCTAAAATAGAGTATCCAATAATCAGGCTTACAATTGATAAGAATATTAGATAAAAACTGTATATATTTATTTTCACTTACTTTCAGTTATTTATCAAAAATGTCATCCTTATAATTGATGAAAATATACCTCCAATCATGATACATGATGGTAAGGGATAGCGTCTCACATATTAAATAACCTAATATCTATCTATATAAGCCCCTGACATCATCTGTAGTCACCCCAAACATGTTAAAATGGCACAATTATTTTAAAATTGCTTAACCTCTAAACATAAGATGTATTCGTGTTTTTTTGTCTTGTTATTATCTGAATGTGTTTAAAAAATATATTCAAAATTTATTATATATATGTAAAAAATTATTTTTTAATAATACAAATTACATGCCAATAATGGTCACCCCTAGTACCCTCATAATGGTAACCATGGAACCATATTCTCAATTGATGACCACTCCTCAACTGCTCCATCTAATCCCTCATACATCCCTAGAGTATAAGGTGATGCATAAGAATTTGGGAGAATACCTAATAAATATGGGATCATATCATATGGAATTAAATGAATGAATAATGAGTATACAAAAATTAGGTAGAATACCTCATGCGAGTTGGAGCATATTATATGGGTTATCCGACATCATAGGAGTTGTGAAAGATATGATTTTATCTTTAAATCATTTTGTTCTTAGCATTCCTGTATACAAAAAGAATATGAAACAAGTTAGAATATGATATATGATATAAAATAAGAAAATATTTTGAAAATGGTGTGCATAAATTAATTTAATTCATGTATTCTAAATAAACAAATAAAAGATAAGTTAAATTAGGACTAAAAATATAATCAATTAATTAATTATTGACCATATTATTATTATCCTCCACCATTAACATGATTTCAACATCTTTATCCTCCCTAGAAATACCAATGGTTTTAATATCATCATGGTTAGATAAATCAATCTCTTATTGTTAATGGGATTTAATGCCACAAAAAAATTATTCAAATTTTTCATTTATATCATAAAATATCTTAGTTTGATATGGAATACAACACTCCACCCTTCATCAACTTATTCATCTAAAAAATATACCATTTTAACTTGTAAATACAAAATATATAGATCATGTTCTTCATGCTAACAAGTATCAATCAACTGAGATAAGTTAACATAATTAAATAGTAATAAATATTTACTTATTCCCTTATAAATATTTACCAACTTTAATTTGAATAATTTAATTTAAAATTTCCCATAATAATTTAATTCGATAATGTTGATCAACTTTCCATATTATCCCAAGTCTGTGAATTTTTTGAAGATGATGCTATTTTTTCAAATATTATTCATGAAAAAATATATATATAACATAAAATCATTAATATTATAAGCATAAATTCTTCTATATTGGTTCCTTGAGCTAAATATTTCAAATGATCTGACACTCCAGCTCAATTATCAATATTCATGATATACATGTATAAATATAAAATATTATTAGTCATATAAGATAATTATATCAATGTATTCTGAATATAAAATTAATTATGATCTTTCATGATGTGAAAATAAAGAGAAAATATCTATATTAACATCTTTCATTATCTCGTTCTCATTTCATGATTAACTCTAAAGTCAAATTTTTGTTTGCATATTCAATTCTTCAATGAAAGGATCTATAATAAACTATTGGGTAGCACATGTCTATGTGCTTGTATAAAATATGTTTGTTCCAATTAAACTGGTGATATTTTCCCAACTTGATGACCTAAAATTGTAAAGTTTTTTTATTTACTATAGGTATGAAATCTATTTTTGTTATCATTAACACATCTAACTCGGTTGAATCATGTCTCAATATTATCTAAATACCTCAAAAAAAGGCAAGACACTCTTTTTCCATATAACCTTCAGTGATATATCCTTACAGTTGAGTTTCTTTTCTCAAAAAAGACTTAAAATGACCTAGATACCTAATGAAAAAGTAACATAGAAGAATAAACCACATATGTAATGTGTTTGAAAATGTTAATGTAGTAATAATAAAAAATTAAGATGACAGTACCTCTTTATGAGATTCATCCATCAATAATCTATGGGCCCACCAACTTTTTTTCCTTAGTCAAATGCATAGTTAGATTAACCATCACAGTGAAAATGGTGAGGAAAATATCATCTCCAAATGAAAAGGTGTCATTACAATTTTTTAATAATTTTTTTCAACCTCAGTGTATTTTTCTCACAAAACTATCTGAATTATGTGTAAAATTCAATTATAATTGTTATTATTTTATTAGGTAACAATTTACGCAATTCAAAATATAGAAATTACTCTATTAGGTGTATTAAAATGTTATTTTATGAGGTAACTTATGATGTTTCAAGTCAACACATCTTGAAATGTTACTTGAATATCCATTGGGTACTTTCAAATTTTACAGTCCTTAAAGGAAAACATATTTTTCTTGATTTTTCAATGAAAAACTGCGGTAATATACTTTCCATTATCATTTTCCCATAGATCACACTTAATACTCACTTTTTACAAGTCCTTATAAGCATTAATATGATATTTTTATTTTCCCTACTCATTCAATATTATAAAAACCAAATTTTTCACAATTATTCCTTTTAATGTTCATAATGTCAATATTATGATGTAATAATTTAAATTCCCAATAATCCAATTTGAAAAAAATACTTCATTTCTTCAATTGTTAGGTTCCAACTATAACTAATGAAATTTTAACTCTTTTACCATAAACTTGAAACCAATACTATTTCAAAAATTATACATCAATTGTTAATAACTGTGACATGATTTCTGAACCTGATAACAATTTTGGTGGTGTAATCATCTCATTTTTTCCATTGAATCATGACTCATTAAACTGGTAACTATAAGATATATCCAAGAATCAATTATGACATATAAAACATAAATTTTTTCTATATTATAGTCTTTTAAGTTTTAATTCAAATTTAAAAATTGTACATGCTTGGCCAATGTGAGTGTTCTAGCTAGACATGTTTCCTAATCCAAGTAAATCACTAATCATATGCATTAGATAAGCACACATTTGAAACATTTCAATTATTGATGCATCATATGTATCTACGTCATTATCTCATAACTCTTGTAACTCTTTTATAAGAGGTTGAAGGTATACATTGATGTGATTTCTAAGTGTTTTATTTCATATAATTATCATTTATGTAATGGATAAATTTTATCACATACACATCAATAAACATAGATTATAAGGGCTCAAAATAACTAGCCATATTCTATAAATTGTACTTAGAGTACCATATGTATTAATTCCATTAGTATCTAATCTTAAACACACATTCCTAGAATCAAAATATAAATTTGGATATAAAGAATCAAATGATTTCCATTCTTTTTAATCTCATAGATGTCATATAAACTCATCATTGTTTTTTCCATAGTATTCCAATTTATTTTCTTTGTTGTTTTAGAACACATGAATAATAATTTCAATATTTTAATGGAAATTAATGTAAAACCTTCACATAAATATTATCCCTCTTCTTATTTATAGTACATCCATTTATACTTTCATCATGATTTACTAATTTCCATATAGAATTATGAAATCTTTTACACACTTCTCTATTTGAATCTTCTTCTTGATATAACATGCAGTTGTAATTGCATGAATGTATATTTATATAATTGAGACTGGGTTTTTTAACAAATTTATTCATCTCGTAAAATTATTAAGGGATCTTATCTTGAACAAATTCATCATGCATCAACTCCAATATCATCAACATTTCTTTATCTATATTTTCACATAATTACTTAATATGGTACAACTTCAATATAAATAAAAAATTAGTATATTTTATATATTCTTCATATAACTCTTAATTTCCTTCTTCCACTAATTAATAAAACTCATTTGATTACTCATTTACCTTATCTCATGTATTAATATTTGTAAAATTGGAAAAATAAACCATTAATATATTATAATATTCATCATTTTTTGCATTTTGGAAAACATTATTAATCAGATTTTTAATTTCATTATCTGATATCAAGGTAATAAGTTTATTATAATGATGGTCACACATTGAACTTTTTTTAATGCTCAATTCCCTATGCCAAATTCATCTCACATATCCAGTAGGAAATTATTTCAATATCATGTGATCATAAACTTAATTTATTTTCAACAATCATCTAAAACTACAATCAAAACATGGAAATTTTATTCTTCCATCTATAGATTGATTTTAAATTTAAAATATAAAATTATCTCCAACCCCTTAACATTTTGAGGGGTATTTCAGGGTAAATTAATCTAAATTTTATCCATTTGTATGTTATTTAAAAATATCTATATAAAAACATAACACTCATTAATTAAATAAAATCATTTTAAAAATAAAACATAAGCTTTATATAATAACAAAACATATAATATCAGAAAAAAATATTAGTATTTTTAAAATTTAACTAAGAACAAATCATCAAATATAATATAGTGAAAATTAATTGATATTGTTGTTACATATTTTATTATATAAATATATCATATAACATATTAAAAAATAACACATTTTATAAAAAAATTACATATATTTTGTTAAAATCATATCTTATTATTTAAGTGAATCATAAATGAACATCTATTTTGGTTTTTCCCTTTATCCTTCATACTTTAATTATGTGTTTTAAAACTATTTCATTTAAAATATTGGTTATATCCATAAAGATTTAATATTAAAAATAAAACACACTTATATAATTTATGATAACTAAAAATATTTAAATGAAAATACTATGAGATTAAATGAATACTAAATCATCAAAAAAATTCAGAAGTGTTATTTAGTAATCGCATAATTAATAAAAAATAACAAAATACTTATGTTATATATATATATATATATATCTTTTATATATATATATTCTGAATATTTCTATAAATGTTCTATATATACACAAAACATATATATGTTATATACATATATATTCTCTATACACACTCACACACACATATAATGATCATATACATGTATAGGTCCCATATATAAACATGATATATATAAATGTATATGTTATAAATATAAAAAAAATATGATTGTTCTAAATTCACTTTCCTATTACCTATAACATATTTCCTTTTTGTAGTTTCATTTTAATAGTATTAGGTAATGAGTATAATTTTCCAAACTAAATTAATCCAATTGTGAACATATAATCACTCTTATGTGTGGGTGAAATGACAAAATGGATACTAAATACAAGGGGGGTACCATCAGAGGGTCATAGAAGGGAGGATGTGTTTAGAGGGTAGCAGAGCTGAGGACGTTATGGAGGGGGGTACACTATTGGGGTTGTCAATAGGGAATGATGTCATCAAAGGGTCGTCGGGAAGGGAGGACATTTCTTGAGGTTCATTACAAGGGGAGGAAATCATCAAGAGGAGGAAATGGAGGAAGCTTTTTGTAAGGGAGGTCATGAGGGGAGGATGTGCGCTACAAGGGGTTTGGGAGGGGCGATTAGGGCTTGAACTAATAGAGGATAAAGAAAGAGGGTTTCACAACTATTATGATAATTTTATTAGTGTTAATTTTTAACAAAACAATGATCGTAATTAATTAGTAGTGGTCCAATCTACATCAATAGAAATAAATTAATGGAAATTCAGTTTTCTCTAATTGGTGGTGGTTATATATATAATTTTAGCTAATATTTTATTTTGTTTCGGTGTCCGTTTTTTGAATAGATCTTTTATTAACTGTAATTAATTGCAAAAAATATATTGGATACTCATATCACACACCTCATATACATATAAGATCCTATACAGGGATTTAAATTTGTCAATACAATTTTCAAAGAGCTGTGACAAAGTTTCATCAACCCATGGATGAGATTTATCATGATATTTTCTTTGATGTTACACAGGGTGTTGATCCCTAGGTCAATGTACCAAAGGGTGATGATCCTCATCTAGACATGACACATAATGATGTGTCATAAAATGAGGATATACAGCATGATAATTTAGATACTCCACTTATTACTATAAATGATCCATGGGCTATTATTATAGAGGTCCACAATGCTATTATAGTGATTCTGTTATAAACTCCCTTAGTTTATCATATTACACTATAGTGATAGATGGATATTGGAGTGTATTTGACACTATATTTTTTACTCATGATGAGATTTCCATTACACAATAACCATATTATTCCTATTTGGGAGAAGGTTTTATCCATAATCCTTCTTCATCCCATGTGGGATAGAGTTTTATCTAGCAACCATTTCCTATCCAGCTAGGACTAGGTACAAGTGAGGAGAATTTGGATCCACCGCCTATCACAAGGGGTGATGTCACATCACAAACTCTGTTATTATTATTATTTTATTTATTTATTTAATTTTTTATTTTCCTTGAGTTTTGGGTCTTATGTTTTGGAAATTGTTAGGAAATTTAAGAAATTTGTTCGTCATCTGGTTAGAGCACAGTTAGTGTAAACTATGTGATGACTGTGCGAAAGGGTCTGTAGTTTTTAGTAGATTTGTTCACAAAATTAGAGGATGGTTTATCCAAAAAATTATACAAAGTGTGTTACATCTCCTAGGTGTGTCCATTGAGAGGTTTTTGATTGACACATGGTTTTATAAATCATGCACCCAAGCCATGCTACCTACCCAAAACATTAAAAAATTTAATTTCCCATTTTAACTTCTTGATTTTAACCCCTAAGGCCTTCCTCATTCTACCCATTCAGGAAAACCTTTCTAATAGGATCCCTATGTGTGACTCTCCCTTCTTATCCCTCATATTTTTGGTCTCCCTTCATCGATTCTTAGTGATTCCTTCAATGTTTGGCTTTCTTTTCCCACTCTCCTTCCTTTCCTTCTTATTTCTTTATCTTTCTATTATTAGGGGTGGTTTTGGTCGAACCCTAAATGGGGTTTGGTTCTAACCCTCCATGGACTTGGTTCCTAGTGTGTATTAATTCCTCCTTAGACCCTTCTCCCTTCGTATTTTAAGGCTTATCTATCCACTCTTGACCTGTATGTGTTCTCATGCTATTCCCTTTTTATATAATTCCATGTTATTTTTGGATTTTTTTTAAATCTTTTCCATTAAAAATTATTCATTTTATGAATTAATTAAGGTTTCTAATAAATTAACTTAAATTTAATAGTATTTAAAAGTATTTTCTCAATTTTCTATTGGTTTTACATGGGAAAAATTATGGATTTGAGGGGTGATTTTTTGGGATTTAACTTTCAATGGATTTCAAAGTGCGTTTGAATTTTTTTCTTATGATGTTTATTGATTATACATGTTTTTTTTATAATGGTTTAGTAATTTTTTTCCTTGTTTATTTTAGTTTTTATTGAATTAGTGGTTTTAAAGAGGGGTTCTCCCCTTGTTTTAAAAGATATTTTCAAATTCTACTTGACTCTGAAGTGATTTTTAAAATAGATTTTAAAGTGTAATTTTTTAAAGTATGGTCTCAAGGATCATTTGGTGTCTTTAAAATGTGGTTCTGAATGAAATTAGATTTGAAATTTATATTTAAAGGAAATTTAAAAATTGAAATACTAGTTTAAACCCAAGGCCTAGTTGTCACCTTATGTAAAGGGTTTTCATAAATTGATCTACACCCTTATCACAATCCCCCATGAAACCTATTATTTTATGAAAATGTTAAATAAATGTGATTATTAGTGTTGATTAAGTGAATTTAAATGAGGATTTAGTGATAAGGGTGTATTATTGTGTAATGGGGTATGTTATCAGCATATTTTACCTTGTGTTTTATTATTGATGTGTGCTAGATATGTCACACATCCTTCCTCACCCTCTATTATTGATGTGTGTCAAATTTTTAGGGGTGGTTTTTTTTATGGTGGATCAATATATTGTTGTTTTGTTGTTCAAGTTTTGAACGTTATCAAATTTAGCACTCATTTATTTGGGGAGTCTATTTTTATGTTCTTCAGTGGTGATGATGGTCAGGTTCTAGTAGGTTCTTGTCAATGAGGTTGTTTGCAAGTGGGGTTGGGGTTGAAATCTAGTGTTAGTGATAGGATGGGGGTAGTTGCACAGCTCAAGACCTGGTGCCTTACTCAATGTTACATTTCCTACCAACTCTTCCCTATATTTTCTAGTTTTTATTTTTTTCATATTTTAGTCTAGAACTATAGTCAACATGGCTTTAGTCTAGTGTTTATAGAGTTTTCACTAACAAAAATCCAAGGCGGTGTGATGTTTCAAGCATTGTGTTCTTGGAAGATGTGTAGGAAAAGTAATCGAGGTTGAGATATCACTTTGGAACCCATGAAAGGCATGGATGCTGTATTTATTTTAAAATTTGAATTGGTTTTGGTAGTCATGTAGTGATTAATTTCATGGTCATTGGTTTTTTGTTATGTTTCCCATATTTTGATGTGCTTGGTGGTTGTACTGACTGGTTGTTGGGATGTTTTGGTTGGGTTGTCAATTTGGTAGGGTTCACACATAACCTTGAAAAACTGTGTTTATAAAATACAAAAAACTAGATTAGGGGAATTTATTTATTTATTTTCTCATTTACTTGTTTTTTTGTTTAATTGAATTTATGTATTTGATGTTTTTTTGGTAAGTTTGGTTGATTGTATATCATTTTTCAAAAAATGGTTTTGAAATGTATTTTGAAAAATGTACTTTTTTAAAAAGGATTTAAAAGAAAAGTTTAGTCCTTTATTTGAATCATTCTTCATTTAAAAATGGGGAGTGATTTATGTGTAGTTATTTGTTTTCATAGTGTTACAAACCCTATTTTAAAATAATGTATTTCAAAATAGTGTTTCTAGAATGTTTTGAAAAATTGAATGCATGAACTCTTTGGTTAAATCTCACCTGGTTGTTTATGCTCATGCCCCACTTACACTGCTCAAGTTTTATAGGCTAAGTGGATTTGGAAGGTTCATGTTCAAGATTTTAGGAAGCTATAGCTTTTAGACTTCACTCTCTTGGTCTCTCATGGAGTGGGTGTGTTAGATGGAGACCTTGGGTTATGGGGAGATATATAGCTTTTATTTTTGTTTTAATTTTGGTATTCTAGATTGTTTATGTATCATCAAAGCTGATCATTCTTGTATCTTGATTTATGTTTCGATTTTGTTATATTTGTATCGAGTTCGATATTTATTTTAGTTATTCCCTTCTTGGATTGTCTTATTTATTAATTGTTTATTTCATTTTTCATGGACATCCAAGGTATAAATGTGATATTCCATATTCTTAAAAGAATTATACTATGTGTTATATATTATTTATCTATCTTAAATGATTTCCAAAGATTATATTTTAATTCTATATCACTTTTTTCTAGACCCTATGGATTGAGAATTCCATTCATGCCTTGTCATGGGCTGTCTCGGGTGCCTAGATCAAGGGTTCCATAGGCAAGTTTGTGAAAAAATGGTATTAAAACACCCTTTTTATTTGGAGAGTCTGGTAGATGAGAGACAAGATCATCATAACTCATGAGTTGTGTCCCAATTTGGTTCCTGATAACCATATATGATGATGAAACCCTATTTTTCATGGGATATCAAGTTTTGATTCATGAATTTTAAGTTTATTCGTTTATTCCTAGTGTATTTTTTACTTTAATTGATGATATTTTGTGTTATTTTGAAGTTATATAATCTATTTAGGAACTTCCCATGTTTTATGGTGTAAATGAGAGAAGGAATAGAGTCACATAGTTTGCCTACACAGCCTGAAAAACTGTGAAAATCCCATTCACATGGTTCTATAAATATTACATCAATTGTCACATAGTTGGAACACAGTCTGTCAAATCATGAATAACCATTATCCCCCTTTTAAATTTGTATTGACTCCTTTCTCTTTTGGGTTTTTTTGGTTATAGGAGTTTGATATTTTTAAATTATTAGGGAGAGTTTCATTGTGTATTAATGTTATTTGGTTGTATTTCATTAACATTTTTTAGTGATTTAAAAAAGTGGCTTGGTTTAGAAATTTATGAAGAGGTTTTCTAAAGATAATTTTAAAATAGGTTGTACAATTGAATTTGTAAAATTAATTTAGAAAGGTATGTTTAGTTTAAAACCTTTTTTTGAGAAAAAAATTATTATTTTGAAAAGGGTTTAAAGGTGAACTTCTAGATTTTATTTAATGCAATGCTTATTTGAGTGATGTTTATAATTTTATTGCATAGTTCATTTAAATTAAGATGAGTTGGAACGTTAATATTTTGGTTGATTTTTATGTTTCATTTTACTATTTAGATCATGCCTCCCAGAAAATTCTCAAAGGATCATAGGAATTATATATTGTCAAGTGTTCTTGAGCCCAATGTCTCTCAAGTCTTAGATGTAGTCCTTAAAGATGTCGACCCTACTCAAACTCCAAGTTGAGTGGTGGAGCTGACCCCCTATTAGTATTTTCTCGTCATCCATAGTGACCAAGAAACTCAAGAGTCTTTAGAGTGGTTGGAGAAAATTTAAGGGGTCTCAAATTCACTGAAAACTCCAAAATCCTCATAGATGAAAATCATTTTTGACATGTTTGAAGGACTAAGTCAGAAGGAGTGTAGGACTATTGTTCCACTTCAGCTGTAGAGTAGTATGTCTTATGAATTCTTTAAGACCATGTTTATACATTAAAATTTTCATGGTAGGGTGAAAATGGAGAGGGTGATGGATCTTATGAACCTCTAGCAAGGATATGAGACGGCGACGGACTCTATCACCCATTTTAATTAGTTGATCCTCTTCACTCTCAAGTTAGTGTTTGAGGACTCTCTAAAGGTTCCTCTATTTATGAAGGATCTTCATTCTGACCTTAATTATAGAATTACCTTGTTTAATCTAGCTTCATTTAAGTATGTGGTCAATAGGTCCATGATGGTAGATTATATCTCTAGGGGTCAACCCAGTGGGGGTGGTGACCATATTCCTTTTGGAATCAGTGAAGGTTTAACATCTTGTGAGAAGTGGAAGTAGGATGAACCTGAGTAAGGAAATCAATAAAATTAATGTAATATTTTTTATTTTTTTATCATTCCATTAGTGAAGAAGTGGTCTTATGACAACCTGGCTTTTTATTACACAATTAAACATAATTTATTACATAAACATCACTTGATACAACAGAGAAGGTCGAGAGGTATAGTGTCTTTGGGGATTAGAATCATTTCATAACAACTTAGAACATGAAATATAACATCTTTATTGAAAACTTCCTTTACATGACCACTACATTACCTCGTACTTATCATTTCATGGGATAACCTGAGGACATGCATAAGAAAAAGGTGAGATATAAAGCCCAGTAAGGGAATAATCATAGAATAACATGAGGAATACAACACATGTTAGAAAATAGTAATATCAATAGAGTGCAAGAGAAGCATAAACATAAAGGTATGATAAATCATGATAATCATAACATGGAAATGTGGCAACAACACTTAACATGGAATTAGAATGAGCCAAGGCTCATTGCACATGGAGCATGAGTAAACCCTTATTACACATGAAGAACGAGTAGACTCTCGTTTCACTTTAATTAGCATGAGTAAACACCCATTGCACATGATTTATCATGATACTATACTTTACCCAATGCATTGGATCACTATAAGGGTGCACCCTTCTTAAACATTTCATTTCATGCATAAGTGTGCCACATAGATCATATAACAAGGATTCATAAAACATCATTATTTATTCCATAATAAATGAATATGGAATTCATACATGAAACTTTATAATAAATAAGTAAATGTACATAAAGGTGAATACCCTTGATAGAGAAATGGGCATGGTATTCACTACACAATGACATTGTCTTGGAAAATCGGTGCAATTTCGGCAGCATAACGGCGTGACGTAAGAATTAATAAAAATGGTTTATGAGAGAGAAAGGGGTGTCTCATTATATGTATATGAAATAGACAGTAAGGGGGTAATATATATACATTTCCCAATAATTGTAATGGAATTTAGATTCAGGATACAAAATAATTTCTTGAATGTAAGTGAGGAGAGATAAATTCCTTTTGGAATTTCAGCATAGTAACGGGTGTACATGGGAGGCATTTATTGAGAGTGAAAGGGGTATATCATAATTCAAACATAAAGAGGGAAGTATGGGAGAGGTTTGAAACCATACCCCAACATTTATAATTGAAATTAAAAGGTCATAACAACATTAAGAAAATTAGACAAAAATGAGAAAGGAAGAAAAAACCCTTACTTAGAAGTGTGCTTCCAAAGGCTTGAGAGATTCTTGAGAGAAGATTATTGGGATATTGGGTCACCTTAGGAGGATTATATAGAGATGAGGGCAGAGTTTAGATGAACTCCAAAGGCTTTGAGTGAGGAGGAAGTGGGACCTTGGGTGGGTTTATATTGGAAAGGAGGGGGAATTGTTTATTATTTTGGTTTGGGACACCTCACATTAAACTAATCAGAACCACAAACCAGCCCATGGTTTTTGCCCATGGTTTTTTCAAAATAGGAGTGGAAAAAAATATTTTATAATTCCAAAGTCTGAACTTCTTAAAATAATGGGTTTTCTTATGTGGATGTGAGTCACACTCCCAAGGAAAACAATTTATAAAGACAAAATGTTTAATAAGTCTTGAAGGGTCCACTAAAGCTTTTTAAAATAAATCAAACAAATCCAAAATCACATTATTTTAATGGTAAAACATATATTATCCGATCATAAAGTTTATAGTATTTTATTACATAACTATTGGGTCATTATGATTCCATAAAACACATTATATATTTAAACGGTATTTAATTTTTACCCAAAAAATTGATTGTCTCATAAAATTAAGAAAAATTCAGCATTGGATAATTTTGACATCCTGATTCCAGAAATAATATTAATTTTATCTAAATAATTTTCTAAATATTTTAATTTTCACTTTTAAAATAAAAACTGACATTTATCGAAAATGCATGGATTTTGACAAAAATGGCTTTCAAACCTTAATAAAAATTACAACTACATTCACAAAATTATACGATCATTTATATTTAATAAAAATTAATTTAATAATAGTATTTTATTAAAATATTATTTAATTAAAAAATCCATTAATTCATCAAAATAGATTTCTTAGTTGAACATTAACTAAAAATATTATTTGTGCTTTAAAAACTATTTACAAGGTAAAAATAATAAAATGAAAGTATATTCATTATTATATACAAAAATAATATACATAACCATCATGCTAAGGTCTTTTTACATAACCCCTTATAACACCCACATAAGACCGAAGAGTAAGGTGTGCGATGCTGACAGACTCTTGGGGTGTCTCGGATAACATTGCTCGGGTGGTAATCTCTATCAACTTCCACTTATCTCGTAAGCGGTCCCGCTCAATCTTAACATATTCAAGATCCGCTTAGGCTTGGTCAAGAGTGAATCTCAAATACGCAAACTCCTTTTCGAGCTCTGACAAATGGGCTTCGTATGGGGCACGTCTACTAGATGAGGTCATTGCTTCCTTTGTCTGAGTAAATTGGATTTGTTAAAGCCCTATATTTATATTAATCATGTGATCATTGTTCAACGACTATATTAGAAACGGTCACAATTATTAATAGTATTTTAAAATCCAAAAACATAAAACCAAAGAAGTTGAAATTTTATATAAACATTTTACATAAATATACATTTAATTAGATCAAGAGGTATTTCCATTAATGAAATTTTGGGTCATTACAATCTTCCCCCATTAAGAAATTTCACCCTCAAAATTTTCTTTTCCCACACTAAAAAAGATTTGGGTAACTCTGCTTCATCATTTCCTCTGATTCCCACATCGTTTCTTCAAACATGTGGTTTTTCCACAACACCTTGACAAGGGGCATTGTATTATTTCATATAACTTTTTCTCTATGATATAATATCTTTACTGGTTTCTCCTCATAAGAGAGGTCATCCTCTAACTGTACCACCTCTGAAGAGACTACATGTGAAGATTATGGTATATACTTCCTTAATAGGGATACATGTAAGACATCATTTACTTTGGCCATGGTAGGCAGAAGTGCTAGTCGATAGGCCACAACCCTAACACGATCAAGAATCTCGAAGGGGCCGATGTACCTTGGACTTAAATTCCATTTCTTTCCAAACCTCATAACATTCTTCCACAGAGATATGCATAGAAATACCATGTCTCCAACTTTAAACTGAAGGTCTCATCGACAGTTATTTGCATAACTCTTCTGTCGACTCTGGGCTACCTTGATATGCTGCTAAATGGTTTTCACCTTCTCTATCATTTCTTCGACCATTTCTGGTCCAATAAGCTTACGCTCACTGACCTCATCCCAACACGTTGGTGTTCTGCACCTTTTCCCATAAAGAGATTCATATGGTGCCATTTTGATGCTCAAGTGGAAACTATTATTATAATAGAACTAAACCAGAGGAAGATGTTAATCACATCCTCCTTTAAAGTCTATTAATCACGCTCTCAACATGTCCTTAAGTGTTTGGATAGTCTGCTCATATTTTCCATAAGTTTGAGGATGATAGGTTGTACTAAAGTTCAGTTCAGTATTCAGAGCACGTTGAAGACTCTTCCAAAACTTAGAGGTGAATCTTGGATCTCAATAAGACACAATAGATAGTCATACTCCATGAAGCCTTACTACTTCCCTAATATATATCTGTGCTAGTTTATCCAATGAGAAATCCTATCGAATAGTAATTAAGTGTAAAGCCTTTGTAAGACGATCCACAACAACCCAGATTGCATTGTTTCCTTTGGATGTATTCGGAAGTCCGGTGACAGAGTCCATGGTGATGTTCTCCCATTTCCATTCTGGTATGGTCAATGGTTGCATCATCCCCTTAGACTTATGCCTCTCTGCCTTCACTTTCTAATACACCAGGCACTTTGATGTATATTCAGTGATATCCTTCTTCATATTATCCCACCAATAATTCTCTCATAGATCTCAATACATATTTTTGTTTCCAGGGTGAATAGATAAATTTGAACTATATGCATCATCCAAAAGTTCCTTCTTCAGCTTCAGACTTGATAGAACATATAGTATTTTCCAAAATCTTACAATTCCTTCTTCATTAACATTAAACTCTGAGGATTTCCATTTTTCGATAGCTTAAACTTTTTCTTGAATTCTCACATCATCCTTTTGATCATCCTTTAACCTTTCTAAAAGTAAAGTTTGATCAATCATTTGTGAAAGGATTGATGATGTTCCCTTATTTATGATTCCCATATCCATCTTCATAAAATCTAATAAGATTGGATCCTTTTCAATTTTCATCAATGATAGAATCATTGGGTCCTTTCTACTTAGGGAATCTGCCACCTTGTTCACTTTCCCGGGATGGTAATAGATTGATTAGTCATATTATTTGATCAGATCTAACCATCTTCATTGGTGCATGTTCAAATCTTTCTATGTGAATATATAATTGAGGCTTTTGTGGTTCTTATATATTTCACACTTCTCCTAAAAGAGATAATGTCGCCAAATTTTCAAAGCGAAGATCACTGCATCCAACTCGAGGTCATGTGTTGGATAGTTTTGTTCATGAAATTTCAATTGCCTTGAAGCATAGGCAATGAGTTTTTCATTTTGTGTCAACACACATCCTAGGCCCTTCTTCGAAGCATCACTGAATACCACAAAAAGTTCTCCACTTGTGGGTAAAGTGAGCACGGGCGTAGTGATAATCCTCCTTTTCAACTCCTTGAATCTTTCTTCTCATTCATCACTCCAAGAAAACTTCACTCCCTTCCGAGTTAGCTTGGTAAGAGGGTTGAAAAATCGTGAGAAATTTCTCACAAATCGTCGATAATATCCAGCTAACCCCAAGAATCTACGGATATCCGTTATCAATGTTGGCCTCGTTCATCCCTCAATTGCATCTATTTTGGAGGGATCCACAGATATACCATTGATTGTGATGATATAGCCCAATAATGAGACCTCATTTAACCAGAACTCACACTTTCTGTACTTTTCATAGAGCTTCTCCTTCTGCAAGTTCTCTAGTACAGTTCTTAGATTCTCCTCATGATCCTCCTTGGTTTTGGAGTATATCAGAATATCATCTATAAATACTACCACAAATTTATTGAGGTAATCTATAAAGACTCTATTTATAAAGTCCATGAATATTGTTGGAGAATTAGTGAGTCTAAAAGGAATTACTATGAATTCATAGTGACCATATCTTGTATGAAAATTAGTCTTCGGGATATCTTCCTTCTTCACCCTTACTTGATAATATCCTAACCACAAATCCACCTTGGAGAAGTATTGTGCTCTACACAGCTGATCTAATAAGTCATCAATTCATGAGAGAGGATACTTGTTCTTTATCGTGATTTTTTTGAGCTCACGATAATCGATGCAAAGGCACATTTACCCATCCTTCTTCTTGACGAAGAGGACCGGTGCACCCCATGGTGAAGCACTTGGGCATATAAACCCTTTATCCAAATTCTTTTGTAGTTGTTTTTTTAGCTCCTCAAGCTCCACAAAAACCATTCTATATGGAGTCTTGGATATTGTAAATGCCCCAGGTGTAAGATAAATTGAGAATTCAACATCTTTTCTAGGAGAAAGACCAGACAATTCCTTGGGAAATACTTCAGCAAATTCCCTCACAATAGGCATGTCTTCAAGGATGGTTTCTTCCTTGAAATCAATCATCTAAGATAGATATGCATGCTCATAGAGTAGTAATATCCATGCTTGAGATGATGAAGCTAAAGAATATTCATCTTCCTCCTTGCACTTGTATAGAATCGTGGTTCGATTATCCACATGGAGAGTGATTTCCCTCTCTCAGAAATTTATGTTGGCTCTATATAAGGAAAGCCAATCCATGCCAATAATCGCATAAAATTTCACTAGAGGGAGTATGATGAGGTTCTCTAGGAAGTTTAATCCATATATTATAATAGGGGAGGATTTATATTCATGGGATGCAATGATTTCCCCATTTTTCGTTCTCACCAACATCTTCACTTACATGATTTGTGGTGGTGTTGGGATTGTTCTACTAAACTTTTGAGATATAAAAGAATGCGTAGAACTTGAATCAAAAAGTATGTTTGATATTATTGAATGAATAACTAGCGTACCTATCACGACTTCGTTTTCGGGGTTCACTTCGGCAGTAGTGATGGCAAAAGCTCACCCTTTCTACCTTGGAGGTTGTTGGTTGCCTCCAAAAACCCTTGGCTTAGGGCACTGATTTACAAGATTCCCTGGTTCTTTGTAGTTGTAGAAATTAACCACGCATTGAGGTTTGAACAGATCATTCCTCTCCTCTGGTGTAGCCGCGGTTTTTTCTTGCCGACAGTTAATAGCCATGTGCCCTTCTCTTCTACACCTAAAGCATTTTCTCATCCCCTTTAGGCAATTTCTGGGGTGCTTCTTTCCGAACCTTTGGAAAGTGGGGTGCTAGATCTTCTTAGCACCATTGGATTTATCCATAAGACTACCATCATTGAAGTCCACCTTATGCTTCTTATCCCCATGATACCCCTGAGATTCTCTGGTCTCCATTTCAACCTTGAGGGCACATCGGACAATTTCTTCATAGTTGTCAAATTCACGAATCACCAGTTCTTTTTGCAGGCTAGGTTTCAGCCCACCAAAGAAGCAGTCAACCTTGAATTCGGGGGTAATGAAAAAGTCAGAAGCGTATCGTGCAAGCCTTGTGAAGTTTTCCTTGTACGCTCCAACAGATTCGTCGTCTTTTTGCTTGAGGGAAAAGAAGTCCCTTTTCATCTTAAGCCAGAGGGTGCGCGGAAAATATTTATCAAAAACATCTTCCAGAAATCCTTCTATTCCAACACCTCGATCTCCTCCTCAGGCTTCGTATTTTTTATCAACGTCCACCATTGATCAGATTCACCCTCCATATGATAAGCATCCCAGAGAACCTTCTCTTGTTTAGAACATTTAAGTATAGAGAAGATCTTTTCAATGGAGTTGATCC
The DNA here is from genome assembly GCA_963277665.1 of Viscum album. NCBI lineage: Eukaryota > Viridiplantae > Streptophyta > Magnoliopsida > Santalales > Viscaceae > Viscum > Viscum album. Next base: position 1,502,436,744 of record OY728135.1, read on the forward strand.
ATTGTTCAGCGATTGAGGGATCAGATGATCCATTAAAAGTAGGATGCCTTAGTCTCATAAAGCTCTTTATAGTGACTTGTTCTTTCTTATAGGGGGTTGAACATTCCCCTTGACCTTTGTTTCTATTCAAATCTTGAGTTAGCTGAGAGAGAAGTGTGACAAAGTTCATGATTCCCACTCCCATTGGATTGGGCATCTCATCAGTACAGTCATCACATTGATCTTCACATCGGTTGTTAGCCCGATTCCTCCTATTACCGGCCATTGGCTGGAATAAATGGAAAGTTAGGGGTAACACATAAAGGGTAATCCAAGGAAAAAAATAATGACTTATAAATAAATTTTATTTCCTTAACATATAAATCTAGTGGCTTTAGTCTATGTTATCCATGATCTACTTTCTAACATATATTCTTAAGGCATTTTTTGTCCCTTAATAATGGTTCATACTAAGCTTGTGAATTTACCAAAGCATATCCCATGGGATTTTCATAACCAAGAGTGTAGCAAGGCCCATTGTCGTGCACTAGTTCATGTTCGAGTCTAACTCAAAGCGGTGTTTTTGGGTTTTACCCCTAGGATACATATGTGTCAGAGCCGCCTCTACCTGCTCGTATCCAGATAGAGATGTATTTTCTTGATAAACCACTTACTCAATACTCACCAAAACTTTTGTATGTTTTTATTATACTTAGTCTTGTCTCTAAGGATTTAATAGGGTTTTCTAATCCTAATACCAAAAATAACTAAACCTATCCTCTGATACCAACTATGACAACCCTACTTTTTATTACATAATTAAACATAATTTATTACATAAACTTCACTTGATACAACATAGAAGATCGAGAGGTCTAGTGTCTTTGGGGATTAGGATCATTACATAACAACATAAAACATGAAATACAACATATTTATTGAAAACTTCCTTTACATTACCACTATATTCCCTCGTACTTAGCATTGAATAGGATAACCTGAGTACATTCATAAGAAAAGGGTGAGCTATAAAGCCCAGTAAGGGAATAATCATGGAATAACATGAGGAATACAATACATGTTAGACAATAGGCATATCAATAGAGCACAAGAGAAGCATAAACATAAAGGCATGATAAAGCATGATAATCATAACATGGAAATGTGGCAACAACACTTAACATGGAATTAGCATGAGCCAAGGCTCATTGCACATGGAGAATGAGTAAACCCTCATTGCACATGAAGCATGAGTAAACCCTCGTTGCACTTGAATTAGCATGAGTAAACACCTGTTTCACATGACGTATCATGATACTATACTTTACCCAATGCATTAGAGTACTATAAGGGCGCACCTTAGAATGACTAAACACCCATTGCACATGACGTATCATGATACAACACTTTACCCAATTCATTGGAGCGCTATAAGGGCGCACCCTTCTTAAATATTTCATTTCATGCATAAGTGTGCCACATGGATCATATAACATGGATTCATAAAACATCATTATTTATTTCACGATAAAGGAATGTGGAATTCATACATGAAACTTTATAATCAATAAGTAAATGTACATAAAGGTGAATACCCTTGATAGATAAATGGTCATGGTATTCACTACACAATGACATTAGCTTGGAAAACCGATGCAATTTTGGCAGCGTAACGGCGTGGCGTAAGAATTCATAAAAATGGTTAATGAGAGAGAAAGGGGTGTTTCATCATATAAAAATGAAATGGATAGTAAGGGGATTATATAGATACATTTCCCAACAATTGTAATGGAAGTTATATTCATGATATAAAATAATTGCTTGAATGTAAGCAAGGAGAGATAAATTATTTTCGGAATTTCGGCATAGTAACAGGTGTACATGGGAGGAATTTATTGAGAGAGAAAGGGGTATCTCATAATTAAAACATAAATAGGGAAGTATGGGGGAGGTTAAAAACCATAACCCAACATTTATAATTGAAATTAAAAGGACATAACAACATTAATAAAATTGGAAAAAATGAGAAAGGAAGAAAAAACTCTTACTTGGAAGTGTGATTTCAAAGGCTTGAGAGAGGATTGAGAGAGGCTTCTTGGGAGATTGGGGCACCTTTGGAGGATTCTAGAGAGACAAGGGCAGAGTTTGGATGAACTCCAAAGGCTTTTAGTGAGTAGGAAGTGGGATCTTGGGTGGGTTTATATAGGAAAGGAGAGGGAATTGTTTATTATTTAGGTTTGGGACACCTCACATTAAACTAATCAAAACCACAAACCAGCCCATGGTTTTTGCTTATGGTTTTTTTCAAAGGGGATTTGAAAAAATATTTTATAAGACCAAAGTCCTAACTTATTAAAATAATGGGGTTGCTTATGTGGAGGTGAGTCACACTCCCAAGGAAAAGAATTTAAAAGGACAAAATGTTTAATAAGTCTTGAAGGGTCCACTAAAGCTTTGTAAAACAAATAATACAAACCCAAAATCACATTATTTTAATGGTAAAACATATATTTTCCGAACATAAAGTTTATTTTATTTCATTACATCACTATTGGGTTGTTCTGATGTCATAAAACACATTATATATTTAAACGGTATTTAATTTTTACCCAAAAATTTGACTGTCTCAGAAAATTATGAAAAATTCACCATTGGATAATTTCAGCATCCTGATTCCAGAAATAATATTCATTTTATCTAAATAATTTTATAAATATTTTAATTTTCATTTTTAAAATAAAAACTGACATTTATCGAAAATTCATGGGTTTTGACAAAAATGGATTTCAAACCTTAATAAAAATTACAATTGCATTCACAAAATTATATGATCAATTATATTTAATAAAAAGTAATTTAATAATAATATTTTATTAAAATATTATTTAATTTAAAAATCCATTAATTCATCAAAATAGATTTCTTAGTTGAACATTAACTAAAAATACTATTTGTGATTAAAAAACTATTTATAAGATAACAATAATAAAATGAAAGTATATTCATTATTATATACAAAAATAATTTACATAACCATTATGCTGAGTTCTTGTTACATAACCCCTTATAACACCCGCATAATACCAAAGAGTAAGGTGTGCGATGGTGACAGACTCTTGGGGTGGCTCAGATAACCTTGCTCGGGTGATAATCTCTATCAACTTCCACTTCTCTCATAGGTGGTCCTGCTCGAGCTTAACATATTCAAGCTCGGCTTGGGATTGGTCAAGAGATAATTCCAAATACGCAACCTCCTTTCTGAGCTCTGACAAATGGGCTTCGTATGGGGCACGTCTACTGGATGAGGTCATCGCTTCCATTGTCTGAGTAAATTGGATTTGTTAAAGCCCTATATTTATACTAATCATGTGATCACTGTTCAATGGATATATTGGAAATGATCACAATTATTAATAGTATTTTAAAATCCAAAAACATAAAACCAAAGAATTTGACATTTTATATAAACATTTTACATAAAGAGACATTTAATTAGATCAAGAGGGATTTCCATTAATGAAAGTTTGGGTCATTAAAGGTCTCATGTATGCCATTAGTGTGGTTATATTAGAAATTATAATCCCTCATATTCAAGATTCCTAAAGACTTATAATAGTTATGGATGATTGGGTCATCTTCAGAATTTTTGTATATTTGGGTGTCAGTATAATAAGGAATCTCTATTTTATCTTAGATATCGGTGGTAATCTAACTGATCTTTTTTGAGGTACCTCTCTTTTTATCCCTCATCCTTTTAAGATCTCTTATTTTCTTGATTTGTGATTTTTTTCTTTTGGTTTATATGACTCTTTGTGCTACTTTGGATATACTTATGTTCATTTGGTGAGATTATAGATGGGATTCTAGGTTTATTTATTGGTTTTGAGTTCTCCTAGTTGAAGGGATGAGTAGTTATTTATGGTGTCTTCTCTAAGACTATTAGTTTCAATTTATCCACTAAATTAATTTCAAGCCTTATATGGTGTGGAGACCAATTATCGATCTCATTTATAATTGACCATCACTTTGAAACTTTTGTGCTTGTGTTCAGGATTTTTTTATAATGGATTTGGATATGTCCATGGATTTAGAGTTATATTTGTTTTTCTATATTCTCTTGGTTTCAGGTGAATTAGAGGTTATACCAATGGGTTGTTCATTACTCTTAGGTTGAATTACTTTCTTAATCATTATTTTTATTTGGTAACTTTATGGGGGGAATTTTTGCGGTTGGGAGAATTATCACACTCTGACCTTTATTCTTCTTCTTATTTTATGTATTTATTGGTTGATTTTTATGCTTTTCCTTGATTCTATAGTCTTTTTATTTTGAAATTTTTAGGAAGTTTAAGATATTTTTATATTGAATAGTTAGCACATGGTTGGTGTAATCCATGTGGTGACTAAGTGAATGGGTCTGTAGTTTTTATTAAGTGTTCACACAATTTTTCCAACCATGAGGCCAAACTGTATGGTGTCTCTCGATTTTGTCGAGTGAGGGGCACATGTTTTGGTAAACCTTTTGACCTACCCAAAACTTTTTTATTTCCCATTTTATCCCCTTTATTTTAATCCCTAAATCCTTCCTCCTCCCCATTCATGTGACCCATCCCGAGAGGAGCCCTAGGTGCGACCCCCTTCTTCTCCTTCGGATTGTTAGTCTCCCTATATTGATTCTTGGTGGTTCCTTTGAGTTTTGGATTACATTTCTATCTTCTCTTCCCTTCCTTATTGTTTCTTTCACTTTATATTATCGTGGGGTGGTGTTGGCCAAACTTTACATGGGTTTTGGTTATAATCCTATGTTTCCTTGGTTCCTAGTGTGTGTTGATTCCTCCTTGGGACCTTCTATCATTGTATTTGACCTAGGTAGGTGCCCCCATGTTGTTCTCTTATTCCTAGAATTCCATGTTATTATTGTATTTTATAAATCTTTTTCCTTAAAAATTAATTAAGGTGACTAATAAATTTCCTCAAATGGGTTGGTATTTAAAAGGATTTTCTCAAATTTTTATCGGTTTACATGGGAAAAGTTAAGGGTTTTGAGGAGTGATTTTTTGGGTATTTCACTTTTAATGGATTTTAATATGTGTTTAACTTTTTTCTTATGTTGTTTATTGATCATACATGTCTTTGTTGTTTGTATAATGGTTTAGTAATATTATTCCTTATTGATTTTATGATTTATTAAATTAGTGGTTTTAAAGTGGGGTTTTACCCTTGGGTTCAAAGATATTTTCAAATTCCAATTGACTCTAAAATTATATTTAAAAGATACTTTAATTTTTAGCTTCTAAAGTACAGTTTAAAGCCCTATTTGGTACCTTAAAAAATATTTTGTGAATGAAATTAGTTTTGAAGTGGATTTCAAAAGGAAATAAAAAACTAAAAATACTGTTTTAAACCCAAGTTCTAGTTGACACCTTATATAAAGGGTTTTCATAAATTGATCTACACATGTTATACAAGACCCCATGGAACCTGATGTTTTGTGATTTTTTCAAATTAATGTGACTATTTTTGTTGATTAAGTGAATTTAAGAAGGTATTTAGTGATAAGGGTGTGTGAGGGTTGGTTGATGTATGTTATTTCCATATTTTTATTTGTGGTTTATTATTGATTTTTGTTATATATGTCACACATCCTTCCCCACCATATATTACTAAAATCATGGAGATCATAAGTTTTTAATGAGAGTGTCACACCTTGAACCTATAATTTACTTATTATTTTTTTTAATTAATTATTATTAGTCTCGTTCTTGAATTATGAACTGAACTAGTTTTCATTTTTGAAATTTTGGAATTTTAGAATAAGTGTGGTTTCTCAAACAGGGTGGAAATTGTATGAATTCCTATATAATTTAATATAGCTAAAATTCATATTTGGTGTATGGTATGTTTGACCACGCATCATGCCCATGTATCCTACCCATGTGGGGTGTCCCATACCCTCCGGTAATAGGTTCACAGTTGGTGTATGATTTGTACAACCATGCGGATAAACTATTTTTAGTTCCTAGTGAATTGAAAATGTGAAAATAACCTTAAATAACCTCCCCATTTTTATTTGGGTTGTGCCCCAACCCCTCCCTTATCATGTTCACGTGACGCACCAGCCCAAGGAGAACACAGTCGTACCTCCACCCCACTTTTCCTTGTTGAATTTGGTTCCCTAAAACCAACTTCTATATACTTTATGATAACTTGTATTAATTTTTTTAATATTAATGAACTTATAATCACATCATGATTATTATTATGTGTGAAATAGTACGTGATAATTTCTTAAGAGTATCTTTTTCACTGAAAGGTCATAGTAGTTCCCTACTATGATGAGAACCTAGAAGTGTCATGAAATTATTCTTAAATATATGTTCTATAGCTGGATGAAATAATTTGAGGGACACAAGTGATATAGGATATTAGGGATGAAGACTCATAAGACTTGAGGCACCTTATCATGGTGTACACCCTTGGTAATTTCTAGTGTAGAAAATTATGAGAACGTGACCCGCCAGTATGAAATCTATATTTATATGTGTCATTGGATGTTCCTATATGAAGACATGTGTATTGGTACTTAGACTTTAATGGTATTATTAATGGATGTTATGAGTCACGTGCTTTGATTTATAAATTAAAAATCATGACGCCATATGTTCACAATGAAGTATGATACGTTGGGCATGTCACAAGTAATATTTCATTAATGAATAATGAGAGAAATGATTTTTCATTTCTATTTTTTAACAAAAGTTGATATCTCAATACCTTTGATGGAAATGATATATCCTAAATAAATCCATGGTCATGGTGTTTTGTAGGATTCAAACAAAGATAAATCGAACACATAGGTTGATAGTACCAGCATGCAAGCTGCTTGATTAAAGATTTCATGATAAAGTGATTATATTACACAATAAGAGTTCGTATGTGGTTTTATGTCATTATGACGTTAAATTATTTCTATATGGGTGCCTCGGAATATTTTGAGATTCCAACCTTGGAATTTGGGTTACTTCAACTAATACCACTAAGAAAGAAGCCTATAGGGCCACACACTAAGTGTATCTAGAACCTCAGTTAAATAATATTATTATTTATTATTTAAAAAATGGAATAAATACTATTCTCATGTGTGGTTTAATAATTATTCATGATTTATTGATGACATATATTCCATCACCGGTTATTCGAGAGAATATTTTGTGAGAATAATATTTAATTGATATTTATTTACTATTTAGTGAATATAATATTTATTTATTTATTATGAATAATGCAATGATATTTTTTTATTAAATAAATAGTCATTATTAAAGGCTTGATAAATATTGTGGAGGAATTATGGGATGAGTTTAATGGTTTAGTGAGAAATGATATATATTGAATATTATTTGAATAAATAATATTTAATATAATTCGCAATATTAGCGCATGTTAAGAAATAATTATAATATTATTATTATTATTGATATGGAGTTCCATAGGAATTAAGAAAAATAATAAGGGTGCATGTTCAATTATTATTTTTTAACCGTAGAGGTATATAAAACAAATTATATTATTCCATTAGGGTTTCTAATTTCAATTGTTTGTGTACAACGATATTTGGAGAGAATTCTCTCGAATCCCTAGAGAGCTCTGTCTCTAAGAATGCTCTCAAGAATAAATATCGGTCCCCCTATACCACCAATATCAAATATAGAGATATTGAAGAGAATATTTCTTTAATAAATTCTTAGGGTGATCAAAGGTGAATGATGTAAGTGTTAAGATCTATGATACTAGCACCTGGAGATTCATACAATGATGTTTAGAGGTTTGTGTAACACTTTTAGATCACCGCTGGAGAGAATCTGCTCTTGATTCCTACAATGTAAAAATGGTATAACATAAAGATATTTTAATATACATTAAAAAAGAAATAATTAATCGTAGGTTAATTATTTAATTGTTTAAATTAATTAAAAATAACATGTGATTTTCTTGTGTCTTGGTTCTGGTGTTCAATCGTCAATTATTCTTTGATTCATTTTCCTTGATCACAACATTAATCATTGTGTAAATCTCAGATTAATCATTGATTATGAAAAAAATATGAGTTGGGAATGTCACGTAAAATGCTTCTACTATGCCCGAAACTTTCAAGTGGTATCATAGAGGTCACATAATTATTTATAATTATTTAAATATCATTGATTTATTTATGCATTTATCATTAGTTTTCAAAACCAATTTAATTGTTCTTAATTTGAATCATGATATATACTCTTATTCTTATTATTTCTCGAAAATATAACCAAATCAATTAATTTTATGGACAAAATACATTTGAAGAACTCATCAGGTTGTGCCAAGGATTCTAGATGGATAACATAAGAGTACATTTTGTGTAGCTCAGTGGTACATGCCATATACCCATGTTCAATACACAAAAAATTAATTTGAAATCAATTTGATCCATGAACATTTATTACATGTAATGTGTATTTAAATATACCATGTGTTTACCAAATCATCTGAATCCATGGCTAGCTAAACTATACATCATGTAACATCCATACACGACATGTGGTCCATTATTCAAAGACATTCCATGTATTTATATACATGACCTACATGACTAGTGACCATGTAACTCACATACCACACACCATATAGCCCATGTATACACCATGTACTCAATTATTTTCTATGGAATAGTTACATGCTAAGTCCCTAGTCACGTGCCATAGATAAATGGTGATAAAAATACATGTCGTGTAGCGATATTGTACACACCATGTATATTATCAAATTATGCATAATTAAAATTAATTTATTATACTACTTAAACCTTACCAACATGTGATCCTTATGGTAATTAAGTTTATAGTAAAAACCATGTGATGGGTTATATATATATATATATATATATATATATATATATATATATATTAAATGTCTAATTAATTTCTATGTAATGTATGAAAATACGTATTGTGTATAAGTCCTAATAAAATCATTACTTTATACACATTGAAACATAACATGCTGTTTTAATACCATGTGTTCCCTGGGGTCATTAAGTTGATAGTAAACACCATGAAATTATGTGTTAAGATGTGTATTCCACATTTTGTATGAGTAAATGTATACAAATATAATACATGTTGGTTAGTTTAGATGGGTACTCACCGTGTTACCTCTAAGGTACATTTTTATACATGATTAATTTTGAATAAATGTATTTATTTTTTTAAAATTATGATGGATGCGAATCTCAAGAAAAAATTATATGAGAATTAAGATAAAATAATTGATTAATTAAATAATATAATTAATTCATTCAAGAAATATTTATCTTGAATAATAGTGATTATAATTGAATGTTATTTTATTAAATAAATAATTTGTTTCATGTATGTGGATGATCATGAGCATATAAGAGACTTTTATATTGATTGGTTTCCTTTTATTTTATTATTAAATTAAATTTATGGCTTTCATTTCATCCCTCCTCTCATTATGTAAGGGTATGTGAGCTCATGGTTTCTTTTATGAAAACCCCTGAACCAATCCTTTAGTTCCCCTTACCTGTGTGTAAGTAAAATCTTATGTAATAGATAGAACTCCCAATCTAGTGGAGGAAGTTCAATTTTGTAGCTAAGGAAAAACCAATCCAAGAGTTACATGGTTGTATGGGTGGAAAGCTACAAAATGAACCATAAAATGGCTCAAGGTGTTTTTCCCCTAGGTCACAGGTAATTTTATCATCTACAAGATAAACTAACCATTGGTAAAATCTCATGATCATACCACTTTATTATTTTATTTATTTCAAGTTTAATGGTTATTTCATTATGGATGTTTTTTCATGATCACATGAATTAATGAATTAATGATCATGAAATATAGAACTAAAATAAATTGGATTGTGCATAAATTTTATCTAAGATGTGGTTAATTAGTTAAGTAAATCTACTTAATATTAACAATCATGTAATAAAGATAAAATAATAAATTGATGAATAAAGATAAAATCCATTAATTATATATATTAAATTGGTATTACATTCCACTAATTAAGTTAAAATTGAATCATATTTCAAAGTTAATGACCGGCCAAATTTTGGGTGCTTTCAATTATTGGGGAATTTTAACTTGATACTTGGGATGAATTAACTTAGTTCACATCAAGGGTTGACTACCAAAGAAGTACTTGGTGTAATTAAGAGTCAAAGGTTGTGGAAATAAAATATAAGGATTTCAGTATTATGGAGTCCACTAAAAAAATCAAGGAAATGTGAATTAATGCAGTTGACATTTAGAATTCCTACTTAAAACCCTTAAGATTTATTAACTGTCCAAATTCGGGTTATGAGAAGGAGAATATGGTTCCTTTCCATTAAAATTTGAAAGCAATAGGATATTATGAATCTAATGGTGAGGGATATAGGGTTTTGATAAATAGTGGGATATTAATAAATATAATATTTATTTATTATCCACTCTTATCAAATAAAGTACTAAAATTCTACTCATATTAATTATATAAATAAAAATAAATATGAATTCAAACATATCATTGTGATCCATACTTGATAAGGATAACCTTATCACTAACACAAATTTCAAAGAGTATCAAAGGTGCTTACACATTATCCTATTCCATGAAAGAAAATTGTATATGCTGGAAGAACCTATTCCTAAATACCCTAGTAAAGAGGCTAGTGAGGAAGAGATGTCTCTCTATGAGAAACATTTTAACGATGTCGTAGATGTTATGTGTTTTTTTTTCTATCATCCATGACCAATGATCTTATAAAGAAACATGAGGACATGGATTAATATAGCATGATGTCTCACCTTTGTTATGTATATCAAGAGAAGGAAAGACAAGATAGATGCAAGATCTACAATGCTCTATTTGTAACTAATTTTGGAGAGTCATGGCCAATTCGACCTCATGTAGTCAAACTTATTAGATACATTGAACTCTAAGAAATATTAGGGATTAAATTCTCAAATTAGTTTCACATGGATCTCATAATTTCCTCACTTCCCAAGACCTTCTCTAGTTTTATTGTTAATTATAACATGATCAATAATGAGAAGAGTCTTTTAAAACTTCTTACTCTGATTCTCCAAGTGGACAATGGAATGAGGTGTGACAAACCCACAGTCTTTATGATGAATAAGAAAAGTAAGAACAAGGTAAAGGGGTATAAGACTCATAAAAATTATAAATATCCGGAGAACCATCATTCCAAGAAGAGAAAGATCCAGAGGCAAAGAAAGGAAAAGAAAGTAGTATGTTTTTTATGTAGAAAACAAGGCCACTAGAAGAGGAACTGAACCCAAAAGCAAGAGGAAGCTAAAGATGTATTTGTTATCAGTTCTAATCTTTCAATGTCTACACATAGGGAATTAGATATATCTTATGGGGATCACATTGGTATTCAAATGTAGGAACCAAGTAGATTCCAAAATATTTCTAGAAGAGAGGTGGATTTGTGAGCTTCCAATGATGCAAGGATGGCTGCTCTAGCCATTGGAGACTACCACCTTTCATTTACAATAGTAATGATACTAGTTTTAAGATATTTTTATTATATACTAACCATTACCAAGAACATGTTTTATGTATCCTCCCTAGATACATATGGTTTTATTTTCAAATTTGAAAATAATTTTTTTTATAAAGATGATATATTTTATGGTATGGAACATTTAAATAATGGTATTTATATATTAAATTATGAAAACAAATTATTGAAAACTAATAAAAAAATTATGAGTGCATGAATTATATAACACCTAACTATGGCATCACCATATTGTTCATTTAAACAAGAATTGTTTGACAAAGATTTATCAAGATAGCTATTTATACTCTTTTAAGATAAAAACACTTGAAAGATTTCATGCTTATTTACAAGGAAAAATGAACAAACCACTATTTAGTGGATATAGTGAAAGGGACATAGAGATTCTAGTATTGGTACACACTGATGTGTGTGGACTATTTAAAGTAGAATCTAGAGGTGGGTATTCTTATTTTATAATTTTTACTGATAACTTGAGGAGATATTATCATGTTTATAGGTTTTGGGCAAAGAAGAAGTGTGCGATGAGTTGTGCCCAAATTTTCTTTTTTCATGATCGATGATTAATTAAATATTTTATATAATGTTGAACCTCAAGATCAAAAGGATTAAATAAAAGAATATAGACAGGGGATAAAACACCAGAACCAGGGAGAGGATCATTACATATTATTTATAACCAATTTAATTAATTATAGAATTACCTTGTTGGAATTATTTCTTTTTTGATGGATCTATCAATATATATGTATTTTAATGTCATTGCATTGTAGGAATCAGGAGAAGATTCCCTCTATTGGTGATCCACACATGTTTTATAAATCTCTGAATGTCGCAATAGGTATATCTATGTGCTGACATAATAGATCCTATTACTTGCATTATCCTCCTTTGATATCCATGAGAACTACTTCCAAATAATTCTCCTTTATCTATCTAGACTTGATAGTGGGAGGTGGAGGAAGATCACTCTTTGTTATTAGGAGAGTTCTTGTAGAAGGGATCTCTCTAGGTCTTGAGAGGATTCTCCAAATATGTTATGCACAACCAAAAAAATGAATTGACTTGCTTAGAAAATGATATGATTGGGTTTATATATCGATAGGGTTAAAATAAAATAATTTCCCAAGTTCCCATTATTATTTATTTAATCCTTACGAAACCCCTTGTAAAATAATAATATTATTATTTCTCAACATGCGCTTAACTTGTGAATTAAATTAAATATTATTTAATTCTAATAATATTAAATATTTCTTATTTCTTATCAGACCATTAAACTCGGTCTGGAATTCCTTCATAATATATATCAGGTTTTGCATAATAACTATTTATTTTTTAAATAAATATCACTGCATTATTCTCTAATAAATAAATAAATATTATATTCACTAAATAGAAAAATAAATATTTATTAAATATTCTGCCCACATTATATTCTATTGAATAACATGTGATGGAATATATGAGATGAATAAAACATTAATAATTATTAAACCACTTGTGGGAATAATATTTATTCAACTTGTTAAAAAATAAATAATAATATACTATTTAACTGAGATTCTGGATACACTTAGTGTGTGATCCTCTAGGCCTCTTTCTCAATGGCATTAGGCAAAGCAGCTTAAAGTTCAAGTTTAGCATCTAGCAATACACCAAGGCACCCATATAGAAAGAATTTAATTTCTCAATGACATAATACCTCATACCGACGCTTACTGTGTAATATAATCCCTTTCTCGTGATATCTCTAATCAAGTGGTTTGCATGCTGGTGTTATAAACCTATGCGCTTGTTGCCACTTTCTTTGACTTCCTAGAAATTAAACTTGCCTATAGAAAACCATGTCCATGGATTTATTTAGGATATATAATTTCCATTAAAGTTCCTAAGATATCAAATTCTGTAAAAGAATATAAGGGGGAAATCCTTTCTTGTGTTATTCATTAATGCAATATTACTTTTGATGCACCCAATGTATCTTACCTCGCCATGAACATCTGTCATCATGATTTTTATCAATACATAAAAGTATGTGACTTATAATAATCATTAATAATAATATTAAATTATAAGGATCAATACACACTTATGAATATAGGAACATCCAAGGACACATATAAATGTGGATTTCCTACTAACGGATCTCGTTCTCATAATATCCTACACTGGATGTTACCAAGGGTGTACACCATGAGAAGGTGCCTCAAAGTATTATGAGTCTCCTCCCTTGAAATCCTATATCATTTGTGTCCCTAAAATGATATCATCTGTCTATAGAACATATATTTAAGAATAATTTCATAGCACTTCTAGGTTCACATCATAACGGGAAACTACTATGAACTTTTAGCACAATAGCTACTCTTAGGACATTATCACATACTGTGTTTCATAGAATAATAATCATGATATGATAAGGAGTTTATTAATATTCAATAACCATGGATACAAGTTATTGTAAAGTAAAAAAAAAAATTGGTTTTAAGGCACTAACTCTAACAGACTCCTAATTTCACTAGATCCAAATACTAATAATCTTCATTCTGCTAGCTCTCACATGATACTCATGCTTCTGCTGAGATAGGAATTTAGTCAAGGGGTCTACTACGTTATATTATGTGGGTAATCTTCTTACTACAGCTTCACCCCTATGATAAAAATCCATCAAGAGGTGATATTTTTGGAGTATATTCTTTGTCCAATAGTGTGACCTTGGCTCTTTTTCAAGAGCCGCCACTATAGTATTATCAGAATACAATGTGATAGGTTTATTACTACTAGGTCACATCAAGATACTAGAAAAATTTTTGTATCTAAATGGATTACTTGGATGCATCAGAATCCAAAATATACTCGAACTCCACTGTAGAATTAGTGAAAACTAGTTTCTTTGAACTCTTCCAGCTCATAGCTCCTTCGTTGAGACAGAAAAAATATATTGACTGCAAATTCAAATAATTTTAATATATATGAAAACTAGTATTAGTATAACCCATAATGACCATCTATTCATCTACTCCATACACCAAGAACATATCCTTAGTTTTTCTCAGATACTTAAAGATAGCCTTAACAGTAGGCCAATGTTTTTCTCCTAGATATTCTTGATATCTACCTATCATAATCAATGCATAGGAAACATAAAGTCTAGTACAAAACATGGCTTACATGATTGATCATATCGCTGAATCGTATGGGATATTACTCATTCTCTCTTTCTCATGTTGTGTCTGGGGAAACATCTTATTAGAAAGATGTAAACCATGTGACACTAGAACCAATACCCTCTTGGATTGTTTCATACTAAATCACTTTATTATCTAGTGAACATATGTACTTTGACTTAGTCCAATAATCCTCTTGGATCTATCATGAATGATTTTGATCCCTAGAATATAGGCTTTTTTACCTAAGTCCTTCATAAAGAAACACTTGTTTAACCATTCCTTAATAGACTATAATACTGGTATGTCATTTCTAATAAGTAATATGTCACCAACATATATTACTAGGATAAATACTAAATTCACACTAAACCTCTTATAAATACATGGATCACATTCATTCTTAATTAAACCAAATTCTTTTATGGATTTATCAAATAAAATGTTCCATGACCTGGATGTTTGCTTTAATCCATAAATGGGTCTCTAAAACTTGAAAATCCTTTTGGCATCACCTAGACTCACAAACCATTCTAGTTGTGTCATATAAACATCTTCTTTGAGGTTCCCATTAAGGAATGTAGTTTTGAAATCCATCTTCCAAATCTCATAGTCATGGTAAGCTGCTATATAAAATATAATTCTGATAGATTTAAACATGTAAACTAGTGAAAAGGTTTCATCATAGTCAATTATTTGATGTTTTTTAAACCCTTTAGCCACTATCCTTACTTTATAGGTATTTACTTTACCTTACATGTCCATTTTTCTCTTGAATACTCATTTTCACCCAATGGGATTTGAATCATCTAGCACATCGACAAGAACCCAAACTTGGTTATGATACATGGAATACATTTCATAATTCATGTATTATTTCCATCTTACAGATATTGAGCTCTATACTGCCTCTTTATAAGAGATAGGTTCATCATTTTCAACTAATAATGAGTCACCATCTTCAGTGACTAGAAAACCATATCTCTCTGGTTCTCTTACCTCTCTTTTTCTCCTACACAGTACTTGTGTTTCAAGAACTACTTCTTCCATAGGGACCTGTGTAATTTTTTCCTGTACCAAATCTTGCATATATTGAGTATCAACTTTATCAAATTGAATATTTCTCCCACTATCCTTTTTTAGGATGTTCTCCCTCTCAATAAAGACGGCTTTCCTGGTGATATTCACTTTCTTGTCTGAGGGGTTGTATAAGTAGTATCCATTTGTTTCATTAAGATACCCTATAAAGATACACTTAGTGCCCTGGGGTTCTAGTTTATTGCTAGATAAGGCCTTAACAAATTATTCTAAACCCCATACATGTGTATGTGACAAAACAGGTTTCTTTACACTCCATAACTCAAAGTTAATTCCATTTTCTGCTTTATTTGGTACTTAGTTTAATGTGTATGTTTTAGTTTTAATGTATATCCCCAAAAGTATAATTGAATATCTTCATTACTCATTATTGACCTTACCATGTATAAAAATGTACGGTTACTCCTTCCACTAACACCATTACACTATTGTGTGCAAGGTGGAGTGATTTGAGATAGAATCCCAAATTCCCATATAAATTCAATAAACTCTTGGTTAAGATATTCACCACCTCGATCTGATCAAAGCTTCTTTATCTTCTTACCAAGTTTATTCTCTACTTCATTCTTGAATTCCTTGAATTTATCAAAGGACTCGGACTTATACCTCATCAAGTAGACGTATCCATATCTACTCAAGTCATCAGTAAAAGTTATTAAGTAACAATATCCCCCTCTAGATTTTACTAGAAATGGTTCACATATATCAGTGTGTACTAATCCTAGAAGCTCTATGTTCCTTTCACCCTATCCACCAAATGGTGGTTTGGTCATTTTTCCTTGTAAATAATTATGACATCTTTCAAGTGGTTTTATCTTAGAAGAGTTGAAATAACCATCTTAATAGAGCTTGGTTAAAATATTATTGTTTACGTGACCAAGAAGGTGATGCCAAAGTTGGGTGTTATATGAGTCGTGTGAACATGATTCATTATCAATTGTCAATACTTGGTTTTCATAATTTAATACATAAATATCGTTATTTAAATGTGCCATAACAAAACATATCTTATCCTTATAAAATAAATAACTTTTATTTCCAAACTTGAAAATAAACCCATCTTGATCTAAGCATGATACAAAAATTATTTTCTAGTTAATCGTCAGTATATAATAACAATATTTTAAAAAAATCACATTTGAAATGAAAGGTGGTGATCACCAATAGCTATAGTATCCATAATTGTACCATTAGAATTTCTCAGATCCACCTCTCATCTAGAAATCTTATAGAATCTATTGGGTTCATAAATTTGGATACAGATGTGAGCTCCACAAGTTGTATCTAATAACTAATGTGTTGATATTGAAAGATTACACTCAATAATGAATGCACCTTTAGCTTTCCCTTACTTCTGGGTGAATTTCCTCTTCCAATGGCCTATCTTGCCACATGAAAAACACACTACCTCTTTTTCCTTTCCCTACCTTTAGATCTTATTCTTCTTAAAAGGATAATTCTCAGAATCTTTAGACTTGTTATGAGTCTTGGGCCCCTTCACCTTTTTCTTCCTTTTTTTATTCGCCATATAGACTATGGGTTTATCATGTACCATGTCGTTATCTACTTAGTGAATCAAAGTAATAAGTTCTTAATGACACTTCTCATTATTTATGATATTTTAATTAATAATAAAACTGGTGAAGGTCTTGGGAAGTGATGAAAGTATGATATCTATATGCAACTCATCAGGTAAATTATTCCCTAAGATTTATAAGCATTCAATATAGCTAATAAGATTGAATACATGATGCCCATATAGCATAGAATCTCCAATATTAATTGTAAATAATGTATTATATATCTCTTACCTCTCTTATCTTTCCTTCTATTGATAGAGATCCTGAAGGTGAGACATCATGCTATAAGCATCCATGCCCTCATATTTCTTCAAAATCTCATTGGATATGGATGATGGAATGAAACATTGAATTTCTATAGAATCGTTCAAATTTTTCTCATAGAGTGATAACTCTTCATCACTTTCCTCATTACCATGCACATTAGGAATGGGTTCTTCCAGCACATACAATTTTCTTTTCATGGTTAAGGATAACACATAAGCACCTTTTCCACTCTTGGAAATTTATACCAGTGATAAGGTTATCCTTCTCAAGTATGAATCACATTGATATGTTTGAAGTCATTATAATGTTGTTTTGAAAAAATAATATGATCATAATTTTAGTACTTTATCTGATAAAATTTAGACAAATAAATAAATATTATATTTACTAATCTCCCACTATTTTATCGAACCCCAATATCACTCACCATTGGATTTGGAATATCTTGTTGTTTGGAAATTATAGTAGCAAGGATCTATATTATCATTATTATTCCCCCAACTTTGATTGGTCAAGAAACTTTAATGGTTTTAGGTAGTCATTACAAATGCCAACTGCATTAACTCATAGTTCCTTGATCTGCTGAGTGGACTACCCAATCCTAAAATCCTTAAATTGAATTTTCTAAACCTTTTCCTCTTAGTTACACAAAGTAATATTTTGGTAGTCAACCCTTGATGTGAACTAAGTTAAGTCATCCCAAAACTTCAAGTTATAATTCTCTAATAATTGAAATCACCCCAACTTTGGTTGGTCAAGCACCTTGAACTATGGTTCAATTTTAACTGAAGTATTGGATGTCTATATCAACATAATATATATAATTAAGGGATTTTATCCTTTTATGTGTAAATTGAAATTTATTATCTTTATTAAATTCTTGTTAATATTAAGTGTATTTAATTAAGTGATTAACCGTGTCATATATAATATTTACGCATAATCCAATTTATTTTAGTTCTATCTTGCATGCTCATTAATTTCATTAATTCATGTGATCACAACAAAACATATATAATTAAATATGAAACTTGATAGAAATAAAATAATAAAGTGGTATGATCTTGATCTTTTATTAATGGTGAGTTTATCTAGTAGATGATAAACTAACTATTGACCTAGGGGGAAAACACCTTGAACCAGTTAAGGTTTGTATTATAGATCTCCACCTATTCATCTATGTATCTCTCTTGGATTTTTTTTACCTTAGCTCCAAACTTGAACCACATCCACTAGCTTGGAAGCTCTATCCATTACATATTCTTTTACTCACACGTAGGTGAGGGAAACAAGGGGTTTACATAAAAAAAACATGGGCACACAGACCCTTACATAGTAATAGGATAGAAGGAACATGGGCCAATAATTTAATTTAACAATTAATTAAATTAAACCAATCACATACAAAGGTTTGGTTTATGCTCATGATCATCCACATGCATGCAACAAATTACTCATTTAATAAAACTAGCATTCAATTCTTAATAATTCTTATTTAAGATAAATTTTGCTTGAATAAATTAATTATATTCTTTAATTAATCAATTATTTTATCTTAGTTATCATCCAAATTTCCTTGAGATTCTCATACATCATAATTTAAACAAATTAAATAGGTTTATTTATAATTAACTATGTACATAAATGTACCTTAGAGGCAACACAGTGAATACACATTTGAATCTACCCAATATGTATTATACTCGTATATAGTTTACTCTTGTGACATATATCATACATAAATTATCACATAATTTCATGAAGTGTGGTATTAACTTAATTATTACATGAATTGGATGATTTTTCTATAACGTGTCATGCATTAATACATGTAGAGTAATATTTTTCATATGACCCACACATGATATGTAGATCTAAACATTATGCAGAAGTTAATTAAATGTTTATATATATATATATATATATTAAAACCCATCAAATGGCGTGTCTTATGAACTTAATGACCACGTGTAAGCACATGTCGATAAGGTTTACACAGTATGATGAATTAATTTTAATTATGCGTAATTTGGTGTAAGTACATGGCATGTATAGGCAAGTTCCACGGTGTGTACATCTATCACTGTCTATCCAAGGCACATTCCTAGGTACTTAGCATGCAAATTGTTCCTTAAAAAATGGAGTACATGATGTGTAAAATGGGATACATAGTGTGTGGTCTCTAAATTACATGGTCACCAGTCAGGTTGGTCATGTACAAAAATACACTACCTATCTATGACTTAAAGGACTGCACACCATGTACATGAGCTACATGGCATGTACTCCAGCTGAATGTGCGCCAGGTTGGCCCGGTCAACATATTGTTTAAGAAATAAATTCACCATGCGTCATCAATTCACACAGTTTTAATTAATTATAAATTAATTTCTGATGCATTGAACACAAGTACACGATGTGTAACTCCATTTACACGGTGTGTACTCCTATGTTATCTATCTATAATCCTCAACACCTCTGAATGAGTTCTTTAATTTTACTTCATTAACAAAATTAATTATTTTGATTAAATCTATAATAAATGAATGAGGAATAAGAAGATCTCACAATTTGGATTAAAAGAATGATTAAATTTTAATTGAAAACTAAATGAAAATGTGTAAATCAATTAACTTTCTTTAAATAATTATAAATAATTATGTGACTTCTCTAATACCACTTGTAGGTTCCAAGCACAGCAGAAGAGTGTGATGGGTAATTCCCGACTTTTCTTTTGTTCATTATCGATGATTCATTTGAGATTTAACACAATATTAAACATCATGATCAATAAAATTAAATCAAATAATATAGACAAGGGATAAAACTTCATAACTAGAGTGATTATCATTACATATTATTTATAATCAATTTGATTAATTAAATAATTACCTTATTGGAATTCTTTCTTTATTGATGGATCTTTCAATAGATTTGAGTTGTATCATCATTACGTTGTAGGAATCAAGGATAGATTCCCTCTAGTAGTGATCCACACATGTTCCACAAATATCTAAATGTCACCATAGGGATCTCTCGGTGCTAGCATGGAAGATCCTATTTCTTTCGTCCTTCGCCTTTCATTACCATGAGAACCGCTTCTAAATCATTCTCATTGATCTCTCTAGACTTAAGAGTGGGAGGTGTGGGAAGATCTCACCCATTATTGGGAGCATTCTTGGAGAATGTAACTCTCTAGGGCTCGAGATGATTATCCAAATTTGTTGTGCATAACCAAATAAATGAATTGGATCACTTAGAAAATGATAAAATTGGGTTTATATATCGCTATGGTTAAAATAAAATAATTTTACAAGTACCCTTTATTATTTATTTAATCCTAATGGAACCCCATTTCAAATAATAATATCATTATTTCTTGACATGCGCTTAACTTTTGAATTAAATTAAATATTATTTAATTCAAAAAATATTCAATATTTATTATCACTCACCGGACCATTAAAATCGGTCTTCTATTCCTCCAAAATATTTATCAGTCCTTGAATAATGAATATTTATTTATTAAATAAATATCACTATATTATTCTTCAATAAATAAATAAATATTATATTCACTAAATAGTAAATAAATATTTATTAAATATTGTAATCACATTATATTCTCTCAAATAACTCCTAGAAGAATATATGTGATCAATAAAACATGAATAATTATTAAACCATGTGCAGAAATAATATTTATTCAACTTGTTAAATAATAAATAAAAATATATTATTTAATTGAGACTCTGGATACACTTAGTGTGTGAACCTCTAGGCCTCTTTCTCAGTGGTATTAGGTGAAGTATCCTAAAGTACAAGGTTAGCATCTAGAAATATTCCAAGGCACCCATATATAAATAATTTAATGCCGCAATGACATAATACCACATATGGATGATTACTATGTAATATAATCTCTTTATCATGATATATCTAATCAAGTAGGTTGCATATTGATGTTGTCAACCTATGTGCTTGATGTCTCTTTATTTGACTTCCTTAAAATTGAACTTTACTATAGAACACCATGTCCATAGATTATTTTAGGTTATATCATTTCTAAAAAAGGGATAGAGATATCAACTTATGTTAAAGAACATAAGGGAAAAATCATTTCTCGCATTATTCATTAATGCAATATTACTCGTGATACGCCCAATGTATCATACCTCACCGCGAACATCTGTCATCACAGTTTTCATCAATACATAAGAGTATCTGACTTATAATAATAATTAATAATAATCTTAAAGTGTAAGGATAAATTCACACTTCTATAGATAAGAACATCCAATGACACATATAAATGTGGATTTCCTACTAATAAGTCATATTCTCATAATATCCTACACTGGATATTACCAAGGGCGTACACCATGAGAAGGTTCCTCAAAGTACTATGAGTCTCCAACCCTAATAACATGTATCATTTGTGTCCCTCAAATTAAATCATCTGGATATAAAACATATATTTGAGAATATTGTCATATCACTTCAAAGTTCTCATCATAGCAGGGAACTTCCATGGCCTTTTAGCGCAACAACTAATCTTAAAAAATTATCACATACCATGTTGCACAGAAAAACAATCATGATGTGATAAAGAGTTTATTAATATTCAATAACCATGAATACAAGTTATCATAAATTACATAGAAGTTGATTTTAGGGAACTAACTCCAAAAATGTTTACTTGATGGGGTATAAGTATAATTCTTTTGATAAATTAAAATAATTCAAGAATAAAGTATAGAGTCAACTTGGAAAGAAGGTAAAAAAGATTCTATAAGATAAAGGTGGTGAATATCTTAACCAAGATCTTATCAACTTTATATAGGATTTTGGGATTATATCTTAACTTACTTCACCTTACACACCACAGTGGAATGGTGTTAGTGAAAGGAGAAATTATACCTTGCTAGACATGGTAAGGTCAGTGTTGCATCATGCAGATCTTACATTATAATTTTGGGGGTATTAATTACAAATTGTGGCATACACACTAAACTGAGTACCAACTTAAGTGGAAAATGGAATTAACTTCGAGTTATGGAGTGGAATGAATCATGTTATATCACATACATGTGTATGGGGTTATGAGGAATTTGTTAAGGCCTTATCAGGAAACAAACTAGAACCCTAGGGAACATAGTGTATCTTTATGGGGTATCCTAAAGAAAAAAAGGGATACTATTTATACAACCTCTCAAATAATAGATTGATTATCACCAAAAAAGCCATATTTCTTGATAGGGAGAACATTCTCAATAAGGATAGTGGGAGAAATATTGATTTCAATGAATTTTATGCTCAATATACACAAGATTTAGTACACGAAAATATTCCATAGGCCCCCATGAAATAAGTTGTTACTAAAACACAAGTACTGCATAGAATCACTAGATAGTTAAGACAACCATAGAGATATGGTTTTCTAATCACCAAATATGGTGACTTGTAATTGGTTGATAATAATGAACTTATCTCCTACAAATAGGTAGTATAGAGCTCAGAAGTTACAAGATGGAAAGATTCCATGAATTCTGAAATGGATTTTATGTATCAGAACCAAGTTTGGGTTATGGTCGATCCTCTAGTTTATGCAAAGCCTATTGGTTAAAAAAGGGTATTCATGATAAAATTATACATGGAAGGTAGAGTTAGTACCTATAAAGCAAGGATATCATCCAAAGAGTTTAAACAAAATCAAGGAATTGACTATGATGAAACCTTTTCACTAGTTTCCATGTTTAAATCCATCATAATTATACTTGATATAGTAGCTTACTATGACTATGAAATTTAGCATATGGATGTCAAAACAACTTTATTTAATGGGAAACTTCAGAAATATGTCTACATGACATAACAATAAGGGTTTATAACTCCAATTGGTGTCAAAAGGATATGTAAGTTGCATAGATCCATTTATGGATTGAAGAAAACATTCAATTCATGGAACATTTGATTTGATGATGCTATAAAATATTTTGGTTTCATTAATAATGAATGTGATCCATGTGTTTATAAGAATTTTAGTAAGAATATAGTTATTATCCAAGTAGTATATGTTGATGACATATTACTTATTGGAAATAAAATATCATTATTACAGTCTGTTAAATATTGGTTAGAAAAGTGTTTATCCATAAAGGAATTAGGTGAAGTATCCTAAATTATATGGATCAAGATCATTCATGATAAATATAAGAAGATTCTTGTACTAAGTAAAGGTACATACATTGACCAGATACTAAAGATATTCGCTATGGAATAATCCAAGAGGGGATTAGTTACAGGGTCACATGGTATACATCTTTCTAAGAAAATGTTTCCTCAGACATAACAGAAGAAAGATGTAATTAGTAAGATCTCATATGCTTTAGCACTAAGATCAACCATGTATTCCATGTTATGTACTAGAATTGATGTTTCATATGCATTGATCATGGTATAAAAATATAAATTTGATCCATGAGAACAACATTGGTCCGTTGTTAAGGCCATCTTTAAATATCTAATAAGAACTAAGAATATATTCTTGGTGTATGGAGGATATGAGGATCTAGTCATCATGGGTTATATCGATTCTATTTTTCAAACATATTAGAATGATCTGAAGTTATATTCAGGATATATTTTTTGTATTGACTAAGGATCTGTGAGATGTATGAGTTTAAAGCAGCCAGTTGTCACTGATTCTATAGTAGATTCTGAATATATATCATCTCTTTGATGCATAAAAAGAATCCATTTGGATATAGATTTTTTTCTAGGAGCTTTATGTGGTGAATAGAATTAAATACCCTATCACAATTTATTGGGATAATAATGTAGTGGTGGATCTTGCAAAATATCCAAGGTCATGCCAATGGGCAAAGAATATACTCCAAAAGTATCACCTATTAGTGAATTTTTCTCAAAATTGGTGAAGTATAAGTAAGAAAACTTTCCAAAGAAGAAAACATTGTGGACCCCTTGAATAAAGGATTATCTCAACGGAAACATGAGTATTATGTGAGAGCTAGTGGACTGAAGGTTGTTAGCAGTAAGATCTAGTGCAAGTGGGAGTCTATTGAAGTTGTTGAACTAGAACCAACTTATGTGTACATTATGATAACCTGTATTAATTTTTTTTAATATTAATGAAATACTTATCACATCATGATTATTATTTTATATGATATAGTGTGTGATAATGTCTTAAGATTAGCCGTCACACTAAAAGTTCATAGCAGTTATCCGCTATAATGAGAACCTATATTTTTCATGAAGGTATTCTTAAATATATATTCTATATCTTGATAAAATAATTTTAGGGACACAAATGATATAGGATATTAGGGGTGGATACTCATAGAAATTTGAGGTGCCTTATTATAGTGTACAACCATAGTAATTTCTAGTGTAGGAAATTATGGGAACGAGACCCACCAGTAGGAAATCCAAATTTATATGTGTCATTGGATGTTATTATATACAGATGTGTGTACTATTCCTTATAATTTAAGATTATTATTAATGGATTTTATGAGTCACGTACTTTTATGTATTTATGAAAAATTTGATGACATATGTTTGTGATGAAGTAGGATACATTGGGTGCATCGTGAGTAATATTTCAATAATGAATAATGCAAGAAAAAAATTATCACTTATATTATTCAACAAAAGTTGATATCTTAGGCCATTTAATGAAAATGATATATCCTAAATAAATCCATGGCCATGGTGTTCTGTAGGTAAGTTCAATTTTCAAAAAGTCAAATAAAGAGACATCGAGAACATAGGTTTATGGCACCAACATGCAACCTTCTTGATTAGTGATATCATGATAAAGGGATTATATTATACAGTAAGAATCTGTATGTGGTTTTATGTCATTGTGATGTTGACTTCTTTCACTATGGGTGTCTTGGAATGTTACTAGATGTTATCCTTGGACTTTGGGCTGCTTTGCCTAATGCTACTAAAAAAGAGGCCTAGAGGGTTATACACTGAGTGTATCTATAATATAAATTAAATATTATTATTATTTATTATTTAACAAGTTAAATAAATATACATGTGGTTTAATAATTATTTATGTTTTCTTGATTGCATATGTTTTGTCACTAGTTATTCAAGAGAATATTTTGTGAGTAGAATATTTAATAAATATTTATTTTCTATTTAGTAAATATAATATTAATCTATTTATTAGTGAATAATGTAGTGATATTTATTTATTAAATAAATAGTAATTATTCAAGGTTTGATAAATATTTTTAAGGAATGATAGAATGATTATAATGGTCCGACAATAAATAATATATATTAAATATTATTTGAATAAATAAAATTTAATTTACTTCATGAGTTTAGTGCATGTCAAGAAATAATAATATTATTATTATTATTAATATTGGATTATGAAAGAATTAAGAAAAATAATAAGGGAACATATGTGATTATTATTTTTTAAACCTAGTGATATATAAACTCATTTATATTATTTATTTAGGGTTGAAATTTTCCTTTGGTTGTGAACAATGACATCCAGAGAGAATTCTCTCGAAGGCCTAGAGAGCTCCCTCTCTAAGAACACTCTCAAGAATGGAGATGTATCCTCCACCACCACCACTCTTAAGTCTATATAGATCAAATAGAATCTTTCTTCAAGTGATTATTGGGGGGACTAAAGGCGAATGATACAAGAATCAGGATCTACTACGCTATCACCCAGAGATTCCTACGACGATGTTCGGAGGTTCATGGAACATGTGTGGATCACCACTAGAGGGATTCTACTCTTGATTCTTACAATGCAATTATGGTATGACATGGAGACATTTTTAGATCCATAAATGAAAAAATAATTAATTATAAGGTAATTATTTAATTTTTTAAATTAATTATAAATAATATGTGATGATCATGCGTCTTGGTTATGGAATTCAATGAAAAATTATTATTTGATTCATTTTTTTATCAAGTCATTCATCATCATGTAAATTTAGTATTAATCATTAATTATAACAAAAATACGAGTTGGTAATATCCCATCTGACACTTCCTTTATTCTTAGAACCTTCACTCATCTCTATCTTGTGATGATTTTCTAAGGGTTTCTTTATGATTCCAGTTCAGATCATTAAGGTAAGGACTCCTCCTCTTTCCTTCTCCTTATTTTACTTCTTTATTATTCTCTCTAACACCTTACTCCATCCTTGGTTAAACTATAACTAGTTTAGTGGGGGTTTTTTTGTCAATTTTTAGTGTCTAGGTTTTTTGTGGTTTGATTTAAGGCTCATTATAGTTATTTTCATCAAAGGTGATGAGTTCTTATCGATTTAAGGTGGGATTCCCCATATTTTAGTTTTTAAATTCTGTAACCTTTGTTACTTTCCCTTTTTACTCATGTTTTAGATGATTATTAATAATATTAAATGTTTCTATAAATACTTTTGAAAATGAAACCAAGTTTTACTTGGTTTCATTTGAATGCAATGTGATTTCTATTTTAAAGTTTGTGTTTTAAATTTATTTTACAACTACCTTGCACATAGAATGTAAAATAAAATGCCTAAATGGGATTTTCTGGTGTTTTTAGGTATTTTAAAATGTGTTTGGGATTTCAAAGTGTATTTTTAATTGGTTCTTAATTTTTGTATGGAATTTCAAGTAATACTTGAAATTATAAGGAATTATAAAAATAATTAATTTTTTTTAATAAATGTGCCAGAGTAAATGCATTTGTTTTCTATGCTCATATAAACATGTATGAACATGTGTGTGTGTGTAAAAATTCACATAAGAATATGTGAATTTATTCACTGAGAGAAATATATATATATATATATATATATATATTCATATGAGAGTAAATATGTAGTAAACTTTAGGGTTTTAAATGTGATACTAATGATAGATTTTCAAATGGGTTTTAAAGGATTCATAAAATAAATTATAAGGATCGGTTGGCACCTTTATAATAAACTTTTAATCCTTTGACTGATTTTGAATGTAATATTATTGGGTGTTGATTGTAATTCTCTTTTTAAATAGTTTTAATGTTTGAATTGGATCCACCCTTGGTTGTTTAGTGATTTCACATGGTTATGGTATTTTTAAAACTACTTAGTGATGTTTTAATTATTTTTTATGGTTATTTTATTCAAACCTCATGGGAATTCATAGATTCTTGGGTAGGTTAACTTATATGGGATGGGTTCCCTTTCCACTAATTATGCTAGTGAAGTATATGTGTGCATCTCCCCTTTCACTGGTCATTGATTTGTTACTATTTCAACTAATTTAGGTTCCCCCTAATTAGTGATATGTTCCTCAGTTGGCTCTATCCCTTAGTGACCCTAGGGTGTTTCTACCATGATGATCATTTTAAATTATCACTTATCTTACTTTATAATGCCTATGATTTATATCCCCTTTATTCTATCTTGATCTTTATTCCTCTTGAGTAAAATGATTTTATAAAGTGTATTGGAAAGAATATTTTTATAGTGATTTAAAACTAGTTTTCAAATGGGTTTTTTAAGTAAAGGAGGCTTCAGTATAGAAATACTTTCAGAGTGATTATTTTAATTTAAATAAAATAATAAGTAAAGTTTATAAAATTATATTTTCTTTTATGTTATTATATAATAAAAACATATTTTTAATATTGTATTTAAAACTATTACAAAAAATATCTTTCATTTAAAGAATTTACTTAGTTTGTGTCTTATTTGGCATACCTATTGAGCTTTTTTTCTCATGCCTATCATCATTTTAGTTTTAGGTTCTGGTTTTTATTACCTCTCTTGGAGAATTTATATTTTATTATTGGTTTGTGACTCATAGAGTCACATGGAGTTATATCTATTGTTATGTTTTATTTAGTATCTTTTATCACATCGTCCAAGTAGGTCTTCAATGCTTTCAATTCTGGTGGTGATTATATTTGTATAGGGAACTGGTCATGAGTGGATGGTTTTGTTGTAAGAGATGTCATATGGAGGGTGAGTGGAGGGATTTCCTTAATTTTTAAATTTATTGTTTGTTTAAATTATTTAGATTGATTAAACTATTTAAAAGTGATTTTATTTCTTATTTTATTCTAGAATAGATTTCCAAATTATGAATGGCTCATGCCCATTTTTTTGATGTTTTTTAATTCTTATTATTGGGAGAAACTATTCCCATTGGTTATACTTTTATTCCCTATAAATAGTTGTCAGATTGGGGTGATTGAGAACAAATCTCAAGTATGTCATGGTATGTCTTGGGCATCTGATGAAGGTACGACTCAAGTTGGTCCATGAAAAAATTATATCATATCCACCCTTTTCTATTTGGGTGTGTCTGGTATATGAAGATAGGATTATCAGAACTTAGGAGGTTTGAGAAAGAATATCATCGTGAACTATTACTCATTCTAAGACTCGATTTTCCATGGGTTATCCGGTTTAATTCTTGAATTTTGAGTTTAATTTATTTATTTCAATTGTTATGGATTTTTTAATGGGTTTTTATATTTTGATAGATAATAATGGGAGTGAACCAGTGTCACATGGTGAGCTCGCATGGGCTAGCAACCCATGTGGATCCCAAGTTCGTGGTTCAATATGGCTTCCATTGGATGTTTCTTTCTTGGAACATGGTCTACTAAACCATGTTTCTAAGTCATCCACAACCACTAGTCCCTCTCAGAATAATCTTGATGTTTTTTAATATTATTTATTAAGTTTTTATTGGTGTGTGTGTGTGTTTTTAAAAGAAAAGAAAATTATTTTAAAAATTGATAAAGGGTGTTTATGAAAATGTAAAAACTTCTAAGGTGAATTTAAAATTAATAAAGGAAACTTCATTTTACATGGTGAGAATTGTTTCTTGAAATTTTTGGAAGAAATTTCTAAAGTAAATTGAAATGATTTTTTTTAGTTTTCAAAATGATACAGTGGGTTGTAAAGGGCTAAACTGCTTTGTTTTGGTAGAATTTTCAAAATAGTTTTAAAGTTTTGTCTTGTTATTCTAATCGGGCATTGAACTTTGTTTGGTGTTCTGATTTTCTGAGTAGTGGTGATTGTGATTTGTTATTAAGTCTTCTTTTTTCTTATGGTTTACCAGTTTGGGAGGTGTTAAATTTTGGTGTATCTTGATTTGAAAAATATATTTTTGTATTTATTTGATTTCACCTATAAATTATTTGTTGGATTTTATAAATTTTGTGTCTTAGGATGTTCCTGAGTTACGGCTATTGTGGTTAGGGAGTGTGGTTCTCTAGTTAGTGTCCTTTCCCAAACTCCAAGATGAGTGGTAAAGTTGACCCCTCTTTGTTTGTGATCCTTTCATGAGAGTTTATAGTGGGTTTATATTTTCTTTTATTAAATTGGATTTTATTTCTTGGGTTGATGTTTAAAGACTCATTGGATGTTCAATTTTTTATAGAGGCCTTTGTCCAGACCTTGATTCAAAGGTATCCTCATTTGAACTGGCTCCATTTGAGGATTTGATTAGTGAGGTCATGGTAGTGATTTTAATTTTGAAAGGATAAACTGAAATGGGTGGTTACCTTTCTCTTTTCTTTTTGAAAAAGGTACTCTATCTTGAGGAGAAACTCCCTTGTGTGCTATAGTGTTTTGAGTTTGGGTAGTCTAAGTGAATCTGTTTAGGGTAATTCCCTCTTCCCTTTCTCTTACCATTATACTTCATTTAATTGTGGTTTCTAGTTTGGGATTCTCTTTGATGCATTTTTTGGAGACTGAGATGATTGATTAAAAGGAAATTATGGATGTTTCATTTATTGATCATTTTTGTTAAGTTACCTTGAATTATATCCTTTGTTGGTCATGGTGTTTTTTCTTGGTATGTTCTCTCATTCTATTGGCCTTTTGTGTTAGTAAATCCTTTATGGTGGGGAGACAAGGTATCAGTCTTTTTTCTCCTTTTATAACCCCCTAAGGTGTTTGGACTTATTGTGAAGGTTTCTTCTTATGGGAATAATGAATTATTTATGGTAGTTTTTAGGGATCGCTTGTGTTGTTGGTAGGTTATTATGATTGGGTGTTGATCCCTTGGGTGAGATTGAGTATGGTTGTTTTAGAGGGATTCTAATATAGTGGGGATGATGGTTCTGAATGTAGTAGAAACACCTTTTGAGTGTAAATCTATTATGACTTTTGTCAGATTTTATGGATCATTTTCATATTATGCAAGACATAAACATTGTGACCAATGAAATTTTCACATTGAATATTGTCAAAGAAATCCTAAAAGGAAGATCTGGTCTTTTCAAATTAAATTTATAATCAATTTAAATATATTGTAAGAAGTAATAACTAATTTTAGGATCTTTATTCAATGATGATGTTGATCATCCTAATCCCTTTTCAGATTACAATCATTGTGTAGAGTAGAACCAAAGTATATCCCCTCTAGTGGTGATCCATATGTGATCCTTTGATCTTTTAAAAACACTGATGGATTTTTAGGTTCTAGTGCAGTGGATCAATCATTTTAAGTTGTTCTTATTGATCTCTTCAAGTTTCTTTAGGCTTGAAGTAATATCTATTATTCTTATTTTTCTTAAGAGAAGGAGAGAATGAGGAATTTAGATAGAAAAATATTGTGCACAATGATTCTCAATTGTCAATTAACTCTACACAATAGACATAACCATCTATTTATAGAGTTAGGGTTAAGGTTAAAATATTATTTAATTACACAATGGCTCTTAAATAATATAATAAACCTTATTTTAATCCATTCAATATAAAAAAATATTATTATTATTTTATGGTGTGTTCAAAATGGCACAATGATAAATATTATTTTACTATCTTGTAAATTAACATTTTCTCATCAGACACAATCTTGGACCACTCATCCACCTTGGTATTTATCAAATACTCAAATAAATATTTAATTAAATATTTTTTCATAAATAAATATTCTATTCACAGCCTCATGAATAAATATTTATTAAGTTTTTAATAAATAAAATAAATATTTTATTCACAGTCTGAAAAATAAATATTTATTAAATATTCGTGTAATTAAAATAAATTATTAATTAATAAATATTTATTTATTTATTACCTTTTAAATAATAAGAAATAAATAAATATTATATATTCACATAATTAAACAATTACCCCATGAATAAATATTTATTTAATATTTTTTATCTATAAATCCTGAACAAATTTATTCCTTAGTCTTGAGAATAATATTTATTTCAATAATTAAATTAAAATAGAATTTAATTGAGATCAATGGAAACACTTAGTGTGTGTGACCCTCTAGGATTCTTTCTCATCGACATTAGGTGGTCTTACCTAAATTCTTAGATTACTATCTATAAATGGGTCAAGGTACCAAAGAGAAAGAAGTTAATGTCACAATGTCAACAACCACACATGAACTCTTATTATGTAATATAATCTCATTGTCACAATATCTCATCAAGCAAGTTGCACACACGTGTCATCAACCTTTGTACTTAATACGTCTTTCTTTAACTATCTAAAATAAAATAATAATTACACCATGTACATGGAATTTAATGTTCCAGATTCATTTAAATCAAAGGGACAAGATATCAATTTCCATAAAGATAGAGGGGACAAATCCTTCCTTGACTTATTAATTAATAACGCATCACTTGTGATGCACCCAATGTATCTAACTTTTCCATGAACTATATCATCGTGGTTTATAAAATAACTCAAAGTTCAAAATTCATGACATGCATTAATGGTAATCTTAGAGTCTAAAGACCATTACACATGCACATGAATAGGAATATTTGATGACACATAAACACGTGAAATTTCTACAAGTGGGTTTGTTCTCCTAATATTCTATCTTGTAAATTACCAAATGTGAACTTCATGAGAAGAATTATCATATACTTATGAGTAATCATATCAGATAGTCAAAATATTATGTGTCCCATCATAGTATGTTATCTGGCCGTAGAACTGTATTTAATAAAATTTTCTTGGTATTCCAAGGTTATCATCATAGCGAGGAACTACTATGACCTTATCAATGTGACTGATACTTTAGGACATTATTATATTAAATTCATGAAAAATAATGAACAATATATAATAAGATGTTTTATTAATATTTAAATATTCAAATACATGTAATCCAAAGTACAAATAGTTAGTTCTATAACACCAAATTTAATATACTCCCACTTGGAATAGATCCAACTACCTAAAAATTTCAGTCTACTAAAACTCACATAATGATCATGTTTATGTTAACTTGATTCTTTAGTCAAGGGTTCTTCCATGTTATCTTCCGTGGATAATTTTCTCATTGTTATATCATCACTTTAAAAAAAATATCTCAAGAGATGATGCTTCTAAAGTATGTGCTTCCTCTGCTGATGTGACCTTAGATCCTTTGCAAGAGTCATCACTGCAGTATTATCACAATAAAGTGTGATAGGTTTATACATCTAGGAACTACTTTATGCTCTTGAAAAAACTTATGTATCCAAAATGATCCTTTAGTTATCTTAGAAGCTTCAATATACTCATAATATACTTTAGAATCTATGACCGTGGATTTCTTTGAGCTTTTCTAACTCACAAAACCGCCATTATTAGTGAAGAGGTATCTTGAATACGATTTCAGATCATCTTGATATGTTTGGAAACTAGAATTTTCATATCCATTGATGAATAGTTCCATATCTCCTCTATAGACCATGAACATATCCTTAATATTATTCAGATACTTAAGGTTAATCACAACTTCCATCCAATGTAGGTCACCTGGGTCAGCTTGAAATATTCTTACCACACATAAGGTGTAGGAAAAATCTAGCCTAGTATATAGCATATCATACATGATTTACCCAATCGCCGACGTGTATGGAGTCCTTTCCATCCTTTGACTTTACTTATATGTTTAAGGAAACATTTTCATGGAAATATGAATGTCATGTGACATTGACAACAATCCCCTCTTGTATTATTTCATACTAAATCTTTTAAGTATATTTTCAATATATATACTTTTACTTAGTCAAAGAAACCTCTTGGATTTATCATGATGAATCTTGATCCCAGGAATATATGTTGATTCATCTAAGTCCTGTATGGAGAATCATGTGTTTAACTAGTATTTAACATATTATAAGACCGGTATTACATTTTCAATAAGTAGTATGTCATCGACATAAACTAATAGGAAAATGGATGCACTCCCACTAAACTGTTTGTAGAGACAAGGGTCACATTCATTTTTTATGAAATAAAATTCAGTTGTGGATTCATAAAACTAAATTTTCTATGACCTGGATGATTTCTTTAATTTATAAATGGATATTTTCAACTTGAATATATTTTTAGAATCCTTTGGAGTCACAAACCTTTTGGGTTGTATCATATAGACATCTTAATAAGGGTTCCCATTAAATAAGGTTGTTTTAACATCCAATTTCCAAATTTAATAGTCATGGTAAGCCTCTATAGAGAGTATAATTTTGATGTATTTCAACATAGAAATTGGTGAAAATGTTTTTTAGTATTCGATTCCTTGATTTTGTTTGAACCCTTTTACAACCAATCATGCCTAATAAGTACTAACTTGTCCATCCATGACTAGTTTCTTCTTGAATACTCATTTACAACCAATGAGCTTCACATCCACTGAAGGATCTACCAAAATCTAAACTTGGGTTTAATATATGAAATTCATTTCATAATTCGTATCTTCTTGAAACTTTTTATAATCTTTTCCACTTACTAATTCCTTATAGGTAACAGGATCATAATTATCAACTAATAATGAGTCATTATCCTCATTGACTAGAAAGCATAGATTTCAGATTCTCTAACCTCTCTTTTACTCCTATATAGTACTTTTGCCTCTATAAATTCTTCTTCCACAGGGATTTTTGGGATCTATTATTGTGCCAACTCTTGTGTATCTTGATCCTGGACTTCATCGAAGTCTATCTCACTCCCACAATCTCTTATAGAGATGTAATCCCCTTAAAGAATGGTGATATGTCTATTAACCATAACTTTGTTTTCTATAGGGTTATATAGGTTATATCACTTAGTTTTCTTAATATTCCCTATAAAGATACACTTAGTACCTTGGGTTTAAAGTTAGTTGTTTGAAATGGCCTTAATAAACACTTCACATCCCTATACTCATATATGAAACAATAAGGGTTTATTTTCATACCAGAGATGATATGGAATATCAGTTTCTACTTTAGTTGGAACTCAGTTTAGTATATATATTATTGTTTGTAACAATTATCCCCAAAATGATAATGGAATACTTGAATGACTCATCATTGATCTCACCATGTCTAACAAGGTGTGGTTCCTCCTTTCACATACACCATTTCACTAAGGTGTATAAGTATTTTTGAGTTTGGATAGAATCTCAAACTCCTATAAATAATAAATGAAGTCGTAATTATGATATTCTCTATCACAATCTAAGAATAGTTTCTGAATCATCTTACTAAGATGGTTCTCAACTACATTCTTATATTCCTTAAATATGTTAAAGGAATTCGACTTATACCTCATTAATTATACATATTCATATCTACTTAAATCATCAGTAAAATTTATGAAGTATGAGTACCCACCCCTTGGTTCAACTAGAAATGGTCCACACACATCAGTATGAACTAATTCAAGAAGATATTTAGCCCTTTCACCTATTCTAATAAATAGAGCTTTGTTCATTTTTCTTTGTAAACATGAACAGCATACACCAAGTGATTTTAGTTCAAAAGAATCCAAATATCAATTTTGGTGTAATTTAATTAAATAATTTTCATTTACATGACATAGTGATGCTATATTTGGGTGTGGTATGATTCATGTGAACTATTTTCACTATCTATTTACATTACTTGGTTTGTGTTATCTAACACATAAAGACCTTTATTTAAATGTGTCTTACCATATAAAAGTATATATTTATAAAAGAAGAAACATTTATTCCAAAATTTTAAAATGAATCCATTTTTATCAAGTATGGATATGGAAATAATGTTTTTGGTAAGAGATATAACATAATAACAACCTTTTAAAATGAAGATCATTATCTTCAACAATGTGAGGTGGTAGTCCCCAATCAGCATAGCAGTAAGTCTAGCTCTATTAGATACTCATAGATCTACCTCACCCCATGCAATCTTATAGAATTTACTTGGTTCTTTTATTTTAATAAATATGTGAGAACCATATGTTGTATATAATACCCAATTTATAATGAACCAAGATTAGAATACATGGATATTACATCATTTTTTATGAATATTCTTCACACTACAAAAGTACATGCCTGAGGAACATAATAGTTTAGTGTATTTGGAAACATGGAATAAAATCTTATAACTTGGTGAAAGATATTCAATGTTTACCACAAAGATCTTTCCCTTTAGTACTTCTACTTAAAACCTTTATTCATAACCCAAGGAAAGTAAACATAAAAAGGGGTGAGATTGAATGCTCATTAAGGGTAAATAAAGGAAATATGCAAGCATAACATGATAATAAGGGTATGAGAACATAAGCATAACATTTTAAGATCATACCCTACATAAAAAGATCATAATCATGGTACATGGCATAAAGATTGGCAGTTCATAAGATATGAATCATAAGATAATAAATAACATGAACCATGTGAGCATATAAAATGCATAAGACATAGAATTGGTGGAAAATACATCAACATGTAACATCATTTCCTATAATTAAAGGCTTGTTTCCAAAAAATTACCAGTTCACTTCATGGGGACTATACCTACTTAGTGGGACACACCTCCATCCCCAATCATAGCCCTTTCCCTATAAGGGATTAGGTTTTCCCATATTCCCATAGTGGATCGGGTTTCCCCATCTTCCCATAGTGGATTCGGTTTCCCCATCTTCCCATAGTGGATTGGGTTTCCCCATCTTCCCATAGTGGATTGGGTTTTCCCATCTTTCCATACTGGATCAAAACACACCTATTTCCCATTTTAGATCCAACTCGTTGACTTGTTTCCCATTATAATCTCATGAGATATAAATCTTTACCCAATTAATTATAGTGAGATATAGGTCTCACCCATCACATAATAAAATCATACAAACATGTTTCATAATATAATAAAACTTGCATCATATGATGACCCGTAAAAAGAGATGGGTTTCATAAACATCATATCACTACTAGAAAAACAGCTATTTGCGACGGGCTAGTTGCGACGGGATCCCGTCGCAAATGGCTTTTTGCGACGGGACCCCGTCGCAAATAGCCCGTTGCTGAAAACGCCGTCGCAACTACACTTATTTGCGACGGGCCCGTCGCTATAGCGGTTTATTGCGACGGGCATTCTCCCCGTCGCAAATAGTATTCCGTATTTTTGTAAAAACTTTTAAAAACGTTTTTGCGACGGGACCCGTCGCAAATACCTTTTGCGACGGTACCGTCGCAAAAACGTTTTTAAAAAAATAAAAAAATATTAATAATACTAGTATTTGCGATGGGCATCGCATCCCGTCGCAAATAATATTGATAGTATTTGCGACGGGTCCCGTCGCAAATAATATTTTTTAAAAAAAATAAAAAACTATTAATAATATTAGTATTTGCGACGGGTATAGTATCCCGTCGCAAATACTATAAAAAAAATAAAAATAATAAATTTTTAATAAATTATTTTAATGAATATAATAATAGAATTATAATTTACAAATGAAAATAATAAATTATTTTAATTACTATAATAATAGTAAAATTATAATTCAAAAATAAAAAATAATAGAATATTAATAAATGATTTAATTAATATAATAATATTACAATTATAATTCATAAATACAAAAATATTAATAAGTTATTTTAATTAATATAAAAATAATAGAATTATTTTACATTCAAATATTAAAATAATTCAAGTATTACAAAAAAAATAATTAAATTATAATATTATAAAATTTTAATATATATATAAAATTTAATATTATAAAATATAAATAATATTATTATTCATATTAATATTGTTATTTAAAAATATAATATTATTAATATTTTATAATGAGACAGAAACTACGAATAGAAAAAAAAAAATTGATTTCTCAAATTTTATAACTGAAATACAAAATCTAATCTGAAGGAGGGGGGGAGGTGGGGGATCTGCAGATGGTGGTGGAGGAAACTCCACCCCTAAAGCATGAGTGAGTCGGCGCATGTACTCCATCTGCTCCTGATGCTGCTGCTGCCACCGCCTCGTCTGCTCCTCGTACAGCTGCTGCTGGCGTCGACGCTCCTCCTCATGCTGCTGACGAATCTGCTCCTGCTCCTGTCGGAGACTCTCTATCTGTGCAGTCTGAGATCGCAACTGATCCTCATACTGTGTAGAAAAAGATGCACGAGCTCCTCTCGAGCTGGACGCCGACATCGCAGCACTGCCATAATAATCTCCGGGAGTCAGTCGAGAGCCGATACCAACTACCCGGCCCTTCTCGAAAGCATACTGGGTGGCCTGCATCCATGCCGCCTCATCAAACTGACGGGCAGTGGTCTGATCTGATGACTCGGCCTGACTCTCAGGCCGGGTCTGTGACGCTGCGGCCTCATATGACTCCTATAGTTGCAATTTAAAATTAAAATTGTGAATATATTATATGCAGTTAATTTTTGGTAATTAATACTAATTATTGGTAATTAAGACTAATTATTGGTAATTAAGACTAATTATTGGTAATTAATACTAATTATTTGTAATTAATACTAATTATTCCTAATTAATACTAATTATTGGTAATTAATACTAATTATTCCTAATTAATACAAATTAATCCTAATTATTCCGAATTATTACTAATTATTCCTAATTATTACTAATTATTCCTAATTATTCCTAATTATTGTTAATTATTCCTAATTATTCCTAATTATTGTTAATTATTCCTAATTATTACTAATTATTGTTAATTATTCCTAATTATTACGAATTATTGGTAATTAATACTAATTATTACGAATTATTGGTAATTAATACTAATTATTGGTAATTAAGACTAATTATTGGTAATTAAGACTAATTATTGGTAATTAATACTAATTATTGGTAATTAATACTAATTATTTGTAATTAATACTAATTATTTGTAATTAATACTAATTATTCCTAATTAATACTAATTATTTGTAATTAATACTAATTATTCCTAATTATTCCTAATTATTGGTAATTATTACTAATTATTCCTAATTAATACTAATTATTCCTAATTATTCCTAATTATTACTAATTATTCCTAATTATTCCTAATTATTACTAATTATTGTTAATTATTCGTAATTATTGTTAATTATTCCTAATTATTACTAATTATTGTTAATTATTCCTAATTATTACGAATTATTGGTAATTAATACTAATTATTGGTAATTAATACTAATTATTGGTAATTAATACTAATTATTGGTAATTAATACTAATTAGAGGTAATTAATACTAATTATTGTTAATTATTGGTAATTATTACTAATTATTCTTAATTATTGATAATTATTAGTAATTAAATGAATAATTATCAATAATTAGAAATAATTACCAATAATTACAAATAATAACATTATTAATATATTTTATTATTAATATTAAAATAATATAATTTTCTAATTTATATACAGTTCTTTTTTCATCTGTGCGTTTTCTATCTCCACATACAAATAATACATGTGAAGACAGCAAACACACAGATGAAAAAAGAACTGTATATATATAAAAAATTATATTATTTTAATATTAATAATAAAATAAACTAATAATGTAATAATGTTCTTATTCTTAATTATTGGTATTTATTACTAGTTATTAATATTTATTCTTAATTACTAAAAATTATTACTAATTATTCCTAATTACCATATAAACAATTAAAAATAATTAAATTACAACTAATTAATAATAATAAAAACTAATAAAAAATTAAAAATAAATAAAAAATTAAAATAAAGATAAATACCTTGAAAATTGATCTGTTCTGATCGTTCTTCAAAACTTTAATATCGGCTCCGGAGAAAAAACTTAAACTAGAGAAAAACTCAACTCTAGAAATATGATTCTGAGAGAGAGAGAAGATAAGGAATGAGAATGAAATGAAAAAAACGGATGGGGGTATTTATAGGTTAGATTAGTTGCGACGGGCTCATTTGCGACGGGATTCCCGTCGCAACTAGTATTATTTGCGACGGGACCCGTCGCAAATACCTTAGCCAACATTTATTACGGTCAACCGGTAAATAGTTATTTGCGACGGGTCCCGTCGCAAATAACCCTCTGCCGACATAGTATTTGCGACGGGGGAATATTCCCGTCGCAAATACCATTTACCGCCGCCGGTTATTTGCGACGGGAATATTTCCCCGTCGCAAATACGTTTCCCGCGATTTGTTATTTGCGACGGGAATATTTCCCCGTCGCAAATACGTTTCCCGCGATTTGGCGCGCATCGCGGGAAAACTATTTGCGACGGGGAAAAAAATCCCGTCGCAAAAGCCTCCTTATTTGCGACGGGAAAATACCCCCGTCGCAAATAATTTTTTAACATGACTATTTGCGACGGGATTTATTCCCGTCGCAAATAACCCGTCGCAATTGCTCATTTTTCCCGTAGTGTATCATAACCCAAAAAATGAAATGGGTATCATAAATATTTCATTATATCATTGCCTATAGAAAAGAGATAGGACTCATAATCATTTAATCAAAGAATGACCCATGAAAAGAAGTGGGTATCAAAAGCATATAACCCACGGAATAGAAACCGGTTTCATAAACATTATTCCATCAAAACATAAACCATATAATAAATAATATTAATGGTGTTCCTAGATTATATCCCTAGTAAAGCATAAACAATAACAAAGTATGTCATATTATATGGAGAAGTATTTTAAAATATCACATGAAACATTTATTAAGGAAAATATCATTTCTTTTAAAACACTTTTTATAAAACCATTTCAAAATTATTTTATTATAAATAAATATTTATAATTTCATTTAAAATTCTTTTTGAGGAAAATATATTTTACACTTTGAAAAATGATTTATAAAACATAAAACATTTTGAAAACCATTTTCCTTAAAAATAACCTTGAAAACTTATAAAGAATCTTGAAAACATTTGGAAAACCATTTTCCTTGAAAACCTATAAAACAATCTTTAAAAAAATTTGAAAACCTTTTTCCTTGAAAAAATATAAAAAAAGCTTGCAAACATTTTGAAAACATTTTCCCTTAAAAATTATGAAATAATCATGAAAACATTTTGAAAAATTTTTCCTTTGAAAATTATTTAAAAACATAAAAAGAAATATTGAAATCTTTGACATATTTTTTTTTAAATAACCTTTTCAAAACATATAAAGTAATCTTTTAAAATCATTTAAAACACTTTTTGAAAATAAAACATTTTTGAAAAACTTTTTATTTGAAAAACACTTTAAATTAAACAAATTTCCAAAATATTAGGAAGATTTTTTTTAAAAAAGTAACCTTATAAACTTATAAATAAAGCTTGAAGTAAATGATATTCATGACGTCAGGTAAGTTTGTACATGTCAAGCATTCCTTTTTGCACCTTAAAAGTTTAAAAAAAGTTCCTTGATCAAAAAACAACAAGAATATTTCATTTAAAACCATTTTTTAAAAAGGTAAAACATAAGTAAAATGTGATTTAAATATAATAGGATAATGTTAAAACATTTTTTAAAATAGTTTTTAGAAAACATGGATTTTAAATAACATATATTTCTGGCCTAAAGGGGAAATAAAGTCGAATTTTCATAAATATATTTTCTTAATTATCTTAAGTACTAAAGAGATGAAAAGTGGTAATAATAAATGAATATATCATGTATAAATATATTATTAGAAAATTCATGAGTTTTCTTGAGATATGGATTATAATATTTCATTAATTGAAGCATAATCATAAACAATCCCAATGAACGATGAGATTGTAGCAATAAGTTGTTACCACTTTGGTAACTTTGAATCATAATACCCATGAAAGAATAAAATTAAATGAAGTGTAAAATATCATGAAAATAATTATATTAATGATATAACATGTTAATGGTTAGTATATACACCCCATAGATAAATATAGGTGCATAAAAAGGCATGTATCTCAAAGAAGGAAAATTGAGACAAAATTAGTTTACCGATTTGGTAAATTTTAAACCATAAAACCCATGAAAGAAAGATCATAAAATGGATATGTACCCATAAATTTAATTATATTAATAATATAATATGTTCATGGGTAGTATATACACCACCAAAAATAAATGAGTTGTGAATAAGGCATGTATCTCACGGATATAAAAACAAGAAGAGGAAACTCTTACCTTAAGTCTTGACTTTATTCATACACGTTAAAAACTCCTTTATAATAAATATAAGTTTATTATAAATCTTACATAGAAGAATATTATTATATATAATACCATATATTATTATATTATGACTTCACAGTACCCTTTTATTAACAACTCCATGTTAATGTTACGTTTTAGGTAATATCTGGTTTATTTTTCATATATATTTTGACTTGTTATTCTTGATCCTCTTACTTAGATCATGATTTACTTATTTTTAGAATGTAAAACATTATTTTTATATTATATATATCCATTATATAAATATTTTTAATAATATATAAAATATATAAATATGAAATAGAATACATCGTTCATGGAGACGGTAGGTCGTACGTACGCATGAATGTTGTTTTCGTTTTCTTATCGTATAGAAAGAAATAAAGTAATTGAAATATATGTATGTATATATATATATATAACATCATTAAATTATAATTAATAATTCATATATATCATATAATTTCACTAAACTCATCCTCAATACATTCCATGTAAAGTGTGAACGAATCACATCGCTTTGATGAGGCAGTAGTCCATACGTCCACAAACGAAGTTATCGTATTTACACAAAATGGAAATCATAGGTATGTTTTATATAATAATTAAATAAGTATAAATACATCATAAATATCATATATATAATATAAAAATATATTTTATAACATAATTTTCAACCATGAGAGGTGTTAAAGGAAAAAACAAAAATCATCATTTCGTGAGGCGGTAGTTTACCTTACACAAGAATGGTAAGTTCGTTACCCATTAGATGGAAGTGTGTATAAGTGTTGGTAAAAACCTTAGAATAAATAAATATTGGTATATTGAGGATAATTAGGTTATTATATTAGAATGTAATATGAAAAATTGATGTGGTGGAGAAAGAAAATAAAATAAAGGAGCTTGAAGAAGGATGTTACCTCTTCTTTGGGTAACTCCTTTTGGTTTACACCAAAGGGATTCTTTGGTTGGATTTCTTCCAAAAGGAAGGATTAAAGGAGTAAGTGATGGATTTTTTGAAGTTAATTGGGAAGATATTGGCCGAACCTAAGTGGTTTGAGAGGTGTGAATAAGGGGGATAGGTGGTGACCTTTTATAAGGGAGGGATGGGACACACTTGGCATTTTTCAAAACAAGTTAGGTGTACCCACGTTTTTACCTAAAAAAGTCATTAAAAACAAAAAAAAATATCAATAATATAAGGTTTATGGATTAAATATGTTCATAAAATTGGTTTTATACAAATTTATAGTTTATTGTTTCTCTTAAGTTTAAGGTTTAATCCCTTGTTAATCTTAATTTTACCTAAACAGCTGTAATTAATTTTAATCACTTTCACTAATATTTTTGGTCAAAAA
Source organism: Viscum album (assembly GCA_963277665.1). Classification (NCBI taxonomy): domain Eukaryota; kingdom Viridiplantae; phylum Streptophyta; class Magnoliopsida; order Santalales; family Viscaceae; genus Viscum; species Viscum album. The sequence continues at coordinate 1,502,480,219 of OY728135.1, forward strand.
TTAAGTTGATATTATTATACTATAAATATTATACTTATTGAAACTATGTATATTTTTTTTAAATTTAATTCACATAAATGGAAAATTTAAGTTTAATAATAATATCATAGACATGGTGAGAAAATGGGTTTTTAAAGTGAGAATGTTCAAAATTTCATTAAGATTTTATATATAAATTCAATATAAAAATGATTTAAATGATCTAAATTAGATTAATATATGTATAATTGATCTATTTTTACTTTAAAACCAAATTAAAATATAATTATCTATATAAATAAATTAGACAAAAAGCATCTTTGAATTAAAATACATTATTTTTTCACTATTCATCAAAAAAATAAAACTTCATAGAAAAATACCAAAAATTCACCCTAAGATAATTTTTATGTTCTTATTTCAAATATTAATTTTATTTTGACATATAAAATCAATAAAAGTTCAAAAAATTGGATTTAAAATGGGTTCTCTATTAAAAGTCGATAAAATTACTTTTTAGAAGAATATATCTTTTTATTCATAAAATTGGATTTATTATTATCTTATACCTATAAAATCTATTGGATAAGTATAAAAATATTGATGGAATATATTATATATAAATATTATTTAAAACATTAATCAAAATTGGTTTGTTTAATTTATTGAGATAAAATTGTGTTTGTACATAGAAAAATAGTTTTCTTAGAAAAGTAATTTCTTTATTTTTAAATAGTTATTACATTTAATTATACTAATTTATAACCAAAGTATTCATTTTATATATGTGTGTAAATAAAATTTTCACAATTTATTTAATCATATTCGTAACTACCATTCCAACAGCTAGGTGGTAGCTATAATAATATTTTAATAATAATACTAATAGTATATTGTAGTTTGGTAAAAACTCAACCTTGAGTGTTACGTAAACTATAAAAGAAACTAAGAATTATGTATAACATAAGAAAAAAATAGTGTTTCATTTACCTAAAGCTAATCTAATCCTTTTTTATAGTTCACGTAATCCAAACTTAGTGATTTAATATATAAAAAACTATATTTAGTGTTGTGTGAAATGAAAAATATTAAAAATATTAAATTAATTTGAAAAAAATTACAAAATATCTAGGTATTACATTCTACCCCCTTAAAATTAATTTCATCCTCAAAAATTTTTCTGGGTTATCAAAGGTTTAATACTTGAAATTTCCATTCATATAAACCTTCATCATAAAAAATTATACTAAAACTACCTTTAAAAAAGAAATTTGGAAACATAATGGTTACCCAAAGTTATGCTTAACTAGGTTTTTGCATAAGAGAACATAAGTGGGAAGTTAAAACATGGACTTGAGTAATAACATAAATATTTGTAGGTAGTGATTGAGGTCATCAATTACAAACAAGTAAATTATTAATGGAAATTTTTGGTCCTCAGAGTCATAAATATTTGATGATTTAAAAGGCCATTGGTACAATAGAAATTAAGGTATTAGGATAAAATTTTATTTCTAGATCGTTTTCCTAAAGTTGAATAATTTTAATGAAAATATATACTTATATGATTTCAGGAAAACCTTTCACTTTTTTGTGGATCAACTTCCACTTCATCTCTTATTCCAAGAAATGAAGGTGAATTTTTCATTCCTAAAGCATTAACAGATCATGAGATCCATGAATAGAAGGACAGTTCATTCCATCTATTTTTATAACAAAAAAAAGGTTAGAAAAAGTTTTCCAATATTCATAAATCCTTATATGGTGAGATAATAATTTAATCTCTAAAACCTTATCTGAAGTTTAACATAAACCATTCCATAAATGGTTAGCCTTATAACCCTTCCAAAGATTAAAATCTAAAACTCTATAAATAAGGTCACTAAATTTCTTAAAAATATCTTATAATTAATCCTCCATACATTATAAATTATCTATTGGTTATCTTATACCAAACATGTTAATACCTTTATCATGTATTCCCTTAAAACATGGTGATAACCTAAATTACCACAATTACTTATTGAAAACATACATGTTTCCTTATTCCAAATTATATTTAATATATTCCTTAAATCCAAAAATATTTTAAACTTCACTAATGATAGAATAACTACTTGTCAACAAGTCCTTAATTAGGTCCAAGGTAATTAGTACCATCTAATTCACTTATTCATATCTAACATATCTTTATCCAAAAAACATTATATTAACATATAGAACATATTAATGGTTATCTTCCCTTAGTCAAAATTTCACCTTTACATTAAATATCTCTTACATACCATCACAATCATTCAATATAAACTAGTAAATCCTAGGAGAAAAACATAAACTAAACAATCCTTTTATATTTCACCATTCATATAACATAATTCTTGAATCCAAATTCATAAAAATTTTGATTATTCAAATTCATACATAAGCTATAATAAGGTTATGTCATCCTATTACTTAATATCTATTCCATTTCACATTTCATTTGTAGTCTCATCATCATCAGAAATATAACCATTACTCATACCACCTTGTAGATTCTCTTCTTAAGCTTTCCACTTGGTACATCGATTTGCATAATGACCTTTCATTCCACACTTAAAGCATTAAACCTTTGATGATATCTTAGTGATGCCAATATTCCCATCCATTTCCTTAATTTAACCCTTTATTTTTCCTTTATGGTTACTTGATTTGTTTCTTTCTTTTCCATAGTCAAAGCATCTTCTTGTTCCTCTAATACATTCACATAGGTGAGTATTTCCACATTCTTGACACAAAGGAAACTGAATATTTTTTCCTTCATGGTCTCTATTACCCTAAATCTTATTGAACTCTTTAATTCTCTTCCTTGTTGAGTTCGAGTGTTAGTTAAGGTACATATTTTTAATCATGTTCCATGAGAACTTACTAAGAATTATCACAACATCCTTCACTCTAGTGACCATCCCATTTGACTACTCATCAGAAAATTGTTTGTCATATTCAATATTAAATTGATTACTTATGGTTCCCACCATTTATTAAAATCAGAAAGTTTTGATTAAGAAATAATTATCACAGTGAGGAATCACATAATCATAAAAACCCACTTATACAATGTCAAAATTATGATTTATTTCTTAATCTATGACACCTTAGGTTTATCCTAGGTTATTCATAGCTAACTTTCATTTAAATAATTCATGATTTTTCATAAATTGTTTGTGAATTTCCAAATTATATCCCTAGGTAGTTTCAAACTAGGTGTGTAGAAAGGCCTGTTTCCATGTACTAGGTTATGCTCGAGTCAGGCCCAACGCACCTTGTCAGAGTTGTTACCCCTGGTACATGTGTGTCATTTCTACACTCACTTATAGTATCTAGGTAGGGATGTAAATCTAGGAAATAACTCACTATATCCTTTACCAAAATTCTAGGACATTTTCCTAAACATTAACTCATCCTTATATTTATCCTTAGAGACACCCCTATATATATATATATAAATATACCTAGGGATCTCACTAGTGTTTTCCCATCCTAGTTTCCAAATTTTGACTAAACCTTTCTTTTGATACCAACTATAGAGACCCAGGCTTAACATGAATGGATATTACAACATTTTTTATGAATATTTATCATATTAAAAAATTACATTCCCAAGGACAATAATAGTTTAGTGTCTTTGTAAACTTGGAAAAAAAATATTCAAAATTAGTGAAATATCTTCAATGTTTTTCAAAAATATTTTACCCTTTAGTACTTCTAATTAAAACCTTTGTTCATAACCTGGGGAAAGTAAACATAAAAAATGGGTGAGCTTGAATTCTCATTAAGGGTAAATAAAGTAAATACGTAATCATAACATGAGCATAAGGGTATGAGAACATGCCATAATAGTTGAATATCATGCCCTACATAAAAAGATCATAATCATGAGACATGTCATAAAGATTATTAGTTCATAAGAAATTAATCATAAGATAATCAATAACATGAACCATGTGATCATATCAAATTCATAAGACATAGAATTTATAAAAGATACATAAACATTTAGAATCATTCCCTTTAAGTCAAGGATCGTTTCCAAAAACTTATCAGGGCACTTCAGGGGGACTACACCTATTAGGCTAGACACACCAACATCCCCAGTCACAATCCTTTCCTTGTAAGAGATCAGGTTTCCCCATATTATCATAGTGGATTGGGTTTCCCCATCTTCCCATAGTGTATCAGGTTTTCCAATATTTCCATATTGGATTGAGTTTCCCCATATTACCATAGTGGATTAGGACACACCTATTTCCAATTTTGGATCAAGCTCGTCGACTTGTTTCCCATAATTATCTCATGAGATATAAATCTTTACCCAATACATTGGATGTAGATATAGTTCCCACCCATAACATAATAAAATCCTGCATACATGTTCCATAAGATAATAAAACTTGCATCATGTCATAACCCATAAAAAAAGATGGGTTTCATAAACATCAAATCATAACCCACAAAATGAAATGGGTATCATAAAGATTTAATCATATAATTAATTATGTAAAAGAGATAGTTATCATAATAATTTCATCAAATCATTACCCATGAAAATAATTGGCTTTCAAGGGAATATAATCCATCTAATAGAAACGGGTGTCATAAATATTATTCCATCAAAACATAAACCAATCAATAAAGAATATGAATGGTGTTATTGGATCATATCTCCAATAAAGCATAAACTATAACAAAGTATTCAATATTATATGGAGAATGATTTTTAAATATCATATGAAACATTTCTTAAAGAAAATATCCTTTCTTTGAAAATAATTTTTATAAAACCATTTCAAAATCCTTTTCTTATATAGAAAGCTCTGAAATTTCATTTAAAACACTTCTTGAGAAAATGTATTTTATTATTTAAAAAATTATTTGTAAAACATAAAACATTTTGAAATCCATTTTCCTTGAAAATAACCTTGAAAACTTATAAAGAATATTGAAAAAAATTCAAAAACTTTTTCCTTGAAAACTTATAAAAGAAGCTTCAAAACATTTTGAAAACCTTTTTACTTGAAAATTTATAAAAGAAGCTTGAAAAAATTTTAAAACCTTTTCCTTTGAAAATTATTTAAAAACTTATAAATAAATCTTTTAATCATTTAAATCCTTTTGAAATAACCTTTTGAAAACATATAAAGGAAGCTTTGAAAATCAATAAAACACTTTTTGAAAATAAAACATTTTTGAAAAAAAAATTATTTGAAAAAACTTTAAATTCAAAAAATTTATATAATATTAGGAAAAAAATTCTTTAAAAATAACCTTGTAAAATTATAAAGGAATCTTCAAGGAAATGATATTCATGATGGTGGGTAAGTTCATGCATGCAAAACATTCCTTTTTGCACCTTAAAAGTTTAGAAAAGTGACTTGATCGAAAAATGACAAGAATGTTACTTTTAAAACCATTTTTTTATGGTAAAACATGGTTAAAAAACCATTTAAACATAATAGGATAATAGTAAAATATTTTGGAAAAAAAAATTAGAAAATATAGTTTTGAAAGAACACATATTTTTTATCAAAAGGGGAAATAAAGTCGTATTTTCATAAAAGAATTTTATTAATTATATTAAGTACCAAAGAGTGGTAAAATGAAACTAATACATGAATATATCATGGATAAATAGATTATAATAAAATTCATGAGTGTTCTTGAGATATGGATCATAATATTTCATCAATAGAATCATAATAATAAATAATCCAGATGAATGATGATATTTTAGCAATAAACTATTACCACTTTGGTAACTTTGAATCATAATCCAAATGAAAGAATAAAATTAAATAAAGATTAAAATATCATTAAAATAAGTATATTATTGATATAACATGTCAATTTTAAGTATATACACCCCATAGATAAATATAGGTGCATAACATGACATGTATCTCAAAGAAGACAACTTGAGACAAAATTAGTTTACCAATTTGGTAAATTTTGAATCATAAAACCCATGAAAGAAAGATCATAAAATAGATATATAAATACCCATAAATTTAAGTATATTAATTATATAATATATTCATGTGAAGTATATACACCACTAAAAATAAATAAGTTGTGAATAAGGTATGTACCTTAAGGATATAAAATGTGTTATAAGAAAACTCTTACCTTAAGTCTTGACTTTATTCATACCCATTCAAGCCTCCTGTATAATAAATAAAAGTTTATTATAAATCTAAAATAGAACCATATTATTATATATAATACCATATATTATTTTATTATGACTTTATATTACCCGTTTATTAACAACTCCATGTTAATGTTACGTTTCGGGTAATATTTGCTTTATTTTTCATATATATTTTGACTTGTTGTTCTTGATCCTATTAAATATATCATGATTTAATTATTTAAAGAATGTAAAAAATGATTTATATATTATATATATTTATTATATAAATATTTTTAATAATATATAAAATATATAAATATGAAATGGAATACATTGTTCGTGGAGATGGTAGGTCATACGTACGCATGAATGATGTTTTTGTTTTCTTGTTGTATTGAAAGAAATAAAGTGATTTATATATATATATAATAATTAAAATAGAATTATTAAATCATATATATAATATAATTTCACTAAACCCATTCTGAATACATTCCATGTAAAGTGTGAACGAATCACATCGCTTTGAGGAGGCAGTAGTAGTCCACACATCTATAAACGAAGTTATCATATTTACAAAAAAAAAGAAATCATAAAGGTATATTTTATATAATAATTATATATAACATATATAAAATATAAAAATATATTTTCCATCAAAATTCCCAACCATGATAGGTGGTAAATAAAAAACGAACAACATCGTTTCTTGAAGCGGTAGTTCACCTTACACAAGAATTGTAATTTCGTTACCCATTAGAAGGAAGTGTGTGTAAGTGTAGGTAGAATCATTATAATAACAAAATATCAGTATATTTAGGATAATTATGTAATTATATAAGAATTTAATAAGAAAAATTTAGGTTGTGGAGAAAGAAAATAAAAGAAAGGAGCATGAGGAAGGATGTTGCCTCTTTTTTGGGTAACTTCTTTTAGTTTGCACCAAAGGGATCCTTGGTTGGATTTATGCCTAAAGGGACATATTTTTGGAATTTAATTGTGAATATATTTTCCAAACTTAAGTGGTTTTAGATTTTTTAATAAGGGGAAGAGTTGGTGGCCTTTTATAAGGGAAGGAGGAGACACACTTAGCATTTTAAAAAAAACGTTAGGTGTACCCATGTTTTTACCTAAAAAAAGTCATAAAAACCCAAAAAAATATAATATAAGGTTTATTTATAAAATATGGCCATAAAATGGGTTTTTTACAAGTTTCTAGTTCATTTTGGATCTTAAGTTTTAGGTTTAGTCCCTTGTTAAGATTAATTGTACCTTAATCACTATAATTAATTTTAATCGCTTTCACTAATATTTTTGTTAAAAAATTAAATAGATAAGATTAGAATATAAATATTATTATTATTACAACCATTTATGTCTATTTTTATAAATTAAATTCATATAAATATCAAAATTAATCATAATACTAATCCCGCAGATGTGGCGAGAAAGTGAGTTTTTAAAGTGAGAATGTTCAAAAGTTTATTAAGATTTTATATCTAAATTCAATATTAAAATGATTTCAATGACCTAAATTGGACTAATATATGTTTAATTTATCTATTTTTAATTTAAAACAAACTTAAAATATAATTTAACTATATAAATAAATTATTCAAAAAAAATTGAATTAAAATCCTGTATTTTTTACTATTCACCAAAAAATAAAACTTCATAGAAAAATACCAAAGATCCGCCCTAAGAAAATTTTTATGTTACTATTTCAAATATGAAGTTTATTTTGACATATGAAATCAATAAAATTCCAAAAAATGTATTTAAAATAGGTTCTCCATTAAAAGGCAGTAAAATTACTTTTTAGAAGAATATATATTTTTATTCATAAAATTGGATTTATTCTTATCTTATACCTATTAAATATATTGGATAGGTAGAAAAAAAATTATTGAATATATTATATATAAATTTTATTAAAAACATTAATCAAAAGTGGTTTTTTAATTTATTGAGTTAAAATTGTGTTTGTACAAAAATAAATAGTTTTCTTAGAAAAGTAATTTCTTTATTTTCAAATATTTCTTACATTTACTTCTACTAATTAATAACAAAAGGATTCATTTTATATACATATTAAATTAATATTTTCACAATTTAGTTGATCATATTCATAACTTTTATTCCAACGACTAGGTGGTAGCTATAATAATATTTTAATAATAATATTAATAGTATATTGGAGTTTGGTAGAAACTCAACCTTACGTGTTTTGAAAGATATAGAAGGAACTAAGAATTATGTGTAACAAAATCCAAACATAGTGTTGCATGTTTTTCAAGATAATCTAAGTCATGCGTGTGGTGTATTAAATCCAAATATAGTGATTTAATATATATATATAAAAACTATATTCAGTGTTGTATGAAATAAAAAATATTAAAAAGATTAAATTAATTTAAAATATATATATATTTCACAAAATCTAGACGTGTTACACAATATTTATAAATAGATAAATTTCACTTGATAACAAAATCACCTAAATACTCCCCTTGCTTATTTTCCTGTATGTAGTTTTTCTTCCAGTTTCCCTTATTTCCACATACAAAACTAACAACATAATATTCCCTTGATTTTACCTTAATCCTTATCTTCATTAAAGGGCATTGCAAAAAATATTTAGATTTAGATCACTTCTACATGCCTTTAATTTTGTTCACTATAAGGATAGAATGATTTTCATGCTTTGTCTCCTTATCATCTTGGTTAAGAAGTGTGAAAGATCTAGAAGAGACTTATCTATATTGTTCATATTGAAATTTACAACAAAACTATAAAATCTATAATTAAGTGATATAATAATGAGATCTATGCACAATTATTTAGGAAATTTAAACCATAGAACCTCTAGGCTCTCAATATAGCCAATGAGTTTGACTACATGAGTCCTATCTGGCACACCTTCTCCAATTTTTCTCTGAAAGAGAACCTTGGATATCTCAAATTGTTCTGGTCTTGATCTCTCCCAGTAAAGGTCATAGAGATATTGGATAATTCCATATGAATCCATGTCTTCATGTGACTTCATGAGATAATTAGGCATGGGTGAAAGCATTAAACATTGAATATTAACTACATCTCTTAAGTTTTTATCATAGATAGTAAACTTTTCATCACTCAACTCCTTCGTAGGAAGATTAGGTAGTGAGAATTTTTGCACATAATATTTTATTTCATGGTGCAACACAACTTGTAGGTGTGTGAACTATTCATGGAAGTTACTACCAGTTAGAAGATAGTCTTTATTAAGAATTGATCATAAGGATAATGTTATTGATGAACTTGAAATTATTCTACAATGTTAAAAAGAGCATATTATTATTACTTTACTTGATTACAAATTATGTGATACATAATAATAATTTTTAATTTTATTAAGTCTTCCACTATTTTATCAAGTCTCAATTAGCCTTAAAATTAAACATGTAATGTCATGTTACTCAATACATTATACTGGAAAGAATCCATATTTCACTTCTTTGTAATCCAAAATATGGCCATCAAAACCATAAGAAGGTATTTAGATAGGAGGTCTTGCCAACTGCAAACTGGAAGCTCCTTAAACCATTGAGTAAACCCCCAATTCAGAAATCCTAACTAAGATTTCTTCAATACTTGCCTCCAAATATGTATTTAACGAATTATGGACATTAAATTCAGTACAATTTTGGTTAATTCAACCCATCATCTTAGTTAAGACTCCCAGATAATTAAAAATTCCCTCGACTATGGAATGAACCGACACTTTAATTATGGTTTCATCTGAATTTAGACAATGGAATGTGTGATGAATTAATATTAATTTAAGGGATTTTGTTTTATTATTCATATAATTTTTTCTTATTTTATTCTTTACATGTCTTGTTAAAATTAATTGGATTTTACTTAAGTGATTAACCATGTTTTGATAAAAAAAATACACATTATCCATTTATTTAAATTCTATATTTATATATTAGTCTATTTATTTATGTGAACACAATATTGCATCCATAAAATAAATCCTACATAAGATATAAATAAATAAATAATCAAGTCATGAGATTATCTAATGATTGGTTTATTGTAAAGATAATAAATTAACCTATGACCCTGGGGTAAAACTCTTTATGCCGATCTTGGAATGATATGCAACATTCCACCTATCCGCATATGTGTCGAACGAGTTGGTTTCATCTCAGTTCCATCTTGAACTGCCTCCATGCACCTTAAGATACTCTTTTTTGTACATATGTTTATAACTCACATGCAGGTTAGGGGAACCAAAGAATTTGTTAAGGATAATTACATAAATAAACTTTGAAAGGCGGGTCCTATATGAAAAAAGTGGGAGGAATAAAATTAAGGCCATCATATTTAATTTAATAATAAATAATTGGAAACTAATATAATAAAATTAAATTAAATAAAACCGACTCATACATAGGTCTAGTCAAAGATCATGATAGGTCATACACATGAAACGAAGATGTAAAAGTATACTGGCTAGCATTAACTTCAATTCATTATTTATTATTAATATAAACACACTTATATTAATTAATTAATTAATTATCTTTATCTTGATGACCATTTGAAGTCACATGGAGATACCCATCATAAATTCATTTAGGGAAAATGAACATCATGACTTATAATTTCAGATAATTACAAAGAAACGTTTATTGATTCTTTAAAACCTTTATTACATAGTATACACATTAGGTGTTAATAGTGTAATTAAGTTTTTAATATTGTAATTAATTATTTTAAATTTAATTTAATCCTATCCTTTATTAGGATGCTAAACAGTGTGTACTAACAAGTTACACATTGTGTTCTTTACTTTTTGTGTATCTAGGATAAACGCCTAGGGCCTCAACATGTATCTTGGCTAGATTATATAGAACGTACTAAGGAGATACATGTTGTGTGGTTCTGTTTCCATGTGTTTAGGATAAACTCTTGGGGCCTTGTTTTATATCTCAGCTGGATTAAATATCATGTACTAATGAGCTACACATTGTGTGGTTTGTTTACTATGTGTCCACATGACCCATAGATTGACTTGGAATATTCTTTGGATGTGGTGATTAATGATTTACACAATGTGTATTCCAGGTACACATCATTTTCTTTATTAATGTTCCATATTTTTAATATCATGAAATATAAACCATTTATTTGACCGTACAGTTAACTTGAATTTTTCCACTAAACCGTGTAGACTACATGATGTGTACACCAGCTACATACTGTGTTGTCTGAAAAATCATATACCATGTTGGATCGGTCAATACATAGTGTACAATAAATGCACTATGTGTAATAATTGACTAGTACATCATGTATTCTATGAAATTTCCATGTGTAGTGAACTTGGGAACAAAACATGTACTCCGTCTATATGTCATGTAACCCAATCTACCATCTAGAATCTTTAGCACCTTCCAATGGAATATCTGACCATTCTTCATATTCTCTTAGTCATTAAGAAAATATTAATCTTGAATGAATAATATTAATATATCAAAATCATATTAATTAAACTTTAGATAAAATAATGAATAATCTAGAAATGAAAAATAACAAAAATTACATATATATAATCAATAATCAAATAAATAATTATAAATTTAAACCTAACATCTTTGATACCACTTGATGGTTTTGGATGCAGTAGAAGTGAATTTTAGGCATAAATCCATTACATGTTTTTTTTATTCGATGGATCATTCACATATTATGCAAGATGTAAATCTCATGAACAATGAAATTTTTCCATAGAATATTGATAGAGAAATCTTGAAACTAAGAGATGTTCTTTTCATGTAAAATTTATAATAAATTTAAATAGATTAGAATAAGGATTACTACGTATTAAGATATTTCTTAGATGATGTTATTGATTGTCTGAAGCCCTTTTCAGATTATTGTTGTTTCATAGGGAAGACCCAATGTAGATCCCCTTTAGCGGTGATCCACACATGGTCCTTTGATCTTTGAACAAAACTGATGGATTATCAGGTGCTAGCATGGAAGATCAATCTTTTTGTGTTTCTTATATTGATCACTTCAATTTCCTTCAGGCTTGAAGGAATCTCATTTGTTATTTTCATTCTTGAGAGGATGAGAAAATTAAGAATCTAGAAAGAAAACTATTATGAACAATGATTCTTAATTTTCGATTGACCTTATATAATAGACACAGACATCTATTTATAGAGATAAGGTTAAGGTTAAAATATAATTTAATTGCACAATGACCCATAAATAATATAATAAACTTATCTAACCTCATGAAATATAATAATAATATAATTATTAATTTATGGTGTTCAATAAGTGGGGAAATAATAAATATTATTTTACCATTTTATAAAATAATACTTTATCATCATACATAATCTTGGTCTCCTCAACCTCCTCGACATTTATCGAATACCTGAATAAATATTTAATTAAATATTTGTTCATAAATAAATATTTTATTCATATTTTGGTGAATAAATATTTATTAAGTATTCAATAAATAAAATAAATATTTTATTCTTAATATAGAGAATAAATATTTATTAAGTATTCAATAAATAAAATAAATATTTTATTCATGGTCTGATAAATAAATATTTATTAAATATTCACATGATTAAATAAATTATTTATTAATGAATAAAAAATTATTTATTACATTGTGAATAATAATAAATAAATAAATATTATATATTCAAAAAATTAAACAATTATCCTGTGAATAAATATTTATCTAATATTTGCGATTAATAAATCATGAACAAAATTATTCCTTATACTTGAGAATAATATTTATTCTAATAATTAAATTCAAATAGAATTTAATTGAGATCAATGGAAACACATAGTGTGTAAACCTCTAGACTTCTTTCTCATTTACATTAGGTGGGATTGCCTAAAGTCTGAGATTACTATCTACTAGAGGGTCAAGGAACACAATATAAACAAGTTAATGTCCACCACACACAAACTTTTACTATGTAATATAATGCCTTTGTCACAATATCTCATCAAATAGTTTGCACACACATGTTATCAACCTATGTACTTGATACGTCTTTATTTGATTATCTGAAATAAACTCATCATTTTACTATGACCATAGAATTTAATGAGATGGTTCTATTTCAATAAAAGGGTTGAGATAATAACTTCCATAAATATATAAGGTAAAAATATATCCTCAACTTATTAATTAATAACACATCACTCATGATGTACCCAACATATCCAACTTCACCATGAACTGTATCATCATAGTTTATGAAATACATCAAATTGTGTAAGTCATGACATACATTACTAATAATATTAAATTATAAGGACCATTACACATACTCACATATAGGAATATCTTATGACACATAAACATGTGTAATTCCTATAGGCTGGTCTATTCTCATGACCGCTTATCTCAGAAATTACCAAATGTAAACTTCATGAGAGGAAGTCTCATATGCTTACGAGTAATTTCACCTAAAATTCAACATATCATATGTCTCATAATAGTATTTTTATCTGATCATAGAACTATATTTAAGAATTTTGTCATGAAATTTTAAGGTTCTCATTATAGTGGGGAACTATTATAACTTTATCAATGCAACAGATTCTATAGAAAATTATTACATTAAAATCATATAGAATAATAAAAAATGTATAATAATAAGTTTTATTAATATTAAAATCTTTGAATATACATTTAATGAAAAGTAAAAATAATTGGATCTAAAACACCAACTCCAATAGAGGATACCACCATATTCATTTTTCTCTGTTCTTTTGGTGATTCGGTTTAGTGTCCCTCACATGTGTTCATTCGATGAGTGAGTGCTCGATTTTGGTTGGTGAATTTAGAGTTTCTTTGGGATATGGATTAGGTTTTTTAGTTGAATATGATCATTTTGGTTAGTTTCGTAGTTCTTGTGTCATGAGATTGTGGTGTTTCTCTATTTTGGAGAATTGAGCTTGTTTGAGGAGGTAATCTCTTATTTTTTCTTCTGAGCACCATAGTTGGCTTAGGATTTCTCAAGATAGAAATCATTATAGTGGGGAGCTTGTCACACCTTGACCCTATTATTTACCTATTATTTTATTTAATAAATTCTTGTTATTCATTTTCTCAAATTATATATAGAACTAGTTTTAATTTTTGAAATTTTTTAATTTTAACACTGGCAGACGATTGGCACACAATTTCCCAAACCATATGGAAAACATGTGAATTAATCTATAATTTAACAAATAAAAAACTCATAGTAAGTGCATGTATTTTACAACCATGAATCCTACAAATTTTTATTTTCCCAAACCCTCCATTTGGAAGCACATGGTTGGTTCATGGTTTGTATAACCATGCAAAAAAACCATGAACAATGCCAAGTGGATTAAAAATGTAAAAATTACCTTATATCCACTCCCCATTTTTATTTAGGTCATTCACCACCCTTTTATCTTATCCTATTTTCACAATGTACTGTCCCAAGGGGAGATTGACTACTCCTCTTCCCCTATCATCATTTCCCTCTCATGGTGATTTTGTGGGGGTTTCTTCACAATTTTGGTTCAGGTCATCAAGGTAACACCTCCTCCTATTTTTCCCTTATTCTTCTTCTCGTTTATTCTTATCTCCAATGCCTCACTCCATACTTGGATGAAACCTAAATAGTTTAGGGTTTTTTATTTGTTTATTTTTAGTTTTTAGGGTTTTTTAGGCTTAATTTGAGGCCCGTTATAGCGACGTTCATTGAAGGAAACAAGTTCTACTTGATTTGAAGTGGGTTTCCCATTTTTTATCAATAAATTATATAAAAAATTTATTAACCTTTATAACCATGTTTTTGATGCCTATTTTTAATATTAAATGTGTTTATAAATCCTTTTGAAATGAAAATCATGTTTTACTTGGTTTCCTTTGAATGTAATTAACTTTTCATTTTAAAGCATGTGTTTTAAATTTATTTGAAAACTGCCTTGTACATCAGATGTCTAATAAATTTCACAAATGGACTTTTCTTGTGTGTTTTTATATTTTTAAAGGATTTTGGGTTTTCAAAGTGTATTTGAAATTGGTTCTAAATTTTTACATTGAAATTAAAGTAATGATTGAAATGCTAAGAAATGATAAAATATTTTAAAATTTGTTTTTAATAAAGGTGGTAGAGTTGTAAATGACTTTGGTTGTTATGCTCATATACATAGGTATTCATGTGTGTGTGTGTACAAATTCACATAATAATATGTGAATTTATTAAATGAGAGAAATATGTGTGTGTGTGTGTGTGTAAATTCATATGAGCATAACTATGGCACAACCATTATGGTTTTAAATGTGATACTTGAGATAGATTTTTAAATAGGTTTTAAAAAATTCCTAAAATAAATTATAAGACCCAGTTAGAACCTTCCTAATAAATTTTTAATCCTTTGAATAATTTTGAATTGAATATTCTTGGGTTTTGTTTAGAATTTTCTTTTTAAATAGTTTTGATGTCTGAATTGGATCCACCCTTGGTTTCTTAGTGATTTCATATGGTTAT
Organism: Viscum album; assembly: GCA_963277665.1. Lineage (NCBI taxonomy): Eukaryota > Viridiplantae > Streptophyta > Magnoliopsida > Santalales > Viscaceae > Viscum > Viscum album. The sequence goes on from OY728135.1 coordinate 1,502,495,936, forward strand.
GGTATCTACAGAACTGCTTGCTGATGTTGTAATTATTATTTGTGATTATTTTATTCAAACCTCATGGGAATGTCTGGGTTCTTGGGTAGGTGAATATAGATGGGACGGGTTACCTTTACACTTGTTATTATAGTGATTATATGTGTTTTGTTCCACTTCTAATGGCTAGTGGCGTGTTATTATTTCCATTAATTAAGAGTCTCCCTATTTAGTGATGTATTCATAGGTTGGAATTGTTCCTCAGTGACCCTACGGTGTTTATCCCATTTATGCTTGTTTTAAATTATTAATTTTATGATTTCCTCTTTCACTTGTCTTACTTTATACTACCCATGATTTATAGCCTCTTTATTCTATCTTTAGTTATATTCATTTTGATTAAAATGATTTTCAAAAGTGTTTTGGAAATAATAATTTGAAGTTAATTTAAAACTAGTTTTTAAATGGTTATTTCAAGTTAAGGGGTTTTTGACCCGAAAATGATTTCAAAGTGAATATTTTCATTTAAATAAAATAATAAGGAAAATTTATAAAATTATATTGGATTTTATGTACTTATATAATAAAAACTTCATTTTAATATTTTATTTCAAACTAGCATAAAAAGGTTTTTTATTTAAAGACTTTACTTAGGTTGTGGTTTATTTAACATGCCCACTGAATAATTTTTCTCATACCTATCATCATTTTAGTTTCAATTTATAGTTCTTTTATTACCACTCTTAGAGTGTTCACATTTTTTTATTGGGTGGTGACTTACAAATTCACATGGAGGTATATTTATTCTTATGTTTTATTTAGTTTCTTTTATCACACCGGCTAAGTAGGCCTAAACTTCTTTCAGTTCCAATGATGATGATATTTATAGAGGGAGTTGGGGGTGAGAAAATAGTGTTATTTCATGAGAAGGAATATGGAGGGTGAGAAGAGGGATTACCTTTGTTTTTAAATTTATTTATTTATTACATTATTTATATTTATTAAAATGTTTCAAAGTGATTTTATTGCTTATTTGATTCTGGTGCGTATGTTCAATGTATAGACAATCCATGACCATTTTTCTATTACTTCTTAACTCATATTATTAGGTGAAACTATTCTCATTAGTTATAATTTGATTCCCTCACACTAGTTTCTAGATCAAGGTGATCAAGAATGCCATCAGGTATGTCGTGGGCTAGCTTAGGTGTCTGATAGAGGTAAGGTTCAAGTTGGTCTATGAAAAAGATATTGATAGGCGATTATTATACTTTTCATAATGATACAGACTTTTATCCTCTAGCATTGGACCGATACCAACTAGAGTTAAACCACCAATAAGTCTAGTTGAGATTAAGAAAGTTGGTTATAGATTAGGAATGCAACAATTGGGTAGAAATATTGTTCCACCAAAGTACATATAAAATTATCTCACTAGATTTTTGGGAGTTTCCCATGATTATATACACTTTACTTAGACTTCTTTATTATTATACATGATTGTGCTTCTCCTTAATTACTTTTTATTATTTCTCTATCATTACATGCACCATTTTTCTTTTTTTCCTTTATGATTAGTTTAAATGAAATCTTCATTTTAGTGGTTATTTACCAATTCTTGAATTTGTTTCATGGTTTCTTTGATCTTGTTTTATTTAGTTTCTCATTTATTTGTCTTGTTTCTTAGTTATATTTATGTGCTTGATGTTTTATTTGGGTAAGTTGGGTTATTTTTATATTATTTTTCTAATAATGTTTTTCAAATGGTTTTGGGTAAGGTTCATTTTAAAAATCGGTTTAAAATAAAACTTTAATAATTTTTTTTAAGCATTTCTTTCTTTAAAAAAGGGAGTGATTTGTGCCCCTGTATTTTTTTCATGAAGTGTTACAAAACCTATTTTAAAACATCATATTTCAAACTAGTGTTTCTAGAATGTTTTGAAAAAGTAAATTCATGGAATCTTTAGTGAAATACTGCTAGGTTTTTTATACTCACACCCTACTTACACCACTCAGTGTATGTAGACCGAGTGGATTTTTTAATTTTAGGTTCTAGATTTTGGGAAGCTCTAGATTGTGGGATTCTATCTCTTATTTTCTCATGGATAAGGTGTGTTGGATGGTGACCCTGGGTCATGGGGATACAGTCGGTTTGTATTTTTGGTTTCTTTTAGGTATTCTAGATCATTTATTTATCATCCAAGTTGACCATTCCTATATCTTTATTTCTATTTCAAATTTTTGATGTGTGTATCGAGTGGGATGTTCATTTTAGTTATGACCTATTTGATTTTTTGTATTTTTTAGCTGTTTATTTCATTTTTTTACATGGATTTATAAGGTATGGACGTAACATTCCACAACCCAATCCAATAGGTCCCACCTAGTTGGCAATTATTTGAGTGTGAATACCTCAATCCCACCTCCAATAGGCCATAGATTGGTAACCAGTTCCAAGTAGTCATATCACACACATGGGAGGCCTTAGCCTATGGTACCTGTACACACACACACATTTGTCTCCATGAAACAGTATAGAGATAACAATACATCTAATACCAAAATGCATGCATAAATATATCCCAAAATCATAGTACAACAAAAGTACTAAAATCATAAAAATGAAAAAATAAAAGCCTATCAAAAACTAAAAAATCATCCAACCTACTCAAATGGAGGGGACTCCTCTCAAATGAAACCATCGTTACACACCTCGGTCTATCTAGCTCGCTATACTCCACCTACTCCAAGTCCTATTAGGACTCTGTTGAATGTCCAATTATCTATATAATACATGATATGTGCAGGTAGATCCTATATAGGGGTGAGTATAACAATACTCAATAGGTTCCCCAAAACCAAAAATAAAAAGGAGAAACTAAATGGAAATAATCCGCTCCACCCTAAGCTAGAGAAGAACCCAATTGAGAGAGTATAGGAAACTCCATCTCAATTATTCCTTGGCTATAAATGACTAGTCAGACCATAACCACATGGTATATTAATGAATATATGTTAAATAACCACAAGGAATCCTATAATATCTCAAATATGCTCGTCTTAGACTTTAAGTCTCATGGTCTCAACCATATAGTCTTCCACATGAAATTACTTAAGGATGGAAGGTATCACTCATCTAGAAGTACGCTCTCCATGATCCGTGTCATCCCTAATGGAATTCATCTGAGAGATATCACTTATTGGTTATATCTCTACCATCCTAGATGGAACTCATATGAGAGATCTCACTCATTGGGTATCACTAATCTGACGGAACATCCCTACCATCCCAGATGGAATATATCTGAAAGAACATGCTTGTCATGTCTCTATATAAATAAAGTCATGTTGGAACCCAGAAAATCATGATACTTAGTTAGGGGATATCACCCATGTCTCATGGGAGACTCCACAAACCCAACTGGAAGCCTATAAGATCCCATCACATAGACATGGGATCACACACAAGACCGTTGGGGGACACCATGAACCCAATCTGGAACTCCAGAGATCATAACACTCGGATAGGGGATCACAACCAGGTCTGTTGGGGGATTCCATAAACCCCACCAAGTCTCAAATCCATGATTCAAATATATGGGATCATGCTTAGGACTACTGGTAGATATGGAAAACCCAAATATGGATCTAACCTCCAAGTAGGGGATCATATAAATGATGATGATGAAAACCCTACTGGTAACAACCTCTATGTAGGGGATCGTATACTCGATGATATTGCAAAACCTATTGGGGAAACCCACTAGATAAAGGATCACTGCCATGTGTATGAAGTTCATAATGATACCATGAACCCCACTCAGGGAAGACAATATGACAGAGGATCCCACCCTGACCTCCTAGAGGAATACATGAACTCTGTCTAAACTCATCTTATAGAGGTGATCACAATCCTATATCGAGGAAAAAATGTCACACTACACCCTCATAAGAATAGACCAAGGGATAATATTCAATCAATACCGGTCTATATGTCACTAATCGAAGATACCCACAAATGTCACCTAATGTCACATCTTTAATGCCAAAACCATGGCCACTATCACATACAATGTGGAAAACTACTCAGGATAGGCTACTTGTGGGCCTCCATACGAGTCCTGAAGATGGATATGCATGAGGGAAAAGTTTACAAGGGGAGTACACAGCGTATACCCACAGTACACAATGTTTCTCTAGAAACTAGACCCTAGTTTTGTCCCCTCTTGGTAGTCAGTATTTAAAAGGAGACTACATGGCATGTACCCATATCACAAGGTGTGTGACCTCATCTAAATATTTGGGCATGTCCTCACCGACACATGGACTGGATAGCCATGTCACCTCACATGACATGTCTTGGATATTTGGATACTAGGCCATGTCCTCAGCCCGTGCCCATGTTCAGAACCCCATGCCCATGTATGTCACCCTATGACCATGTATAGTTCCCTATGCTTATATACCTGGCTATGTACTTCGACCTATGTATACCCCAGGGCTCTATCCATGTACTCACACATGACCATGTCCCCTTACATGATATCCCTAACCATGTCCTAGGCCACATGGCCTGGGTTAACTACACGGAGTATAGTCCCCCAATGGTAGGAACACACGACATGTTCTCCTTCACTAAACACTATGTGTTCAGGAATTTCAAATAGAAATCCCCAAAGAGCCACCTAAAACCCCTGATTTCCCCTAAAACCCACAAATCTACCCCTAGGGGATCTCTAGCAGTCGTAATAGGAGTCTAAAACTTTAAAATAACACATAAATGGGGATCATGATGTAAATCTCATAAATCTACCTACCTCATGGTGAAACACCAAATATTTGGGTCCAACGTGATGCTCGGAAGCCACTGCACCTCAATTTGGTGATGATTGGTGTCAAAAACATGGTTCAACTACCCCACCTCACCTTGGTTTGTCCTCGGGTCATCCATCGTGAAAGGATCTCCTCCTTTTCCAATCTTTTCATGAGAAATAAAGGGGTATATATTATTTTATTTATTTTTAAATAAACTATATATCACCAACATGTTCGCCAATGCTCGCCTTCAACCAAGCACCCAACATCAACAAACTTTATGTTGCACCTAGGGTAAAATCCATGTTTCAAACCCAACTATGATCTCAAATTTTCAATCTGAGACTCCTATTGGGATTTAGTTCGCATTTCCTAAAAACTACTCTTGCACGATATTAAATATTTAATATTTATAATATCACTACATTGAGGCTCTTCGGATCCTAGAATCTCATTCATACTGAATTCTTAACTTTGGAAATATTCCTAAAAATATTAGAAAGTCTTATAGAGAAAAACTAGAGTCGTTTCACTCTTCCCAACTTTAGGCTTTTTGTCCTGAAAAGAGGAAGCCTAGGAATGATGGGAATACAGTACTCTCAACTTGGTATCCCAACCTAGTGAGTTCTCTTAAGGGGTCCCATTCTATCCACAAACATGCACTCAGGGGAACCACAATCCCGAGAAGTGTCCTCTATGGTTAGAACTCAAACACCACTGGGTACCTCAAAAGGATACTCCACACCTACCATCCAACTCAAATTGGGTCAAAATTGTGAAATGAAGCATCCAAACATCTCCTGAGCTAAAACGGGTGGAAAAAACCAATCACCTAGTCCATCTAAATTATTAGGGTCTAGTGGTACACTACCTCTCTAACCCAATGCAGATACTGACATAACCCGACAGTCCTCTTCCACCCCCTATATGAACTGCACCCTCAATATCCATCACTAGAACCAAATCTAGGTCTACAAATGTTATATTATATTGGTTATTACTAGTATAGTGGTGACCTATTGGTCCTATTGAATGTGGCCTCAAATGGTGTTACATCGATAATGGAGCAACAACTGTAGCACACTAATATGAAAATCTAAATCATGTTTTACAAAACCTGAATGGTTTGATCTACTTGGTACAACCACCCCTCTCCTGGGTGTACTGCTTAGGGAAAGGAACCTCCTCAATACCTCATCTCATAGCATGATTGGTTTCATAAAATATCCTCATAAGGTTGACGTAATCCCCACCTTCATAAAATCTATGAAGAACATGTCCATTGGATGTTTGGTCATAGAATACCTCATGAACGAGATCTATTAGTTGTTCCTCCCTACATTGATAAAAAAAATTGGAGGGGTAACCACCAATATGTAGAGACATGTGAAATCACCCACACCCATAAGGGTGAACTGTAAAGAGGTTAATTTCTATGTTACCTTACTCAACAAAAATGGTCAGAACCCTCACTGCGAGCATCTAATGCTTCGGCCACACCCTTAGGTGGACCTCAAGTCAGCATAACCATATCCTCTACCTAGTCCACTATCACTATCATGTATAAGAATACATATCACAATAATTGGAACTATAGAATCTAGACTTATCTCAATAAGATATCCCCAAGAAACTAGTACTCTCAGAGCATGTCTAGAATCCATCCTCAAGTGTCTTGTGTACAACTCTGACACAAAGAACACAAGGGTACCAATGGAAAAGACTATCACAAAATGATCCAAAAAGGGTTTGAATGAACCTGTTCTCAAATATCACATCTTCCTCCTAGAAAAAACAACATATATATTCCCAAGTGTACAAATTGTGTCTTATTAGTCCCTCTGTCTACAAACCTCTATCTGCACATTAGCTCATGAAGCTCCATGGGTGTCAATTGATATGCTGACCCAAATATCTAGGTAATCCATGGGTTTTAGTATATGAAGAATTCTAACACTTAGTGGGTTAGAATACCCAAAATGACCTCATTAATATGTCCTTAACTTCACCACCATGGCAGGGAACCGAAAACTCATGGCACTGCTACACCAAGGGTCATACTAGCCATCTAATAAAAGTCAGTTGTATCTACCCACACATGAGCTCATCCTACTTATCCTAGGATCACTCCTCTATAAAAGAAAGTAAATCCATCCCACAAGATGATAAAATTTCCACCTCCACTGGTGTAAAACCATCTAAGAATGGATGGTAGGAAACTAATCCACACTGAGGAAACATCATAGGGTCTATCTCTGCCACTATGGAAAGGTTCCATGTGAGGCTCTCTCCTCCAAAGATATGTCACTATCGATAGAAGTTTATGACCTCTAATCCTATCTCTTAGAGCCTACAAGAATAAGGATAGAGTAATAAAAGGATCCACTAGTATCCCTAGTCCTTGAACAGGAGCTATGATTAGGGGAAAGTGGTTTATGACCTTATGCTACTATAACTAAGGCAGTAAAGTCACATGTCCCACCCCGAAGAAAACTTGAGTCTCTAGGCCAGATGCACATTCTTCCTAAAGCTCATTCTTTCACTTTTCCACATATTTTTCACAACTATGGACTACTTCAACACCTAAACACCAACTAAACCAAACTCACAATTCAAAGAAACATGTCTACCACACCTCAACACTATCTACTTTGGGCATTACTGGCTCACCTGAATGGTTTTGTATCATGTCACAAGAATGTGTCTTGGTGGGGAAATTATCCCTCTTTCTTGTGAGTCTGAATCTATGTCAAACATCATAAACTCAAGGCTCTACTAATTCCATGCATCACCCAGAATAAACCTTGAGTAATAAGTGGCAAGAAAAGGGTATCTCACACTTGTATCTAATAATACCACTACAAAAGTATAAAGGATACATATCGTACCTCTAATCATACTTGGAGAATTTGGGTCAAAGGCCTCTATGAACTATAGTTATCATCTCCCCCTTACTTCATCTCTCTAAGCCTAGTGAGGACCACCTATGGGTGGTGGTGGCAACAGATCGAATCATTTTCTACCTCATGGTTCTCTCCTCACTCCTCTGATATATCCGCTATCATGCAGAACTCCATGCTCATGTTGTTATATCTGCTAGGGTAGTCCATCAACTGTCTCCCTCTAAATTGCATAGTGGGTTGTAAAATCTTGTATGAGATGTCCCCATACATCATAATAGAAACACTGACTCTCCTTCAACTTAGTAGATTCGGCTTGGGATCCCTGAGTTGGAAACACTCTATCATGGGATTGTCTCCTGAAGCATCACACATGCCAAGATCCCTGGCCCTATCATCAGTTAACCACTACTAAGGTCTCATATCTTGTGTTCCCAACACCAACAGTCAGTGTCTACTCAACAAGAAATCTCTCCACTACTATGTCTCACTTGAGCACTTCGACATAGGTGGGAATGCACAGCGATGTCACTGAAGCCCTCATATCTCAGTGTAAGCCCTGCTAGAAGGTCTATGCTCAGAAAAATATATCTTGAACCATATCCAAAGAGTATCATGAATGGTATGTGAACCACATTGAATACTCTATCATGGTCATTATACCCTTCCAAAGCTACAAAATCTCCTAGATACACATTGATCGTAATGTGGCTAGAAAAAAAATTCCATGAAGAGCCACTCAAACTTCATCCAAGTGAGTGTCATATCATTGTGGTTTTGCATCACTAGACTCCACTATTGCTCATACAATCCCTATAAAATAATCACTGTGAGGACCATTATCTTATCAAGAGGTTTCCTCACAAGGTTGAAAACACACGTGACTGCCTCAAGTTAGTCATTAGTTTCCTAGGGGTCTATCTCACCCTAATAATTGGGAGTTATTTTCCTCTAAAACTCATGCAGTGCACTCATCCTATGAGAATACTCGACTTTAAATACTAGCACAACTTTCTACTAAATGGGTGGTGGATCGACTATAAAACCACTTAAAGATACTAGCACCTGTTTAGACCCATGCACCGAATCCTCATCACTGGATGGATTGTGATCATAGTCCCACCATGGAATCATGGCTAGCTGGCATCATGGCGGAATCCTAAAATATAATCAAGATGAACCATGATCGAGAGTATATCTAGGGAGCTCACTCAAGAAGGACATGGAAACCACATTCCAGTCCTATATGATGTATGTACCAAAGTTTCCCTGCAACCAGTGCCTAAATGTTTCAAATCAACAATCAAGTTATCAAATTCCTAGTGAATGGATACATAAGCTACCACAAAAACACTACAGTCCCTAGCCTAAAATATGAACTCAAAACACTTCAACACTATCACCATACATCCCAAATCAATATCACACCTAGATAACTCTTAACTCCAGTCCCAAGGAAGGATCGACTCTGATTCCACTTTGTCATGACCCGACCCAACAAGGCCCACCTGACTAGTGATGAGATGAGTGTGACTATCCCAAGCCCACCTTCAATAGGCCAGGGGATGGTGACTAGTATCGAGTAGCCATATCACACACATGGTAGGCCTTAGACTATGGTACCTATATGCACGCACACACATCCATCTCAAAAATTTAGATATAATAATACATCTGATACTAAAATGCATGCATAAATCTATCCCATAATAAGAGTATATAAAAAGTATTAAAATCATGCGAAGGGAAAATATAATCCCACCAAAAAATTTAAAAGTGTCCAACCTACTCGGATGGTGGGGACTTCTATTAAATGTAACCACTGATACACACCTTGGTCTTTCTAGCTTACTATGCTTCGCCTGCTCCAGGTCCTCCTAAGACTCCATTGAAAGGTATGTCATATACATAAGACATGACATGTATGAGCAGATCCCATGCAGAGGTGAGTATAACAATACCCATTAGGCACCCCAAAATAAATTGGAACAACTTAAATGAAATATTTTGATCGACCCAAAGCAAGAGAAGAACCCAAGTGAGAGAATATAGGAAACTCCATCTCAACCATTCCTCGGTTATACATTACTTTTCATCTCATCACCACATGGTATGTAAATTAAGATATGTGACGTCACCACAAGAAATCCCAGAATAACCCAGATATACTTGTCTCAGACTCCAAATCTCATGGTCTCAACTATAAAACCTGCTATATGAAACTACTTAGAGGCTCTAAGGTATTTCCCATCCAGGTGTATGCTCTCCATGATCCTTTTCATCCTTGATGGAACTCATCCAAGTGATTTCACTCATAGGGTACAGCTATTTTATCCTATATGGAACTCTTATGAGAGATATCACTCATCAGGTATCACTAATTTGATGGCACATCCCTTCCATCCTAGATGAAATACATCCAATCGAACACGCTCGTTAAGTCTATTCATAAAGAAAGTCACATTGAAACCCAACGGATCATGATAATCAGTTAGGGGATCTCACCCATGTCTCATAGGGGGCTCCAAAAACCCAAATTGAAACCCATAAGATCTCATCACACATACAGAGGATCACACCTAAGGCTATTAGGTAATTCCACGAACCCAATCTAGAAATCCAAATATCATAATTCTCAGATTGGGGATCACACCCAGGTCTTCTGGGGGATGCCAAAAACCCTACGGAGTCTCAAATCTATGATACATAGATAATAGATCATTCCCAGGACTGATGGGAGATACCACAAACTCAAATCTAGATCAAACCGCCAAGTATGGGATCATATAGACGATAATGTAGCAAACCCTACTGATAACTCCCTCTATGTAGGGTAGTGCATAATCAACAATACCGCAAACCCTATTGGGGTAACCTTCTAGATAGGAGATATTTCCCTATGTATAAAGGTCATGATTGTATGATAAATTCCACCTATGGAAGATGATACGATAGAGGATCTCACCTCAGCCTCCCGAAGGGATACACAAACTCTATCTGAACTCATCCTATAGAGGGTATCACAATCCTATACTGAGTATGTAATTCCACACTATACCCTTATAGAAATACACCAAGGTAGCACACTAAACTGATATTGGTCTATACATTTCTAACATAAGACACCCACAAACTTTACCTTGCATTGCATATTTAATTCCAAAACCATGGTCACCATTGTTTCCAACATAGAAAACTACTTAGGGTAGGCTACTCACAGTCCTCCATCTGATTCCTAAATAAAGAGATGCATAAGGAAAAAGTATCCATGGGGAATACATGACATGTCTCTAGAAACTATTCTCTGGTTATGCCCCCTCTTGGTACTTAGTGTGTAAAAGGATACTACATGATGTTTACTCATGTCACACAGCATGTGACCTCATCCAAACCTCTAGGTGTGTCTTCTCCCACCCATAACCTGACTGTCCATGTCACATCACACAATGTGTACACTCGGTAGACGACATGTCTTGGCTATTCATCAACTTGGTTGTGTCCTCATCCTGTGCCCATGTTTGGCACATTATGCTGGTGTATAGCACCTCGTGCCAATATATAATAGTCCATGCTCATGTATAGAACCTTGTTCCTGTGTACGGTGCCACATTACCATGTACTTAGCTATCTACTTTGGCCCATGTACACCTTGAGGATCTAGTCATATACTCGCACATAGCCATGTCCCTTTAAATGGCATCCCTGATTATGTTCTCGTTCACACAACCCAGGAACACTACATGGTGTGTACCCACAGTACATGATGTGTAGTCTCCAAAGTTCATCTTCCATGAATGGGAAGAACACATGATGTGTGATCCTACACTAAAAGTTGTGTGATCGGGAATTCCAAATGGTAATACCCTAAGATCCACCTAAAATACCCTATCTCTACCTAAAACCCATAGATATACCCCCAAGGGATCTCTATTAGTCATAATAGGGCTCTAAAACCTTAAAAAATGCATAAATAGGGATTAAGATGTAAAGATTGTAAATCAACCTACCTCATGGTGAAATGTCGAAGATTCAGGTCCAACGCAATGCTCAGAAGCCACTACACCTCGATCTGGTGATGATTAGTGTCAAAAATAGGGTTTTGTAGCACCACTTCACCTCAGTTCAGCCTCAGGTCATCTGTTGCATAAGGGGCTCCTCCCTCTCCTCTTCATGTGTAAGAACCAAAGGGGGGAATATATTTGTTTATTTATTTTTAAATAAAATAATATATCATTAACACACCTGCCAATGATCACCTTCAATTGGGAACTCAATGCCAACAAATTTTATATCATTCCTAGGGTAAAACCCATATTCTGAAATCAACCATGGTCTCAAATTTCTGATTCTAGACTCCACTCAAGAGTTAATTTGAATTTATAGAAAAATATGTGTGTGGTATAAAATATTTAATATTTTTAATATCACTACACCAAGGTTTTTCGAGCCCCAAAATCTCATGCCAACTCAACACCTAGCTTTGTAAATATTCCTATAAATATTCCAAATTCTTACAAGGTAAAACTAGAGTCACTATATAACATGATGGATTCTCAGTAGAATTCCACTACATGTTAAATATTATTTCTCTCAGAGTAATTATTATCAATGAGTATATTTTTATGCCTTAACACTTGTTTCCAACTCGATGGGATTAGGAACATCCTTCAGACCTTTCCATGGTCTGACTCAGGTTCCCGAATTAGGGCTGACCTATTTTTGTTCATGACAGATGATGCAAAGGCAGCTATAACATATATTATGTAGGAGGAGTATATTCCAAAGAATTAAAATTTATAGACATGACATGGACACATTAATTATACACTAGTTTGTGACACAATGTAGTGTATAAGAAAGTGTTATTATAACACCCTGATATTTTATGATATATTTCATTTTAAATAAATCTAATCTCTTCAATAGCTTGTGATACACACAACCTTGAGTCTAAATGAACCATAATATAGTATTAATTATAACATATCCATTAAATTTTCAGTATAAATAGTAATAACCACATTATAAAAATATTATAAAGGTTTTAGATAAAGAAAATATATTATTAGTCTTTATAGGCTCTAAAAAATATACTTTTTCCTTAAGATGGTTTTTATTTCTTTTTATGAGAAAATAATATAAATAATTTTTTAGAACTTTTAGAAAATATATTTGAAAAAATTAACTTCATTTTTGAAATCAACATGATAAAATTAACTTAGTTATTTTTTATAATTTTTTGGAAAGATTAATTTTTCAATGAATAGTAAAAAAACTGTTTTTATTAAAATTTATCTTTTCGTTTAATAAATTTACAAAGTTTAATTTTGTTTTAAAATAGTTTTAAAATAAAAATTAGTTAAATTATATTATAATTAATCCAGTTTAGTTCATTTTAATCAATCTTATGTTGAATTTTGATATGAAAAAATTTTATACTTAAGAAATCCTTTTCTTTGGAAAACTATTTTTCGTCACATTTTCAGGTTTAATTTTAAATTAAATACTAATACTTTTTTAATTGAATTTGGTAAAATGAATTATATATTTTTAATTAGTATAATTAATATTATTTTATAAGGTAAACTTAATTTTTGGTCATAATAAATAGTAAAAGTAGTAAAAAAATGTTACCATAGTTAAGGTTAAAACGGGTTTACTGAGGGTAAACTAAAGAGATCAGGGTTCGAATGACCTAAAAACTTGTCTAAATTATATTTTATAGTTAAATTTAGAACCTATATTATATAATATTCATTAATTGTCCATTTTTGATCCATATGGTGTGAATAAGACATTAATAAATTTTATTCTTTTGAAAAAAATCCAAGTGTGTCCTCTCCCCCACTTATAAAAGGACACCCCCACTCATCTTCTATACACACTTAAAGAGCCTTTTGGTTTAGAAAATACCTAAAAAAATACCTTACTTACATCCCTCTCCATGACCTAGAGTCATTTTCTTGATCAAAACACCATCCTAGGAAGGATTTAGGTATAAACCTAAAGTGGTTGTCTGGAGAAGAGGTATAGTTCTTAACCATGTGTTTTAATTTTAATTATTCTTCTACCTTCTTTAAATATTCTCCAAATATGGTTAAATAAAAAAATTATCTTATATATACTAATATATTATTATTTTAATGTGTTAGGACAAAATGGGGCCTTGATACCCTGAGAGGAGGGGTGAATCAGGGTATAGATATTCTTTCCTCTAAATTATTCCTACCCCAATAGATCTTGACCTCTTTATTACATGGGTCACTTTGTTTACACTTAAGTTTTAATTTTGATCTTATTCTTTCCTTATTTATTTGATGATTATTCTTTTAATGTAATGTAGGAAAGAAAGCACAAGGACGCAAATATTTTTACTTGGTTTACCCTCACTGGGCTACATCCAAGGAGAATACAATGACAATGTACTAATTATACCAAATTCACTAAAGATCACTTCCAATAATGATGGTTCAATATAGATCTCATCTATACCCAGGATCACTGCCTTTACAAGGTTTAGGGTCTTCTCACTATATTCCCAAGGTTCACTCTCTATGTCTCTTTCTCTGGCTCACTATCAGTGGAAAGGATCACCTTCTTCCTCTTCCTACACTCACAACTCTTGAAATGGATTCATCCACAGTTTATGGACTTATAGGTCCCTTTATTTTCATGAATTAACACATCTTAAATTATATTTTGATGATCTTTTGAAGTTTAACTTTCATCCAATTGATGAATACCACTTTACCACAGATTTAATGGGAAATTCCTTCTGAAAAACTTTTGTGATGCTCATTGCCTTCATGAAGCTCCTCTTTCATACTGCTCAAATAGCCTTTGAGAAGCTCCTACCTTTCGTGAAACTCACTTTACCTTTACAAATCACACCACTTTTTTGAATCTCAACTAGCTGTCTTGAAGTTCCTTTATTTTATGAAGCTTAATTAGCCTTCATGAATTTCCTTACTTTCATGATGCTCAAAACATTAGGTTGGATTTTATAACCTTCACTAATTTCTTCACATGAAAATCCTTTGAAAATATTAGAACATTCGTTTATCTTTTATAGCCTTCATGAACTTATTCGCATACCACCTTCTCAAACCACCTTCACGAATATGGAGCTTTAAGATTTTCGTTAAGTCTTGCTACTTTTCTGAATGGGGAAGTGGCCTATTTATAGTCATTTCCACCGATTCCATAACCTTCTAGCCACATCATCACCATTTCATGATGCTCTTTATTTTCCACTGCAATGATCCCTTTTTTGTGGAGCTAAATATAAATTTACCATTCGTGATGCTTGTTGTAATCGTCAAGATTTCTGTCAAAACCTTCATGCCACTATGATACTCCACTCGCAATGATTCTCACCTTTGTCATTCACAATGCTCATCGTTGTCATGTAGATCACCATCAGCTTTCTTTTATCCTTCACGAAACACCCTTTGTGAATCTCATCTTCACAAAACTCATTCCTTTTACATATTTTCATAAAGCTTTGAGGAAATACACTTTT
The DNA here is from genome assembly GCA_963277665.1 of Viscum album. Classification (NCBI taxonomy): domain Eukaryota; kingdom Viridiplantae; phylum Streptophyta; class Magnoliopsida; order Santalales; family Viscaceae; genus Viscum; species Viscum album. Next base: position 1,502,511,152 of record OY728135.1, read on the forward strand.
TTCGATGCAAGAAAAACTTCAAATTTTGGAGCCCAAAAATTTGGAAAACACTAGGAAACAAAATCACCTTATGTATGCAATTTTCTGCATCATTTCCATGGCATCCATTCCTCTATCTTGAATCTTTGTCAACATGCTTAGTCGACAATCTCTCTAGATCTCCACAACATACCTTGGAAACCTACTTTTTCAATAAAAACAATCAACCCAAAAATACTACAATGTTACCTTGAGGTATTTTTTCCAAACATAATTTAATAACCTATATTCATCTCTTATTCCATAAAATGAAAAATGAAACTATCGATCGTGTGTACGGAGGACTACCACCTCACGAACCGATGTAATTCATTTTTCATCACCACCTCTTATGAATGGATATAACGATGGATTTTAATATATATATATATGTGTGTGTGTGTGATATTCATGAAATCATTATAATTAAATAATTATAATATCACATCAACTATGTTACCTTCAAATCTGTTGTAAAATGATAATATAGCCCATGCATACATGTGAACTACCACCTCCATGAAGCAATGTGATTTTTTTTCATTTTTTTTACATGGATGATAATAAGGATAGATTTGATGAATATATATGATTAATATGATATAATAGTAATTCTATAAAGGTGAATTATTATTTAATTTTCTTTCATTACATCCATCAAAAAAAGAAAATAGTGTTCATGCATACATACGACCTACTATCTTCATGAAAGATGTAATTCATTTCTTTATCTCTAACTTTTATGGATGAATATAAATATATATATATAATGAATATATATGATATTTATATCATGATTAACATTATGGAGATAATGTAACTATGATCAAAGTATAATATGATAACTAACAAACTAAAATTCTTATAAAAATGAAATAGTTAACACTCGGAAATGACAATTTTAATAAGGGATTGTTAATAAATGGGTGTTGAAATGTTATAAATGGATCATATATTATATTTTAAGTATGTAAATTATTATGGTATAGAATTATAATAAATTTAAATTTATTATATAGTAATTAAAATCACTTTAATAGAAATTAGAATATGAGGTGGGAGTTTTATATTATAATCCCATCATTTATCAGGATTGTTTATGATTAAGTTTTAGATGATGAAATATTATGATATACCACTAAATAAACTCATGAATTTTCTTATAATATGGTTATTTTTTTAGAATACATGTTTTCCTTTCATTTTTATCACTTTATGTAATCAAGGGAATGAAAGAATGTTTTTTAGAAAAAACGACTTTCTTTCTCTTTTCAGTTGAAAATACTTTATCATCAATATCCATGTTTTATAAAAATGTTTTCAAGAATGTTATTAATATTATCCTATTATTGTTTAAATTCATTTTTACCCATGATTTAATTTTCTAAAAATGCTTTAAAATTAATCTTCTTATTGTTTTATGAAATAAAAAAATTACTTTTTACCAAAAATGTGAAGGGATTATTTATTTTAACATACACACTATGAATAGAATTTCTCATTATCATGAACACTCAATGTTTTAAAGCTTAATTTACAAGTTTCTAAATTTATTTTAAAAGAAAATTATTTCCTTAATATTTGGGAAATTTTTAGATTTTAAAAAAGTGATTTAAATTGAAAAGGTTATTCTCCTTAAGAAATGTTCCAAGTGATCTTTTAAGAGAATTTTTATATAAGATGACATTCATTGATGTTACTTATGATTTATTGGGATATGATCTAATGATTTCATCCTTATTCTTTCTTTGTATGAGTTATTATGATGATGATGAAATGTTTATGAAACTCATTTCTTTTCCACAGGTTATTCCATGATGAAATGTCTAAGAAACCCATTTCTTTTTTCATGGGTTATGATATGATAAATGTTTTATGATCTCATGGAACACATATATATGATTTTTATTATGTGATAAGTGGATCAAAAATTATATATCTCTCTAATGCATTGGTTAAATATGGATATCTCATGAGATGAACAGAACTGAATTGGAGAGTAAACCTGGTTCAGTAAGGGACACTATTGGAAATATCACTTATACCCATGGTTTTATGAATTGTGGGCTACTGAGGCATCGGTATAGCCCTATACCCACGGTTTCTACAAAATTGTGGGTATATCCCAGGAAAATTTCATATTACCCACAGTTTACAAAACCGTGGGTATACATTTTCATAGCACACAAAATATACCCACGGTTCAGTGAACTGTGGGTATAGAATATTTTCCTAGAAACGTAGCAGCTTCACCCAAAATTTAAAAACCCATAAGTATACAGTTTCACAACACACATACCCATGGTTCATTGAACCATGGGTATAGCTGGTTTTCCCATAAATGCAACAATTTCCCACCTTGTTGCTTCCTTCCATCCTTCACCTGTAAAAATAATGCAAACTAGAATAGAAACTAGTTAAAAACCGGTTAGAAACCATAATCTATCATTAAACTAGGAAGAATCAATGAATGCCCCATACACATCTCCTTCATGTAGAAATTATAAAATATCTACCTCTTCTTCAGAGTTTGGTTTATGGACTTTGTTTTATGGACTTTCACAGTCCAAGGAAGGACAATCTATACAAGGTGATATTAAAAAAATGTATATCCAGGTTGTAGGAATACAGAAATCCAACAACCTCACTAATTCAAACAATCTATGAATCAATCAAACTATAAGTTTAAAATATAAAAGGTAAAGTGGATGTCAAAATTCCTACTCCAAAATCACCAAAAAATAGCTAAATGGGCTATGTGATGTAGCTCGATTTCATTTCAAGAATGTAATTTTCAACAATTATGGAAAACTAATGCAAAAGTACCCTAAATAGGGGAATACCAATCTCCATAGATAGGGTATTGAATCAAAAAGTTTGTTGGGGAGTACTACACAGTATATGTGATGTGGAGGTCCTATGCCATTACATAAACATTGTGTTGAGGAAATATATACCCAATGAACTATTTGATCATGAAAAAAATACTTATCATCATTGGTCCTGTTCCATTGCATAAACATTGGTGTTATTGGAGGTTTATGTGTAAATATATTGATAATTGGCATAATAATTTATTGTGTAAAACTCAATTAAGGAATATTTACTTCATCCACCTAAATATTTTTAGTGCATTTACCTATGTATATAATGATTCCAACGAGTGAGACATGATGGAGTATATGTTTTGAGCATGTTACATTTATGAATATAGTGACAAAGAATTTGTATTTTGAATCTAAGAAAAAAACTCTCATAAGGCCATCAGAATTCATAATTTAATATTTAATGAGAAGATCCTATGAATGGAATAGATCCAAGAGGAAATTTTTTACCTGATCTAGTGAGATTAAACCTCTAGAAAGACTCCAAAAACAAACATTTAAATAATTAAATACATAAAAATGGAACAAGAAGTATTTTAGTGGTCAAAAACAATAATACTTGACAAGAAACAACATACCACACGTTCAGATCTTATACTTTATGGATTCTTTCTCAAACCCAATAGTCAGGAATTTTTTGGCATACTCTTCAACCTATTATTGAATACTTGCTATCTCAGATCGGATGTGATCACCAGACTACATTTACACCAAAAAATACTTCATCTTTGTCCCTTCCATAAAAAAACAATATGAACCAAAAATTCTCAAAATCCTTAAACTCAAGTGTGTTGCATCCATTTATAACAATTTTAACGGAAAATGGCTTTAATGACCTTTAGCTTCAGCCTTGATTTTTAGAGCGAGCTTTACAGAAGTATCGAATAATTCAACTACTTTCAAAAAATCATCCTCAATAAAACCCCTAGAGGTAAGAGATGGGGTTCTTGAAGCATGAATTTACATGAATGTGATTCTATGAAAATTAAATATGAAAGTAGAATGTGAACAAGTAAAAGGTATTAAACCATCCTGATGCCACTGAGAACTATGGAAGACACATCTCCAGGAACAGTGTTTTTGTTTGCTGCTATATGAACAGATTCCAATACCTTCTCCACTCTAGATCCATCAATACCCTTAAAAATTATAAACCAATTCTTATCTTAGAAAAATAAAACACAGTCTATCAATACACCAATGATTATTCTTTTTGTACCTTATTTTTCAAATTCACCAAAACTAAATGGTTCTTAGTTTCACTAGAAACAAGTTCATATCCATTTTCTAGAAATTCCTACAAAATTGGACAGAAGTTGGATGTCATGGATTCAATGAGGTATCATTAAATTTAATGTCCAACCCATTGACATTGATGAATCGTACCTATGCAAACTTCGAGCAATTACTCAAAACATGTTCTTGATAGGCTTTGTGCTCTAGATTCTTGACCTGCATTTTTAGAAATAAAAAACAAATGTTTGAATTCTGTTGTAGAGAAACTTTAACAAACCTGAATAGAATAATCTTCGTACTATGCATACTTGTTTTAAGGAAACTTCCAAGGAAGTGATTGTGTGATTATGTGGTCCGCCTTGAAGTCTAGGAAAAATATCTTGATTGATCTTGTCTTCATAGTCATACAACACCTTTAGTAAAAAATAAAAAGTATCATTTGTAGAAACCAAATAGAATCTTTAAATGATAGAAAGATTAGGATAATGGAAATCACAGGGGTAAAATGGTCTACTACTTGATGTCCATCATGAACCAACCTCGAACACCCTTCAAACTAGCACCTGATCCTACCCATGATATAATCTGAAGCATGTTCTCGATCACCCTGGGTTGTATAAAATCACTAAGGAATTAAATATAAGCTTGTAGGAATGGTTTCACCTAATTATCTTAATAAAATACAGAATAGAAATATGATGAGAATCTGGCATAACCCTTATGTAATTAAAACATTCATTCAAACCAAATAAATAGTTTTAAAATATGAAACATAAGAAACAAGTAAACATTTATGAAATTTCTAACATAAAATAGATGAGATAAATGAGAGGATGGTATTGAGATATAATAAGGACAAAGTGACTAATACATACACAGTACATAATAAACAAAAGGGTGCCAACACCAATTTTTTATTTTCCATAAGACCCATGGTCACCATCAGGCCTCCACACTATACCCATACAAGATAAATCTAGTAGAAATGTGTTAGAAAAGAAGAACTCCTCTAGAATATGAGAAGAAGATAAAATTTATATAGGCATGAGTATACAAATTCTCAAGAGGTATCCTCCATACACCTCATACATAGTCATTAATCATAAAACCCTTTTATGCTAGTTTGAAATATAGTTTATGAAATTAGGGCCATTTTATCATTTAACAAAATCAAAATACCTAATTAAAATCTAGATTTTACATTCTATAACTAAACTACATTATTTATGAAACACCAGTAATTTACTAGAGAAACTCAGGTAGGTCCCTTTTTAAAGAAAACATTAAAACATATCACAACATCCATTCCATAATAACTCACACATCTATGGTGTCCATGATCACCCAACCCATATAAAAACCTCCCTATATTCATCATGATTTCAAACCCATAGAATAATCTATTGCACATTTGAATCCTATGAGACACATTTGTGTTAATATCTCTATTGCATTGTAGAAATGAGCCTAAATATAAAAACTGCCAACTTTTGAAATTTTTGTTAAACTTCGTCATGACTCATCTTATAATTTGTAAGTTGTAAGTTGGGTATTGTGGTCTAATTCAATTCCAAAATGGTCAAAAGTATCATATAAGGAAAAAACTAATCATAAAAAAGAACATACCACAACCTCAATTTCACCAAATAAAATATTTAATGCTCCATCATTCAAAATATGTTTGTGTTCAATCATCCGATTAATTTCTTGAAGCATAGATTTATAATAAGTGCCATCTGACTCCCCAATCTACTTCAAAATCTGATGGAAATAAGATAGCACATAAAATAATAAGAGGAAAATTTAAAGTTTTATAAACAGTTGACAGAACAAAAAATGGGTACAATATGCATGATAAATAAGGTATGAGAACAAATAAATGATATTAGAGTTAACTTTTGGATTCAAAAAAAATTACTTTACTTGTTGATCAAATTTAGTGAAGTTATAGACAGCCTGAATAGGATCAGAACTTGCAAGACTTCCACATGTAAAATGAGTAGAACTGCATTGGTCATGTATATAACAGAAATTAAATGTGCAATTGAATCTGAAATTTCAAGTTTGAAAAATAGTGAAGAACTTAAAGTAGTGACTTGAAAACCATGAAGTGATGTATAGGAGGTCCTCACCTGAACATCAGTTCTGAACATATGCAACAACCTTTATAGGCCGATAGGTATAGGAGGTACTCACTTAAAAGTAATAAAAATCTCATGTTTATAACCATAATCATGTGTGTGGATTTAGTGATGTATAGGAGTTCCTCACCTGAACAACACCCCCCCTCCCTCCCAACATGCAGCACCCCCCCTCCCAACCAGCACCCCCCTCCCTCCCAACATGCACCCCCCCCCCCACTCCCAACTTGCTGCCCCTACCTAAACCCCCCTCCAAAACTACACCCCCTACCTCCCAAAATGTAGCCCCCCCCCCTCCAAACTTGTTTCCCCCCTCCCTACTTACACCCAACCCCTCCTCTCTCCCAACATGAACCCCCCCTCCCTCCCAACATGAAGCACCCCCCCTTCAAACCCATTGCCCCCTCCCTTCCTACAGCACCCCCCACGTCTCCCCCTAACCTTCACCCCCTCCCTCCCAACCTACACCCCCCCCTCTAAACTCTCAAATATTACATAGTTAATAATATCACTTTTCCCTATATGTGATGCTAAAATATTATTAAAAAACCAATTTATAGGCCAAAAGACAAAAAAAACATTTTCCTAATCCAAAAACCATAAAATCACACTAAAAACACAAAATAAAATCCCAATTCATACTTTAAATTAATATATGTTACCAAAAGATCACAATTTACATATATCTAGTTGAGGTTTAATATTCCACAAATGAAACTAAACTATGTTTCATCTCTCTTTGATCCATTGGATATACTCTAAGGATTCCATAATTTACTCCCACTACCAAAAGAATCTATTCATCCATAGATCTTATTTGGAAAAACATCAATATCCCTATATTATACTACTCCATTGATGATCCCAAAACATTTCATACACAGGAAAATATTTATCTATGATATAAACCTGATTAATTTCCACCTTGAAAACCATTTTTATTCTATCCTGCTCATATTGAACCAGATAGTTATAGTTTCAACATCAACTAGAACAATTTAGTTTTTTAGACATATATTTATAATGAATACACTATATTTCATAATCCCATTCCATCTTCCAAAAATAGATAATCAATAATAGTGATTCCATTAAAATTTTCCTTTACATGTATGTCATTCGAGAGATAATCTACCAACTGATATATAAAAATACTCAAAATAATTTCAAACCAAAATGAATCCACTCAAAAGTCACATTTTCTCACCAAATAATTAATTAATTAATCAAACTTATACACTTTGATGAACCACCCCTAAAGGTTCCCCCAATAAACAACATCATTTTATCCATAGTAGGTCAATATATTTTTCCAATTGATCGATTACCCAAACTTGATTAATTAATTAGCATTACATACTAGTTAACCCCTCTAATCCCTATAGAATACTTACAGTACCATAGTCAAGTCACGTAACTACTCTATCAATATCATAAGGATTCAATACATTACAACAGTAGTATAAGTATAAATTCTACCTCATATCTAGTGGATCTTTAGTAGGAGGCCCACTATAATAGGGATCCTCCAGAAAGCTGATGGATCTCACTAGTTGGCCAGCTGGAAATTATTTTTCTAACCATTCTACTACCTCACCCATCAACTAGTATGTGGAACTGAAGCTTCTCCTAGGATGCATGACACTACTTTCCTTGAAAAAATTCATCCCCCAATAACTTGAAACCTTCCAAAAGAACATATCTAATCAGATTCAAGGTTCATTTATATAATCTAAATATCTTCACACAAAAATATAGATAATATTCCAAGATAAAGGTTGAAAATTAGAGTTTAAATGTACATAAAATATTTAAAATATAATATTTGAGAAAAATTATATGAATTTTATAGTTCCATTCCATAGGAATAAGTAGTTTCAATATAAAAATGAAAAATCAAACAAAACATAAGTAGAAAAAAATCACATCAAGAAATAATCCAAATCCAACAACATGCCTGAAATTAAGTTCTTAAAGTACATGCATAAGTCTCCCTACTAATTCAAAAATGAAGGGTATTAATATCCCCCCATAACCAATATCCCCATCCCTATGCCCATGCCCATCATCATCAGCAGTAGCAACATCATCAGCATCCTCATCACCAACAGCAGCATCAACAACATCCTTAGCACCAATAGCTTTATCACCACCACCTTCATTGCTACTAATACCCTCATTTTCATCACTTGATGCATCATTTAAAGATTAAATTGATGACATATATGATTAAAAAGTAGCAGTATCCTCTGAAGGAAGTTACTGACTCAAAACTATCATAGCTTTCATGAAATGCTTGGTCATCAGCTTACTTATTTTACGCTCCTTTAAAGCTATTTTCTTTGCCTCAGCTACTTCATCATGAGATATTTCCATTTCAAAGGTCTGAGAGAATTTATAGGATCCTAATGAAAACCAATACCTAGAGGTGATGATGTTTTTCTTTGGTCGACATTATACTCTCCTCAGGTGCTCCTCACCTAATACCTAACTTAAATGATCATGTGGCCCAAAGTTGTCATCTTATTTACCATTGAGGGCCTCCAAGGTAGACTATTGAAATTATAAACATATTAAATTATGAATTTTGTATAAATATTTAAAATATAAATAAAAACCGTACAATCTTATCTTGTGTTTGTTTATTTATAGCACTTCCATCCTTTTTCTTTCTATTGGAGCAAAATAATTTGGCATGAGGTACAGGACCTTCAATGCCCAATATAGCTTGCTGCAAATAAGAAATTCACAACTCTAGATTAAAAACATATATGGGAAATGCACAAATATAGCCTATTTCTATTCAATAATATTTTTAGTAGAAAATCCTGTATAACATTATAATACTCAGTTAAAGTATCTAGGGCTTCTCATGCTCGGGCATTGTAGTGTGCCCCAATGTGTGCAGATATGTCATTGAATATTTGTTCTTTGTGTTTTTCTCTAAAACTTCCAAAAAAAATTACAATACAAGTAATAAGGATTAAATTTTATATGAAAACCATTAAATATTAATATTACCTTAAACTCATCAATATTCCAATGTGCAATTATTTTTTAATATTGACTTTTTGGATAGTCGGGGAATGTGGGTACACCATCTAAGTCAGTACCAACCCTGCTCTTCCAACCAACATATAACTCATGCTTGTATGAGTTCTATAACTCCCCAACATCCATTATCCTTGTTGTCTTATCAGCTTCTCTGTTGGTAAAGTTAAACCGACTCTGCAATGAACATGTTATTTCATTTAAATAAAAAAATAATATAGATATGACTTTATAAAATTTCCTTACCCATATTTTCTCTCATGATTTTTCTTTAATCTCTTTACTGATATTTCTCCATGACACTGGTTCCACCAGAATGATATTGAAATACTTGCAAAAAGTGTCCATAGAACTTCTACACTACCTTGCATATGGACCTACCATCTGATTTTGTCTATTGTAATCTACCATTAGCTATGTCTGGCAATTCCAAGATTCCTTTATCTGAGTGAACACACGTTGCCTAGAAGAATATCCCAATGAATAATAAAAATATGGGGAAAGAAGAATTAAGTCACGGTACAACATGACAAAAATAAAGTGATATAATTTAAAATAATTATAATAAAAACCTTCTACAGTCTACTCATTAGACTGTGATGGATCTGTGGGTTGTCCTGGATCAGCATCCTCTAAAGGAAGTGTATGTTCAAGTGCATTCTCTGGGTGGCCTTCATGCATTGGAGTGGAAGTTGATGGAACATACTCATTAGATGTTTGATGGATGGTATAAATTGGATGTGGTGTAGACATGGAAGAATATGGGTAGTATGATGAGGGATACATCATAGGATATGGAAATGGTAAAGGTGGAAACATTTGTGGAAGCAGTGTAGTTATGGTATAGGAAGAAGAGGCAAAATGAGATTATGGAGGCATCAGTGGGATCATCCCTAAAGGTGGAAAATACATACATGTGAATAAGAGGGTAGCTGAGATAATGATGGAGGCATGCATAAGAGCATACCTAGAGACTTAAGCAGTGGATGTAAAGGTGTGGTGTAAGGGGTGTCCGCTGGTGGTTCAGTGTGGGAACGGGTATGATGGGTGCTCTGTCTAGGTCTAGGAGCATCCCCACTTGGATCCATGCTAGTAGGATGAGGATTCAGATCTGATGGAACTTAATTTACCGAAAAAAAATTGATAAATAATATTAACATGAAATTATATGTAATGTATAAGAAAAACATTACAATTGTTATACTCACTAATGGAAGTGAAGGAGGAAATGCACGCTCATGCCCCGATCGATTGAGATCAAATAGTCACTTCCTTTGACCTTCTGTAGCATTTGGCATAATATGCATAATAATGAAATGTAAATTTTTTAGAAATAGTTTTTACAAATCATGCATACAACTTACATATATCAGCAATTCATGAGAGGAACCAATTTGACTTATTTTAATTAATAATTGTATAAGTGATTATAAGGAAATGACTAACACAATTTTAAAAATTACATTACCAAGTTATAAATTTTTTAAAAACAATATTTAAAACAGTTTTTCTATATTTAAATAAATCTAATTTAATGAAATGACACCAAAAAATAAAAAAAACAAACATATCATTCCAAACTAAAACACAATTAAAGTAATTATAGTAATATTAACCTGAGAATCTCATGTCAATGTAAATTGAGTAAACACTAAACATATATGGTTACTCCTATATATTACCAAATATTACTTCAGTTTTAACATCAACTCTCACAATGGGACAATTTTATTCATCAAATGAAATATTTTGGGAAACACTAATGGGGGCGTCAATGGTGGAAATTTCATCACCAGAATCATGAAAAATATGTCTCAGTATTGCATCATCAATGACACCATAATTGGGTCTCAAATAATCTTTCACATAAAACACTTATTTATCCATTGATTCCAAAATGTATGGTTCATCGATACATAGGAATCGACTCATGTCAATAACTCTGAATCCACAGTCATCAATAAATGTACCTTTTCATCTCATTGAATCAAACCATTGACATTTCATCATAGTGACTCTCCCTTGAGAGTAGTAATCCAATAACAATATTTTCTCAACAAGTCCATAATAATACACATCTTCATATCAAGGCTGACTATCTGATACACAGGCATAACAGTCTATTGTAGCAGTTAACATAATTCCATCATGTTGTGTTCTCATTTACACTGCTCGATCAGTTGTAACAAATTTATACCCATTTATTATTAAATATTTTCATTCAAGAACCAAATAATTAGGAATAAAATCCAAAGCTCTTAATTCTTAAGAAATGGAGTCAATGGGTAAACTCAACACCTGAAATATATATGAATAATACAATTAAATGGATATTTATATTTTAATCAAATTAAAGTAATGGTAATACCTTTGATTTCAAAAAAATAGAAAACTCTAGGCTATGAAAAGTCTATCTTCTTCTCAAAGTCAAAGATCGATGAACTCTACTTATAATTTGTTTATGTTCCCTACATAAAATGATAATAAAAGTGTAAGGTATGTGTGAAATTTCATAATATGAGATAACATATAAATATACAAATTATTTACTTGATATAGTCATTGAACAAACCACAGTTAAACAAGACTGTGTGATGTTCCATCTCCCGCTCTTCAAGGCTCAATGTAGCCAATGTATAAGACCCAACAATTCCTCCTATTTTGTTAAGAGATGGAAATGAGAACTCAATTTACCCATATTGTTCATCTTCATTTCTCATTGGATAGTTATATCTTGTGGTCACATTATTAGCCACTAAATGAGGATAATATTCATTGTTAATATATATAATATTCATGTGATTTATTATTCATAAACACCATTTTTAGTGAATTTTACACTTTGAACATCATTTCACATTATGATTGTAATTCCTTCTTAAAATGCGCTATTATGTGGTACATTTTTTAACATAATTTAAAGTACCCAATGATCTTTATTTTCTTTTAATATTTAATTTTCAGGTTTATAATTAAATTGGGAACAATTCATACTTTTGGAGTGTTGGAAGATTCACATTGGAAGACCACCAAAATGGGATTTCATGCAAACAATTCTGGAGAAGGCAGATTGGACACTAGCCCACTAATGGGAATTTGGGTCCCAAAATATATGCCAAATGAAGCCCAAATTTTTGTGGGATTATAGAAGAAATATATAGGAACAAAACATTCTTTAGGATCCAGCACTAATTCGGCCTCCATTGTGGTTATTCAGGCGTCCCAAGTTGAAGCTAAAATTATGGGCCAGATTCTATAGACCAGAAAAAATCTTACTAATCTAATCATATCTCGGAGTCCACAACTCCAAATTGTCCCTCATTTAACATATGATTATAAGAAATATGGGGATCCATTTTCTTCTTCTATGGCCCACTCTAATTCTGATATATAGAAGATCTTCCAAGGGGGTCTGTTTGGTGGTTGCAAGCTGGCTGCCACCTCGGGTCAAGAGTGGAAAAGTCCAAGTTTCACAAGCGTTCCACTAGAATAGACCTACCATAATCAAGTCGGATGCTTTGTACTATTGGAGGCTTGACCCAAGGCTCCCAAAATTCCTATTTAAGGCAGTGGTGATGGAGGAGTTTATCATCTTTGATCTTTGTTTCATCTTAATGTTATGCTACCAATTTGATGTTGTAATCGCATTCCCTCAATTGTAAGTTCCTTGAATTACCTTAGCTTCTTTATAAAAGTTCTTCATATTCTCTTTTTCTATTCTTATTCTTATCACTTTGATATCATTGCCTCAAGGTGTGAACTTGTTCATACCAAACCTTGTGAGATTATCACACAATGGTGGAGTGATTGTTATTTCATTTTTTTTTACTTCTCTAATTCCTCCCTCATGAGTCTACTTTCCACTTCCATTGAAACCATAGGATCAATGGAGGGCTAACCCACTTATGGGTTGATCCAAGGGAGTATCAAGGGGATCGATTGGATGTTATTTATCACTACGTTAATCTCAAATCACTTCTTTAAAATGAGATTTTTATTTGATTATTTTTAAACTTCTTCATCCTTATTGAATTTTAAGGCCACACACTTCAAGTGATAATACAAACCTTTACCTTAGAGTGCTCAAAGATTTGATCCTTAAAGTGTATAGGTGATTAGTATTAGTTTTTTTGGGAATTAAACTAGTGAGTAATGATTTTGTTTGATCTTCTTAAATGAACTTATCTCAAATATAAGAAATTGAAATAGTTGAAAAGGGAATGCATCCAATCCACCCCAAGTGATAACCTAGGATCAACTCATAATTTAAAATTGAATTAAATTTAGTGTCTTAGAGTTCACTTAAATCCATATAAAATCAACCCAATTTGGCCACTTCATATCCAAAAACAATCCATAGAATGTACGTGTCTGTAGGTTACTTCTTAGGTCTCTGAGGATTCGACAACCCAAGCTAAACTACAAGGACCATTCTACCTTCATCTCTTGGGTAAATTTGAGCGTGAATCAAATTTTGGCGCCATTTCTGGGGACCCAAGTAATTCATCTCAACACCCATTCTATTATCTCTCATTTCTTCTATTCTCACCCAAGATATCTTATCTTGTCCCTTTCTCATTTTTTTCCTTTTGGCGCATGTCCACCTACACTCACGATCAATCAAACCGTCTAGTTAGGGTGGAAAGTCCTAGGTTTGGGGAGTCAAGTGAACATATGGGATTGATTCCATTAGATCCTAATCCTCTTGATATTACAGAGTCAAAAATTGAGCCCATTTCAATGGAAGGTCTCTAAAGAAACCAACTCATAAACCTAGGTGGAAACCAAAATGGAAACCCAAATGAGGTTTCCCCAAACTTGGGGAATACAATCGATCAAACCATGAATGACTACCTCACACCTTCCTGGACCAATGCCCTCTCATTCATTAGACACAACTTTATAGGAGATTCCAATTATATCTTTAAACCCCATGTCATAAACCATATTCCCACATTCCATGGAATGAAATCTGAAATTCTCTACCTTCACATTAAGGAGTTCAATGACATTGTGGAAACCATGTGTCCCCCACATCAACTAGAATCATCTAAGATGAGGATATTTCCTTTTTATTTAAAGTATCGAGCTAAAAATTGGATAAAAAATTTTATACCATCATTTATAAACTCTTGGGATCAATTACAAAGATAATTCTACAAAAAATACTTTCCCCACAACAACAAAAATTGCACTTAAAAAGAGCATCCAAAACTTTTTTGAAAAAGAGGGAGAGTCATTCTATGAAACATGGGAGAGGTTCAAAGACACTCTAAACATGGTTCCATACCATGTTTTTTCTATTCCTGAACAAGTGAGAATTTTCTATGAAGGGTTGGGTCCTGGGAACAAATAATTCATTGACATGATGTGTAATGGAACCTTTAAAAACAAAGCCCCAAATGATGCTTACGAGTATCTAGAAATCCTTTCTGAACAAAACCAAACATGGGGAACTTCACCTTATTCTGAAAAGACATAAAGAACTATTGGAATTCATACACTTAGAGAAGAGGAAAGACTTAGGGATAAACTCGCAGCACTCTCTAGTAAGGTTGAAGAGATAGACCTTAGGAAAGTCCATGAATCCAAACTATAGACCTTGTTTTCACAATTTGTGACAAACATGACCATAATATAGAAAGATACACAACCATTCCATCTATCAAGGATGTTATTTTAGGAGGACCCATAGTGGAAGTAAATTCATTGAACTTTCAAAAGCCTCAATACCAAAACACCTTCAACCCAAGGTATAATGACCGCACAGGCTTCTGCTAGAAAGATAACCAACAACCTAGCCAACCACAGGGACAAAATCCTTACCCCCATCAAAACTACCAAACCCAACCTATCCAATACCAACAGCCACCGGTCCAATTTCAACAAACCATACCACCTCCAAAATACCCCTGGGATAAACCAATCTTCTTAAGCACCAACCCAAACTGTTCCACAAAACCTACTAGAACAATTGTGCAAAAAAATGGAAAGGATGAACTCAGAAGTCTCCTCCCTAAAACAAGAACTTAAAACCATCAAAATTGGAAATGAACCCATGCCTACTCAGGTGGTACCATCCTCAACTTCAAGGGGAGAGTCAAGTTGCACTCAAACAACTCATGAACAACTAAAGGTTGTGATTGTTTTAAGAAGTGGGAAATCAATTGAGAAACCTGAATAACTAATTCAGAACCCATATGAAGATTCAAACTTGGATGAAAATTCAAATGAACCAAATGATCAAACTAAAAAACACAATAACATTGTCAAAGAAACAACTCTTCAACAAACAACCCCAAAACCTGCACCATTTCCTCAATGCATGAGGGGGGAAAACAAACCTGAATTGAGTAAAATATTGAGGGAAATATTCTCACAAGTCAAGTTGAACATTACTCTTCTCGATGAAATCCAAACCATACCTGCCTACTCAAAGTACCTTAAGGACTTGTGCACTTTTAAAAGAACATTTTCACATAAAACCCAAGTCCTTTTGGCTGCAAATGTGAGTACCATCATTCAAGGGACCATTTCTCCTAATTTGAAAGACCTGGGTTTCCCTTACATCAATGTTTAACTAGGAGAGAGAAAAGTTGTAAAGGCCTTGTGTGACCTAGGTTCTAGTGTCAATATCATTCCCTATGCTGTGTACTGCCAGTTAAGCCTAGAAGAGCTCCAACCCACATCTGTCACACTTCAACTTGTTGATCGTAGCATTAGGGTTCCAAAGGGGATTTTAAAGGACGTTCTAGTAAAGGTTGAAAACTTAATCTACCCTACTGACTTCATTATCCTTTAAAACCATCCAAACTTAGGAAATAAGGAACAAACCCCAATCAACCTTGGTTTTCCCTTCCTTGAAACAATCAACTCTGTTATCCGAGTCCGAAATGGGAACATGACCATCATATTTGGAAACATGAGTCTAGACTTGAACATCTATAATGAAATATCACAAATAGGGGATGATGAGGACATTCATGAAGTAAAAATGATAGGAAGTATTGATAATTAATCCATAGAACATCAAGGAATGTTTGATGGATGTTTAAGTTAGGATGATATTTATTTCCTTTGTTCACATGAAGGAATTTTATCTCCTTGGATTGAATCATTTCCAAATTGATCTTATGATGAAGTCTTAGGTCCAACAATCAGTGAAACCTTTCAGGAAACCACTTTCATGAAGACCACTCCAACTTCCTTCCCTAAATCTGATCAAGCCAATCTAGTATCTAAACCTTCTACATGTGGGGAATCAATCCTATCGAAAACTCTAGGAAACAAAATTGATCTCGATCCAATGTCCCAATCTTCTGATGAAATTCTAAACCAACCTGATCTTGAATTGAAGGAACTTCCTACTACACTCAAGTATGCCTTCCTAGGGGACAATCAAACATGTCCTATTGTTGTTTCTTCTTCTCTTAAATCTAATCATGAGAGGATGCTTCTAGATGTACTTAGGAAACATAAGAAAGCCATTGGATGGACCTTAACTGATATTCATGGGATTATCCCACTTATTGGGACTCATAGGATTGTTCTGTAATCTGATTCAAAGCCATGTCGTCAACCTCAACAGTGACTCAATACTAATCTCATGGAATTAGTGAGAAAAGAACTTCTGAAATTGTTAAAAGCTGGTATCATATATCTCATAGCTGAGAGTGAGTGGATCAGCTCAATCCAAGTGGTTCCCAAGAAGGAAAGAATCACAGTGATAACCAATAAGGATGGAGAGATTCTTCCAACTAGGGTGAGTAGTGGATGGAGGGTCTGCATTGACTATAGGAAGCTAAACTCATTCACCAAGAAGGACCATTTCCCCTTACCATTAATTGACCAAGTCCTTGAGAGAGTAGCAGGTCATGCCTTCTACTATTTCTTAGATGGGTACTCAGGGTATAATCAAATTGAGGTCTCCCTAGAGGATCAAGGGAAGACTACATTCACATGTCCATTCGGAACC
Organism: Viscum album; assembly: GCA_963277665.1. Classification (NCBI taxonomy): domain Eukaryota; kingdom Viridiplantae; phylum Streptophyta; class Magnoliopsida; order Santalales; family Viscaceae; genus Viscum; species Viscum album. The sequence goes on from OY728135.1 coordinate 1,502,528,458, forward strand.
TTTGATTTCAAACGCATGCCCTTTAGGTTATGCAATGCCCCTGGAACCTTCCAGCGGTGCATGATGGGAATATTTTTAGACATGGTAGGGGATTTTCTTGAGGTCTTCATGGATGACTTTTCTGTGTTTGGGGATACATTTGAGGGATGTCTGCAAAATGTTGAGAGAGTCTTGTCACGATGCGAAGAAAATAATCTGGTCCTAAACTGGGAAAAATGTCATTTCATGGTTAAAGAGGGACTAGTTATAGGATATCTAGTTTCAGGTAGGGGGATTGAATTTGATAAAGCCAAGGTTGACATCATTCATCACCTTCCATCACCTAAAACTATCAAATAAGTGAGGTCTTTCTTAGGGAATGCTAGTTTCTATAGAAGATTCATCAAGGACTTTAGTTCAATCTCTCGTCCCCTTTGTGATCTCCTAGTAAAGGATGCTCCATTTTTTGACAGAAAGCTGTGAGGGTTCATTCTCAACCCTCAAATCCTCTCTCACCTATCCTCTCATTATGAAATATCCAAATTGGAACTTTCCTTTCAAACTTATGTGTGATTCTAGTGACTTTTCTGTAAGAGACGTGTTAGCACAACGTTGTGATAAAACTCCTTATTTCATTGCTTATGCAAGAAAATCCTTAAATTATGCCCAAATCAACTACACCACCACTGAAAAGGAGTTACTTGATATTGTGTTTTCCTTAGAGAAGTTTAGGTCCTACCTCTTAGGATCCCCCATCACTGTGTTCACTGACCATTCTGCACTAAAATACCTCTTCCAAAAACAAGATTCTAAGTCTAGACTGATTAGGTGGGTCCTTCTCTTACAAGAATTTGACCTCACAATCAAGGATAAAAAAGGTGTTGAAAATGTTGTAGTTGATCACCTCTCTAGGATGGAATTCAAAGACAACTCAAATCACCTTTTTGTGTCTAATTCATTTCTTGATGAACACCTATACTCTATGAGTGACTGCCCTTGGTATGTTGATATAGCCAATTTCTTAGTTACAGGAGTCATTCCAAAATTATTTTGGACTCAAGCTTGAAGGAAATTTCTTTTTGATGTTAGAAACTATGTGTTTGATGATCCATACCTCTATAAGTTCTTCACTGACCAAGTCATTAGGAGGTGTGTCCCAGAATATGAACAAGAGTCCATCCTTAAATTCTGTCATAGTGAGGCATGTGGAGGTCACTTTTACTCTAAGAAAACATCTGCTAAGATTATTTAGTGTGGTCTCTTCTAGCCCACCCTCTCAAGGGAATCCTACACATTTTTTCAAATCTGTCCTAGGTGTCAACAAGTAGGGTCCATCACAAAAAGTAATCAAATTCCACTCACTCCCATCTTAGTGATTGAAATCTTTGACTGCTAGGTAATCGATTTAATGGGTCCCTTCCCAAACTTTAGGGGATACCTCTACATCCTCTTAGCTATTGATTATGTCTCAAAATGGGTTGAAGCCATTCCCACCAAGTCTAATGACCATAATGTTGTGATCTGATTTCTGAAAGATCACATATTTTCTCGATTTGGAATTCCTAGGGCTATAATCAGTGACCGAGGAACCCATTTTTGCAACCGTCCATTCTCTTCACTCATGTATAAGTATGGTATTTCTCACAAGGTTTTTACTGCGTACCATCCTCAAACCAATGGTCAAGCTGAGTTAGAGAATAGGGAGATTAAGAATATTCTTGAAAATTTGTCAATCCTTCTAGGAAATATTGGTCTAAGAAAATCTTGGATGCTCTTTGGGCATATCGTACAGCATACAAAACCATCCTAGTAATGTCACCATATTGGTTGGTTTATGTAAAAGAATGCCATTTACCTATTGAAATTGAGAATAAGACTTTTTGGGAAATTAGGAAAATAAATTATGACCTCTCATTGGTCGGAACAAAAAGGAAATTAGATCTCAATGAACTTGAGGAACTAAGGATGGAGGCTTATGAAAATTCAAGGATCAATAAAGATAGAGTTCAAGCCTACCAATCTAAGAATATCAAAGTCAAACATTTTGAACCGGGAAAATTTGTTCCCTTATATAGTTCAAAACTTCATTTACACCTGGGAAAGTTAAGATCTAGATAGTCAGGTCCTTTAATAGTGTATCATGTGTACCCCCATGGGGTAGTAGAGATTCAAGATCCCACTAGTGATCACATTTTCAAGGTCAATGGTCATAGGTTAAAACCATTCATTAAATCATTCAATAAATAGGAAATAGAGGTTGAGTTAACTGAGACAACCTATGAACTAGGAAAAATTTGATAGATTAAGGATCTATGTCGAGCTAACGACATTAAACAAAAGTGTTGCATGGGAGGCAACCCGTGGTTTTCATGTCATCTTTATTTTTTAAATAGGATTAATTAATAATTTTTATATTTAAAAATAAAAAAATATAGACTGTTGACCTGTTCTTCTATTATGAGTATGGATGGGTATGAAAGGGGAGCACTATATTCATCTGTGTCATGTGGTGTGATCCTTGAGTAGTACCTTACCCAGAGATTTAAAAAGAATACAATGTATCATCAGTTCATTTTATTTTTATGTGTTTGTAAGTTAAAATAAAAATAAAAAATATATATATAAATAAAAAAAGGGACACATCATAGGTCGTGGGTCAAACCCCATCACAACCGGTGAATCCGCGAGGAATCGAACCCGGGACCAAAGGGAGACAGGGGAGCGCGCTTACCATTGACCTACAACTTTTTTGTGCTTCCTTATTCTATAATTTTTATATATATACTTATATTTTACTTTATTTATTATATAAATATAAATATATATATATATATATATTGTTTTTTTGTTTTTTTTATTTGTTTTTTTTTCACTAGGTAATTCTCAGAGTGACATAGAGATCAAGGGATTAAAAGGGAGTAGCAGCCAACGAGCTTGTACCCAAGTGGTAAGGGCTCCTTATTGGCATCCAAGAGACCCAGGTTCAAAATCGGGTGGAGGTGAATTTCCGGGGGACTGTAGCAGTGTTGTAGCAGTACTGTAGCAGTACTGTAGTAGTACTGTAGCAGGCACTATTCGGTACTGTAGCAGCCGGACTATTCACCTGATTTGGGCTTTTGGGCCACCGGTTTGGGCCTACGGGTCTCAGGGATTTCGGGCCATCATAGGCCTTCGGTCCACAAGGCCTTCGGGCCATTAAAGACCATGAAGTAGCCCAGTTCACACAGAGCAGGCCCCAGATGAGGATCAGAGCACCAGTAGCAGTCACTAGAAGCAGAGCTAACCGGATTGGAAGAATGAGAGGGTATGGAAACCGCCATCGGGACCAGGCACCGTGCAGATTTGTACGGGGCAATTCTAGTCGATCAGCAATGCAGGTGGGGATCTAAAGGCAATCAATGATGCAGAAGATGGGGAGGGACAGTTCTAGTGGGTTGGGCCTACAGGTCATGTATTGGGCATGGTATGCCTCTGGGCCTTCGGGTCATGTATTATGGGTCATGTCGGGCCTTGTGCCTTGGGGATACGGGTCATGTAAGGGTTCCCCTTCAACCCTTAAAAGGGGTATTATCTATAATAAAATAAAAAATAAGGCCTTCGGGCCATTCAGGCTAAAGGGGGTAGCAAGAATTTCAACTTCAACCACTAGGTGACTTCATTCCATGATCCTCGTTTTCAATTTCCTTTTCAAACTCTCATTCTCTACCTCTACCCCCTTTAAAATTTTATTTTCATTAAACACTGGGGATAGTGTTATTTTAAGTTGGGTGGGTAGATAAAATAAAAAATGATTTTGTGTCAAAAAAATGATGAATGATTTGAAAAAAAATGTGTGTAAATGGAAGGAAAAATTCATTTAACTTTGAACATGGTAATACACATTGCACACTTTGAAACTGAATATCAAATAATTTAACATGACCTGATTCTGATTTTAATCCTTTTATAATTTCATGAGCATTGATTTTGGAAAGTGTGGTTGTCCAATGTGATATTTCATTGTTTATATTTTCATCCAAAAAAAAGATCGCAATGCATGTCCTTTGGATAGTGGGGTATTAGTTTGAGTTCATGGGGTCCCTCAAATAAATAGGATAGTTTTGGTGATCATTTTAGTTTTAATATGAGTATTCAATAAAAAAATAAAAAAAACAATAAATTTGCACGTAGAGTAATGAAATGACCTAATGTGTGGCTTTCGGAATTTGGGTATCATGACTCCATAGTTTTCTGGACCAGAGTTAGTAATTTTATCTCTATTTTTGGTAATTGGATTTTGTTTTTGATTGAGTTAACTCGAGATGATGCTTGAGTATGTGGGATTCACTTGGTTCCCTAAGGTATTTGAGCCTGGGAGTCATTGGCAACATCTCGCTACAGGGGTTGACTCTTTTGAGTGCAATTTCAATTACCATGGAAAAATTGCAAAAAAAATTACAATAAAAAAAATTGAATACTCATATTAATATTAAAATGTGATTCCACCTAGAGCTTCCATCATTTACCTCTTTAATAAAGATGAACACCCATGTCTAATGTGATGCACAACACATCATCACTCTTAACTGATATTGGATGAAATATGGCGATGAATTTGAAAAAAGGAATGGGCTTGGTATTGGGATCTGCTTATGAAACTATCTTGTATTAAAACATTTTGATGAATTTCATGATTGTTTGGTATAAGGGTTATGGTTGATCATTGTTTATTAAAATGTTTTTTAAAAGGGAATTTGGATTTTATATTGTTGAGATATATTTTGCTCGGGACTAGAAAAACTAAAGTTGGGGGTGTGATTAACCACTAAATGAGGGTAATATTCATTGTTAATATATATAATATTCATGTGCTTTATTATTCATAAACACCATTTTTAGTTCATTTTACACTTTGAACATCATTTCACATTATGATTGTAATTCCTTCTTAAAATGCACTATTATGTGGTACATTTTTTAACATCATTTAAAGTACCCAATGATCTTGATTTTATTTTAATATTTAATTTTTAGGTTTATAATTATATTGGAAACAATTCATACTTGTGTATTATTGGAAGATTCACATTGTAAGACCACCAAAATGGGATTTCATGCAAACAATTCTGGAGAAGGCATATTGGACACCAGCCCACTGATAAGAATGTGGGTCCCAACATACAGGCTCAATGAAGCCCAAATTTTCGTGTGATGTTAGAAAATATATAGAATAAAAAATAATTCTTCAGGAGCTGGTGCTAATTTGGCCTTCATTATGGTTATTCAGGTGGCCCGAGTTGAAGATAAAATTCTGGGCTAGATTCTGCAGCCCAGAAAACATCTTACCAATCTAATCATATCTCTGAATCCACAACTCCAAATGGGTCCAAATTTTACAAAAGATTAGGTGACATCTGGGGATCCATTTTCTTATTCTATGGACCACTCTAATTATTCCATATATAAGGTATTCCAAGTGCGTCTGTTCGATGGTTGCAAGTTGGATTCCACCTCGGGTCAAGAGTGGAAAAGTCCAAGTTCCACAAGCTTTCCACCACCCTAGGCCTACCATAATCAAGTGGGATGCCTTGTACTATTGTAGGCTTGAATAAAGGATCCCAAAATGACTATTTAATTCAGTGGTTATAGATGAGTTTATCATCTTTGATCTTTGTTTCATCTTAATGTTATGCTGCCAATTTGATGTTGTAATCACATTCCCTCAATTGTAAGTTCTTTGAATTATCTTAGCTTTTTTTTAAGGTTGGGGCCGAAGCCTCATTTATTATTTAAAGTAAAGAGCTCTTTCAAACTGGGTAGAGGGGGACCCATTACATAGACCGAAGTCCCAAGACCAAGTGGTTTGAATACAAGGCCTGAAAGCCCATTTTTTGTCCCAAAGAGCCCATTGGTGAATAGTATTGCTACAGTACCCGGGCTGCTATAGTTCCGTCACCGCTATAATTCCTGCTACAGTTCCTCCACCACTACAGTGCTACCATTTCTACAGTTCCACGGCTACTACATTACTGCTATAGTGACCTGCTACAGTGCCTGGAAATTAATCCCTTCCCGGAATTGATCCTGGGTCTTTTAGATGCCAAGCAGGAGCCTTTTACCACTTGGGTACAGGCTCATTGGCGATTACCTTAGCTTCTTTATAAAAGTTCTTTATATTCTCTTTTTATATTCTTCTTCTTATCACTTTGATACCATTGCCTCAAGTTTTTAACTTTTTCATACCAAACCTTGTGAGATTATCACACAACAGTGGAGTGATTGTTATTTCATTTTTTTTACTTCTCCAATTCCTCCCTCATGAGTCTACTTTCCACTTCCATTGAAACCATAGGATCAATGGATGGCTAACCCACTTATGGGTTTATCCAAGGGAGTAGCAAGGGAATGGATTGGATCTTATTTATCACTACCTTAATCTCTAATCACTTCTTTAAAATAAGATTATTATTTGATGATTTTTAAACTTATTCATCCTTATTGAATTTTAAGGACACACACTTCAAGTGCTAATACGAACCTTTACCTTGGAGTGCTCAAATATTTGATCCTTCAAGTGTATAGGTGATTAGTATTAGGGTGTGTAGTCATTAAACCAGTGAGTGATTATTTTGTTTGATATTCTTAAATGAACTTATCTCAAATATAAGAAATTGAAATAGTTGAAAAGGGAATGCATCCAATCCACCCCAAGTGATAACCTAGGATCAACTCATACTTTAAAATTGAATTAACTTCATTATCTTATAGTTCACTTAAACCCATATAAAATCAACCCAAGTTGGACACTTCATAGACAAAAACAATCCATAGAATGTACATGTCTATAGGTTACTTCTTAGGTCTCTGAGGATTCGACAACCGAAGCTAAACTACAAGGATTGTTCTACCTTCATCTCTTGGGTAAATTTGAGCATGAATCTCACATCAAACAAATACATTGAACAAAAATTCATACATTCTTGAGCTAGATAACCCCTCAAAATCAAACCTTTAGGATAATTCTTTTTCTGGATATATGATTTCATTATGAAAATATTTATTTCAATAGGATACATCCACCAAAAAGCAATTGGTCCCCCAATAAGTTTTTCAGTTGGAATATGAACTATTAAATAAAACATGCAAGTGAAAAGGGGTGGAGGGAAAAAAATCCATCTCACATAAAATTAATGGCGCCTCCTGCTGAATTTTTATCAATAATGACTTGGATAACATTTTAGCACAAAGGTCTCTAAAAATGGCATAATCAAATCACTATAACCCTGGAATTATTGGATAGAAAATTCTGAATTACTATTGGAATCAATTCATGAAAAAGGATGTGATAATCATGAGTTTTTAGGGATTTTAATTTCACATCTCTTCTGTTGACTCGTTTAGATATGTTTCTAGAATAGACATCAAGAACCTTGATATTCTAAAATACTAACAAAAATATATCTTTCTCTAATAGTGTCATCACATAAGAATCACAAGGAACTTTCCATTTGTTTTTACCGATACGCACAGGATGCAGTTATGGTCGAATACCCCAATCCAACAAGTCCCGATGAGATGGGAAGTTATATTTGGTCTTACCCTTAATATTTAGAATAATTTCAAGCAAAATTTCACATATATTTTTCTCAATATTCATTACGTCTAAACAATTATGTAACAAATTGGTAGACCAATATGGAAACTCAAAAAAAATACTTCTCTTTTTTCAACTATAAGTGGCTTCAGTGTCAACATTCTTCCTATTTTTAGATTTCAAATGATATTTCCCTAATGAAAAACTGAAATATTTCAATTCATTAAGCACATCACTTCCTGGCATACATTGAAGTAATTTTTTAGTGTCAACAGTATTATCAGACCTTTGACGATCTTCCTGTATTGATGATCCATTGGAAATAATCTTCGATGCCCCATGAAACTGAAACTACAATGATATTTAATCCTTATTAATCATGTATTATTAATACAAATGGGACATGATAGTTTTCCCTTCATGCTCCACCCAGACATCATTGAATAAGTAGGTAAATCATTTATGGTCTATAGAAGGAAAAAATGCATCTAAAATTTATTCTTTGAAGAAGCATCAAATGTCCACACACCCAAATCCCAAAGTTCTTTCAACTCTCTTATTAAAGGCTGCAAGTATACATCTATATCATTACTGGGATAAAAAGGTCTAGATATCAGTATACTAAAAAAAGTGAAAGTTTTTTTCATAAACATATATGGATTAAGATTGTAAACATGAATAAAAACTAGCCACGTGTTGTGAGCAGTAAGCATCTGACCAAATGGATTAAAACCATCACAGGATAGACCCAACCTGACATTACGCACCTCAGCTCCAAAATCATAATGTTGTGCATCAAATGTCTGCCATGTTAATCCATCTATAGGATGAATCAACTCATCATTACCTTTAATTCTCTCAGCATAATTCCATCACATATTGGCTAATATTTCTGCAGACATGAATAGATTTTGAAGTCTGGTAATCAATGGAAAGTTCCACATGAATTTATGTGGCACATGAGATGGTGTTCCATCTACATTTGCCTTCCATCAAGATGTACCACATTCTTTATATTCATTATGATCAGCAGTTTCTTCCCAAAATAAACTGGAATCATTTAGACAAGCATGAAATTTATTAGAAGCAAATCCAAGCTGCTTAATTAACTTCCATGCCTTATAATGATTTGAGGGAATATCTGCATCATCAGGAAGAAAGTCCTTCAAAAATTTAATAATATAATCAATGGAGGTATTATAAATTCCATAAATTTTTTCCATGATATAACCGTATTAAAAATTATAACTTGGTTATTTTAGTATATTCCTGATATACTGGAGTTCTCGCATCTTCCAATAAATTTTTCACTCTCTCAACATCATCATCTTCAGTATTTTCCTCATGTGTACTGATATCAATGTCTTCTTTCACTGGCATACTATCTCTCTCAGGATGATGCACAAATGGAAACTGATCAAATATCAAATTCTCCATGTCACTTCTTTCATTATGTTCATGAACAGTTGCAGATTGTCTCGTCTCTTCATGGTGATACCAAAAAAATAGTTTGTTTGAAATCCAAATTTTGTAATATGATAGCTAACTTCTTCTTGGATTAACCATGATCTTCCAACACATTTATAGCATGGACATTGTATACAACCTCCATCTAAATCATTGTTAAATAAAAAATCTAAAAAATTTCTCCAAATTATTTTGAAACTCGGTTGAAATCTGATCAGTATGATACATCTATCTTATATCCATTCTATAACAATGAAAAAAATTTATCTTCCAATCAATAATATAAACCATAATTAAAAAAGGGATATGTACTATAAAAAATAAAACTATTAGAACATAAAAACTTAATAGTTAAATATAATTCACATTTTTATTGAAAGTGCCTTATTTTTTATCACCAATTTCAAACCTTTCAGTATCAGAGATAAACTTCTTACCTATATCCTATAAAGGGATGATCAAAAAGGTAAACCAAAATGGAAAAAAGGAAGGTTCCATGTCTATGATAGAGTGGTATGTTCTAATATAGTTTAAATATACCATGATAATGTTATCATCCCATATCTAGCTAAAATATGACATACAATCCCTTTTTTAGATGCTTTTAAACATAAAAGTATTAATTTTCATAGTCATTAATCTCATGGAGTTATTTTTTAATGATCTATTATTAGGTCATGAATTCCTCCTACAATCACATCCATAACTAAGATGTGAACTAAGTGTCTTGTTATGAAGTGATATACAGTACCTCATACAATCAGAAAATATAATTTATTTATAAGCATCAAAATCCATCTACTAAACTCTAACCATGTATAGTATGGTAGTGGGGTGACTTGGTTTGATTTTAGCATCCAATAGAGGTGTTTCACCACTAAAAAGGTGGGGGGTTTGAATAAGTTGATATTTTTATAACTTTTTAATTATATTTACATTGACCACTATAGAAATATTAGGATCTAATCCAAAAAAAATAAAATTTAACCTTACCCAGATTTAGTAAAAATTAATAGAGTAGGTACATAATATTATTACATGCTTTAGTATCATAACTAGAAAACTCCTTACTATGATTGGTAAGATGTTTCAATCATAGATTCTCTGATATAATTCCAATCAGTTACTCCATACAATCTTCTCTATAATAGAGAATATTGTACTTTTCTATCCTCTAAGATGAATTGAGAAGCATGTGCTCACCTATTCATGATTCCTGATAAGAGATAATTTCATTATAGCTCAGTATGTGTAACATATCACTAAATTAGATACCATTTAATGTTTAAAAATTCTTAACATCTAAAATTTATGATTATTAAAGAGTACATGAAATTGTAATCACATAAATTATATGATTCATTCATAGAATCTATATCCTATCTCATGTTGTTGGTTCAATAATTTTATTCTTCATGAACTGTTGTTGTTGAGAAAGTCTTATTTTTAACAACGCTCTATTTTATTAAGGGGAGATCATTGAAAACAATACTCTATCTCTTTATGATTATTTTAATGTTCACAAATATCCTTATTTGTTATTATAATGATTTTACTTTGAGTATATTTCAAGAAATTTATATTCTTTATTTCTCTATTTTGGAATAATATTAAAGCATTTAATCCATGTGTAATATTTGACAAAGTGTTCGGAAATCGTTTTAGCGTGTTCTGGAAACACTGTTAATGCTCTACATGTTCGGAAATCATTTTAGTGTGTTCTAGAAACACTGTTCATGCTCTACATGTTTAGAAATCACTTTAACGTGTTCTGGAAACACTATTCATACCAACATTGAGGAGCATAGTGTAAGGATGGAATTTGTCATTTACTTTACGGTATATCAGAAAAGTATGGTTAAGAAACCATATGTTATAGAAAAAAGTATAAAAGAAGAACCCTACGTTAGGAAGGAACCTTAAGTTCAGGATATCAGAAAAGTATAGAAGAAAAACCCTAAGTTAGTATGGAATGTTATGTTTGTTTCTCAAAAGTATGGTTCATCAACCTTACTTTTGAAAACAACCTTACATTTTATCAAAAAAAATTGGATCATATACCTTACGTTTGGAAGCTGATAAAAGTATGGATCATCAACCTTACTTTTATAATGAACCTTACAAATCATGTATCTTATGTTTTGCTAAAAAGGAAAGTATGAATATTGTACAGTACGTTTGAGATTTAAAGATAAAAGTATGGTTTATCAACCTTACATTGTGAACCTTACATTATGAACCTTACGTTGTGAACCTTGCATGGTGAACCTTACATTTTGAACCTTACATTGTGAACCTTACATTGTGAATCTTACGTTGTGAACCTTACGTTATCAACCTTACATTCAGAGAAAGAATGTTATACAGTTCAACCCTACATTTGGCGTCAGAGATTCAAATACGACAATATTGATCATTGGTCTTTATGTAGATTATTGGGCTGATTTCAAGACAAATTCAAAGCCCAATTTTAAATCACGTATTTGACTGATTCAAAGAAGTTTATTTGTGATTCAAAGGATCGATTTAAGAGGACCTTTTCATGCCAAATATTCAGGGGAGTTACAACTTCTCTGTTATTCAAACATTTTAATATCACGATTCTAAAGGCAAATTTTGTGGATCAAAATTTTTAAGGAAAATGCTCATAGTTATTATATATATATCTATGATATTTTGTTTTACAAAGAAGTGGGTGAATCATCAAGAAAATATATAACAATCTCTTGAGTTATTCATGACTATAGTTTTATAGAGTCATTCGAGATTTACAGATCTGCTGCTACCAAAATCTAACAAACTTTTTTTTTCTGAAGAAGAAGAAACATGTTGAAGATTCATTGTTTCTACATCGAATATCTTTTGTGAATCCATTATTGTTGGAGTTGATCAATTTATTTCTATATTTATTGCAATTGGATCGACTCAGAATTTCCCTTATATGAGGAACATCTTTTCTGAAGACGAAGATCTATCTACTGTCAGTTGTGTGATGTTGCAACTATGAAGATCAACTGGAAAGTATTTCAAGACAAATACTCTTTATTTTTAATAATCAGCTTATTGTACTAAGTTGTGTATTCAGTTCTATTAATGAACCAGAAGGCTTTGTTTTTAGCCTTAACTTGTAAAGGTGTCAACTGCTTACACTTAGTTGTGGATGGTCTGTTGATGAGAGGACCAGATAGTGAAAATCACCAAGCTCGTGGAGTAGAGCGTTGGTGGAGAGGACTAGGGGCCTTCTGTTCCCCAAACCACTATACATCCTTACATCCTTTAACTATTTATTTTCCACTGCATAAACAATCTGATAAAGATAAAAGGATAGACTCGATCATCATCGTAATTTGTGAAAAATTTGTAAAAGTCACAATTCACCCCCCCCCCCCCCCTCTTGTGCGTATTTGGTATAACCCGATACAATAATTGGTATCATAGGAGGAACTTTTTTCAAACCTATAACAAGCTGAAAGTTTTTGGATTATACAGAACACAATATCTGATACACAAGAAGGTATGTCAATGGTTCAATCTCCCTACTTCAACAATGAAAATTATGGATGCTGGAAATCAAGGGTGTTCATTTACTTAAAGAACCTTGGATACAAAGTCTACTCGAAAATTATAACTCCCTATGTGATTCCAGAGAAACCTGGAACATGGAGTGCTGATATAGAAGCAGAGTATGACATAAACTCAAAAGCTATGAATGTTATCATCTGTGGTCTTGGACCAGATGAATTCAATAGAGTATCTCAGCTCCTGACTACTTATGAAATGTATAAGACAATTGCAGTTGCTTATGAAGGAACTGAAAATGTCAGACAGATGAGGTATGCCACAGATAAATTGAAATTTGACACATTCAGAATGATTGAAGGAGAAAGAATCATCCAGATGAATGGAAGGCTTACATAAATTGTTAATAACATCACTGCCTTGGGAGATTCTATCAAACAATCAGATCAAGCCCTGAAAGTACTGAGAGTACTACCACCTAGATGGAATGAGATATCATCGGCTATTAGAAAATAATCACCAGTTAAATATCTAACTATGAGATAATTAATTAGAACTCTGATTATGTATGAATATAAGATGCAAGATGAAGTAAATGAGCATAAAGTCTTGATTAAGTGATAAAATACTGCTTTGAAAGTAACATCCCAAAATAAGAGCAGAAAGATAAAGAAAGAAATCAAAATGAAATCAGAGAATTCTGATTCATCTAATTCAGATGTGGAACTAGCTCAGCTAGCTAGAAAGTTCAGTAAATTATATAGAAAGAAGAAGGGATTCATAAAATCCTTCAAAAGTGATGAAAAATAACCAAGAGAAGTCAGATACTATGAATTCAAGAATATGGGTCACATTAGACCTAACTTTCATCAATTAAAATAAGAAAAGAAAAAGAAAATTTTCAAAAACATTGATTATGATCAGAAAGACAAAATAGCAATGAAATCTACTTGGAGTGTTTCTGAAGACTCCAACAACTCATTAAATTCTGACTCAGAAAACGAATAACCAAATCTAAAAGCAAATATGTATTTTATAATAGAAGCTAATGAGGTACAATCTTATTACTCATCTTATTCTAATTATAGTTCTAATTGTTAAAATAATATAATTGCAGACTACTACAACATGATGGAAGAAAAATATGATTACTTATTTAAGAAACATAAATCACTAAAAAATATCCACACTGTTGTTTTAGGAGCAAGAGACACTCTGCTAAAACAACATCAAGAGTTAATTAAAAAATATAATTCATCAAATATAAACTGTACAGATAATGAAACTAAAATAAAAACACTACAAACAGAAGTAGAAACATACAAAAGTTTAGTTCTTGTTTTTACAAAAGGATAAAATACACTAAATGAAATTCTTGGAAATAATGTGATTAACATTGCTCAATTATGTGTTCTGTTGGATAATCAAAAGCATCTTGTTGACCAGCTTACCTTAGATGAACCAATGATCAGAGTTATGTTGAACAGATTCACAGAGAAGCTAAATTAGTTTATAAAGAAGAGAGGTTACATGAGTTTTTTAGAGTCAATTTGATTAAATATATCCATATGACTCAGGAAGTAAGGGATCTTGGTTGCGCCCAAATTTACCCTACAGGTATGCGGTCGTTGTAGTACAGGTAGGGGTCAAATCCACAGGGACCGAAGAAGGAACCTAAAGACACTCTGATCTTGGAAGGATTTGGCTATGAAGTTGCCAACTATTCAGATTGAATTGATTTGAATAACTACTGATTTAATTTAAAGAAAATAAATTAAAACATTCAATTACTTAGTCTAAAACAATTAATCGATATGAGTTGATCCTAAGTTGTTACTAGGGTTAGATTGGATGTATTTATTTTCTTATAACGTTCGTTTCACTAATTCAAGACGTATCCAAAAAATGATATAATTCCTCAACATCATTCACCAATTTAATCCCTACACAATTTCAAGTCTAATCACCAATGCACTTAGAGGATCAATTTAATGATCACTCCAAGGAATTGGATCGTAATAGCACTCAAAATGTGTCATTGTCAAAGTTGGTGAAGACGAAGAAGAAAATAATCATCCAATGGAAATCTTAAATTAATGAAATGATTACAGAATTTTATATCATAAAATAACATCCAATCTTCCCCATTAAACTCCCTAGGACCAACCCATAATTTTTTAGCCCTCCATTGATTCTATGATCTCAAAGGAAGCGGAAAGTAGACTCATTGGGGTGGAATTGAAGAAGTAAAAAAAACAACAACAACAAAAACAAGATCACTCCACCGTTGTGTGAACAAAATCACAAGGTTTGGTGTGAATAAATTCACACCTTGAGGCAACGGTATAAAGGTGAAAATAGGAATAACATAATAAGATAAGAAGAAGAATTTTTATTGAAAACTAAGGTGATTGAAACAACTTACATGAGAAGGAAAAACACTACAAGGACAATTTGGCATAATAACATTACAATGAAAACAAAGCTCCAAGATCCCAAAATCCTCCATCCCTACTGCCTTAAATAGACATTTTGGAAGCCTTTGTCCGAGCTCCCATCATCCCATGTGCCTTTAATTCATTTTGTTGGAGAAAGGTGGTGGACATTTAATGCATAAGAGACATTTCAACTCTTGCCTCGAAGTTGCATCCAGCTTTCTACACCTAACAGAAGTGCCAAAATAACCATCTATAAGGACGAATTGGAGTGTTCCATAGAAGACTTAAATGAACCCCCGGATGTCCCCTAATAGAATTTAAAATTTTAGCCCAAAATAATTTGTGGTTAGGGAGATATGATTGAAATAGAGGGCTGTTTTTCTGGGCCTCAGAATCTGGCCCAAAATTAAATCTTCAACTTGGGCCGCCTTAATCACCACCATTGAGGACGAATTAGAACTAGCTCCAGAAGAATGATTTGTTCCCATATATGTCTTCTAGTCTAATATAAATTTTGGGATTCATTGGGCCTGTATTGTGGGACCCAAATTCCCATCAGTGGGATGATATCCAATCTTCCTTCTCCAGAATTGTTTCCTTTCATCGCCAAATATCTCCATCATCATTTATGAATCATCCATTGATCCCTAAATGAAAAATATTTAAATTGAAGTTAATATCCATTTCAAAAAATATAAAATTAAAATATATATAATTAAATTCATTAAAATAAGATGAAACATTGGGCCTAAATTGGTGCATATTAGGCATGAAGTGCACAAATGATGAGAATGGATGTTCAAAATTAAAATCCACTAACTCAGGCCCATAAGATCAAAAATGAACATTTAATACCCTTGAAATTTAATCAAAATATGTGTTTTTATTGGATAATCACACCCCCCAACTTGAGTTTTGCTAGTCCCAAGCAAAATATATCTCACAAAAATGAAATTCAAATGACCTTTTCCAAAAACATTTTAATACACATTTATCACCCAAAGATCACATACCAAACAATTATGAAACCCATAAAAATCATTTAAAACAAGCTATGTCCATAATCATGTCTCAAGCCCAAGCCCATTCCTTTGTTCAAATTCATTGCCATATTTCATCCAAATTCAATTAAGCATGATGAAGTGTTATGCGTCACAATAGACATGGGGGTTCATTTCGATTCGAGGGAGAAAATATGGAAGTGCTAGGAGCAATAAAATTTTAATAATAAGATGAGTACTCATTTTTTTATTTTCTTTTTTATTTGGTTTTTTTTTGCAATTTTTTCATGGTAATTGAAATTGAACTCAATCGATTCAACCCATGTAACAAGACTTTGTCGATGACTCCCAGGCTCAAAGACCTTAGGGCACCAAGTGAAGCTCGCATACTCGGGCATCATATCGAGTTAAATCAATCAAAAACAAATTCAAATTACCACAAATAGAGATAAAATGCCCAACTCTGGGCCAGACAACTATGGAGTCACAATCCTCAAGTGTCGAAAGCCACACATTAGGTTAATTCATTTCTCTACGCACAATTGATTTTTTTTTTGAATACTCGTATTAAAATTAAAATGATCGCCAATCTTATGCTATTTATTATGGGTCCCCAAGATCTTAAACTAAAACCCCACAATCTAGAGGATGTGCATTGTGTTTTTTTATTAAATGGATGAAAATATAACAGTGAAAAATCACATCGGACAACCGTACTTTCCAATATCTATGCACATGAACCTAAACTTGAATTAAAATCAGAATCAAGGCATGAAAAATTATTTGATACCCAATTTCAGAGATTGAAATGTGTGTTATCATGTTCAAGGTTAATGACATTTTTTCTTCCACACATTTTCATCTCCCCCCCAACTTGGAATAACTTTGTCCCCAGTGTTTAAAGAATTGAAACATAGAAGGGGAAGGATAGAAGTTCAACGAAGACATTGAAAATGAAAATTATGGAATGAAGTCACCTGGTGGTTGATGTTGAAAATGCATTCCCATGTCTCCCTTCAGTTCTGGTTTGTCTCCCAATGGCTTGGACGGTTGTGACCAGCTTTTCCCAATGACCTATGATATGCCTTTAAATTTTTTTAATATATATTTTTTTTGTATTTTTTTTAACCTAAAGAAAGGTACAAATAACATAAACTGATGATACATTGTCTTCTCTTAAATTTCTAGGTAAGTTATTACTCAGGGATCACACCACGTGACACGGTTGAATACGGTGCTCCCATTTCATACCCATCCTTACTCATAAAAGAAGAACAGGTCAACAATCTATTTTTTTTTAAAAAAATACCTAAAAAATATAAAATAAAATAAAATAAACTGATGATATATTTTCTTCTCTTAAATTTCTGGGTAAGGTATTACTCAGGGATCACACCATGTGACACGGATGAATACAGTTCTCCCCTTTCATACCCATCCATACTCATAAAAGAAGAAAAGTTCAACAGTCTAAGGTAGAATAAAATTACATCAACATGATCCACTAATCCTATTTGAAATATAAAGTTTATTAAAAAACAAAATGATTGGAAACTTGATAACCACGGGTTGCCTCCCGTGCAGTGCTTAATTTAACGTCTTTAGCTCGACTTGAACCCCCCAACTTAGCCAATTCCAACTTTAAAAAATTTTATGACCTCATATTTCTCCACTTCAACATGATTAAGAATGCGTATCCCTTGTGGTTGGTAAGAAGATTTGGAATTTGATTCATGAACAATCCTATTTTCTAAAATAAATGGGAAAATCCAAGGAATATCAGAAATGGTTGATCTTTTTTCTTCTGTGGTCATTCCTAATAAATCAAAGATCAACCCCACTTTTTGGGTTTCATGAGATGAATGAATGAAACCCCCAAGATCTTGATTAAGAAAAATGATAGGGTACTCGAGTGGGGAAGGAAGGACAATGATTTTGAGCTCAGTTTGGATAGGACATTGAGACACAGGTTGTGAATTTGAATCCAACGCATTTTCATTTTCTAAATTTCTTGACAAAATTGTTTCATTTTGAACAGAAGATTCAACCAAAAAATTGGAAAGAATAGTATTAGGAATGGGCATTAAATCAATGTTTTTTATTTCTCTTAGTGGTTCAATGATTGGTGTTTTTGAAAAATCATCAACAAAGTTACACTTAGGAGACTCGATCCACGATGTCAAATTCCCCTCTTGTGAATACATGAAATCAATTTCCTCCTGATGTAAAGACCCTTCAACAATTTCTTGATTCACTTCCCCTACCCCAAATCCAAAGGTCGGTTCTTCAATCAATTTATGAGAGGATTTTGGGAAACTAGACACTCCACATAAGGTTTTGTAAGGTACAATTGGTGTAGGGATGAGTTCCTCAGAAGTATTAATGCGTTGTAGTTCTAATCTCAAAGATGATACCTCAGAACTAATTATATCCATTTGATTACACAATTTTTTAATAAATGATTGAGGAACAGATAGGATGGGATTTTGAACATTATGGACTTCACTAATATTGGACTCTTCAATCACCCTTGAGAGGGAAGAAAACTGATCATTTAAATATTCATTATCCCATTGATTGTACGTCTCATCGGGTGCGGGGTAATCATTCAAGGGCTAATCAAAGAAATTTTCTAATTTAGGGGCTTCCAAATATTGAAATTCCATTTGATTCCAGGGTGAGTTTGTGACATGGTAATTTGGAAGATACTCCATTGGAGAATACAGAAAGTTGGATTCTAGATTCTCAAGATACAGACAAACAGAAAGGGGGAAAAGATAAGAGAGATGGGGTGAGAATAGAGAAAGTGGGGTGAGAAAAGGATGATAGTGTCTAAGGTAACTTACTTGGGTCCCCGGCAACGGCACAAAAATTTGGTTTTGCCCAAATTTACCCAAGTTTTAAGGGTCAAGCGGTCGCTTGTAGTGTAGCTTGGGTTGTCGAATCCTCAGAGACCTAAGAAGAACCTTTAGACACTCAATAAAAAGAGATGGATTTTTGGATATGAAGTGGACAACTTGGGTTTATTTTAGATTGTTTTGAAAGAGCACTAAAATATCTATGTGAGTTCAAATTATGAAAAAAATGAGTTGATCCTAGGTTATTGCTCGGGGTGGATTGAATGAATTCCTTTTTTTACGATTTTAATTTCATTAACTTGAGAAGGATTCATGCAATGAATTAAAACTAACCTCATCACTTACTGATTAAACTTCTTCAAAACACATGATAATCACCTATACACTTGTAGGATCATTTTCATGAGCACTCCAAGGTAAAGGATGTAATTAGCACATGAAAGTGGGGTGAATAAATTCAATAAGGAAGAGGAAGAATAAAAATCATTTAATGAAAGAAACTCAATTAAAAGAAATTAATAGCATTTAGAGAGTGAGAAATAACATTCAATCCAGCCCCTTGCTACTCCCTAGGATCAACCCATAAAATAGATAGCCCTCCATTGATGACAAGTTCTCAACGGAAGCGGAAAGTAGACTTATGAGGGTGGAATTGAAGAAGTAAAAACAACAAAAATAACGATCACTCCACCGTTGTGTGAACAAAATCACAAGGTTTGGTGTGAAAAATTTCACACCTTGAGGCAACAGTATCAAGGTGATATGAATAAGAACAGAATAAGAGAAGAATAAGAACTTTTATTGAAGACTAAGTTGATTCGAACAACTTACATGAGAGGGAAGAACATTACAAAGGCAAATTGGCATAATAACGTTACAATGAATAGAAAGCACCAAGATCCTCAAATACTCCATACCTACTGCCTTAAATAGGAATTTTGGAAGCCTTTTTACGATCTCCCATCATTCCATGTGCATTTAATTAATTTTGTTGGAGAAAGGTGGGTGGACATTTAATGCATAAGAGACTTTTCAACTCTTGCTTCGAAGTGGGAGCCAGCTTTCTACAACGAACAGAAGCGCCAAAATAACCATCTATAAGGACGAATTGGAGTGGACCATAAAATACTTAAATGAACCCCCGGATGTACCCTAATATCTTGTAAAATTTCATCCCAAAATACTTTGTGGTCCGGGAGATATGATTGAAATAGTGGGATGTTTTTCTGGGCCGCAGAATCTGGCCCAGAATTGAATCTTCAAATTGGGCCGCCTTAATCACCACCATTGAGGAAGAATTATCACTGGCTACAGAAGAATTATTTGTTTCTATATATTTCTTCTAGTCTCATATAAATTTTGGGCTTCATTGGGCCTGTATTGTGGGGTGTATTGAATGAATTCCTTTTTTTACGATTTTAATTTCATTAACTCGAGAAGGATTCATGCAATGAATTCAAACTAACCTCATCACTTACTGATTAAACTCCTTAAAAACACATGATAATCACCTATACACTTGTAAGATCATTTTCATGATCACTCCAAGGTAAAGGATGTAATTATCACATGAAATTGGGGTGAATAAATTCAATAAGGAAGAGGAAGAATAAAAATCATTGAATGAAAGAAACTCAATTAAAAGAAATTAATAGCATTTAGAGAGTGAGAAATAACATTAAATTCAGCCCCTTGTTACTCCCTTGGATCAACCCATAAAAGATCTATCCCTCCATTGATGACAAGTTCTCAACGGAAGCGGAAAGTATACTTATGAGGGTGGAATTGAAGAAGTAAAAACAACAAAAATAACGATCACTCCACCGTTGTGTGAACAAAATCACAAGGTTTGGTGTGAAAAATTTCACACCTTGAGGTAATGATATAAAGGTGATATGAATAAGAACAGAATAAGAGAATAAGAAGAACTTTTATTGAAGACTAAGGTGATTCGAACAACTTACATGAGAGGGAAGAACATTACAAAGGAAAATTGGCATAATAACATTACAATGAAAAGAAAGCACCAAGATCCTCAAATACTCCATCCTTACTGCCTTAAATAGGAATTTTGGAAGCCTTTTTCCGAGATCCCATCATCCCATGTGCATTTAATTAATTTTTTTGGAGAAATTTGGGTGGACATTTAATGCATAAGAGACTTTTCAACTCTTGCCTCGAAGTGGGAGCCAGCTTTCTACACCAAACAGAAGCGCCTAAATCACCATCTCTAAGGCCGAATTGGAGTGGAACATATAATACTTAAATTAACCCCCGGATGTCCCCTAATATCCTGTAAAATTTCATCCCAAAATACTTTGTGGTCCGGGAGATATATGATTAAAATAGTGGGATTTTTTTTTGGGCCACAGAATCTGGCCCAGAATTGAATCTTCAAATTGGGCCGCCATAATCACCACCATTGAGGATGAATTATCACTGGATATAGAAAAATTATTTGTTCCTATATATGTCTTATATCCTCCCATGAATTTTGGGATTCATTGGGCCTGTATTGTGGGACCCACATTCCCATCAGTGGAATGATATCCAATCTGCCTTCTCCAGAATTGTTTCCTTTCATCGCCAAATATCTCCATCATCATTTATAAATCATCCATTGATCCTTGAATGAAAAATGTTTAAATTTAATTGAAGATACATTTCAAAAAATATCAAATTAAAATATATATAATTACATTCATTAAAATAAGATGAAACATTGGTCCTAAATTGGTGCATATTAGGCATGAAGTGGACAAATGATGAGAATGGATGTTCAAAATTAAAATCCACTAACTCAGGTGACCCGGGTTCGATCCCCGGAAACGGCACCAAAATTTGGTTGCGCCCAAATTTACCCTACAGGTATGCGGTCATTGTAGTACAGGTAGGGGTTGAATCCACAGGGACCGAAGAAGGAACCTAAAGACACTCTGATCTTGGAAGGATTTGGCTATGAAGTGGCCAACTATTCAGATTGAATTGATTTGAATAACTACTGATTTAATTTAAATAAAATAAATTAAAACATTCAATTACTTAGTCTAAAACAATTAATGGAGATGAGTTTATCCTAAGTTGTTACTAGGGTTAGATTGGATGTATTTATTTTCTTATAACGTTCGTTTCACTAATTCCAGACGTATCCATAAAATGATATAATTCCTCAACATCATTCGCCAATTTAATCCCTATAAAATTTCAAGTCTAATCATCAATGCACTTAGAGGATCAATTTAATGATCACTCCAAGTAATTGGATCGTAATAGCACTCAAAATGTGTCATTGTCAAAGTTGGTGAAGACGAAGAAGAAAATAATCATCCAATGAAAATCTTAAATTAATGAAATGATTACAGAATTTTATATCATAAAATAACATCCAATCTTACTCATGCAACTCCCTAGGACCAACCCATAATGTTATATCCCTACATTGATTCTATGATCTCAAAGGAAGCAGAAAGTAGACTCATTGGGGCGGAATTGAAGAAGTAAAAAAAACAACAACAACAAAAACATGATCACTCCACCGTTGTGTGAACAAAATCATAAGGTTTGGTGTGAATAAATTCACACCTTGAGGCAAAGGTATCAATGTGAAAATAGGAATAATATAATAAGAGAAGAAGAAGAAGTTTTATTGAAAACTAAGGTGATTGAAACAACTTACATGAGAAGGAAAAACGCTACAAGGACAATTTGGCATAATAACATTACAATGAAAACAAAGCTCCAAGATCCCCAAATCCTCCATCACTACTGACTTAAATAGTTATTTTGTAAGCCTTTGGCCGAGATCCCATCATCCCATGTTCCTTTAATTAATTTTGTTGGAGAAAGGTGGTGGACATTTAATGCATAAGATACTTTTCAACTCTTGCCTCGAAGTTGCAGCCAGCTTTATACACCGAACAAAAGCGCCTAAATCACTATCTATAATGCCTAATTGGAGTGGGTCATAGAAGACTTAAATGAACCCCCGGATGTCCCATAATATAATGTAAAATTTCAGCCCAAAATAATTTTTGGTTCGGGAGATATGATTGAAATAGAAGGATGTTTTTTTGGGCCGCAGAATCTGGCCCAAAATTAAATCTTCAACTTGGGCCGCCTTAATCACCACCATTGAGGACTAATTAGCACTGTCTCAAGAAGAATAATTTGTTCCCCTATATTTCTTATAGTTTCCTATAAATTTTGGGCTTCATTAGGCCTGTATTGTGGGCCCCACATTCCCATCAGTGGGATGATATCCAATCTGCCTTCTCCAGAATTGTTTCCTTTCATCGCCAAATATCTCCATCATCATTTATGAATAATCCATTGATCCCTGAATGAAAAATGTTTAAATTGAAGTGAATATACATTTCAAAAAATATCAAATTAAAATATAGATAATTACATTCATTAAAATAAGATGAAACATTGGGCCTAAATTGGTGCATATTAGGCATGAAGTGCACAAATGATGAGAATGGATGTTCAAAATTAAAATCCACTAACTCAGGCCCATAAGATCAAAAATTAACATTTAATACACTTAAAATTTAATCAAAATATGTGTTTTTATTGGCTAATCAGATCTCATAGTTCAGTTAGGAGATGGACCAATGAAAAGGTTGTGACTGCATATGTCAGAGCTCAAGGAAGTCACTCAGAGGTGCTGAAACCTGTTTCCCAAAACTTTTTAGCCCAAACTTGATTCTCATTGTCATTACTGTACATGTAATTATATTTTCAATAAAATATACTTACATATCATTTTCATATGTTTTAATTTGTTTTATTGTACTATCTATGTTAAAATTCCAGTAATCCAGATTTAAATATTGATAAACTGTTTATAATAGCATCTACTTAAGTTTAGTGCTACATTAAAATGTGTTATATTCCTTCTCCTATAATTATTTTTTATATCACAAAATGGGGATAAATATGGATAAACACAACATTTTTTAAGGGGAGAAATTTCTAAAAGTTTTTTTTGAGAAATTTTTGGATAAACACAAAATTTTATTTTCTTTATTTATAAAGGAGGAGATATTATTTTACATTATAAAGGGGGAGAAAATGTAAAAATTAAGGAATAATTTTGTTAGAATAAAATATTATTTTTATCTTTGAAAAATTCTAAACTATATACAATTAATTTTGTAAGATAATTTCATTGGTTATTTCATGGGTTTTGTGATCATCAAAAAGGGTGAAATTATTGAGCAAGTGTTGTTTTCAAAAACACTCTATTTTATTAAGGGGGGATCATTGATAACAATACTCTATATCTTTATGATGATTTTAATGTTCAAAAATATCCTTATTTTTTATTCTAATGATTTTACTTTGAGTATATTTCATGAAATTAATATTCTTTATTTCTCTATTTTGGAATAATATTAAAGTGTTTAATCTGCATGGAATATTTGATAAAGTGTTCAGAAATCATTTTAGCATGTTCTGGAAACACTGTTCATGCTCTACATGTTCGGAAATCGTTTTAGCGTGTTCTGGAAACATTGTTCATGCTCTACATGTTCGGAAATCATTTTCTCATGTTCTGGAAACATTGTTCATACCCTACATTGAAGAGCGTAATGTAAGGATAGAATCTGTCGTTTACTTTAAGGCATATCAAAAAAGTATGGTTAAGCAACCATACGTTATAGACAAAAGTATATAAGAATAACCCTGTGTTTGGAAGGAACCTTACATTCAGGATATTAGAAAAGTATAGAAGAAGAACCCTATGTTAGTATGGAACGTTATGCTTGTTTCTCAAAATTATTGTTCATCAACCTTACTTTTGAAAACAACCTTACATTTTATCAAAAAGTATGGATCATATACCTTACATTTGGAAGATG
Organism: Viscum album; assembly: GCA_963277665.1. Classification (NCBI taxonomy): domain Eukaryota; kingdom Viridiplantae; phylum Streptophyta; class Magnoliopsida; order Santalales; family Viscaceae; genus Viscum; species Viscum album. The sequence goes on from OY728135.1 coordinate 1,502,553,160, forward strand.
ATAAAATTATGGATCATCAACCTTTCTTTTATAATGAACCTTACGGATCATGTATCTTATGTTTTTCTAAAAATGAAAGTATGGATATTGTACCATATGTTTGAGAGTTGAAGAGAAAATTATGTTTTATCAACCTTACGTTGTGAATATTACGTTCAGAGAAATAATGTTATGCAGTTCAACCCTACGTTTGGCTTCGGATACTCAAATATGACTTTATTGAGCAACGGTCTTTATGTGAATTATTAGGCTGATTTCAAGCCAAATTCAAAGCCTGATTTTAAAGCATGTATTTTACTGATTCAAAGATGTTTATTTTTTATTCAAAGGGTTGATTTAAGAGGATATTTTCATGCTGAATATTCAGGGGAGTTACGACTGCTCTGTTATTCAAACATTTGAATATCCCGATTCTAAAGGCAACTTTTGTGGATCTAAATTTTTAAGAAAAATGCTTGTCGTTATTCTATATATATCTCTGATATTTTATATTACAAAGAATTGGGTGAATCATTAAGAAAATATATAAAAATATCTTGAGTTCTTCATGACTATAGTTTTACAGAGTCATTCGAGATTTACATATTTGCTGCTACCAAGATCTATCAAACGTTGTTTTTCTGAAGAAGAAGAAACACGTTGAATATTCAACGTTTCTACATTGAATATATTTGATGAATCCATTATTTTTGGAGTTGTTGAATTTATTTCTATATCTATTACAACTGGATCGACTCAGAACTGCCCTTATCTGAGGAACATTTTTTTGAAGATGACGATCTATTTACTATCAGTTGCGTGTTGTTTCAACTGTGAAGATCAACTAAAAAGTATTTCAAGACAAATACTCTTTTTATTTTGAGTAACCAGATTCTCGTACTAAGTTATGTATTTAGTTTTGTGAATGAACTAGAAGGCTCTGTTTTTAGCCTTAACTTGTAAAGGTGTCAACTACCTACACTCGGTTGTGGATGGTCTATTGATAAGAGGACCAGATAGTGAAAATCACCAAGCTCGTGGAGTAGAGCGTTGGTGGAGTGGACTAGGGGTCTTATGTTCCCCGAACCACTATACATCCTTGCATCCTTTAACTATTTATTTTCCACTGCATGAATGATATGATAAATATAAAAGGACAGACTTGGTTATCATCGCGATTTGTGAAGAATTTGTAAAAGTCACAATTCACCCCCCCCCCCCTCTTGTGCATATTTGGTATAACCCGATCCAACAGTTGTTTCAAAAATAAATTAAAAGGAGTTAATTATTCTTAAAGAATATTGATATAAAACAACACTCAAATGAAAATTTCATACAACACAAACTTCACATATATATATATAATTCTTTGTGAAGGAAAATAATTTTTCAAAATGAATCCTTCATATAGTGTTGTTATTTCATTGAAAAAATCAACATGGAGAAAATACAAAAAATACGTTCATGTTAATCACATCTCTAAAAAAGTTTCAACACCTTTCCCATGATTTAATTCCATATTTATAGGGTACTTTTCATCTAGATAACACTTTATAATTAAATAAAATATGGTTAACCCTTCAACTATATGTGAATACAAAAAAGAACATCACATTTATCCATAAATCAATTTTCTTTCACATACATCATCTTCATATTTAAATAGTATGCATTAGATAACATTTTCATTTGAAGTATCATGATAATACGTCTTTTTAGAAATTTTATTTTGGGATAAAAAGAAATTCTAAATAGACCACAACCCACACAAAATAAAAGACACATGCGGGTGTGTTATAAACCATCAAATTTATTCTTCTTGCTACTTAAAGTCCCACTTACAATCTTAGAAATAGAAGGAATCTTCCCAAATCCCTTTTCTTCATTCCATTTTTTCTTATATATGAACGCCATATTTGCAACCTATAGAAAAAAACTAGGTAATTAAATGTTCACCTATTACCAAAAAACACACCTGAACCCATCATAAAATTATCTAACTCAAACATTATTATCCTCAATCCAACCACAATTAGTAAAATACATAGAATCTTTATAAAAACGCTAAAAATAACTAACTAACCATTCACTTTATTTGCAATATATGAACTCCTCAACCTAGGGGGGATGTTCATTGGGTGAGGGAAAGATCAACTTAGGGGGGATGCATGACCTAGGAGGGGATGCTCGGCTAGAGGAGAAAGAAGAGAATGGATGTTCACCGACCGGAGGAGGAGTGGGGATGTTTGTCATCGATCGAAGGAGGAGAAGGGGCATCGGGTGAGGGAAACATGGGTGGAGGGAAAGGGAACTTTGGGGGGGGGGGGGTTGCGGCCTGACGAGTGAGGGGGGGAGCGGGGTGAGGTGAAATTATTCACCTCTCTATACTGACGATTAAGTAAAAACAGTTGTTATTGATAGTCTATACCCATGGTTCACTCAAAACTATGGGTATAGATAAACCCTAATTGGGCTATACCCACAATTTTATAAACCATGGGTATATCTCTGTGGGGTTATACCCACATTCCAGTAGTGGGACTTTGTCTACTATAATAGTCTTAGGAGTGAACCTTGACTACTAAGATAGTTTGGGGAGTGAACCCAATCCAATATGATAGTCTTGGAAGTAATCCTTAACTATTTAGGAAATAATTTTCTATGCTTATGTGTATAAAAAAAACTTATGTCTTATGATAATTTTATTCTCTCATGGATCATGTTAATTGATACATTTCTAATTCATGTATTATGAACCACCAAGATTTATTCCATGATTTAATGTTATGGTCTATGATATGTAGGTTATGGTTTTAAAATGTTATGATCATGTTATCATACCCTTATTCTCATGTTATGTTTAAGTGATCATTGATATCTCCCTTTTTTACCCTCACTAAGCATCTAAGATCACCCTTTTTTATGTTTCATTTCCCCACATTATGAAGGATGGTATTAATTATGATATGTCTAAGAAGGGTGCTAATTATGAAGAACTTGATGGGAGATGATTTAGTTCGCTTATGAACCAGTTGTTTATGTATCCAAGTTTCCAAAGATACTAGACCTATACGATTATGGAATGGATTGTTATATTATGTAATGAATATTCATCTAATAATATGTAATACCCATGTATGAAAAGTATGGGCTGCTATAGTTAGTATCAGAGAAAGGTTTAGTTACATTTGGAAACTAGGATGAGAAAAATTTAGTAATAACCCTTAGGATAATCCTAAGTATAGGAGAATGTCCTATTTTATGGTAAAGTGGTGTGGTTTTACCAATAAAACATCCATGTCTGGATACTACAAGTGAATGTGGTTTTGTTAAAGATATATCAAGGGGTAATAACTATGAAAAGAGTTATTCAGGTATATCTCATCCATAATTCCGGTGCATGGTGAGTGTTCCCTTACTACGCACTTGGTTTGACCCTCACGGGGGATATGCCTAGGTTAATTCACATTTTCTTTATGAACCATCATAAAGGATTTTAATAGATAATGACCATGAATAACCTCAGTAAAACATAAGGCATTATAGTTTGAAAAGAAGCTGACATGATTTGAACATCCTATAAAATATTTTTCATGATTATGTGGTTTTCCACTATGATTATTATTGTTCACACTATGCTTTTTGGTTTTAGTCAATGGCTGGAACCTAAAGGAATCATGTTATTGTTGAATTTGATAGAAAATGAAATTATTTTCCTCTTGAGAAAACAAATGTTAATGGAGATAGAATGAAAAATATTATTATCATGATTATACATATTTCTCAATTTATGAATCATATTGAACTTATAAATAAAAAAAGAGGGATAAACATTCTATTGAGTCCTTCATGAGGAAAATTCCACATTATTTTAGTGGGTCCACTGATCCACTAGTTTTTGATAAATGGATTAGTACTATTGAAAAGATATTTTTCATTCTACAATGTTTGGATCATGAAAAATTAATTTTAGCAATCTATTGTTCAGAAGGTAAAGCAAATAAATGTTGTAATCTTATCAAGAATATAAGGAAACATGAAGAAATTTAATCCATGGAGTGGGGTGAGTTTAAGATCTTATTTTTAAATAAGTATTTTCCTCATATTATTTATTAGAAAATGGATAAGGAATTACTTATACTAAATTATAAGTATCATGAATTGGTTGGTACCTATGAGGAAAATTTTACATAACTTGTGAGGTATGCTTCTGGCATTATCATCCAACCTAAAAGTATGTTTGATTTATTCTTTAGTGGCTTAAAACTAAGTCTTTGAAGGGTGTTATCTATAAGGTACTTTAGTAACTACAGAGAAATCATTCGATGAGCTATGAAGGTGGAAATTAAGATTATATTTACCCATCAATTTCATGGTTTTGATAATAAAATAAAGATGGTATTTTTAGAAAAATCTAAAAACCATGGAGAGAAGAAGATGAGCCTTCCTTTATACTTGAAGTTTGGAAGGAAATGTGGAAGAAATTATCTTAAGGGAACTAGTAAATGTTTTAAGTGTGGAAAGGAATATCATTTGGAAATTTAATGAGAAAGTGATGGAAATAAGTTAGATAATGATGTTAATAGAGAAAAATCTCAACATAATACATCAGCCACACTCTAGTGTTTCAAATACAAGGAGTATGGCATTATGCTAACTCATGCTCAAATCTGAAGGCTAATGATAATGATTGAAGTCAGAAACCTCTTAACTCTATAGATAAAGGGAAATATCATGTGATCAAAAATTTTGATGATATGTATGATAATGACTTGGTGAAAGGTACACTTTACATCCACTCTAAAACTTCTAATGTTTTATTTGAATCTATATCTATACACTCTTTTATATCTGAAGAATTTTTTAAGGGTATCAAAATTCCACCTCAATTATTAGATGTTAAATTAGTATGAAAACCCCTAATGGTATAATGATCACATCTCAAGTATATTTTTTTTCTCCCGTTGAAGTTTTTGAGAACGTACTTCTTGCAAACCTTGTTATTCTCCCTATAGTTGAATTTGATGTTATCTTAGGAAATGATTGTATTTCTCTACATAAATCCCATATAAATTGTTAAGGAAGGAAATTCACGTGTGATATTCCTATACAAACTATGATCATATATCATTGTGGTGATAAATATGAACTTCCAATGGAAATAAAATCCATTATATGGGTCTTGATTCCTATTCAAAAAGGGTGATTATCTAAGATGGTTAAGTATAAACTTAACATCAATGATATTCCTATTATACATGAGTTTGTTGATGTATTTCTAGAAGAGTTTCCTAGTCTTCCACTGAATTGTGAAGTTGAGTTCTCAATATAACTAATACCCGGTGTTACATCTATTTCAAAGACCCCATATAAAATGGCCTTGATTGAGTTGTAGGAATTGAAAAATCCACTCCAAGTGAATCTTGAAAATGGATTTATTAAGACAAGTGTTCCACCTTGGGGTACACCTATTATTTGTTTCAAGAAGAAAGATATATTAAGGCGATTGTGCATTGATTATCGGAAACTAAACAAGATAACAATCAAGAAAAAGTATCTTATACCCCATATTGATGAATTGTTTGATCAAATGTGTGGTTCTTAATACTTTTCCAAGATTGACCTTCATTTTGGATATCATCAATTGAGGGTCTATAAGGATGATCTACCCAAGACAACATTTTGTACAAGTTATGGACACTATAAATATATAGTGATGTTATTTTCCCCTGTTATCTTCATGTATTTAATGAATAGAGTATTTATAGATTACTTTGATTAGTTTGTGGTTGTCTTTATAAATGATATTTTTATATATTCAAAGAGAAAAGATATAGTAACCCAAGATTAACATGCATGGATATTAAATAATTTTCTATTAATATTAAACATATTATAAAAGTACATACCTGAGGACCATAATAGTTTAGTGTATTTGGAAACTTGGAACACATTCTTTTAATTTGTTTAAAGATCTTTAACATCTCTCATAAAGATCTTCCCCTTTATTACTCCTACTTAAAACCTTTCTTCATAACATGGGGAAAGGAAACATAATAAAGGATGAGCTCATATTCTCAGTAAGTGTAAATAAAGGAGATACGTAAGCATAACATAAACATGGGGGTATGAGAACATGAGTATAATATTTGAATATCATAACTTGTATATCAAAGATCATACACTCGATTCATGGAATAAATATTCACAGAATATAAGAAATGAATCATAAGGGAATCAAGATTATAGTCCATGAGAGAATAACATAGGAATAAGTTATAGAATTCATGGCATACACATTAGAATATAAAATCATTCCCTATATGTCAATTATTACTACAAAAACCTATCAGGGAACTTTATGGGCACTACACCTACTGGGCGGGACAAACCATAATCCCCAGTCGCATCCCTTTCCTTGTAGTTGAATGGATTCACTACCCAAACCATCTTAGTAGTCAAGGTTCACTCCCAATATAATCTTAGTAGTAAAGGTTCACTCCCAAAACCATCTTAGAAAACAAATTCCTTTACTAAACCAAGTTCACTACCAATTCCATCCATGTCTATCTCATGAGATATAAATATTTACCCAATAAATTGGAGGGAGATATAGGTCTCATCCATCACATAATGAAATCATATATATGTGTGCCACAAGATAGTAAAATATTCATCATACATGACCCATAAAGAGAGATGGGTTTCTTAAACATCATATCATAACCCATAAAATTAAATGGGTTTCATAAAAATTTCATTATACCATATCTTGTGGAAAAGAGACTGGTTTAATAATCATAGAATAAACCATGAAAGGAAGCCGATTTCATAATTGTTTTATCACGGTATAACATGTGGATAAGAAATGGGTTTTGTAAACAACTTTTCATCTTAATCATAAACCATTCAAAGAAAGAATAATAATTGTATCCTTGGATCATATCCATATAAATTCATAAACTATATCAAATAATATCATCTTAAATAGAGAAGGATTTTGAAATATCACTTGGATCATTTTTTAAGGTAAATAGCCTTTCTTTGAAAATCAATTTTTATAACATAAAACATTTTCAAAATCCTTATCTTTGAAAACCACTTTAAAAACTTATCAATTAATCATTAAAATTAACTAAAAAAATTTCTTTAGGAAAATATTATTTTTTCTTTAAAAACACTTTTTAGAATATAAAACATTTTGAAAACATTTTTCTTTGAAAATAGATTTTAAAACTTATAAAATAAGCTTTGAAATCATTTCAATCCTTTTCATTGAAAATAACATTTTGAAAACATATAAAATAATCTTTGAAAATCATTTAAAACACTTCTTAAAAATAAAACATTTTTGAAAACCTTTTTCTTTGAAAACTACTTTAAAAACAGCGAATGTCTAGAATATTTGGAAAGAAATTTTTTTTAAAAAAAATAATCTTGTAAAATTTCAAAGTAATCTTCAAAGAAATGATGATCATGATGGCATATAAATCCGTACATATCAAACATTCCTTTTGCATCGTAAAAAGGTCATAAAAGTGTCTCGATCAGAAAACAACAAGAAGATTTATTTTTAAAAACCATTTTGTTAAAAAGGAAAAAAAATGGGTAAAAATTTCTTTTAAATGTCATATTAGAATATCATAAAAAAAATTAAAACATTTTTAGAAAACATAGTTTATGGAAGAACATAGATTTTTGACCGAAAAGAGAAATAAAGTTGTATTTTCTTAAAAACATTTTCTTAATTATCTTAAGTAAAAAAGAGTGGAAAATTTCTACCATTACTTGGATATAACATGAATAAATAGAGGATAAAATAATTCGTTATAATTCTTAATATATGGATTATAATATTTCATCATTTTAAGCATAATTATAAACAATCCTGATAAACAATGAGATTTTAGCAATAAACTCTTACCACTTTGGTAACTTTGAATAAAAATACCCATGAAAGAATAACATTTCATGAAGCATAAAATATCCTAAAAAGAAATATATTTATGATATAAAATTTCAAAGTTCAATATATACACCTCATAAAATAATTTTGGTTCATAACATTACATGTGTCTTAAATAAGGCAAATTGAGACAAATTTATCCTATCGATTTGGTAACTTTTGAACCATAAACCCCATGAAATAGAGATAATAAAATGGATATGTAAATACCCATAAATTTAATTATAAGAATAATATAATAAATTAATGGTTATTATATACACCACACAAAAGTAATGAGTGGTGAATAAGGCATGTATCTCACGGATATAAAAAGGTGAGATGAAATTCCCTTACCTTAAGTCTTGACTCTCATTGTACTTGTTCAAACCTCATGTATAATAAATATAAGTTTATTATAAATATATCACAGAATAATATTAATTTATATAATACAATATATTATTTACTTATTACTTTATATTACCCATTTATCAACAATTCCATGTTAAAGTGACGTGTTAGGTAATAACTACTTCGTTTTTCATACATGTTTTGACTTGTTTTTCTTGATCCTCATACTTAGATCATGATTTACTTATTTACATAATGTAAAACATGGTATAAATATCATATATATTTATTATATATATTTATTTATAATAAAATATAAAATATAGAAATAAAAAATGAAATACATCATTCATGGAGACGGTAGGCCATACGTACATATGAATGTTGTTTCCATTTTCTTATCATATTTTAAAAGAAATAAAAATAAATGATATATATATATGTGTGTGTGTGTGTTATATTATATTTAAAATATCATTTTTATTTCATATATATCACATATTTTTATTAAACTCATCCTTAAAACATTCCATGTAAATTGTGAATGAATCACATTGCTTTGAGGAGGCAGTAGTCCACATGTCTACAAACAAAGTTATCGTATTCCCACAAAATGGAAATTATTAATTTATATGTTATATAATAATTATAGAAGTATAAATACATCATAAATATCATATATATCATATTAAATCAATAATTCTATCATTATTACCAACCTTTAGAGGTGGTTATGGAATAATGAACAACATCAGTTCGTGAGGTGGTAGTATGTCGTACACATGAACGATGATTGCATATCTCATTTGATGGAAGTGTGTGTGAGTTTAGATAATAACATTAAAATAAAAATATCTTAGTATATTTTGGATACTAATTTTATTATATAATCATATAATTAGAATAATTTAGGGGTTGGTTAAAGGAATAAAATAAAATTACCTGTTGAAGGATGTTACCTCTTCTTTGAGTAACTCCTTTTGGTTTGCACCAAAGGGATTCCTTGATTAGATTTATTCCCAAAGGGAGGATTATAGGATTAATTTAATGAAGTTTGGATCTTATTTGTTTATTTTTTTATGAGATAAAGGGCTTGAGATGTTTGAATAGGTGAGGGGGTGAGTGCCCTTTTATAGTGGAGGAGGGGTGGCATTCTTGTAAATATAAAAAGGTAAACACTATTGAGAGGTCTCCTTTACATCATGTGACTCCAATAATGGTAAATTTTCAATAAAATGGATGATATGGTCTAAATATGATCCTCTAATTTAATTTTTACATGTTTATATGTTATTTTTTCCCTTAGGTTAAAGTTTGACCACTAAGTAAACTCATTTTTAACTTAATCACTTTAATAAATTTTAATTACTTTCACTAATATTTTTGGTAAAAATCTAATTTGAACTTAATATAAATTATAAATTATTCTGATTAAAAATATGTAATCTATTTTTCCAAATTATAATAATATAAGTGGTGGAAATTAATTTAAAATTTATCCAGCAGACGGGACGAGGCAACGAGTTTTAGAAGTAAAAATGTTCAAAAGATTGAAATGTTTTTATATAAATTTTCAATGTGAAATTGATTCTAATAACCTAAATTTTATTAATAGATTTATATTTTATCTTAATATAATTTAAAAAATATAATAAAAATATAATTTAACTATATAAATAAATTAGATGAAAATGCAGTTTTCAATTAAAATTAAGTATTTTTCACTATTAATCTAAAAATGAAACTTCTCAGAAAAATTCCAAAAATTCACCCTAAGATAATTTTGACCATCCTATTTAAAAAATTATGTTTATTTTATCATAAAAAATTTATAAGTGTCAAAAATTATATTTAAAATAGTTGCTCCATTAAAATGTGATAAAATTACCATTTAGAAAAATATATATCTTTATTTATAAAATTGGTTTTATTCTTATCTCTTGTCTAGAAAACACACAAGATGAATTTTGAATAATTGATTAAATATAATATATATATATATCATTAAAATCATTTATACAAAGTGGTTTAATTAATTTATTGAGGTAAAATGTGTTTGATTTCATAAATATAGTTTTCCAACAAAAGATTTCATATATTTTCAAAAGGGTTTTATTTTCATTTATAGTTAATTGGTTACCAAATAATTCTTCTTATATACATGTGTAAACTATATTTTCATAGTTTAATTAATCTTATTTATAACCACCATTCCAACGGTTAGGTGATAGCTATAATAATATTTTAATAATATTATTAATAGTACATTGTAGTTTGGTAAAACTAAGTCTTGCGTATCATGAAAGTTATCAAAAGAACTCGAAATTGTGTGTAACACAAGCCAAACATAGTGTTGTGTGTACTAAAAGATAATCTAAGTTTTTTATGTAGTGAAATATTGACTTGTTGTTGTGTAAAAAGTAATAATAACTTGGTTCCTTCATATAACATGAGCCATATTCAGTGTGGTGTGAAATGAAAAATGTATAAAAGTTTAAATTAATTCAGAAAAAATCACAAAATATCGGGGTGTTACATTCTACCCCCCTTAAAATTAATTTCTCCCTTTAATTTCATCTATTTAATCAAAGGATTAATACTCGAAAGTTCCTTTCATGGAAACCCACATTGTAAAAATGAATACCAGAACTTCCTTTAAAAAGGGAAAGTTGTAACCATAATGGTTACCCAAAGTAACTCATAACTAGGTTTCTGCATAGGAGAACATAGGTTTCAATTGAAAACATGGACATAGAATATAAATCTAACTATCATGTTATGATGTAGATATAGAGAACATGGTTAGAAGAAAGTTAATTATCAGAAATTCATAACCCATAGAGGCTTGAAAAAGGTTGTTGATATCATCAAAAATGATGATAATGGGACAACATTTTATTTCAAGATCCTTTTTCTAAATTTGAATAATTTTAATGAGAAGATATACTTACTTGATTTCAGTACAATCTCACCATTTGTTTTTCCTTGATCAATTTATGCTTCATCTCTTATTCCAAGAAATGAAGGTGAATTTGACATTTTTGAAGCATTATCATATCATGAGATCCATAACTAGAATGATAGGTCATTAAATCTGTATTTGTCACAAAAAAATGGTTATCATAGGTTATCCAATATCCAAAAATCCTCATATAGTGAGATAATACTTTAAAATCTAAAACCTCATCTGAATTTTAACTTAAACCATTCCATAAATGGTTATCCTTATAACCATTTTGAAAGATAAAAATCCAAAACTTTAGAAACAAAGTCACTAAATTTCTTAAAATCATCATAACATTGATCCCCTCGTATATCATAAAGTGTATCTCATTTGTCACATACCAAACATGTGAATATCTTCATCATTTATTCTCTTGAAACATGGTAATAACCTGAATTATCATAAATCCTTATTGAAAACATGCATGCTTCCTTATTCTAAAGATTATTGGATAAATTAATTAAATTAAAAAATGTCGTAAAATCCATCAATGGTAGCATAAACCACTTTGTAAACCGATCCTTAATTAGTTCCAAGGTAATCAGTATTGTCCAATTTACTTTATTCTTATCCCATATATCTTTATCCAAACATCATTATCTAAACATTAAGAACATGTTAAGGGTTATATTTACCTTAATTATGTGTTTCCCATGAATATAACCTTAAATTTAAATCAATTTCCTATTCCATCAGAACCATTCAACGTATTATTGTAAATCCTTGGTGAAAAACATAAACCAAAAAATCCTCATATACTTTACAATTCATATAAAATAATTATTGAATAAAAATACATAAACACTTCAATTATTCAACTTCAACCTTAAACCATTAACAAGGTTGCCTCATCCAATTACTTAATACCTCTTTCCTTTCACATTTCACCTATAATCTCATCATCATCATCAATATAACCATTACTCATACCACCTTATTGATTATCTTCACAATCCTTTCACTTAGGACATCGATTTTCATAATTCTCATTCTTTCCACATTTAAATCATTCATAAATTGATATCACCTTAGGGAGGCAAATATTCCCATCCATTTTATTAAATAAAGTTTTCATTTTCCCTTTGTAGTTACTTGATTTGTGTCCTTTTCCACACTCAAAACATCTTCATGATTCTCTAAGACATTCACTTGGGTGTTTCTTCCCACATTCTCGACATATAGTAAACTAGATCTTATTTCCTTTATGGTATCCATTACCTGAATTCTCAATAAACTCTTTCCTTCTATTCTTTGATGAGTCTGATATTTGATTAAGGTATACATATTTAATCATGTTCCATGAAAACAGATTAGGCATGATCACAACATCCTTCACTCTAGTGATCATCCCATTTTACTGATCATTGGAAAATTTTTCATCACATTCAGCGTTAACCCAGTTGCTTCTGGTTCTCGCCATTGACTAAAACTAGAAAGCATAGTGTGAGAAACACTTATCATAGTGGGAAACCACATAATCATGACAAATCACTTATAGGATTTCTAAATTGTGACACCTTATTTAATCTATGACACCTTATACTTATCCTTAGAGAAATCCCTAGAAATATCCTTATAAATATCCCTAGGGATATCACTAAAGTTTTCTCATCATAATTTCCAAAGGTTGACTAAAACTTTCCTTTGATACTAACTATAGTGACCTAAGATTAACATATATGGATATTACATCATTTTATATGAATATATATCACATTACAAAATTAAATACCTGAGGACCATATAGTTTAGTGTCTTTGGAAACTTGGAACACATTATTCTAATTTGATGAAAGATCTTCAATATATCCTATAAAGATCTTCCCCTTTAGTACTCCTACTTAAAACCTTTCTTTATAACTTAGGGAAAGGAAACATAAGAAAGGGTGTGGTCAAATGATTGGTAAGGGTAAATAAAGGAGATAAGTATGCATAACATGAACATAGTGGTGTGAGAACATGAGGATAACATTTTAAGATCATACCCTATATATCAAATCTCATACACACGATTCATGTCATAAATATTGACAGAACATGAGACATGAATCATAAGGGAATAAAGTTCATAGACCATGAAAGTATAACATAGGAATAATACAAAGAATTTATGGCATACACATAAGCATATAAAATAATTCCCTATAAGTCAAGGCTTATTTCCAAAACTTATCAGGGCACTTCATGGAGGCTACACCTACTGGAGGGAACACACCACCACCCCTAGTCATAGAAATTTCCTTATAGTGGAATGGTTTCACTCCCCAAACCATATTAGTAGTCAAAGTTCACTCCCAATACTATATGAGTAGTCAAGGTTCACTCCCAATACCATCTTAGTAGACAAATTCCTTTATTGAAACAAGTTCACTCCCTGTTCCATCCATGTTTATCTCATAAGATATAAATATTTACCCAATGTATTGGAGGGAGATATAGGTCTCACCAGTAAAATAATGAAATCATACATACGTGTTCTATAAGATAATAAAACATTCATCATATCATGGCCCATAAAAAGAGATGGGTTTCATAAACATCATATCATAACCCATGAAATGAAATGGGTATCATAAACATTTCATCATATAATATCTTATGGAAAAGAGATAGGTTTAATAATCATAGAATAACCTATGAAAGGAAGTGGTATTCATAAGTTTTTTATCATGGTATAACTTGTGGATAAGAAACGGTTTTCATAAACAACTTGTCATCTTAATCATAAACCATTCAAATAAATAATAAGAACGGTATTCTTAGATCATATCCCTAGTAAGTCATAAACTATATCAAAGTATGTCATCTTAAATAGAGAAGGATTTTGAAATATCGCATGGAAAATTTCGTAAGGGAAATAACCTTTCTTTGAAAATCAATTTTTAAAACATAAAACATTTTCAAAATAATTTTCTTTGAAAACTACTTTGAAAACTTATTAATTAATCATTAAAAGTTACTTAAAACATTTCTTGAGGAAAATATCATTTTCGCTTTAAAAAAATGTTGTTTAGAATGTAAACCATTTTTAAAACCTTTTTATTTGAAAATAACTTTTAAAACTTATAAAATAAGCTTTTAAATCATTGAAATCATTTTCTTTGAAAATAAACTTTTGAAAATATATAAAGGAATCTTTGAAAATCATTTAAAACACTTCTTGAAGATAAACCCTTTTTTAAAACCTTTTTCTTTTAAAACCACTTTCAAAATACTGAATGTACAGAATATTAGGAAATAATTTTTTCTTAAAAAGTTAATCTTTTAAAATTTTAAATTAATCTTTAAATAAATGATGGTCATGATGGCAGATAGATATATACATACTGAACATTTCTTTTATGTCGTAAAAAGATTAGAAAAGTGTCTTGATCAGAAAACAACAAGAATATTCCTTTTAAAACCCCATTTTTTTAAAAGGTAAAATATGGGAAAAAATTTATTTTAAAGATAATAGTAGAATGGTATAAAAATTTTGAAAATATTTTTAGAAAACATGGTTTTTTTAAGAACACGTATTTCTGACCAGAAAGATAAATAAAGTCATATTTTCTTAAAAACATTTTCTTAATTATATTAAGTACCAAAGAGTAGAAAAATGGTACCATTACTTGGATATAGAATGGATAACCAGAGGATAAGATTAATTATTAGAATTATTAAGATATTTATTATAATATTTCATAAATGTAATCATAATCATAAACAATTCTGATAAATGATGAGATTATAACAATAAACTCTTACCACTTTGGTAACTTTAAATAAAAACCCCCATGAAAGAATAACATTTTATGAAGCATAAAATATCATAAAAATAATGATATTTATGATATAAAATTTAAAAGGTCAATATATACACCTCATAAAATAATGTAAGTGTATAACATTACATGTGTCTCAAAGAAGGCAAATTGAGACAAAATTACCCTACTGATTTGGTAACTTTTGAACCGTAAACCCCATGAAATAGTGATCATCAAATGAATATGTAAATACCCATAAATTTAAGGATACTAATCATATAATACATTCATAGGAAGTATATACACCACACAAAATTAATGATTGGTGAATAAGGCATGTATCTCATGGATATAAAAAGATTAGAAAAATTCTATTACCTTAAGTCTTGACTCTCGTCATATTTATTCAAGCCTCATGTATAATAAATATAAGTTTATTATACATATATAATAGAACTATATTCATTTATATAATACTATATATGATTTAATTATGACTTTATATTACCTGTTTATTAATAATTCCATGTTAAAGTAATGTTTCGTGTAATAACTGCTTTGTTTTTCGTACATGTTTTGACTTTTTATTCTTAATCCTCTTACTTAGATCATGATTTACTTATTTATAGAATGTAAAACAGGGTATAAATATCATATATATTCATTATATATATATTTATAACAATCTATAAAAGATATAAATAAGAAATGAAATACACTGTTCATGGAGACGGTAGGTCGTACGTACGCATGAACGATATTTCCATTTTCTTATTGTATTTTTAAGGAAAGAAAAGTAAATGATATATATATATATATATTATTTTAATTATAATTATTTTATCATATATATCACATATTTTTATTAAACACAACCTTAATACATTCCATATAATGCATGAACGAATCACATTGCTTTGAGGAGGCGGTAGTCCACGCATCCACAAATGAAGTTATCATATTCCCAAAAAATTAAAAACATGAAGTTATGTGTTATATAATAATTCCATAAGAATAAAGAAATAATATATATAATATATATAATATAAAAATAGTAATTCCATAATTATTATCATCCTTGAGAGGTGGTAATGGAAGAACAAATGATATTGGTTCGCGAGGCAGTAATTCACCGTACACACGAACGATGATTGTGTATCTCATTTGATGGATGTGTGTGTGAGTGTTGGTCATACCCTTAAAATAAAAACATATAAATATATTTATTATAATTAGGATATTATATAAGTATGGAATAATAATAATTTATGGGTGGATAAAATAATAAAATAAAAGTGCTTGTTGAAGGATGTTACCTCTTCCTTGTGTAACTCCTTTTGGTTTACACCGAAGGGATTACTTAGTTGGATTTATGTCTAAAAAGGATTATAGAATAAAGTAATGTAATTTTTTAGATTATTTTTTCAGGTTTTTTATGAGCCAAAGGGCTTGATAGGTGTGAAGAAGTGAGGGGGAGAGTGCCCTTTTATAGTGGAGGAGGAGTGACATTCTTGTAAATATAAAAAGGTAAACATTATTAAGTGGTATATCTTAGATAATATGCCTCCAATAATGGTACATTTTTTATATATGATAAAAATATGGTTATAAAATAGATTTTGGACATGTTTCTAGGTTATTTGGCCTCTTAAGTTAAAGTTTAACCACTAAGTAAACTTGTTTTTACCTTAATCATTGTAAACAATTTTAATTACTTCCACTAATATTTTTGATCAAAAACTAAGTTTGCCTTAATTGAAATTAAAAATTATTATTATTATAAATATGGAATCTAATTTTCCAAATTATAAATACAAAATTTTTAAAAATTAATTTAAAATTAATCCTGCAGACGAGACGAGGCAGCGAGTTTTTAAAGTAAAAATGATCAAAAGATTGAAATATTTGTATATAAAATTTCGATGTGAAATTGATTCCAATGACATAAATTATATTAATAGATTTATATTTGTTCTAAATATAATTTAAAACAAATTTAAAATATAATTTAACTATATAAATAAATTAGATGAAAAATACAATTTTCAATTAAAATTCAGTATTTTTCATTATTCATCCAAAAATGAAACTTCTCATAAAAATATCAAAAAATCACACTAAGATAATTTTTATGATACACTTTAAAAAATGAAGTTTATTTTATAAAATAAAATTTATAAAAGTTTTATAAATTAGATTTAAAATAGACGTGTCATTAAAAGGGGTAAAACTACCTTTTAGAAAAATATATATCTTTATGTGTAAAATTGGTTTTATTTTTATATATTGTCTAGAAAAAAAATATGAATGTTAAATAGTTTATTTAATATAATATATATATATATATATCATTAAAATAATTTATCAAAATTGGTTTCATTAATTTATTGAGGTAAAACATAATTGATTTCATAAATATAGTTTTCCAGTAAAAAATTTCATATATTTTCAAATTACATTTCTAGTTAATTGGACACCAAATAATTCTTATTATATACATGTGTAAACCATATTTTCATAATTTAATTAATCTTATTCATAACCACCATTCCAACGGTAAGGTGACAACTATTTTAATATTTTAAAAATAATATTAATGGTACATTGTAGTTTGGTAAAAATAGGTCTTGCGTGTCACGAAAGTTATCGAAGGAACTCGACATTGTGTGTAACACAAGAAAAACATAGTGTTTCATGTACCTCAAGCTAATATATGTTTTTTGTGAAGCATAATCCCAACTTTGTGTTGTATAAAAAGAAATAATAACTTGGTTCTTTCATATAACACACGCCATATTCAGTGTGGTGTGAAATGAAAAATATCAAAAAGTTTAAATTAATTCAAAAAAAACCATAAAATCTCAGGGTGTTATAAAGGAAAATATTAAAGATCACTTGAGGATTGTAATAAAAACCCTAAGGAGGATAAGTTGTATGAAAAAATTACAAATTTTTAAATTTAGCTACAAATAGTTTATTTTTTGGGTCATATAATCTCAAGCGAGGGTATATTGGTAGATCCATAAAAGATGGAAGTTATTGAACATTAGCAAAAACCAACCAGGATGACTAAGATCTATAGTTTTCCTGGATTGACTAGATATTATCAACAATTTTTGGAGAATTTATCATGGTCATCTAATCCACCCATGAAGTTAACTCGGAAGGGAGTCAAGTTCCTTTGGACAGATGAATGTGAAGAAAATTTCAAGGAACTAAAGAGAAGGTTAGTCAAATAACTTGTGATTACATTACCCTAAAGTGGAAAATGGTTTGTAATCTTTATTGATGCATCAAATAAGGGTTTGGGATGCATCCTCATCTAAAATTATATTTTTATAGCTTATTCCTCATGAAAATTGAAGATTAATGATCAAAATTACCCAACTCGTGATTTAGAGATAGTTGTGGTAATTTTTTCATTAAAGATATGGAGGAATTATTTGTATTGTGAAAGGTATGATATATATAATGATCATAAAAGCTTTAAGTATATATTTTTACATAAAGAGTTAAATAAGTGCCGGAGAAAATGGTCAGAGCTGATTAAAGATTATAACTTCTCAATATATTACCACCTTGTGAAAATAAAAAAGTTGGTTGATGATTTGATTTGAAAGGATTTTTCTAGCTTATCCATGATGAGGATAAAAAAAGATTTAATATTTCTAGATTTTGAAATGATGGATCTATAAATATTGAAGGAAAGGGTGAAATCTTAGCTTGATCAAATTGGTGTTCAACTATCTATAAAAGTGAGTATTAAAGAGACATAAAAGAAATATGTGGAACTGAAGAATAATGTGAGAAATGTTCCCGAGTTCAACCATGATTATGATGGAATGATAAGGTTTGGGAACCGTGTACGTGTTTCATCCATACCAAATTTGAAGGAGCTGTTAGAGGAGGCTCATAGTTCTTCATTCCCTATTCATCTTAGAAGTATGAATATGTATAGATATATGAAAGAGTATTTCTAGTGGGACATAATGAAGAGAGATATTATAGATACTCCACAAAAATCAGTGTTTAGCGGTGGTTTTTTAGCGGCGGTTTATTAAACCGTCGCTAAATTTTTTTAAATAATTTATCAGCAGTTTGTTAAAAATTGTCGCTAAAACTTTCATTTTTTTCAAAATCTCAAAACTTATCCCCCTAACCCCACACTCCCTCGAAACCCATGACCCCCGACCCCTCGTATCCCTATCCTCGTCATGCCTCACTACCAATCTCAAGCATTGTCGCCCTTCACCGTGCCTCACCATTGGTCCCAAGCCTCGCTGCTTCTCACCGCCAGTCCTGAGCCTCACCGGCCCTCAGTTGTAAGATTTTTAGATTCTTAAAGTTGATTTTTGAGGTTATTTAAATATATATATTCAAATAATATCTTTTATGATATTTGTGTGATAGTTATAAAGATTCAAAAAAGAAAATTTTTTACTATAATTATGATGACCAAACAATATGATTTCAAGATTATCATTTTGAATAGTTTCAAATATACAGATCATTTTGTTACTAATTTTCATAGACTTTATAATTTTTAATATTAGAAAATATCATCATGGTATTTTGAGATTTAAATAGGAGGAAATGATTTTAATAATAGTGTTTTTTGAGGAATTAAGTAAGACTATAAATTTAAAATTGATTATTAAATCATTTGTACATCAAGTTTGTAAATTAGGAGGGAGCTTGAATTTATTTTGAATATTATGAAGGCTCAAATAGAATATCTATCTTTTTTGTTGAATCATGATAGAGAGAATGAAAGGTGTTTTCATTTCTAATTTGGACACCATTGTAAACCAGATGGATCCAGTATCAAGAAAGGGAGGAGACTTTTTTATTGGAGAAAGGATTTAGGTTAAGGATGATACATACCCTACTATAATCACTTTATTAGATTATTGATACATCTATGTCTTATAATTATCTTGGGCATAGTAAGGAAAAAGTCACTCACATCAAGGGTAAACCTTGTAAAAAACTTATGTGCCTTGTGTTCGTGTTTTTTTTAAACGGGTAAGTGATAGTTTCTAATGTCAAGGGGTTATTGACTTTAACCAGTTAAATATGGTTATTTAAAAAGGAAATTATAAAGAATTATTAATATTAATTAAAACCCCTTCATAGTATTATATATCAGATCACCTAGGAACATTAGGAAATTTAGATGAAAACCCTTGGAGAAAACCCTTAGTTTTATGGAGCTAGCATGAGTGTATGGGGATATAATTTTATACTAAAATTTATTTTTATTAATTTAATCTTAATTAAATTTTTTAAAATTTATAATATGGATGGAGGAAAGATATTCACTGATAGGAATTCCTGATATGGTGGATAAAATAGTCAATGTTATGATTATCCATATGTTCAAAAAAAATCATGGGTGTGAATATTGAAAACATCATGGTTGTATTAACACAATGACTAAAGTTGTAGATAATAACCATAACCATATGGAAAGTCCTACTTCATCATGGCATTGATCTGAGTAAATGACCTATTTTATTTTGTGGGCCCATGGATCCACTTATAGTTTAATGGTGGGTATCATTATTGGAAAAGATATTTAATATAGGGGAACACTATAAACAATATAATGTTTTTTAAACAATTTATCATCTTGAAGGAAATTTTGATCAATGGTGTGCATTAATAAATAATATAAATAATGAAGAAAAAATTTAATCTATGTTATGGTGTGATTTCATGTGGTTTTTCCTTGAGAAATACTTCCCTCAAAATGTAAAAATCAAGATGAGATGAAAATTCCTTGAACTAAAGTAGAAGAATAATGTATCCACTATGATATATGAAGTTAACTTTACTCAGTTAGAAAGGTGTGATTTTTTATTTTTCATTGATATAGAAAGTAATATTGATATATTTTATAATATATTAAATTCAAGTCTTTATAATACTTTAGAAATCTAGGAGGTCAGTATTTATAAAGGAATTTTATGTTATACTGGAATGTTGCAAATAGAGTTATTGAATAATCAATGATCTTGGAGTCTTTGATAATAAGTTTAAAGTATAGAACCATACTAGAAGTTCATATAATATATAGGGAGAAAGGAAGAAGTTTCATTATCCCACATGTAATAAACCTACCCAAGCTTCCCCCTCCAAATCCATGATTCATCCCACTATAAGGCCTAAAGTGAATTCATGATCACTACGGGATAGAAATTAGTTCATGAGAATAAAACATACTCTATTGGGAAATATTTCACCTAATAAAATATAATATAATACAAGTGTGTTCCACCCCAAAACTCAGAATAGCCTTCCATTAAATTGGTAGGTCATACATACATGATAAGAAGTTTTGAAATAACATATAACCAAACATGGAATAGAAAATCAAAACCAAATGTAGATAGCAAGGCCAATTAAAATATAAAACAATGTGTGCATAAATAATTCTAAAAGAAAGGAAACAATGTGATGTTAAACCTATTAGGCTGAATATACATGAGATACCAAAATAAATTACCAAAAAATTAACCATTGTAACTCATTGTTGTGTGAATAAAGGGTATCTACTACCTATCCACCTCCTGCAAAACCCCAAAAAAAGATACAATAAACCCACTACCTCATAGAGGATCCTTTACTTTAATAGAGTAAAATAATATAAAATCTATATACACCATAAGGGTGGCTATAGGGTGTGAGTATAACAAGCCCCATAGGATTACACCACATGTTGTAACACCCTATTCTCACTTTTATGTGTATAAATTTATTATATTATAAATTATATTAAGTTTAAAGTTTTTTTGGATGAAAAATATAAGCAATTTGATACTTTTACAAGATGTAAGGTTTCCACATGGTTTTGTAAACCATGAAAGTAAACTGGGTAGGTAAACAATGAAACATACTCGAAAAGGAGAATTGTTTTTATTTTTTTATTTTTTTTTAATTATTTTTTCTCTAATTTCATTCCCCACTTTGAACAGAAAGTTCAAGAGACCTAACCCAACCAACTATCTACCTCTCTTATCCTTCCATAGTGTAATCTAGGTGATTTATTAGTGGTTTCTCATTCAAATCATAAGGTGAGGGTCTATTCATTTTTATCCTTCCTTATTCTCTTTATTTCTACCTTGGTTCTCACCTCTTCTCTAACCCTAGCAGCCATGGTGTTTGAACCTCATGTCTAGGGATGTCTTAAATGGGGGTTTTTGTTTTCTAGGTATTGTGAAGTCCCCCCTGTGACCTCATATTATATTATTCATTGAAGGTGATGTGATTTTTTTCATTAAGTTAGGTGTCTCCATACCCTTCCTTTTATTTGGGAGTTGTTTTAATGATTGACTTTTTAAACTTACTTTTATTAACTAGAAAACTAATTTATAAGATACTTGTAATGGTTTTATCAAGGAAAAACACTACTTTCCCATTTTTTACTTATTGAAAAATAAAAGTAATTCATAATGATAAGGTATTTTAATTTCAAATGTAATTATATGCATGTTTCATGTTTGATAAAATTACAATGAGGGTTTTCTCTAAAATAAATGAATTAAACATGATGTTTTCAACTAAATTGATTTATAATAGTGGGTACTCCATGGCTCAAGAATTTTCCTTACCTGAAAAGGATGTTCTTGGCTTATGGAAATGTATTATTAACCTTATTTATTGATCGTGATTTTAATTTTATATTTCTTATATATTCTTTTGATTTCACATTTTTTGGGTTTTAAATATATGATGAAGAATTAGTAACCACACATGTGTATAAGATTCAATGGATTTCTAAAGAATTTTATCCATTTTTGTTTTTTCTATAAATAGAAGCTAAGGAAAGAAGTAAATAAAGAATAAGAAATACATTTACAATTTCATGGATTCATTACAATGATTTGTTAAGGCATTTCTAGTTGCCCTGTATTTCCTTATTCTGTATCAATTAAATAAGGGTCGAAGTTCACTACTCTACACCAGTTTCATCATCGACATATTCTAATAGTCTAAATAGTTTTATTATTTTTCATAATTTTATGTAATTCTTGTTTCACAGATGGTTATACGTATATTTAAAAGGTAGTGTATGGTTATTTAACTAGTATATATGAATCTCTTTTCCTATTTAGTAATAGTTATGTGTTTTAAATTTTTTTCATAATGTGCAAGAACATTTTGATATATATGGATAAAATCTAGATCACATTACTGAGTAACACGCCTCGTTATGCTAAGAGTTTGGAGGAGTTTTTAGATTTTACAATTTTCAATCGATCTGTTGATGGGAGAATAAGATGTCCATGTCCAAAATGTAAATTTAAAAGATGGTTTAAGAGAGATGAATTTTATGAACACTTGATATTTAAGCAATTCCCTACTCATTATTTGTGTTGGATTTGGCATAGATAATCGAACATTACAAAAATTTTGAGCACTGATATCAATCCATGTAATGATCTCCCAACTTCATCAAAA
Organism: Viscum album; assembly: GCA_963277665.1. Lineage (NCBI taxonomy): Eukaryota > Viridiplantae > Streptophyta > Magnoliopsida > Santalales > Viscaceae > Viscum > Viscum album. The sequence continues at coordinate 1,502,576,650 of OY728135.1, forward strand.
TGGAAAATGAAATGAAAAACCTTATAAACGATGCATTTGGTATTGCAAGACACCAACATCAAAATCAAAACATATCAAAACAACCAGTTGAGGGTGATACAAATAGCAACGTGATAGGTTATGTTTTTGAGACTGTAGGACAACCAGATCAAGATTGTAACATATCATTGGATCCTCCTCTTGATTCTGTGGAGACTAATGTAAAAGAAAACTTCACTGAGCAGACAGATGTGTTTCATGGTTTAGTTGATGATGGAGATCAAGAGTTTTATAGTGGATGTTTGAAATATTCAAAACATTCATTTCTGCTGAATTTGTACCATATCAAATGCCTATGTAGAATTACAAATAAGGCGATGTCCATGATATTGGAATTTTTGCATGGTGCACTTCCTAAATCAAAGATCCCTGAGTCTTTTTATGACATGAACAAAGTTGTTAACAAGATTGGTCTGGATTATAAAAAAAATCATGTGTGTCCCAATGATTGTATACTTTATTAGGGAGAGGATTCAAGCAGATAGGATTGCAAGAAATGTTCTTTATCTAGATGGAAGTCTATGGGTGATATTGGAAGTCTGAATCAACATACTACCATGAAGAATAATAAAATGAACACATCTTCAAAGGTTTTGAATTACTTTTCTTTAAATCCTTGATTGTAATGATTATTCATGTCATCGAAAACTTCTGAACACATGAAGTGTAATTCTGTAGATAATAAAAATGATGGGTTAATGAAACATCTAAGTGATTCACAATTATTGAAGACATTTGATTTATTACATCCAGATTTATAATTTGATCCTAGGAATGTTCGATTGGGATTGGTTGCTGATGGATTCAACCCATTGGGACTTTGAGTACCAGTTATAGCATTTGGCCAGTTTTTTTGATCCCTTACAATCTATCTTTGTGGATGTATATGTAAAAAATGACTTTTATCATTTTTATGATTATTCCTGGAAAAAATTCTTAGAAATGATATTGATGTATACTTGCAGCCTTTAATTGAAGAATTATAGGAGTTATGGAGCAATGGTGTTGAGACATATGATGAATCTTTTAGAACAATGTTAAAAATGAAAGTTTCTCTAATGTATACCATTAGTGACTTCCCTAGAATTGGGAATTTATCTAGTTGGAACACTTACACAGCTTTGGATTTTCCTGTTTGTAACTTTGATTTTGAGCCCGAATGGATACCTCACAGTAGAAAATGGTGCTTCTTGTTTCATCGAAGATTTCTCAATTCATCTCATATATTTCGGCTAAACAGGTCAAAATTCAATGGTTTCATTAATCGTAGACCACCTCCAATGTTGCTAACAGGTTCTAAAATATTGACACAACTTGGAAATGTTGAAATAGAATTGGGGAAGGTGCATCATTTTAATGGTAGTGGGAAACGAGTTCAAAGTGTATTGTCAACTGAAATCAGAACACAATAATGGAAGAAAAAAAGTATATTATTCAAACTTCCATATTGGGAATTTAATTTTTTGTAGTATAATCTTGATGTGATGTATATTGAGAAGAATGTTTGTGACAATTTTATATTCACGTTACTTAATAATCATGGAAAGTCGAAGGATCATCTCAATTATCAGAAAGACTTACAAGAAATGAACATAAAGTGTGATCTCTGGCCAGATAAGAATGGAAAGTATGCTCCGAAAATTTTTACAATGAAAAATAGGGATAAAGATGCATTTCTTCGAATTTTAAAACATGTGAAGTTATCTGATGGGTATTCAATTAACATCTCAAGGTGTGTTGACTTAAAAAATCATAGGTTAGATGGATTGAAAAGCCACAATTCACATATTTTGTTACAGAAGTTACTTCCATTGGCATTGCGTACATTATTACCAAAAAATATTACTGATGTTGTACTCCAATTATGCACATTTTTCAGAAAACTATGTAAGAAAACTCTACATTCATTTCAGCTTGACAACCTTTATGAGATATTTTTATTGACACTTTGTGCAATGGAGATGATATTTCCTCCATTATTTTTTACTTTCATGGTGCATTTAACTGTGCATTTAGTTGAGAAAGCTAAATTAGGAGGCCCCGTACATTATCAATGGATGTATCCAATTGAGATGTACTTCATTTATATGTTTTTTTTCAGTAAACAATTCTTGGAACATCATTAAATACATAATTATGTTTTTTATTTTATTTCACAGATATCTTGGGCATTTAAAATCATACGTGAAAAATAAAGCTCAACTTGAAGGCTCTATTTCTGAAGGCTATTTGGCATAGGAGTGTATTATCTTTTGTTCTAGATACTTGGATGATATTGAGACAAGATTCAATCAATTTGGAAATGTTGATGATACATCGACTCAGTCTGAAATACATGGAAAATCAAAAAAAACTTGTTATTGGTCGATCAGTTGGGAGGATCTCAAATGTTACACTAACAAAAATGAAATTATTATAGGCACATAGATATTTGGTGCTAAATAGTGAAATTTTAGATCCATTTATTGAAGATTTTAGGATACAAACAAAGTGATGAATGATAAAATGAACACGAAATGAGAAAGATATAACAAAATCTGTTAATAAAGAGCTTATAGAATGGTTTGCATGATGTGTAAGGTCATAAATATTACAATAAATATGGATATTAGGTTGATACATATATTTTATAAATCTAATAATGTATATTAATTTTTCAAATCATGAATACTGATACTCAAGCAGAGTTTTCAAAAGATTTAAAGTTTCTTGCTCAAGGTCCTCTAAAACAAGCTAGAAATTTTGATGCTTACAATGTGAATGGCTTTAGATTCCATACTGTTGATTGGGAAGAGGGTTTAAAAACACATAATAGTGGAATATTTACATTTTATGAAGTGGAATACTATGGAAAATTGATTGATATTATCACATTAAACTACCATAGACATTTTTTAGTTTTTTTATTCAAATGAAATTGGGTGGATATTATCAGGGGTGTTAAAAGAGATTCCTTGCAATTTAATTCTGTGAAATTATCTCGCTTGATGGATGTTGGTGACCATGAACTAAATTATCTATATATCTTATCATCACAAGTGAAAATGGTATATTATGTGAAATATTTTATGGATAAATGGTGGAGTGTAGTTGCTCACATAAAATAAAGATACTTGTATGATATTGGTGATGAAGTGGAAGATTTGACCTCTAACATTGAATCCCATAAAAATCAAGAAACGAACTTATTTTTCCATCATGTTATTGAAAATATTAGTCTTCCAAGAGTGGATGAAGTAGATGAAGTAATGATGGAGTAGGAAACTGACATGATTGAAGGATAAAATGATTGTATGTGAAGTTATCCCTTCATTTATTAACCACTTATGTCATTTTTTCAGTCAGTCATTATCATTGATATGTATATTTTGTTTTATAATACTATTCATCTGTTATCATTTCTATTTTTTTGTCTGTATGAATTTTTGGAAATATATGTTTTGAACTTAATTTTATTTGATTAAATGATAGGAATGTTGAGTAAGTGTTATACTCACACTGTGGGGTCAAAAAGTTTTTCTAAAAGCCGATCGACTCTGGTAATCTTTTCATTAGTTTAAATATTTATTATACAATTTTATCTATTTAATATATTAAATTGCTTATTTATCTTTGTTTAATGAAGTCACCAAGTTTAGGCCACTAAGAATCCCAAACATAAGTGTGGTTAAATGTTTATAAAAAATCTGATGGGAGTTTTGTTAATGAGATTGCCAAATAAGTTGGGGTAAGAATTCATTTTTCATTATAATAACTTATTATCAGTTTTCACTATGTTAACATATATTAATTCTAATATGACTGATATTTTATTTATAGGTAAAAATTAAAGATCTATGGGATTTAAATCCCACACAGTCCTACTCAATCTCCCAGGATGACCTAGTTGGTAAATTCCTTGGGAAGAAGCATCATGGTCGAGTGTGAAGATGGGTTTGGGGCTATTACCATATGAGGTCTTTGGAAAACAAACGGAGATTTAAAGTGATGACTAGTGGTGAGAAAGTAAATTACACAACTTCAAAATCATTTAGTTCACAAACTTTTATTGATTTTAAGTTTAAATATAAATATACAACATTGTTTAATTTTCAATATAATTATCTTACAGGTTCCGGTAGAAGAAAGTAGAGATGGAGATGAAGAGGGTGATGAGTAGAGTTCATCATTGGGAAATAATTAGTGGAGAGTGTTTGTTCATGTATCAGTACATCCAATGTGGGTATTTTTTTTATCTTTTTCTTATATTTTAGATGGTATTGGGACAATGGGTTCCCTATGTATGTGTTTTATAATCATGTGTCTATATGTTGTGTTTCAACTAGCTATGGAGATTGAAATTTATATATGATCATATATGATATTTAGTTTCTTGTATCTCTTTTACATATATGTTGATTCTTTTAATGTGTTGTGTTTTTTTATTCTTTTAATGTATTGAGAAATGTATTATTTCTTTCAATGTGTTGTTTTCCTTATTCAATGTGTTGATTCTTTATGTTTTGGTGTGAATCAACGTATGTTGATTCTTTAGTTTTAAAATGTTTTTCCTTGTACATTGATGATATATTTGATGATCTAGTAAAAAATTTATTGTCACTGTTTTATTGTTCTGGGTGCAGGTTCTGGGGCTATAGAATTTGCAATTTTTTTTAATTCATGATATAGCAGCGATTTAAACCGCCGCTAGAGATAGATTTTTTTCACATCGATTTAAATTGCTGCTATATTATGGTATTTTTCTAAGGACAATAGTTAAAACCACTACTAAATATGAAAAAAAATTCTTAGCGGTGATTTTATCCGTATTAGTGGCAGTTTTTTTGGTAAAAAGGCCAGACTTTAGTGGCAGTTAAAAACCGCTGATAAATCCTAGTTATTTTTTTAAGATAAAACTGCCACTAAAACAAATAAAATTACCACTAAATACATATTCTATGACACTTTTATTGAAACCACTGCTAAATGGATGAAACTACTGCGTGTTTATTGCTGACACCAATTTTAGTGGCAGTTTTTTGAAACTTTCGTAGAACCATATAGTGGTGGTTTAAATCACCACTAGATAAAAAACTATTGTTATATGGTTAGTTTTTTGTAGTGAGAGTTTGTATCTTGGTGCTTAATATTTTATCAAGTTAATTCTGAGAGATAAAATCATTATAGGATCTTACAACCATTACCTATACCAAAATGGAAATGGTGGAACATCATCATGATTCTTTTTTGTCAAACTCCCCAAAACGTCTAAAGGTCATAATGTTATTTGGGTTGTAGCTGATTGCCTTAAAAATTTAGAACACTTCCTTATTATCAGAGAAGATTGTTATCTTTATTATCTTTCCATAATATAGATTAAGGGTGTGTTGAGGTTGTATGGAGTACCACATTCTATTGTATCTTATCTGGATCTGAGGTTTGCCTCAAAGTTTTGGTGAAGTCTTCAGCAGGCTGTGGATATAGAGTTGAGTTTTAGTATAGCTTGTCATACTTAGATAGATGGTCAGTCTAAGAGAACCATTAAAACTCTATAGGATACGTTGAGATCTTTTTTCATTGATTTTAAAGGTAATTGGGAGCAATGCCTTTCTCTAGTTGAGTTTTCTTACAACAATAACTTTTACTTGATCATTCATATGGCTCCTTTTGAATCCCTCTATGTAAAGAAGTGTAGAACTCCAACGTGTTGGGATAGAGTTAGAGAAAGAAATTTATTGGGACCTGAGCTGGCTGAGGAAATGACATATAAAGTCAAATCCAATCAATAAAACATCAAAGTAGCTCAGAGCCGATAAAAAAGTTATGTTGATAATCATCAGTGATATCTAGAGTTAGAAGTTGGTGAGAATATGTTTTTGTGAATTTCTTCATGGAATATTTTTATGAGATTCAGCAAGAAGGTAAATCCAAGCCCTGGGTACATTGGCCCCTTCGAGATTCTTGATCAAGTGGGGATAGTAGCTTATCACTTAGTGCTTCCATCAATCCTTTCTCAAGTTCATGATGTATTCCACGTATCTCTTCTTAGAAAGTAAATAACTTATCCTTCACATGTACTGAACTCAGAAATTGTACCACTGGAGAATGATCTTTCATATGAATAAAAACCAGTATAGATCTTGGATCATAGATATAAAGTGTTATGTAACAAGATTACTCACCCGATTAAAGTTCTATAGAGGAAACAAAAATTCAACGAAGCTACTTTGGAACCCAAGGATGTAATAAAATAGACATATCTTTAGTTTTTTATATCATAGTGATGTAATTTTGAGGTATAAATTCATTTTAGGGTGGGTATAATGCAACACCCTAAGATTTGATGATATATTTCATTTTAAATAAATTTAATCTCTTTGATAGCTTGTGATACATGCAACCATGATTCTAAATGAACCATAATATAGTATACCATTATAACCTAGCTATTAAATTAGTTGTATCAATATTAATAAACACATTTTAAAAATATTTTTACAGGTTTTAGATAAATAAAATATATTTTTAATCATTATATGCTTTAAAAAATATACGTTTTCCTTAAAATATTTTTTATTGATTTTTATGAGAAAATAATATTTTTTCCAATTATAGAAAATTTGTTTTGAAAAAATGAACTTCATTTTTGAAATCAAAATGTAAAAAAAAATTATAATGGATTTTTGAGAATTTTCTAAAAAGATTAATTTTTCAATGAATAGTGAAAAATATTGTTTTTTATTAAAAAATATCTTTGCATTCAAAGAATTTAAAAAGTTATATTTTGATTTAAATGAATTTAAAAGTAAAATTTGTTTTATTATATTATTATTAATCCAATTTAGTTCATTGGAATCAATTTCATGTTGAATTTTGATATAAAAAATGTTTATACTTAAGAAAACATTTTCTTTGGAAAACTGTTTTTCATCGTGTTTGTAGGTTTAATTTTAAATTAAATTTTACCAATTCTATGAATTTAATTTGGTAAAATATATTCTATATTTGGAATCATAATAATTAATATTAATTAATAAGGTCAACTTAATTTTTGTTCAGAATGAATATTATAAATAGTAAAAATATGTTACCACAATTATGGTTAAAACAGGTTTAATGGGAGGGAACTAAAAATATGAGGGTTAAAATGACCTAAAAACTTTTATAAATTCTATTTTATGACCATATTTAGATCCTATATTCAATGACCCAAACTTTTTGAATGATAATTGTTTCCTAAAATTGTGTGTTATATTATTCACAACAAAACCATGTTTTTATGAAGTGAATATAAAGGGAAATGTGACCATATGGATTCAACCGTTATATGAATATTGGTAAATTATGACCATTGTACAATATTACCATTGGTAACTATACTCTTGATAATAATTTTAATGTTATCATTAGAGTTTATAAATAAAATTTTGAGAAAGAATAATTAATGTAGAAAGGAGGAATGATGACCTTAACCAGTAGAGTTGTGCCATATAAGAAGACAATTTTTCATAACTTTGGAGGGAGGTAGCATCTCTGGTCTTCACTCTTTACCAGCCCCAAGCTGATCTTCAACAAGTGAAGTTTGAATGAAATCTCCTTTGGTAGAATTTCAAGTTAGTGGAAATTACCACTCGGGCGATGTTAGCTGAGTCATCCCATAAATCTATCACCATCACACACCTTAACCTTAAGTCATATGTGGGTGTTATACGGGGTTATGTGTTGATACCTTAGTTACTTAAAGTTTAATCCTTTTGTATAAATAAAAATTTTATTCCATCAATTTTGTTTTGAGAATAGTTTTTCTAAAAAATATAAAGAATTTGATAAATTGATTTTTCGGACAGAAATTATAATTTTTAGAAAATATATAATTATTATAATAAACTAATTTAATATTAATAATTTTTATTTTAATGAAATATTATGATTAAAACAATCTAGTTTAAATATAAATGATAAAATAATTTTATTTTTTTCAAGTGTTAGAAATTTCACTACGCATTTTATATCCACTATTATTTTTAATAAATAAGGATTTTTATATTTAAGAGTTAAAATTATCATATTTAGATAATTATTATGATAAAATAAATATAATTTTTGAAATAGTCACATTGAAATTAGATTATGGTGAATTTATGAGAATTTTCTAAAATACTTTGTTTTTTCATGAAAGGTAAAAATACAGTTTGAGTTTTTCAATATGTTTAATGACATCATAATGATGTAATAAGTAATATAAAATTAAGTTTGACTCTTTTGGATTAAAATAACATATTATGTGTCCCAAGTGTCCAATACCATGGGAAAATACCATGGGAAAGCCCGTGATTTTTCATTTTACCACTACCTAGGTGCCTAAGGAAATTAATAAACAAATCCTCCTCTTTTCCTATAAATACCCACCCATTTATCCATTTAATTTCACTTGAAATTAATACTATATATATCTATGATATTTTTACCTCCCAATTATTCCTCCAAAGGTTTCCTCAAGCCCCCAAGGTCCCTATCCTCAAGTTTTAGGAACACTCTTCAAGGTATGGGAAATCTCAACTTCTCTTTTCCTTTCAAGTTCCCTTTTTATGTGGTATGCCTTTCAAATTTCAAAACTATGTTATTATGTACATTTTATTCTATACCTTTATTATATTAAGAGTATTTTATTAATGAGATAACCTTTTCCCATCTCTTTTTAATGTTTTCTAAAACCATGTTTCATGCCCGTTATGCTGCCGAATTTTCTTTCAAAATTTCTCTATTTTTCTCAAGAAATTCTGTTATTTTCTTTTGTGAATACCCAAACCTATTTATTTTCAAGGTATATTAACATACATGAAACATGACTTCCTTTTTCATGGGTTAATGATGACATAAAGATCTTGTCTTTAAATATTTTTTTAAAATGTTATGATTTTGATATGAAACTTGTTTTTTTATTCTCCTTGGGTTATTTATTAAAAAAATTATTATGATCTATGTGTCTCACATTAATTAATACATATTAATGTTTCTCCTTGATAGTGCTCCAATGCATTGGGTAAAGAATTTAATCTTTATAAATGGCATGTTTTACGATACCTTGGTGAATAACATTGGTAATTTTTATGACACCTTAGTGAAAAACCTTGGTGGTGTGATTATGAATGTCTTGTTTAAATGTTTTGGCCACATTTAAATATTATTATTCATGATATTTTTTCTATTATATTAATATTTTTCCATTATTCATGCCTTTATGATATTCTTCAAGTTTTTATCGATAATTCTCATGATCACTTGTAAATTGTTTCCCTTGCTTTCCCTTACTGAGTCTTATGCTCACCCTTTCCTTTTATATATGTCCTCAGGTTATGAGATGCATTAATTTTACATAGGTTGAACCAAATAATAATCCATTCAAGTGTATTAAATTAATGTGTTATGTTTTCATGTATTATGTACCTTTTTTCAGAAAACTAAACTTTAAAAGATCCTCTTTTTGTACAATGTAATGTAAAGTTATCACTACTACAAATATGGTCTTTATTAGCGTTATAAAAGTGCATTAACAACGCTAAAAAACGTTGTTAATCGAGGCGAAGATAAATGGGGGATCCCTTTTATTAGTGCTCAGAAAAGCGCTGATAAAGGCACCTTTTATCAGCGCTAAAAAAAGCGCTGATAAACGACCCCTTTTATCAGTGCTAAAAAAACAATGATAAAAGGGGTCTTTTATCAGCACTTTTTTTAGCATTTATAAAAGTAAAAAAAAATTAAAAAAAAATAAAATAATTATATAACGGGAGGGGGAGCTTTTAACAGCGTCGGACCCCCCCTTTATCAGCGCTAGGCGGAGCCACTCTCTTTCATGTGCGCTTCCCTTCCTGCACATCCCCCACACGCAGGCACCTCCTTGATTCTACCTAAACTCGAACCTGTGACCTCCCCCTTGAGCGCATGAACCTTTACCACTAAGCCATTTCATTTTTTTCTCTATTTAATGATAAATCTGTTTATTTATATATATATATATATATATAGTTATATTTATATTTATTCGTATATTAATATAGATTCATAATAATAAAAATATATTTAATTATATTAATACATATATTTAGTTATATTAATACATATATTTAGTTATATTAATACATATATATTTATTCATATATTAATATATTTATATTTATTCATATATTAATATATATATATAGTTATATTTATTCGTATATTAATAAAGATTCATATTAATATAAATATATTTAGTTATATTAATACATATATATTTATTCATATATTAGTGTATATATATATATATATTCATTTGTATATTAATATATATTTATATTTATTTATATATATATATTTAGTTATAATTTTTTATCCGTATATTTATTTGTATAGTAATATATATTTATAAGATTAGTTTTAAATATATTTATAAAATATGTTTTTATGTGTGTGTATAAATAAATAAATAAATAAATACATGCATATATACAACACACACACACAAACACACACACACACAGACACACACACACACACATATATTTACGAATAAATACATATATATGTGTATTTGAAAAGCCATAGAATGTTAAAACGACCATAACTTCTAATCCAGAAGTGAATTTCAACTCCACAACCAGTCAAATCTAAGAAAATGAAACAATATTCAATATGATATGTGGTACAGGCCTAACGGACATCCGAATCAGAAGTTATACTTGTTTGAATGTTAACAAATCGGGGTATCCCGACTAAAAACTCAGTTTTGGAGGCCTTCTGGACCTTTTTTTGGCTCGAAAAATGCGACAAAAGGTTCCCTTCAATCATTAGCGCGTAGAGTTCATCACAGGCTTCGATTTGATATGCTTTAGAGCTCAAATGGACACCCGGATCAAAAGTTATGACCGTTTGAAGTTTGAGTTACATTTTCAACTTATTTTAGATCTTTTATTAATTTTTTTGATTTTTTGTGTCTTCCAATTGTTATTTAATGACTATTAATCGATTATAATTAGAAAATTATTAATTCATTGTATTTTTTAAAATATTTTAAATCCATTTTTACTAAATTTATTATATATTAAATTTAATTATTTATTTATACTTATCTAAAACATATTTAAAAATATATATTATATTTATATCAATATATATATACTCATATAACAATTTTTTTTCATGATTTTTTTTTGAAACATAAAATTTATCAGTGCTAAAAAAAGCGCTGATAAATCCCTCATTTATCAGCGCTACTAAAAAAGCACTGATAAAGGGGTACCCTTTAACATCGCTAAAAAAACGCTGATAAAGGTCCCCCCTTTATCAGCGCTTTTTTTAGCACTGATAAAGGGTGGCGCTGCGGAAACCCAGTTTTGTGGTAGTGTATGTAATAAAAAAGAGGTATGACATACTATATCATTTAAGATTTGGGAAGGGTCCATTTTGGAGTCATATGATACTAATAAGACATTAATATATTTTATTCTTTTCAAAAATTCCAAGTGTGTTTGTTTCCCCGTTTATAAAAGGACACATCCCTCCTCTCTTATTCACACTTAAAAAGTTTTTTGGTTTAGTTAATATCTACTCAAATACATTCCTTACATTCCTACCCATGGCCTAGAGTCCCTATTTTTTATTATAAAACCATACTATGAAGGATTTAGATATAAACCTAAAGAGGTTGTCTAAAGAAGAAGTATAGTTATAAACCATGCATTTTTGTTTTATTTCTTCTTCTACATCCTTAAAATATTATTCAACCATAATAAACTAATAACACCCATATATTCCATATACTAAGATATTATTATGTTAACTACATAACCTATATTCATCTTCTCTTCCATCAAATAGAAAACAAAACTGTCAATCATGTGTACGGAAAACTATCATCTCGTGAACCGACGTAATTAATTTTCCATCACCGTCTTTCACAACTAGATATAATGATGGATTCAATGTATATATATGATATTTATGACATAATTATACTTCTATAATTATAATATCACATTTTTCTTCTTACCTTCCAACTTTTTAGAAAATGATAACATCGCTCGTGCGTGCATGTGGACTACCACATCTACGAAGCGATGTGATTTGTTTTTCATTTCCATTTTACATGGATGAAAATGAGGATGAACACTACAAAAAAACTACCTAATTATATGGGGTTATTTTTAAGTTTAGAATGGGTTATAACCCCTTTTAAATACATTATCGGTGGTTATGAGGAATCGCTGCTAATGTGCCCGCCTACTCTTGTTAGAGGCGGTTTTGAGGAACCGTTAGTAAACTGATGTAAAATTTATAAGCATTCATTTAGAGGTGGTTAAAAACTCTTCTAATTTCACCATATAATCTAGGTTTAGAGGGATTTTTAACCCCCTCTAAATTGTTTACTAAACTAGCGGTGGTTTCTAACCGCTGCTAGTTGAGTTTCATGACCCATAGTAGAGGTGGTTCTTAGAACCGCCTCTATTTAATGCTCATATTAGTGGGGGTTAAAACCCCTTCTAAATGAACCATATTAGTGGTGGTTCTTTGAACCGCCTCTAAAAAATATTTATGTTGATTTTTAAAATTCTTTGACCCCTCCAGTTCACGACACCCCGCTCCCCCCCCTCAAGTTCACCGGTGGCCCGCCCCCTCCAGTACACCACCCCAACCGTGCTCCCCTCCGGTTACAGTACACCACACTGTGCGTCAGCCCCCTCTGGTTCCAGTACCAACCTCACCCATGTGCGTCCCTCCACTCCAGTTCACCAGCGACCACGATGCATCCCTTCCCTCCTGTTCACCCATGAAATGAGCCGCTAACTCAAGAATTGAAATTTTTGACGCCAACGAGAATCGAAGCCTGGAGCAGCTGCATAAACCCGAACTGCCTATACCACTATAGAAATTTGATTTTAATATTATATTTACACATCATTATATTTATATATATTGCAAAAAAAATTAAAATAAATATTATTTCAAAAAATATTTATATACTTATATAATTATTTAAATTAATATATACAGTTTTATATTATTATTTCTGTATTTATATTATAATACTTTTATATTATATTAAATTTATACATTTGTATAAACTATATATTGTATGTGTGTTTAAATAAATTTTAGTGTATCCTTTATAATTATATTTATGTTATGTATATACACATATACTTATATATTTATAAATATGTTTATATAAATTATTTATACACTTAAATACATATTTAACATATTATGTACATGTTTATTTATATAATGTATATATATAAGTATTTATTTAATATATTTATATAATATATTTAAAAATATAGTTATATAATGTATTTTGATACATATATTTATTATTTTGCAAGTTAATATATATTTATTTGTATAATTTGTATTATAATATATATATTTAGTATTACATGAAATACAGTTTAGACAAATATATATATGAAATACAATTTATACAAATATTTATATAAAGTTATATGAAATACAATTTATACAAATATTTATATAATGTATTTCAATTAATACATATATTTATTATTATGCACATTAATATATATGTATTTCAATAGATATAATTGTATAATATTATATAAAATTAATATATATGTATTTTAATAAATATAGTTGTATTTTATTATGTACATTAATATATATTTATTTGTATAAATTGTATATCATATAATATTAATTATATATAATATAAAAATATAAACATTTTATTTAAATATATATTTATTATTATTGTAATTAAAATTATAAAAATTATAATCTTGAGTTTTTATATGATTTATTTTTTAAATAAATTATATTTATATATAAATTTATATAATATATTTATGATTTTATGTTATATATAATTAATATTATATGAAATACAATTTATAAAAATAAATATATATAAATGTACATAAAATTATACAATTATATTTATGTATACATATAAATACAATTAAATACAATCATATAATTGTAAATGTATAATATAATTAAATGATGTATATATATATATATACTAAATCAATTTATAATTAATATGGTATACTGAAATGTATATAAAATAATCATATAATATATATAAATTTATATAAAATAAAATATTTATACTATAATATATATAATATAATATATATAATATAATATATATAATATAAATATATAATATTTATATTTATATTTATATATAATTTTTTTCAATGTTATATTTATTTGTATAATATAAATGTATTTATACATAAATATATAATAAAAAATTATTTAATATAATATATGTATAATATAAATCATAATATAAATGTATGGTATTTATAAAACCATATATAAATTTTATATATTTTAATACGTATATTTATAATTGCATTTATATTATGTATGCCAATATTTATATATGCATACATTTTTGTTTATATGTATAAGTATTTATTTAAAGTATTACATAATGTCTTTATATATATGTTTATAATGCATTTAAATGCATTTATATAATTTTTTTCTGTAATATATGTGTGTGTGTACACACACATGTTCACCCACGCATATATATTATAAAATTTGAATTTATATGATATTTATTTAAAAAAAATTAAGATGAGGTTAAAAAAAATCTCTTCTAATCAAATGGATTAACAACGGTTCATGAACCCCCTCTAATGTCATAAATTATAGGGGTTCACAACCCCCTCTAATATCTTAAATTAGAATGGGTTCAAAACCCCCTCTAATCTAAGGGGTTAACAGTTATTTCCTTAAAAAAATTGTGTTATATATATATAGCCTTTAATATATATCCAAACAAATATTATATATATATAGTGACTCTAAAATCCAACCAAACATATATGACAACTAATTATTAATTTTTTGGTGGTTTTGACTGAGCTTCCTATAAAATCCAACCAAATATTACAAAAAAATGCTAAAAAATTTAGAGGGGGTTGTGCATAACCCCCTCTAAAATGAATTTAGAGGGGGGTTTTCATAACTCCTAAAAAAACATCGCTAATATGCTGTTTTTTTGTAGTGGGATTTGATGAATATATATGATGTATATTATATAATAATAATTATGGAAAGGTGAATTATTATTTATCTTTATTTTGTTCCATCCGTCAAAAAATGAAAACAACATTCATGCGTACGTACGACCTACCGTCTCCATGAATGATGTAATTCATTTCTTTATCTCTGAATTTTATGGATGAATCTCTCTCTATATATATAATGAATACATATGATATTATATCATGATTGACACCTAAAAATGATGAAATAGTTAACACTTAAAACAATGATTTTAATAATGGGTTATTAATAAATGGGTATTGAAATGTTATAAAGAGATCATATATGATATTATAATTATGTACATGTTTCTGGTATAGAATTATAATAAATTTAAATTTATTATAAAATCATTTAGAGCACTTTAGAATAAAGTGGAATGTGGGGTGAGAGTTTTATATTACAATCACATTGTTTATTAGGATTGTTTATGATTAAGTTTTCAATGATGAAATCTTACGATCCACCTCTCAATAAACTCATGTTTTTTATTTTCCTTAGGTTATTTCTTGAGAATACATTTTTTACTTTCACTTTCCTCACTTTAAGTACTTAAGAGATCGAAAGAATGTTTTTAAGGAAAAATGAATTTATTTCTCTCTTCGGTCGAAAATCATTTCTCTTCCATGTCCATGTTTTCTAAAAATATTTTTAATATTCTCCTATGAATATTTAAAGTCATTTTTTTCCATGATTTTATTTTTACAAAATGTTTTAAAAGGAATCTTCTTGTTATTTTCCAAAATGAGGTACTTTTGACTTTTTACTGAAAATATAAAGGAATCTTTGTTTTAGCGTACACAACATGAACAAAATTTCCCACCATCGTGAATGCTCAATGATTTAAAGTTTGTTTTACAAGTTTCCTAGGTTCTTTTCAAAAAAAATTCCTTTATATTTAGAAATTTTTCAGATTTTAAATAAGTGATTTCAAAGTGAAAAGGTTATTTTCCCAAATAAATGTTTCAAGCGATCTTTTAAGGTCATTTTCATCTTAGATGACATCCTTTGATGTTACTTATGTTTTACCAAGTATGTGATCAAATGATGCAATCCTTATTCTTTTTATAAATGTTTTATGATTGTAATGATGAAATGTTTATGAAACCTGTTTCTTTTTCATGGGTTATTCCATAATGAAATGTTTATGAATCCCAGTTATTTTTCTTGAGTTATGATATGATTAATGCTTTATGATCTCATGAAAAACATTTGTATGATTTTTATTATGTGATGGGTGAGTCCAGAATTATATAGCCCTCCAATGTTTTGGGTAGATATGGATATCTCGTGAGATAGAAAGAACTGGAGTGATGAGTAAACCATGTTCAGTAAGGAACTTTATCCACTATGATAGTCTTAAGAGTGAATTTCTACCGCTACGGTGGTTTGTGAAGTGATCATAGTCCATTATGATAGTCTCATCAGTAAGTCTTGACTATTAAGGAACCAATTTTTTTGTGATTATGTGTATGCTAAAAACTTATGTCTTATGTTAATGTTATGCTTTCACGGCTCATGTTATTTGATCCCTTTATGATTCATGTTTTATGAACTGTCGGGGTTTATGTCATGATTCATGATTATGATCTATGATTAGCAGGGTATGGTTTTAAAATGTTATGCCCATGTTCTCATGCTCTGGTGCTCATGTTATGTTTAAGTGATCATTAATATCTCTTTTTTTACCCTTACCGAACATCTGATATCACTCTTTCTTATGTTTCATTTCCCCGCATTATGAAAAATGTATTAAGTATGATATGTATAAGAAGAGTACTAGTTATAAAGAACTTAGTGGGAGATGATGTCATTCACTTGTGAACAAGTTGTTTATATATCCATGTTTCTAAAGATACTATACCCATATGATTCTAGCGTGGATCGTTATATTGTATGATGAACATTCATCTAATAATATGTAATATCTATATATGAAAAATATGGGTCACTATATGCACAAAGAAGGGTTATGCTTTTTCTATTGTTCATAAGTTTTGAACTGAAATATATGTTATATAATTGTTGTATTTTTTACTTGCACACTATTCTAAAAACTACGTTTTACAATTAATTAATATAATTAATAATAAATAAATAATAAATAAAATTAATAATTAATAATATAATTAATAATTTATTAGGTAGTTAATTATGATAATTAATAACTAATAATAAATTATATTTATTAAAAATCACAAAGAATTTACTATAACTAATAACTAATTAATCTAATTAAGAACTATCAACAATAATTAATACTTAATAATAATAATCACCGACATATTTAATATTTAATAATTGTAATTTATTGTGTTATTTATAATTTAATTAATAATACAATTTATTATTATAGTAAATAATATAATAAGCAATATAATTAATCATACAATTATCAATTAATTAATTTGATAATTTTTACTATTAAAAAAATATTATTTATTATTTTCACTATTAATCATTATAACTATTTAGATAATTACTAATACTAGTCATTATTATTTGTAAATCAAGTTAATTATATTAATAATTGTTAATATCAACTAAATTTTGAATAATTTATAATTAAATTAATTATATAATTAGTTGATAATTATACCAATAACTTAATTATTATCATAGTAGGTTCGGGGGTGGGAGTATAAACAAAAGAAATTTCAGACGCAGAGGTTTGAAACCAGGATATTTTCAACTCACCGCTACAGATAACTTAATTATTATTATTTATATTATCATTTATTAATCACTAATTATTTAAATAATTTCATTAATCAATTGATTTTAATTTTCAGAAGTTGTTTATTTTTAATTAGTCAACTCTGCATATTAATTAATTGTTATATTAATTATTTTATTAACTCACATGCACACATATATCGAAACATAACAATCCATGAAGTACTCTCTGTCGCTAAGAGATCCCTTCTAGGGTTCTCCTAGTTTTCGTCGGCGATCCAGTGTGCCGGTGGAGTAGGTCGTTGCCGCTTTCTTTTTTGTGTGTGTTCTTCGACTTTGTTTCCTCTTATTTTCCATCGGTGGTGGTCTGATCTCCTCCAGTTCACTCATCACCGACCTCAGCTTGGAACCTTGATATTTTCCTTGAGTTTTGGTTCCCCGTTTGGATTTGAGGCCTTGGATCTCATCAGAGACCATCAATCTTTGACTTTAGATCTCAGATCCACGCTCTGCGGGCTCTGACTGCGGCCTCCCCCAGATGGCCAGCGACAGCTAATAGACGAACTTTGATTCCTGAGGCAGTGTCCCTGATCGCAGTTTCCGATCGAAGACTTGCATCTACCATTCGATGAATCAAGGTTTCAAATTCACGTTCAACGGGCTCCATATAGAACCTCACCTCATCGGCCTGTGACCCCCGTCCGACGACCTTCACTCTAAAGGCGGTGACCCTGTTCGCAGTTTCTGACTGACGGCCAATGGTTCCTGATCATCGGCTCAAGTTTCAGGTCTACATTCTAAGGACTCTGTTTGTTGCCTCCCCCAACAGTTTGGTGCCTTTGACCCACGTTTTACGGGGTCTGCGTGGAAGTTCTCTAAGTCCGAAAAATCCCTACGCGGAATTTTTTTTCATTCACAAAGGCCTTTGTTTGCATAAATTTCTGCGCATGAAGACCCTATCCGTGAAGGCCTCCCACGTTTTCGATACGTGGAGGTGTAGTCCGCGTAGGGCTCCTGTCCACGCTTGGTCTATGCTGACCCCTGGTGGTACGTGGCGAGGGGGGTTCACCTTTGGACCGCAATTATTTTTTCCCTCCGTTGGAATTGTGTTCAGTCGAGCTCCCTATGTTCACGATACTAGTACTTGGGTTCCAACCAATACAATGGAAAATGAACTAATTAATATATGGCAAAATCTTTCGCTTACAGACAGAGAAAGAAACAATTACCACCAATAATACCGACAACACCTTCCTGGCGCAGCGTATGTCCCTATTATTAATTGAGAAGTCCATATCAGGAAAACCCTTCAACCTGTGCATGCTGAAAAATACGCTACAATCTATTTGGCATTTGGATGATGGAGTGTCAATATGAGATGTTGGAGCTAGTTATCTAATCTTTGAATTCTTCAACATGAAGGATAAACAAAAAGTGCTCCAAGGAAGGTCGTGTTCATTTGATAACCATTTTTTAATGATGAAAGATTTGAAGAACGGTGATGATATACTCTCTATCAACTTTTCCAAATCCCCTTTTTGGGTGAGATTAACAGGAATTCCCTTCAGTGTAAGATGAGAGTGGGTAATGAAATAACTTGGAGATCATATTGGTCAGTTCATGGAATGAGACCAATCGGACCCCATCCATTGGGGACCGTCAGTAAGGACTAGAGTGATGGTTGAGGTTTCCAAACCCCTCATGAGAGGCTCCTTCTTGACACTTGATGGATCGAAGTATTGGTTATCCTTTGAATATGAAAATCTACCAAATTTTTGTTTCTTTTGTGGTTTCTTAGGACACTCTAAAAAAGACTATACAGGAAAAGAGACAAATAATGAAGGTAACCTAGTGATACAATATGACCCATGGCTATGCACAAAAAATAGGCGAGCGTCCTTCATCCCCAAAGTAGAAAAGCAATGAGATAGAGAAAGACTCACCAAGGCTCTCCAGGAACAAGAGGCTACCATGCATAGTAAAATCATTTTTGTTGGACCTCCTCCCATATAGACAAAATTATGCAACACAGATAAATTGATTGGTGCAAAGCAATGTTTAACTACTCCCCCATCGGTGGGAATGGAAAACACCAACGAACCCCAGAGGGAAACCTCGATAGCAAAAATCATATCCTCAAGTTTCAGTACTCCAACCCTTGGGGAGTATCCTCAACCGCTTCCCAGGTCCAAACACATATTTTCGGACCCCCAAGATAGTATGAGTACTCCTAGGGGTTATCACACCTCGCATGTTATTCATCCAGGTGAGGCCCTACATCCCACTGACTCGCATGTACCTAAAATTCCATGAATGTGGAAGAGGAAGGTAAAAGGTGACCATGGCTGTGAAATGGGTACATTAGAATTAATTGTTTCAAAAAGATCTCTAGAGTAACCAGTGGAAAATGAACTTTATCCCAGAGGTGGAAAGTTACAGAAGATGGAACCCTGCTCGAACTCCAAGAGGCAGAGGCTGGAATGAACTAGCCCTACCTAGAAAAATGATCATACTAAGTTGGAATTGTTTTGGGCTTGGAAACCCAAGAACGGTTCGGATTCTCTAGCTCCATTGCATAAAAAGTTGCCCTGGTATGGTTTTCCTATCCAAAACCATATTGGAAAACATGGACAACACTGGTATCGCTCACAAATGCGGCTTTTATGGCTGCTTCCTGGTCCCCTACCAAGGCCACTCAAGGGGGATGTGTCTTTTATGGAAGGACAACATTGATGTCAGAATCATATCTTACTCTCTGAATCATGTGGCTGCTTTGATTCATGATGAACCCTTCCCACCTTGAACTTTTTTTGGTCTTTATGGATGGTCATCTCAGAATGAGAAATGGAAATCGTGGGATCTTCTCTGCGTACTCTGACACAAAATTTCTGGCCCTATCCTTTTTGTTGGGGACTTTAATGAAATTATATCTCATAATGAAAAAAGTGGGGGTATTCCTCAGTCCTCGGCTACAATGTCTGGCTTCCATGATGGGATCTCCAGAGCAGAGCTATTTGACCTTGGCTTTTCAGGTAGCCCCTTCACCTGGTTTCGTGGGAATTCAGAA
Organism: Viscum album; assembly: GCA_963277665.1. Lineage (NCBI taxonomy): Eukaryota > Viridiplantae > Streptophyta > Magnoliopsida > Santalales > Viscaceae > Viscum > Viscum album. The sequence continues at coordinate 1,502,597,474 of OY728135.1, forward strand.
AGTTCGTGTATAGATGAGCTTCTAGATATATTTCTAGGCTCCATAGACTGGACCAATATCTTCATAATGTTCCATGTCTCTCACCTGAAAACAAATTCTTTCGACCACTACTCTATAGTCATTGAGTTTTCTCACAGAGGTCATAATCAAAGACAGGGGAAACCTTTCAGATTCGAAAGCTTCTTCGCAAGAGACCGTAAATGTGAAGAGATTGTCTGCTCATGCTGGAAGGGTGGAAAATCAGACATTTCTTCAAACCACCAGCAGATGGCCTCTAAACTAAGTGCTTGGATCAATTCTAAATTTCGCCAACCTGACAGGCACTGGGACTCAATTGAGAGATAGTTGACTGCCCTTTCTGCTTGAACACCGACGGATGCAATTCTTTCTAGACTAAAATCTCTCCAAGGAAAATTGGATGAGGCCCTTCGTATTAAAGAGAACTTTTGGGCTATGCGTGTGCGTGAAATCCATGTTAAAGAAGGGGATTCCAACACCCATTACTTCCACCAAAAGGCCTATTCCAGATGCCGAAAAAACACTATTTCATGCCTCTTATATCCCGATGGTAGAATTGCATCCAACGCTGAAGGAATCCATGATATTATGTCCTGTTATTTCCAGAAGCTTTATACGACTGGGGAATCTACTATACCGGCTGAGGTGGAATCTTGTATCAAACCTGTTATTATTGACACAATGAACCAACAACTCACAAAAGATCTTTTATATGATGAGATCTTACGGTCCCTGAAGGATATCCACTCCACAAAAGCCCTAGGGACCGATGGATTCCATGCCCTCTTCTTCAAGAAATACTGGCACATTATCGTCCCAGACATTGTTGCACTCATGAAAGATATCTGGGCAGGGAAAAGAAATTTGTTCTCTCTCAACGAGACCATTTTAACCCTCATTCCAAAGATGAATAAACCCCTCTTGGCTTTAGACTTCAGGACAATCAGATTATGCAATGTATCTTATAAGATTTTTTCAAAGATTTTAGTCAACCATCTGCATATATGGCTACCCTCCATTATCTCTGAAAATCAGAGTGCTTTTGTTGTGAAAAGGCTCATCACCGATAATGTTATTTTGGCCCATGAGGTGTTTCATTCAATGAAAACATGCTCAGTTGCAAAAAGATGAATTATGACCTATAAATTGGACATGACTAAGGTGTATGATAGAGTGGAATGGCATTTTCTCCGGTTTGTGATGACCAAAATGGGGTTTTGTTCAAAATGGATTGACATGATCATGCATTGTGTGTCCTCTATTTCTTTCAGGTTAAATATTAATGGTGAACTCTCACAAAGTTTTTCTCCCACCAGATGCCTTTTTCAGGGAGACCCTCTCTCCCCCTTTCTCTTCATTTTGGTGGTTGGCGTTTTCTCCAACCTCATGTTTATGGTAGCATCTTCCAACTTCATTCATGGAGCAAAGGTGTGTTGGACTAGCCCACCTATCTCTCATCTCTTTTTTGTGGATGATTGTCTTCTTTTGTCAAGGGACACACATGATGAATGTCATTCTATATGCAATGTGATTGGCCTCTATGAAAGGGCTTCAGGACAGGCGATTAATCAAGTCAAATCAGAAATCTCCTTCAGCTCAGGTGTGTCACCAAATAAGAGAGTAGAGCTTTGTCTCACTGCTGGAATCCAAATGGTTGACAAGCATAATAAATATCTTGGTCTCCCCACGATGGTAAGCCGGTCAAAAAAAGAAATTTTCTTATCCACAGTGGATAGAATTGAGAAAAGGATCCAAGGCTTGTCTCTGATGAGAATTTCTAAGGCTGGAAAAGAAACTCTCATCAAGGCCGCTCTTCAGTCCATCCTCAGCTATATCTTCTCACTGTTTAAGATCCCTTGTGCAATTGTCGACCATATTCACTCTCGTATTGCCAAATTTTGGTGGGGTCATTGCAATGGAAGAAACAAAATCCACTGGATTTCATGGCAGTCACTTTGCACCCCTAAAGTGGGTGGTGGTATGGGGTTTTGGGACCTCAGTCTGTTTAATGATGCTATGTTGGCTAAGTAGGGATGGCACATTTTGACTCAACCTTTATCTCTCTGTGTGCGGATTCTTCGTGCAAAATACTTCCCCCGCTCTGACTTTTGGAACTCCTCTCTGGGCCCCCGCCCCGGCTTCCTTTGGAGAAGTATTTGGGGTTCAAGAAAATTACTTGACAAAGGAATCGGCTGGCGGATTGGGAATGGAACAAAAGTCAACATTTGGAAGGACCCGCAGTTAATTGACAAAGATAGCATGATAGCCACTTCCTTGGTCACTCCTGGTATGGAGGAGGCCATTGTCCATTGTTTGTTTGATGACTCTGGTTCCAGGTGGTGCCTTGAAAAAATTCACTCCTGGTTTAATGAAATAGAAAAAGAATTATCCTCAGCATTCCCTGTGTGATGGATGCGGTGTCGGATTGTCTTTTTTAATGCAATGATATTTCAGGATCCAACTCGGTAAGATTAGGCTATCGACTTGCTCTCGATGCTCACCTTGACGATAGATTGGGGTTGTGGAAAGTCCTTTGGCACCTGAATGTTCCCCCAAAGATACGCTACTTTTGTGGAAGATATGTACAGGTATCCTTCCCACATTGAACTTCATTTCCTTCTGTCATGTTACAAACAACCAGTTATTCCCCTTTGTTAGGCTGATTTGGAATCCTCTTTGCATGTGATCATCCATTGCTCAGGGGTTAGGGAGGTTTGGATTGCTTGGGGATCCTTTTCGGAGCTTCTACTGGACACGACGTCAGATCTCCCATCACTCACTATAAGAAAACAGTGTTTTAGCAGCGGTTTTAAAAATCGCCGCTATTTTTTTTTTAATATATATATATTTGTTTTAAATATCTTCTAAAAAATAATTTTTTTAATGGCGGTTTTAAAAAAAACAGTCGCGAAATAGCGGCGGTTTTTTGAAAACCACCGCAAAATTTAAGAAAAAAAATTAAGAAAAATTAAGAAAATTATTTATTATTTATTTACTATTTATTATTTATTATTATTATTATTACTTATAATCAAATATAGTTTATTATTTATAATTTTATATATTTATAATGTGTCAATTAATTAATATTTATAATTATTAGTTAATGATGTTTTTAAACTGAAAGCAAATCTTCAATAAGTAGAAGAACAGACTTTGACATCAAATGATCATAACTTCTGATCTAAGAGTTCATTTTAGCTCCACAACCAGTCAAATCGAAGTTTATCAAATGAGAAAAAACCAAGTGAGATTTAAATCATGTGATAATCAAAGGAAAAAATATATATTCAAAATTCAAAAGTTGAAAATCGAACTCGAACTTCAAACGACCGTAACTTTTAATCCGGGTGTCCGTTTGGGCTCTACCACATATCAAATCAAAGCTTGCAATGAGATCTACGCCACTTAAATCTGGTACCAACTTTTTGAGTACTGTACCCTTTTTTATTCCACCAGAAAAGCCCAGAAGGCCTCTGAAACAGAGATTTTAGTTGGAGACATTGATTTCTTAAAATTCAAACGGTTATAACTTTTGATCTAGGTGTATGTTCAACCTGTACCACATATCATATCGAAGCTCATTTCACAATCTTCAATTTGACTGGTTGTGACACTGGAAAATGAGTCTTGGATCATATTTTATGGCCATTTTAGTGTTTTTAGGGTTTTCAGAGGTTTTTAACGTTTTGTGATTTATTTAATTAATTGTTTATTTATTTATTTATTTAATATTAATTAATTAATCAATCAATTAATTAATTTTTAACTAATTAACTATTATTTATTTAACTATTATTTATTATTATTATTTATTTATTTATTTATTATTTAGTTATTATGTACACATCAATTATTAATTTATTTTTAATTTATTTATTAATTAATTATTAATTATTTGTTATTAGTTTATTATTCATTATTTACTTATTTATTTATTATTTACTTATTTATTTTTTATTAATTATTTATTAATTATTTATTAATTAATTAATATTTATTAATTATAAATTATTAATTAATAGTTATTAGTTGTTATTAATTATTAATTATTTATTAATTATTTATCTATTTATTTATATATGTATTTATTTATTTAGTATTCATTATTCGTTATTCATTTTTTATTTTTTATTTTTTATTCTTTATTCATTATTCTTTATTCTTTATTATTTATTTTTAATTTACTCGATATTAATTTATTATTAGTTTATTATTCATTTATTTATTATTTATTATTTATTATTTATTATTTATTTATTGATTATTTATTAATTAAATATTAATTAAATATTAAATATTTATTATTTATTAAATATTGAATATTGCATATTGCATATTAAAATTAAAATTAAAATATTAATTATTAATTTTATAATTATCAATTATTAGTTATTAGTTATTATTAATTATTTATTATTTATTATTTATTGTTTATTTATCTATTTATTTATGTATTTATGTATTTATTTATTATTCATTATTTATTCATTCTTGTTTATTATTTATTATTTTTATTTATTATTTATTATTTATTATTTATTATTTAATAATTATTAATTATTAATTTATTTTTAATTTACTAAATATTAATTTATTATTAGTTTATTATTCATTTATTATTCATTTATTTATTCAATATTCATTATTTATTAATAATTTATAAATTATTTATAAATTTTTAAATATAAATTCTTAATTCTTAATGACCAATTATTAATTATTAGTTATTATTAATTGTTAATTAATAATTAATAATTATTTATTATTTATTATTTATTATTTACTGTTTATTATTTATTATTTATTGTTTATTATTTATTGTTTATTATTTATTTATTTATTTATCTATTATTTATTAATTTATTATTAGTTTATTATTTATTTGTTATTTATTTATCATATATTAAATTATTTTTTAATTATTTTATTATTTATACATTGCTTATATTTATTATATGTTATATATTATATATTATATATTATATATTATCTATTATCTATTATCTATTATCTATTATCTATTATATATTATATATTATCTATTATCTATTATATATTATCTATTATCTATTATATATTATGTATTATGTATTATGTATTATGTATTATGTATTATGTATTATGTATTATGTATTATGTATTATGTATTATATAATATATAATATATAACAAATTAGGTATTATATATTAGGTATTATATATTATGTATTATATATTATGTATTATATATTATGTCTTATATGTTATATGTTATATATTATATATTATATATTATATATTACTAATTATTAATTATTGATTATTAATTATTGATTATTGATTAATCATTATTGATTAATAATTATTTAGTTTTTATCTATTTGTTATGTATTACTTGTTTTTCCAATTAATGTATATATATATGTATAAGTATATTAAATTCGATTTATTAACAACATGAAGAGCTTGCTGGAGTGGTAAAGTTTTTGAAGAATAAGCAAGAGGTAAGGGGTTCAAATCTCACCCAACACAGAATTTATATATATGGCATGTCCATGTGCATGGACATAGACTTATGCATGGAGATGAGCATGTGCGTGATAATAATAAATAAATAAATAAATAAATTACTAATATAAAGAAATAAAGAACTGGTGATAAGGTTGTCTCACTTTGCATCGTGGTTTGGACTTGTTGGGCTAGAATAAATGATTTCATAAATAAATTATGAAAAAAATAAAAAATAAATAAATAAATTACTAATATAAAGAAATAAAAAATTAAAAAAATTTAAAAAAATTAAAAAAACTAAAAACGATTTAGCGGCGGTTTTCCATAACCAAATTTTGGCGTGGTGACTGCTGGTGATGTGGTCTTCCACATTCACTGCTCATAAGGTTGCCTCACTCTGCATCGTGACTTGGACTTGTTGGGCTAGAAGAAATGATTTCATATTTAATCACACCTCAAAACCCTATGGTTTTGGGATTGACCGTGCAACTTCCTGGATTGATGGGTGGAATCGGGACTCGGAACAGATTGTGTCTTCTTACTCCCGATCAGTTGATGTCAGATGGTCTCCCCCCCGGAAGAGATTGTTAAGATTAATGTCGATGATTCATTACCTATGAGTGGAATTGTTGGAATTGGGTTGATGGTCCGTGACCATTTTGGCAAGATCATCGCGGCCAAACAAGATTATCTCCATGTGTTCTGGGAGTCAGTTGTCGCTGAAGCCCACGTTGTCCTTGCTGATCCGACCTTTGCAATTAATTTTGGATGAAAGTCTATTCACATTGAATCGAATTGTCTCACCATCATCAATTCCATCAACACGAATGATATCAGGTTTCAATCTTATGGGTTCCTCACCAGAAAAATCAAGTCGCTCACTGCACCTTTTCAGTTTGCTCTTTCGCTTTCATCAAAAAGGAATGAAACAAAACAGCCCACCATCTGGCTTCTCATCGTGCGTCTGAGGAAAACCACATCTGACTTGATTCGTTCCCTTCGTGGATGTCAGATCTTGCTACCCTTGATTTTCATGATTAATATAAGCTCATTTTTTTGTCAAAAAAAAAATCAAAACATAACAAAAAAAAATTAAAAAAAGTTTTAAAAATAAACTAACATCGTTCACGTTTTTTTGGGCTAAAATGGAAGAGGGGGCGAGGGAGGGGGCGAGGTTGGTGCTTATTTAACCCATATTTCCAAATACTAACCCTAACCCTACTGCCATTTTTTTTAAAAAAAATTATAATCTTTCCTTTGTTTCTTCTTATTTGTATTCGTACCTGTCTCCATCAACCAAGCCTCATTTATTTGGATGTCCCCATTATTTTTATGCAGTCGGTTTCCTCGATTCTCACTTTCATTTTGTATAGATTTCGCATTTCAGTTGTTACAATTATTTCAAACTAGTACTTGCCCGTGCATTTGCACGGCGATAAAAGAGAATTCTTAGTTCATGCATTCTCACAACGATATGGTTCACTACTTTTATAGAGACAATAAAATATTTTGGAAAAATAAAAGAAACTGGGAAAGTTGTTAACTGTACAATGGCTAGTAATTAGTAACCTAAATTAAGTGGAAATAATTCATTGAAAGGAATAACAATTTCATAAAAACTATGAATAAAACATGTTAAGAATATCTACATAATCTATTAGCAGTATAGACTATAGGGGAAAGGAAAATTAAGAAACAATGTTGAAAATAACTGAATAATTCTTGATTATCAATTACCATGAAATTACATCAATCTTTTGGTTTCATAAATCAGAAAACCCGGCTGCTGGTGGGTTATAAACAATTAATAATAGAAGCACCATCCCAATGCAATATGAAATAAAGTTTCAGTACAATATTGATATGAAAAGATAAGCTGCTGTTACTGCCACTCCTGGTTTTCCATCCTTCTTTAAACTTATGCCAGAGCTCCTGCCAAACTGTAGTCCCATGGTGCTGTGTCCTGGAGCGGCTTGACCCAAGTGGGGAGCTAAAATTTACAACAATGAAATTAACAGTAAAACATAATCAGTTGGTTCGGGTACCTATATTTCATGTTGATGAGATGAATCCATACCAGCAGGCGACCAGGAACCGATACTCATGGCTTCGGGAGCCTGAGAATTGGGTGTAGTACCAGGTGGAGACACTGTAATTCCTGATCATAAAAACCCCATAGAAAGATGAATGGCCTGTTATCAAGTACATATCACCGAAATGTATCAAATTATAATAACAGGTGGAGATGTCGGCCGAAGTGTTGCAGAGGCCCGAGAGCTAGAGGGTGAGTGTGTGGTTGAAGGGGAAGGTAGCAGCCATGGTGTTGTTGAGGAGGATGTTGAGGCAGGCTGGCTACTGGGTTGAGAGCTGAAAGTTAGCATACCCAACAACTGTAACATGAATAAATATTTATCATCATATTTATTCTCTGTCATTACCACGAATGGATTGTGCCCCTTGACTATGGGTTGTACACAGCTGTTCCCGCTGATGAACCAATCATAAGTCGCACCGACCTGCAGTAGAAACTGTTAATTTCCTTCCATTTATATTAACAATCAGAACATTCACTCAGTTGAAGTCTAAATGATTTATATAAACACCAAAAATACAATTTAATAAAGAAAAACAATCAATACAAAAAACAAATCAGGTCAATTTCACTACATAAAAATGTAACATATCATAGTAGAGACACAATAAGAATAATTTAGAGATTTATATCAATTTTTACAAATACAAACAAATTGTTTTTTATCTAATTACAAAAAAAACACAACCATGAAATTAAAAAATTGAAGAAAAAAATGGAAAACATATGCTCGTGATATCAAATAATGAACAACATAACTTGATTCTATACAGAGAAAAAAATCATGCATGTACAAAACTGTACAATTTTTTAACAAACTTGTATCCAAAATTAGGAATGAAAACATACTTTGAATGGAAGACATGCAATGCTAGTGAGCAGAAGATATGATTGAATTGATTTTACCTGGAATACTGTGAATTTGCTGCATAATCACCCAAAAACCTCATCATAACTGGAGTACATGGCTTCATTAATTATCATGTTGCAAACAGGATGGTCCAGAGCAAGCATAACTACAAGATTATTGTGCTTGAGAATATCCTTTACATTTCCAAGTTTAAGGTGGACATTTGAAGTGCAGAACCAATTATTTTTCTACTTATTGCTGCAGCTTCAAGAAGGGGTACAGAAATGTTTTCATAATCGGAGGAGAGATCATATGTGTATGATTAAAGGAACAACATAAATATAAAATAAGTTTACCTGAACGATCACTTGATTTCATGTGTGAGGTGCTTGGATGTTTATGCATTCACTTCAGGTTGAGAATCAAGACTCGGAGGGGTTTTTCTAACTGTATCCTCGAGCAGTTGAAAATGAAAACTTCATGTTAACTTCAGACTGCATATTGGTTGTGCCAACAGGAACTTGGTGGAGTTCATATCAATTTATATAAGGGGGAAGACAAGAGCTTCATGAATTATAATAATTAGCAGAGGATATGGCCACTAAAAATTTAATTCAAATTAAAATACTATTTTAGTATTTGTAAACAGCTTACTGTAAGACTTCCAAGATAGAATAGAATCATACAAAATAACTATATTATATTAAATCTGGAGGACAAATTCAGACATGATTCAATGAAATTAACTTATAACATAAACATTGTTCTAATCTATGTTCGATTTCACAAGGCAGTTCACAAACCTGAACCTTTGTTATACAAGAAAAATTGAACATGGTAATATCAAGAACCTATGGTGAAGAAAAATTCAAGTTGAGATGATTCCATGGGGAACCTTTAGGTTAGTATTTATGTATTGAATATCATAAATACTTACATGAATTATAACGATATATAGAGGTTCTAGCCATAAATAATTTAAATCAAATTAAAATAGCATTTTATAATCTGAAAACTGATTAGTGTATCAGATACTATATTCGATAGAAGCATACCAAATCCATATATGAGATGAAATATGGAGGCTGACATCAGACATGATTCAATGACATCATCTTCTAATATTAAGATTGAAAACAACATGAAATAATATTTATGGTAAATAAGGCCTCCAAGTCCAAACAAAGGAAAGAATTATTTGATGTTATTTGGGAAATAAATAATAGTCACAAAAATTTGTATGCATAGTCAATGTAGTAATATAACAGTTTAGTAAATACAAATAACCTGTATGTTCAGTTGTTTCAAGTTGCAGTGACTTATTTGCAGCATTCAACTTCACGTTATGTGTTATTGTTGTATTTTTTTTGTAATACAAAATAAAAAGTAAAACAGTTCAATGTAGAAAATATAATGTCCACGTTAACAGACCTATGAAGTTGGATGGAGGATCTATGTATGAGTTTCTTATAGAAGTAGTTTCTGTCAAGGTATGATCCATTGAATGTTGTTCCCCAGGCAGTTGGGTAGAACCAACATGCTTATTACTCCCACATTAGAATAACATCATAGTTTACAATGTTGTTAAATATTATAAAGTGTATATATATTAAGAGATATATAGAAGAGAAACATGATATGATTTATGGAGTGTATAAAATAACTTGGATGTTTATGCATTCAATTCAGGTTTAGAATCAATTTAGGAGTGGTTTTCCTGACTGTATCCTCAAGCAGATGAAAAATGAAAACTTCATGTTCACTTCAGACTGCATATTGGTTGTGCCAGCAGGAACTTGGTGGAGTTCATATCAATTTAGATAAGGGGGACGACCAGAGCTGCATGAATTATAATAATAAGTAGAGGATCTGGCCACTACAAATTTAATTCAAATTGTAATACTATTTTAGTATTTGAAAATAACTTACTGTAATAGTTCCAAGATAGAATAAAATCATACAGAATATCTATATTAGATGAAATCTTCTACCACCTAATCCCAGTAGCTCCCCCTCCCACCTCAGCCTCCCCCCTACCCAAACCCTTCCCCCACCACCCCCCTGCCCAATCGCTTCCCCCAGTAGCCCCCTCCTCCCTACCCTCATCCTCCCCTCCCCTCCCCGCAAACCTGCCCATGCCCTCCCCCCTGCCCTCATCCTCCCCTCCCCTCCAACCTGCCCAGCCCCCTCCCCTATTCCCTTATCCTCCCCTCCCCTCCCCTCCCCTCCACTCCCCTCCACCCCCTGCCTATCCTCTTCCACCAGAATCCCCCTCCCCCCTCCCCTCCCCTCCCCCTGTAGTATATTTCTTATATAGAAACAGTGAAAAACGAAATAGAGAAATCATCTGTTAACTGGAAAAATTGTACATTTCATACCGATATATAAAGCTTCCTACATCTTGCATGAAGCCTTCTGTAAGTGTGCATCGATGCTGAAATGGGAAACCGCTTGTGGATGAAGGTTGAAAATAATTATATGCATTTGTTTAATATAGATGATAAAAAATAAACTGTAAAAAAGTAACAGTGTATCGCCTATAAAAATAAAAAAGGATACATGTGTGTGTTATATTTGTTATAACTGGTTATCTGTAACCTATAATAACATTAGAGGTAAAAGTTGATGTAAATATGCATAATTTAATTTGAAAAGTACAGGTTAAATGGTTTTTTTGATACCTTGAAAATTGGCCACATAATGTCAGTCAATTTTTTCAGGCTTGGTGATGTCGCATCATGTTGAGACATTGTAACTCTTCGTTGGACTGCATCATGAGCGTCAAACTCATCAACAGATTTTTGTACATAAATAAATGACTTCAATAAAAATTTTGCCATAAATTTTGAAGAATGTAATAATTAGAACAGAATTAATGATGTTTAAGAAATTTCAGTGGAGAATAACAGCTTGCACTATGTTTTAATGATAATGTAAATGGAATAGGAAAAAATCATTATTGTTTACTCCAATGATGTATTAAAAATAAGACAATTAAAGAAGAAAACATGTACCTGATTATATCATATAATTTTATTTGTTTTACCAAATCCACTTCCATTGTTGCAGCTGACTCCTTAACATCCTGCACTGTGAAAATAACAGAATCAATGATGTTTTAACCATACCTTGCTATTGCAATAATTAATTGTAATCACTATTTTAGTTTTTGTTTTCCTTTAGACGGTATTGCAGTTCATTGGTATGGAATGTTTTTTCCGAAAACTCTCGTGACATTATAAGATGGGTATTAAGATCCATTTCATATATTGATTCAACAAATGTTGAAAGGTCCCATCAGTAGATAAGAAAAAACACATAATGATAATAGGTTGAATGATATTTTCATTTGGTAAAATTAAAAACCTGATTAATACTAATCTTCTTAACCAAGGTAGATTGAACACTTTGATACCCTCCAAGTTTACATCCACTCCTCCAAATTTGTTTGGGTGAGCCATATGCACTTAACAAAATTACAAGGATTAAAAAATAAAGGAATGGAATTGTTGGAAAAAAATCTTCCAGTAAAAAGATTTGTTTATGCTTTTATATACTGAAAATGATAACAATTGGAAATCCAGTTTTCTAAATAAACTAAATTGAAGATAAAACGTGAATTTTTTTGGGTGAAATTATGTTTTGCAAGTTATATTAAAAAAAATTAATCAATAAACACTGGTCGCACAATTGAAATATAGGCAGTAATTGGTAAGTTAGAGAATGAACCATGTACAATGAAAATCGCTTAAAAGAAACAGAAAACATTGAACATGATCTTTAATATAAGATGAAGGCTACATCCACATAATAAACACCCAAAACGCCCTATATAACATGTATGTGAAAGTGGGAAAACAACCATAGAGTTAGAAAAACATACCTTTATGGATGAATAGATCCCCAGAAACCCATACCTACAACCCAACTGTAAATAACACGTTTAATTCATGACACCATACACATTAAAATCTCCATTCATACATGAGCTCAAAACATTTCCATGAACACTGAGTTATATAACCAGGAAAAACACCAAAAGGAAAATGAAATCAATGCTGTATAATTTCATATTCACCTTCTGTGAAAGGCAGGATTGGTGTTATGATTCATTTCATATATTTATTAAACCAATGTTGAAATCATCAAATGATAAAAACAAAAAATGACAATAGAGAGAATAATATTTGCGTTCGGTAAAATTATAAACCTGATTCGTACAAATCTGCTTAACCAGGGTACCTTAAACACATTGTGACCCTCCAAGTTTACATCCAATTCTTCATATTTGTAAAGAAAAGTCATCTTCAATTAAGAAAAATTATATGAAACACCCAAGAAACCTACAGAACATGTATGTGAAAGTGGGAAAATAACTACAAAGTTAGCGGAACATACCTTTAGGGAAGAAAAGATTCCCAGAAGCCCATACATATAACCCAACGGAAAATGACACCATTAAGTCATGACACAAAACACATTCAAGTCTCCATTAATACAAGAGCTCAAAACATTTCCATGAACACAGAGTTATATAGCAAAGAAATACACCAAAAGGAAAACAAAATCAACAATGTGTAATTCCATACTCACCTAATGTGAAAGCATGGATTGGTGTTATGATCCATTTTATATGTTGATTAAACCAAATTTTAATTCATCAAGTGATAAAAACAGAAAATGATAACAGTTTGAACAATATATGCATTTGGAAAAATTAAAAACCAGATTTATACAAATCTGCCCAACCACGGTACCTTAAACAATATGCAATCTGAAATCTGTAAAAAAAATCATGTATAAGAAAAATCTGAAAACAATTATGGAATTCTTTTGAGAAATCATCAATATGAAAACATTTATATATAAGTAATTTGAAAATAGTTGTGTATAAGTAATCTAAAAATAATTTCAAATGATAGAAAAGTAATAAGACTAAATGAATTTTATGTTTTAATTATTGAAAAAATGGAAATGAGTATAACAAATGCACATTGAAAAATCCAGATATAGCTGGAAAATCAATATATTAGATAGAACTAAATAATTATCCAAAAAACTATGAGGACCGACCTACTATGAAGAACTGTATTGTACAACAATCTGGAAAAATCATATGAACTAAGTGAAATGGTGAACTATAAAGTAGAAAAAAATAATACGGAGAAGATACAGAGCTGAAATGACCATATGCATGATGCAGGAGCTGATAGAATATGGGATTAGGAAAAAAACTACCGTTCTTAAAATTCTGTAATGAAAATAGAAGAGTTATTTTCAAAGAAAATAGAACATTTAGGTGATGGTGAATGGATTCGTGAAGCGGGTGCGAGGCATGATTTACCGTGGTAGAGTTCGGAGGAGACTGATAATGCTTGGAATCCTCGTAGACAGTGACAGATTTCGAGACCAGGAGGGGAGGCGGTTGGAGGGATTGAGCCTGATGGGAGGAGTAGACTCTTGGATGAAGGAGGTAGAGCTCGTAAGAGTCTAATAAGACCGAGAAACCCTGGAGATGGGATGCAAACCATCTATTTATGTAATTGTAAGAGGATATGTCTGGATTCTTAAGGATGAGCAGCAGAAGAAGAGTAGTAAAATGGCGACGAGGATGAGGGCAGTATTCTACGGGATGAGCCGGACAAGGGAAGGTGATACCAAAGTGGGAACCCTAGGAGTTACCTTAGGAATTTCCATGGAATAGCGTGAGGGGATTCATGTATGGAGGGATGAGACTCTCGCAGAATAATACTACGGGGCTCATTGTCGAATCGCAGGAGGAAGACGCTGGAAGACGAAAACCCTAGGTGGGGAGATGTGCCATGATATGGCGTAGGTACCCGACGATTTTCGGTGGGTATATCGGGTATTAGATTAGAAGATGGAGGGGTAATTGGTAAATGGGTAGCTGAATTAGGTGACGTGGATGAATGTGGTGGTGACACATAAGCAAGGTAACACCCAGGTTTAGTAAATATAGTGGATAAATATAGTGGATTTCAAAATCGGTTCGCTTGCCTCACCTCCCAACCCGCGACAATGATGGCCAGAAGTTACTGCTCTCCCCGGTTATTATTCGCCATCCATTCATATCCACATTCCGGCGGTGCCAGGATTGAGAGGTGGGTAAAAACACAATGTGGTTGTTTCGTCCCAAGGGGCCTTCTGGGTTCTCGTCGAACTCGACTGCGGAGGATGTGACTCATGGAATCGACGGAACTGGTCTCACAGCCGTTGTTACAGGTCATTCCTCACATGGGTTACTCGATTTTTCTTTATGATGAGCAGCCAGGGTTTTGGTTTTTGGTGAATCCTGTTGATTTTTTGTCCACGGTTCGTTCATTTGATCGAACAGGATCTTGAAAAGCTGGGTAATGGACATGTTTGCGTTCTGTACTGGTTGTCAGTTCATTGTTTCTGTATATTTCCTGTTCTTTTTTCTTTTTAGAATTGGAACTTGAATTCAACGATCTTTTTTCGCAAATGATGCTGGTATTTATATCACATCATGTAAATTTGGGTTTAACTTAAAGATATCCTTTAAATATTATGGGGAAATGTTATAGTAGTGGTTAGTACTGTTTAATCTAAACAATTCTGGTCTTATATGGGTTTCATTTTGTGGTTCTATCATTTTCTAACTGCTTGTATAAGTGTTTAGTCTGTATTTTTTAAAGGCCTTTGGCATTGCTAAGTGCAGTTTCATCTCCTTTCTCGTCCACAGTTTTATAAAGGTGGACACTTATCTGTTTCTTTTTTATGTCTTCTTACTTCACTTGCATCAAACAATTTTCACACCGGAATTGTGTTAATCTGTTTGGTTTATATGTGAAACAAGGTCCGACCAATTTCATTTTTGACCATTAGCGGTTTTAAACCATTTAAATGTCTGGATGATGGTTTCTTTTAACATTTTCTCCCATTTAGAGGTCGCAGTACTTGATTGGTATATTGTTTCATCAGAGTGCTGAACTTCATTTCCTCAAAAACACTCTTTAAGGTGTTGCTTCTTACCAACATATTATGGTTACTGTGATTTCAGGGGCATCGAGTGGTATTGGCACTGAAACAGCCCGTGTTCTTGCACTTCGTGGTGTTCATGTTGTCATGGCAATCAGGAATTTGGCTGTTGGCAGCGAGGTCAAAAGCAAAATTGTGAAGGAAATCCCTGCTGCTAAACTTGATGTAATGGAATTGGATCTCAGCTCACTGGCATCTGTAAAGAAATTCGCTTCTCATTTCAATACCTCTGGCCGCCCACTGGACATCTTAATGTAAGAAAGCAATAGCAATAAACAGTCTAAGGCTGCGATTGACATCACTTATTGAGAAGTGTTTACGACACTTATCACTCATGATAAGTAGTTTGAAAAAACAAGCAGTATTTGTTCTATTTTTGTAAAAATACTTTATGCTTAAATCCGTGATGAAAACTCCTTAAATAAGTGACTGAAAAGTATTTTTTCAATAACTTGAAATGCTTATAGGGAAGTAAAGTGTTGTAAGCACTTTTCAGTTAGTGTTGTCAAACCTAGTTTAAACTTTGTTCATTATCAAATACACCCTCAGTGTGCGTGTATGTATATTTGTTTTGGTTGTGCATGGTTTTTGGAGAAGAATAAGTTATTTGTTTATTTTTGCCTTCTTGGAAATATACCCACAGTGTGCATGTATGTATATTTGTTTTGGCTGCATGGTTTTTGGAGAAGAATGAGTTATTTATTTATTTTTTCCTTATTGGAAGTAACAATGCAGGTGTTATGGCAACTTCATTTACACTTTCTCAAGACAAGATTGAATTGCAGTTTGCGACAAACCATTTAGGTGCGATGCGTTTATTTCAAACAATGTTTTTGATGCCACACTAGAAGGACATTGTAAGAAAAATGAAAAAATTGTTGAAATTTTCAAGCTTTTGTATTCTAATGAAATGATTTGAATTATGGAGTTGTCATTTCAAAATCATACTGTAATTTGAGTTGTAAAACAAGTAAATCAATCATTGCAAACTCTGTCTCTAAGTTGAGGCGACCCAACATATCTTTATTTTACATCATTTTCATAAGATAAACATTACATCTCACAAACAATTCTGTCAATCCGAAGAACGGAAGGTTTAGTGTCTTTGAGGATCAACTACATAAGCAACTTATTTTACAATACTTGTGAATATTTCTCCATAATCGCACCATACTAGACTTCCTTTTCGACATCTCATATTTTATACTCATCTTCATAACTTGGGGAATGAGAAAATATAAGTGTGAATTCAAATGCTTAGTAAGGGAAAAATTCATTAACATGTCATCAAATATTAGATCATAAGCATGTGAGCCAACATGAGCATGAGAGAAATATCTTATTAAAAAGAGCATGGATCAATAAGAGTTATCCGTAAGGCATAATAGAAGGACATGTAATCTCAAATGATCAAACATATACCATGGTCTATGACTGTGAAATCACGAGACAATTATCTTGATTCATGGTTCATAACATAGGCATATAATATATAAACGAGGCTCAAACATAAGCATAAGAAATCATAACATTGGGAGCATAGCTAGCCTTATTGTGTCCACGCTCAGTCTTGTGAACATAACTAACCACATCGTGTCCACTCTCAGTCTTGTGAACACAACTAACCACATCACATCCACACTCAATCGTGTGAACATAGCTAACCGCATTGTGTTCACGCTCAACATCATTATCTCATGAAATATAAAACCTTAACCGTTGCATTGGAGAGCGATATAGGACCCCACTCATCTCATCTATACATATGCAAGTTTCGTAACAAAACTAAATGGTATCACATAAAATCACTTCAAGAATTAGATCGGTCAATACAAAAAATTCGATCACCCAAAAGAAGTATTTTATAAAGGCATTTATAGGGTGATTCATAAAACGTGACTCAATTGGAGATGGATCCTTTGGAAATAATGAGGAAAATTGAAGTGAAACTAAAAATGAAGTCATTAAAAAACATTTCTTAACATTGTCGTAAAGAGATGAAGTCACGAGTCACTTTTGAAAAGATGATTTTTGAGAAGTTGTCGTGAAGACTTTTTCAAACAGTATTTAACAAAAAATCTCAATAAATCATCCTTGAAAAAGATATAAAGGTTTTCCAAAGGAAATGTAGTGTGGAAGATTAAATATACGACCGTGAAAGAAAAAAAATCTTTTCAATATTAAAAATACCTTTATCGAAACCCACATCGTAAAAAGAGTGATAAATCTTCCATTTGAAAAGCGGTAAAGAGAAATTTAAAGATCACCATAAATAATATTTATTTGGATTTCAAAATAAAAAAAATAACATTGATGGGAAGAGTGAATATGATCATGGAAGAGAGATTATTTGGAGAGGATGAAAATTGTTCTTAACATCATCAAATTTTATGAAGAAAGAAATCAATCAAAGAAGATGTATTTTATGCGAAAATGTAATTTCCCAAAAAAAGATGAAAAACAATATAATATCATCTTAGGATAGAATAAAACAATTTTGTAAAACCATAGTCAAAGAGATAATTATGATTCAAGAAAAGAAGTTGAGTCAAGAAAACCCCTTACCTACTCAACTTCCACAAAAGCTCTTTAAACTCCTATATGATAAACATAATTATCTTAATAACCTATTTCGGAACCTTATTCATATCTATTACCTTATATATTCTTCAATCATTTATTTGCTATTGGATTTTATCGATTTTGATTGTTTCGCGCATGCTTTAAAATGTCGACGTCGATCCTCATTCTTTGATATCAAGTTCATTATTCTTAGATTATCCAAGGTACTGGAATAGATGCTTTATAATGATTTATAAAGTTCTAATTTCATTCCATGACAGTTTTAGTCACGATCCGTGAAGATAGAATTGGTGATGAGTTTGTTTTGATAATTTTTGACGAATAAGAGTTAGATATATTAATATAACCTTTCCAAAACCCTAATCATGTCATAAACATTGTTTTAATTCATTAATTGCATTCCTAGGATCATCTAAGTATGGTGATGATGAAAAATGAAATACGCCGTTCCATGGAGGCGGTAGTCTGCATGTACACACCGATGATGTTTTCATTTTCCGTAGAACGAAAAAAAGGTAGAAATTGATTTATCTTTTTAGAATCTTAATCATGTTATAAATATCATATTCATTCATTAAATACCCCATTTGAACCAATAATGTAAGGCGGTGATGAAAAATAAAACACGTCGTTTATAGAGGTGGTATTGTATGTACACATGAGCGACATTTTCATTTTTTTCCAAGGAGAACGGAGAAAAATAGATAATGATTGTTTAATCAATATAAAAACATCTCAATATACTAATGATACAAATATTATTTTAGGATGATATAATAGACTTTGAGGTAGAAGAGGAAGACTTACACGCCTACTGAGTTGTAATAGAATTTAAAATGAGTAATTTGAGAATTTTTACCTTATTCCTTGGAATAACTCATTTGCAAATTGGAATAAGCCTTTGAGGGGTTGTCTTTTGAGGAGATCAAAACCTTTATGATGTGGCTAGGAGTGTTGGGGAGGGATTTAGGCAGAGTTTGACCGAACTAAGGTGCTTGTGGTGCGAGGAGAAGTGAGGTGGTGAAAAACACTTTTTATAAATGAGAGAAGTGACATTTTTTGTAATAAGAGGTGTACTATTCAAGGCAAGTGACTCAAAAAATGGACAATAATAGAGAGGGGATGAGGTAAGAGCGAGAAAGGCCTCAACCATATATTTGAAGACATGTTTTAACATGTTTTAAGTCCTTTACCCCATAGATTTCACCCTTTTACCATTTGGATTTTTACCGTGGTAACTAATTTTTATCTAATTAATTTATTTTTATGCCTAAAAATAAAATTGTACCTTATTACATAATTTTCACCTTTTAATTCCAAATATGAAATTCATTTGATTAGATACAATTTCTAAAAGTGGTAAAAATTAATTCCAAAATAATAAATGTATAACAAATTAAAACAATTTTAGAGAAAAATATAACTTAAGTTCTAAAATGTCAAATATAGATTTGTAAATTAAATTTAATATTTTTAAATGTATAATTTTACTTATAAAGTACATCTTTGGTCAATAAAAAGGTTTCATAAATTTTTATGTTATGCTTATATCCTAATTATGTCATAAAAATCACGATATTTGTAAAAACTGTATTTTGTATTATTTATTTAAAAATCAATCTTTTTAGAAAAATCTCAAAAATTCATCTCAAAAATAAAGTTCCTTTTCTCAAATTCAAATTCTAAAATTTAGGGATTTGACTTTTAAATGGAAACATAAAATATAATAAAAACTATTTTTAATGGAAAATAACTTTTTCAAATAATAACTGTTCTTATTCTTATTTTCTATCAATTTATAATTAAATTTATATCAACAGTATATTTTATCAATAATATACTTAGTTTTCTTGAAATAAAAATGCATAGCGCATAAATAACCAATTTTATGCATAGCGTATAAAATGATCTAATTAGTTTAACTATACTAATTGAATTTCATGAGTGCATTAATATTAAAAATGATCTTTATTTTTTCTTTCTACATATATTTCATAACACGACTACCTTTATTTATACTTGCCAAATTCAATGGTTGCTTGACAACGATTATATTTATCTTAATAAAATGTGTCCACGGTTTGTTTCGGTTCGGTGTTACCCGTGAAAAAAATTATTGAATGGAATATTTAAATGGTGAATACATAATAAAATTGTGGGATGTTACCTAAGTGGTGCGGTACTTGATGATTGTTCACTAGTGACCTCGTGATCTTAGTAACATGGGAAGAGATTTTATAAGCGGTGACATATGACGCGACATTTTTTCTTAATATGCTTTATGATTGTTTTTTTTATGAAAATTAGATAAAAACCATTCATTAAAGTTTCTATTGGTGGCTAGAAAAACTAGTGATGGGAAAATTTTGATCTCGGGTAAGTGCAAAACTAAATATGGGTGTATATGCTATTTTGAAATAGTTAAAGGATAATGTAAATGAGAAATTTGAGAGAAAGCCTAATAGAACAATATTGTATATATTTTGACTAATCCAACACAAGGACAGAGTCCAAGCTTACACTTAAGATAAAAAAAACGTCAACTTTAATATCGTGTCAAGATTTTCTTTGAGGATTGCCAAACAATTACAGTTTTTGCACTTCAGCTTTTATTTTTTTCCTATCACTATTCCTTCTAGAAGAAAATGGTGGTTATTGTCGTATTTCTGTAAAGTTGAGTCCAAACTCAGAAGTAAAAAATGGATCATTTGAATGGATTTGAAGTCAATTAGTCTATGCATTTCCGCTCTCCCTCTTTTGTTTGTAGTGCATTGAAAATTAAGAAAATTATAATAAATTTTTGTTGGCTTGATTGGGGATAGGATCGAGAGTGAATTCTTTATGTATTAAGGAGTAGGAATTACAAAGGAGGAAGGTGAGGAATACAAAGAAGACACCTCGGGAGAGACTCCCGTCCAAGCCGAAGTCGTCCAGGCCTCACAGCCGAATACTAAACAATATTTCTTTCCGCTTTTCTCATGCCCTACTTATAAACGATCCCTTGTGGTTCCAACGAAACAAATATACCAAGGGTTACAAGAGTAGAGAAGACAAAGAAACAGGAAGGAGTAACACTTCAGGAGAAACTCTTGCCCAAGCTCAACGCCGATTGTTGAATTCTCTCCCCCCTTTCTCCACATCACTCTCCCTCCATTTTATAATCAACAGTCCACCAGGGGATCCCCTAACTGATTCCTCTGTGGGGACCAGTTTGTTATTCCCTGAAATCCTCTACTCAATCTGTTATTCAGTTGTGCTGGGGGACTACTCTAACCGATTGGTTAGGCGATTGTGCTGCTGGAGGGTCTGCTGCCAGCTGTGATGCTGGAGGGTCCACTTCCAGCTGTGTTGGAGGGTCCACCTTGGCTGTTGCCCTCTTCCCACGCCTGGAATAGACCTTCCATGGCCCTGGAGCATCCCTTGCACTATTTCTCGCCCCACCTGAGAGAACACTCTTGTCCTCAAGATTGAAAGATGAAAACTGGTTTTGGAGAACAAATTCATTCTCTCATGTGGCGTCTTCAATAGGTCGGCCTTTCCACTGAATAAGCCATTGAGGAACTGGGCCAATGGCATCCGAAGTGATGCGGCGGCAGAGGGTTTTCGCAGGTTCATGCGCTGTAGTAGCGTTGTCCGTAAGACCAGTGGGAAGGGTGGGGTGGGGCGGTTGAGAACCAATGAACTTTTTTAGTTGCGAAATATGGAAAACTGGGTGAATACGGGTGCCTGGAGGGAGGGTGAGTTTATAGGCTACTGGGCTAACCTGTCGGAGAATGGGAAAAAGGCCAAAAAAAACGGGGGGAAAGTTTTTGGTGAATGCGACGTGCAAGGGACTGTTGACGGTGTGGGTGAAGCTTTACATATACCACATCGCCGACGACAAAGGAGATGTCGCGACAGGAATGGTCTGCCTGAAGTTTCATAAAAGTTTGGGCTCGGAGCAAATGACGTTTCGGCTGAGCAAGTGCCTGATCCCGATCTTGTAAAGTTGTGGTGACCGTCTCGACGTGAATTTCACTGGGTAGGAAGGAAAGAACTGTTGGAGGTGGACGACCATAAACGACCTCAAAAGGGGTAGTGTGGTTGGAAGAATGTCATGTGGAGTTGTAATGAAGCTCAACCCAGGGCAACCAAAAAGACAAATGTGTAGGCTGGTCACCAGCGAAATAATAGAGGTAGGTTTCCAAACGGTTGACAACTTCTGTTTGACCGTCTGTTTGGGGGTGATACGCAGTACCGAATTTGAGTGTGGTGCCTTGTAAGCGGAATAGTTCTGTCTAGAAGTGACTAAGGAACAAGGGATCACAGTCACTAATGACGGACTTAGGGATCCCATGAAGTCTGACCACTTTCTGAGCAAAAATTTCAACAACTCCGCGGACAGTAAATGAATGTTTTAATGCAATAAATTGAGCATATTTAGATAACCTGTCGACCACTACAAAGATGACGTCAAAACCCTTCGATCGAGGCCGGTGATGAAATCCATGGAGAGATCGTCCCAAATTTTTTCCGAAATAGGTAAGGGTGGGAGGAGCCCAGCTGGGGACAACGTGGAGTATTTAAAGTGGTGACAAGTGTGGCATTGGCATACAAAGTGTAAAATCTGCTTGCGCATGCTCACCCAAAACAAATTGGCAGCCAATTTGCGCTAGGTTCGATAAAAGCCGGAGTGGCCACCCTTTGGAGTCGAATGGAATTCCTCCAAAAGCCGTGGGATCCATCCAAAAGATGTCAGAATGGTGAGCTGACCTTTATAAAACAGGGTGCCATGAGAAAGGGTGAAACCATGAGGAGGGTTGGACGCCGTCTGGAGGCGGTGCAAAATATTACCCAAGTAGGGGTCACTGCGGACGATTGGTGTCAGGTCCTGGCCCTCCTGCCACAAGGGAAGAGACTCAAAAAGATGGCAGTCCAAGGGATCAACCCGATGAGAAAGGGCATCTGTTGTCGAGTTGGTGTGGCCCGCCTTGTATTTAATTTGAAAACAGTATCCTAAAAGTTTAGCCAACCAATATTGCTGATCCGCTGTGGCAATGTGTTGCTCTGATAAAAATTTGAGGCTGTGTTGGTCGGAGTACATAGTAAAAGATTGCCCCAATAGGTATGTGCGCCGGTGTTGAATGGCAAGAACAACAACCATAATTTCTTTCTCATAGGCTGACTTAGAAAGGGTGGAATCGGCCAACCCCTTTCTAAAAAAAGCAATGGGGTGACTATGTTGCATTAGGAATTTATCGGGCACCATTGCTTTGTTCAAGGCTTGATAATCTACACACATATGCCAAGTGACATCTTTCTTTTTCACTAGTAGAACTGGGCTTGAATACGTGATGTTAATATACCCCTGTTGGAGGAGGTGTTGGACTTGTTTTTCAATCTCAATTTTTTGAGAGCGAGGGTACCGATATGGGCGGGCTGACACACGGGGCCTTGATCAGGAAATAAAGGGATATTGTGATCAGTAGACCGTCGGGGAGGCAGACCACGAGGCTCGTTGAAGATTATATTGAGTCGGGTGAGGAGTGTTTGAAGTTGTTGGGTCTGCTCGGAAGTAAAAAAAGGATTGGCTGAGCTCGGCTGAAAGAGAGCATTGGCTGCCGACCGAGTGTGCGGTAAGTTGGTGCAAGGAGGAAAGGCCTTTGAAGGCTGCACTCTAGAGGATATAAGTCTGGCTGCCCTGGGTAAACTGCATAGTCATTGTTTTTCAGTTGATGTTGACGTCGCCGAGAGTTCGTAGCAAAGCAATGCCGAGGATTAAATTCAGACCACCAATGTCAAGAACATGAGCATCTATATGGCAAGAGTAGAGACCAATAATGAAAGGCAACTGTGGGAAGAATCCTTGAATCCATAATTTGTGACCATCACCTAGTTTAACCGGGTGATTAAAAGTGGTGAGGGCCACGGGTCCCAACAAGGATTTAAGAGTTCGAGATATAAAGTTATGGGTGACCCCCCTGTCCAAGAGGATCAGAATTGGAATGCCAGCGAGATTGCCAACGACCTTAATTGATGTTAACTGGTCGCCACTTTGGGTGTGGAAAAAGGTGCTTGCTCCAAAGCGGTCTAATACTTGACACTCGACTTCAACGACCTTGTCACTGCCCTGAAGCTCTAAGTCACCCACTGCTTCCCTATTATCACTGTTAGGAGAGGAATCATCCTCCCCTAAAAGGACCACCCGTACCTTAGCATCAATACATTTATGCACGGGATTAAAGGGGAGGCCGCAATGAAAACACAACCCCTTCTTGCGACGGTCCTCCCATTCCTGATTAGTGAGGTGGCGAACCCCCCGACCAGCAGAGGGGGCGGGCTGGGCGCCCTCTGGGGTGAAGCCTGGGCATCAGTCCGAGCGTGAAGAATAACCTCGCTGAGGTTGAAGTGGGGGACAAAAAGTAGGCTTCCAATTACTGGTGCGGCAGGGCACAACTGGACGCGAACTGCCAATGCGATATTGAGGGCCAACACCATTGGAAATTGCCAGCTCCACTTGGCGTGCCGGGCGCATGGCTTGGAGCGAGTATCGGGATTATGAATGCGAACCCAACTGCGTATATCCTCACGCAGACCATGAAGAAAATATTCGACATATTGTTGTTACGGCTGACGCGGTAGTAGGGAGGTCAGGTATTCAAAGTGTTCAACGTAGTCTTGGATGAACCTGACTTGTTGGAGAGCAGTGAGTTCTTTATAGGGGTTTTGAATTTCGAGATCACTAAATCATTGCATGAGTTCTTCTTTAAACGTAGTCTGTTGGAGTCTGCATCCCACATCGGACTTGAGGTCCGGTGTGGTCTTTAATATTCATTATAAATTAACCTCAAGGGCTCCTTTAGAGAGAACACCTTGGGGGTTCGGTTTCTCTCATTTTATCCTTCTACATGGTATCAGAGGGAAGCTAATCCCGACCCCCCCTCCCATCTTTTTTTTATTCTGCTCTATGGTTTATCTTTTTTTTCCCCATGGGGGGCGGCGGCCTCCATGGCCTACGAGCCATAAGAATTCTCCGCCGCCCCCCTGCCGACGATCCCTTCCCGGCGGATTTCCCATCCCGGCGGCTCTGTCCGTCGGATCCCTGCGCGACTCCCTCCTGCGGCTTCCCGCCTCTGTGACGGCTTCCTCCCCTGGCGGCCCGCCTCCCTGCACGCTCTTCCAGCGCGACGGCTCCCTGTGCGCGCCGGATCGCTGCTGCCCTCCGGCTCCCCTTGCAGGCGGCCCTCTCTTCGCAGCGGCGCCCTTCCCGGCGGCGACTCTCGCGGCACACTCCATTCCTGGCGACGCTCTCCCGCGGCGTTTTTCCCCAATGGCGCTCCTCCCGCAGCGTCCCTCTTCCGCGGCGTTCCTCCACTCCCGACCCAGGCGCGGCCCTTCCGGCGATGACTTCCAGTTTCCGGAGTCTCCTCACCGCTGCGCGCGCAGGCCCCCTCATCCATGCGCGGCTCCCTGTGCGCGCAGCACGGCCCGACGCCTCTCTTCCAGCCGGCGCCTCTCTTCCAGCCGGCGTCTCCGGCTCCCAGTCCCTGCCCAGCGCCGACGGCCTTCCTTCGCCCAGCAGCCTCCCTTCACCAGCGGCCTCCCTTCCCCGGCGGTCTGCTGCTGTCCGGCGGCTCCTTCCGCCCTCCCGCGCGACTCTCTTCCGACGGATCTCCCCCTGTCGGCATCTCCCTGCGCCTCTCCTGCGGTTTCTGGTTCTGTCCGGCCCGCCTCTCCCTGCCCTAGCAGATCGACCCACCTCCGTCAAAGCGGCACTCCGACGTCTGCCCCTCTCCGTCCGGCTGCTCCCTTCCCGGCGGATCCGTCGCGCCGGCGCTCGCCCGTCCGGTTACTTCCCTTCCAGAATCGGCTCCCTCCAGGCGAACCGGTCCTAGCTGCTCCCTCCATGCCGGCACCGCCATTGTGGATTTTCCGGCGCTTCGACGACCGGCACCGCCATTGCGGATTTCCCGGCGCTTCGACAACCGGCACCGCCATTGCGGATTCCTAAGCACTTTGACAACCGGACCTCCCGAGCAGATTTCTCGGCGCTTCGACGATCGACCCGACATTACGGATTTCCCGGCGCTCTGACGACCGGCCCGTAGTGCGGATTTTCCTGACGCTCTGATGACCGACCCACCAGTGTGGATTTCCTAGCGCTCTGCTATCCGGCCCCGCACTTTTCCGGCGATGACCCATCCTTTATTTTTCAGCGGCATCACATTACCATCTTGAGGGGAGCAGCATCAACAACGATTTTATTATTTCCATTTCTTCTGTTTTTGTCTTGTATTTGTCATCAAGCTGGGCATGTCCAGCTTGAGGGGGAGTGTTAGCGTCTGTTTTGTTGCTTTCTTTTCATTATGTGTCCAAGCTAGGTACACCTAGCTTGAGGGGGAGTGTTGGAGTCTGCATCCCACATCGGACTTGAGGTCCGGTGTGGTCTTTAATATTCATTATAAATTAACCCCAAGGGCTCCTTTAGAGAGAACACCTTGGGGGTTCGGTTTCTCTCATTTTATCCTTCTACATAGTCCAACTGACGTGAGGAAGAGCCTCCCTCAAGATTGTGAACCAGTGAATTGCAGAGCCTTCCATGCACAGTTGAGCCAGAGGGACTATTGAATCCGCCAGAGTGTTGTTGATGCGGAAGTAGAGTTCCGCATGTGTAAGTCAGCCACGTGGGTCAGTTCCATCAAAGAGAGGTAGATCGACCTGCCGTGTAGTAGGCAAGGGGTGAGGAAAAATGGATGGAGGTCTGGGGAAAATACCTGGGTCATCCCCAGGATATTTCCTTGTTGCCAGTGGTTGCTGAAATCATTTTTGGACAGGCGTTTGAACCTGACGGAAGGCTAGGATCCACCTGCAGAATCTTCTCCAGGTGACGGACGAGATGAGATAGGGATGCCCGGAAAGCAACATGCTTCTGACGATCTTTGTTGGAGGCAGTAGTCAGGTCTGCGATGGATGTTTCCAAAGTAGTTAGGCGTTGTTCCACAGAATCCATGTGCGTATGCCTGTGGGTCTCCATGATGGGTGTTGATGATCCGATAGGTCGGACAAAAAATGATAAGAATTAAGAACAGGAGGCAACACTTTCTGGAATTAAGCATCACAAGGGTTACAATAGTAGAGAAGAAAAAGAAACAAGAAGGAGTAATTTCAGGAGAAACTCCTGACCCCGAGGTTCCGGGTTCGAGTCCTCGCAAGGCAACGCGCACTATATGCCAACGATCCTCTCGTGGGCCCCTCTACCCCGTTGGGAACTGACCTAAGCCCAAGGGTTGGCCACCTTGGGCCTCGTTGGGGACGTGTGACGTGCAGGTGGGGAGGCCGCCCCAATACCTCGTTACCCAACAACACGTTTTATAATAAATGAGGCTTCGGCCCCAACCTTTATAACCAACAGTCCACCAGGGGATCCCCTAACCGATTCTTCTGTGGGGACCAATTTGTTATTCTCTGGAATCCTCCATCCAATCTGTTATTCAGTTGTACCGGGGGACCACTCCAACCGATTGGTTAGATGGTTGTGCTGTTGGAGGGTTCGCTGCCAGCTGTGCTGGAGGGTCCACCTCGACTTTTGCCCTCTTCCCACACCTGGAATAGACTTTCCATTCTGGAGTATCCCTTGTGCTATCAGCCCCACACTGTTGTCTCTTCGCCAATGTCGTCATCTCCGTCTCCCAGCAACAATATCCGCAAGTGTGGATCGAAATGCTTGTGCAAGGGCTTAAATTGTAGTCCGCACCAGTGACATAAGCCCTTACGTCGTCGGTCCTCCCATTCTTGGGTCGTTAGGTGGCAAATGCCACGCCCATCAAGGGTGGTGTGAGTTGGAGCCTTGCGGCGAGCTCCTATCCCGACAGCCGCTCTGTGTTTGCTTGGTTAGAGAAATGTCTTGTCCGGTTGGTGTGGCCCCGAGCGGTTTGGCGGTTGCCATGGTCGAGACTCGCGGACCTTGTTGAATTTTCGCGACCCTCCTTCGTGGTATTGAGAGCTCTCGCCTCCTATGATAGCAAGCTCCACATGTCGAGCTAATCACATGGCTTGGAGCAGGGTCCTTGGGTCGTGAATGGGAACCCAACTTCGAATGTCGTCACAAAGGCCATGCAAGAAATAACCGACGTATTCGAGTTTAGGTTGGTGGGGTAGCAAAGACGCCAAGATACTCAAACTACTCAATATATTCCAGGATCGATCCCTGCTGCTGGAGTGCTACAAACTCTTTGTATGAATTCTGAATTTCCAAGCCGTTAAAACAGTCAATTAGCTCTTCTTTGAACTATGTCCACATTAGAGTTGGGTGCACCTCAGTTAGAATAGTAAACCAATGAATCGCGATGCCTCCATACTTATTTGAGCCAGAGCCAGTTTTGCAACATCGGTGGTTTGCTGAATCCAAAAATACATCTCCGTCTGTGCGATCCAGCCCCGTGGGGCGCTGCCATCAAACATGGGAAATTCCACGTGTTGAGATGCAAGATTTGTGTCAACCCCCATGTATAGAGGATGTGTGGCTCACGCAGCAGCCCCCTCTGGGTGCTCTATGTTGCTGGAAGTCGTCGACTGTGGCCGCTTAGGAAGAGGAGGTTTTCGTGGTTGGGGATGGGCGCGCCTCGCCAAGCTGGCGCATTAAAGCAAAGATTGAGCGATGGAGTTCTGCTTGGTCCCGAGCTAGCTCCTTGCAGAGCTCTGCCTAGTCAAATGCTAGCGCCTTGCGGTAGTCCGCCTGGTCTTTATGCTCCCACTCCCATGCTTGCTGCATTGATTTGGGGATGTCTAGGAAGACCGTTATAGTTGAGAGAGTAGACTCCAGCCACCCCAAACGTTGTTCCGCACCGTCGAGGCGATTTTGATGGTGTGTCTCCATTCTTGCGGTGGTCTGTCACTCCAGGATGCAGGCGCTGCGACAGATGTGTATGGTGGGGAGCGCCTTCGTCAAAGCAAGTTGGCTGTGCGTACCTTTGCCGAAGAAAGTTAGTGCGAGGGGTGTTAGAGGTAGAGCGGCGGGGTGGGGTGAAGTTTCTTGGTAGTGTGCCTCCTCCGAATGGAAATTGATGGTTTACACGCCTCCTGGGAATGGAAAATCGTGCAAATGTCAGGTGGAGAAGAAAAGTTGTTGTGCGCGCCTCGTTCAAACGAAATCGTCTAAGGTTCCCTTGCGTCTGCGGGCGTCTCGTATGAGGATTGAAGGTGACGTTGCTTTGCCTCTGAGTGAAAGCACAACCTCTGCACGCGTGCCGGCCGTAGGTGTCATCTCCGAGCGAAGGCGCGACAGAAGATGAAGAAAGGTAGGTCCCCTCCTTCGAGTCGGCAGGTGGAGAAGGAAAGCTGCCGGTGGGGCTTGCCGTCGCCGATGAGTATCCTAACAGCTTATGAGAGTGTTCACCGGTGCCGAATGGAAGTCGACGGTGCGCGCCGGCAGGTCGGACCAAGTGATGGGGGATAGAATCGAGCGTGGATTCTTTATGTATTAAGGAGCAGGAATTATAAACAGAGGAAGGCGAGGAGAAAAAAAGAGAGAAGACACCCCGAGAGAGACTCCCGCCCCAGCTGAAGCCGTCCAAGCCTCACGGTTGAATACTAAACAATATTCCTTCCTGCTTCTCTCTTACCCCTCCTGCCCGCCCTACTTAGAACCGTTCCCTGTGGTCCTAGCGAAACAAATATTCCAACAGTATTCTCTCCCCTCTCACAACTACCCCCCCCCCCCCCCACACACACACAATGATCAAAATATCCTTGACTTGGGGTTTCTACCCCACACCCACACACCCACAATGATCAAAATATCCTTGACTTGGGTTTCTATCGTGACCTTACCTTATTACTGTTTTTATTATGGTTGCAAGATGGATGCCAAAAGGAAAATGTTTCTTTTTCTTTGAACTTGTTAAATTTACAATTGCATTATATGTGTACAAACAGATGATATGGATTTGCAGTCGAGATATTTTTTCACTAGGAATATCAAGTACCAATTAATAACTGATCTTATTATTTAGCAAATCAATTCAAGGTGTTTAGAATTAAAAAACAATTTGATGTGGCCAACTGAAATAGTTCTAATATGTGCACTAATAAAAAACAATTTGATGTGGCCAACTGAAATTGTTCTAATATGCGCACTAAGAAATGAAATACTTTGGATATTGATAATAAAGCTGTTGGGGTTGGGGTTTCATTGAAGATTAATTTATCCTAATCAAATTGAATTGTAAGAATTTATTGGCTTCCCTTTCAATGGTTGGATACCATAAATCGATATTGCCTAGGATAATTCTAATCTATTATCATAATTTTTGGTAATAGCATAAATCTGTTGAGTTCAATGAAAACGTCAATTACATTTATGTAGTTTCTTGACATGCATAAACATAATGTGTCACGAAGGTTGTTCCTATTTTCAAGATTATGATCCTGAGTTTGTTATTTCCATCATCAGATATTGTAATTTTACCTTTTGAAACAGTTGTAAAATCTCAAACGATGTAATTATTGTTCAAATATTAGCATGTAATTTATTCCAAGAATTAATAAAATCCATAAACTAATTCGATAATGATAAATATCTTAATCACATTCCAAATCTCCAAATCTGCAAATAAGTGTTCAGTTATGCGTAATCAACATCAGCAACACAATAATCTCGAGCCAATACATAAGATTGAAGGAGAGAGAGAAGAAGAATACTCGTCAAAATTTCAATCTTCAATCTTCCCTTTGATTCCATGTTGGTACTCCATTTCCTAACTCAGAATCTCCTTTGAACAGATACGGTCTTCCTCAAGTTTTTTTCCTTTCGATTGGGATAGACAATTAGGGTTCATGACCGCACCTTGACTTGGGATTAAGTACTAAGGTTCTACACATTTATTCGGCATCACACAACCTTTGTTCTCATCTTTCCAACTTCTTTAACCTTTCAATAATTACCTACCAGGTATAATAAATTGTTATGTAAATTAAAAAATGAGTGCATAATGGAAATAGCTGTTTGGATGGCAATATTTCAGGTCACTTTCTTTTGACAAATTTACTACTGGACACAATGAAAAGATCAGCACAAAGGAGTAGTAGACAGGGGAGGATTGTGAACGTTTCATCAGAGGCTCATCGGATTCCTTATCGTGAAGGAATTCGCTTCGATAAGATCAATGATCCGCAAGGGTAAACACTTGGCCACAGCTGTGGCTGGGGCCATTCTACCTTCTAAAATGCAATTTTTGCCAGTTGACCATCTATCAATTACAGTATCCCCTTTATAGTCTTTGGATCTATTTGATATGTAATAAGCGACCATGGTTGATATTGCTTGTTGCTGGACTTGCCTTTTTAACAGGTATGGTCGGATGGCTGCGTACGGCCAATCAAAACTTAGCAACATTTTACATGCTAATGAACTTGCAAGACGTTTTAAGGTGAATTATGCCTTTTCTTGTTTGGGAGTAAATTAGTCATTTTGTTTATTGTAAGATAATATCAAAACATATTTGCATGATGTGCTGTGATTTTTATCCCCTTTTTTTCTTTGGATTTAGTGTCTATGAGGCCGCTCCAACCTCAGCTTTTGAGTAGACTTGTGATGGGCTGGGCTTGTAAAATTTTACCCATTTTGTTTATATGCTGGCCCGTAAGAGCCAAAAATCCTTGCAGGCCAGCCCACCAGTGACGGAACAACCTGTGGGCCACTAATTGGTGAACCCCGATTCAAATTTATGCTTTTTCATCAAGTAAATGAACAAATTTTAAATTAAATTATATAATACCCAATTTGAATGTCATTCCTTTTAACTCTTGGCTTAGCAAAACGGGTTTGTCTATGGGCATGGCAAAAATGGGTAGATCATAATCGGACCATGGTCTGTGTGGATCCGGACCGTCCATTTTGCATGCCCTCTTTTGAGATTCATGCTTAATTTGTTCTGTGCAACTACTTTCTTTGAGGCTGCATGTTCTCTGAATTCCTAGCGGTTGCTCACTGAAACATGGCACTGTCCTTGCATGATTTGATTGGTAAAGAATATTCCTGAACTCCCATGACAGGTGGTAAAATACTTTGGGCTTCTCTAGAAGGTTCCAGAGTAAGCAGGACTTCCCTTGAGAGTTCCGAAATTTTCTAGACTTATCAAAATGTTGCGGAACTCTATCTCCATTCTTGACGGCCTAGGAACATTCTAGATTCTCTATAGTATTATGAAATTCAATGGGTTCCAGAATGATTTTGTACATTCTTGTAGGCTAGAGTTCTTTAGAATCTCGTATTCTTGTAAAGTTCGAGAATGTTGTAGGACATGCCAGCAACCCCTCTAAAGGGGGAGACACCTCATTTGTACACAACTCATAGGTCTGCAAAAAGTAATTCATGAGCAGCGGCATTGATGGATCATGAACTGTTTGAACAGGAAGATGGGATCCGGATCACTGCGAATTCTGTTCATCCCGGAATCATAGTCACCAATCTTTTCCGCCATAACAACTTCATCGATGGTATTCCCTTGACCATTTCATGTGGAGTCTTGTGCTACAAGTTGTTATTCTTCCTCTTGCTTTTCTTCTATTGCAGGCATGGTAAACACATTTGGCAGGTTCTTGCTTAAAAATGTTCAGCAGGTAAGTTTCTTCTGCTTATATACAGGTCAGTAAGTCTTGTTTGGCTGATAAATAGTGAAGTAAATGAAGAGAGGAAAAGTTATGATAGAGATATGAATTTTATATGTATGGGAGGGAACCGGTTTCTTCATTTGAGCTGCGTTGCAGGGAGCAGCGACAACGTGCTATGCGGCGTTGCATCCCGGGGTGGAGGGAGTGAGCGGCGAGTATTTTATGGATTGCAAATCCTCCAAAGTTTCGGCATTGGCGACGGATGCTGAGTTGGCCAAAAAACTCTGGGATTGTAGCCTGCATTTAGTTTCATAGACCATCACTTATCCCAGGTTGGGTTGAGGTATTGGTTAATTGAAATTTTTGTGATCTATTCTCTCCCTTCCCATCTCAATTTATGTAACAAATGGTGAATTGAGTTTTATTCAAATCTAGGTAAAATTATATCAAAAAAATAAAAAAGTTCCAAGTGTATTTTTGCTCTAATTTAATTGTAAAAAATATAACTGAATTATCAGTCATAATTCAAAATGTAGATAAAATTTAAAGTCCAAATTTCAAAAAACAAAGCAAAGATAAAACAAATTACAATTTTATAAAATTCTTGTGTTGGTACTAGGTGCGCAAATAGAGGCGTAAAAATTCAGTATTTTAAAATTTTATCACCAGATCGACGTCGATCTCTTGTTGAAGGAATAAGTACGAAATAAAAATCAAACCATTACCTGTTCAATTTGAAAACGTATGTGCGTATTGCTTGTTATTGGTGATCGCCGCTTGAAGGAATAGAGGTCAGATCTCTCTAGATTGTCTACACGTTTCAAGAGTGTTGATATGTTGATCTTCGATCTGCGGGTGTTAGCACGGAGAATTGAAGACATTTTTGACGTCTTTGCAATCGTCGGAGCACCGTTCCTTCGATCCAGAATGAAAAACTTGGATTGAGGTGCTCAGATTCCCCTTCTCACTCTAGAATTTGGGAGAGGAGAGAGAGACTCAAATAAGAGAATGAATAGCCTCTCGAATTTTGGGTTTCTCATGTCTTATAGGTAGGTTTAAAGTCTCAGAAATTACACTTAGGCCCCCAAATAAATTAAGCTTTCTAAATAAGCTCTAAATGACATTAAATGACTTACTATGTCATATACGTCATTTATATTTTATTAAATACCCATGACATCAAATATATGTTACGTGATAAAATTCAAGCCTTTAACTCGACTCGCTTCTTCCATTGAATACTTACCAACCTTGAATAATGATATTCGTTTGAAAAATATTTGTTTTGTTTTCACTTAATTACTTGTGAATACAATGAGTAAATAAGTTCAAAACTTATTTTTTCGAACTCGAATTATAAAGCCCCGACCTTAAACGTTACACAATCTTGAGTTTAGTTAAAAATTTACTTGCTTTTACTTTGATGATCTTTTCAGGTTTAGCGTTTTAGAGAATTAAATAATCATTAATACATAACATCCTATAATCATACAAGAGGATACTACCAAAACAGTATCCATTTTTTCCATCAAAGGAAACTATTTTAAAGAATAAAACATGATTTCTTTTCTTGATAAAAATCTTCTTGACTTTTTTCTTTCTCTTACTCATCCTTATACCCTGTGAAAATATTTTAAAAAATTTGGGATGAACACAAAAAGCTCAGTAAGAGATAAAATAAGGAATGAAACCGTTAGTCCATGAATATTTAAAACTTAAGAAAACATTTTCACAATATTATATTTTCACCCATAAAAAAGCTTTTTAACATACCTCAAGAAGTCATAAGATTCATGAAAAACTTCTTAGAAATCATAAATCATAAAGGTAACTTGTAGCATTCATAACATACTTACATTGTAGCTTTCACAACTACATAGGGAGTAACCTTCATGGTTACATTTGGAATACCCATCATAATATATTCTCTAAATCTCTTAGGAGAAACCCTATCGTTTAACACTATCTAATTACCCAATGTATTGGAGAGCTATCACAGGCTCACCCGCCTCCGGTTTATCACGGAACTACTCGTATACATAGACAATGCCCAAGAACCAAAACATAAGCACAACACATAAATCATGCACAAAGGAAAAAAATAACATTTCCATATTGCAATCACAAGATGTCATTTCAAGATATTGACATAACACTAGTACAAACATGACCTTTAGCAGCCGCCAAAAGCCGTCGCTAAAGGTCTATAGCGGCTGCCTAGCGTCAGCCAAACGACGACCGCTTTTGGCCCGTCGCTGTTGTTATCAGCGACCGCCATTTCGTGGACGCTGTAGGCAAGCTGGAATGGGCTACAGCGGCCGCCAAATGGCGGCCGCTACAGACGGCGATGGAATCAACTACAGCGGCCGCCAAATGGCGGCCGCTTTAGGTTTTTAATTTTTTTTAAAAAAAATATCAATAACCCAATAAAATATACCCACATAAATCTCATCAGTCATCTTCCAAGCTCCACATCCATCATCCTGCATAACAAAATTTAATAACAAAATTAGTACCGAATAAAACCTATAAACAAATAATTGAAACAAATTAACATATTTTAATTCAAACTTACTGTAACAGATCGAAAATATTTGATTTTCAAAATATATTCATAATTTTGATTACCATTTTAAAAATTTAAAATCATTAATTCTATGGTTCTAATTAGATAGTTGCCATGTGATTTCAAGTCAATTCGATGTCGTCCACTATGAATTTGACCGTTAAACGTCCGTTTTGGCCGTTTATAACACCAGAACTGCGTTCTCGGTCACCGCGAGCACATGACACGTCCGATTGACGTGCCGTCTGCACGACCAATTCACAATTCACTCACCCGTTGTTGTCGTCTGATTTCAGGCCATTCTGACATCGTTCGGCCCGTTTGGACCATCCACACGCGTTTATGAAGCGCACCCAACACATAAAAAAACGCATATTGAGCCGTACCGCGCAAACCGCACGTCCGATTGACGTGCCGTCTTTTCGTACACGTCACGAATAATAATTATATTGTTGCCCTGTGATTTCAGGTCAATCCGATGTCGTCCGCTATGGATTTGACCGTTAAACGCCTGTTTTGGCCGTTTATGACACCAGAACTGCGTTCTTGGTCACCGCGGACACACGACACCTCCGATTGATGTGTTGTCTACGCGACCACTTCACAATTCACTCACCTGTTGTTGTCGTCTGATTTCAGGTCATTCCGACTTCGTTCGGCCCGTTTGGACCCCCCACGCGCGTTTATGAAGCGCACCCAACACTTAAAAAAACGCATATTGAGCCGTATCGCGCAAACCGCACGTCTGATTGACGTGCCGTCTACGCGACCAATTCAAAATTCACTCACCCGTTGTTGTCATCTGATTTCAGGCCATTCCGACATCGTTCGGACCGTTTGGACCCCCTACACGTGCTTATGAAGCGCGCCCAACACTTAAAAAACACATATTGAGCCGTACCGCGCAAACCGCACATCCGATTGACGTGCTGTCTCCTCGTACATGTAACGAATAATAATTAGATTGTTTCCCTGTGATTTCAGGTCAATCCGATGTCGTCCGCTATGAATTTGACCGTTAAACGCCCGTTTTGGCCGTTTATGACAGCAGAACTGCGTTCTCGGTCACTACAGGCACACGACACCTCCGATTGACGTGACGTCTGCGCGACCACTTCACAATTCACTCACCCGTTCTTGTCGTTTGATTTCAGGTCATTCCGACTTCGTTCGGCCGGTTTAGACCCCCCACGCGCGTTTATGAAGTGCGCCCAACACTTAAAAAATGCATATTGAGCCGTATCGTGCAAACCGCACGTCCGATTGACGTGCCGTCTCCTCGTACACATCACGAATAATAATTAGATTGTTCCCCTGTGATTTCAGGTTAATCCGATGTCGTCCGCTATGAATTTGATCGTTAAACGTCCGTTTTGGCCGTTTATGACACCAGAACTGCGTTCTTGGTCACCGCGGGCACAAAACACCTCCAATTGACGTGCCGTCTGCTCGAACACTTTACAATTCACTCACCAGTTGTTTTCATATGATTTCAGTCCATTCCGACTTCGTTCGGCCCGTTTGGACCCCCCACGCGCGTTTGTGAAGCGCGCCCAACACTTAAAAAACGCATATTGAGTCGTACCGCGCAAACCGCACGTCCTATTGATGTGTCGTCTCCTCGTACACGTCATGAATAATAATTAGATTATTTCCCTGTGATTTCAAGTCAATCCGATGTCGTCCGTTATGAATTTGACCGTTAAACGCCCGTTTTGGCTGTTTATGACATGAGAACTGCGTTCTCGGTCACCGCGGGCACACGACACCTCCGATTGACATTCCGTCTGCGCGACCACTTCACAATTCACTCACTCATTTTTTCGTCTGATTTCAGGCCATTCCGACTTCGTTCGGCTAGTTTGGACCCCCCCACGCGCGTTTATGAAGCGCGCCCAACACCTAAAAAAACGTATATTGAGCCGTACCGCGCAAACCGCACGTCCGATTGACGTGCTGTCTGCGCGACCAATTCACAATTCACTCACCCGTTGTTGTTGTCTGATTTCAGGTCATTCTGACATTGTTCGGCCCATTTAGACCCCCCACGCGTGTTTATGAAGCACGCCTAACACTTAAAAAATGCATATTGAGCTGTACCGCGCAAACCACACGTCCTATTGACGTGCCATCTTCTCATACACATCATGAATAATAATTATATTGTTGCCCTGTGATTTCAGGTCAATCCGATGTCGTCCGCTATGAATTTGACCGTTAAACGCCCGTTTTGGCCGTTTATGACACCAGAACTGCGTTCTCGATCAGTGCGGGCACACGACACCTCCGATTGATGTGACATTTGCGCGACCACTTCACAATTCAATCACCCATTTTTGTCTGATTTCAGGGTATTATGACTTCGTTCGGCCGGTTTGGACCCCCATGCACGTTTATGAAGCGCACCCAACACTTAAAAAACACATATTGAGCCGTACCGCGCAAACCGCACGTTTGATTGACGTGATGTCTCCTCATACACGTCACGAATAATAATTAGATTGTTGCCCTATGATTTCAGGTCAATCCGATGTCGTCCGATATGAATTTGACCGTTAAACGCCCGTTTTGGCCGTTTATGACACCAGAACTGCGTTCTCGGTCACTGCGGGCACACGACACCTCCGATTGACGTGCCGTCTGCTCGACCACTTTACAATTCACTCACCCGTTGTTGTCGTCTGATTTCAGGACATTCAGACTTCGTTCGGCCCGTTTGGACCCCCCACACGCGTTTATGAAGCTCGCCCAACACTTAAAAAAACGTATATTGAGTCGTACCGCGCAAACCGCACATCTGATTGACATTCCGTCTGCGTGAACAATTCAAAATTCACTCACCCATTATTGTCGTTTGATTTCAAGCTATTCCGACGTCATTCGGCCTGTTTGGACCCCCTCACGCGTATTTATGAAGCGCGCCCAACACTTAAAAAACACATATTGAGCTGTACCGCGCAAATCGCACGTTCGATTGACGTGCCATCTTCTCATACACGTCACAAATAATAATTATATTGTTTCCATGTGATTTCAGGTCAATCCGATGTCGTCCGCTATGAATTTGACCGTTAAACACCCGTTTTGGCCGTTTATGACATCAGAACTGCGTTCTCGGTCACCGCGGGCACACAACACCTCCGATTGACGTTCCGTCTACTCGACCACTTCACAATTCACTCACCCGTTGTTGTCGTCTGATTTCAGGCCATTTGGACTTCATTTGGCCCGTTTGGACCCCCCCCACGCTCGTTAATGAAGTGCACACAACACTTAAAAATGCATATTGAGCTGTACCGTGCAAATTGTACGTTCGATTGATGTGTCGTCTTCTTGTACACGTCACGAATAATAATTTTATTGTTTTCCTGTGATTTCAGGTCAATCCGATGTCGTCCGCTATGAATTTGACTGTTGAATGCCCGTTTTGGCCGTTTACGACACCAGAACTGCGTTCTCGGCCACCGCGGGCACACGACACCTCCGATTGACGCGACGTCTACATGACCACTTCAAAATTTACTCACCCGTTCTTGTTGTGTGATTTCAGGTCATTCCTACTTCGTTCGGTCGGTTTGGACCCCCCACGCGCGTTTATGAAGCGCACCCAGCACTTAAAAAACGCATATTGAGCCGTACCGCGCAAACCGCACATCCGATTGACGTTTCGTCTCCTCGTACACGTCACGAATAATAATTAGATTGTTTCCCTGTGATTTCAGGTCAATCCAATGTCGTCCGATATGAATTTGACCATTAAACGCCTGTTTTGGCCGTTTATGACACCATAAGTGCGTTCTCGGTCACCGCAGACACACGGAAACTCCGATTGACGTGCCGTCTGTTCGACCACTTCACAAGTCACTCACCCGTTGTTGTCGTTTGATTTCAGGCCATTCAGACTCCGTTCGACCCATTTGGACCCCCCACACGTGTTTATGAAGCGCGCCCAACACTTAAAAAAATGCATATTGAGCCGTACCGCGCAAACCACACATCCGATTGACGTTCCGTCTACGCGAACAATTCAAAATTCACTCACTCATTGTTTTCGTCTGATTTCAGGCCATTCCGACATCGTTTGGCACGTTTGGACCCCCCACACGCGTTTATGAAGCGCGCCCAACACTTAAAAAAACGCATATTGAGCCGTATCGCGCAAACCGTACGTCCGATTGACGTGCCGTCTCCTCGTACACGTCACTAATAATAATTATATTGTTGCCCTGTGATTTCAAGTCAATCCGATGTCGTTCGATATGAATTTGACCGTTAAACGCCCGTTTTGGCCGTTTATGACACCAAAAGTGCGTTCTCGGTCACCGCGGGCATACGAAACCTCTGATTGACGTGCCTTCTGCTTGAACACTTAAAAATTTACTCACCCGTTGTTTTTTTCTGATTTCAGGCCATTCCGACATCGTTCTGCCTGTTTGGACCCCCCACGCGCGTTTATAAAGCACGCCCAACACTTAAAAAATGCATATTGAGCCGTACCGCGCAAACCGTATGTCCGATCGACGTTCCGTCTCCTCGTACACATCATGAATAATAATTAGATTGTTGCCCTGTGATTTTAGGTCAATCAAATGTCGTTCGCTATGAATTTGACCGTTAAACGCCCGTTTTGGCCATTTTTGACACCAGAACTGCGTTCTCGGTCACCGCGGGCACACGACACCTCCGATTGACATGTCGTCTACTCGACCATTTCACAATTCACTCACCCGTTGTTGTCGTATGATTTTAGGCCATTCCGACTTCGTTCGGCCCGTTTGGACCCCCCACGCGCGTTTATGAAGCGCACACAACACTTAAAAAAATGCATATTGAGCCGTACCGTGCAAACCGCACGTCCAATTGACGTGCCGTCTGTGCGACAACTTCACAATTCACTCAGCCGTTATTGTCATCTGATTTCAGGCCATTCCGACATCGTTCTGCCCATTTAGACCCCCCACGCGCGTTTATGAAGCGCGCCCAACACTTAAAAAATGCATATTGAGCCGTACCGTGCAAACCGCACGTCCGATTGACGTGCTGTCTCCTCGTACAAGTCACGAATAATAATTAGATTATTGCCCTGTGATTTCATGTCAATATGATGTCGTCCGCTATGAATTTGACCGTTAAACGCCCGTTTTGTCTGTTTATGACACCAGAACTGCGTTCTTGGTCACCGCGGGCACACGACATCTCCGATTGATGTACCGTCTGCGTGACCATTTCAGAATTTACTCACCTGTTGTTGTCGTCTGATTTCAGGCCATTCGGACTTCGTCTGTGCATCAAAATTGCGCTGCATATCCTGTATGGAAGCATCTATCTCAGTATGTGTGCACATCCCTGAATCTCTGCATGCACCCATCACATCTGCTCTAACAACTGCACGTCGTGGGATACCACCGCCATAAGTCAAAGAATAACCATGACCGTCACGCCCCACGACACGGTGAAATATTTCATCTCTATGCACAGTACTACGACGTTGTTCCTCTGGCAACTCTGCTAACTGAGCGTCAAACTGAGCCTGTAGCATATAACGAATCAATAAAAAAATATGAATAATATATATAAAATAAAAATACATTTTTTAGTAAATAATTTTCTTACTATAACACCGACAACATCAGGATCACCAGCCCTACGAGTCCTCACCCATATGGACATCCGATTGATCGGCTCGCCACGTTGGTGTAACTATAATAAAGAGGTTCACCATGTTATACTGCAATATTTTTAAAATATGAATGAATAGTGAATTCTAAACTTACATCATGTTTGAGCTGTGACACATGTCGAGTGCCAAGTCTGGAAGGCGTGCCCTGCATCGCCCGATTATGTAAATGATGAGCAGACTCAGTCTACATTGAACGTATTTACTTAATAGACATTTGAAAAATTAGTCATTTATAGATTAAAAGTAATAAATCTTACCATCGCCGCCTCACTCGACCAAAACGCAACCAAATCCTGCCACTGCGCAGGAAGAATGCCTGGAGGGACTCGCTGTAGAATGTCTGGCACACCCATAAATGGTGTCCAGTGATCTCTCTTCACCCTTGACTTGTAATCCTTCCATAATTTTCAGCATTTGGACATAAATACAGCCCGAAACTCATCTGGACAGGATGCCAAATTATCCTGTTAAAAAAAATTGCTAGTAGATGGGACAATAATAATAACAATATCATGAAAAATTAAACATTGAATTTAGCCGAACCTCCCTCCATAATCTGTCCATCGTATCCTGGGGGAAAGAACTCCATTCACGAGTCATCAGAGGGAATCTGTGTGAGTCTCGTATCATATGCCCAAACTGACAACTCAATACAGTAGCACCTTCTCCAACTGGATGAAATATGTCATCAAATAACACATCCAATCGGGCTCCAGAGTTCCAGGATCGAACCCCTCTACCAGGACCCCTGCGTTTGCTGGAAGATGCACTAGATCCTGATAAACATAAATTCATAATTCAATTACAATATAAATTAATGATTAGAAACAGTTAGGGAAATATACATAGAAAATTACAATCAATTAATTTAGAAAAATGAAAACATACATACCGACAATATCAGGTGAACCACTGTGACCACCCCGTGACATATCTACATTAAAAGAAATTATAGTTAAATCAAGCAATTTTTATACATATATAACTCATAAATATTTTTACAAACAATAACTGGGGATATAATTACATTTTTCACTAATCATGCAAGTCTATCGTATCTCCTTCAACTATCTCTCTGGCCCATTGTATATCTTCATCTTGTATAGCTACTGTTGTTTGGTCAAGTGTTTGATCTGTAAATGCGACAACTTCAGGATCCTCTTGGTCAATCAGAAAAACCCCTCTTCTAGACATTTTCACCACAACTTTCCAATCAGAATCAATGCTGACAAAGTAAACTTGTTCTGCCTGCGATGTCAATATGAAGGGCTCATTGCTTACTCGGTCATCTTTATATAACATATTGTTAAAGTTTACTCATGTAAATTGGAAGTTATCAACTTTTGTTCCATGAACTGTATTGACCCAATCACACCTTAACAATATGTGTTTTAAGCCACGACCATAAATAACCTCAATAATATCTCTCAGCAATCCATAATAATAACCCGCACCAACAAAAGAACAACCAACACCACTATTTTGTGTGGCTCGGTTCATGTCAACATCGCTAATACGAAATCGGAATCCGTTAGCATCCAAATACTTGTAGCGACGAGCTGTAATAAATGGACCATCAGCTAGTTGGTTGAGTTCTTCGCTCACATGATGGGTTAAATCACGTAACGTTTGAATCTGCAAATTTCACATATATAGTTTATTGGATAAAGGATTGTGAAAATACAACTAATTTGCACTATAAAAATATTAAATCAATTATACGTACATGAGTCTTGAACCACTCATGAAATGTGTTGAAATGATGTTTTTGGATTTGATAGTCAGTTGCACGGGGCCTTTCACGTTTCAACTCAGTGATATGCATCCTAAATCACAACACAATATAAGGTAAGGAATAAAATAAATATAGAAACAAAATACACATCAACTATGAAACTTACTGTATCAATGACATAACTGATGGTGTGTTGAACAACACATATCAATGAGCTTGAACCTACTCGTCATTCTGCATATCAAATGTTATTCCTTCTCCAATTGGACCCTCATCATTCTGGGAGGGTTTATCTATCTTTGTTTCAACCTCATCAATATATGAAGCACAAAAATTAGTATGCTCATCTATTAAATATCCCTTGGTAATTGAGGCTTTCAGATGAGCTTTGTTGCACACATATCGTTTCAATGTATTTAAGTATCGCTCTATTGGATACATCCACCTAAATTGCATGGGACCGCCAGCAATGAATTCACTAGTTAAATGCACGGTCAAGTGAACCATGACATCAAAAAAAGACGGCGGAAATAGTTTTTCTAGGTGACATAGTGAAAATACAATCTTATCCTGCAGCTTTTTCAAATCACTCATGCGATGATTCCTAGAACAAAGCTGTCTGAAAAAATTAGAAACTCCAATCAATGGCTCAACAACCTGGGCAGGTAAGCAATCACGAATTGCTATAGAAATTAACTGTTGAAGCAGAATATGATTATCGTGACTTTTCAAACCCTGTAATGTCATGCTCGTCATATTCACACGCTTCAAAATATTAGAGCAATAACCATCTGGCACCTTAACGGTCTTCAAAATTGATAGAAATGTTTGTTTCTCTTTTTTACTCATTGTGTACTGTGCAACAGACATGTATGCCCGATTACCTTCACCCAACTATAAATGTAAAGGTTTTCTCAATCCCATTTCTTGCAAATCACATCGAGCATTAACATTGTCCTTTGATTTCCCCTTGACGCCTAAAATGGTACACAATATATTATCACATACATTTTTTTCAATGTGCATCACATCCAAATTATGTATTAAAATATTATATTTCCAATAAGGAAATTCAAAAAAAAAACTTCGTTTCTTCCAATTATGACTTCGCTGTCTATTTGCAGCAGGAATATAAGGCAATGCAGGAACCAATAAATCTTGAAAATCATACATTGTACGGATGTTTTCTCGATCAAGTTGTGCACAAATTTCAACCCCAAATAGTATTTGTGGTGATGAGTCATACTCTCTATTCCCATCAAATGATACACGATCTTTTCTGAACCTGTGCAATGGAGGAAGAAAGCGTCTGTGACCAAGATATGCCCACTTTCTACAGTGCTTAATCCATATAGATTTCTTACTCTTATTACAACAAGGGAAAGCAAATTATCCTTTTGTACTCCAACCTGATAAGTTAGCATACGCTGAGAAATCATTAATTGTCCATAACAAAGCGGCCTGAAGTCTAAACATTTCATTAGCTGCCGAGTCAAAAGTCATTACACCATCGACCCAAAATTCTTATAGCTCATCAATCAAAGGTTGCATATAAACATCGATTTTATCGCCAGGTCCTCTCGATCCATCAATTAGAATTAACAGTAACAAAAAAGGTTGCTTCATACATACCCATGGGGGAATGTTGTATGGAAC
The DNA here is from genome assembly GCA_963277665.1 of Viscum album. Lineage (NCBI taxonomy): Eukaryota > Viridiplantae > Streptophyta > Magnoliopsida > Santalales > Viscaceae > Viscum > Viscum album. The sequence goes on from OY728135.1 coordinate 1,502,641,756, forward strand.
CAACACCACTGGCCACGTGCTATGTGTCGCACCAACCATGAACCTAAATGGGTTAAAACCATCTGCTGCCAAACCCAGTCGAATATTACGATCATCTCAGGAAAAGTCTGGGTGTCTTTGATCAAACTCTTTCCATGCCAAAGAATCTACCGGGTGAGTTAATTTATCAACCTCTTTCTTTCTCTCTAAATGCCAAGTCATCAATTTATCAATTTTAGTGGACAAGAAGAATCTCTTCAGTCTCGGTTTCAGTGGGAAATAACGCATCTGTTGAGCGGCAACTTGTTTCCCTTGATTCAAGACTCTCCCAGGAAGAATCTGACTACCATGATTAATCTCATTGGTCTTCCACCTGGATGTATAGCAAATAGTACAAATATTTAATTGCGCATTCTCTTTTCTGAACAACATACAATTATTGTGACACGCATCAATTGTATCATATGTAAAACCAATATCATCGGTCAACTTGCGAGCTTGATAGAATGACTCCGGAATCTTCGCTCCATCAGGGAGTACCTTCTTCAACAATACCGACAACATGTTGAATGAGGTGTCTGACCACTAGTTCAAGGCCTTCAGGTGTAACAATTCAATGATTAATGACAATTTACTAAATTTAGTGCATCCAAGATATAATTCAGTATGCGCATCGTCAAGAATTTCAAAGAATTTTAATGCTTCTCCATCTAAAGAAGAACGGGGATTACTCAATCCAACATCATCATTTACGAAATTACTGTCTTCAGGTTGAAACTGATGCATCATATCATCGAGCATTATGTTCATCAGATCAACTTTTCTCGAATCAACATTCATATAAATACTTTTTGAGCGATGACATGAAACAGAATCTTCTACATGACGTGTCCATGTCTTATAGTTTTTCAAAAACCCATTCAAAAACAAATGTTCTCTAACACTATCTCGTTTGAAGAGATATCTATTTGCACATTTTCTGCGTGGACAACTAATCACATCGCTTGGAAATATGTTGGTGAAATCCATAAATCACTTAATCCCCTTATAATATTCAGCTGAAAACCTATCTTGCATATCAATCCAGCTCCTATCCATATTTTTATTTAATAGAAATCAAAAGTTAAATATCTTATTTAAATTCTAAAAAAATACATATCATTAAAATTTAAAAACTAAATTTGAAGGATAAAAAAAATTACCTACAGAGGACTCGACCACGGGTATCGGGGTGTGACTCGATTGCGGATCCATGACGGTGCAATGACTTGACAACAGGGGTTCGATGACCATACTCGAAAGGGGCGGAACCGTTGGACGAAGCGTGGGAGGGTTCTACACGGCGGGGCACAACGGACCGGGAGGGTCCAATGGAGGCAGGAGAACTTGCCGGAGGGATGAAGTGGGGCTGAGAGGGGATGACGGTGGTGGTACTGTCCGAAGGTTTAGCGCAGAGGCATGGGGGTGGGGGTTGCCGGGTCGCAGGGTTGTCGGGGTCGCGGGGGGCGCAACGCAGAGGCAAGGCGGTGGGGTTTACCGGGGTTGCGGGTGGCGCAACACGGAGGCAAGGGGGTGGGGGTTGCTGGGGGTGGGTGCCGCCAGGGGTTGGGGTTTCCGGGGGTTGCCGGGGTCGTCGGGAATCGCCTGGGGTCGGTGGTCGCCGGGGGTCAGGGTCGCCGGAGGTTGGGGGTCGGGGTCGCCGGGGGTCGGGGAGGGGTCACCGGGGGTTGGGGAGGGGTCACTGGGGGTTGGGGTCGCCGGGTTGCGGGGTTGGGGTCGCCGGGGGTCGGGGTCGCGGGGTCGGGGAGGGGAAAATTAGGTTTTTTTCTGTATTAAAATGTAGCGACCGCCATTTGGCGGCTGCTGTTGATAGTATTATCGGCTGCCAAATGGCGGTCGCTATAGGTCCCCCCGACTTGAAAGCTAAAAATTCTAATAGTGTAATCAATCCCTTATCGTAACTATTTTCCATACCAAAATACATGAAAAGAGAATATGATATTTATTTTCTTTTTAAAAACATTAAGGCCTATAGAGGAATCCAAATATCAAATAACAGTTATGATGACAAAGAAGTCGTTGTCGCCATATACTTTAAAAAACATTTTTTTTGTCATTTTGTACAGAAAGTCAAACACTCCATATAAAAATATTCATTTTAAAAAAACATTGAATGAAATTCAAGATATAAATAAAATATAAGATACACAAAATTCATTTCACACATAATAGTTGAACGACATAATCAAGAAATAGAAGTTTAACCCAAAGAATGGAAATTGGGTTAAGAAATTCTCTTACCTTGAGTTTGACTTGTCTCGTATGTTCTTTATTTTCGTGAATAATAAACTTAGGTTAATTTCTACTTGTTTGAGAACATTTTCAAGTTTATTATTTCTTTTATATCACTTATTACCATGTTATAATAATTACATAATTATTTAAGTTCATGTCGGGCGTTTTGTTGTTATTCGGTACTTGAGTCGAAAATGAACTTGGTATGATGTCAATAGTCCATGTGGTCATAAGTTCATTATCTCTAGAATATAAAACATGATATAAATATCTTATATATTCATTATATAAGTATTTATAATAATCTTTGAAGACAAACTAAAAACACCGTTCATGGAGATGGTGGGTTGTACGTACGCATGAATGCTTTTTTCATTTTTTCTATCGTATTGAAAGAGTGAAATTAAATTAAATGTATATAAATATGTATCCATATATAATATCATTACAGTAACATTAATATGTCATTTATATCATATATGTTTACTAAAAAAATATTTAATACATTCCATGTGATGTGTGAACGAATCACATCATATTGATGTGGCGGTAGTCCACACGTCCCCAAACGAAGTTATCATATAACAACAATATGGAAAGCATGAAGGTATGTTTAATATAACATAACCAGAATATGAAATAGGTTATGATATACATATTAAAATATTATTTGACCAGAAGTATAATTTTAAGACTAGCCATGAAGGCAGTAAAGGAAAAAGAACAAAAACATTATTTACAGAGGCGATTAACCGACATAACTTGGACAACAATCTCGTTTATTTGAATAAGAGGAGGTGAGAAATGAAATGGATATGAGATATTCCATTAGAAACATAACACTTCAGTATATACATGATTTTGGAGTAACCATGCATTGATGGGTGAAGGATATAAGGAGAAAGTAGAAAAAGAAATAAATTAAGAGAGGTACTTTGAGAAAATCACCTTTTGAATATCCCCTCCTTGAAACACCCCTGAGGACATTGGATTTGGTATTTTGGTGAGACCAGCAGCACTTGGACGCGGGGAGAGTGAGGAGAAGAGGTTTTTTCATAGATTTGAGGAGCTATAAGGTTTTGTGGGTCCAAATAGGGTGGTGGAGAGGTGATATTTATATTTGAGGAGAGGTGAGTTCAAGTGATTAATTTATTGATTATTTTATATTAAAAGACAACCATATAGAGGTGGCATTAAATTCCACGAATTTGGATTATAATTAATGTAGTATAGGATGGTTAGGGTCGATCCACATCTCAACTAACCATTAAATGTTATGGTTTTTAGGTATGTTAAGCTTTTAACTTTTATCTTTAACCCTTGTCAAAATTCCACTTTTACTACGGTAAATAATTTTTTTACAATGGTAACATTTTTATACCTAAAGATGAAATTAACCTTATAAGCTAACTTGGACCTTTTGATTTCAAACATGGAATATATTTTATCTAATTCAATTCACAGAATTGTGAAAATTTGATTTAGAATTAATTCTGAAAACAAAACTAAAAAGCGGGTTTTTAAAGTGAAACGTTCAAAAGTTTGAAATGTTTTTATATCTAATTTAAATTTGAAATTGATTCAAATGACCAAAATTGAATTAAATGATAAAAATAGAGTTTAAATATACTTTAAAACCAATTAAAATGATAATCTAACAATTTAAATAAATTTGACGAAAAAACAGTTTTGAATTAAAATGCAGTATTTTTCACTATTCACTAAAATATGAAAGTTATCAGAAAAATACCAAAAATTTATCCAAACTAAATTTTGATATCCCACTTCCAAAGAAGAAATTTATTTTGTCAAATAGAACATATAAAGGTGTCATAAACTAGATTTAAAATGGGATTTCCATCAAAAGGTGGTAAAACTACATTTTAAAAATATTAGAGCTTTTATGCCTAAAATTGGATTTATTATTATTATTTTAGGTCTATAAATTTTTTTGGAAGAGTAAAAAAATTTAATAACATGTGTAAACATAATATAGTTAGTTCTATTTATTCCCACAAATACTACGGCTCAACAATAACTACCATTTAATATAATAATATTAATAATGTATTATTTTTCGGTATAACTCAGTCTTGTGTTCAATATAAGATTTCGTAGAAACTCATTGTTACGTGTTGGGTATGATATCGGACATAGCGTCCCATTTAAAGTAAAATTAATATCTAATTTATAAATATTAATAGATATGAGAATGTCTTATTTTTTAATTATTTGAGATGTTACATCCTTCCCCTATTTTGGAAATTGCGTCCTTACAATTTTTATTCACATATCAAATAAGTGAGGATATTTCTCCTTCATATCATTTTCAGATTCCCATGTTTCCTCTTCAACCATATGTGTTTTTTCACAAAATCTTAACATGATGAATCACCTTATTTCGCAACACTTGCTCTCTGCGGTCAAGAATCTGGACTGGATCTTCCTCATAAGAAAGATTCTCTTCCAACTGAACTAGCCCTGTACTCAAAGCATGAGATGAATCCGACATATAATTTCTTAATATTGAAACATGAAAAACATTATGTACCTGGGATAAACTAGGAGGTAAAACCACTCAGTAGGCAACTGATCCAACTTTTTTTTAGGATTTCATAGAGTCCAATGAACTGTGGACTCAATTTCTCTTTCTTACCAAAACACATCACACTTTTCCAAGAAGAAACTTTGAGAAAGACACAATCACCTACCTCAAATAAAAGATCATTCCTCCGGTTATCCACATAACTTTTCTGTCTGTTCTGAGCTTTCCTCATATGCTTTTGAACCAACTAAACTTTTTATGCCATCTCTTCTATCAATTCTGGTCCCATCTACTTCCTTTCACCTACTTCATCCCAAAAAACCAGAGTTTGACACCACTTTCTATATAATACCTCAAATGGTGCCATATGTATACTGGAATAAAAACTGTTATTATAAGAAAACTCAACCAAAGAAATATGTTGATCCCAAATTCCCTGGTAATCCATTAAACATGCATGTAACATATCCTTCAATGTCTGAATTTTTCATTTTGTCTTCCCATCTGATTAAGGATGAAAAGCTATATTGAAATTTAATTCAGTACTCAATGACTTTTGAATGCCTTTCCAAAAGTTAGAAGTGAACCTGAGATCACAATCAGATACAATAGAGATATGAAATCCATGTAACTTGAATATCTCTTTAAGATACAATTAAGAAAGTTGATATAGAGATAAATTATCTCAAATAAGAATAAAATGAGCATATTTAGTCAATCGATCAATAATAACCTAGATCACATTGTTACCTCAAGAAGTCTTTGGTAATCCCACTACGAAATCCATGGATATATTCTCCCATTTCCACTCTGGCACTAGCAAAGGATGAAGCATCACATTTGGTAACTGTCGTTTTTCTTTCACCTGCCGACAAGTCAAACACTTCATAGTAAAGTTAGCAATATCTCTTTTCATTCCATCCCACCAGTAATACACTCGAAGGTCTCTGTACATCTTAGTACTGCTAGGATGAACTGAAAACAGAGAATTATGAGTTTCACATAACAACTATTTCTTCAACTGTGAATCACAAGGCACACATAACCTCTTCTCAAATCTCAAAATAGAATCTTTATCAATGTTAAATTCAGGAAATTTATCCTTCTGAACCAATTCTACCTTTTTTGCAAATCACTATCTTCCTTCTGCGCTTGCTTAATTCGGTCTGATAGAGATGATTTCACTGACACCTGAAACAAAATAGAGGAATTCCCTGAACCAATAAATTCCATGCCAAAATTCATCAAATCATCAATCAAAGGGTTACGTTCCAAATGTAACATGGTTAATGTAGCATTACTTTTCTGACTCAAAATATTAGCCACTTTATTTGCTTTTCCAGGATGGTAATGAATCACGCAATCATAATCTTTGATTAGTTCCAACCATTTCCTCTGTCTCATTTTCAATTCTTTCCGAGTGAATATATACTTAAAACTTTTATGGTTAGTATATATTTCACATTTTACTCCATACATATGATGCCTTCAAATTTTTAAAGAAAAACAACAACAACTAATTCCAAATCATGAGTAGGGTAATTTTAACTCATGAGTTTTCAACGGACATGAAAAACAAACAATTTCCTGATCATTCTGCATTAGTACACAACCAATTCCTTTAAATGAAAAATCACTGTAGATAACAAATTCACCATTTATGGAAGGCAATACCAAAACTGGAGAATTCACCAATCTTTTTTTTCAATTCCTAAAAAACAATCATCATATTCTTTTGTCTAGATGAACTTAACACCTTTTCGAGTTAACTTAGTCAGTGGGCTAGATAACCATGAAACATTTTCAACAAACCTCTGGTAATAGCCTGATAAACCAAGAAAACTATGAATCTCAGTTATATTTGTGGGTCTCGACCATTCTTCAACAACTTTCATTTTAGTAGGATCAACATTTATGCCATCTTTATAAACAATGTGACCAAAAAATGAAATTTTTTGTAACCAAAACTCACACTTGCTGAATTCTCCATATAGTTTCTTTTATTTTACGGTTTTAAAAATAACCCTTAGATGACTTTCATGCTCCTATTTACTTTTATAATATATCAAAATTTCATCAATAAACATAACCACAAATTTATCCAAGGACCCACAAAATATTCTATTAACAATATCCTAACCCCTAAAGTTATCTAAACCGACCTCTGATACCAACTATAAGACCCCAACCTTAAACATTATATAATCTTGAGTTTATTCAAGAATTTACTTTCTTTCACAATGATGATCTTTTCAGGTTTAGAGTTTTAAATAATTATGCCATCATTTAAACATAACATCCCATAATCATACAAGAGGATACTACCAAAACAATATCCATTTTTTCCACCAAAGGAAACCCTTTTAAAAAATAATACATGATTTATTTTCTTGATAAAACTCTTCTTGACTTCTTCCTTTCTCTCACTCATCCTTATACCCTATGAAAACATTTTAAAAAACTTGAGATGAGCACAAAAAGCTCAGTAAGAGATATAAAATAAGGAATGAAATTGTTTGTCCATTAATATTTAAAACTCAAGAAAATATTTTCACAATATCATACTTTTCACCCATAAAAAAATATCTTTAACATACCTCAAGAAGTCATAAGATTCATGAAAAACTTATTAGAAATCATAAATCATAAAGGTAAATGATAGCATCCATAACATACTTACATTGTAGCTTTCACACCTACATAGGGAGTAACCTTCATGGTTACATTTGGAATACCCATCACAGTATATTCCCTAAATCTCTTAGGAGAAACCCTATCATTTAACTCTGTCTCATTATCTAATGCATTGGAGAGAAATCATGAGCTCACCCACCCTTTATTTATCACAGAACCACCCGTATACATAAGAAATGCCCAAGAACCAAAACATAAGCACAACACATAAATCATGTATAAAGAAAAAAAAGCATTTCCACATTGTAATCGCACGATATCATTTCAAGATATTGACATAATCAATTCCTTATCAAAAAATTTTTCAATACCAAAATACATGAAAAAGGAATATGGTATTTATTTTCCTTTTAAAAACATTAAGGCTTATAAAGGAATCCAAATATCAAATAATGGTTACAACGACAAATAAGTCATTGTCATCATATATGTTAAAAAAACATTCTTTTTGTCGTTTTGTATGGAAAATAAAACAATCCATATAAAAATATTCATTTTAAAAAAACATTGAATGAAATTAAAGATATAAATAAAATATAATATATTCAAAATTCAGTTCAAACATAATATTTTAATGACATAATCAAGAAATAGAAGTTTAACCCAAAGAATGGAAATTGGGTTAAGAAATTCCCTTAGCTCGAGTCTGACTTGTCTCGTATGTTCTTTATCTTCCTGAATAATAAACTCAGGTTAATTTATACTTGCTTGAGAACCTTTTTTAATTTTATTATTTCTTTTATATAACTTATTACCATGTTATAACAATTACATAATTATTTAAGTTCATGTCGGACATTTTGTCAATATTCGGTACATGAGTCGAAAATAAACTTGGTATGATGTCAATAGTCCATGTGGTCATAAGTAAATTATATACAGAATATAAAACATGATATAAATATCTTATATATTCATTATATAAGTATTTATAACAATATTTGAAGATAAACTAAAAATACTGTTCATAGAGACGGTGGACCGTACATATGCATGAATACTATTTTGGTTTTTCCTGTCGCATTGAAAGAGTGAAATTAAATGAAATGTATATAAATATGTATACATATATAATATCATTAAAATAGCATTAATATTTCATTTATATCATATATATTTACTAAATCAATCCTTAATACATTTCATGTGATGTGTGAACGAATCACATCATATTGAGGAGATGGTAGTTCATATGTCCCCAAACGAAATTATCGCCTAACAACAATATGGAAAGCATGAAGGTATGTTTAATGTAACATAAACAGAATATTAAATAGGTTATAATATACATATTAAAATATTATTTCACCAGAATAATGGTTTTAAGACCAACCATGAAGGCGGTAAAGGAAAAAGAACAAAAACATTATTCACAGAGGTGATTAACCGACATCACTTGGACAATAATTTCGTTTATTTGAATACGAGGAGGTGAGAAATGAAATGGATATGAGATATTCCATTGGAAACATAACACTCTAGTATATACATGATTCTAGAGTAATCATGCATTGATGGATGGAGGTGAGGAGAAAGTAGAAAAAGAAATAAATTAAGAGAGGTACTTTGAGAAAATTACCTCTTGAATATCCCCTCCTTGAAAGACCCTCAAGGAGCTTGGATTTGGTCTTTTGGTGAGACCAATAACACTTATATGAAGGGAGAGATAGGAGGAGAGGTTTTTACAGAGATTTGAGGAGGTAAAAGGCTTTGTGTGTTGAAATAGGGTGGTGGAGAGGTGGATTAGAGGTACTTTGAGAAAATTACCACTTAAATATCCCCTCCTTGAAAGACCCTTAAGGAGCTTGGATTTGGTCTTTTGGTGAGACCAATAGCACTTAGATGTAGGGAGAGTGAGGAGGAGAGGTTTTTGAAAATATTTTAGGTGGTAAAAGGCTTTTTGGGTTGAAATAGGGTGGTGGAGAGGTGGTATTTATACTTGAGGAGGGGTGGATTCAAGTGATTAACTTATTGACTATTTTATATTAAAAACCAACCATATAGAGGTGGAATTAAATTCCACGACTTTGGATTGTAATTAATGTTGTATAAGCTGGTTAGGGTCGAGCCACACATCAAATAACCATTGAATGTTGCAGTTTTTAGGTATGTTAAGCTTTTAACTTTTATCTTTAACCCTTGTCAAAATTTCATTTTTACTACGGTAAATAATTTTTTTACCATGATAACTTTTTTATAACTAAAAATGAAATTAACCTTACAACCTAATTTGGAACTTCAGATTCTAAATTGGAATCCATTTTATTTAATTCAATTCACACAATTTTATTTAAAATTAATTTCGCAAACAAAACTAAAAAGCGGATTTTTAAAGTGGAACATTCAAAAGTTTGAAATTTTTTTATATCTAATTTAAATTTAAAATTGATTCAAATGAACAAAATTGGATTAAATGATCAAAAAATAGTCTAAATACACTTTAAAACCAATTAAAAGGATAATCTAATAATTTAAATAAATTAGATGAAAAAACAGTTTTGAATTAAAATGCAGTATTTTTCACTATTCACTAAATTTGAATGTTATCAGAAAAATACTAAAATTTTATCGAACTAAATTTTTATGTCTCGATTCCAAATAAGAAATTTAGTTTTTTCAAATAGAACATATAAAAGTGTAAAAAACTAGATTTAAAATGGATTCACCCTCAAAAGGTGGTAAAACTACCTTTTAAAAATATTAGAGCTTTTATGCCTAAAATTGGATTTATTCTTATTTTAGGTTCGTAAAATTTATTGGAAGAGAGTAAAAATATTTAATAACATGTGTAATTATAATATAGTTAGTTCTATTTAGTCCCACCCATACTACGACTAGACGACAACTACCATTTAAAATAATAATATTAATAATGCATTATTTTTCGGTATAACACAGTCTTGTGTGCAACATAAGATTTCGTAGAAACCCATTGTTGCGTGTTGGGTATGCTATCAGACATAACATCCCCTTTAAAGTAAAATTAATATCTAATTCATAAACATTAATAGATATGAAAATGTATTATTTTATAATTACCTGAAATGTTACATGAATAATATTATATTTATTTATTTCTTGATGATTGATCAAATTCAGACATTACCCGAACCCTATGGTGGGGCCCACCATGTCCCGAAGTCTTTTTTATTAAAATAGGTCAGACTCTTGAATACACTTAGTGTGTGACCATCTAGGCCCTTATCTAGTAGAGTACCGCTCACAATCTAAGAGTGGAGTCTAACAACCCATCAATACTTCTAAGGAGATAATATATAGTCATAACAATAACAACCTCTCTTATGAATAAATGTCATATAATTAAATCTCTTTGTCATACGATATCTCACAAATCAGGATAACTTGTGCCACTATTCTCACCTAATTTATCTATTATTTCTATGAACTTATCAGATAGACTTATATTCTTTAACCATAAACATAGATTTAGTGAATGTACCACCATCCTGGTCACTGAGTCCCAAGAAATATCTTCTTTTACTTGGAAGCAACAAATTCTGTCTTAATCATTCAACCAATGTCATACCACTAATGAAACACTCGACACAAGATACCTTAACACAACATAAACACTATGGTTTTTGTCTTGCATCAAAGTATGAGATCAAATGATACACATCAATAATGATTTCAAGTCAAGAGACCAATACACATGTTCATAAATGAAACAACCAATGACACTTGTAACATGTGATGTTATAATTGATGGACCAGTCCCCATGATCTCAACTGCCCGAGATCACTAAGTGAGAACATCATGAGAATAAGTCTCAATGCTTACGAGCCTCCAAAAACCTGATAGTCATACATCATTTGTGTCTTGTAAACATGATGCATATAGACTATAAGATATATGTTTAAGATTGCTGTCATAGTATGCCAAGGTTCTCATTATAACTGATAATTGCTATAACCTTTTGATACGATATGTAATCTAAGGACATTACCATTTATATAGTACATGAAGAAGTAATTTTACTATCATGATAAGATAAATTACATGCATATATCAAATTGAATACATGTAATGATGATCAAAGTACTAGGGCACCAACTCACAACACTCCCCACTTGAAATGGAGGAAACTGCTAATCACTGTCAACCCACTAGCTCTCATATGTGAAACATGATTTTGTTGAGATATGACTTTAGTTAAGGGGTCTTCCATGTTATCCTTTATGGCTACTCTTCTAATCATGACTTCACATTTCTGAGTAAAATCCCTTAAGTGATGAAACTTTCATAGTATATATTTTATCTTCTAGTGTGACCTAAACTCCTTGATAAGTACCACAACTACATTATTATCACAATATACTATAACTGTGTCTGTACTGATAGGTAAAACGCCAATATATGAGATAAAGCTTGCATATTTAGACTGTTTCCTTAGCTATATCAGAAGCTTTCATATACTTAAGTTCCACTGTAGAATCAATGACCACATGTTGCTTCGAGCTTCTTTAACTCATTACACCAACATTCAGAAAAAATACATAGTCTGATTGTGATTCCAGATCATTATGATCTGTTTGGAAGCTAGTGTTAGTGTATCCCCTCATTATTATCTCATCATCTCCTCTATACATCAAGAACATATCCTTTGTATGTCTACTTTAGGATAGTTTTTACTACTGCTCAATGTGACTCCCCTGGATTAGCTTGATATCTGTCCATCATGATTAAAGAATATACAACATCAAACCTAGTATATAACATGACATACATTATATATTCTGAATAATCCAAGTTATTTGTTGAGGTTTATTTTTTTTTCAATTTGTTAAGAAGATGAAAAGTCAATTAGTTTTAAATGTGACGATTTCAGATCTAGTTTGTAGTTCAGAAAAACTTGTGTCATTAGTTATTTGAGTTTGAAATAGTTTTTACAACATTAAAAAATAAGATTTTAGAGTTGGAATTTATTGTATTCCAAATAAAATAATAAATTAGGGAATTGGTTACTTGAGTTTGTTGGATTTACATTAATTGGAATATGGATTATTTTTAATGGAGTTCATCAAAAAATTATCCAGCCTTTACCAACTAGCTGAGGGACTCACACCACTGCTTAGGTGGGTAGGTGAGACCTCGGGAAGCCAACAGGTGGCATGTCATGCATAGAAGTACCTAATAGGTGCAGGGGAGCGACAACGAGCCACCGTGCAGGGTAACATGATGGCAGAGGCGGATGTCGACACATAGCGGTGCTAGTAGGAGCAAGGAGTCTCTAGTAACTGATTTCTGAGTGGTCCAACCTGCAACTTGTATTATAAAGGAGCAGAAAAACAATTGGTGTTTCGATGTGGGAACTGTTTTTCACATGTTACTATAGCTCTGAACAAACTCTTGTCGCCCGATCTATTAGATCTTTCATCTAGGCCGGCTGAACACTTTTCTCAACATCATCTTCTTCGAAAAGCTATCAAGAGATTCTGTTCATTGTAGACACTTCATTGCAATGTCATTAGGAGTTCGAACCAAGTCTCTGATGATCATTCAAGTATTCTAATGATTCCTTGGTGATCAAAATCATTATGCAATTTCATTTTCACAATATTAAGATGAAAAAACCAAGGATTTACAATGTGTAGAAGATTTGTTTTTCGATGATGGTGATAATCGGAGTTGTGGAAGTAAGGCTGTGTGATTGAGTTGAGTTGGTGCTTCGTTGCCTATAAATACCAAGGCCTTCATCTGTGAGTTGTTGCTGAGTTTGAGAGGTTCAGTTTCCAATGAAGTTGATCTTCTGTGAATTGTTCTGGTTTGAGAAGGGTTCCATGCAAACTCTGTTTTTGTGTGAAGTAGAAGAATGTTTCTATGAGTACTCGATCTGTGCATAATACACTCAAAGTGATTTGTGAAGATTAATGTTCCACGAAGGAACTTGGGATCTTTATATCCTTACAAAATCTCCCAGGATTACACGATGAACCCTGAACCCATGCATGAAGACCTCTATATGTAAAACTGTGTTTGTGCATACTATGCATACAGTGTGAGTTGAATACAAAAGTACCAAGGGTGCTATGATTTTGTGTGCAAAGCATTATCACACACAAGGTAAAAGAGATTTGAACATTCAAGTTTGCACAAAGCATACAATGCATACACATGTGGAGATAATTTCCTACACTGTTGATCAAAGAACCTTGAAATCATATCTAGTTTGCATGATTTGTGTAAGAAGCCTCATAAATATTACATGAAGAAGGTGGTGACATAAAGGCTGTACATGCACATGGTTTGTGCAAAGAATGAGCAAGTGTTTAGTGTGTGTGCAAAGGTGAGTGCATGAGAAGGAAAATTGTGTATGTGAACTATGAGTGAGAAAAGTGTATGGCGTGTGTGATTGAAGATCCATGAAAAACTTACACATGCATTGAGTATCAAATAGTGGACAATGTGTGTATAAAGAAAAATATTTGAGGAAATGTGATGTGATTTTGTAAGTGAACATTGTGTGTGTTAGGGTTTGCATGATACAAATATCTACATGCACAAGCAATGTCATTTACATAAGTAAATTTTTATGCACATGAATTAAAGAATGCATATGTTGAAAATACCATGCAATGTATTTTATACATGCATGAAGTTGGAAGATAAGTGTACATGAAAAATATTTTTCATGAATACAATGTAGTGATTTGAGACTGAATTCGGGAAATTTTTTTCTATCAGTGATTCAGAAGATTTTTGTATCCGAGATTTTATTTTTTAGTGAGGTCGGGTCTTCAATAGAAGAAAGAATATTTTCCTGAGAAGTATTGTACTGAGTCAGTTAACCATTTAAAGGTGATCGAAATTTATTTGAGCAAGAACAACACCAGTTCAAATATTCTTGAATTGTACATGGGCTAGTTTGATTCAGCAAGCTCATAGAGGAAGATTATAAGACCATCTTATTAGTGGATCAAATATTGTGTGACTCAAGATTGTGAATTCTTCAGTGGGACTCTGAAGTAGTGAAAGTCTCTGGTGGAACTCTGGAGCAGGTCGGTGGGATGCTAATAACACTATGGGATGTAGTATAAAGATCCCACTATGGGATTCAGAAGTCACTTATGTAGATGAGAGCATGTGATCTCTAGTGGGACTCTAGAGTGGAACACTGTGGGACTCATTGTTGAATGAAATGAGACTTTCCTTATTGTAACCATTTACATATAGTGAAGAATTTGTAACTGGGGGGTATAACTAGTTGCAACAAAGACGTAGGTATTAGTACCAAACCTTGTAAAAATATTGTGTGATGTGTTTTCATTTACATTCTGCATTGCATACATGATCTACTCATCCTAACAGGAGAAAAAGGTTTAAAGGGGTTTAAGAAAAGAAAATAATTTAATAAAAATAAGTCACACCTGATTCACCCACTCTCAGTGTGACTACATAATCCTTTGAATATAAAATGCTAGCTGAAGGCACTGAGAGTGGAAATTGTTCAGTGAAATCAATTGGTTATAATTCTGATGAGTTAAGTTCAAGTTGTGATGATGATATAATCAATTCAAAAATTAGAAAGCATTTGAAGAAAGTTCCCAAAGAAGTGGTCACATATATGACCAGAGTTTTCAAGGAACTCTAGGATGATAAATTACAACTAGAATAAGAGGAAAATTTTATATAAGAAGCATTGAATAAAAAGGCTGGAATATCTAACACTTACAAAAAATGAGAAAGCAAAGGAAGAAACAATAACTCTCTGCAAAGAAAGATATTATGAAGTTATTGAAGAATTGAAAAGTATTGTTTGTGAGAAATATGTTTTTGAAATTGTTTTTACAGAATTTATCCATGCACTTGAAAAGCTACATAATACATATATGAATGTTAAAGATACTCATCTGAATGATAAAGTTGAAAGAATCAAGGAGTTTGGCAATTTTTTTACTATAGGAAAATCAGATGCATGAAGATGAGATTCAGTGGAAAGAAATCATGAAATATGTTGAATATGAAAAGATTGTTATCAACTTAAAATGTCTTGAACTAGAAGTGAAACTAAGAAATATGGAAGAAACACATGTTGATACTTCTCAAGTTATTGATAAAAGAATTATTTCCAAGGATTCATCTGATAAGAGTCCTATTTCTAAAAAGAATCAATCTAGTGGCAATAAGATCTTGAGATGATATGAGAATAAATCTATTGCAGACTCTTTAAAGAAGGTAACCCTTTGTAATAATATATTTGTGTGTACTAATTTTGATTTGATTACTAGTGCATATTCAACTTTAAAATCTAGACAAACATGGGTAAAGAAAAATTCTTGATTCCCAAAGAAAGTACAGAAGAAGAAATGTACTACCCAAAAGTAGAAAAATGTAAAAGATAGTAAGAATGTGTTTCATAAGAAGAAATCAAGATTTGTTGGCTACTGTTTGTTCTATTGGAAGTTTGGGAATCAGATAATGAATTGTTGGCACAATATGACATTGTATGAAAATTATAGAATTCCTACATTTAGGGGGAGGAAAGCTGAAGATAAATTGAATCCTGAAAAACAGAAGCATAATTCATATAAATAGAATTGGTTTATCAAAAATAAATATGATTACTTTGAAAATTTTTGTGGTTATTGCAACATAAGTGGTCATTGTTATGATGAGTGCTGGTATGTACCAATCATGCACAAATCATCTGTTGATGTAAATAGAAGATCACAACAAAAAGTGAAGTAGGTAAGAGATGAAGATAACATGTCATCCTTGGGTTGTGAACAAAAGAAGATGATTGTTAAACAAATAACTCCCATGAAGGTTGTGAAAAATGATGTGAAGTGTGTCACACCAAAGAAAAGACATTTTTATTGTGGTAATAAAGGCCACATCATGGATCATTGTGAGTTTTCCATAAACATTCATACTAAAGGAAGCAAGATGGAATTAAAAAGAGAATCAATCTAGAAGAGAAATAATAGGATTGATTTGGTGAAATACATCTCTAATGAAGAATCTGAAAAGTTCCATAAAAATAGGTAACTTGTTGAATTCTAAAGTTTTGTATGAAAGGTGCAATATGTTTGGAAATTTAGGTAAAAATTGTTTGACATGGTTATCTGGTCAAGAATAATTCTTGAAGAAGAAAGGGAAAGCATCTACAACTTCTAGTGTTGGGAAAAAGAAGTCTAAACACAAAGTGAAAACTGATCATGTTCCTAAATAATGTTTGATCATATGGCCAAAAAAGTTGGAAGAGGCATGAAAATTAGAACAAGCAGAGAAAAATGAAATTGGTTTTTTAGAAAATGTGAAGAATCCTTTTTCATCTAAGAAGATTATTGGGATGAGAAGCAACTCTCAGCCCTATTTCTCTAACTGAAGAGCATTAGAGAACCACCTTATTCCCATATATATACTTTGTGTTTGCTTTTCATGCAGGGAATTGAAGGTGAAGCATTTATTTAGGAGGATACCTGAATTTGATAAAATCTATGAACATATTACAACTAAAAGATGTCCATCATGGAAGATTATTGGCATAATGTTGTTTCTTTGCAACATCTCAAATAATCTTAGAAGTTACTTGGAGTTAATTCTTGATGAAATTTAATCACGATGAAGAAAGTTTTTAGTGAACCTCTTGAGGGGGACACACTTCAATTCAATTTCTAGAAATTGAGTTATGTTGAAATTGAATATTTTCATCATTGAGTTATGTTGAATACATATCCTATTTTCATGATAAAAAAATCCATCAATTCCAAAAGGAATAGATTTATTATTTGACGATAAAAGGAAATGGTGATTTGAAAGGGGAAATAAATTTTTTCATTGAAATGTTTTAAATATATTTTCTGATATATATGGAGGAGCTTAGTTTGAAATCATTTGAACAATTCCTAAAAATAAGTTTCAGTGTTTGGTATCACATGCTGAATATTTATTGACAACATTGATGTTAAATTTGATCTCTCTTGTTTTCTATACAGAGCATTGCTCACATAGACCCAGAGTTAGTTAATTTTAGATCTTTAATTTTTTAGTTGTGATTCTATCCTTCTCAGAAGTAAATTAGATATTTAGAGTCAAAATAGAAGATGATGTTCTTAGAATTTAAATTTTGAAAATGAGAATTCATTCCCATGCTTATATATTTGTCTTTATTGCCAATAAGGGGGAGAATATATCATTGACTTTTAAAATAAAATGGGTATTGAAAAAAAAATCCAAAATGGGAGATTGAAGAATCCAAGTGATTTGTTGAGGTTGAAATTGTTGCCAATTTGTTAAGAAGATAGAAAGTCAATGAGTTTTAAATTTAACGATTTCATAGCAAGATTATAGTTCAGAAAAACTTATGTCATTGGTTATTTGTGGTTGACACAACATTAAAAAATATCAGAATTTCTGGTGAGGTATGAATCTGATAATTCTAAAAGCTAAATTTCTAGAAATTGAAGCTTTTCATCATTAAGTTATGCTGAATACATCTCCTATTTTCATGATAAAAAAAATCCATCAATTCCAAAAGGAATAGATTTATTATTTGATGATAAAAGGAAAAGGTAATTTGAAAGGGGAAATAATTTTTTTTGCATTGAAATGTTTTTAATCTATTTTATGAGATATATGGAGGAGATTAGTTTGAAATCATTTGAACAATTCCTAAAAATAAGTTTCAATGTTTGGTATCACATGCTGAATATTTATTGACAACATTGATGTTAAATTTGATCTCTCTTGTTTTCTATATAGAGCATTACTCACGTAGACTCAGAGTTAGTTAATTCTAGCTCTTTACTTTTTTACTTGTGATTCTATCCTTCTTAGAAGTAAATCAGATAGTAAGAGTCAAAAGAGAAGATGATGTTCTTAGAATTTAAATTTTGAAAATGAGAATTCATTCCCATGTTTATATATTTGGATTTATTTCCAATAAGGGGGAGAATATATCATTGAATTTTAAAATAAAATGGGTATTGACAAAAAATCCAAAGGGAGAGATTGAAGAATCCAAGTGATTTTTCAAGGTTGAAATTGTTGTCAATTTGTTAAGAAGATGGAAAGTCAATGAGTTTTAAATTTAATGATTGCAGAGCTGGTTTGTAGTTTAGAAAAACTTATGTCATTGGTTATTTGTGGTTGACATAGTGTTTACAGCATTCAAAAATAATAGTTGAGAGTTGGAATTTATTTTATTACAAATAAAAGAAGAAATTAGGGAATTGGTTATTTGAGTTTGTTGGATTTAAATTAATTGGAATATGGATTATTTTTAATGGAGTTCATCAAAAAATTAGGCAGGCTTTACCAACCAGCTGAGAGACCTACTGCACTACTTAGGTGGGAAAGTGTGACCTCAGGGATCTAGAAAGTGGCATGGCATGCATATAAGGGCCTAATAGGCACAAGGGAGCGGCGATGAGCCACTGTACAGGGTGATACAATGGAGGAGGCAGATGCCAGCACGGGGCGGTGCTAGTGGAAGCAGGGAGTCTCTAGTAACTGATTTTTGAGCGGTCCAACCCATGAATTGTATTATAAAGGAGTGAAAAATCCATGCACGTTTTGATGTGGGAACTATTTTTCATGTGTTACTGTAGCTCCAGACAAACTCCCACTGTTTGATCTATTCGATATTTCATCTGGGCCATCCGAACACTTTGCTCAACGTTGTCTTCTCCAACAAGCTATCAAGAGCTTCTGTTCATCATAGAAACTCCATTGCAATATCATCAGAAGTTCAAACCAAGACTATGATGATCATTCAAGTATTATGAGGATTATTGGTGATAAAAATAATTATACAATTTCATTTTCATAATATTAAGATGAATAAACCAAGGATTTATGATGTGCATAAGTTTTTTTTTCAAAGATGGTGATAATTAGATTCGTGAAAGTAAGGAAGTGTGATTTAGTTGATTCGGTGCTTCTTTTCCTATAAATATCTAGGCCTTCATCTGTGAGTTGCTGCTGAGTTTTAGAGGTTCAGTTTCCAGTGAAGTTGTTCTTTTGTGAATCATTCTGGTTCGCGAAGGGTTCCGTGAAAACTCTGTTTTTGTGTGAAGTAGAAGAAGGTGCCCGTGAGTACTCTATCTATGCATGGAACACTCGAGGTGCTTCGTGAAGAACAAATTTTGGAGAAGCCACTTGGGCGATTGATATCCTTACGAGATCTCCCTGGTTTGTATGATGAACCTTGAACCCGTGTGTGAAGACCTCTACATGTAAAACTATGTGTGTGTATACTATGCATACAGTGTGAGATATGTACAAAATTACCAAGGGTGCTATGCTGTTGCATGAAAATAATTATCATACACAAGGCCGAAGGGAGGTGAACATTCAGGTGTGCACAAAGTATACAGTTCATACACATGCAGAGATAGTTTACTACATGTTGGATTGGTGTAGCCCAATCCTATTTAGATGATGTTTAGGCCAAATGATTGTGGCCCATACTTTACACCATACCGCAACTTCTGTGGGTCGAGCTCTTAGGTGAGCTTGTTAGGGGTTGCAGGGGGTAATGCACCCCTACTTTGGGGGTTTGGGGGCCTAAGGTTGTCAATAAAAATTTTGGGGTATTGTAGTAATGCTGACCACTGCAGCAGAGCTGACTGACCGACACTGACAAGGCACTGTAGTGACATGGAATTCCAGCCGCCATTCACTGTAGGTCCTTAGACTTCTAGATGACATCCACTATAACACTTTTGATTTGGGTGTCTATATTTCACTATAGCAATACAGACTTCCTATGCGGTTGATGGAATAGTGGATCATCTTCCTCCTTTTATAGACCATTTCGAGCTAGGGTTCCTGAGTGAGAAACTTTGATAAACTCTTATAAATTGTGCTCTCGGATTTTCATAGTGAAGTTATTCTACCTCTCTATGGATGTAGGGATTATTTTCCGAATCACGTAAATATTTGTGTCTTGAGTGTTTCTTTTTTTCCCTTTTAATCTTCTTTGAATCATTGTTTTGTCATTGAGAATCCTGAAATTTTCGCTTCACTACACTGTTGAGAAAAGAACCTTGAAATCATACCTTGTTTGCACGATTTGTGTAAGAAGCCTCATAAATATTACACAAAGAAGGTGGTGACATAAAGGCTATACATGCACAAGGTTTTTGCAAAGAATGAGAAAGTGCTCAGTGTGTGTTCAAAGGTGAGTGAATGAGAAGGAAGATTGTGTATGTGAAATATGAGTGAGCAAAGTGGATAGTGCGTGTGATTGAGGATCCATGAAAAACATACACATGCATTGTGTATCAAATATTGGACAGTGTGTGTATGAAGAAAAATATTTGAGGTAGTGTGATGTGATTGTGTAAGTAAAAATTGTGTGTGTTAGGGTGTGCATGAAACAAATATCTACATGCAAAAGCAATGTCATTTACATAAGGAAATTTTCATGCACATGAATTAAAATATGCATATGTTGAAATTACCATGAAATATATTTTATACATGCATGAAGTTGGAAGAGCAGCGTATATGCAAAATATTTTTCATGAATACAATGCAGTGATTTGTGACTGAAGTTGGGAAATTTTTTCTATCAGTGATTTATAAATTTTTTGCATCTAGTTTTTCAGTGTTTAGTGCAGTTGAGTCTTCAGTATAATAAATAATATTTTCCCGAGAATTATTGTACTGAGATAGCTAACCATTTACAGGTGATCAGAATTTACTTGAGCAAGAACAACACTAGTGAAAAGATTCTTGAATTGTACATGGGAGAGTTTGATCTAGAAAGCTCGTGGAGGAAGATTATAATATCATCTTATTAGTGGATCAAATCTTGTGTGAATCAAGATTGTGAAGTCTTTAGTGGGACTCTGAAGTAATGAAAGTCTCCAATGGGACTCTGGAGTAGGCCGATGGGATGCTGGTAACATTGTGGGATGTAGTATAAAGATCCACCTGTGGGATACAGGAGTCACTTGTATATATGAGAACATGTTATCTCTAGTGGTACTCTAGAGTGGAACACTATGGGACTCAGTTTTGAAGGGAATGAGACTTTCCCTGTTATAACCATTTACATATAGTGAAGAATCTGAAAATGGGGGGGGGTATAATCGGTTGCAGAAAGGACGTAGGTCTTAATACTGAATCTTGTAAAAACACCGTGTGCTATGTTTTCATTTACATTATGCATTTTATAAATGATCTACTCATCCTAACAGGTGAAAAAGGTTTAAAGGGGTTTAAGAAAAGAAAAGAATTTAGTAAAAACAAGTCACAACTGATTCACCCCCCTCTCAGTGTGACTGCACAATCCTTTGGACACTTCATATCCCACTAACGAAGCATAATGGATTCTACTCAATCTCCTCCTATGTTTGTGGATACATTTTCTTAGAGAGTTTAATACCATGAAACATTGAAAAAAATCATCTCTTTTTTTGTTCCATATTGTACATTTTGATTACATTGTCAATATATGTACTTTGAAAAGAAGCCTTTAAGATCTATCTCGATAGATCTCGATCCTTCGAATATATGCTGCTTCGCCCAAGTCTTTCATAGAGAAGCATTCATTTAACTAATTCTTCACTAACTGCAAGACTTTCACTTCATTTCCCATATTTAATATGTCATCAATATATAATACTTGGAAAACAATGACATTCCCACTAACCTTCTTATAGACACATGACTCACTTTCATTCTTAATAAAACTAAATTACCTTATGGCCTCATCAAAAATAAAATTCCATGATCGTGATGTCTAATTCAATATATAAATGGATATCTACAACTTTTATACTTTATTGACACTCTTTGACATGATAAACCCTTCAGGTCATGTCATATAGATGTCTTCAACCAAAATTCCTTTTAGAAAAACATTTTTGGCATCCATTTTTCAAATCTCTTAATCATGATTTTGATGGATTTTAACATTGCGACTGATGATAATGTTTTTTCAAAGTCAATGCCTTGATGTTGTCTGAAACACTTTGTAGCCAGTCATGCTTTATAGGTACTGGCTCTACCTTTCATGTCTAACTTTTTTTTGAATACCCATTTACACCCAATAGGTTTTACATCAGCTAGAGGGTCTATCAAAATCCATATTTTATTTTGGTATATGGACTCCATCTTAGAATGCATGACCTCTTACCATTTAGTATCATCCTTTCCATCTATTGTTTATTTGTCGGTTAGAGGTTCATTATCCTCAATGAGTAACATGCCACCTAGATTGATGATAATAAAACAATATTTCTCTAGTTCTCTAACCTCTCTAGTAGACCTACGTAGTACTCATGTCCTGAGAATGTCTCTATCTCCCATAGTCTCTTGTAGAGATTGTTCTCATACCAACTCTTGGGAATCCGAAGCATCAACTTCATCAAAATCAATATTTCTATCACCGTTTTCATTGGAAATGTGTTCCATTTATAGAAATATGGCATGTCTTTCAACAATTACTATTCAACCTAAAGGGTTATATAGGTAATATCTTTTAATTTCTTTATGATAACCTTTAAAATCCACTTTGTGCTTCAGTATGCAAGTTTTTATTTATGTATAGTCTTGAAAAACACCTCACGTCCCCATATGAATATATGTGATAGATTGAGTTTCTTTACATACCATAACTCATATAAAATCCCTTCTATTTCTTTAGTTGGTACTCATTTTATAGTATATTTCATTTTATGTAGTGCATATCCCCAAAAGGATAATGAAAGAGTTTCACGACTCATCAATGACCTGACCATGTCAAGTATGATTCTTCCTTTCTCTTGCACCATTCCATTGAGCTGTATAAAGAGCAACGAGTGAGGAGACTATCTGACACTCCTTAAGAGATTGATGAATGCTTGGTTTAGATATTTTCTATCACAATCTGAGCAGAGTTTCTTAATCCTTTTAACAAGCTAGTTCTCCACTTCATTTTGATATTCCTTAAACATGCTAAAAGAATTTTACTTATACATCATTAAGTAAATATAGATATATCTACTAAAGTCATTTGTAAAAGTAATGAAGTAGGAAAATCCACCCTTTCCTTTAATAGGAATGGACCACATTCATCAGTATGAATTAATCCCAGTAGTTCTATAGCTCTTTCTCCCTTCCCAGTGAAAGGTGCTTTGACCATTTTCCCTTGTAAACAAGCGTGCCATAAATCTATGAATTTTAACTCAATTGAGTCTAAACACCATACTTGATTTATTTTTCTTAAATGATTCTCATTAACATGAATAAGCTTGAAGTTCCACAAGTGGGTAGGATATAAGTCATTTTCATTGAATGTTTCATTGATTACCAAAATTGGGTTTTCAAGTTCAAGTATACACAATCCATTATTAAGATGCGCCATACCATAACATATGTTATCCTTATAAAAGAGACAAAATTTATTTCCAAACTTGAAATAAAAACCTATAGTGTATATACTTGACACTAAAAATTATTTAATACAAGAACCATGCCAATAATCAAAGTAAGATGATAATTTCTCACTACTAATGCTGATAGTATTGCACCATTTGATACTCAGAGATCCACTTCACTCGTTTCCATCTTCTTGAATATACTTGAATCCTTTACTTGAATAAAAATGTGTGAGACACATCCTGTATCCAATACCCAACTTGTAGAAATAGACAAATTGCATTCAATGACAAATATACCCGAAGCAGAAACACCCCCTTGCTTATTTTTCTCAACTATTCAATTCTTCTTTTAGTGGTCTTTCTTTCCATATGAAAATTATAATTCCTTCTTCTTGTTAACATCCCTTTGTATATTTAGCTTTGTAGAGGGGAGATGCATCAGTGTCTTTGTCTTAGACTTAGCCTCATACCCCTTTGCCTTTCCCTTCTTCCTTTTATTCACCATAAGAACTGAAGAGTTTATATTATTCATATACTTATATTCTTGGAGAAATAAATCCAATAGATCCAGGAGTGACTTCTTCATGTTATTGATATTATAATTAATGATAAAATTTTAGAATCTAGGCAGTAAAGAGGTATGAATGAGACCGGTCACTGGTTCATGGTTCAACTTGAACCCAAGGGACTCCAGTCTCTCAATGTACCCAATCATCTTGAGTACATTTGGTCCTTATTGACTCCATTATACTATCCCGCACCTATACAGTGCATTGGAAATTTCATATCTTTCTTAATATGCTCTCTCATGGTATAATTCTTGGAGATGAGAAAGAATTTTGAAGGCATTTTATTCCTTATGTATTTTCTCCAACTCAATGGACAAAGATAAAAACATAATGCATTGTACATATAGTGAATCATCCATATGCTTCTTATATTTATCTTTATCCACCTTTATTTATCTTTTATCATGTTTATTTAGAAGTTTAGATTCTAACACATACAACGTCCTCTCTTAGTGTGTTACTATGCACAAGCACCTGTATCACTGTCAGAAGTAATGTATGGTCATGATATTATCTTTATCTAATATTGATCACAATGATTGAATTGGTGATGGTTTCTATTTGATATACAATAAATAAACTTTAGTTGATTAGTACTTATCTTGATTACCAATATATATTTCTGATTCATTAATCAATAAATGTATCCAACTATTTTTTCAAATCTTAATAGCCATCAACTACTAGATTCAGAATACTCATTCGATTGAGTATTCTAGTGATGAGGATCATTAAAAACTCTTCTCACAATCAAAGTTATATCTATACCACTACTTGGAGAGATTTAAGGTAAAATTTTGGACCAACCATATTAACTTGTATCTCCTTGATCTCTTAAGTGAAGTCCCAAATTTTGGAAATAATAACCTTGATTTACTCAACACATTGCCTCTAAAGTTGTAATAAACTAGATATGACTACTTCTTTGTTGCAAACATTAGTTAAGTTGACTCACATTTTTCATAGGAATGCACCAATAGTAAGGGGAACCCTCAATTAGGGCTGGTGAACACCTACTATTGAATTTATTTATTTCTTGGTGATCGGTCAAACCCAAACACCACTTGAACCCCGTGGAAGGTCCCACTATGTCTTAAAGCCCTATTTATTAAAATAGGTTAGACTCTTGAATAAAATTAGTGTAACAAACCAACTAGGGTTGACCCGATGTGTCACTCGAGTCAGCCCGTCAAAGGACCCAAGGTGAATTCCCGATTGCCCCAGGCTAACAACCAGTGATAGAGCATCATAAACAACCACATGGGAATGTTTTCACCCTTGAGATCAAATAAAACACACCTCAAGTTTCAACTGGAAGTCCTACATGAGGTGTCCATAAATTGAATAATCATTCTAAATAAATAACCAAGTAAAATAATAGAGACCTAACCAAAAAAGGCATAATAATAAAGAACAACAATAAGTAATACAAAGGAATTTATCCAAATCCCTTTTTTTTCATTTTCAAAATACCACTTTTTGGGTGAGTGGGAACCTCAAAAAAACTGGATATCAGATCCAAACATCACCCACATAAACCATTACACAACAAACCAAATCCCAAAAGCCACATTCAAATTTCAAAAATCAAATTCAAATATTGGAAAAAACAAAAGCGTAGGCAAGAGAGCAGCCCGAGAAACCAACCATCGAGGAGACACCTCACCACCATCATCACCACACCATCCTATCATATCAGCACTGTCACCAACATCGTGTCGTCACATCACCTTAGACATAAACCTCATCAGATCATTATCACTGACCTCTTTTCTAACGACCACTACCTGCACAATGTGGCCGCCGTCACGCAGAGTCTCCCTCATCATGATTGTCGTAAACTCCGGTTCACCACCACCATCATTGTCACCGATCAACACCACACTAGAACGTCAAATCACCTCAACAACATCAAGTCATCGGCCTCCATCACTAGACCACATACCATCTACAAATGGAATCAACCGAACAAAGATCTTGCCTCCTGGAACACCGATATACACTTGAACAACACCTCCAAAATCTTGCGTGACAACCACCTCTCCAGACCGAATCAGAGAGGAGATGAGATACCCAAAGACATAGTAGAGTAGGAGAAGTATGGAGTCTTCACAGGGAGTTTATATCTTCATCGAAATCACTCAACCAAACTAAAACCCCGTTGACGCCTGAACCCTAGTCCGGCCACCTGGAACCCCCCACTACAATGCACAACACAACCCAAAACCGATTGGAATCCATCACACCCGACCGAACTAGAAGGGAGCCATGGATCTAGAGTCCAGATAGGAGTACAAGCAGGCATGACTTGCATAGCAAGCCGTGACCAAGAAACCACCAGACTCACCATAAAACAACATTGACGAACCTTCAACATCAAACCATAGTCCATAGATCCATCAAAACTCCTCAACAGAAACAGAATCACTACCCATGACCACCATGAAATGAGGAAGGAGAAAATGGTATTGAAACCCTAATACAATCATAGGATTGAGACCCAAAGAAGAAAAAATGAAAGGGAAAGCTAAAGAGGGATTGAGGATTAAATCTTAAACAAAAAGGAAGAAAATGCTTTGAAAAAGAACATCGGGGGATGAAATCCTAGGAATAAAGAAGGAGATCTATCTAGGGAGATCATCAGAAGAAATGAGACGCCGAGAGGACTCACCAGCGCTAGGAGAAGGAAGCCGAGGATAGAGAAGAGAAGAGAGCTCGAGATAGGGGGTTAACTTGATAAGAGGAGATCAGTTAGGGATCCATTACTTTAGGCCTCCCTAGGACCTTGTTTTTCTAGCCTTGACATTGGTCATGTATTGTGTATTTTTTCTTGTATAATAAATATATAACCATGTTATGTTAGAGAGAACACCAAAAGAGAATGGGGCCATCTTTCTTTATCAATTAATACAGAGGGGGGGGGGGATACACAACACAACTCGAATCGATCTAACGAAATCGTGAGACCAATCACACCATCACCACATGAATCTCAAGTTATCACTATGAACTAAACATTACCTAATTCCCAAAAAAGATCGGAACCAACTAAACCTACAAGCCATGACCTATTGACCTGCATAAGAGATGAATACTACATACCCACTAACACGAGTATTTAGGGTGTGAGTCAACACCAAATATGATACCACCAAGATTCCATATCATTCCTTTTTATAAAAGAAACCGATTACACTAGTTTAAAAATAAATATATGAAAATAAGTTTCATCTCATTTCTATGGGTTGAAAAGAAACAACACTTAATACACCCATTTATAAATGCTTGACTTTGAAAAACCAAGTCAAACCTTTTGTTTACCACTTGAAATAAATATTGGAAACAACCCATCCCTCTTCTTTAAAAATTCTACACAACCACCAGGTACAAATAAAGAACAAGGGAAAAATATGAAAGAAATGGGAAATCATGAAATGATGAAAATAATAATAACATAAGGTAAAATTATATAACCTCAAGGATCAACCACAAAGAAATAAATACATCAAAACATACTCAAAACAAGAGATAAAAACTCACATTCTAGATAAACAATAAATAAATCATAACATACACTACATATCATAATGAAATACCATAAAAACCAATGGGAAAATACTCAATGCACATAGGTGGAACCAACTGTTGATAGGTTAATGATCCTACAAATCATCACCTAAACCACTCTCAAATTTCTTCATTAGTGTCACACTCCCTAGATAGGTCATAACATTCAGATAAGGGCTACTAGACATTGTGTAACTCTCAAATAGAAAAACAACTATCCCTCATTGCCCACTTAGTTTCCTAGGATTCCTCATAGAATAGATAATAAAGGTGAGCCACCATACAAGCATACATCAGTAACACAACAAGTGCATAGCTCAAGGAAACATATCATAATAATCATATCCATCCCAACTACAACACCCCTTTTAATAATGACCCCCTTCCCAATCACATAAGAATGAATCACAATTCATTAAACCATCAACACATGCATACAATCATCAATAATGGATAACAACAAGGCTCAACAAGGGTGTAAACCTTAGATTCCAAATGGGAATTTGCTTCAAAACCAAGAATTACACCTTTGGAAATCCCATTTTAAAACCAATTTTGAAAATGAAGTAATTCTTGGGAAGCTTATGAACAATATCAAGGCACCATCATGCCCGAATAACCAAAGGCATCATAAAAAAATATAGTCAAAAGAACACACACCCCTTGAAAAAAACATAAAAAGCCTTGAAACATGAACAATCCACTTAGTAAATCGATTTTGGACCCAAATAACCATTAATAAATCAATTTTCTTAAAGAAAACAATCTTTGAAATTTTATTAAACACTTAATATGCACAACACACCATTTAAAATGGAAATTCATTTTAAATATGAAATCCACCCATTCTTCCAAAGAAAAACCTGAATAATTTATGGAAAACCTTTGAAAAACCTCATCTAGATATCATATACCATATTTAACTAGATTAAAAATTGGTTTAGAACATTAAGAATTGATGAAACATTCAAATAAAAGGAAATGAAATGGAAACACCTAGCTCAAATAGAGTAAAATTTCAACCTCAATAAAATACACTAGAGTAAGCTGTAAGAGAAGGCTTAAAACTCTTAAAAATAAACCCCCCCATTTTAGAACAACCCTAAACATGAGTTAGACCTCCATGATTGTTGGGGTTAGAAGAAATTAGAGGAACATGGAGAGAACTGAGGGAAAGAGGAAGGAGAATCTCCCACGTTGATTTTTAATAGAAGAAGCACAAAAAAAATCATCAAAAAACCACCATGGAAGGGCTTAGAGGAGGAGGAATAGGGTTGGGGAGGTTCCTCAATTGAGCCCTTTTAACGGGGAAAGAAATGCAGGGAATTCCCAATAAAAAAGAAGGTGAAAAGACAAAAATACCCAAACCTGAGTAGTTCACACGGTTTACTCACATAGTCTGACAAACTGAGCAGTCACCACTATAAAAAACTACAGAGGTCACATGGTTTATACCACATAGTTTTCCAAACTGTGAACCTAACCATGTGACCCCTAGAAAAGTTCCAAAAGTTCCAAAATTTTACCTTAGATTTTCAAACTTAATAGAGAAGTTAACCTTATGAATATAAACAAGAAAGTGATATTTCAGGGTGTCAAATTTAGTACGTGACCCTCTAGAACCCTTATATCGATAAAAGTGAGTGCTACTAAAAAATCATGAGTAGAGTATAGAAAACCATAAAACCCCTAAAGAGATAAGGTATAGTTATAACAATGAAAACCTCTCTTATGAACACACATTGTGTAATATAATCTTTTTATCATACAATATCTCATAAAGAAAGACAGATAACTCGTGTTACTATCCTTACCTGCTTTATTTATTCTTTTCATGACCTTACCAGATAAGCTTACCCTCTTAAACCATGTGCATGGATTTAGTGGAAGTATTATCATCCAAATCAACTGGGCCCGAGATATCTCTTCTTCTACTTGAAAGTGACAAATATTGTCTTCATCATTCAACTAATATCATGCCAGTAATGACACACCCAACACAAGATAACTCACCATAACATATATGCTATGGGTCTTCTATTGCATCAAAGTATGTGATCAAATGGTACAATCAATAATGAACTAAATTCAAGAGACCAATATACATGTTCATTGATAAGGAAAACCAATGAAACTTGTAACATGTGGTGTTCCCATTAGTGAGTTAGTACTCATGATATCAACTACTCGAGATCACCAAGAGTGAAATTCTTGAGAAGTCTTAATAATTATGAGTCTCCAACACTTGATAGTCAGACATCATCTATGTCCTGTCAGCATTATGTATCTCAATCATATGACATGTTTAGAATTAATATCATAGTATCTCGAGGTTCTCATTATAGCAGAGAACTTCTATAACCTTTCGATACAACATGTAATTTAAGAACATTACCATTTATAAAGTACATGTATAATTAATTCCACTATCATGGTAAGATAAAACACATGAATATATCAAATTGTATACATGTAATAGTGATTTAAGTATATAAATGAGTTGGGTCTAGGGAACCCACTCACAAAATTGTGCTCATCAAGTTTTAAGGTATATTTCACAATTTTATTTAAGGAATATTATAAATTAAAATTAACGATTATCACATTTAAGAACGCATAAAACAAAATCAAAATAAACAACATACAAAAAAGGAGACTTATCAAATATCATGTTTGATTTTATCTTTAGTGTTTAAAATATCAAAAAACAATTGTTTGGTAATTAATTACGTGATTCCAGTAAATTTAGTATTATTCTAGTCAAATAACACATATTATGTTATATTTATCACATGAACAATAGTTATTCAATAATAAAGTAAAAAAATACACAATCCATGTATGAAACGTAATACAAATCATTAACATAGGATATAAAACAAATATTTCATGAAAAAACTCTATATATTCTTGAAAAAATCTCAATTTTTTTTTGACATTTTTCATTTTTTTATCAAGTGCTAATTGATAATAAATAGATTTTTTAGTCAAATAACATTTAAAATGCTTTACCTTATAATATGAAATCTCAACGATTTATAAATATCTCTAAAGGAAGATACAATGAACACTCTTCAAGCAGTAAAAGAATGTTATCAAATTCATTAATATTTTATCCAAAACAATTATATCGTGCCTAAAAGGTATAAAAACAAATGTTATGGATAATAATTATATATTTTAGTAAAATTTTCTATGTGTATATCTATATAAAAATTTAGCATAAATGAAATAAAATTAAAATAAACAATGATCTCACATATATACCATCAAAATAATATATTTCTTAAAAAAGGGTAAAAAATATAATATATAAATGATTGAATGAATGTTTTGTACTAAAATTACACTCATCAAGTACATAAGATATATATATATTTTTCTATCAGAACCACCTCTTATTTTAACATGGATACATAAAAATAATAAACAATGAATCAAAATTTGGAGATGAAGTAAAATAAGAGGATAAATAAGAAGATGATGATGGAAATTTAAAAAAAAAACTAAGAAAACATAGAGAATTATACCTAATGTAATCAAGAAATTTCAATAAAATATATTAATCATGTTTTATAATCATACGAAAATTATTATATTTTACTATATGTTATGATTGAACAAATATAAAGGACTAAACAAAAAAAGTGGATGACACCAAATATAAAAGCCCAGCTTTGAAAACACAAAGTTTGGTATTAAAAATGATAAAATACTAGAAAAAAATATTAAAACATAGAATCAAATAAATTAAATCAACAAAATGAATGATAGGCTTCAAGGGGAATACAAACTTTTAAAAGAAGAAAATAACACATTTACTGACAGTGGGGGGAATTCATAAGCACATCAAATTACAAAACTATAAGTAGATAATTAAAACTATGATAAAAAAAATAAAAAATAGATAACAAGATAAGGCATGAAAAGGGTCTTGAAAAACTACAATAAATATGTAGAAACATAAATCAATACAACATAGATCACACTTGAAATCCAAGAGCAAGACTGAATTATAAAGAAAAAATAAATGGAAATATATCTAAAACACTATCTAAAAAAGAAGTGACATAAGTTTTTGAGTTATAGATCAAGAGATATATCCTAAAATAACATTTATAAAAATAAAAAAACAAGTTTCAAAAAATAATATAGACAAAAAAATCTGTTTTAGTAAGTGGATGAGGACAAGTAAAAAATGAAAAAAGGAAGAAACACTTGTTTGTTGATTGATGACTAAAAATATTTAAAATTAAATGTGAAAATAACATTGATTGAAATCCATAA
This sequence comes from Viscum album, assembly GCA_963277665.1. Taxonomy (NCBI): domain Eukaryota; kingdom Viridiplantae; phylum Streptophyta; class Magnoliopsida; order Santalales; family Viscaceae; genus Viscum; species Viscum album. The sequence continues at coordinate 1,502,674,030 of OY728135.1, forward strand.
AAGCCTCAGATTACAGACTAAAAAGTAAGAAAATTTGAGAATGAAAAACAAAAATTTTGTAGATATTATAAAATAAAAAAGAATCAACTGGAAAAGTCACACATACATAGGTGGACATGAATACACATATCAAACACCTACTAGAATCAAGGAAACATACATTTATAATTAATTAAATGAAAATGAAGGTCGAAAATTCATTATTAAAAATATCAAGGATAAGAAAAGAAAGTAAAAAATGGATGAATAAAAAAGAAAGTACATTTTTGAGAACTCAGTGAGTAAGAAATGTAAGAAAAATAAAGAAAATGATAAGATTAAACATACCAAGAAACTAAAAATCATAGATGAAACTGTAATAAAAGGGAAATAAATACAAAAACCAAAAAGTTGGTATTCAAACCAAGAAAAACACATATTATGCATTTATTACAAAATTCTAAGTCATTTAATGAATACACCAAACACACAAGACAAAATTTTAGCTTTTTATTATGAATTTTACTTGGAATATGGCATGTTTAACTAGCATAAGACATATATTATGCATATGTTTTTATCAAAAACATAATTTTACATGATTAAAAAACGCCACAAGATATATCATTTCATATACTTCATATTTTGAATTAACTTCTAACTAATAAAAAACTCAAAAAGAAAATTAATAACAAGTAACAATTCACAAAATAAATGTTCTGTATTTTTTTTGTGAAATTTCATTTAATTAATATTATTAGGATGAAAAAATATATATTATGTCTTTACTATCAACTTTTACATCATTTTATGCCTATAATAAGAAAAAAAAAATCCAATTTCTATCCATGTTAAGACTTCCGCATGAAATAAAACTTATTTCACTGTTACAGGACACATGTTTTATGAAAAAATCTATTAAAAATAAATTTTATACGATTAAAAAGTTTTTCAAAACACATATTCAACCATATATTTAAAACAAATTCAAAACAATAAGTTTACAAAACATTAATACAAAACATATATTTTCTTAAACCTAATAATACAACTTATTTATGTTTTAATTAAAGGAATTCACAAGCATCTTATGTACTTAAATTTAACTGAATAAAAACAAAAAATAATTCCAAAATAAATTGAGAGAGGAATATTTAAAATAAAATTCATAAAAGTAAAATTATTCCCACCACACTATAGATCATCATCATCAGATAATTAGTGAGGTTGATGGGAATCGCTTAGGAAAAAACAAAAGGTTCTTGCCTCCTAAGGTGAAAACCATGCACTAGAATCATTGAATGTTTTAGTAGGACTGATTCTCATTAAATTGTGTACTTACTTCTTCTCATCAAATCTACATTAAGATAAGATCACAGAGAGAGTTCCAACTTGACATCACACACCACCACCAACTTCATAAATAAGGCAAGGAACACTTCCTTTTATAATTCTACCTTATTTAATGAGGTTACTCAGATGACCAACCATTGTCCATTGTCCTTAAAACATACAAAATTTGTATTTCCAATTTCCTATTTGTGGTTTTCCAATGACCAACTTTTGGTTTCCAAACAATTATCCTTTGGATTTTTAAAGACCAACATTTAGCCTTTCTATGTTATAATGTTTTCCTTATTCATAGAAGTGTATGTTAAATCCTTTTAACATTAATGGTGTCAAATAATAATGATAATAAATTTTGAGAGAACCAGATATCACGTGTCATGTGGTGATCACACCATTATTTACAACACACATATAAAAATCTCCCACTTACACTAAATCCTTCCAAATTTTATGAAAAGATCAAAAACTCTTTTTGAATTCATCCAAACTCTTTTGGATACAATTATATTACAAACTATCTCACATTTTGAGAAAACAATATATATAAAAATAAATAATTATTAAAAATATTAACCATATGAACCTATAGGACTTTGTAGCATTGAAAAAAAACTATGAATTCTCTAATACATAGTTATAAGTAAGGAGTTTCCCTTAGAAAAACATCCTACTCAAGCTATAAAGGGGTTTATTGTGGTCTCAATCAAACACACTCATATCCCACTATGAACATTACCACCAAGATGTATCTATATACATCTCATGTATGCTTATATAATTCCCTTGTGTAAGACATAAAGTGACCACTAAACACAAAATATGTCAATATAGTATAGGACATCTCATACTTTCTTAATTATCTAAAATGAACCTGCTAGATTGAATGAATATACCACACATAATTCATCCAAGTAGTTAAGTACATCATAGTAAAATTAATGAAGAATGGTCATACATTTTATTATTCTAATTTAGTTGAAAGACTAGATATCATAATTATCATACAAGAGGAAAAATATATCATAAGATAAACTTCACAAATTACATGATAAAAAACATACCAAACCACCCCCTTAATTAGATTAACCTCAATACTAGTGTAAGTAAGGTATAAATGTATGAAGGTTAACATGATAAGTATATTGTTAACCATAGTTAATGGGTATTCATATGAATCACACACCTCTAAGTATATCAATAATTTTATGACATTCCATGTGATATAGTTTGGAAGGACAATCCAGATAACAAGTCACTACTTATTATCTAATGAATCTATTCTATATCATATACGAGACTCTACACATGATAATATTAACATATTACCACAACCCATAATTATACATTATGATCATTGATTATGGAAAACTCAAAGTCATAATTTGAGGGGTTCTTATCATTCCACTCTTCATTTAAAATACATAACACATGCAAATAAATGATAAATACCTGATTCTTTTATTATAAAACCATGATAAATTTACATTGAAAATAAACATTACATTTAGTATCCCATATATCTAATACCTATATAATTTACATGACCCTTGCACTTTTTCTATATTAATTCATTTTCAATAGATCTATTACATTATCCTCTATAGCCACCTAATAGATATTTACATCACCCCTCTAAAAGATTTATCAAATGAGATGGTATTTTCAAAGTTTGTGTTTGGTCCTCTGGTGAGACCAAGGTTTATTTTCTTGAGAAATGGGTCCATTATTTTCATAATAAATATTAAGTAAGATTTCATGTCATCCTTATTAGTTTGGAATCTAGAATCAGTGCAACCATTTACAATGTGCTCTTAATAACCTCCAAATACCAAGCATAAAGCCTTATTTTTTTTAATAACTTAAGGATATTCTTAGAAATAATCTAGTATATCTCACTGGGATTAAATTAGTATCCACTAGTTATTCTAAAAGAACAAGAGATATCAAACCAAGTACATAACATAGAATGCATGGAATATCATATGAAATACACAAAAATAATCCTATCCATGATTTTATTTTATAAATCTTTAGAAGGATATTGAGTCTTCATAATAATCATATGAAGAAATACTAGAAAATACCCCTTCTTATAGTTTTCCATACTAAACCTCTATATTAATTTACCAATATAAGTATTTTTATTCAGTCTAAGAATCCTTTTAGATCTATCTCTATAGATCTTCATACCTAGTATGTATAATGTTTCACCCATGTATTTCATTTATAAGAAATTTCCCAACCATAATTTTATAAAATATATAGTTAGGATATTATTTTTGAAGAGAATTATACCATCTACATACAACAACAAAAATACTACAACACACTCAGTAACTTGGCTTGTATACACAAGTATAATCCATGATTTTGATAAAACCAAACCCTTTGATTATATTATAAAACCATATATTCTAACTCAAAGAATATTGATTCAATCAATGAAGGGATTTTTGTAACTTTCATACCTTAATTGTATCATTCGGCAAACCTTTGGGTTGTATCATACACATTTACTCAAATAAATTCCCATCAAGGAAAGTAAAATTTTCATCCATTTGATATATCTCATAATTATAATGATATACAATGGAAAGAAATATTTGAATGGACTTTATCATCACAATTGGTGAAAAGGACTATTAATTATTAATACCATGAATTTGTTTATACCATTTTCTACCAAGTGATATTTATAGGTAGACACTCAACCATATTTATTAGTTTTATTATAAAACCCACTTTCACCCTATGGGTCTCACCCCCTCAAATACATCCACCATGTCCTAAACTTGGTTCGTGTATATTATAAAGTAGTAGGTTTTTTATCTATTAATATTAATTCATCATTATTTTATATAATAAAACCATATATATTAGGATTCATAAGAATATTACCAGTCTTTTGTGGTTCTTTTGTAACTTGAACTGGTTCTACTTCTACATCCTCTCATGGGACTGATTCAATTTATATCTTAAAAACCTTAATTTTGAAGGCTTATATTTTCATTACATGCCTTTTTTTCAAGAATTTTTGTATTTTTAAGGTGTTGGGGCAGGAAAGAGTGAGTTTGGAGTTGAATTGTGAGAGTTAATATGAAATCCAAGTTATGAGAGAAACCATGTCATGGTTGCTTCCTCAAAATGTCGTTGGTTCCTTAATTCATTAAATTTAATTGATATTTGTGTTGTGGGAATCTATGATTTAAATAAGGAGATTGAAGGAGAAATTGGACACCATAAGAAGTAAAACTATGTCATGGTTTTGGATTTTATGACATGGTTTTTGTATAATAACTATAGTTCATGTTGTAGTATGGAAGTATATTTTGATTGATTGATTAATGAAAATGGGAAATAACTACCTCATCGACTATCATCATCATTTAAAAAATAGAATAGTTATGAGAGGGTCATTTTGGTTTTATCCTCTAGATAAAATAAGATTCAATGAAAAACATCATGGTTTATCAAGCCACATCATAGTTTTGGTCAATGAGTAAACTTATGAAGAATATAGTTAGTGAGTTTTTAGTAGTTTAAGATTTAAATTTCCATGGTTTTTGGATTAGCATTGAACAAACCAAACTACACTAGGGTTCGACTTAAATCCATTTAATTATAAATTTAAACATACATCCTTTATCTCATTTGGTTTTTACTCCTCCTTTATTTTCATTAGTGACCTAGAAATCCTTCTAATATTTTTAGGTATCCCTTGGTGGGGTTTTGAGTTCCTTTTCTCGTATGATAAAATTTACATGTGTTAAGGTATTCTTATTCTTATCTCTCCCTCTTCTCTCTTATTATTCCATATTGGGGATAAATAGACAATAGTTTTTGTATTGTGGTGATTGAGAATTGATATGAGGCTAAGGCATTCTAGATAAGTTGTAGAATATTCATGAGAATACGAGAGTTTGAAAACTGAGATTCATCCTTCAAGGAAGTAATGATTCAAGCATTGGTTTCAGGTGGATGATTCATGAACTCTCTATCTATTTACTATTGTTTATATGGAATTACCATGTTTTAGATTTCTTGATTAAGTAGATGAGATTGACTTAATTATATGAAATAAAATATAAGCTCAGGATGGAAGTGATATTTATATGACATGTGTGTTTTGTTAATGCCATCTATTTCATGATTGTTATAAAATATACTATTATGGTAGATGGAAGTAGTATTAAGCATTTGATAGTATGATAAAAATGTGGAAATGTCACCATTGGAAAAAGAGAATTTAGTAATGGGTTTTCAATGACGGTTTTAGAAAATGATAGCTAATTCATGACAATTTATTAAATATCATTTCCATTTAGCGATGGTTAAAACCTTTGATAAATCTAATTTTATTTATTTATTTAATTTTAATAGTATTTTTTTTAAAAAACTGCCATTAAATTGAAATAGTTTATTAAAAACTACCACATGATTAATTATAATTAATAATTAATTAAAATTTTAAATACTTGTCAATAATTAATAATTAATTATTAATTATTAAATAATTATAATTATTAGGTAGTAATTATTTAAAAACTAAATTAATTTTCAATTATTTAGAAATTATTATCAATAATTATCAATTAGTAATTATATATATATATATATATAAACACACACACACACCCACCCACACATAAATATATATTAAAACCATGACCGAAACATCCTCACTCAACTAGTGTTAAAGAGAAGTTGAAAATGAAGTTCCCAGTCAGGATCCAAGTATCGCTGAGGGGGGGGGGGTGAATCAGTGGTATCTTTTTCTTTTTATGTTTCCTTCTTTTTGAAACAACCTTCACCTCCTATTAAAGAGTTTCTTCCCTTCCGAACTCACACAACCACAGAAACACAATATTTACAAGGTTTACTACTCAACAGAGTAGCTACGTCCTTGGTATGATACATAAACAATCCAGTACCACACAATCCACTAGAAAACAATCCTTTTATGTGGAATAAAATGAGTAGGATATACCCTTAAACTTGTGTAGCACTTAGAAAACAATCTGCAAGTGTGTGTGCACCCTCTTAGCACAAATAGGGAATTACAATATTTCAGTGCTTCTTTACAATTGAACAAGTGTATTCTTTGAAGTAAAAATATTAACTTTCTTACCCCGAAGCCGGTAATAGCTATCTTACTCATAATCAAATACGTGTGAAGACCACAATTTTTTCACGCAACCTTTAGGGTACCTTGTGCGCAATTCAAATGGCTTGCGCGTAAAAATTCCCTTTTGGCACGGAAAACTTTTTCGCGCAACTTCCCCTTTTCACGCAACTTTTCAATTTTAGCGCAACTTTTCACTTTTCATGCAACTTCTCACATTTTGCGCAACTTCCCACTTTTTCGCACGATTTTCCTCTTTTCGCGCAAACCCCTTTCTTTTCACGCAACTCACTTAGTGAATAATTTTACGCACTTTAGAGCTTAAGATTTTCTCTAAGTTTCGAGCCTACTTAAATGAGAGGGGGTCACCTCGTATTTATAGGCCTTTTTAACCCTGCACAAAAAATACTAATCCGTGCATAAAACCCTCTTCATTCACGTAAAAACTCTTTCACACAACATCATATTTCGCACAATGCTCTAATTTTTTGCGCACCTCATGCCTTTTCCAATTTTCGAGCTTCTGATCTTGAAACACCTCTTACACAAAAAACTTCATTCCTATATTTCATAAACCACTCCAATATTTTGCGCACCGTTTTATTTTTCAGGCACCTCCCTTTTTCAAAAACAACTCTCTCCATTTTTTGATTTTTAGGCCCTAAAATTTGGCAAACACTAGAAAACAACGCCACCTTAAACCGTTATTTTGTGCCACCTCTAGATTGTCCGTTCCTTTTTCATTGCTTTCTTCACTGCTTCCCATAACCATTCTTCATCTTTCATCACAAACTCCACTATCATGATATATATCCTTTGATAGACCAGATTTAGCATTGTCAAAGTTACAACGAGAAGTACTGAAAGTTCCCTATCTTCTAGTAGCATCATTCCTTCCAATCAAAACTGTATATGACTGGAATCATCATTTATCCTCCTTTCCTTAATAAGTCTTTCACAACAAGTTCTCCTAACTTATGATATTTGTGAAATACATATCATCAAATCATCGTCTAGTTTTCAATTCCTTTACAAAGTGAATCGATTTATCTTCTTTAACAACAAAAAACAATACTCTGCAATAGCAAACTCTTCTTAATTCCTTATCCATCCAACTTGGTCCCAACAATCCCCCCTTTGGATTTTGTTGTCAACCAAGATTCATAAATCACTGAACTTTGTAACCTCAATCAATGGATCACTTATCAACGATTCTAAGCCTATGTGAGTTAACTCATTATAGGAAACAAGAATTATTGACAGACAAAACCATGCTATCCAAAAATAGTGACTATGAACTTTCATGCTCATATCTCCTCATCATTCTTCAGAACATCTTTCAAGATTCCACTTCAGCATTCTACTTTCCTGGAATACAACAATATAGTTTCCTACAACCACTCCAACAAACAATTAGAATAGTTCACACACATACATGATGGATTCATAGCTTACCCACAACTCCCCCTTTATGCATGCTTCCATAAGGATAGATTTATGAAACAATTATCTCCCTTGATAACACTATTTAAATGTAAGATGAGAGTGGGGATAGAAACATGTACCTTAACCTTGATGAGAAAGAGGTTAGACACCCATGTTCAACCTCAATTTTGCAAATGGTTACTACAGTAAAGGTTTTGTGAATATATCAGCAACTTTTTCAGATGTAGGAACATAATCTAGCCTCAATTAATTCTTCTCCACCTGCTCTTTGATGAAGTGTTACTTTATATCAATGTGTTTTTAATGAAAATTTTATACCAGATTTCTTGTAATATTGATTGCACTATGATTATCACAACCCAAGAGAAATGGTAGCTTTACTTAAATAAGTAGATCTTCTAGCTGAGTCTTCATCCACATTAGTTGAGTTGAAGTTTGATTAGCAGTAACATACTCAACTTTAGCTATGCTAAGAGTTACTGAATTCTGTTTATTAGTATTCCAACTAACACAACTTTTCCCCAGAAAGAAAACTCCACCAGATATGGATCTTTGATCATCAACATTTCCCGCCCAATCAGCATCAGAATACCCGAATAGATCAAAATTTCTTGAGCCATAATACCTAATTATAAAATTTGTTGTGCCTTTTATATATCTGAGAATTAGTTTTCCATCAATAAGATGCGATTCTTTAGGAGTGCTCTGAAATCTTTCACATAAAGTGACAGCATAGACGATGTCAGGTCTTGAGGCAGTCAAATACAACAAACTTCCAATCAGCTTTCGAAACTCTTTCTGATCAACTTCTTTACCTTCTCCATCATTAGAAAACTTGGTTCCCACTGAAATTGGTGTGGAAACTAGTTTCTAATTTTCCATGCCAAACTTATTCAGAAGTTCCTTAGCATAATTTTCTTGAGACAGAAAAACATGATTCTTCTTTTGTGAAATATGTAGCCCAATAAAGTACTTCATTTCTCCCATCATGGACATCTCAGATAACTTCTTCATCTCCTTAGCAAATATTTCACATGATCTTTCATCATTCCCAGAAAAGATAATGTCATCGACATAAACAATAACGATCAGTGAAAACTCCTAACACTCCTTAATGTAAAGATTGATGTCAACTCTACCTTTCTTAAAATTCATCTTCCTCAAGCAAGTATTCATTTTAGAATACCATGCTCTCAGAGCTTGTTTTAGCCCATACAAATCCTTCTTCAATTTTTACACATAACTTTCATTCTTTCCAATAACAAATCCACAGGGTTGATCAATGTAAGCTTCCTCATCAAGGTCACCATTCAAGAATGCAGATTTTACATCCATTTGAAATATTTTGTAACCTTGTTGTGCAGCAATAGAAAGAAAGATTATGATTGTTTCTAATATTGCCACCAGAGAAAAGGTTTCATCAAAATCAATGCCTTTAATTTGTGAATACCCTTTACAAACCAATCTTTATTTGTTTCTTATTATTTTACCTTCTTCATTCAGCTTGTTTTGGAAAAACCACTTTGTACCAATAATGTTCTTGTTATCTATCTTGGATAAAAGTTCCGAAGTATCATTCTTCTATATCTGATCAAGATCTTCATTCATAGTATGAACCCATTCTAGATGCTCAAATGCTTAATTTACATCATTCAGTTCAACTTTTTAATAAAGAGAAGTATGTGTTATATCATTCGTTTTTCTTCTTGTTTGAACCCTTTGATGTTGATCTCCAATAATGTTCTGAGCCTCCACTTGTTTCCTCAGCCTAGGATGAGTTGTTCAAAATTCATCCTCATAACTCGATATTTCTGAGTTATATTCCTCTTCTTGAGTAGGATTAACATAGTCTACAACATTATCAAAATCATTAACAAAATCTTCTCTATCCTGCTCAACTTTCACATAAACATATGACTGCTTTTCTTTCTCAACATTTTCAACAACTTTTACATCTGAAGAATCAATAATTATTCATGTTTCTTTGTTGAGACATCTATATCCTCTTCCTTCTAGAGCATAGCCCGGAAAAATTCCATTATCTCCTCTTTGCTCAAACTTTCCAAGGTTTCCACCTTTCTTCTTTATAATGCATGGACTCCCAAAAACTCTTAAGTATTTCATACTTGGAGTTTTTTCATAGAACATTTAATATGGAGTCATATATGAATTTTTCCTATAGAAACATAAGTTCTAAATATATATAGAAGTTCTCATCACTTGCCTCCAATAATAATGAGAAATACTATGTTCAAGTAACATAGTTCTCCCCATTTACACCAGACTTCGATTCTTTCTTTTAACAACCCCATTTTGTTGAGGTGTGTATGGTGAACTGAACTCATGAAAAATTCTATGTTTCTCGAGGTAACTTTCAAACTCTTCATTCTTATACTCTCCACCATCATTAGTTCTCAACTTCTTCACTAAATACTCACATTCATTCTCTGCTTTCCTCCTAAAACTCTTAAACATTTTCAGAGCATCCGACTTATGTCTCATGTACATAACACAAGTAATACGAGTAAAGTCATCAATGAAAGTAATGAAGTACTTATCTATATTTGTTGATTTCTTTCTCATTGGTCCACATATATCAGAATGTATAATTTCTAAGGGTTGTTTTGAACGAATTTCAACTCTCTTATGCATAGAGTTTGTAATCTTCCCTTTTTCACAAATAGTGCAACACCAATCTCTTCTTCTTGATAAATCAGGTATATCTCGGACACTGTCTCGCGTTAATAACTTACAAATGTTTCTCTAACACATATTTCCTAGAATTTTATTCTATAACTGATTTTCATCCACCATGCCCATGTAACAAGAATTTTTTACTTCACCAACTTGGAAAAAGTTCCCTTTTGTACGTTGGCCTCTTGTAACTACATTTCCACCATTTTCACTTTTCAAAACGAACCCATATTTTTTGAATATAACTTTGTTTCCCACATCAAATAGTTGTGAAACACTCAACAAATTATGTTTCAACCCATCAACATATAATGTTTTCCAAGATTTCATTTTTTCTTTCCTGAAGATGGCTGATCCAACACCTTTGATCCTCAAAGATTCATCATTTCCAAATGTAACTGTTCCCTTTTTGAAGTATTTCACATTCTTCAACAACTTTAAGTCTCCTATAATATGAGAATAACACCCACTATCAAGAATCCATGGACGTTATCCTTTTATAGCTTTCAAGGCGGTTTCAAAAACAAGAGATTTTTGTTCTTCCTTTTCATTCTTCACCTCCATCTTCTGAGATTTGTTAAGAACCTTTTGTTGTTTTGGAAACAAAACAAGACATCCCTTAGTATGATATCCAGGCTGTTCACATATATCACAAATAGTTTCCAGTGGATGGAAACTATTTTCAATTTTCACACTACCCTTCTCAGATTTCTTCAGAACTTTCTTCTCATACTTATCTTTTTGAGAGGAATGACTCCCCCTAAAATCTTTTCTTCCATAACCTGTGTAATAGTAGTAATGCTTTTGATTGAACCAACACATGTTTTAAGTATGTCTGAATCCACCACAATACCATCAGTAACCATAGAATAAATATTTCCCTCTGAAACTTATATACTGACCAGAGTTGTGAACATGCTTCTCAACAACCTTCTTAATAGAACTATGCTAACCATCAACCTTCCTATTTTCAATTGCAACTTTCTTCTTCAGATCGGATTTCTGTTCAGTCTTATCAGTAAATCAAGTATTAGAAATCATTCTAGACTCATTATTTTTATGTACTTATAATTTTTCAGCATTGCTGACTTTGGCCACATACATACCCTTTCCATATTTGTTCTTATCAGAACCAGATCTGTCTTTCCTCTCAACCTTTGAAAGTAACTTTTGTGGATCCTTATTTAGTTCATTTTTACTAGAACATTCACCAACTTATGAAATAGATTGTTTGAAATTGATATTTATTTCTTTATCTTTATAAAGTTTTTTTTGGAAAAGTTCCAACTCTTCTTCTTTTGCCTTCATCTTTACTTTAAGATGATCATTAAGATTCTTTGCATTCTCAAGTGAATTCTTCAGATCATCAATATCCTTTTCCATATTGATTTTCTCATCAAGAAAACCTTCTTGACTGTTTAATGTGAAATTTTCATTTATGAACTTCTTGTTTTCCTTCTCAATCCTTTTGATCTTCCTCAAATATTTTTTCAACTCTTCTTTCAGATGATATTCAAGTTGAGTTTCTTCTTCTTTAGAACTGCTGCTCCCATACTCTTCATTATTCACTGCAACAATAAAGGCACTCTATCTAGTGTTTTCAGAAAATAATTTTTCGGATTCATCTTCGCTATCTTCTTCATCTTCATCTTTAGATAAAAAGCTTATTGTTTTTTTATTTGAAGAACTTTTTATCCTTCCCCTTTGAACAATACTTATCTTTTTTCAACTTGTTTCTTCCACGACCTTATTGGCCTTCTATTATCATCATCACTGTCTTCTTCTTTATTCTTTTGAGGACAGTTATCCGCAAAGTGACCAATGGATCCACACTAAAAAAATTTCAAGGGAAGTTTACCCCTGTATTTCCCTATACCTCTTTTCACATTCTTAGAAAACTAGGATAAAATTTCATCAAAATTTTTACATACCTCATCTTCAGAATCAGATTCACCAGCATCATCTTCAATAAGAGTCTTCTTTTACTTCTCACTCTTTTCAGCCTTGAATGAAATTTATCTATCATCTTTTGTTTTTCCCTTCATAGTCTTCTCCATTATCATTTCATAAGTAATTAGAGTGCTATGAAAATTATCTAGAGATAATGTTTCAGGGTCTCTATCTTCTAATGAAGACACTTTAGCATCAAACTTGTCAAGCAGAATTCTAAATATTTTTCAACTGTAGAATCCTCCAACATTTCACCAAGACATTTGATTGTAATAAAAATATCATTTATCCTGGTAAAGAAGTCCCCCACATATTCAGATTCTCCCATTTTCAAGTCTTCATACTTCAGCCTCCAGATTTTTAGTTTTGACTTCTTCACTTTTGTATTTCCTTCATAGATATTTTCAGTTTTTCCCAGATTACTTTGGCTGTAGCAACACCTTTCACTCTTAAAAATTCATTCTCAGAAAGAGATGAGAGTAATTAATTTTTATCTCTTCCATCATTCTCAAGATTCTTCTTATTGACAGGAGTAATAGGAACCTTGTCATCAATAGTAGGAAATCTATCTGTTGTAGTTTCAAGAACTTCATATCCAAGAGACATAAGATAAGGCATCATTATATCTTTCCAGATATGATAATTCTTCCCATCAAATATCAGAATCCCTTACTATTCATACAATTCATATTCTCCATCAAAACCTCTCTTCAAAACTTTAGAAAAGAACAAATAAAGGGAACCTGCCTCTGATACCAATTGAAGTTCCCAGTCAGGATCCAAGTATCACTGAGAGGGGGAGGGGGTGAATCAGTGATATCTTTTTCTTTTTATGTTTTCTTATTTTTGAAACAACCTTCACCTCCTGTTAAAGAGTTTCTTCCCTACTGAACACACACAACCACAAGAACACAAGATTTACAAGGTTCACTACTCAACAAGAGTAGCTATGTCCTTGGTATGGTATGGAAGCAATCCAGTACCACACAATCCACTATAAAACAATTCTTTGATGTGGAATACAATGAGTAGGATATAACCTTACACTCATGTAGAACTTGGAAAACAATCCTCAAGTGTGTGTGCACCCTCTTAGCACAAATAGGGAATTACAATATTTCAGTGCTTCTTTATAATTGAACAAGTGTATTCTTTGAAGTAAAAATCTTCACTTTCTTACCTAGAATCCTGTAATAACTATCTTACTCACAACCGAATACGTGCCAAGATCACAATTTTTTTGTGCAACCTTTAGGGTACCTTGCATGAAATTCAAATGGATTGGTGTAAAAATTCCCTTTTGGTGCGGAAAACTTTTTCACGCAGCTTCCATTTTTCGCGCAACTTATCAATTTTCCCGTAACTTCTCACATTTCACGCAACTTCCCACTTTTTCGCGTAGCTTTCATCTTTTTGCACAAACCCCTTTCTATTTGTGCAACTCACTTAGCATATAATTTTACACACTTCAGAGCTCAAGATTTTCGCTAAGTGTCGAGCCTACTTAAATGAGAGGGGGTCACCTTGTATTTATAAGCCTTTTTAACCCTATGTGAAAAACACTAATCCATGCATAAAACCCTATTAATTCACATAAAAAATCTTTCACGTAACATCATATTTTGCACAATGATCCAATATTTCACACACCTCATGCCTTTTCCAATTTTTGAGCTTCTGAACTCAAAAAAAATCTTGCGTGAAAAACTTCATTCCTCTATTTCATGAACCACACCAATATTTAGCGCACTGCTTTATTTTTTAGGCACCTCCATTTTCCAAAAACATCTCTCTCCATTTTCCAATTTCTAGGCCTTAAAATTTGTCCAACACTGGAAAACAACGCCACCTTAAACTGTTCTTTTGTGCCACCTCCAGATTGTCCGTTCCTTTGTCATTTCTCTCTTCACTACTTCCCATAACCATTCTCCAGATTTCATCACAAACTCCACTATCGTGATATATATATCCTTTGATAGATCAGATTTAGCATCATCAGAGTTATAATGGGAAGTACTAAAACTTCCCTATCCTTAAGTAGCACCATTCCTTCCAATCAAAACTTTATATGACTGGAATCATCATTTCTCCCCCTTTCCTTCATAAGGCTTACATCACAAGTTCTCATAACTTATGATATTTGTGAAATACATATCATCAAAGCATCATCTGGTTTTCAAGTCCTTTAAAAAGTGAATCGATTTATCTTATTTGACAACAAAAAACAATACTCTGTAACAACAAACTCTTCTTACTTATTTATCCATACAACTTGGTCCCAACAGAAAATTAAATTTCAAATTCAAATGACTATAAATTTTGATCTGGGTATCCGTTTATACTCTATGATTTTTCAAATCGAAGATTATGAAAATAAATATGATAATATTGGATAAACATTTTTTAATAATTAATAATAATTTTTTTAATGTTCTAAGAGAATCTAAAAATTAGATATCAACTTTAAACAACTATAACTTTTGATTTAGGTGTCCATTTGGGCTTTGCGACCTATCAAATCAAAACTTATAACAATATTTATGATGTTTGACATTGGATGAACCATTTAAACCATTTTTTATTGGTAAAAAGAGACCTAAAAGTCCTCTAAAATTATTCTTAATTTAAATTACCATAATTTTAAATATTTTGATAGTATTTTGGATTCATTTAAGAGGTTATTCTTGTACTTTTTTGGTGGTATATAAATTTATTCCCTGGATTTACATTCCTATTGATATGATGGTGTTGAAACTGTAGTGGTCTTCCATATTTTGGTGATTTATTTTTTTGATGTGTATTATGTGCCAAATATTTTTTATCTTGGTCAATACCATAAAATTCTCTCATGGAAATTACAAGGATTGAATTTGTATGGAATTCATGGTTAAACCTTAGTGGTCATGTACATTATGTTGGGAAAAAATCCCTCAAGGTAACTTTGTAGAATTTTTTGGTTGGTTGTGTTGGTTGAAAAAGTGGGTTTTCATGGTGAGTTTTTGAGTTCTGGAGATATTTTTGAAAATCCATATTGATAAATAACCATAACAAAGGAATGAAAGATCTGGAGGTGGTACAAAAAAAAAACAGATACAAGGTGGTTCCATTTTCCAGTGTTTGCCAAATTTTTGGGGTCCAAAATTTAGAGTTTTAATTACATTGTGAAATATGGATTTACTTGAATATCTCATCGAAATATGGAAAATTCACGATTTTCATGAATATGGTCTTCATGAAGATGGTTTTTAAAAGGATCAAAGGAAGTTAATAGTGATCTTTGTGATTGTAATGAGCTTCATGAATGGAAGAGGTGAAGAACATTGCGAGTGGATAATTATGGAGATGCAAATATTTTTATGGAAGGATCTATGATTACAATGAGTATTTCAAAACAAAAATTTATGTGGAGTTTCACAAAAAAAGGAGTATTGTGGTGGAAAAATCGAAGCACTGTGAAATGGTGCTGATGTGGAATTGACATGGATGGAAGGTTTTGGATCCGGTGGGAAACACATATAAATAGGTCTATACCCCCTTGAGAAGAGTAGATATACTCAAAAAAATCTTAAGGCTATATAACTACGAAGGAGGTTCCTGAAGGTAGTGAGCTTCGTGAAAGTAAGGGAATTCACAAAGGCTAATTGAGCTTTGCGAAAGGAAGGAACGTCACAAAGGCTAGTTTAGATTTGATAAATAGGTGTGCTTTGTGAAGGATAATTGATTTTGTGAAAATTTAAGAACTTCATGAAGGCTAGTTTTATCTCTGCTAAATAGTGAGCTTCATGAAAGGAGGTGTACTTCGTGAAGGCTGGTTTGAGCTTCACGAAAGAAGGAGCTTCACAAAGCAGTGAGATTTGTGAAGGTTGTTCAAAAGGGATTGACCAGTGTTTTATGGTAAAGTGATATTCATCAGTAGATGAAAGTGGGACATCAATAGAGCATATATATACAATGAAGGATGCATTTATTAGTGATAATGAAGATACCTACAAGTCTATAAAATGTGAGTGGATCTTCTGAAGAAGTAGTGAGAACACTTCAGTTGAGAGAGCAGTGGGCTTTCAAATTATGATTGGTTGTAAACTAGAAGAGATAGTGAGTCTACTCTGAACATTGTAAACATCAGTTCACTTATAGTGGATATGGTACATTGACACATTGCTGGTGTATGCTCTTTGGATGTAGCCCAGTGAGGGTGAACCAAGTAAAATTAATATGTCCCATGCATGTTTTAATTACTATTCATACTATGCTGTGGGAAAAAGAGAGATGATAGTTTTTTAACAACGAAACAAGATCAAAAGGGGAAGTTGTTTTAATCTTTCATACCCTGATTCACCCCCATCTCAGGGTATTTGATCTAGTGGACCTAACACATTCCTTATGGCGGGAAGCTTAATTTTAATATTTGTACATGTGTGTGTATATTTATAGATATTTACGTATATATATATATATATATATCAATTTATGTATATTTATGTATATATTTATATGTATTTATGCATATCTATGTATATCTACATGGCCATATATATATATATATTTATATACGTTTATATATATTTATGTATATTTATATATATTTATATGTATATATATATTATATGGGTATATATATAGATATTTATCAGTATACATATATGTTTGTGTGTGTGTTTATATATATATATATATATATGTATTTATATATATTTATTTATAGTTATATATATTTATACGTATTTTTATATATTTATGTATATTAATATATATTTATATATATTTATATATATTTATATATATTATGTGGGTATATATATATGTATGTATGTATATATGTGTATTTTTATATGTCCTTCTATGCATACATATATATATCTATATATTTAGGTATATTTATTTATAATTATATATATATAGATATTTATATGAATTTATGTATATTATATGGATGAGTATATGTGTGTGTGTGTGTTTATATATATATATATATGTATGTATATTTATTTATAATTATATATAATTATATATGCTTATAGATATTTATATGTCTTTATGTATATTTATAGATATTTATATATATATTTTATATATTATTTGGGTATATACATACAAATATTTATTTATATATATATATATTTATGTATATTTATATGTATTTAATTATATATAGAAAACCACCACTAAACATTAAAAACTGCTGTTAAAAAATTACCGCGAAATGATTTTCAATAGTTTTGTAAGAGTCGTGAAATAATTCTTGACATAGGAATCCATGGTGGTTTTAACAAATCACCACTGAACACTAAAAACACCTTTACTAAAAGAACTTTTGGCATAGTGCGTAATGAGGTTGGTGTAGTGATATTGATGAGGTTAGTTGTGCCCCAAATATGGATATGGAATGAATGGATGAATGGTTTAAAGAAGATAAATTGGATGGGAAATTTGATGTGAAATGAACTAAGGGGATGTATGAATTAATTATAACATCCATGACTCAGATACCCAAACAACACCTAGATCACATGCGCTACTACCCCATGAGCACTACCCAATCCCAAAGGGTTGGAAACTAGCACATTAGGTCTTGATATAACACTTAGGGAATGATTTACTGGATTGTTACAAATATAATCTATGGACGATTTCCATTAGAAGTCTAACATGACTCGTTCGTAAGTTGGACTCCCCAAGAATAAACTAGTAAAAGGGTACTAAATGAAAAAGTTCTTAAGAACCATAAATATATAAATAAACAATCCATAACCCTCTAAATGAATGCATATAAAACCTATCTCATATTAACTATCTCATACAAAATAGTCTATGGTAGAGATGCAATCCAAATGTAGAATAAGATGAGAAACACCACATGGTGAATATGTGATAATCCAATTAATAAATATGACCACCTCCAATAGCTCTGACTACAAGGTGAAAACTTATTCCATTTTCATTCCTAGAATGAACAACTAGTCTAGGCGATCTAACAACTACTTGTACCTATAAGTACCTGAAATGTAGCAAAGGAGAGGCTACATGCTCACCAAGGTGTCAATTTGGGGAGTGAGTATAAAACACTTTATAAAGAACCATGAACGGTGTCTCAACACAGTAGTGATATAATAGGTGTATGTATGAACATTTCCACTCATTTACATAAGTATGACAAGATAGTTTTATGATTAACTGACAAGATATGGTATAAAAATGACACCAGATTAGATAAATATATCAATACTAAGTATGTAACATCTATAATAAGTAATTATCTATACCGATAAGGTCCATACTTATAATACCTTCTTCAAACCTAAAATCAAAATATGATATGAATATCTAAGTCCATACCCTCTAGGAGGAAACTTTAGTACCTATCGATATCTTACCCATGTACACATATGCACCCACACATATGAGTATATGTGTATAAAGAATTTCGGGTCCTGTAAACTCATATTGAGTATATGAATTAGATTAAGATAGTTAGAAAAATTTCATATCTTATTCCAAGGAATAGGGGAATGGGTATAATGAGTCATAGATTTTTAAGCTCTTTCTACACTAGGTACAGGGAAATCTTGTAGCCCATTCCCTCAAAGATCTATATGTTAATGACTGATGAACCTCCTCAAGTAGTTTATAATAAAAATATAAAAAATATATTTTTTATACACATGATCATAATCTAGGTCGCATCAAATCGAGTCAAGAAGTAGTAAACATCCTTGAAATAACACTACAGTATATCAATCAACATGCTTAATATAATTAATCCATAATAAGTTTGGTACAATATAACCATTTCTATGCATAGTTTATCCAACTATCATATTACACAAGAACAAGAGTGACTAACATGGGATACGAGCATGATAAAATTAGTTAACTAATCCAAGAATTATGTATATAATATAAGTATTCCAACCAATCTAGATAATAGGATATAATAATGTTGTGATCAAACATGTTGGATACATCCCAATGGAACCGCACAAGTTTTACACCGTTAACCCCAAGGAATACTAGGTAGAAACTAGTTAAGAAAGCACCTATTTCATCATATTAATTCTAACCAAGTGTGAATGAACCAAAAATGGTTCTAGACTAAAGTTTTTATGTTGCATGTCTTGGTAAAACAAGATCAATACATTTCCTATAACTAGGGGAATATGTTTATAAAAGTCAATATACTTCAATTGGATGGGTTTTAGTTTCCAATTTAAAACCCAACCCATAATTTAAAATTTAAACCCAACACTTGATATAACTAGGTTTTATTAATTAACTAAGTTTCAAAATTAGAAAGGTATATGTCATGGAAAATATGTTTTGGTAAAACATTTAAGAGAATAAAGAAGAAAATAATTGAGAAGACTCAATTCAGAAATAATTTCCCAAAAAAAACATTTCAATGTTGAGATTTTTCTTTATATGGAACTTTATCTAACCTTTATAAATACCATAGTAGTTTTCAAGTGTCTAGGTTCAGTGCTTACTAAAACCATAAGGATTTCCATGCTGAATCACTTCTTCCCACCTATAAAACCTAGCCACCACATCGCTACCAAAGTACTCTCTTAACCATATGTTAAGTGTAGTTCTTTGGTTTATAGATTATTAAATTTTAGGTGGAAATAAGTAATTCTAATTATAGAATATATATTTGTGACTCATGGAAGTGAAATTATGTTATGTATTTAACAACCAAGGAGGTTTAATCTAAGGAGAATATCATATATCAGGAGAGTTCCTCAATTTAGTTTGAGACCAACCACACTTCAAAGGTTTCAATTAAGCTCATATTTATTATCAAGATATATTCCCAACTACTTGGGTCAATTGGTTTTAGATACAAAACTTTAACATGAGTTACCCAAATCAAATATAACAGGGAATCAATAACCATGATTAAGAATTGAAAGGTTACCACATGCATCACCCAGTTTAATAGTATTTATGACGTAATCAAGAGGGGATATTTTTTTGTTACATAATTCCAAATGACCAACATTGAAAATATTTTAATCATCATATGAAAATATGAATGAAAACAATTTATTTATATCTTAAAAATATAATTAGGATTCTTTATTATTTCAGAAAAACAGAAGGAAAACATATTGTAGGCATATCTCAAGAATCAATCATTGAGTTGATACCACCTACCATTTCATTCTATAAGATTTAACAATCCTAAATGATCACCGATATCCCCTAAAACCATTAAATCAAAACTTCATAATAAAGGAAATTGAACCACATAAACACCACAATCCAAGAGTAATTAAAACCCATGAAAAACCAATGCAATCATATCTAGAAAGTATCTCAAGAATACAACTATCCTAATCCCTAAATAACCTCAAGAAATCAACCTAAAACATCACCCTAAAATATGAAAATTCCGAACCCAAGCATACTTTAATATCTTTAAATTAGAATCGATATGAAAATAGAGAAATACACCCACACAAGGCTTATTAAAATAAGAGGATAATAAGTCCTAAGGATATGAGGTGATTTCTTTATGTGTTGTTGGAATCAAAACTCCAAATATCTATCCAAAGAAGAATAAATCAGAAGAAGAAGATATGAGAAGGGATAAGGAAGATAAGGAAATATTACCCTTAGTTTAGGCATGAAAAACATCCATGTAAACACCTTGAATCAAGATCTATGAAGAAGAGGAAGGAGAGACCTAAGGGAATCCATGTAGGAGCTTCCATCAGCTAGGAAGAAATGAAAATTAAAGGATAAAAAATAGGGGTTAAATAGCGGTTATAGGGGAAATGACTAAAATTACCCTATAAAAAAATCCCAACCTATCCACTGGGTACTTGGTTTGGGGATACTAGGTACCCAGTGGCACCCTTAGGCCGCCCATACCACTTCTACGGCTTATGGGTACCTGGTGTCACCTGCAAGTGACACCTCTCCATAGGTAGCCCAAATATCCAAAAACTACACCAGAACCTTGATTAATTACCAAAATTTCCAAATAATTCATCCTCAAACACTCAGAGCTAGATTTAAAACCTTCAAAAAAAAAACTAACCCTTTCAACTAGAGTAAAAAATTCAAATAAACTCATACCTCAACCATCTAGAATTCCCATTGGAGTATATAACAATTCCTTAATACATATATCCAAGGCATAGGTCATTAAAACCTACCCAATATATTACTTCTCATCCCCAAGAAGTCCTAAGAGACATTTAACAAAAGGTTTATTTCATTTAAGTCTCTAATTCATACACTAAGACACCTATTAAATTTACAATACATAACTCTCAAATCCATATTAAGTCACCAAAACCATCTGAATTCTAGATCCCAATCCACAAAACCACAATAAAATCATCTATAACTAACCCCAAATGCACCTTAATGTATATCCAAAATCATCCTTACCTTCTTTAATTCATACCCCTATAACTGAATCAAATCACCAAAAACCATTAAATTCCATATCCATAACTATAAAACCATCAAATCACAAAATAAAAAAATAAAAACTAAAACTCTAACATACTCATAATATAACCCAAATTACTAAAAAAAACAGGGTTCCAATTTCCACAACAATTACATTAATACAAAATCCAATTCCACACCATGCTTCCCCTGCACAACTCCTAAAACCCAAAATAGAATACTAAATTATCAATAAAACATCAATGCTAAGGGATGTACCACCGTCCCTATAAATTTAAAAATAAAAATAACTAGATAGAATGAAAACTAAGGCACTCCCCATAATAGGATTTCACTAGGGATATCTATGCTTTACCTTCCCTGAATTATTGTTTATTAAAGAGATACATATATATAAAGGTTCATATAGAACCATTCTGTTGGAACCAAAGGTATGTATTTGTTGATTGGATTTTTTTTTCAATGTTTATAAGTATTAAAAGTTCATTGAAGGTTCTATAAAGATATTTTTTGTATCTGGTAATGGTTTAATTTTTTTGGATTTTTATAGAAAACTAGAGAAAAACAGGTGTTTCTATGGAGCATACCATTGATCATGTTACAGAAGGGTTATAAAATCTTCTATCTTCATTGTGGAGGATGAGGATATGCCATAGGTGCTGAATAGAATTTTTTTTGTATCACTAGATAATTGATGATGTCAACATTGAATTCATCAACCACACCATAATATGAATGGGATGCATTGGTCCACATCGTAGAAACCTACATGGAGGGTTTGAATTTACCCGAACAAAGGAAACTTATGATGATGTTTGATTTTGAATGTCCACAAGAGGCCACACCAAAGTATTTGGTTACACTATGGAGATTATGAAGATTCAATGAATATTACACCATGAAGGATTTCTCTATGACACAAACCACATAACATTTGATAAATAGTTATGTCCAATCTACTTGGTCACATTGTAAATGGTATGTTGTGTCATAAAATTAGGGAATCTATATAATTTTAATATAATTACTAATGTGGTCATTTATTAATAGTTTGGAAGTTACTTTAACTTCCTAAACATCCAAATTTTAATTATGTGGAGTTGATTTGATCAGGATATGATACAAAGTCTAATATTAAAGGAGAAGAAGTTGGGTAGTTATTATAGTTTGAATTTTTAATTTGAAATTCAAAATATTTTATATATAGATGATAGATTTTCTATGCAAGAATATCTATCACACAAAATATAAAATGGAGAACCCTTGAAGATCAGGAACAAAAGGAGTGTGATCAAGATGAAATATATTAAAGATACTGAATAAAATAAGAACCTATTATACATATTATTTAAGATCTAGAATTGAAGAATTAGAGCATCATGGAAGAACACCATAATTGTTTGGTGTTACTTATATTTTATGAAATCTTTTTAAGATCAACATGCATGTAATTTCTAAATTTTCCCTCTTGTAAAGTAGTGTGTGGAATAGAGGAAGAGTTCATTGACATTGGATGGGTAGTTATCTATTCCTAAAGTTTTAATTACATACTAGTGAAGTGATAGTTAATCGGTATATAAACACATTATTGATATATGTTTCTTAGAGTATCCTTTTATTGGTGAACCAAGTAAAATTAGTGTTCTCATGATCTTTACATTTATACATTTGGTTATGTTTAATAATAAAATCCAAGTTGTCTTTTCCAACATGATGATAAGATCTAATTTGGACTAAATAAAGGAGGAAGTTTTGTATCCCTAATTCACCTCCTCTTAGGTTTTATCATGGGTTTTAGGAACAACAAGTGGTATTAGATCCATATGTTATTTCTTGAATTCGTTGATACGAATATGTTGTTATGGGATATATTATTAATGCTAGAGGAAATATACTATTTGATGGATATAATTATTAGATATAGAGAAATAGGATGAGAACTTATCTCAAATCTCTTAATATGGATTTATTTTTTATTTTAGTACATGGGATATATTTAAATGACCCTCTGAAAGGTTAATGATAGAAGTTTAAAAAATATCTATGAATGATGATTCTAAGGACCATCATTATTTATCAAGAGCACCTTCAAATCATATTTATTTGATGGTGATGGATTTATCAATGACCAAAGGTATTTGGGACACACTTTCTAATATATTTAAAGGTGATAATAAAGTAAAGATGGAAAAGATAAAGTTCTTATAAAATAGGTTTGATGATATGAATAATATTTCTAATGAAAACATAGATGATTTATTCAACTATATTACTAAATTTTTTGGTGCCATTTGAGGGATTGTTTAGGAAATAAAATATTCTGACATTGTAAATATAATTATTATAAGATTAACTTGTATGTATAATCTAAAGGTATCATCTCTTAAGGAAATGAATCTCGGTGAATTATCTCTTGATGACATTTATAGAAAAATGGTTTCTTATGAAATTAAATAAAAGAAAATATATAATGGATAGAACACCAGAACCAAGCGCATGATCATCACATATTATTTATAATTAATTTAAGAAATTAAAGAATTACCTTGTGAGAATTATTTCTTCATTGATGGATCTAACAACAGATCTATGATGTACCATAGTTGTGTTGTAGGAATCAAGGTAATATTCCATATAGCAGTAATCCACATGTATTCCACAAATCTCTGAACATTACCATAGGAATATCTGGGTGTTAGGGTGGCTGATCATAATTCTTACATCATTCACTTTTGATCACCTCGATAATCACTTCCAAAGGATTATAATTTATATCTCTAGACTCGAGAGTGGATGGTGGAGGAATATCTCTATCCATTATTGGGAGTGTTATTGGAGAAGGGAGGTCTCTAGGGATTCGAGAGGATTATCCATATTCATTGTGCACAAAAAACAAATGAATTGGTTCTATTTGAAAATAATATAATTGGGTTTATATATCACACGAGTTTAGAAATAAATATTTTCACAAGTTCCCTTTAATATTTATTTTATCCCCACATAACCCTATTTCAATAATAATAATAATAATAATTCTCGAAATATGCTTAACTTTTGAATTAAATTGAATATTAGTTAATGAAATAATATTCAATATATTATTTCTCTAAAAATGAATAATTATTAAAACACATGTGGGAATAATATTTATTCAACTTGTTAAATAATAAATAATAATATAATATTTAACTAAGATTCTTGATACACTTAGTGTGCAACCCTCTAGGCCTCTTTCTCAGTTGCATTAGGCGAAGTATCCTAAAGTCCAAGATTAGTGTCTAGGAACACACAAAGGCACCCATAGAGAAATAATTTTATACCGTAATGACATAATACCTCAAACAAACACTTATTGTGTAATATAATCCCTTTATCATGATATCTCTAATCAAGCGGTCTGCATGCTGGTGCCATTAACCTATATGCCCAATGTATCTTTATTTGAATTTTTAGAAATTGAACTTTCCAATTGAACAACATGGAAATATATTTATTTAGGATATATGATTTCCATCAAAGGGCCTAAGATATCAAATTTTGTTAAAGAATAGAAGATAAAAATCATTTCTCGCATTTTTCATTAATGAAATATTACTCATGATGCACCCAACGTATCCTACCTCTTCGTGAACACGTGTCATAATATTTTTCATCAATACATCAAAGTACATGACTTATAATACTAATTATTAATAATTTTAAAGTAAAATGATCAATACACATGTTTTCAGATAGGAACATCCAATGATACATATATATACATATTTCTTATTGGTGGGTCTCATTCTCATAATATCCTATACTGGATATTACCACGGGCGTACACTATGAGAATGTGCCTCAAATTCCTATGAGTCTCTACCCTTGATAGCATGTATCATTTGTGTCCCTCAAATTATATCATCCGTCTATAGAACATTTATTTAATAATACTATCACAACACTTCTCGTTTCTCATCATAACGGGGAATTTCTATGACCTTTTAGTGAGACAACTAATCTTAGGACATTATTACATACTATGTTATAGAGAATAACAATCATGATGTGATAAATAGTTTTATTAATATTCAAAATAGTGAATGCATGTTACCATAAATTATACAGAAGTTGGTTCTAGGGAACCAACTCTAATAGACTCCCACTTTCGCTATAGATATCTTCTAAAAACCTTCACTCCATTAGATCTCACATGATAATCATGCTTTTACTGAGATAGGACTTTAGTCAAGGTGAAAGCGTGGGAGATTATCTCCTATCGACTGTTCAAGGTTGTGGTGCTCTACTAATGTGTATAGCAGCACTCGGGTCAAATCCTCAGTGATGATACTTTTTAATAGTTGATTGTTTTCAATTGATTGTATTTTGATTGAGGGGGGGGGGGTTGTTTTCAGAGCTTAATTGAATTGATTGATTGATTAAAATTTATTTAACAATTTTATAAATATTAAAGTGAGTTCATAAATAGTTAGTTAAGCTTGTGATATCATTGAGCCTTTCTTTACATTATATTAAATTAACACCCATGTCACAAGTTGATGTTGATTGTAATTCTTAAGTGTTAAGGATTTAATACAAGCCTTAACATAACTAGGATTATAATATCAATCATCACTTGATTGTGGTAGTGTATTTATGGTTCCAATAATCCATGGAATCCACACGTTAAACAAAATATTTCATTAATCCATGACATGTTAAGTCCAACATACACAATGTTAAATTAAAGAATACCCATCGAGCAAATACTCTAAATCACTTAACATACCTAAATTTTAACTCAACCCAGTGGTAGATTTACTCAGCCATTAATATTATTATAAATATGGTTTATTATGTTTATGATGATGAGTTAATAAGAGAAGAAAAAGAATGGGATAATAAAAGAGTTGTGCATCGAACACACACACACACAAACGATGATGATAATTAAAAATAGAATTTTGATTAAATGATGAAGAAAAAGAAAGGAAGGGGTTTCAAATTGATTTAAAATATTTTAAGAGAATTAATATTTAATAACAAATGGTGGATTATTAAAACAGAATATGAAGAAGAAACTTGCACTAAAATAGAATTACAAAAACAACACTTACAAGATTATAAATAAAGAAAAGCACAAAAGTAAATGAAATCAAAGAGAGGAGGAAGGGTATAACAAGTAAAAACTTGAGTTTGGAATTTCCTCCAAGGAATTTGGCAGAGCCTTGGTCATTCTAATTGATCCTCCTCTATTCTGAAATTCCAACCTCTTGCAAGGAGAGGAGGAGGATGTATTTATAGCCCAATGTTGTGGGATGTGTGCATTCCAAAACTACCCCTCCACTTTCATCACCAATTTTATATTTAAGAAATCTGAATATGGAGAAATATTATTATTAAAATTTATATATATAAATTTTTACTTTATACTCTGAAAATTTGGCATCCATTGGACTTAAGGATCCAATTTTATGGCGGTTTGATTAAACAATATTAATCTATCTATTTCAATCCGGACTTTTTCGTTGGCCTAAATGTGAATGAATTTATGAATAGTAGTATGCCTTCAAATCCGAATTATTTATTCAAAAAATTATTATGAATATATCTCATCTTTCACACTACAAAATATTAGCTTGCATGGATGTCTATATCAGGAGAAAAGTACATAAATGTGTGCTGGTTTTAATTCCTAGACAGAATGGTGGGATGGATTTAAATTCATTATTTGGGACCTTTTTTTTGGATTTGTGCCTTGAAATTTTGATACAAGATAAATTGAATTGTTACTAGACATTTGGAGTAGAATTAAAGGATTTTGACTTTTGGAGTGAGCCCAGTAATTATATCTTCAAGTATGGTCCAGTTTCTTCACAGATTATTTGAGTCTTTTTGTGTGGATCAAATGACCCTCCAAATGGACGATTTCGCCAAAGTTTCCTTCTAATGAAATGTTTTAATTTGAGTAAATAACCCTAAAAAACAAAAATAATTCAATTTGGATTAGTATTGTGAGAGTTATTATTAAAACATTAAACATACTTGAATCTGGATGAATTCAAATAGTGCTCTAAAATTATATTTAATATTTAAACATTAATATTTCACACAAATTATGCAAATTTCATATAAAATCAGTAAAGGTAGTATATAAAAAGTTATTAAAATATTAATAACATCAACTCCCCCACACTTAGTCTTGTGCATGTACTCATGTACAACAAATATAAAACCATGACAAAATCATTTTTACTTGCCAATAAATATTAAAATTTTGTTTTCACCAATCAGGGGAGGTTTAGACTATTTCACTCATCCATATTGAATTACACCTCAAATTGTTACAGAAAAAATGTTCCAAAAACAACTCTTGTTTCATGCTAAAATTTAGAAATGGAAAATGTGGGCACTCAAAACTTACTCCTCTCAAGATGATAAAAATTTATTTCTGGAGGTTCACTCATTCACCAAACAAAAGTGAAAATCATAGATTTTGAAAGAGATCTAAGCTTAAATTACCTATCCTAAAGTGAAAAAGAATCAAGAGGTATTTTTAAGAGGTTTTTCTATGGCTATGGTACTGTAGGAATATAATGTCCAAGAGAGAGAACAAGAGGGGTAAACCACCAACATGGAAAAAGCAATGTACAACATTTTTGAAATAAAACATGGAAGGAAATGAAAACACATATTTACAAGGGAATGATTGTGTGAAGAAATAAACAAATTAGTAGGAAAATTAAATGGGATTAGAAGGAAAAATATTTACAGAACATAAAACTTATCCCAATGACATAAGAATATATAATGCAAGTGTTATTTTTTTCCTTTTCATTTTTTTTTCATTTTTTTTCGAAAGTTGAACTTGAAAAAGATATCACACTCATATCCCAACTTATGATTTATATCCTCAAGACACTAATTGTAATAGTTATAATAAGATAAAAGGTTTAGGAAGAGTGATTTTGGACCCACCCAAGACACAACACATTATTTGTTTTCATTATTTTTTGATATTTTTGATTTTTTTGAACACTTGTCAATAAAATTTGAACAATATGTCATAAGTATATATACATTCCCAAAAATCATTAAATTAAAACCTCCATCTCACACTAAAATGTATGCTTTCCCTCAAGCATATGATGACATGTTTAAAATCAATAAAAGGGCACCCAAAATGAAATCCATTCCCCCACACTTAAATTTCAATAAACAATGCACTAAAAATCCATGTAGATATTGGGTGGGATAAGGTATTGGGCTTGTAATATGGCTATTAAATAAAAGGTTTTCATAGGATCAGAGGGTATTTCAAAAGTAGGATTAATGTAAGGGTAATGAGAGGTTATTTGGCTATTGTGATTCTCACGAGGTTCAGAAAATGCCTCTATCATTTTAATGCACACCAAAGTAGGAAATTCAGATCCTCAAGACACACAAATGGGGGTAAAAAAACACATTTTGAAAAGATGGACATAGGTGACCTTGTCATGAAAGATAATGTTGTTCCTCACAGTTGGGGAAAATCATTTTCCAAATAAAAAATTGAGCATTCTTTATTAAAATATATGATGAAAACACAAGATTCTTGAGATGAAACTGTAACACCCTGAGATTTTATGAAAAATATTCTTTTTAATTTCATTAATGTCTTGTGTTGTACTCTACACCAAAAGGATCTTGCACAACATGCATCCTTGAATTTCCTTTCATTACACGCAATCACGACCTTCCTTGATATCGTGTGTAGTACGCAATATCGAGTTTTACTAAACAACGACATGCTACTAAAATATTATTAAAACTAGCCGTTATGAATAGTAATAACCACTTTTTGAAATTTTGTAAATTCTATTTTTCAAAATGGACTTCATTTCTGGATTCAGAATATCGAAATTAGCTTAGGGTGAAATTTTGGTACTTTTCAGATAACTTTCATATTCTGATGAAAGTGAAAATTACTAAATTTTAATTAAAAACAACTTTTTTAATAGAAATAATTAATAGTGATAAATTATTAATTTGAGTGGTTTTAAAGTATATTTAGAATATATTTTTACAATTTAATACAATGTTGGTCATTGGATGTAATTTCACATTTAAACCAGTTATAAACTAGTGTTAATCTTTTGATAGTTATTATCTCTTAAAAACACGCTATTTGTTTTGACGACGAGAATTAATTTTTAAATTAGTTAATGAAACTGATATGTTTTGAATTTGGTAAAATAGACATCATTTTTGAGTTCATAAAATCAAATATAGCTTAGGCCTAATTTTTGGTATTTTTCTGAAAACTTTCAATTTTCGATGAATAGTGAAACCACTAAGTGGTAGTTAAAAAAACTGAATTGTTCATAAAACTTAATTTTACCGCTTCTGTGAGTGGAATTTCGAAAATCCGAGAGACACAGTTAATATCAAGGACTAAAATGTGGTTCAATGAGATGAAAATAATTTTTGGTGAATAATAACTTTTTACTTTTTTTTACCACGGTTAAAATTAAATAGGGTAATTAAGGGTAAAAATGATATTATTATTACCCTAACACATGTCCTAATTCTATTGGACAAGTGTAATTCGACCAAAAACAAACTTAGAAATAAAATATGACCATTTAGGTCCACTTGAATTAGATTAGGACATTTATTATTAATTTATTTAAAGAAGGGTTAAAATAGTTAAAATCAAAGTTTAATAACTAAATAATTTTTAATATAGGGTTATACATAAGATAAATTCGACTATAAATATTCATTAGAAATATAAAAAGATTTCCTACGTAATGGTATTTTATTTATAATTTTTAGACTTTATATAAATTAATTTATTTATGACACAACGATGATGCATTAATTACCCTTTTAAGGAAATGTTAACATAATTGATGTTATAAATGCCCAAATAAATGTAATTTGAGACTTTTTATGAATTCCACTAATTTTATAGGTTACTATGATATATTAGTGTTGATTTAATCAACTTGGTTGGAACATATAATTCTGTTATGACTTTCACAAAAATCATATATCAAATAGTGTCAAAATTGACACAAAATAGTTTTTAAATCAAATATTATATTATTAATTGTTATTTTATTCCTAAAAATCTAAGGTTCGGCCAAATGACTTAGATAAGGATATATATATTAATAATAAATAATTTGGGGTTCGTTTGGCATGTTATAGTAAGTGTATTAACCATATAGTGTAAGAAAACAAAAAGACACGGTAAAAGTTAAATTATTTAACTTAGAGTTAAATCTAATTGATAAGGTTAAAATAATAACCTAAACTTGTCTAAATCCTATTGGTTGATAGGATTTCGACCCATCCCCACTTTAGCTTCGAAATAAGACCCTTTGGAACCATTATAAACCGATTTTGACTTTAATATAAAATAATATTTTGAGATATTCCTAAGGTGCCCCTCTCCTCCCTTATAAAAGGACACATCCTCCCCCTCCTCCTCACACCAATTTGAGCACTAAAGCTCAGCCAACCCCTGCCAAAATCCCTTCTCCACTTCCCTAGAATAATCCTAGAGGTCCTGGTCTTCTTCAAAGACCAATCTTAGTTCCCTAAGTGGAGGATTCAAAGAGGCATTTCAAAGAAGAGGTAATATCCATTACCAATCTTTTTAATTTCTTTCTTCTTCAACTTCTTCTTCTTTAGTTGTTTCATGACAAAGTAATAACATCAGTATTACTTACATACTGATATGTTATTATAAATATGAAACAACCCTAATTCACCTTCTATCCATCCTACGGAAAAATGAAATCACTGCGCGTGCGTACGTACGGAATACCGTCTCCACGCTGTGGTGTAATCTATTTTCCACCACCACCTTAATAGGATGGGTATAATGGTGTAATGAGTAACTACATATGATTATTATAAAGTTATATTGATACTGAAATAGTCTACATACACTTCAACACAATTCCACGACCATGGGAACGATATCATCGCTCGTGCGTACGTACGGACTACCGTCTCCACGACGCGATGAGATTCATTCTCAATGATTAACCATTCATGAATGATTATAAAGTATATATAATAAGTAATAATGAAATATATGAAATAATAATGATACTGGATTTATGTAAATTTATATGTATGTCATCTACTTAATTCCATTCACTTCAATAAGGAAACGAAAACAACGTTCATGCGTATGTACGGACTACCGTCTCCATGAACGGTGTATTTCATTCCATTTATCGATATTATATATATATATATATTCTGAATATATATTATATATAAATCATGTTTTACATTCTGGATATAAGTAATCATGATCCAAGTAATCATATTAATAATTACAAGTTAAAAACACGAACGACAAATGAGACGATTTTACCCAAAACGCTACTTTAACATGAATTTACAAAATAACAGGTAATATAAAGTCATAATTGGACCATATATGATATAATAACAATGAATATGATTCTGGAATAAGTCAATAACATGATTTAAATCATTATACAGGAGGTTCGGTCACTTACAAAGCAAGTCGGACCTAAGGTAAGGGAAATATCACAATCTCACTTTTATCCGAGATTGTTTTTACTTTGGTAATTACTGGGGTGTATTTTATCATCCACATCCATGTTCCCTCAATATGTAATATTATTTCCTTCCTTCTAAAATAGTTTATATCCAATTTTACCCTTCGGTAAGTTTTTTGTAAAAGATATGAAAGGAATCTTTTGTCGTTTTTCGTACGAGGTACTTTTTGACTTTTCCGACAAAAGTACGAAGAATGTTTTTTTTAACTTATACGGCATGAATGGATTTTTAAAACATTATTTCCAAGAATCGTCCTTTAAAAGTTTTCAAGATTATTTTTAATCAACTTCTTTTAGTTTATAATTGTATGACATATTAAGAAAGGAAAAGTGTTTTTGAAGAAGAAAGGATATTTTTTCTCAAGAATTCATTTCAAGTGTTTTATCAAAATTATTTTCCATCTAAGATAATATAGGGTTCTATTTTTATCCCTATTATTACATTTATTTGATTATGTTGTGATGGAATTATTTTTATGAATTCCTTTATCTTATATGAATTGTTATATGATGTCATGTTGTTTAAGAATCCCATTTTTATTACATGGGTTATGAAATGATGTATGGTTTATGATTTTGTGGCACACATAAGAATGGTATAATTATGAGATGGGTGGGACCTATATCTCCCTCCAATGCATTGGGTAAAGATTTTATATCTCATGAGATAGACATGGCTGGAATGGTAGGTTATACCGGTTTAGTGAAACAGGACTGAAATGAGGGTTACTCGATTCAGAAAGGGACTTTGTCCACTAAGATAGTCTTGGAAATGAGTCTTGACTAACAAGAAATGATTCTCTATGATTATGTGTGAATGCCACAAAGTTTCATGTTTTAAGTTATGATTATTGTGATTACATTTCACTGCCATGATTTATCCCATGTTATGAAATTATGCTCTCTTTTGCAGGTTATGATTTCCAAAATGTTATGTTCTTATGAATATGATGTGATTGATATTTCTTTTGTTTACCCTTACTGAGCATTTGAGCTCACCCTTTTATGTTTTCTTTTCCCCAGGATATAAAGAAAGGTTTTAGGTAAAAAAAAAAGGAAGATCTTTATGGGAGATGTTGAAGATCTTTCACCACGATTAGAAGATTATATTCCAAGTTTCCAAAGACACTAAACTATTACGGTGCTTGTGTGTGTGTTTTTGTAATGTACTAAGTATTCCACAAAATTAATGTAATGTATATGTACGTCAGGCTCGGGGTCTCTACAGTTGGTATCAGAGGAAAGGTTTAGTCAACCTTTGGAAACTAGGATGCGAGAACTTTAGTGAGATCCCTAGAGATATTTCTAAGGTGTGTCTAGGGATGTCTCTACGGTTAAGTATACGTATAGGTTATAGTATTATAATTACGCTAACGATCATAGAATTAAACCTAAGATGTTAGATATTGAAGGTACTCCCCCTTTATTATGTTGTTTTCCCTAGCATGATTTTTACCTCTCACACTATTCTTTTTGGGTTTTAGACGATGGCTGGAACCCGAAGGAACCGTGTTGATCAATGCAATGGACAATGCAATGATTGCCCTCCTGAACAAACAAATGTTATGGGAGATGGAGTGCGAAATCTTATTGCTATACTTACACAAGCTATGAATCATTCTGGACTTCCAAATGAACAGAGAAGGGAACAATATTCTATTGAGTCCTTCATGAGGCAATGTCCACCTTCTTTCAATGGGTCTTCTGATCCACTTGTTGCTGAACAATGGATCAGTACCAGTGAAAAGATATTTTCAGTTCTTCAATGTTCTGAACATGATAAAGTCATCTTAGCAGTATATCGTTTGGAAGGTGAAGCTGATCAATGGTGGAATATTATCAAGAATACGAGGCCAAGAGATGAAATTGAGTCCATGTAATGGGACGAGTTCAAGAACTTGTTTTTCAGTAAGTACTTCCCTCGTATTATTCGAACAAAGATGGAAAAGGAGTTTCTTGAGCTGAATCAGAAGGATGATGAATCTGTTGGTATATACGAAGCGAATTTTACAAGACTTGCAAGGTATGCATCTGGCATTATCATCCAACCTGAAGGTAAAGTTGATCGATTTTTCAGTGGCTTAAAACCAAGTCTTCAAAGGGCATTAACTATAAGAGACTTCAGTAGCTATGAAGAAATTGTGTGTTGTGATATCAAGGTAGAAATGGAAGTTGGTGTTACATATCCATCTCATGGTTTTGACAAGAAACGAAAGATGGAGTTCAAGGAGAAATCTCAGAATAATGGTGAAAAGAAGATGAATGTTTCCTTATGCACAAAGTGTGGAAAGAAGCATGGTGGAGATTGTCTTAAAGGGACTAGAAAATGTTTTAAGTGTGGAAAAGAAGGTCATCGAGCAGCTGAGTGTCGAAGTAATGGAAAAAGGGTTTCTAATGATGTGAATAAAGAAAACACTGCAGAGAACGCACCACCAACACTTCAATGCTTCAAGTGCAAGGAAATGGGGCATTATGTTAATAAATGCCCTAATCCAAGGGTTAGTGATGATCGACATGAGCAACTGCTTAAGGCAAAGGATAAAGGGAAGTCACATGCGATCACTATTGGTGATGTTGAATATGACAACGATGTGGGGGAATGATTAAGTGTTTATGTAATGGGATTCCAAAATAATGTTGTATCATGGAGTATTGGAATATTTATGTATTGGTCTAATGTGGTATTCAAAGTGATTGAGATATTTTTGGAAATAAGACGATATGCGCATAATGAAGGGAAAATGAGAAAATGAAATGTTTAACAGTATTCATGAGCTCATGATTGATATAAGGACTAAGTGATATCATGGTTTGATTATAAAGAATTTTGAGGATTTTGGTATGTGGAAAGTGTTAACGTTTAACTGCATTCATGTTTTCACTAAGGTTCAATGGGTATTCAAGAGAATACATGATTAAGGACTTTGAATGTTTAGAATGTGACCAACAAGACATTTCTTATGATATATGGGGATCAACGATGGTATTAAATCTCTGGTAATCGTTTTCACTATATTATGAGAGTGGACTGCAGTATTATGGGTAAACCTAAAGATTGGAATGGATTATGTTGGACACAAGTTAGTATTGTTTAAGGATAGAAGTTTTTTTTCCCGATATTATTGATGGGATGTTATAGTAATATAGTTTTAGAAAAAGGACAACCTGCAGGACGGGCGACACCCCATCACGTCGGACAAGGCAGTGGGAATCGAACCCACAACCGAAATGCGACTGGCCTTTATCGCCTACCACTGGCCTACAGGAAGTCCCTGTTTAGTAGAAAATAGTTTTATTTTATTAAGTGGTATGATATATGAAGTATAAGTTCATTTTTGGAACCATATACGATTAATCTAACCATAAGATGAACTTATAACTTTTCAAACCTTTTGTTTGAGACGGATGGAATGACCCATCATTCTATTACATGATCTGCTAACACATCACGAATGACAAATTCAACTTCATTTCTTTAAGAGATGAAGTGGAAATTGTCCAAAGAACGACCAACGGTGAGAATATACCGAAATCACGAAATTATTTCTTCTAATTCCAATTTCATCAACTTTAGGGAAACGATCTTGAAAACCAAAAATGTCGTCCTAGTGCTCTTATATCTGATTAATCAGATGGTACCTTAGATCGTCACAAATTTATGGATTTGTGATTGTTGGATTTTCCATAGCCATGTTCTCTACCACTCTCCATCAGAACATGATGGTTAGATTTTTCTTCCATATCCATATTTTCACCAATGTGGAAACCCAGTGATTAGTTTATTTGGGTAATCGTTACATTTCATACTTTAGTTTTTAAAGCCATGTTTTGGTATTCCTTTTTACGATGTGGGTTTCTATCAAAGAAAATTTCGAATAGTAAACCATTTATAACCCCGACGAATTTCGAGGGCGAAATTCATTTTAAGGGGGGTAGAATGTAACACCCTGAGATTTTATAAAAAATATTCTTTTTAATTTCATTAATGTCTTGTGTTGTACGCTACACCAAAAGGATCTTACACAACACACATCCTTGACTTGCCTTTCATTACACGCAATCACGACCTTCCTTGATATCGTGTGTAGTACGCAATACCGAGTTTTACTAAACAACGATATGCTACTAAAATATTATTAAAACTAGCCGTTATGAATAGTAATAACCACTTTTTGAAATTTTGTAAATTCTATTTTTCAAAATGGACTTCATTTTTGGATTCAGAATATCGAAATTAGCTTAGGGTGAAATTTTGGTACTTTTCGGATAACTTTCATATTCTGATGAATAGTGAAAATTACTAAATTTTAATTAAAAACAACTTTTTTAATAGAAATAATTAATAGTGATAAATTATTAATTTGATTGGTTTTAAAGTATATTTAGAATATATTTTTACAATTTAATACAATGTTGGTCATTGGATGTAATTTCACATTTAAACCAGTTATAAACTAGTGTCAATCTTTTGATAGTTATTATCTCTTAAAAACATGCTATTTGTTTTGACGACGAGAATTAATTTTTAAATTAGTTAATGAAACTGATATGTTTTGAATTTGGTAAAATAGACATCATTTTTGAGTTCATAATATCAAATATAGCTTAGGCCTAATTTTTGGTATTTTTCTGAAAACTTTCAATTTTCGATGAATAGTGAAACCACTAAGTGGTAGTTAAAAAAACTGAATTGTTCATAAAACTTAATTTTACCGCTTCTGTGAGTGGAATTTCGAAAATCCGAGAGACACGGTTAATATCAAGGACTAAAATGTGGTTCAATGAGATGAAAATAATTTTTGGTGAATAGTTACTTTTTACTTTTTTTTACCGCGGTTAAAAGTAAATAGGGTAATTAAGGGTAAAAATGATATTATTATTACCCTAACACATGTCCTAATTCTATTGGACAAGTGTAATTCGACCAAAAACAAACTTAGAAATAAAATATGACCATTTAGGTCCACTTGGATTAGATTAGGACATTTATTATTAATTTATTTAAAGAAGGGTTAAAATAGTTAAAATCAAAGTTTAATAACTAAATAATTTTTAATATAGGGTTATACATAAGATAAATTCGACTATAAATATTCATTAGAAAGATAAAAATATTTCCTACGTAATGGTATTTTATTTATAATTTTTAGACTTTATATAAATTAATTTATTTATGACACAACGATGATGCAGTAATTACCCTTTTAAGGAAATGTTAACATAATTGATGTTATAAATGCCCAAATAAATGTAATTTGAGACTTTTTATGAATTCCACTAATTTTATAGGTTACTATGATATATTAGTGTTGATTTAATCAACTTGGTTGGAACATATAATTTTGTTATGACTTTCACAAAAATCATATATCAAATAGTGTCAAAATTGACACAAAATAGTTTTTAAATCAAATATTATATTATTAATTGTTATTTTATTCCTAAAAGTCTAAGGTTCGACCAAATGACTAAGATAAGGATATATATATTAATAATAAATAATTTGGGGTTCGTTTGGCATGTTATAGTAAGTGTATTAACCATATAGTGTAAGAAAACAAAAAGACACGGTAAAAGTTAAATTATTTAACTTAGAGTTAAATCTAATTGATAAGGTTAAAATAATAACCTAAACTTGTCTAAATCCTATTGGTTGATAGGATTTCGACCCATCCCCACTTTATCTTCTAAATAAGACCCTTTGGAACCATTATAAACCGATTTTGACTTTAATATAAAATAATATTTTGAGATATTCCTAAGGTGCCCCTCTCCTCCCTTATAAAAGGACACCTCCTCCCCCTCCTCCTCACACCAATTTGAGCACTCAAGCTCGGACAACCCCTACCAAAATCCCTTCTCCACTTCCCTAGAATAATCCTAGAGGTCCTGGTATTCTTCAAATACCAATCTTAGTTCCCTAAGTGGAGGATTCAAAGAGGCGTTTCAAAGAAGAGGTAATATCCATTACCGATCTTTTTAATTTCTTTCTTCTTCAACTTCTTCTTCTTTAGTTGTTTCATGACAAAGTAATAACATCAGTTTTAATTGCATACTTATATGTTATTATAAATATGAAACAACCCTAATTCACTTTCTATCCATCCTACGGAAAAATGAAATCACTGCGCGTGCGTACGTACAGAATACCGTCTCCACGCTGTGGTGTAATCTATTTTCCACCACCACCTTAATAGGATGGGTATAATGGTGTAATGAGTAACTATATATGATTATTATAAAGTGATATTGATACTGAAATAGTCTACATACACTTCAACACAATTCCACGACCATGGGAACGATATCATCACTCGTGCGTACGTACGGACTACCGTCTCCACGACGCGATGAGATTCATTCTCAATGATTAACCATTCATGAATGATTATAAAGTATATATAATAAGTAATAATGAAATATATGAAATAATAATGATACTGGATTTATGTAAATTTATATGTATGTCATCTACTTAATTCCATTCACTTCAATAAGGAAACGAAAACAACGTTCATGCGTATGTACGGACTACCGTCTCCATGAACGGTGTATTTCATTCCATTTATCGATATTATATATATATATATATATATATATATATATATTCTGAATATATATTATATATAAATCATGTTTTACATTCTGGATATAAGTAATCATGATCCAAGTAATCATATTAATAATTACAAGTTAAAAACACGAACGACAAATGAGACGATTTTACCCAAAACGCTACTTTAACATGAATTTACAAAAGAACAGGTAATATAAAGTCATAATTAGACCATATATGATATAATAACAATGAATATGATTCTGGAATAAGTCAATAACATGATTTAAATCATTATACAGGAGGTTCGGACACTTACAAAGCAAGTCAGACCTAAGGTAAGGGAAATATCACAATCTCACTTTTATCCGAGATTGTTTTTACTTTGGTAATTACTGGGGTGTATTTTATCATCCACATCCATGTTCCCTCAATATGTAATATTATTTCCTTCCTTCTACAATAGTTTATATCCAATTTTACCCTTCGGTAAGTATTTTGTAAAAGATATGAAAGGAATCTTTTGTCGTTTTTCGTACGAGGTACTTTTTGACTTTTCCGACAAAAGTACGAAGAATGTTTTTTTTAACTTATACGACATGAATGGATTTTTAAAACATTATTTCCAAGAATCGTCCTTTAAAAGTTTTCAAGATTATTTTTAATCAACTTCTTTTAGTTTATAATTGTATGACATATTAAGAAAGGAAAAGTGTTTTTGAAGAAGAAAGGATATTTTTTCTCAAGAATTCATTTCAAGTGTTTTATCAAAATTATTTTCCATCTAAGATAATATAGGGTTCTGTTTTTATCCCTATTATTACATTGATTTGATTATGTTGTGATGGAATTATTTTTATGAATTCCTTTATCTTATATGAATTGTTATATGATGTCATGTTGTTTAAGAATCCCATTTTTATTACATGGGTTATGAAATGATGTATGGTTTATGATTTTATGGCACACATAAGAATGGTATCATTATGAGATGGGGGGGACCTATATCTCCCTCCAATGCATTGGGTAAAGATTTTATATCTCATGAGATAGACATGGCTGGAATGGTAGGTTATACCGGTTCAGTGAAACAGGACTGAAACGAGGGTTACTCGATTCAGAAAGGGACTTTGTCCACTAAGATAGTCTTGGAATTGAGTCTTGACTAACAAGAAATGATTCTCTATGATTATGTGTGAATGCCACAAAGTTTCATGTTTTAAGTTATGATTATTGTGATTACATTTCACTGCCATGATTTATCCCATGTTATGAAATTATGCTCTCTTTTGCAGGTTATGATTTCCAAAATGTTATGTTCTTATGAATATGATGTGATTGATATTTCTTTTGTTTACCCTTACTGAGCATTTCAGCTCACCCTTTTATGTTTTCTTTTCCCCAGGATATAAATAAAGGTTTTAGGTAAAAAAATAGGAAGATCTTTATGGGAGATGTTGAAGATCTTTCACCACGATTAGAAGATTATATTCCGAGTTTCCAAAGACACTAAACTATTACGGTGCTTGTGTGTGTGTTTTTGTAATGTACTAAGTATTCCGCAAAATTAATGTAATGTACATGTACGTCAGGCTCCGGGTCTCTACAGTTGGTATCAGAGGAAAGGTTTAGTCAACCTTTGGAAACTAGGATGCGAGAACTTTAGTGAGATCCCTAGAGATATTTCTAAGGTGTGTCTAGGGATGTCTCTAAGGTTAAGTATACGTATAGGTTATAGTACTATAATTACGCTAACAATCATAGAATTAAACCTAAGATGTTAGATATTGAAGGTACTCCCCCTTTATTATGTTGTTTTCCCTAGCATGATTTTTACCTCTCACACTATTCTTTTTGGGTTTTAGACGATGGCTGGAACCCGAAGGAACCGTTTTGATCAATGCAATGGACAATGCAATGATTGCCCTCCTGAACAAACAAATGTTATGGAAGATGGAGTGAAAAATCTTATTGCTATACTTACACAAGCTATGAATCATTCTGGACTTCCAAATGAACAGAGAAGGGAACAATATTCTATTGAGTCCTTCAAGAGGCAAAGTCCACCTTCTTTCAATGGGTCTTCCGATCCACTTGTTGCTGAACAATGGATCAGTACCACTGAAAAGATATTTTCAGTTCTTCAATGTTCTGAACATGATAAAGTCATCTTAGCAGTATATCGTTTGGAAGGTGAAGCTGATCAATGGTGGAATCTTATCAAGAATACGAGGCCAAGAGATGAAATTGAGTCCATGGAATGGGACGAGTTCAAGAACTTGTTTTTCAGTAAGTACTTCCCTCATATTCTTTGAACAAAGATGGAAAAGGAGTTTCTTGAGCTGAAGCAGAAGGATGACGAATCTGTTGGTATATACGAAGTGAATTTTACAAGACTTGCAAGGTATGCATCTGGCATTATCATCCAACTTGAAAGTAAAGTTGATCGATTTTTCAGTGGCTTAAAACCAAGTCTTCGAAGGGAATTTGCTATAAGAGACTTTAGTAGCTATGAAGAAATTGTGCGTTGTGCTATCAAGGTAG
This sequence comes from Viscum album, assembly GCA_963277665.1. Lineage (NCBI taxonomy): Eukaryota > Viridiplantae > Streptophyta > Magnoliopsida > Santalales > Viscaceae > Viscum > Viscum album. The sequence continues at coordinate 1,502,715,662 of OY728135.1, forward strand.
AAATGGAAGTTGGTGTTACATATCCATCTCATGGTTTTGACAAGAAACGAAAGATGGAGTTCAAGGAGAAATCTCAGAATAATGGTGAAAAGAAGATGAATGTTTCCTTATGCACAAAGTGTGGAAAGAAGGATGGTGGAGATTGTCTTAAAGGGACTAGAAAATGTTTTAAGTGTGGAAAAGAAGGTCATCGAGCAGCTGAGTGTCGAAGTAATGGAAAAAGGGTTTCTAATGATGTGAATAAAGAAAACACTGCAGAGAACGCACCACCAACACTTCAATGCTTCAAGTGCAAGGAAATGGGGCATTATGCTAATAAATTCCCTAATCCAAGGGTTAGTGATGATCGACATGAGCAACCGCTTAAGGCAAAGGATAAAGGGAAGTCACATGCGATCACTATTGGCGATGTTGAATATGACAACGATGTGGTGGAATGATTAAGTGTTTATGTAATGGGATTCCAAAATAATGTTGTATCATGGAGTATTGGAATATTTTTGTATTGGTCTAATGTGGTATTCAAAGTGATTGAGATATTTTTGGAAATAAGACGATATGCGCATAATGAAGGGAAAATGAGAAAATGAAATGTTTAACAGTATTCATGAGCTCATGATTGATATAAGGACTAAGTGATATCATGGTTTGATTATAAAGAATTTTGAGGATTTTTGTATGTGGAAAGTGTTAACGTTTAACTGCATTCATGTTTTCACTAAGGTTCAATGGGTATTCAAGAGAATACATGATTAAGGACTTTGAATGTTTAGAATGTGACCAACAAGACATTTCTTATGATATATGGGGATCAACGATGGTATTAAATCTCTGGTAATTGTTTTCACTATATTATGAGAGTGGACTGCAGTATTATGGGTAAGCCTAAAGATTGGAATGGATTATGTTGGACATAAGTTAGTATTGTTTAAGGATAGAAGTTTTTTTTCGATATTATTGATGGGATGTTATAGTAATATAGTTTTAGAAAAAGGACAACCTGCAGGACGGGCGACAGCCCATCGCGTCGGACAAGGCTGTGGGAATCGAACCCACAACCGAAATGCGACTGGCCTTTATCGCCTACCACTGGCCTACAGGAAGTCCCTGTTTAGTAGAAACTAGTTTTATTTTATTAAGCGGTATGATATATGAAGTATAAGTTCATTTTTGGAACCATATACGATTAATCTAACCATAAGATGAACTTATAACTTTTCAAACCTTTTGTTTGAGACAGATGGAATGACCCATCATTCTATTACATGCTCTGATAACACATCACGAATGACAAATTCAACTTCATTTATTTAAGAGATGAAGTGGAAATTGTCCAAAGAACGACCAACGGTGAGACTATACCGAAATCACGAAATTATTTCTTCTAATTCCAATTTCATCAACTTTAGGGAAACGATCTTGAAAACCAAAAATGTCGTCCTAGTGCTCTTATATCTAATTAATCAGATGGTACCTTAGATCGTCACAAATTTATGGGTTTGTGATTGTTGTCTTTTCCATAGCCATGTTCTCTACCACTCTCCATCAGAACATGATGGTTAGATTTTTCTTCCATATCCATATTTTCACCTATGTGGAAACCCAGTGATTAGTTTATTTGGGTAATCGTTACATTTCATACTTTAGTTTTTAAAGCCATGTTTTGGTATTCCTTTTTACGATGTGGGTTTCTATCAAAGAAAATTTCGAATAGTAAACCATTGATAACCCCGACGAATTTCGAGGGCGAAATTTATTTTAAGGGGGGTAGAATGTAACCCCCCGAGATTTTATGAAAAATATTATTTTTAATTTCATTAATGTCTTGTGTTGTACGCTACACCAAAAGGATCTTGCACAACACGCATCCTTGACTTGCCTTTCATTACACGCAATCACGACCTTCCTTGATATCGTGTGTAGTACGCAATACCGAGTTTTACTAAACAACGATATGCTATTAAAATATTATTAAAACTAGCCGTTATGAATAGTAATAACCACTTTTTTGAAATTTTGTAAATTATATTTTTCAAAATGGACTTCATTTTTGGGTTCGTAATATCGAAATTAGCTTAGGGTGAAATTTTGGTACTTTTCGGATAACTTTCACATTCTGATGAATAGTGAAAATTACTAAATTTTAATTAAAAACAACTTTTTTAATAGAAATAATTAATAGTGATAAATTATTAATTTGAGTGGTTTTAAAGTATATTTAGAATATATTTTTATAATTTAATACAATGTTGGTCATTGGATGTAATTTCACATTTAAACCAGTTATAAACTAGTGTCAATCTTTTGATAGTTATTATTTCTTAAAAACACGCTATTTGTTTTGACGACGAGAATTAATTTTTAAATTAGTTAATGCAATTGATATGTTTTGAATTTGGTAAAATAGACATCATTTTTGAGTTCATAATATCAAATATAGCTTAGGCCTAATTTTTGGTATTTTTCTGAAAACTTTCAATTTTCGATGAATAGTGAAACCACTAAGTAGTAGTTAAAAAAACTGAATTGTTCATAAAACTTAATTTTACCGCTTCTGTGAGTGGAATTTAGAAAATCCGAGAGACACGGTTAATATCAAGGACTAAAATGTGGTTCAATGAGATGAAAATAATTTTTGGTGAATAGTAACTTTTTACTTTTTTTTACCACGGTTAAAAGTTAATAGGGTAATTAAGGGTAAAAATGATATTATTATTACCCTAACACATGTCCTAATTCTATTGGACAAGTGTAATTCGACCAAAAACAAAATTAGAAATAAAATATGACCATTTAGGTCTACTTGGATTAGATTAGGACATTTATTATTAATTTATTTAAAGAAGGGTTAAAATAGTTAAAATCAAAGTTTAATAACTAAATAATTTTTAATATAGGGTTATACATAATATAAATTCGACTATAAATATTCATTAGAAAGATAAAAATATTTCCTACGTAATGGTATTTTATTTATAATTTTTAGACTTTATATAAATTAATTTATTTATGACACATTTATGATGCAGTAATTACCCTTTTAAGGAAATGTTAACATAATTGATGTTATAAATGCCCAAATAAATGTAATTTGAGACTTTTTATGAATTCCACTAATTTTCTAGGTTACTATGATATATTAGTGTTGATTTAATCAACTTGGTTCGAACATATAATTCTGTTATGACTTTCACAAAAATCATATATCAAATAGTGTCAAAATTGACACAAAATAGTTTTTAAATCAAATATTATATTATTAATTGTTATTTTATTCCTAAAAATCTAAGGTTCGGAAAAATGACTTAGATAAGGATATATATATTAATAATAAATAATTTGGGGTTTGTTTGGCATGTTATAGTAAGTGTATTAACCATATAGTGTAAGAAAACAAAAAGACACGGTAAAAGTTAAATTATTTAACTTAGAGTTAAATCTAATTGATAAGGTTAAAATAATAACCTAAACTTGTCTAAATCCTATTGGTTGATAGGATTTAGACCCATCCACACTTTAGCTTCGAAATAAGACCCTTTGGAACCATTATAAACCGATTTTGACTTTAATATAAAATAATATTTTGAGATATTCCTAAGGTGCCCCTCTCCTCCCTTATAAAAGGACACCTCCTCCCCCTCCTCCTCATACCAATTTGAGCACTCAAGCTCGGCCAAACCCTGCAAAAATCCCTTCTCCACTTCCCTAGAATAATGCTAGAGGTCCTGGTCTTCTTCAAAGACCAATCTTAGTTCCCTAAGTGGAGGATTCAAAGAGGCGTTTCAAAGAAGAGGTAATATCCATTACCGATCTTTTTAATTTCTTTCTTCTTCAACTTCTTCTTATTTAGTTGTTTAATGACAAAGTAATAACATAATTATTACTTAAATACTGATATGTTATTATAAATATGAAACAACCCTAATTCACCTTCTATCCATCCTACGGAAAAATGAAATCACTGCGCGTGCGTACGTACGGAATACCGTCTCCACGCTGTGGTGTAATCTATTTTCCACCACCACCTTAATAGGATGGGTATAATGGTGTAATGAGTAAATATATATGATTATTATAAAGTGATATTGATACTGAAATAGTCTACATACACTTCAACATAATTCTACGACCATGGGAACGATATCATCACTCGTGCGTACGTACGGACTACCGTCTCCACGACGCGATGAGATTCATTCTCAATGATTAACCATTCATGAATGATTATAAAGTATATATAATAATTAATAATTAAATATATGAAATATATGAAATAATAATGATACTGGATTTATGTAAATTTATATGTATGTCATCTACTTAATTCCATTCACTTCAATAAGGAAACGAAAACAGCGTTCATGCGTACGTACAGACTACCGTCTCCATGAATGGTGTATTTCATTCCATTTATCGATATTATATATATATATATTCTGAATATATATTATATATAAATCATGTTTTACATTCTGGATATAAGTAATCATGATCCAAGTAATCATATTAATAATTACAAGTTAAAAACACGAACGACAAATGAGACGATTTTACCCAAAACGCTACTTTAACATGAATTTACAAAAGAACAGGTAATATAAAGTCACAAGTGGACCATATATGATATAATAACAATGAATATTATTCTGTAATAAGTCAATAACATGATTTAAATCATTATACAGGAGGTTCGGACACTTACAAAGCAAGTCGGACCTAAGGTAAGGGAAATATCACAATCTCACTTTTATCCGAGATTGTTTTTACTTTGGTAATTACTGGGGTGTATTTTATCATCCACATCCATGTTCCCTCAATATGTAATATTATTTCCTTCATTATAAAATAGGTTATATCCAATTTTACCCTTCATTAAGTTTTTTTTAAAAGATATGAAAGGAATCTTTTGTCGTTTTTCGTACGAGGTACTTTTTGACTTTTCCGACAAAAGTACGAAGAATGTTTTTTTAACTTATACGGCATGAATGGATTTTTAAAACATTATTTCCAAGAATCGTCCTTTAAAAGTTTTCAAGATTATTTTTAATCAACTTATTTTATTTTATAATTGTATGACATATTAAGAAAGGAAAAGTGTTTTTGAAGAAGAAAGGATATTTTCCTCAAGAATTCATTTCAAGTGTTTTATCAAAATTATTTTCCATCTAAGATAATATAGGGTTCTGTTTTTATCCCTATTATTACATTGATTTGATTATGTTGTGATGGAATTATTTTTATGAATTCCTTTATCTTATATGAATTGTTATATGATGTCATGTTGTTTAAGAATCCCATTTTTATTACATGGGTTATGAAATGATGTATGGTTTATGATTTTGTGGCACACATAAGAATGGTATCATTATGAGATGGGTGGGACCTATATCTCCCTCCAATGCATTGGGTAAAGATTTTATATCTCATGAGATAGACATGTCTAGAATGGTAGGTTATATCGGTTCAGTGAAACAGGACTGAAACGAGGGTTACTCGATTCAGAAAGGGACTTTGTCCACTAAGATAGTCTTGGCAATGAGTCTTGACTAACAAGAAATGATTCTCTATGATTATTTGTGAATGTCACAAAGTTTCATGTTTTAAGTTATGATTATTGTGATTACATTTCACTACCATGATTTATCCCATGTTATGAAATTATGCTCTCTTTTGCAGGTTATGATTTCCAAAATGTTATGTTCTTATGAATATGATGTGATTGATATTTCTTTTGTTTACCCTTACTGAGCATTTGAGCTCACCCTTTTATGTTTTCTTTTCCCCAGGATATAAATAAAGGTTTTAGGTAAAAAAAAATAGGAAGATCTTTATGGGAGATGTTGAAGATCTTTCACCACGATTAGAAGATTATATTCCGAGTTTCCAAAGACACTAAACTATTACGGTCCTTGTGTGTGTGTTTTTGTAATGTACTAAGTATTCTACAAAATTAATGTAATGTACATGTACGTCAGGCTCCGGGTCTCTACAGAAACCATGTATTTTGACTCCCCAAAATGGTTAGACAAAATTTCAAAAGTTGAAGGTGATTAATAATTACTATTGCTTTTCCATATTTTTAAGTTATTTTTATTATTGTTTTTCAGCTTTTAGGTTTTTTAGTTTTTTTATAAAGACACACCCACACAAAATAGTAAATAAAAAATGTGATGAGGAAAGTGGTAAAAAAATGAAAGAGAGGGTAATAAGAAGAAAGAGGGAGAGAGAGAGGAAGATATAGAGGGAGAGTTAAAGGGAAAGTGGTTCCACCAATTTGGATTTGGTGTGTCATCGTCCCCATTCGGTGGTGGGTTGGTGGAAGTGGAGGTGGTTCTAGGGATGTGTGTCCTCTCATGGTGATGTTTTAACCGGTTTCCATTAACCCTAAATGTCCTTTTGGAATACGGATCTTAGACTTGCACTACACCAAATGGGTAAACATGAGAAACAATAAAAGGACCCTACCAATGAGAATTAAGCTTACCTAGGTGAAGCTGAAATCGAGAGTTGAAAAGCAATAACTTTTTACCTTCATAGAATACCTTTCTCAGGATGTGTTTGTCATGGAGTACCTTAGCCTTTTCTTTGTATAGATTGGAATTCTCATAGGATTCAAGTCAAAGCTCCTCCAGTTTATCCAATTACAACAATCTTTCTTCACCAGATTTTTCACAATCAAAATTACAGGTTTTCACAGACCAAAAAGACTTATGTTGGATTTCAACTGGAAAATGAAATGCTTTACCAAAAACTAGCCTAAAAGGAGACATCCCAATGGGTGTTTTATAGGCAGTTCGATAAGCCTAAATTTATTCACCAAGTCTTTCAGGACAGTCTTTTCTGGTGGGCTTAACAATTCTCTCAAACACTCTTTTTTACTTATCTATTAGAAAGTTAAGCCATGCCAATTTTTTGGGGGTGATATGCAGTTGAAGTTTTATGTACAACCCCATTATTTTTCAAAAGATATTGCATGGTTCTATTACAAAAATGGGTTCCTAATTCACTTATCAAGGCACATGGTGTGCCAAATCGGTGGAATATGTGTGTCTATAGGAACTCACTAACAATATATGAATCATCTTTTATAGTGGGTTTAGCCTCAACCCACTTAGAAACATAATCAATCGCAAGAAGGATGTATGAGAATCAATTAAAAGGGGGAAATGGTCCCATGAAATCGATGCCCCAAACATCGTAGATCTCATAGAAAATTAAAGGCTTTTGGGGCATTTTATTTTTATTTGAAATTGTGCCAAAATTTTGGAAACTGGGACATGATTGAAAAAACTCATGTGAGTCCTTGAAGAGTGAAGGTCAGAAGAATCCAGAGTCTAAGACCTTTTTGGAGGTCCTTTTTGGTCCAAAGTGGCCACTTCCAGGAAGTGAGTGACAAAATTCTAAGATGGTGGAATTTTCATCTTCATCAACACATCTCTTAATTACCATGTAATCCCTAGTTTTCCAAAGTTTATTTTCTTCCAAAAAATATTATTTTGAATCACTTTTCAACTTCATTTTTTATTATTTTGAAAAAAATTTAGAAAAAAAACCAGAATCAAATTAATTTACAATTGGGGCATAACATGGTATTTTTGGAGTGAGAGATGAAAGGTGATCAATGGGGAATTCTAGATCATTGATTTCTAAATGAGAAGAATTAAAAATTCTACTCAAGTGATCATCCACAAGGTTTTCTTTTCCTGGTATATCTCTGATTTTAAGGTCAAACTCTTGGAGCATTAGGATCCATCTTATAAGCCTCAGTTTGGAATCACTTTTCTTGAGTAAGAACTTTATAGCAGAATGGTCTGTGAAGATGATGATTTTGGCACCTAAAAGATATGGCCATAATTTATCTAAGGCAAAAACCACTGCTAAAAGTTCTTTTTCAGTGACAGTGTAGTGATATTGAGTTTCATCCAATTTTTTTGAGGCATAATAGATTACATGAGGAATATTTTCTCTTATTTGACCAAGAACAGCCCCAACAGCTCTATTAGAAGCATCACACATCAACTCAAATGGTAAGGACCAATATGAGGATTTGATTATTAGGGTAGATATAAGATCAGTTTTGAGTTCAACGAAGGCTCTCTTTTAAACCTTATAGAAATGGAAAGTGACATCATTTTGGAGAAACTGAGTGAGTGAGAGGGAAATTCTACTGAAGTTATGGATGAATCGATGATAGAAACTGGCATGATCGATGAATGAACGAATGTCTTGAATAGAGGTTGGTTCAGGAAGTGATTGGATCACTTCAATTTTGGCAGGATCAACTTCAATACCATCTTTTGAAACCATGTTCCCTAGAACAATCCCATTTTCAACCATGAAGTGACATTTTAAAAATTTAAAACAAGGTTACACTTGAAACACTTTTGAAGGACTAGAGAGAGTGAATGAAAGCACAATTCAAATGAATCACCATAAATGGTAAAGTCATCCATGAATACTTTCATGCAATGTTCAATGAATCAAAAAAAAAAATACTCATCATACACCTATGGAATGTTGCAGGAGCATTAAAAAGGCCAAAATGCATTCTCCTATATGCATATGTTCCAAAGGGGCATGTGAAAGTAGTCTTTTCTTGGTCCTGAGGTGCGATTGGGATTTGGAAGTAGCTGGTGTATCCATCAATAAAGCAATAATGTGACTTTTTGGCTAATCGTTCTAGAATTTGATCAAATAATGGAAGAGGGTAGTGATCTTTTCGTATTTCAATATTAAACTTTAGGTAATCAATGCACACATGCCATTTTTTCTTCACTCAAGTTGCGACTACCTACCCATGTACATTTGTGACAATAGTTATCCCACCCTTCTTAGGTACAACTTGAATTGGACTAACCCATTAACTATTGGAAATTGGGTAGATAATACCAGCTTGAAGAAACTTAGTGATATCTTCCCTAACTACATCAATTATGAGTGGATTGAGTCTTCTTTGTGGTTGTCTAATTGGTTTGGATGATTCCTCAAGATGGATGTGATGCATGCAAAGAGAAGATTTGATTCCTAGTATGTCATCTAGGGTCTAACCTAAGGAATTTTTGTTTTCCTCTAATACCTGAACAAGTTTGGACTCCTCGATTTAAGTAAGTGAAACAAAGATAATGATAGGATATGAGTGATCATGGGAAAGGAATGCATATTTCAGGTGTTCAGGAAGAGGTTTTAGATCAGTATCATCTCTCATTTATGGGTTAGACAACTCAGGAATGGAGGAAGGGCTTTCGGTTTCTTTAGATTCATTTTCCTTAAAACTGTCCAAGGTGTATTAGTAGAGATCATATTTGATGTGGGATTCAAGATAGTTTTCAAGATCCTCTAGATTGATGGAGTCTATGAATGAGAGGTCAACATCAACTTCACCATTTATAACTTGGTTAATCATGGTGAAAATTTTACAAGATCCTCTCTCATTAAAACATGATGAATATGATGGAATGGGTTTCAATTGACTCTCAAAAGTGTCCTCAGAAGCATGGATTGAGAATGCAGAGTGATCCTCATATGGGTATCACATGACTTAAAAAATGTTGAACTTGACCAGTTGGTCACCAAATTCCATGGATAAGATGCCTAGATGGACATCAATTTTGGTTCTCACTGTCATTAGGAATATTCTTCCAAGAATTAAGGGAGACTAAGAAGAGTTCATCTCACCTTCCATGTTAAGGACATAGAAATCAGTAGGGAAGATAAGATCATTCAAACGAACAAGGATATCCTCGATTATACCCTCAGGACTAGTAGTTCTTCGATTGTACAATTGAATGACAACACCTGTTGGATGTAAGGGACCAAGACCAAGGTTAGAGAAGATGTATTTGAGAATGACATTAATTGAGGCTCCTAGGTCTATGAGTGCATCATCGAATTTGGAACTTCCAATTTGGAATGGAATCGAAAAGGTCACTGGATCTTTTCAATTTATGGGAATATAATGATGGGTGGAAAAATTTTCTAAGGTCCTAAGTTGCCTCTTATGGATGCACAATTCATTAAGAAACTTGGTATAATTATGGATTTTTTATGGAATCTAAGAGGGGAATGTTGACTTCAAAACGTCGAAACATATTGAGCATTTCAGGATCCAGTTCAAAGGGCTTCTTTGGCTTAGAAACGACTTGAGGAAAAGGAATTGGGTTCCTAAGTGGAATGGAAAGAGGTGAGGGAATGGATTCATATTACTTTTCAAGTTTATTTTTATTTTCTAGGTCAACATTTAAAGATAAGTTGGAGGGATTATCTTGAGGTATAGAAATTTTATTTCCCAATCTAAGTGCAATTTCACTTACATTACCCTTAGGGTTGGGTAATGGTTGAGCTGGGAGTTGGGAAGAATTTGATTATTATTTCTGGCTCAGGTGGGATGCAAGTTGACCAATTTTGGTTTCAATGTTTTTGAGCCTGGAACGGGTGAAGGAGGAAAGATCTTCCAGTGCACTTTCCCATGGTTTCTTGGAAGAAGAGGCTTGTCCCAAATTGGGATTACCATGATTTTGGTTCTTGGGAAAGTTATTGTATTGGTTTGGGAATTGGGAAGGCTCACTAGGATAGTGGAATCCAGGAGGATGATTGTTCCTTTGAGGATGAAGAACAAAAGGATAAGGCTGATGAAAGTTATCACCACCTTGACAATATTGGAATTGGTTGGTATTTTGATGAGGGAACTGAGGGGTGTGAGAAATGGGATTCCCATATCTCAAGTTAGGGTTATATGTAGAAGAGAAGGGATCAGAATGGGGTTGGTTGAAGTTTCTAACAAACTAACCTGATTATTGAGTGTTGGGGTTCCGCTGAGCATATGCTGCATTGATCTCCATTGGTCTAGATGAATTAGATGTATCCTATTGAAGTTTTGGACATGTTTCAGTTGGATGAGATGAGGATCTATAGATTCCACAATTCTAGATAGGTCCATGGAACAAATATTGTGGAGAAGATGATGTTGAGGCTTTGGATGCCACAACTAGTTTCCACACAAGACCTGTAAGTTCACTCATCGACTCTATCATCTTTTTTGGATTTATCGATTAAATATATTGGGTTTGTTTGACTTGAGCATGTTATCTAGTATGTAATTGTTGTGTGTTTGAAGCCATGTTTCTTATGAGATCTCTTGCAGCTATGGGAGTTTTATCAATAAGAGCACTGCCACTTACGATATCAATGAGAGTTCTCTCCATAGCCAATAAACCCTTATATAAGTATTGGATAAAGAGTTTTCCAGGGATTTGGTGATATGGATAGGTTTAAAAAATATTATTAAACCTCTCCTAGTACTCATGGAGTGATTTGTTTGGGAATTGATGGATACTACTTATTTATTTTCAGATAGAAGCTGTACGAGAAGCCAAAAATAATTTCTCTAAGAAGAGTCGCTTCATGTCATTCAATGTGGTTATGAAACCAGGAGGGAGGTAGTAAATCCATGACTTATCAGTGTCTGCTAGAGATAAAGGGAATGCTCAGAGTTTTATTTGTTCCTCAGAAACCCCTTGAGGATTCATGGTAGATCACACCACTTGGAACTCTTTAAGATGGAGATGTGGATCCTCACTGGCTAGCTCGTGGAAATGAGGAAGAAGATAATCAAAACTGATTTGAGTTTGAAGTCAACCTATATGTTTGGATAATGAATAACAATGGGTTGGTAATTCATATCAGGGGTAACAAGTTCTTTAAGGGGTTTTCCCTAGGATTGGCCATATCTAATTCAATTGGTTGGAAACAGACAAGTTCTTGAATGAGTTGATTATCTCTTATGTTACTCCTAAGTTGGAGAAGTGTTCGCTCAATTTCAAGGTCAAAAAACCTGAGGGATTGTTTGGGAGGCTATGGGGCATTTAGAGAGATTTTGGAAGAAAGAGGAATATGGGGTTTTCTTTGTGTGTTTTTTTTCTGTTTATGATTTTTATGTGAAGGTAGGTTTTTCTTTGTGTGTTTTTTGAAATTTTGTTTTTTTTAAAATAACCTAAATGAATGAATACTTAATGAACCATCCCCGGAAATGGAACCATTTGAAAGCACGACCGATTTTCTTCTATTGACCATTCAAGGTTCTAGTACTTTGCTAATGTGTATAGCAGCACTCGGTCAAATCCTTGGTGATGATACTTTTTAATAGTCTATTGTTTATAATTGATTGTATTTTTGATTGGGGGGGTGGGTGGGTTGTTTGCAGAGCTTAATTGAATTTATTGATTGATTAATATTTATTTAACAATTTGATAAATATTGGGGTAAGTTCATCAATAGGTAGTTCAGCTTGTGATATCCTTGAGGCTTGCTTTATATTGCATTAAATTAACACCCATGTCACAATTTGACGTTGATTGGAATTCCTAAGTGTTAAGGATTTAATACAAGCCTTAAAATAACTAGGATTATAATATCAATTATTAATTTATTGTGGTAGTGTATTTATGGTTCCAGTAATCCATGGAATCCATACGTTAAACAAAATATGTCATTAATCCATGACATGTTAAGTCTAATATACACAATGCTAAATTAAAGAATACTCATCGAGAAAATACTCTCAATCACTTAACATACCTAAATTTTAACTTACCCCAATGATAGATTTAGTCAGATATTAATATGATTATAAATATGGTTTATTATGTTTATTATAATGAGTTAATAAGAGAAGGAAAAGAATGGGATAAGAAAAGAGTTATGTGCTGAACACACACACACAAATGGTGATGAGAATTAAAAATAGAATTTTGATTAAATGAGGAAGCAAAAGAATGGAAGGGGTTTCAACTTGATTTAAAATATTTTAAGAGAATTAATATTTAAGAACATATGGTGTATGATTAAAATATAATATGAATAATAAACTTACACTAAAATAGAATTACAAAAACAACACTTAAAAGATTATAAATGAAGAAAAGCACAAAAGTAAATGAAATAAAAGAGAGGAGGAAGGGTCTATAAAGTAAAAAATTGAGTTTGTCATGTTATCCTAGGCCTTTTCCAGATCCTTGGTTGTTCCAATTTATCCTACTCTATTTTTAAATTCCAACCTCTTGCAAGGAGAGGAGGAGGATGTATTTATAGCCCAATGTTTTGGGCTGTTTGCATTCCAAAACTACCCCTCCACTTGCATCACCAATTTGATATTTCAGAAATCTGAATCTGGAGAAATATTTTTCTTAAAAGTTTCATATATACATGTTTACTATATGCCATGAAAATTTGGAGGCCATTTGACTTAAGGATCCAAAGTTATAGATGTTTTATTAAACAATAATAATCTGTCCATTTCAATCGAGACTTTTTCATTGGACTAAATGTGAATGAATTTATGAATAGTAATATGCCTTAAAATCCAAATTCTTTATTCAAAAAAGTCTTCTAACTATATATCCTCTTTAAAAATTCAAAAACTTAGCTTTCATGAATGTCTATATCATGAGAAAAGTTCATAAATGTGTGTTAGTTTTAATTCCCGGACAGAATGGCGGGCTGGATTTAAATTCATCAATTGGGCCCCTTGTTTTTGGATTTGGGACTTAAATTTTTTATACAAGATGAATTGAATTTTCCCCCGACCTTTTGAAGAGAATTAAAGTATTTGGAATTCTGGAGTGATCCCAGTAAGTCTATCTTCAAGAATGGTCTAGTTTCTTCACAGATTATTTGAGTCTTTTTGTTTGGATCATATGACCCTCCAAATGGACGATTTGGACAAAGGTTTTTTCTAATTAAATGTTGTAATTTGAGTAAATAAACCAAAAAAATCATTCAATTTGGATAAGTAGGGTGAGAGGTATTATTAAAACATTAAACAGAATTAAATCGGGATGAATTCAAATAGTGCTCTAAAATTATATTTAATATTTAAACATTAATATTTCACACAAATTATGCACATTTCATATAAAATTAGTAAAGGGAGTATATAAAAAGTTATGAAAAAAATTAATAACATCACAAGGGGTCTACCAATTTTTCTTCTGTGGGAACTCTACTTACTCAAACTTCACCCCTTTGATAAAAATACTTCAATAGGTGAAACTTCTAGAGTATATACTTTGTCCTTTGGTGTGACCTTGTTCTTTTTCAAGAGAAACCGCTGTAGTATTATAAAAATAAATTGTTATAGGGTATTTAATAATAGGTACCACATCAATCTCTTGGAAAAAGTTCTTTATCCAAACATCTTCCTTGGCTGCATCATAAGACACCATATACTCAGATTTCACTATAGAATTAGTGACAACTGGTTGCATTGAATTATTCCAACTCACAGCTCCTCCGTTGAGATAGATTACATATACTAACCATGACTTCATATTATTCTGATTTTTTGAAAACTATCATTAGTATAACCCCTAATGAACATCTCCTCATCTCCTCTATACACTAAGAACTTATCCTTAGTTCTTCTCAGATACTTAAGGATAGCCTTAACAGTAAACCAATGCTATTCTCCTAGATTAGATTAATATCTACCTACCATGATCAATGCATAGGAAACATAAAGTCTAGTATTTAATATGGAATACATTACTGATCCTATCATATAAGCGTATGGGATTTACTCATTATCTCTTTCCCCTTTTGTGTTTGAGGTCACATTTTCTTAGAAAGAATCATACCCTGTGACACTAGAACCAACCCCATATTAGATTGTTCTATACTAAATCTATTTAGTATCTATTTAATGTATATACTTTGACTTAGTCCAAGCAATCTCTTGGATTTATCATGAATGATCTTGATCCCTAGATTATAGGCTGCTTCGCCTAAGTCTATCACATAGAAAGTTTTGTTTAACCAGTCCTTAATATACTATAATACTTGTATGTAATTTACAATAAGTAATACGTCATCAACATATACTACCAGGATAATGACCAAATTCCCACTAAACCTCTTGTAAACACATGGCTCACATTCATTTTTAATGAAACAAAATTCTTTTATAGTTTCATAAAATCAAATGTTCTATGACCTAGATGCTTACTTCAATCAATAAATAGATCTTTACAACTTGAAAATATTTTTGGCAAAACCTGGAGTCACAGACCCTTCTAGTTGTGTCATATAGAAATTTTCCTGAAGGTTCCCATTAAGGAAAGTAATTTTTACATCCATATTTTAAATATCATATTCATGGTAAGCTTCTATAACAAGTGGAATTATTACGGATTTAAACATGAAAATTGGTGAAAAGGTTTCATCACATTCAATTCCTTGAGGTTTTTTAAACCATTTATCCACTATCCTTGATTTATAGTTATTTAATTTACCTTATATGTATAGTTTTCTCTTGAATACCCATATTCACCCTACAATATTAACATAAACTAGAACATTGGCTAGAACCTAAACATGGTTATGATATGTGGAATCCATTTCAGAATTCATGGATTCTTATCATCTTGTAGCTTCTAATATCTATAATACCTATTTTTAGGAGAGAGGTTCATCATTTTCAACCAATAATGAGTCACCATATTTAGTTACTATAAAACCATATCTATTTAGTTCTTTTAACCGTATTATACTTCTATTCAGTACTTGTGTTTGAGGAAGTTCTTCTATGAGGAACTGTGGAATCTATTCTTCTACCAACTTTTATGTATATTGATCATTAACTTCATTGAAGTCAATATTGCTCCCACTATCACTTTTAAGGATGTGATCCCTCTCAAGAAACACAACTTATCTGGTGACAATCACTTTCTTACTGAAAGGTTTGTATAGATAGTATCACTTTGTTTCCTTAGGATCCCCTATAAAGATACACTTTGTGCCCTGGGGTGCTAGTTTATTACCTGAAAAGGCCTTAAAAAATTCCCTACAACCCCATACACGTGTATTAGACAAAACAAGTTTCTTAACACTCTATAACTTGAAGTTAATTCCATTTTTTACTTTAGTTGGTACTCAATTTAGTTTGTATGTTGCAGTTTGTAATGAATATCCCCAAAAGGATAATATAAGATCCACATGAATCATCATTGAACTTACCATGTCTAACAAGTTACAATTCATCCTTTTACTAAAACCATTACACTATGGTGTATAAGGTGGATTGATTTAAGGTATAATCCCAAACTCCCATAAAAAGTAGATAAACTCTTCATTAATATATTTACCACCTCAATCTGATTGAAGCTTCTTTATCTTCTTTCCAAGTTGATTCTCTACTTCATTCTTGAATTTTTTTAATGTCTTAAAGGAATCATTCTTATACCTCATCAAGTAGACACATCCATATCTACTCAAGTAATCAATAAAAATTATGAAGTAAGAATACCCACCTTTAGCATCCACTGGAAATGGTCCACACACATCAGTGTGCACTAATCCTAAAAGATATGTGGCCCTTTCACCCTGTCCACCAAATAGCAGTTTAGCCATTTTTCATTGTAAAAAAACATGACATCTTTAAAGTGGTTTTAACTAAGAAGATTCTAAATAAACATCTTGATATATCTTTGTCATTTTTTTTGTTTACATGACCAAGATAGTGATGCCATAGTTGGGTGATATATGAGTCATATGAATATGATTAGTTATCTATTTCCAATACTTTTTTTTCATAATTTAATACATAAATACCATTATTTAAATGTTATATACCATAAAATATGTTGTATTTATAAAATAAACATATTTTATTTACAAACATGAAAATAAACCCATTTTCATCTAGTCATGACACGAAAATTATGTTATTGGTAACAGTTGGTATATAATAACAATATTTTAAAACCAATATCATTCCTATTAGAAATTAAAGGTGGTAGTAACCAATTGATAGAGTATCCATCCTCACACTATTGGAAACTCATAGATCCAACTCTCTTCTAGTGATATTTCATAATCTATATGGTTCCTACATTTGGATATATATGTGAGCACCACAAGGTATATCTAATACCCAATGTGTAGATATTGAAGGATTACAATTGATAACAAATAAAAATTTAGCTTCCCCTTGATTTTGGGTGCAATTCCTCTTCCAGTGTCCTTGATTTCCACATGTAAAACATACTACCTCCTTTTCCTTGCCCTGCCTTTGGATCTTCCACTTCTTGGAAGGACATTTCTTGGGATATTTAGACTTGTTACGAGTCTTGATTCCCTTCAACCTGTTCTTATTTTTCTTATTAACCATAAGGACCATGGGTTTGTCACAACCCATGTTATTATCCACTTAGATAATCATAGTAAGAAGTTCCAAAATAATCTTCTCACTATTGCTCATGTTATAAATAACAATAAAATTGGAAAAGTTCTTGGGTAGTGAGGAAAGTATGAGATTTGTATGTAACTCATCTGGGAATTCATTCTCTAATATTTCTAAGAATTCAATGTAGATAATAAGCTTGAATACATGATTCCAAGCTATTGAACTCTCTAAGATTAGTTGTAAACAAAGAATAGTGATCTCACATCTCTCTTGTCTCATATTATCTTGATAGAGATCCTGAAGGTGAGACATCATGCTATATGCATCCATGTCCTCATGTTGATTCATAAGATCATTGATCATAGATGATAGTATGATACATTGACCATCTATATCATCATTAAAATGTTTCTCATAGAGAGATAACTCTCTCTCACTAGCATCATTACCAGGTGTATTAGGAATATGTTCTTTTAGTATATATAATTTCCTTTCATGGCATAAGATAACACAAAATCACCTTGAACACTCTTAGAAATTTATTCTAGTGAGAAGGTTATCTTTCTTAAGTATAGATCACAATGATATGTTTGAAGTCATTTTTATTGTTATTTCTACAAATAACATGAGTAGAGATTTAACACTTTATCCAATAAAATTTAGACAAATAAATAACTATTATATTGATTAATCTCATACTATTTCATCGAAACACAATATCCCTCACCATTAGATTCATAATATCCTATTCCTTGGACATTCTAGTGAAAAGGATCCATATTTCCCTTCTCATTACCCCAGCTTTGGTTGGTTAAGAAACTTCAATGGTTTTAGATAGGCATTACAAATTCCAACTACATTAACTCACAGTTCCTTGATCTATTGAGAAGACTCACCAATCCTGAAATCCTTCAATTTGATTTCCTCAACACTTTGCCTCTCAGTTACAACAAGTCCTACTTTGGAAATCAACCCTTGATGAGAACTAAGTTAATTCAACCCAAAACTTAATGTTATAATTCCCTAATAATTGAAATCACTTTAACTTTGGCTATTCAAACACTTTGAACTATGGTTTGATTTTAACTAAAGTAGTAGAAGGCTATACCGACTTAATATATACAATTAAAGGATTTTATCTTTTGTGCACAGATTTCCAATTACTATCTTTATGAAATGTTTTTTTAATATTAATTGGATTTACTTAAATGATTAACCATGTCTTAGATAATATTTACACATGATCCAATTTATTTAAGTTCTATCTTTCATGATTTTTAATTCATTAATTCATGTGATTGTGAAAAAACACCCATAATGAAATAACCATGAAACTTGATAGAAATAAAATAATAAAGTGGTATGATAATGAGATTTTAAATGGTTATTTTATCTAGAAAATGATAAAATAACTATTGACCTAGGAAAAAACACCTTTAATTAATTAAGGTTCATGTTACAACTTTCCACTTGTCTACCTATGTATCTCTTTTGGATTAGATTCATCTCAATTCCAAACTTGAACTGCCTCCACTATCTTAAGAGCTCCATCTATTACATATACTTTTACTCACACATAGGTGATTGGAAAAGGGTTAACATAAAATAAACCATGGGAACACAAAACCTTAAATAACGAGATAAGAGATGAAACATAGGCCAAAAATTCAAATCTATAATAAATTAAATGAAACCAATCATATACAAAGGTCTAGTCTATTCTCATGATCATCCACATGTATACAATGAATTACACATTTAATAAAATTAGAATTCAATTCTAATTGTTTTTATTTAAGATAAATCACACTCGAATCAACGAATGATCTTCTTTAATTAATCAATTATTTTATATTAATTCTTATTCAAATTTCCTTGAGATTCTCATCCATAACAATTTTAAAAAAATTAAATAAATTTATTAAAATTTACCATGTACATAAATGTATCTTGTATGAAACATGGAGAATACTCATCTGAATCTACCTAACATGTATTATACTCATATACTATTTACTCTCGAGTCATATGGCATACATGACTTATCACATAATTTCATGATGTGTACTATAAACTTAATGATTACATGGATTAAATGTTTTTTTTGTCATGTGTTATGATTCAATGTAAGCAAAGTAATAACTATAATATGACTCACAAATGATATGAAGATCTCAACATTATGCAGAAATAAATTAAACACACACACATAAACACACACACATATATTAAAAACCCATCACATGTCATGTCCAATCAACTTAATGACCACATGAAAGAACATGTTTATAAGGTTTACACAGTATAATAAATTAATTTTAATTCTGTATAGTTTGGTATAAGTACAAAACAAGTAGAAGTGAGATACATGATGTGTACCCTTATCACTGTCTATCCATGACACA
Source organism: Viscum album (assembly GCA_963277665.1). NCBI lineage: Eukaryota > Viridiplantae > Streptophyta > Magnoliopsida > Santalales > Viscaceae > Viscum > Viscum album. Next base: position 1,502,735,243 of record OY728135.1, read on the forward strand.
CACTTAGGGACTCAACATGTAAACTGTTCCATGAAAAATATTGGAGTACATGGTGTGTAGATAGGCTACACGGTGTGTGGTCTCCGAGTTACAAAGTCACCAGTTAGGTAGGCCATGTAAGAAGATACAAGACCCATATATGATTGTAGGACTACACACTGTGTATGTGGTCTACATGATGTATACTCTGATAGATCATACACCATGATGGCACGATCAATAGGTGGTGTAAAATTAAATTCACCATGTTTAATAAATTCATATGTATTGAATTAATTTAAAATTAATTCTTGATGCATTGAACACTAGTACACGGTGTATACCCCCATGTACACAACGTGTACTCTTGTGTTATCCATCCAGAATCCTTAACACCTTCAGATGAGATCTTCAATTTCATTTCATTCATAAAATTAATCAATTTGATTAGATCTATGAGAAATAAAAGAGGAATAATCAAATCTCATAATTCGATTTAAATAGAGATTAAACTTGAATTGAAAACTAAATTAGAAATGTGTAAATCAATAAATGATATTTTACATAATTATAAATAATTATTTAACCTCTCTGATACCACTTGAAGGTTCTGGGCATAGTGGAATCTTGAGATGGGTCATTCCCAACTTTTATTTTTGTCATAATTAATGATTAATTCAAGATTTACACAATGATGAACAAAATGATCAATGAAATTAAATAAAAGAAAATATAAAATGCATATAATGTCAAAACTAAGCACATGATCATCACATATTATTTATAATTAATTTAAGAAATTAAAGAATTAACTTATGGGAATTATTTATTCTTTGATGGATCTAAAAATAGATTTATGTTGTACCATCGTTGAATTGTAGGAATCAAGAGAAGATTCCCTCTAGCGATGATCCACACATATTCATCAAATATCTAAATCTATTCGTTGTAATCTTTGGGTGCTAGCATGGCAGTTCACAACACTTGAATCATTCTATTTTGATATCTTGGAGAATCGATTCCAAAGGATTCTCCATGATATCTCTAAAATCAAGAGTGGATGGTGGAGGAAGATCACTCTCCATTATTAGGAGTGTTATTGGAGAAAGGATCTCTCTAGGTATTTGATAGGATTCTTCAAATTTATTATGCACAAAAAACAAGTGAATTGGATATATTTGAAAATAATATAATTGGGTTTATATATTGCTATGTTTTAGAAATAAATATTTTCACAATTTCCCTTGAATATTTATTTAATCCCTACGAAACCCCATGTCAATAATAATAATAATATTATTATTTTTGACATGTGCTTAAATTTTGAATTAAATTAAATATTTTTTAGTCAAATAATATCCAATATATATTATTTCTCATTGAAACTTTAAACTTGGTCCTCTATTCCTCCAAAATATTATCAGGAATTGGAATAATGACTATTTATTTAATAAATAAATATCATTGAATTATTCAATAATAACTAAATAAATATTATATTTACCAATTAGAAAATAAACATTTATTAAATATTCTGCTCATATTATATTCTCTAAAATAATTGGTGATGAAATATATGTGATCAAGAAAACCTGAATAATTATTGAAACACATGCGTGGATAATATTTATTCAAAATTTTAAATAATAAATAAGAATATATTATTTAACTGAGATTCTATATACAATTAGTGTATAACCCTCTAAACTTATTTCTCAGTGGAATTAGGAGAAGTAGCCTAAAGCCCAAGTTTAGCACTAGTAACACTTAAAGGAACCCATAGAGAAATAAGTTAATGATACAATGAAATAATACCTCATATAGATGCTTATTGTGTAATATAATCCCTTTATCAAGATATATCTATTCAAGTATGTAGCATGTTGGTTCCATAAACCTATATGTCCGATGTCTCTTTCTTTTACTTTCTGGAAATTGAACTTGCCTATTGAACACCATGACTATAGATTTATTTAGGCAATATCATTTCCATCAAAGGGAATTAGATACCAACTTTCGTTAAATAATAGAAGAGACAAATCCTTTCTTTCATTATTCATCAATGTGATATTACTCATGAAACACCCAACATATCTGACCTCACTGTGAACATGTGTCATCATGGATTCCATCAATACATAAAAGAACATAACTTATAATAATCATTAATAATAATCTTAAAGTCTAAGGATAAATACATAGATCCTAAAATAGGAACATACAATGACACATATAAATATTTATTTCCTACTGGAGGGACTCGTTCTCATATTATCCTATACTAGATATTACCAAGGGTGTACACTATGAGAAGGCGCCTCAAAGTACTATGAGTATCCACCCCTAATAGACTGTATCATTTTTGTCCCTCAAATGATATCATCTAGATATAGAACATATATTTAAGAGTAATATCATGGTACTCTTGGTTATTATCATAGCAGGGAACTACTATGGCCTTTTAGTATGAAAGATACTCTTATGACATTATCACACACCATGTTATGTAGAATAAAAATCATGATGTGATAAAGAGTTTTATTTATATTAAAAATAATGAATCTAGGTTACCATAAAGTACACAAAAGTTGGTTTTAGGGAACCAAATCAAACAGAAGATCCATTGGAATGTGATGACCTCTAGGTCATAGGTATGCTTAATTTCAATGTTGGTTTATCTTGTGTGAGGTTATAAAGGATTTTGGGAGTTAGGGGTTGAAAATTTTGAGTTTTATGGAAAATAGTATTGACAAAAGGTTTAAGTGCATGATTAGTTCTAACTGTGCAATAATTGTACGGTATGTCTCTTTGAGTTCCAGTGGTGATTTTCACGGTTTGATCATGATTTCTCTAGCTATGTGAGTTTCCAAGAAAACAGTGTGATAAGATGGGTTTGGTCTAGGGTATTTTGTATGGTTTGAGTGGGGTTTTTCAAAACATGTGGCTAATTCCAGGAAACTATGTGACTTGGTTTTCAAGGGAAAGTGACTACTACATGGTTATTTCATAGTTTGTTTAACTGTGTGGCCTAACCATGAAAATTGATCCAAAATTCTTAAACTGGAAAACTACCCCGAATCCCTTGGCTGTTTTTAACTATAATCTCTTCCTAGTCCTTAATTATCTCAAACCAGCCCATGTATGTTTCTCTAGAGGACTCTCCTATTAATTCCTTGGTGATCCTCGATTGTTTTGGGTGGATCCCTTCAAGGTATGTTTGGATTTTATCTATATTTATCATATTTTTCCTAGATCTATCCTCAATATATCTTTCCCTTGATCCATTGGAATCCAATTAGATTGTTATTGTCAGATCTATGGTTGTGGATGGATAATTGAATATGTTCTTTATAGATCTAGGCTCGTGGGGATTAGATCTATTCGCTTCCCATCACTGATTTTCAAGAAAATTAGACTTTTTTTGTTTTTATGGTAGGTGTCTCTATCATATGGTCTATCCCTTAGTATGCCTTATATTCTTATGATTTACTTTGGTTTTGATATTTGAAATTTATGATTTGAAATCCATGAGAGGTGAATTTGATCCTTTTTTTGGATATTCAATTGTTTTTAATAAGGATTTTTATTGAAAACTAATTTTAATATTAAATCTATATTTAATGGGATTCCTTAAGGATAAATTGAAATGGAAATGTTTTTTAATCATGAAATTAGTGTGGATAGCTATAGAAAATGTTTTATGAAAATACGGTCATGAAAATAAAATGGATTTACCTTGGAAAATATTTACGAAATTTGAACTTAGTTTCATGAATGTGATAATTATGTAATAGCACATTGGAAAGACCTTAGAGTATGAGAAAAAAATAGACATATGAAAACCCTAGTGGAGTAAGTTATCACTAGGGTATGTGCCCGAGGGTAGCCTTTCTATGGAACTGAGGTTACCATAATTTATATTTTACTTATTCTAGTTAGTATTTATTGTTCGTCTTAGTTGTGTATACCCTTGTGTTGTAATTTTACCTTTGTTTCTTTGAGGATACATTACACACATATATATCAATATGATTATTTGACCACTTTGTTTTTATATTTATGCTTGAAACCTATTTTATTCATTTTGTTATATTACATGGATATCTAACATGCCATATTGTTTTTCTTTTTGAAATATGGCTTGTTTTTAAAAAGAAAATCAAATAATGATTTTATATGTAAAATGATTTCTATTGAAATGTTTTGAAGTCTATTTTATTCAATAACTAATGGATGAACATTGAAAGAAATTTTATAGATTCTTAGTGGAATCATAATGATATTTAGATCTCACACACAAATTTTTCCTTTGGGATTTTTTACCCTTGTATTTGTAGGATATAGGTAAAGGGAAGAGTGTCATGTAGGTGACAAATCTCCTAAATTGTGTTGCCTTTCTAGTGGACTAGGATAGTGGTGACATATGGTAATGTGAAGATAAACCCATGGGTTGCGTTAAGTTCCATTTTTTTGGTCTTTAATATATTTATCTAGACATTTTTATCTAGCTGTTGGATGTTACCTGTTTGGTTTGGCTACTTGACATATGATATATTTTATTCATCTGCTATGATAATATATTTGTTCCTAGTCTATTAGACAAAGTGTATTTGGAGGTTTGTGTGAGTTGTGTTTATTGAAAAGGTGAAGAACAATTCTCTAGATATTCTTATAAAGGTTGTAAAATACTATATAAGAGTTTAGTGTTCAAGATAGAATCCACACCATAGAACCTTCTTCATGCTATAGAATATGTTTTCTTTAAGAAGACTACACCATAATACTACCAACTTCATCATAAGATGAGATAATGGAAGGAATATTTAAATGTTAAATATGCTATATTCATATTGGTTACACTGTAATGATATTTAGAATGATTCAAAAACATGGCCAATCCCACTCAAATCTTACACATGAGATGCTCTCATTTAAGATGGTGTCCGAGCATTAGAACTGCATATATGAGCAAGATAACAAGGGTGGACATGTGAGCACCTGTGCATACAGAAAAAAGTGAATGTGAATGTAGGGAACGATGCAAGTGAGGATGTGAAGGTAGTTTTTTTAAGGGTTTGGGATGAAGCCTCAATTTATTATTTGAAAGAAAAGACATATTTAGACTGGGTAGAGGGTGACCCATTACATAGCCTGAAGCCCTAAGGCCAAGTGGCCTGAATACAAGGTTTGAAATCCCATTTTTTCACCCAAAGGACCCCTCGATGAACAGTACTGCTACAGTACCGCGCAGCTACAGTCCCTGCTACAGTCGCCACCGCTACAGTACCTGCTATAGTCCTCCACCGCTACAGTGTCACTGCTGCTACAGTCCGCCACTGCTACAGTACTGCTATAGTGCCCTGCTACAGTACTGCTACAGTACCCCCAAAAATTTCCCCCTGCCCGGATTTGATCCTGGGTCTTTTGGATGCCAAGAAGGAGCCTATACCACTAGGGTATAGGCTTGTTGGCAGGATGTGAAGGTAGTTTTTACACTCTCACATGTGGGGAAACATGGGATGCATTAAGTGAGAATCGATTCCAGTCTGACTCAACTGAGCTGTTAAGAGGAGGTAGTTTCTTATATGTTGCATATTTTCCATAGAAATTTTAAATATGGGATTAAGAGATTATAGGATACTCCAAAGTAAAATGAACCATAGAGTAAAGTCATATCATAGGAACTTTGAGGAGTTTCAGTTCCATTGGAATATTTTAGGTGTCTACAACGTGGAGAGATGGCTACGTCACAATCTCTTTGGAAGAGAAGATATCCATGCCACAACTACGCTTTGAATCATAGATGGTATAAATTGTATATAAGTAAAGAATTTAAGATCTACAATTATTTATGAGGCCAAAACATAGTATAATTGGTTACACCATAGTGAGTTCAGTGAGCCAGTTAGTTAGAGGAGATCATGCCAGAGATCATGCAAGAGTTAGTGGAGGAGTTAGTATGTGAGAAGTGTAGATCTAGTCAACAAGTTACCATACCGTAGTGGTGCTTAACCACACCACAATAAATTTTGAGGATTTAAAGGATACACCATATTGGATGTGAACATGTTTTATCATTTGAAAAAAAGGGAATGCTATGCCATATTTTAATAGATCATGCCACAACCAGAAAGTTTTTAGTTTCATCCAAAAAATGAAAGGGGAGTTATTGTTTGGATATCCAAGGTGTATAATTTAAATTTAATGAAATATTGTGATCTTATTAATTACATGGGGATAATTGGAACCATAATAGTGGAAGTATATTCAATACTAACCATTGGATTGAAATTAAAATAGAAGAGAGGCTCAAAAAGTTATAGAGAGTATTAAAGGAAAAACCAGATAAGGTTTTTCTACAAGATTGACAACAAAAAAGAAAAAGGAATTTATGAGAGTATCACCTCACTAGAAAATTATTAAAAGGTGAAAAAGTGACACAAATGGTAGGTTTATTTTCCAAATATCATTCTTGTGAAGAAGATCAAGGAGGCTACACAGGGAATAGTGAGTTCATCCTTTGTTGAGAGGTAGTGAGCTTTCTTATCTTATTTGAACAATGAGTTCATAGGGTTAGTGAGACCACTCCATTGTGTAAATCAAATGAAGTAGTGTGAAATATAGTTTTTGGTTCATCAATACATCATCGATCACGTGTCATTGGATTATCCCAGTTAGGATAAACCAAGAAAAATTATCCATGTTCCATTTACCACTTTCATCTTTTTTCAAGAGGAAGTAAATGAGAGAAAATGAGAATTCATCATAAATAGAGAACAAGATAGTGATCAATGGATTCAAGGGTTAGAATCTATGATGTCCTGATTCACCTCCCTAATAGGGAAATTACATTCATAATTAACCAACAAGTGGTATCAAAGGGAAGGTTCTAGGGTAAATTTTTCTCTCTTAGGATCATTGAAACATTTATGTTTGTGAATCACAAAGGCATTCCAATTTTCAAAGGTAAAAATTTTCAATTATGGAAAAATAGGATGCAAAAATACTTCAAGTTACTAGTTATGGAAGTGTACGTAGTATTTATGGGTGGAATCACTATGATCATGGAATCTAGAGCCTTATAAGAAAGATACCACAAATAAATGGATGTAGATGAAAATATGATCACTAATTTAGTGGTATCCTTATCCAACCCTATCTAAAACAAGGTAATATGCTTTAAATCCTCTCATTCCATGTGATAAAATTTATTGAACATTTATTAATGTGACTCCAAAATTTGATATGCAATGATGTAAGTGCTATGAAATAAAAATGAAGAACTAAAAGATGATTCTGAATAAAATAATTGATATTTTTTTCAATCATTTGAATGGTCATATTGAATACATGCAAGGTCTTGGAGAAGATACTAATGATACCATGATTGTGAAATAAATCTTGAGGATATTTCCCCCATTTTTAATGAAAAATTGTATGTACTTAAAGGAAAATATCCAAAGGAAGTGTCACTAGATATCCTTTATAGCACATTTTTGGAATATGAAATGAAAAATAATGACAATGCATCCAGAACAAAGGGTAACTCATAGAAATTTTATTTCAAGTAATGAATACCCTCCAAGTTAAAGGAGAACCAGATGAAGATGAGGTCGATGGTGTGATGTCCTTTCTTTCCTCTAAACTTAAGAGGATAAAAGGTAAATTAAAAGGAAATCTTATACTTTCTTGCTTCCAATGTGGTAAGTAAGGTTATATCATTGCTAAGTGATTTAATAATCTTTGAGATAATGATAATTATGAATCTATAAAGAATTATTTTAAAGATGATAAATACAAGATAAAATCACAGTGAAAATTATTCAAGAAGAAAAATATGCTATCTCATGAAGATGAAAGTTCAAATAAGTATGAAGTGGAAGAAGTTGAATATTGTAGGGAAAATGATGAAGATAATTTAGTTGCTGCTATTGATAGAATAAAAACTTATGATAGTGATTCTTTAAATAATGATGTTATAAGGAGAGTTGATTTGAAAATTCAGTGTATCCCTTGCATAACTTGATAAATAAAGGGAAAAAACTAAGAAGGAAAATTCAGTTGTTCATGACTCAAATATGTATATACATCAATAGGAGGAAGGTAAGTTAGAATTAAAAGATGAGATTGATAAATTGAAATTTGGAATTTCTAGTAACTCAGGAAGGTAAATGGAGCTCAAGAACAATGCATAAGAAAAAGTGTAAATCATTGAAGGCTTTACCAATATGGTGAAATAAAAGGTAATGAGGGATAAATAAATTTAAAAACAAGTCATATATTGGTGATGGAAGTGTAAAGAACAAGAGAGACTTTATACACCCGATATGGTGTCATATTTCTCAAATAAATATGTCCCAATTGAGGATAAAGAAGTTCCAAGAGTAACCGCTAAATAACATATTCCCATAAAAAATTAGTGCATTTAAAAAACACAGGGAAAGATAATGTGAAGTATAATCAAATAGAGAATACAACCACACCTCATGTCAAGACACAAGAATCAAGTCCCTAGAGGAAGATAAATTTGGAAGAATATTGAAAGACTACCTATAAAACAACATGAAATGGGAGAATGACACCAAATATCATGTGCTATTTCTATGGAAAACTGGGGTACATATAATATATTTTATACATTAAAAAAATATTCTTTATAGAACATCGATACCAAAAAAGGAAATCATTTTTTCATAATATTCTTATTACTTTAATGATTATTGTTTTTGGTATGAAGGATATGGACATAAAGAGGCATATTGTGCCTCAAGGTTAAAATTAAAGGTGTCTCATGAGATTTAGAAGGGAGGAAATATATACGAGAGAACTTCATATAATACATTGAAAACTAAAAATAGATTTTAAGTACTTCACAATGAGAGTGAAATTATTGAACAAAAAGAGGTTTAGGAGTATAAATCTTCCGAAGATGTTCCTCAACTGTCATAAAAGAAGAAGAAATAGTATGAAAAGGAAAATTTTTCTGAAGTTTATTTAAGAGAAATAAATAGGCCTGATTTGCGGTTTCTGGATAGCCGATATACCTCATATATGACCAGAAATAAAAAATATTATTACCAACATAAAATATGACAATAAAGGAGTGTTTTGGTTTATAAATTATGAAGGACTAAAAATTGTTACCTTTAGGAAGCAAAAAGTTGGTTGAATAGATCCCCAGAATACATATGGTCTGTTAGTAAAAGTAATAGCCACAAATTATTTATTTTAATTCAGTTGTGTGACTTAGGAAATGCTATAGAATTTGTAATAACGAGTGAATTTTTAAAATAAAATATGTCTCGATTTTCCTTTAGATAAGATGTACCATAGTGAATCTTTATTTTATAACTGAATAAAACTGGTTCATATCATCCAAATTGGAGGAAAAAATTATGGAATAATCATCTTGGGAACTTAAGACAAAAATATATAGAAAACTTGGTGAAGACCAAGGGAGATTGTGACTTTCCCAAGATCACATGTGACAATACACATACATGTGAATCTTTCAAAAGGGGAAAAAATTCCAGGAGAAGTATAACCCAAATATAGAACAATCATCAAGAGTTTTATATTTTTTTAATGTGGAAGTTTGTAGGATATTCAATCCTAAAAAATGATATATAAAAAGGTATTACATTTTTTTTGTTGATTATTTTAACAGGATGGCTTGGTTAAGGGTGATTACTCACAAGACTAAAGTGTACAAGTGCATCACTCATTACTAAAGAAAATATGGAAGGATTATTGGGGATAAAATTCATAAGTTTTCCCCCAATAATGGTACTAAATTAAAAAAACATCCAAGTATAAAATTATATGAAAAAATATGAGATTAAACATCAAGTCTAAGCTATGAGAACTCCTCAAAAAAATAGAGTTTTTGAAAGAATAAATCACATCATTAACAACATGGATCAAACTATGCTCATTGAAAAACACCTACTGAAGAAGTATTATAAATAAGTGGACTTAAAAGTGGTATACATATCCAATCAGGCATTTCTATGTCTAAATGAAGATAAAACTACATATGAGATGTGTTATGGAAGTAATATCATACTGGAATACTTCCAAGTATTTGGAAGTAAATGCTTCATTTTGAATAAGGAGAAAAATAGAAAGTTTGAAGCATGTAGAGATGAATGGATCTTTTTTTAATACTCAGCCAAGATAAATTAATATTGATGATTTAATAAATGACTTGGAAAATTAGTTGAAAGTTCTTATGTGAATGTGATTGAAAAAAAAAGATTTTAAATTTTGTGGAGTAGATTTCAGTTTCAAATGAGCATAATTTTTATAGAATTAGTCTATAATATGATGGGGAAATCGATGATGATGTGTTTGGATCCAGTGCAATTTAGAGGGATTAAATAAGATTCGATGATAACTCTAATGACGAGGTGAATACAATAGGAATTACTAATATAAGTAAAGATTCCAATAGATCTAAAATCACTGATAGAAACATAGTGGGTGACTGGATAACCCTGATTCAGACATAAATGAAAAATTTACATCAAATACATCCATTTATATCTTTGGTGGAACCAAAATCATTTGATGATGCCACTCTTTATGAAAGTTGGGTCAAATCCATGAATGGAGACCTTGATCCAATTGAAAAAAATTAGACTTGGGAAATTGTCTCAAGTCCAGAAAACAAAACAGTGACTAGAAACAAGTGGGTATTCCAAAAAAAATCAATGAATATGGCATGGTGATGATTAAAAAGTCACATTTCATGTGAAAGAGTTATTCTCAAATTTATTCAATTGATGTTGATGAAACATTTTTATCGGTGGCCTAGCTTGAAACTATAAATTATTTCTATCATTAATCATTTAAAAGAGTTTTAATGTTTAGAAAATAGATGTAAAATCATACTTCTTGAATGGATTCATTTATGTGGAAGTAAACATTAAGAAACCAAATGGATTTCTCATTGATGATGATGAAATCAAGGTGTGTTGGTTGAGGAAAGATTTATACAGACTAAAACAATCCCCATGGGCATAGTACTCAAGGCTTGATCAGTACGCAAGGAAGATTGGTTATCATAGAGGAGGGGTTGATCATAACCTCTATATAAAAAAGGACTAAGGATAATGGATGGTGTTCCTTGTATATATTGACAAAGTTATATTTGGAAGACTGAATGACATTAAATGCAACCAATTTTCAGATTTGATAAGGTGATAATTTGAAATATATTTAATTGGTTAATTATCATTCTTCTATGGGTTATAGGAGATTCAAAATAAGGAAGGGAAACTTATTTATGAAACGAAATATTCCAAGGAGGTGTTGAAATTATTTCAAATAAAGGATTCAAAACCCATATAAACTCTAGTATAAACCAAGATGAAATTTTCCAAAGATGGTGAAAGTGAGAATGTGGATGTAGCACCCCAAGTTTTTCTAAAAATAAATTTAAATTCATAAAATTTTGTTTTAAGTATATATTTATAACTAGCCTTTAAACATAATTTTACTGCTTCTATGTTTTTAATTTTGAAAAATGGTCATCTACAATTGTGTTCAGTAAGTTATTTGGAGTTCGATAGAACAAAATTTTTTTTGGTGAATAGTAACATACCCTTATGAATAGTAATATTAATAGAAACATGACCCTAATGAATAGTAAATTTTATTATTTTATTATTTTTTAAGGCTTTAAGATAATGACATCTTGATTAAATTTTCAATGTGATAAAAGCAGTTATTGAATTAGAATTGTTAATTTTTGAACTAAGTATTATTTTATTTAAAAATTAAATTAAAAATATTTCAAAAAATATTTTTAAAAAATATACTTAATTTTTTAATTCTACACATCGAAAAATGGTTAGGGTGAATTTTTGGGATTTTTCTGAAATTCTTGAATTTTTGATGAATAGTGAAATACGGTAAAATACCGTATATTCAAATTATCAGTAAAATACACTATTTATGACATCATAAGTGATGTAAGGACACTTGGTTAAAACGAACATTCCATTATTACTATTTTTGGTCACATGAATTAAGACTATTCATAGTCTTGAGCAAAATATTATAATAATTATTAAAATAATGTTAAATATCTCCTCTCCTCCACTATAAATACCACCCTCATTTCCCTCTTCCACCCACACCTATAAAGCCTTGATACTTACCTAAGTTCTATCCAATAATCCTCCCAAGGATCTTCCCCATGTCCTAGAGCTACTGGTCTCACCAAAAGGCCAAAACCAAAGGCCTTAAAAAGGATCTCAAGGAGAAGAGATCAAGAGGTAAACATCCTCTTTTGTTTTCTTTACTTTCTTTCTTTTTATATTATTTTTTAATTTGATTTGAATTATGTTGGGATATGTCATTTCATATACCCCTTAATTCCCATATTATTTAAGAGTGATGAGATACCCCCTTTCTCTCATCAAACTATTTTATGAAGTTTTAAGTGACACCGTTAGGCTGCCGAATTTTTGTGAGAGATTTCTCAATTTTTCTTTTATTTTGAATTTCATTATTTTCTTCTTATTTCCTCACCACCTCTTATCCAAGATGCATGAAAGATATAATATCATTTATATTATATATTTTCTCATATTTATGGAAAATTCCTCATCAATATTCTTATCCTCTCCCACTTATTCAAGGAATTAAAACACCGTCCGTGATGTGTGGATTTACCGACATCGTGGACGATGTGATTTACATTTCCTTTACTTACTTAAATACTGGTCATGAAACCATTTTTATGGTTTAAAAGGATTATAATTTATGTATTATACCTTATATAAGGTTCTGGAATCATTTTTTACACATGTTATTAATTTTTGAAACAAAATGAGATCTTTACGATCGAAGAATCAACAAAATGACCTAAACAAATATCAATAATGTTTTAACATATGAATCATCCTCATGTAAGAATTCAGAATGATAAATGGTATAATTTATGGTACTAGAAATATTTAAATACCACTCCATTCCAATTCTAGATTTTCACTTCCAATTTACAAGAACATCAATCATGAACCAATCATAGAAATCATGTAAAGAACGCACCTGAAACAATGGAAGGAACAAAATACTAACAATTAAAGGTTGAAATGATGTTATAAAATGATCATATAATATTTTATAAATATAAATATGTTTCTTTAATATATTAATAAAAATATTTTAACCATTATACATGAGGTTTATATAAGTTTTATGTAAGACAAACCCGAGGTAAGGGAAATCTTATCCCAATTTCTATTCTTTGGGTTAACCTTATACTTCATTGTTCACATGGTATTAAAATTGTTTGTTTGAAGAAATTTGTTTATATTATGATTAATTATGTGTATTTATAGTTTATATACATATTCCATCCACTCTATTAATTCTCTCTTCAATTATATGATTTATGTAAGGGAATTTTCTTTTAAAATCCTCTTTTAAAATTCTATTTTACAAAATTCAAAAGAAATGTTTTTATGAAAATTATTCATATTGTATGATTATGTTATGGTTCTTGAGAATTTATTATGATTAATTTTGGGACCAATATCTCCCTCCAATTCACTTGGTATGTGTAAGTTGGAGGTCTGCCATATGGTTACTCCAAGTGTAACTGCGATGGTTACACAAATTGTAAGGTAGCCATGAGGGTTACAAGTTATAAGGTAGCCGAGAGGGTTAAAATATTATGTAAGTAATGCCCAAAGATAACTTTATGGTTATATTAATGTTCTTATGTTTTGTGGGAATATTTTTTAAATATCATGTTTCACAAAGTAAGTATATATATACGGGTGACAAGTACGTATTTTGAAAATGTGTTCATACATTACAAGTATTCATGGACTAATGTGCCATTTCCTTATTTTTATATCCCTTGCTGAGATTTTTTGTGCTCATCCAAAGTTTTTAAATGATATTCAAAGGTTATAAGGGTGTGTAAGACAAATAAGGAAGCCAAGTTAAATGTTTTAAGAGTTGTCAAAGAAATCATGTTTTATTTGAAATTTTTTATATTTTTCAAGAAATGAATACTGTTTGTATGGTAACCACTCTATAAGAATGTGTAATTTTATGAATGTATTATATTACGATTATCTAAAACTATAAACTTGAAAATATACTCAAAGTAAAATTAAGTGATTTCTTGACTAAATTTAAGATTATGTAATGTAATAAGGCCGGGTCCTTATAGTGGATGTGACACTTTATAGGAAAATTATATATAGTATAATTTAAATGATATCCACTCATCCATACATTTTATTTTCCAAATTCCAAGATGAAATATATAAAATTTGTCCCAAGGAAAGTCACATGAAATTTTTTAGATGAATAATTCAATATATTAACCACATAGTGTATTATGGCCTGTATTGTTGTAGAAATTCACAAAAACAATTAGTGGGATATAAAGATGCTGATTAGGTAGGTTCAGTGGATGACAAAAAATCTACTTCAGAAGGTGTATTATAAATGGGTATTTTTTTCATTTCTTGGTGACGTAAGAACTAGGATTGCATATCTTTAAGAAATATAGAGGCATAACATGTGCCAAAAACTCAAGCATGTACTCAGTTGGTATGGATTTAACAACAACTTGAAGACATTGGTATTGATGTGGTATCTCTAATTCAGATTATGTGCGACAAATCTAGTTTTATAAACATTATCAAAAATCACATTCAACATTCAAGGATAAATCACATTTAAATAAAGTTCCATTTCTTGGAGGATAAAGTGGTGAAAAAAGTTTTCAAGATGGAATATGTGTCGATAAGAGATCCAACTATTGATATCATGAAAAAAGATTTTCCAAAAATGGATTTCAAACATCATTGGTTGTATCTAGGAGTCTAATTGAATCCATATATTTAGATATAATTGGAGATGATAATTTTAATCCCACATAGGAATTACTTTTAGAGAAAGGTATGACTTCTTCCCCCCACTCACGTTACTTGTTTCAAACTCTCTTTTGTGAATCTTCAAGGAAGTACTATTTGGGTATTTTGAAAGTGGGGGGGGGGGGATATGTTTAAAAAACTATTTTTGAAAATTGGGATAATATTTTGAGGGGGATATTGATTTATTTAAAAATTTGGGAGTTAAAGACTTGCGATGAAGGTTAGGATACTTAAAATGAAACAATGTGTTTTCATATGAGAATTATTTCATTTACTCTTATTTCTCACAATAAGCATTGAATCATGTGAGCTTAAAATTTATGACTGATGAATCATTGGTGTACTCTTTGAAGGTAAAGTATCAACAAAGTGAACTAGAGGTTTGTATTGTTTGTGTCTTGGAAATGTCAACAAACTCAAAGGGGGAAATTTTTTGGCCAAAGTCACTTTGGAGGTTGTGTGATTTTTGTTTTTTGACAAGGTGAAGAAGAATTATCTATATATTCTTGGAAAGGCTGGAATATATTGTGTAATATTTCCACTTGGAAGAAATATTCCATGCTGCAAACCCTTTTTAATACCACAGAATATTTTTTCTTTTAGAAGACTACACCACAATACCATTAGCTTCATCATAAGAGGAGATGATGTAAGGCATCATAAAAATTTCACTATGGCATAGTTATATTGGTTGAACTATAACATTTTTTGGAATGATTACAAAACATAGCCAAAGACACTCAAGTATAGCCCCTGAGTAGCCTCTAGGGAAGTTAGTGGATGAGTCTCAGTGCCACATAGTCAAGCGGGCCCAAAAGGGTGTGCATGTGAGAACCAGTGTGTGCAGGTACATGTGCATGTGAAGGTAGGAAACAATGTAGGTGAGGACGTGAAGGTGGTTCTTAACCTCTCACATATGTGGAAACATATAAGGTAGTAGGATAAAACTAGTGCCGGTCTAACTCAACTGAGCAGCTAAGGGGATGCAGTTTCTTATATGTTGAAAATTTTCTAGAGGAATATTCTATGTGAGATTCAAAGATAATTAGAAATGATAAAATCAAATGTACCACAATGTAGAGGAATATCAGAGTAATTTTGAGGATTTTTAGTTCCATTGGAATATTTGAGGTGTCCATTACATGAAGAGATGGATATGCTGCAGTCCCTTTGGAAGAGAAGATGTCCACACTACAGTTACGCTTTGAATCATGGAGGGTTCAAATTGTACATAAGTAAAGAATTAAGGATCTCTAATTCTTCAGGGGGCCACACCATAGTATAAGTGGTTATGAAAAATTGAATTTTATGAGATAGTCGGTTGGAGAAGATCATGCCAAAGATCATATGAAAGTTAATGGTGGGGTTACAATGTGAGAAGTGTGGATCTGTTTAACAAGTTTCCATAACATAATTGTGATTAACCATTCCATAGTGATGTTTGATGTAGTAAAGGATGAATCAAAGCGGAGGTGACCACAACATAGCATATGAAAAAAGGGAATTCTATACCACAATATAATAGATCACACCACATCTAGTTAGTTTTCATTTTCATCCAGAAAATGAAATGGGGAGTTTATTACTTGGATATCCAAGGTATCTAATTCAAATTTAATGAAACATTATATTCCCATTAATTAAATGGGTACACTTAAAACTATCCTAATAGAATGATATTAAAACCTAACTATTGGATTCAAATTAAAATATAAGCGAAGCTCAAAAAGTTATAGAGAGATTTATAGGAAAATTAAGAGAAGGTTTTCCTACAAGATTGACATCAAGAAAGGAGAAGGAATTTATAAGAGTATTATATTGCTGGAACATTATCAAAATCTATAAAAGAGACACACTATGTTAGGTGTATTATCCAAATATCATTCTTATGAATAATATCAAGTAGGATACGAAGGGAACAATGAGTTCATACTTTGTTAATAAATAGTGAACTTTCTCATCTTGTTTGAATATTGAGTTTGGAGGGTCGGTGAGATTGTTCTATTGTGTAAAACAAATAAAGCAGTTCCCTCTATTTTTTTAGTTGCATTAATACATCATGTATCTCATGCTCCTTGTATTATCCTAGCTAGGATGAACCAAGTAAAATTCAATGTGTTCTATTTACTGATTTCATCACCTTTTAAGAGGAAGTAAGGGAGATAAAAGTAGTGTTCCTCACAAAGATAGAACAAGATCACGACCAATGGATTCAAGGGTTAGAATATTAGTTACCCTAATCTACCCACTATTAGGGAAATTTTCTTAATAATTGACCAATATAGATTATCACATGTCTTTTGAGGGTGAAATCATTTCCATATTTCTTTGTATGATACCCTGGTGATTGTCTCCAGCCCATACCCTAGTTTCATTTACTTCTTTCATCGATTTTAAGAGGAAGTAAGGGATATAAAAGGATTGTTACTCCCAAAGAGAGAACAAGATCATGATCAATGGATTCAAGGGTTAGAATATATTCTACCCCAATTCACCCCACTCAGAAATTCTCTTAATAATTGACCAACATAGCTTATCATATGTCCGTTGAGGGTGAAATCATTCCCATGTTTATTTTTATGATACCATGGTGCTTTTATCCATCCCATTGCGATTGAGAATGCGCTTCAGTCCATGTGGCAGTCCAATTTTTGTGACATTATTATTTGAATCAGGTTGGTTTATTATAAATTGGTATTAAAGGGTTAGGTTATCATAAAATCATATGATCATTCTAGTTTATCACCATCTTGTGTCTGAGGGTTGTTGATAGACTAGATATAGGATTGTCTTAACTCGAGAGTTAGTGTGGGAATGTGCTTGACTAGACCACTTTCATGAAAATCCTCGAGTCACAATGGTAAGTCTGGGGTTGTTTGATATCCTTATTGGTAGTTTTAGCCTTTTGGGCTTTAGTTTTCTAAATTTATTTTATGATAAAGAAATCAAATTTCATTCTAAATGGTTTTCATCCTCATATTTTATAGATTATGGATACTCCAAGTAAACCATATCTGAATGTTAGAGAGGAAGCTAAGGAGAAATTACCACAAGAAAATCCTCTAGTTGAATTGGTATTGGAGGAAACTATAGTCTGAATAATCAAATCCTTGGGATAATTAGCCAATGTTGAATTAGAACAAAGGGTGGAACATGATTTATAATTTACTAAGAAGAATCCACCAATATTTTTTGGTGATAAGGGACCCCAATAATTAGAATAATGGATAAAGGATTGAGAGTATTTTTCACTTCCTAAAAACTCTAGAATACTCCAAGGTTGGATTTTCAAATTTTATACTAGAAGGTCTATAATAAGTGTAGGGAATATATTATGAAATAAAAGTTTCATGAAGATATCTCCTAGAAAAATTTCAAGAAATTCTTCAATCAATTATTCTATCATGATATATTTAGAGCGGAAATGGAATGGGAGTTCATTTATTTGGATCGGGGAGATTGTTCTATCATAGAGTATGCTACTCAGTTTACCGAGTTGGTGCACCTATCTCCAAAGATGGTTTCCAATTACTATCTCAAGGAAAAGATATTCAAAATGGGTTTGAGGCATGATATTTTCTCTATAAAAATTCTTATGTGCCTACATACCTTTATAGGGGTTATGGATAAGGAAACTATGGATGAGGTAGATATAGCTGGGAATACAAGACTCTTTGGATCATTGATGATAATTAAAGGTAGACAAATGTTTTTTTATACTTAGAAGAGTAAGCAGGGTGACTAGTTCTATGGTGGTCGAAAGAGTGTGTAAAAAACATCAAGGTAGAGTCAGGTGGTCTTTTACCAGTGCGAGAGAAAGGGAATTCTCAAACTTGATTATAAGGAAACACCTAGAGTACATCACATATATGTTAAATCTGTTCATCTTCATATTTCTTTGAGATGAAATCCCATGGAAGTAGAGTTAGATCCACCTTAACCAAGGGAACTTATTTTATATTTAACATAGAAAAAGGGGTAGGATATCAACCACATTCCATGTGTGATGATCAAGTAAAGAAGGTTGAGGATGTATGTATATATGTAGGAGAGTGTGAACAAATGAAACTCATTCCTTTATCTCATCCAAGATTATTGACATGTTGAATTTTTATTCAGATATTATTCTTTTCATGATGAATCTTTCCACTCCTTTGAGAAATAATTCAGAGTAAGGTTTTATATATATCAAGAGTCATGTGATGATCTCTAGCCACAAAACCATATGGTAATTTTTAGTTCTTGATCTTGAAATCTTTGATCTCATCATTGACATAAATTGGATGGTTTTCTAAAAATATTATGTTGATTTATCTCATCATTGGTTATAAATCCTTTATTTTGATAGAGTCACTTATATGTTTTAGGGTGAGTGGGATCCTAGATATTGGAGAGTGGGTCCCGTTTCCCCCAGTGCTAAGGTGATCTCATGCTAGTTATCATAAATGTTTCTTGATGTCATTGATCCATGTCTTAGTGGACCTCTTTTAGTGATGATGAGTGAGTATCCTGATAATTTTCCAAATTATTTCTTATGTTTTCTACCCTAGTGGGTGGTTGGGTTTTCCATAGACTTACTTATATGGATGCAGGACATTTCATTAACTTAATAATAAATGAAACCAATTGATTTGATAGAATTAAGGGTTTAACTTAATGATCTCAAGGCTAAGGGATCTATTTATCGTATAATTTCACCTTGTTCATCACCAATGCTCCTTCTAAAGAAGGAAGATAGGAGACTATGACTTTTTTTTATTACTAGAAACTCAAAAATGTGATGATTAACAACAAATATCCCTTGAATAGGATTTATGAACTTTTCGACCATCTCAAGGGATCTTAGTGGTTCTTGAAAATTGATCTTAGATTGGGGTAAAATATACTGAGGTTTTGAGAGAAAGATATTCCAAAGATGATTTTTAGGATCAGGTATGAGAATTATGAGTATCTATTCATTCTGTTTATAATTACTAATTCTTCTATGGTGTTTATATCTTTAATTAATTGAATCTTCTATCAATTTTTGGATTCTTTAATGGTTATTTTTGTGGAAGATATCTTTATTTATTCCAAATTAGAGAAGTACCATGATGATCATCTGAATATTGTCCTTAGGATCTTAAAATATAATAATATATATGTTAAACTATCTAAATTCTAGTTTTGGATTCAATAATTAAAATTTTTGGGCTATGTGATATCTAAGAAGGGTGTATTAGTGGATCCTAAGAAGATTTAGGTGGTAATTTCTTGGGGGAATCCCATAAATGTTCTTGATATCTAGATTTTCTTTGGATTAGTTGGTTATTATTGGGTATTTATTTAGGAATTATTCAACATTTCATCTCCTATGATAGAGTTAACTTGTAAGGGTGTGAAGTTCGTCAGGGATGATCAATGATAAAGATATTTTAAGGAGTTAAAAGTGAGATCAGCTTCAACACTAGTCCTAATTCTACCCAAGTCAGGTTTGGGATATGATGTTTACTATAATTACTCAGGTATGGGTTTGGGTTGTGTTTTAATATAGGGGAGACATGTAGTAGCTTATTTATCTCATTAATTAGCCCTCATAAGAAGAACTACCCCATTCATGATCTTAATTTAGTGAAAATGATGCATTCTATGAAGACTTGGTGCTACTACCTCTTTGGGGACCATTTTATAGTGTATTTAGACCATAATAGTTTGAATTATATCTTAAATTAGAGGGATATTAACTTGAGACAAATACATTGGGTGGATTAACTTCAGAACTTTGATTTTGATATCTCATATACCCTCAAAAAAGGAAACGTGGTTATGGATGCTTTGAGCTGAAAATTTATAACTCAGGTAGTGAAGGAATCTATTGAAGAATATTCCTTGAAATGATTTTTTTCTAAGATAAAATTAGATAAAGGGAGATCCATTAGATAGGTAATCCTAGATTGTTCTTATGCTGGATCATTTATAGATGATCAAATTAGACTTGGATAGGTTGAGGATGTGGATTATTAGTGTTTTAATAGGAATATTTTTGGTAAGGATACCTTAGGCGAGTGTTCTCAATCTCTTGATGGGGTGTTGTGCTTATGAAGTAGAATGGTTGTTCCAATAGACCTAATACATGAATTGATGGATGATGGACACTTATCTAATTGGTACATGCATAATGAATCTACCAAGATGTATCATGACTTGAGGTTTCATTATTGATGTTCAGGAATGAGGCGATTGATTTTAGATTTTGTGTCTCGATGCCTTACATGTTAGATAATTAAGGAGGAACATCATAGAACTAATTGTTTTCTACAACCTTTACCCATAAAAATACATAAATGGAATGGGATATCTATGTATTTTGTAATTGTGCTACCTGTACTCCTAGTAGTAAGGATGTTATATGGGTGATTATTGATTGACTCATGAAATCGGTACATTTCCTACATATTAAGGGGTTGATTAAGGTAGAGGATATTAGGAACCTGTATGTGTGGAAGATTTTTAAACTTCATAGTGTTCTATAAACTATCATTTTAGATAGGGAACCTCACTTTACATCCCAGTTTTAGAGTGTATTATAGGAAACTATGGGTTCTCAGTTAAAGTTGAGCACAACTTATCATTTTGAGATGGATGTACAGACTGAGAAATCCATCAAGATTCTTGAGGATATGCTTCAAGAACATGTGCATTAATTTAGTGGATCTTAATATAAATATATTCCCTTAGTGGAGTTTTCCTATAATAATAGTTGTTTGGATTTTATTAGGATAAATTCTTTTGAGGCATTGTATAGGAGGACTTGTAGATCACCTCTTCATTTGATTGTGGTTGGGGAATGGTTATTGGTTAGACTGAGCATCATATAAGTGACGATGGATATCATGTAATTGATCATGAAGATATTAGGGACAACCTAATTCTCCATGAATCTTATTTCAATTAGAATAGTCTTCCATTGGAGTTTGAGATAGGTGATCAAGTTTTCCTCAGAGCGTCACCTCAGTTGGGACATAGACGTTTGGGAAAGTAGGGTAAGTTGACACTTCATTATATCATCCCATGTGATATTTTGGAACAACTTAAGAAGGTGGATTATCAATTATACTTAATTTCTCATTTTAATTATATATATAATGTTTCCTATGTTTCCCAAATAAAGAAGTATCATATAGATCCATCCTATATGTTTGAGTGGAATGCGACACCTTAGTTTTTGAAAGGCCTATTAATATAGTGGATCGATAGGATAACATGCTAAATGGAAATGAAATACCATTAGTTTGATTGATATGGTAGCGTAGTAGGGAAAACCCTGAGACATGAGAGTGTGGGACCTTGATGATGTAACAATGGACTTATCTCTTTTAGTTTTTATGGTCTTGATCCTTTTTGAGGATATAAATATTTTATCATGTGGAGAATTGTGACACCCTCAAGGTCACAGGTATGCTTAATTTCAAACATGGTTTATCTATTGTAAATTTATAGGGGATTTTGGGATCAGGGGGTTGAAAATTTAGAGTTTTAGGGAAAACAAGCCAGGTGCATGATTTAAGAACATAGTTAGTTCTAATTATGTGATATGGATTTGTGAGTTATAGTGATTATTTTAATAGTTTGATAATAGTTTGTCTAACTGTGTGGGTCACAAAGAAAACTGTGTGAGAGGATAGGTTTGATACAAAGGCTGTTGCACAACATGACCACATTTTTTCAAACCGTGCAACTATTTATAGGAAACCATGAAATTCATTTTTCATGGGATAGTGGCTACTTCATGGTTAGTGTATGGTTTGTCTAATAATGTGACCTAATCATGGGATCTAATCTAAAATTCTTAAAACTAAAAATTAACCCAATTACATTATCTATTTTTAACTCTAATATCTTACTTATCCCTCATTAGTTTGAACCAAACCCTCTATGATGCTCTAGAAGACTCTCTCCTTAATTCAATGGAGATCCTCAATTATTTTTGGGTGTATCCCTTTAAGTTATGTTCAAATTCTCTCTTGATTTTTCTTATTTTATCTAGATCTCACCTCAATATATCTTTCTATTGATCCATTAGAACCCAATTAGTATGAGATTTTCATAAATAAGGTAGTGGGTATAGAATTGATGATGTTATTTATATATCTAGGCTTGTGAGGACTCTATCTCTTCATTTCCCATCACCAGATTTGAAGGTAATGAGTTTTTTCTTTATTGAGGTAGGTGCCTCTATCCTATGGTATGTCCCTTGGAATGCCTTATGTTCTTATGATTTCCTTTGATTTTGATATATAAAATTGGTGATTTGAAATTTATGAGAGTTAATTTGATCTTTGTTGGATATGATTTTTTTCAAAAAGTATTTGAATTGAGAATGATTTTAATGTTAAATCTAGATTTTATTGGATGACTCAAAGATGAATTGAAAGTGAAATGTTTTCTCAAGAATTAAAGCAGTGTGGATCACTAAAAAATGTTTTATGAAAATATGGGCATGAAAATGAAATGTATTTTCCTTGGAAAATTTTTATGAAATGTGAACTTGGTTTTGAAAATGTGATGATGATGGAATATCACATTGGGAAGAACTTGGGGTATGGGAAAAAACTAGACATATGAAAGCCCCATAAGAGTAATCTATCACTAGGGAAGGTTCCCAAGGGTAGCCTTTTAGGTAAATTGAGGTTCCTAAACTTTAGAGTTCACTTATTCCAGCTAATGTTTATTATTTTTCTTAGTTGTGTACACCCTTGTGTTTTGATTATCCCTTTGGTGATTTGATGATACATTACATCCATATATATTAATATTTTTATTTTCACACTTGGATTAGATATTGATGCTTGAAACCTATTTTATTCATCGACTTATGCCTCATGGATATGTCATATTTTGTTGCTTATTGAAATATGGCAAGTTTTTTAAAAGAAAACCGAATGATAATTTTATATGGAGAATGATTTCTCTTGAAATTTTTTGAAATATATTTTACATAAGAACTAATGAATGCATGCTTATAGAAAAGGTATAGATTATTAGTGTAACTATAATGAGATTTAGATCCCACACCCTAATTTTGACTTTGGGTGTTTTTAGCCTTAGTTTTATAAGATATTGGTAAAGGGAAGACCATCATGTATGGCATGACTATCCTGGATCATGTTGCCTTTCCAATGAGTTGGGATCATGGTGAAATATGGTTATGTGGAGATAGACCCATGGGTTTCTTCAGGATCCATTTTTTGGTCTTCAATTTATTTATCTTGACCTTGTTATCAAGTTGTGAGATGTTACCTGTTTGGTTTGGCTATTTGACATATGATATATTTTGGTTATTTTCTATGATACTCTATTTGTTACCAAATTATCATATATATTTTGAGGTTGAAATAATTATGATGTTCTTTTTTATGATACCTTGGTTATTATCTCTAGTCCCTAGAGACCAGGAATGTACTTTGGGCCTTGTGGTGGGCCAATTCAAGTGACATTTTTAGTTGAACTAAGTTGTTCTGTTATACAGAAGAAATCTAAATAGAATTTATTTCAAATGTGGAAGATTATATGATGGAATCTATGGAAAAATTATAATTTTATGTTGAATAATATTGTAAACAAGAGAGATTTATCAATTTATAAGTGGAGTTGGAAGGAACTCTTGAAGATATTGATTTAAAAATGAATAATAATTGAGAAATTTGAAGTTTTCTAAAGGTTTATTCAAGATATGTTGTTAAAATTGATGCAAAAATTGGTCATCTTGAGAAGTTTGTGGAAGAATGTGAAAATAATCATGTAAAATATGAATAATCTATGAATTATAGGTTGAAGTTTAAATAAAAATATAATATCATTGATGATTTTAAACTATTTATTCAGGATAAATTTAATAATAATTAAACTATTAAAGAAGAATTTGTCTCTTTGAGAAATAATATTGAACTAGAAATAAAAATAGATAGTTTAAAGAATAAACTTTATTTTGGAAAGTTTTTAGATGATGTTTTGATAGAAAGGGATGAATGAGTTAAAAGAATATTTTAATAAATAATGAATGTTCAAAGGATAAATAGTATGGAAAAATTTATAATAGGTTTTTATGGTAAAAAATTAAAGAAAAAGTTTGTAATCATGAAGAACACAAGTAAGCCGTTGAAGGGAAAATTTTCTCAACTAATGATAACTTATCAATAATCAAGTAATTATTCAAAATCTAGTGATAAGTGGAGATAAGATGATAAATTTTCTTTTCCATTGATGAAATCTCAGTTCTATGGTTTATGGGGTCACACTATTTTATATTGTGGTGAAGTTAAAATCTATCCAAGAGGAGAAGATATTGGAAGAAAAAAAAATGAGATTTTGTAAATACTCTTCATACTAGATAAGTAATTCTTTATATGGATACTATTTCATGTTTTCAAATTTTAGAAATAAAGTAGTTTATTATAGGTATATAAGTGGAATATCTTCACATGAAAGACAAAGTAAGTTTCATATAAGAAAATATAATTTGGTTACATTGAGGAATCGATTTTATCCTCTTGATAATAATTTTACTTGATGAATTGTATTGAAAATTATGGAAGGAAAACAATGAAGTCCTCAACCTATTTAGTAATTTTATAGAAGTAAATGAGAAAGATTAAAAAGGAAAACTTAGAGAAAATTTATTTAAAAGTAAAAAAGAATAGTAACACCTAGATTTTGGACAGTAGGTGTTTGTATCATATGAAATGTAATATAAATTTGTTGAAGAATGTTAAGGGAAGAGTTGAGGTAACTTTATAATTTAAAAATTATGGATCGCTAAAAATAAAAGGAAGTTTAAAGACTCATTTGGATAGAGATGAGTTGAGAACCACTGATTTTCTTTATATTGATGGTTTATGCTAAAATTTATTAAGTATTAGTCAACTTTGTGACTTAGGTTTAGAGGTCACATTTGGTAAGGAGGGATACTACATCAAATGAAAGTCTAGGAATTATTTGATGAAATACTAGAGAAAAAATGGAAATTTATATCAAGTTGATAGTAAGGAAACCACTTTCTTATTAACAGTATAAGAGTAAAATAATTGTGGCATCAGAGGTTAGGCCATGTCAATCAAAAAAGTATAAATAATTTGTAAAGATTAAATGTAGTAGTGTATATTCCTACCTTGAAGATAGAACAAAAAAATATTTGTGATTCATGAATGTGAGGAAAAATTGTTCATAATCTATATCCTCTAAAGAAGAAGAGATCACTAAGTTTGATAAATTTTATTCACATCGATGTGTGTGGTATGATCAACCAGACATGAATATATATAGAGAGGTATTTTACCTTATTTTTAGATGATTATAATAGGATGGGATGGGTTATATTAATAATTTTAAAAATAGAAGTGATGGATTGTGTAAATAGGGTTCAAAGAAGAACTGAAAATGAAACTAGGAGAATTATGAAAATTCCAAGATCAGATAATGGAACAGAATATACATCTTATGAGGATGAAATTATCTAAAAAATGGAATTAATCATGAGGTTTATTTAGTGAGAACCCCTCAATAAAATGGGGTTATAAAAAGAAGAAATATCATGGTAAAAAATGTGGCAAAAACATTGTTGATAGATAGAGGCATATCATGTCACTACTGGAAAGAGTGGTTCAAGTGGGTGTATACAATAAAAATAGAGTATTACTTGGTATGGAAGTAGATAAGACACCATATGAAATGTTTAATGGAAGGAAAACATATTTGAAGCATCTTAGAATATTTATAAGAAAGTGTTTCATCCAAAATAAGGAAGACAATCAAGGAAAATGTAGTGATCACTATTACAAAACTAGCGTTTAACAGCACTGGTATTTATCAACGCTACAAAAAGGCACTAATAAATGAAATATTTATCATCACTAAATAAAGCACTGGTAGAATTAAACTTTTATCAGTGTTTTTCTAGCATTAATAAATTGAACCTTTAACAATGCTTTATTTTTAGCACTGATAAATAGTACCCTTTATCAACACTTTTTTGTTAGCGCTCATAAAGGGAACCCTCTATTAGTTCTTTATTTTTAGTGCTGATAAAGATAGATTTTATCAGTTCCTTTTTAGCACTGATAAAGGTCCAAATAAATAAAATAAAATAAAAAAATAAATAAAAAACAAAAAATGAGTTTATTAAAAAAAATATCACAAATTTTATTAATTAAATAATTATTGATAAAAATGAATAAATTGATTATAAATTATTAAATATTAATAATTTTATGAATTAGATAATTATGATAATTAATGTTAATAAATTTTATATATTAAATATATAGATATATATTAATGTATATAAATATGATTTATATATTACAATATATTTATGCACTTTACATTAAATATTGATATATTTAGTGAATAATGGTTTATAATTAAAAATTATTATGAATTAAAAATAATGACTAATTGCATAGTGTAACTGATATATAATTTAATGTGCCATTTGATTTTTCAATTTAACATAGATCAAATTTGTGTTATATTGATTTCACATATACGTAATTAATGCCTTTTTATATACAATGCACACACACAAAATTTATCCATTTTTCAATACTGATAAAGTGTAATTTTTTTTAAATTATTAAATTTCACTCATTTTTAAAATATATGCATATTCATGCACTTAAAATTTGATATAAATATTATTTTTTTAAAAATATTTATATAATTATAAATAAATAATTATAAAATAATAATAAATATATTTTTAAAGGAATATATTTACTATATTTATATTTATATATATTTATGAAGTATATATATATATTGAATTTTTTTTATTTATAATTATAATTATAAATCCTTTATCAGTGCTTAATTAATAAGCGCTGATAAAATGAATGTTTATCAGTGCTATAACTTTAGCACTGATAAATATGAATTTTATCAGCATTTTTTTAGTGCTGATAAAGACCTACCTTTATCAGTGCTAAAAAAGTGATGATAAATATTCCTTTTATTAGAGCTTATTAATTAAGCACTAATAAAATGACTCTTTATTAGTGCTTATTTGTAAGAGCTGATAAAAATGCCTTGGTCTATTTAAAAGACCCTAACCACTTGTGAACCCATTGTGATATCAAAAACTTTCTGTGGAAGATAGAAACTGCCGATGCTCCTCCCCAGTTAATCGAAGCTTGAATCACACTACTCGATTGCCTCCAGTTGCTCAAACATCATCAAACATCCAGTGTTTGGTTGTAGTTAGGGTTTCTGAAGTGGATTTTCTTGAACCTGGTGAGTTAGGTCTTGTGGTTTTGTTTATGTATTTTTCATTTTGTTTTTTATTTCTTATTCAAAGATGTCATGAGTTATTTGTGGTCCAGTACTTGTATACCATTTTGCTTTTTATATTATGAACATAATGATTTGTTTATGATTTTTTGTTTGATTTAATACCAATTTGGATATCCCGTTTTGGTCTTTTTAAATTTTTTTTTTGAATATTTTTTTTGTTTTCTACATCTGTACCCCATCTTTCTCCGCAATCTTAATTCCTAGTTTTTAATTTATATTGATCATTGGTTGATAATAGTTCCAATTATTCCTTATCTATTTCTATACAATGATCTTGGTCATTAATCCCTATTCAAGATTTCAACTTCTTCTTAATACTAAAGGTATTATAATTACAATTCCATTATGAGTTAATATGTTCCATATTCATTCCATGGATGTTTTAGGTATGGTTCCCCAACACAGAATCTATAACATGCTTGTTTTAGTAATTTTTAAAAA
Organism: Viscum album; assembly: GCA_963277665.1. Classification (NCBI taxonomy): domain Eukaryota; kingdom Viridiplantae; phylum Streptophyta; class Magnoliopsida; order Santalales; family Viscaceae; genus Viscum; species Viscum album. The sequence goes on from OY728135.1 coordinate 1,502,763,895, forward strand.
ACTTAAGGTGGTTTATTAATAATGGGTTAAATTTTCATGTTGCCTTGATAGAACCATAAACAAAAATCCTTTCATTATAAATATCAAATAAAAAATTAGTTATATTTTCAAAACAATCCATGATATCATTTTATATCATCCTTTATGTTGGTGGTTAAATTGACCCAAAAAAACAACATGTAATAATCAATGGATGAGAGTTAATATAAAGTTAATTTTATTATTTTTTTTACAAAAGTATAATTAATTTATTTTTATTTTATTAAAGTGGTAAATTAATATTAGGAATAGTTAGTTTAATAATCTAAATGGAAAAGAAATATAAGAAGTTGTTAATTACATAAATGAAATAATATATTCTACAACAATATTTCTTCATATTGAATAATTTAGGACATCCTATTGAGACTAGGACTTCTAAAAAGTATAATTGATGAAAATTATAAAGATTATTTGTAGCTTATATTGAGGGATCATAATTTTAGTTATTGTTCTGAAAGGGTGGTGGAGGGGTTCCTATATAATTTAGGAGTGTCATTTTCTCAAATACCCATTCCTTAATGTGTGATAAATAAAAATATACATCTCATGTGGATTCAATTTAAAGAAATAATAGATATGTTTTGTGCATTACCTATAAATATTAAGGGTGGGTATACATCATGGAAAATCAAATGAGGATGATTTTTCTATAACTTTCACCTTTGAATTAATTCATAGGATAACAACTGCCATAGTGGAGTAATTATTTTCTTAAATCCAATTTCCCATTTTCTTTAACATACTATAATTATTTGGAACAATAAAATGTTGAGTTTCCGTTATTAGAATTGTCTATAACTTTCACCTTTGATAATGAATATCTTATGTGAATTTATTTATATATTGTAAAAAATTAATCTTTTATGAACCCAATAGGATGGATATGAATCAAAAATGGATGCACACTAATCATTTGACAAACAATTTTGAATATGGAGTTAAAGAGTTCATCAAGTTTTCAAGAGAGCATGCAGAAGACCCTTCTAAAATCCTCTATCCATGTTTATGTTGTTTTTATTCAAGAAAAATTAGTTTAGAAGAGTTGTAAGAACATTTTATTTGTCAAAAAATAGATCAAATCTATAAATGTTGGACTAAACATGGGGAAAAACTGAATGTGGACACTGATTGGGATGATGCTGCAGTTTATGAATCATTTTATATGAATACCTTTATAAATGATTATGGAGATCGCATAAAATAAATGATAATGGAAATTGAAGATGACCTTATTGATTGTCCAAAGTTATTTGAAGTATTAAATAGACGTTCCAAGAAACAATTGTATACCGATTGTACTAAATACACAACATTATGAGCTATATTGAAGTTATATAATTTGAAAGCTGGGAGCAGATGGAGTGACACTAGCTTTACAGAACTATTTGGTCTCTTGAATGATATGATACCATAAGAAAATGAAGTACCATGCTGAAAATATAATGCTAAGAGAATGTTATGTTCAATGGGAATGATCTGTAAAAAAAAATACATGCTTGTCTAAATGATTTCATATTGTTTCTAAAGGACCATGAATCACTCATAAAATTCCCTAAGTGTGGCGCGAATTAATACAAGAAAAATGAATCAAGTCCTTCAAAATCTGTACGGTACTTTCCTATCATTCCATAGTTTAGAAGAATATATAGATGCCGGGAAACCACAAGACAATTAACATGGAATGCAGATACAATAATTAAATATGGGAACCTACGTCATCCAAAATATTCTCCTCAGTGGAATAAAATTGATTATGAGTTTCCTGAATCTAAAAATGAGCTGATAAACTTGCATCTTTTGTTATCTATAGATGGAATAAATAATTCTAGTATATAGAGTAGTACTTATAGTACATGGCCCATCATGTTGTTAAATTATAGCTTGCTTCCATGGTTATGCATGAAGTGTGAATATATTATGTTGTCTCTGCTTATATCTAGACCAAAGTAACATAGTAATGATATTGATGTCTATTTGGCTCCATTGATCAAAGATATAAAATTGATTTGGGATACAAGTGTTAAAATGTATGATGCTCATAGAAGTGATGAATTCACACTGAGGTCCATGTTTAATATAAAAATAAATTAATTCCACACTTATGGAAATTTATCAGGCTATAACATTAAAGGAATTTTGGGGTGTCCCATTTGTGAAAAATGCACATACTCAATTCGGTTGAAACATTCCTCGAAGACTGTGTTTTTAGGATAATGGAAATTTTTACTTCGATGACATAAATACCAATCCTGGATGACAACATTCAATAGGAATATCAAAAAAAGTACAACACCATCTCCAGTAATGAGTAATCAACTGTACAATAAAGTAAAAAAATATTGACACTATTTTCGGTAAACCATTTTCAAAAAATCTTACAAAACCAGGTTAGAAGAAGAGATAAATTTTCTTTGAATTACCATTTTGGAATTGTTTTTATGTCATACATTTTATTAATGCCATGCATGTATAAAAAAATTTATTTGGTAGTGTTGTTGGAATGTTACTAAATATTCCTCACAAAATAAAATATGGCATCAAGGCTAGGTTAGACTTGATTGAAATGGGGATAAGGGAAGAGTTAGCACCAATGAAGTATAAAAGGTGGAATTTTATTCCTCCAGTAGCTTACACTCTATCCATACAAGAAAAATTGAAACTTTTCTTTTTCATTACTAGTGTAAAAGTTCCACAAGGGTATTCATCAAATATCAAGAATGTCGTATCAATGACTAATTTGAAGTTACAAGGAATAAAATCACACAGCTATCATGTTTTGATTCTAGGTTTAATGCCTTTTTATTTATATTTCACTGTTCCTCAAAATGTATGATATAAATCAACTAGACTCTACTTATTTTTCAAATCCATATATAGTAAATTTGTAGACCCGAAAAAGTTTCCCATCACAAATAATGAGATTGTAGTCATATTATGTGAATTATAGATGTTCTTCCCACCATAATTATTTGATATTATGGTCTACCTGATGGTTTACTTGGTTATAGGATCAACTATGTGGTCCTATCTATTATAGATAGATTTACCCCATTGAGCGATATATGAAAATTTTGAAAGGGTAAGTTAAGAATTGAAGTCGGCTAGAAGGTTGTATTGTAGAACGATATATTGTTTAATAAGATATTTATTTTTTTACCGATTACCTATTAGATGTTGAAATCATTGGTCTCCCAAAGTCTCGTCACAATGAACGCCTTCTATGGAAAGGGATTTCTGGAAGATACGTTGTTACAATTACCTTGAGAGAGTGATATCAAGCACACCTTTACATATTACATAATAGTGAAGATATTGATCCATACATTGAAGACCACAAATAAATTATTATATATTTGAATCCATCAAAGGATGAAATATGGATATCAAATACACATAATCAACAGTTTATGGGATGGTTCAGAGATCAAATTTATAAGGAGTTATCTTAAAATATGAATTCAATTTACGAACGTCTTCAATGGATATCCAGAGGATTGAATGAAAATGTTATATATTATACTATTTTTTAATCAATGGTTATATGTTCTATATAAAAGAATATGATGAATTCAGTATGATGAAAAAAGTGGTGTTACACTTGTGGCTGAAGTGATTCAAATATCTAGTTTCAAGGATAGAAATCCAATTTATGCAAACATGTTATATTTTGGCATTATTGAATAGATATATGAGTTGGATTATATAAAATTTCAAGTTCCACTTTTCTATTTCTAATGGGATGACAATATCAATGGAGTGAAAGTTGATGAAATGAGATTTGCGAAGATGAATTTCAGTGTGGAAGGGGAAAAAGAAGAGCTATTCATAATGGCATCATAAGCAATGAAAGTATTTTATGTCTTTGATCTAACAAACAAGAATTGAATGATTGTACTACTGGTGACTAAAAAAATGTCTATTCAGATGAAAATTCAATCGAGGATGACCTTTTCATTGGGACATCACAATTATTTCATACCGGTACCAATTTAGAAAATGTATTGTATGTTAGAGGGGACCATAAAGAGGGGATTTGGATTCTTGATAGAAGAACCAAATCCTTGAAACCTTTAAAAAAATAAAGAGAGTTCAATGAGAAGGTAAAAGTGTTTTTTAATATATTATGTTTTCCTCATAATATTATATGTTCTTTACTACATTAACATAATCTAAATTAAATGTTTGACTACTCATGAAGACAATGTATTCTACACATGATGATGTTACCAATCCCTCAAAAGAACAAACTATAATGAAGGAAACCCTTTGGAAATATGTAAAGGTAATGCTATGATATACTTTCTCTATTTTACTGAAAAATTATATAATGAAAAGTTAATTTATTTTTTATTATTCCTTACAGAGTTCATTTATTTTAGAAGATTTTTTCCTTGTTTCATGAAAAACCTAATTTTGTTGAAAGTAATATTTTGTGTTGTAATTATTTTCAATACACTTGTTTGATAAAATGTCAATGTGTTAGTAATTGACAGTTGGTATTATGGTAATCTTCCATTTAATTTTTCTGGAAAATTATTCATATATTGGAAAGGCTATTTTAATTTTAATAATTTTCTTTAAATAAAGAAACAATTTAAATGTGACGATTGTTGAACTGGTCAGTAGTTTTGAAAACATGTGTCATTGGTTATTTGAGTTTGACACATTTTTTACAACATTAAAAGAAGTGAAAAGTTTTGGAATTTAAAATTGAATTTAAAATAGGTAATAATTAAGTCTACTGACTTTGGAATACTTATGGTTTTATTTTGAGAAGAAGGTTTGATTATTTTGGAATTACATTATATGATATCTGAGAAATTTTTTTAATTGAGTGTTAACAAAAAAACTACCAAGAATATTAATTTATCCAAAGGTAATGCGAGTAGTGCTGGGAGGTAGTGGGAGAGCACTGATTGAACCACAACCATCCAATTTTTCATTAAATTTATCTTATCCATCAATCATCTCAGTGAGCTCCATGACCGTGTGATTACCCAATTTAATTTTTCTAAACCGTTTGATCTTGCTCTACCTCATCTTCTCTAGCAATCCATTTGAAAAACTTCTTCTTATCTGGATCTATAGAAACATTAACAATCGACTAGATCTGAGATCCTATGCTTTGTTTTAAGATTCTAAGTTGTCTGATCGATGTTGTCATTCCATCCAAACTTCATTAAACTTCATCTTCATCCTTGTCCCACACTCGAGATTCATGTTCATTAATAGAGACCTCCAATCAATGATGTCAACCGAAGTTATATCTAAAGATTCTAATCATCGATTCATTATCCTAAAGGTTCGAAATCAATAAAAATTAAATTTTAATCTCTTTGCATCATTTTAAAAAAATCAAACTGAATATAAATGTGAGATTGAGAATTATTTTTATTCAGTGATGGTGATGGTATGAGAAACGTATTTTGATCACAACAACTCTTTCTCTATAATTCTTGAAGGTTATGATGTTTCCTATAAATACCATTCAATGTATACATTTGGTTTTTATACTTATCTCACATACAAGAACTGATTTTTGAGAGAGAAACAGAGTGGATAATGAGATTTGTGTTCATGAAAGGAAGAGATCCGTTCAACTTCAGTTGCACAAAGAAGAAGATTCCCGAAATCCTCCTTATATGTGAACCACACACTCAATATTTTTGTAAAGAACTTGGTTACATGAAACCATTAGAGAATAAATATTTAATTACATGTGTTTTTATGGTTTTTTTAGGAATTTTGAGGAATTTAAAATTAGTGAAATTATTCATTATGTTTCGCAAAGGTGATTGAATAAATCATACATGAAGTTGAAGGCAGGATGCATACTTGTCATATGAAGAATAATAATATTCATTAATGTTGAGAATTTGAGATTTCATAAATTAGTTTTGATAAGAAGATAGAAGTACCACAAGGAAGAAGGAAAAGTGTTCCCCACTGCTACTGCTTGTGCGAAGAAAGGGAGGTGACCGCGATCACTCGACATGTGAACAACACACTCATAGTGGTTCGTGAAGAAATTGGTTTCCAAGAAGCCACTCAGGATAGTGTGATGAACATCTCCTTGGCTTGCTTGATGATTATCATGAATCTGTGAAATATATTTGTGTGATAATTTTCATGAAATATAAAGGGGGTTTCTTGAGTTGCGTGCACACACTTTAAATCTAAGTGCCACTGTGTCATTACTTGAGTGAAGTGTTGAGAAGGTAGTGATCAGTACATGTAGGGTTCATTGTATATGTGAATGTGATTGTATATTGAGTAAGTGGACAGTGTGTTCATACAATGGGTGTGAATAAAATAAAAATTAAATAGCGTGTTACATATATTTTCGACCAAAGGATTTTCTTGGTTCATATGAATCAAATATATGTGAGAATATTCATGCATAATAAAAATTGAGTTGTGTAATTGTGTAAGGTAGACCAAAGTATTTTATGAATAAGTTCACTCAATATATTTGGTTTTCATGAAGGTGGAATCATTGTGTATTTGCCTAATGAATATCAAAATGATATATAGTGTTGTGCATTTACTATTGCACAAAGAAGACACAAAAATAGTGTGAAGAATTACACGCATTAAATATTTTAATGTGACGATAAGAACTATATGAATAAAGAAAACACGATGTTGATGTGTATATTAATTGAGTTTAGTTAAAATAATATTTTTTAGTGAAATAAAAGAAGAAGACAACTTTAAGTATATCAGAGAATCTTCAGTTGTTCATTCTGATTTAGTAGTGAGTTGAATTGGAAGTATTATCTTCTACAATTTATGAGAGTATACTAAATTGACTAGCATACATTATTGTTGATCAGATTCAGTGGAAGTAAAATTGTTTCAGTTGAATTGAGTAGGTGAAGTATTAGTTTATACTCAGAGGCTCAAAGAGGAAGATTATCTTTTATGTTGCAGTGGTATCTTGAATATCTTGTGATCTTACTCATTGTGCTAGTATTGTAATTATGAAACACTAGTGGGATGCTAGTATAAAGAAAACTGGTGGGATTATAGTATAATTTTAGAAAAGTTTCATACCCACCCACTAAGGTTTCAGGGTGATACCTGACAAATCCACATGTAACTTTTGATTGATTCTTAGTGGAGAATATGTGTCTCAGATCATCCCGAACAGAGAAAGGATTTAGTCACCCACATAGGGGGTGAACCTTTTAAAAATATTATGTGTTGGGCTTCATTTACTTTCTATCTTACATGTGGTATAATTTTGTTTATAAAGAGGGAAGATATATACACTCTAACAAGTGCAGAGGTTTGAATTAAAAAGGGTTAAGATAAAATAAAAAAAATTGGTAAAAACTTGTGTACACTGATTTATCTCCACTCTCAGTGTACTTGAGTGATCAACTAGGAACTTCCATTAGTATCAGAGCATAGGTTACACCTCTTACTGGATCTATATTATTGTACCCATTATTTGTATCAAACTTATATTAAGTGAATATTTCAATTTGAAGAAGTAATATAGATGTATCAGATGAAAAGTTTAGTTCCTATCGCTGTTAGGGCCAATAATGAGGTTTCTTCAAAACCTTAAAAAATAGACAGAAGAAATAGGTATGAAAGTAGAGAAAGAATTCAAAGAAGAAAGAGGATTCATCATAATATGGATGCTATGATAATGGTATTCTATCAACAATATCTGTTAAATCAGTTGATAAATATCCTTTTGATGAGTATGGTTCAAGCGGTGATGAAGAAGAATTTGTTGAATCACTTAGTGAATTTTATTAAAAAATCAAATACTGTTTGAAGAATGTTCCTACTGAAGTTGTTACTTACATATTTTCTTTTATCAAAGGACTATATGATGAAAAGTCATATCTTGAAAAGGAAGCTGAGGATATAGAGTAATATTTTTCAAAGAAGTTTCAAATATGTAAACTTATCTCACAAATTATTGATGCTAGAGAAGAAACTATATCTCTTCACAATGAACATTTCTCTTATGTCGAAGAAGAATTGTAAAGGAATATATATGAGAAAGAAGTTATTGAGAAGGTACTTATAGAGATGATTCCTACACTTGAATAATATTATAAAGATACCATGAATATTAAGGATTTTCTGTTGGAAATAAAATACAAGGATAAGGCATTAATCCTGGATGAAGAATTAAAAGAACAATATATATTTTTACTGTATTGAAAAATTAACTTTGATTGAATATGAATTACAAAGGATTTTTTTATGAGAATGATGTGACTAAGAAATTTTATACAGAAGTGATCTATTCATAGGAAAAACTACAAAAAACCTATATGAATGTTAAAGAATATCACCTAGAGGTTAATACAAAAAATAATTAATGAGATGAATAATTATATACTAGAAGTAAGTCAAATACACAATGATCAAGTTCAGAATATGAAGAGTCAATGAGAAGACAAACTGAAAACTGTTGAAGATGAGAAAAATTTCCTCAATATGAAGTGTCTTGAAATGGAATTAAATTTTAAAAATATTAAAAAAACACATTTAATAACTTACTAGAAATAATGTGAATATATGGTTAAATCACTTGAAGATCATAAGAATTCTCTAAATCTAAAATATCTCGAGTTTAGGTCAAGTTCAAAAATCTTGGGAATATTCAAGATCAATCTTCACAAAATACTGATATTAGTAAATATGCCAATAATAATTATGAAAAGAGTCTTACTTTTGACAAGACTCATTCAAGTGGAAATAATATCTTGAGATTATCTAAAGATAAATATGATGAAATCTCATTGAATTAGGTAACCCTTGATCTAGAAAATTCTGTTTGTACCAATACTGTTTCATTTACAAGTATAGTTTCCAAAAGGAATTCTGAAAAAACATGGGTGAAGAAGATAGATGATAAATCCATCATATCATCAAAGGTGGATATAAAGAAGAATGTTAATTATTTTTCCCCATAAAGAGCTCAGATTAAGAATTATACTATCCAAAAACAACAAGATGTAAAATCTATCCAAGAGGTAGCACAAAAGAAGAAATCAAGATTTGTTGGCTATTGTTGGTGTTGTTGTAAATTTTGGTATCAGGACATTGACTGTTGGAATAATATTTCAATGCATGATAATTATAGAAGTCCAAAATTAAGGAGGAGCATATCAGATTTGAGGAGAAATCCTATAGAATTAAAGTATAATTCACAATTGAATAATAATCTATCTATCAAGAATATATTTTAATGTCTTGAAGACTTCTGTGATTATTGCAACAGAAGTGGTCACTATTTTAATCAGTGCTGGTATGTACCAACTATGCACTATGAAAATACTAATATGAAGATAAGACCACAACAAATTCATAGACAAAGAACAAGTGCAGAAAAGTATTCCTTGGGGTATAAACAGAAGAGAGTTAAGAAAATTGTGATGAAAGATACACCCATGAAGAATGGTGAGATAAATGTCACACTAAAGAAAAGGTGTTTCTACTATAGAAGAGGAGGCCATATAATTGACCTTTGAAAATAGTTCATAAACATCAATTCTAGTGTGATCAAGCTGAAGAATAAAAATAAATCAATCTCAGAAACAAATAACATGATTGATTTTGTGCATGAAAATCAAGATGAAAATCTTGAATATCATAAGATATTGTCTAAAAGGGATAATCCTATGATTACTGAAGATTTTTTTGAAAGGTAAAAAATTTATGGGCATATTACTGATAAATGTATGACATGGTTTCCTAAACAAATGAACTAGTGAAGAACAAAAAAGAATAACCAATGACTTCTTATGTTAAAAATTCTACTATAAAAAAGTCTACACACAAGAATATGTATGTTCATATACCAAAATAATGTTTAGTCATTTGTCCAGAGAATTTGTAATTGGATAAAAAGTTATAGGAGGAATATAATAATGAAAGTGAAATACTTGATAATGTGAAAAATCTTATTCCATCAAAGATGAAAGATGAAGAAATCAATAAGTCCATGATTCCCTTAAATGATAAAATTTGGAAAGAAAAAGAAGGATCAATCATGATGAGTTTTAATAAATATAAAAAAGAATTGAAAGGAGTCTCTAGGTTGAGGTATAAATCTCGTACCTATTCCTCTAACTGAAAAATCATTGAAGAGCCACCTTATTCCCATGTATATTTTGTGTTTGTTTCTTTTATGCAAGAAATTTAAGGTGATGCATATATTTATGGGGAGTCCTGAAGACATGAGTTATTTGAAATATTATATAGTATCTAGGAGGATATCCATCATGGAGTTCTTTATTTCAATTCATGATAAAAGTTTTCTTGAAGATCTTTCTTGAAGAAAATTAATCATGATGAAGTTCATCCCTCTAGGGTGAGAAAAGCTGGAAAACTATCAGATTTGAATATATAAACTAGTATCAAATGAAGATTTTAAGTTCTGGTATGAAATTTATCTAATGATTTAAAATTTTAAAAATTTAAGCTTGTCATTTGAGATAAACGCAGGAGACTTGTTTTAAAAAGAATTCTTTTGAACATTCCTTAAAATAAGGTTTTAGTGTTGGAATCACATTTTAAAAAATTTAATGAAATATTTGATGTCTAGGTTGATTTATCTTGTTTTTTACACCGGGTTATCCCATATAGACTTATACATGATTAATTATTGACTCATTACTTTAATAAATGTGATGATTTCTTTTTTTCAACTAGAACAATTGTGAATCTCTAACAAGTGGAATTTGTTATGGAAAGAGGAGGTTGAAAGAGATCAGAGAATAAGTTAAGTTATTACTAAACTAGATGATATGAATTCCTTACCATACTTATATATTTGGTTTTATTATCTATTAAGGGGAGGGGGCACATTGAATTTGGAAGTGAAATGGGTATTGAAAACAAATCCAAATGGGGGTATTGAATAACCCAATTAGATTGAAAGTAATATTTTGTGTTGTAATTGTTGTCAATACACTTTTTTGATAAAAAGTTAACATGTTAGTAATTGAAGGTTTGTATTATGGTAATTTTACATTTGATTTTTCTAGAGAATTATTCATATGTTTTCAAGGCTATTTTAATTTAAAAAAGTTGCTTTAAATAAAGAAACAATTTAAATGCGATGATTGTTGAACTAGCTAGTAGTTCTAAAAACATGTGTCATTTTTTATTTGAGTTTGACAAATTTTTATAACATTAAAAGAAGTGAAAAGTTTTGTAATTTTTTATTGAATTCCAAATAGTTATGAATTGAGTCTATTGACTTTGGAATACTTATGGTTTTATTTTGAGAATAAGGTTGGATTATTTTTGTTTTGCATTATATGGTATTTGAGAAAGTTTTCTTTAATTGAGTGTTAACAAAAAAAATTCCATGCATATTAATCTACCCAAGGGGAATGAATGAGGTTCTAGGAGGTAGTGGTAGAGCATCAATTAAACCCAGGTCATTTGATTTTTCATTCAATTTATCCCATCCATCGATCATCTTAGTGAGCTCCATGAGCATGCGATCACCCAATTTTATTTTTTTGAACCATTAGATCTTGCTCTACCTCATATTCTTCAGCAAGACATTCAAGAAACTTATACTCACTGAGATCTCCAGCTATGCTGATAGTCTACTGGATCTAAGATCCTATGCTTTTTTTGAAGATTCTAAGCCTTCTAATCGATGTTTCCATGACATCCGAACTTCATTCAACTTCGTCTTCATCCTTAGTCTTCACCTAGGAGTCCTGTTCGTCAATGGATATCTCCAAGAAGTGACATTGACTGAAGATAGGTATAAATATTATAATCATCGATTCATCATACTAAAGGTTTGAAACTGATCGAAATGAAATTTTGTTCTCTTTTCATCATTTTACAAAAATCAAAGTGAAGAGAAACAATGATATTGAGAATTATTTTTATCCAGTGACAGTGATGGTACACAGAACATATTTTGATTACAACTGCTCTTTCTATGAAATTATAGAAGGTTATGATTTTACTTATAAATTCCATTCAATGTATTCATTTGGTGTTGATGATTATCTCATATCCGAGCACTGATTTTTGAGATAGAAATAGAGTGGATTGTGAGATTTGTGTTCACAAAAGGTAGAGATATACATAACTTCATTTGCATAAATAAGAAGATTCCCATGGTCCTATTGATATGTGAACTACACACTAAATATTTTCATGAAGAACTTGGTTCTACGAAACCATATGAAAATCATGATTCAATTACATGTGTTTGTCTGGTTTTCCCAAGCATTTTGAGAAACTGAAAATCAGTGAAAATATTAATTATTTTTCATGAAGGCGATTGAATAAATCATACATGAAGTTTAAGGGAGTATGTATACTTTTTATATAAAGAATACTAATATTAATTAATGTTGAGAATTTGAGATTCTACTGAATTAGTTTTGAGAAGAAGAGACAAGTACCATAAGGAATAAGGAAGAGTATTCCATGCTGTTACTGCTTGCATGAAGAAAGGGAGGTGACCATGATCACTCTACATGTGCACAACACACTCATAGTGGTTTGTGAAGAAAATGGATTCTACAAAGCCACTCAGGATAGTGTGATGAACATATTTTTGGCTTGTGTGATGATCATCTTGAATCTATGCAATATATTTTCATGATGATTTTCACTAAATAGATAGGGGTTTTCTTGATTTGTGCACACACACTTAAAATCCAAGATCCAGTGTGTCATTACTTGCGTGATGATTTGATAAGGCAGTGATCAATACACGCAGGGTTCATTGTATATGTGAATTTTATTACATATTGATTAAGAGGATAGTGTGTGCATACAATGGGTATGAAGAAAATAAAAAGTAAATAGTGTGTTACATATACTATCGACCAAAGGATTTTCTTGGTTCATATGATTCATATACATGCGAGAACATGCATTCATAATAATAATTGAGTTGTGTAATTGTGTAAGGTAGACCAAAGTATTCTATTAAGAAGGTCACTCAATTTATTTGGTTTTCATGAAGGTGTAATCATTGAGTATTTTTATAAAGAATATCAAAACAATATACAGTGTTGTGCATTTACTATTTCCATAGAAGACACAAAAATAGTGTGAATAATTACATAAATTAAATATTTTCATTTGATGATAAGAACTATATGAATAAATAACACATGATTTTGATGTGTGTATTAATTAAGTTGATCTTAAATAATATTTTTTTAGTGATAGAAAATAAGAATAAAACTTACAGTACATCAGAGAATATTTATTTTTTGATTATAATTTAGTAGTGAGTTGAATTGGAAGTATTATCTTCTATAATTTATGAGAGTATACTAAATCGAATATCATACAGTATTTTTGATCAGATTTAGTGGTGGTCAAATTGTTTCTATTGAAGTGAGATGGTGAAGTATTAATTTATATTCAACGACTCAAAGAGGAATATCATATTTTGTGTTGTAGTGACAACTTTAATATCTTTTTATCTTACACATTGTGTTAGTGTTGTAATTGTTAAACACTGGTGGGATGCTAGTATAAAGAACACTGGTGGGATTTTAGTATAATTTGGGAAAATCTTTATACATACCCACCAAGGTTTCAGGGTGATACCTGACCGACCCACTTGTAATTTTTCATTTATTCTTAGTGGATAATCTGTGTCAGATCATCCTGAACACAACAAGTATGTAGTCACCTACATAGGGGGAGAACCTTGTAAAAATACTATATACTGTTCTTTATTTACTTTCTGTCTTGAATGTGGTATAATTGTGTTTTTAAATAGGGAAGATCTATACACTCAACCATGTTAAAGGGTTCAAATTTAAAATGGGTAAGAGAAAAGAAAATAAAATTATAAAAAAATTGTGTACACTGATTCACCCCCCTCTCAGTACACCTGCATGATCCACTGGGAACTTCATGTCATGCCTTTGTAAGAAGAGAAACGATACTGTCTCTACTCAATCATAGAGGTAATATTGATGTTTGTATAGAAAAATCAGCGTCTATAGAATTAATGTATTGTTTCATAGTTATGTTTAATTTATTTCTTTTTATTATTACTCACATAATAATTGTTTCTTGTACAGGTGGATTCTTTTATTCAAGTTGGGGTGTTCTATCCATCTTTTATTCCTTTCTGCCCCAAAACTTCCACAGAATTCTTCTCCCTAAAAACCTTTTCACCCCTATAGTGTTTAATTTATCACTTTCTTTCAAGTTCTATCCACTTCCTTTGAAGGAAGAGAAATAAAGCTGTCGCTTCTCAATTACAGAGGCAATCTTGAAGTTTGCATAGTAAAATCATTGTCCATAGAATTAATTTATTGTTTCATATTTATGTTTTATTTATTTATTTTTAGTATTAATCACATATTAATTGTTTTCTTATACAGGTTGATTCTTTTGTTCTATTTGGGGTGATCTATCCATCTTTCATGCCTTTATACACAAAAACTTCTACATAATTCTTATCCCTCAAAACCTTTCACCCCTGTAGTGTTGACATTTATCACCTTCCTTCAAGTTCCCTATACTGATCAATCACATAGGAAATCTTGATATTTTCATAGTAAAATTATTTTTTATATAATTAATTTATTATTTAATATTTATATTTAATTTAATTCTTTTTATTATTACTCATAATAATTGTTTTCTTATATAGGTGGATTCTTTTTTTCAAGTTGACGTGGTTTGTTCAAAGCTACTCATGCACTGTTGGAAGTTCAATAAATAAATTAAATTGAAATCATGGTAACATTTACCTTTAGGATTTTTTTATACTTTGGGATGTTTATAAATTAGCCACACCTCAATCCTACACATGATATGACTGGTATAATTCCAAGTACTTCTTTCTATTTAAAATTGAAATTAATTTTAGTAAAAAAGACAATTAACATACTCAAAACCAAGATAACATATTCATATTGTTTTGATACTTTAAGATAATGATCTATAATTCATTTGTGATGTGTAATAATCAACTACACCTCAATACGATACACGATGTGCCCAATATGACTCAATGTGTCCATTATCAGTTTAAAATCGACATTTGAATTTAAAAGGTGTCACTCACTGAAAACTAATAAAACATGCTTGTATTTTCTTGATAATTTAGGGAATCGATTCATAAATCATTTGTGACATGTAGGAATTAGTCTCATTTTAAACTGATAAACGATGTGATCCATATGAGTCAAAGTGTGCGTTTCAAGTTTAAAATGACCTTTCAGTAAAAAAGACAAGTGACATACTAAAAAATAATAAAAAGCATTAAAATTGTTTTGATACATTAGGAAACAAATCCATTAGTGATTTGGAATGTGTAGGAATCATCTTCACCTCAATCTGATGCATGATGTGACCGGTATGACTCTAAGTGTGTCTTTATTTAAAATTGAAATCAATTTTAGTAGAAAAAACTAACATACTAAAAACTGAAAACACATTCAGATTGTTTTTATACTCTATAAAAACAATCCCAATGTGATTTGATACGTGTATGAATCAACCACACCTCAATCTGACACATGGTGTTCGGTATGACTCCAAGTGTGTGTATTTATTTAGAATTAATATCAATTTTAGTAAAAGGGACAAGTGAACTAATAAAAACTGAGAAAATGCATTCAAATTGTTTAAATAATTTAGAAAAATTATCAATAAGTCATTTGGGACATGTATAAATTAGACGCACCTCAATCTAATGCACGGTGTGACCGATATGAATCAAAGTGCATCTTTTTATTTAAAATTATCATCAATTTTAGTAAAATGGACAAAATTCCTACTCAAAACTTATAAAAAACATTTTTATTGTTGTTATTATTTATAAAAACTATCCATAAGTCATTTGTGACATGTAGGAATTATCCAAACCTCATTCCAATACACGATGTGCCCAGTATGATAGAAAGTGTCCGTTATTAGTTTAAAATTGACCTTTTAGTTCAAAAAGTTTGACTCACTAAAAACCAATCAAACAAGCTCATATTTTATTGATAATTTATGAAAACTATTCATAAGTCATTTGTGATGTGTAGGATTCTGTTTCACATCAAACTAATACACTATGTGATCAGAATGAGTCAAAAGAACGTGTTTCTTATTTAAAATGACATTTTAGTAAAAAAGAAAACTGATGTACTCAAAACCAATAAAACCCATTAATTGTCACGACCCGCCCTCGGGGCCCGTGTCGTGACTACCCCAAGCCCGCCTTCCATAGGCCAGGGGCTGGCGACTAGCACCAAGGCGTAAATCCCAACAAAAAGGGAAGGCATTGCCTTTGAAAAGTAAACAAGCACACAGAGTAAGCAAGTGGAAAAGCAAACACTAAGTAAAAACTGTACAAGCTGTGCTGAAAGAAAAAGGGGCCGGAAATACAAGCCCAACAGTAAAGTACAACTGAAAGGAAAAACAACAACTGAAAGGGAAAACTGCAGCGTCGAGCCGTCCTCTGGAAAATCCCACCTGAAGGGTGGGTATAGATAGCCTCCTCTGCTCATTGGGTCCACCTGACCGCTCCGAGTACGTCCCGCCCAGTGGTCCACCTCCAGGTACCGTCCTGCTCCGCACGCCTCCACCACGATCAGCGCTGTCCGTCGTCTGCAACCAACACAACGTAGTGCGGGAAAAGCCCGTGCAAGGGTGAGTATAAGCTACTCAGTAGGGACCCCGAGACCCCCAAAGGTCTCCTGAAATCCACAAAGGATAATCCACAAAGGAAAGAAACACAAGATTCAGCTCACACAGGTATACTTCTTTGGATGACGATAAAGATGATCACTGATCCATCTAAGTCGTCGGACCCACGAAGGATCGATAGGTAACTAACCCCCGCAAATGACCCACACAGGATCAAACCCACACAGGATCGGGCCGACACAGGACCGGGCCCACGCAGGACCTGTAGGCGCTGGCTCACACAGAACCGCTGAGCGCTGACCCACACAGGATCGGACCCACACAGGATCGGGACCACACAGAACCGGGCCCACGCAGGACCTGTAGCACTGATCCACGTAGGATCGCTGAGTGCAGTAGTCGTCGCAGTCCACTGAGGATCTCTGCACAGTCGTCGCCGCAGTCCACTGAGGATCTCTGCACGGTCGTCGTCAGAGTCGACGGAGGATCTCTGGACAGTCGTCGCTGCAGTCCACTGAGGATCTCTGCACGGTCATCGCTGTCGAAGTAGCAGTCGCAACCAGCCTAGGGTTCCCGCACACAGCAAGCTCGTTCGGGAGGGTCCGCTCCACGAGCCGAGAGGCTGATACATCAACTGACACAAAGTCCGAAGTTGATGTATCCAAAAGTTCCATATCGACAATAGGAACTCAACGTCGCAGATGGCGCGTCAATCGGACGCCCGGTCTGAGAGTTATTGGCATTTTCGTCCCAGGGGCCCAGTTGGTTTTTAAGGAAAATCCAACCAGACCGTACTCCACCTACGTCCAAACCTCGGGCGGAGTATGCCAAAAGATCCGTCTCACTTAGAGGAATTCAACGAAACAGACGGCGCATCAATCGGACGCCCGGTCTGTTAGTTATTGGCCTTTCCGTCTCACACCCACCCTGGGAAACTTCCCAGGAGGTCACCCATCCTGATCACTGCTCTAGGCCAAGCACGCTTAACTACAGAGTTTTAACTACGTAGGCTCCCGAAAAGGAAGGTGCACCTTGAGTATAGTATACCGAAACGACCGTCTCGATCCGAGGATCGCGTTGCCGCTGACGGCGCGTCGTTCGGAGGCCCGTAGCTCAAGTTACGGGCGTTTGCACGAAAACCGTCCGAAGACGGGGGGTACGGGCCCGGGCCGACCCGGCCCGACCCGGTCCGGTCCGGCCAGGGCACGGTTCGGCCGAGCGACCGAACGGCCGAGGCACGCGGGGCGCCGCCCCCGCGGCCTGGTGGTGCCGCGGCCCCCCGCGTGGGGCCGCGCTTAGTCGGGACGCGGCTTCAGCCGCTCCGAGGGCACCAGACCCGCGCGGTCGCGGGTTCGGGGGTGCCGCCGCCGCCGCGCTGAGTCGCGGCGGCCTGTCCGGCGGCGCGCCGGGGTGCCGCCGCTCCCGGCTGCCGGCGCCGCCGCGCCGGTGACCCGCGCCGCCGGCGAGTTCCGCGGGCCACCGGGATCGCTCCGGTTGTCCGATTTTGTTCCCGCCTACGCCGCTGCTCTTCCCGGGACTCGTCCTTCACTGCGGAATCATCAAACATCCGTTGCGGCACGTTCCGTCGTCGCCGTCAATTCCGCACAAAACGAAGAACGGCGGAGGGTCATCGAGTCGTGTTCGTTTGGCCCGCACCCTCCGCGTTAGAGATAAACAACCGGGCGAATTTTGTTCAACACATGAACCGACAATTTTAATAAAAATAAAATTGTTCGTTTGAAACTGGTTCTTTAATTTTTAAAGAACGTTCACGGGAAATAATTAAAAAGGGGTAAATCCCAAAATAAATCCCTACCTCGTCGATCGTCGCGCGCGGGCGTTCTTCGCGGAATAGCTCGTCGCGGAAGAGAGGGATCGTCGCGTCGTCGCGGGGAGGCGTCGCGTCATCGCAGAATCCGGTGTTGAGTCGGCGAACTCAAGCAGCCGATCGAAGATCCGTCGCGGAGGAAGAGACGTCGCAGAAGAACGTTGTCGGCGATGCGGATCACAGCGTCGCGTCGTCGATTTCCGTGTTCGGCGTTCTTCGCGTTCTTCGCGTTCTTCGCGTTCTTCGCGTGCTTCGCGTTCTTCGCGAAGGAGGAAGAAGGAACAAGGATTCTGTCTCAACAAGTAATCCCCCAAAAGGTTTTGGTTGGTCTTATTTTATTAATATGCCAACACACGAAAACAGGTTAAGAAACGATTGAATTAATTCGTTGAATTAATTCAACGAAAGAAACTGCCCATTTAATTCACGAAATAAACCGCCCAATTAAATGGTCTGTTAAGATTTTAAGAAACGCGTCAGTTGACTTTCATTAAGACGGGTTTTCGCGGGTGCGTTTCTTAGCGAAAAGAAACGGCGGGGCTCATGCGGGCCCCTACCTCACAAATATCCTACCAAGGGGGTAGGATATTTCTGGATAGCATCCTATCCGGTTTAACTCAGTTCAAGCTTCCTTTAAGTGGCTTCAAGTGGCTTCCAAGTGGCTTAAGTGAAATAAAATAAAGTTGTCGCAAAATTATTTTATTTCTTAACTTTAAGCCCGAAAATTAAAAACCACACCCGAGCAAACGCAACTCCGGAAGAGGCGTTTCTAAGCGAATACCGGCGCTGCGATTTCATCGGTGCCCTCAGAATTCGATTCCGGGCACTGGTTCAAAAGTTAGAAAAACCCGCTCGTCCGTTCACTGAACGTACCCGAGCCAAACTTCGAAAAATGATTCCGGGCACACCGGGCCTCGGAATCAGGTGCCGTCAGAAACTGCGCTCTTGTAAAATTCCAAAGAAAATTAAGAAAAAAATTTCCTTGAAATTTACGGGTCTTTACATTACTTCCACCTCAGGACTTTACGTCCCCATAAAGATACATCATAAACTAGGGAAACAAATGTGGGTACTGAGCACGCATCTGAGCCTCCCGCTCCCAAGTGCTCTCCTGGAGGTTCCCGTGCTGCCATTTGATGCGCACAAGAGGAATCGATCACCCACGTAGGACCCGCTCCTGTCGATCCTCTATCTCCACTGGGACCTTCGCAAAAGTCGCCCCATCATCCACTTCTAGCTCCCCATAGTCAATGATGTGCGTCGGGTCGTGCACGTATCTCCTCAGCTGGGATACGTGGAAGACGTCGTGCACCCGGTGCAACTGAGGTGGCAGAGCCAGGCGATAAGCCACCTCGCCAATCCTGTTGAGGACCTGGAAAGGCCCGATGAAGCGTGGAGACAACTTGCCGCCTCGGCCAAATCTCCGCAAACCACGTCGAGGTGAGACACGCAAGAAGACGTGGTCGCCATCCTCGAACTCTAGTGGCCTCCGCCTCCTGTCAGCATATGACTTCTGCCGGCTCTGTGCTGTCCTCATCCGCTCCTGGATGACCTGGACCTTCTCTGTCGTGGCCCGGACCATCTTTGGTCCCACAAGTGCTGACTCCCCAGGGTCTGTCCAGCACAAAGGAGATCTGTAAGGCCTGCCGTACAATGCCTCATAGGGTGTCATCCCGATGGTGGAGTGGTAGCTGTTGTTGTATGCGAACTCCACCAAGGGTAGGTGGTCCTCCCAGCTGCGACCAAAGTCGAGGACACATGCGCGGATCATGTCCTCGAGAGTCTGAATGGTCCTCTCCGTCTGACCATCCGTCTGTGGGTGAAAGGCGGTGCTCAGACCTAGCCGCGTCCCGAACGCCTCCTGCAACCCCTTCCAAAGCCGGGAAGTAAAGCGAGCATCTCGATCAGAGACGATAGTCGATGGCACACCGTGAAGCCGTACAATCTCCTGAACGTAGAGACGTCCCAAGCTCTCCACTGAGCCCTACTCTCGGATGGGTAAGAAGTGTGCCGACTTGGTGAGTCGGTCAACAATCACCCAAATGGAGTCGTGACCTCTGGAAGTGCGTGGAAGTCCAGTCACGAAGTCCATAGATATCCCGTCCCACTTCCACTCCGGGACCTCCAAGGGCTGTACCAAGCCTGCTGGTACCTGATGCTCTGCCTTCACCTGCTGGCAGGTGAGGCACCATGAAACGAACTCTGTCACAACCTTCTTCATTCCCGGCCACCAATGCTGTCGTCTGAGATCCTGGTACATCTTCTCCACTCCAGGATGTACCGCCAAAGGAGAAGTGTGAAACTCTCTCAGCACCTCCTCTCGTAAAGCGACTGGTACCAAGGTACGTCCTCTGAAAAGGATGTCATGCTCTGCTCCAAGGGAGAAACCATCAGGTGCCTGTCCCGAGGATATCTGTGCACGCCGTGTCTCACAGTCAGCGTCCCCATGCTGTGCCTCTCTGACCCGCTGTAGAAGTGGAGGAGATACTGTGAGAGACTGAAGGAAGGCTGCTCCGTCTCTATCCACGAAGGATATCTGCAAGGCGGCTAGCTGCTCTGTCGCCTACTCAAGCAGCTGGATGCCCGTCCTCCTGCTGAGGGCATCGGCTACCACGTTCCCCTTCCCAGGAGTATAGACTATCTCAAAGTCATAGTCCTGGAGGAACTCGAGCCATCGCCGCTGTCTCAGGTTCAGGTCCTTCTGAGAGAAGATGTACCTGAGACTCTGGTGGTCAGAAAAGACTGTGAAGTGCTCGCCCATCAGATAGTGCCGCCATGTCTTCAGGGCGAAGACCACTGCTGCCAACTCCAAGTCATGGGTAGCGTAGTTCTGCTCATGCGGCCTCAACTGACGTGATCCGTAGGCAATCACGGCCCGCTCCTGCATTAGGACACACCCGAGTCCGGTCCCTGATGCATCGCAGTAGACTACGTATCCAACTCCCTCCTCAGGCAACCTCAAGATAGGTGCGCTGGTCAACCTCTGCCTCAGCTCCTGGAAGCTCTGCTGACATCTGTCTGACCACACGAAGGGTTTCCCCTTCTTCGTCAACGCTGAGAGTGGGGCCGCAACTCTGGAGAAGTCCAGCACAAATCTCCGATAGTATCCGGCTAGGCCCAAGAAACTCCGCACCTCTGTCACGCACTTGGGTGGCTCCCAAGCTAGCACTGCCTCGATCCTCGCGAGATCCACTGCAACTCCTACCTCAGAAATGACGTTCCCCAAGAAGTGGACCTCACGTAACTAGAACTGACACTTCAAGAGCTTGCCATAAAGTTGGTTCTCTCAGAGTGTGTCTAGTACAAAACGCAAGTGGTAGGCGTGCTCCTCCTCCGTGGTCGAGTACACCAAGATGTCGTCGATGAAGACTACGACAAATCGATTGAGGTATGGCTGGAAGATCCTGTTCATGAGGCTCATGAACACTGCTGGAGCGTTGGTCACACCGAAAGGCATAACCAAGAACTCATAGTGGCCATACCGACACCTGAAGGCCGTCTTCTGCACATCCTCGTCTCGAACTCTAAGCTGATGATAGCCTGACCTGAGGTCTATCTTCGAGAACCACCGTGCTCCCTTGAGCTGATCGAAGAGGTCATCAATCCTGGGTAGTAGATACTTGTTCCTCACTGTCACCTGGTTCAGGCGACGATAATCGACACACAGTCGCAAGCTCCCGTCCGCCTTCTTGGCGAACAATATCGGGGAAGCCCAGGGCGAAACACTGGGTCGGATGAACCCCTTGCCCTGCAAGTCCTCCAACTGTACCTGCAGCTCTCGAAGCTCAGCGGGGGCCATCCGATATGCTGGAGTGGATATCGGGGCTGTCCCGGGGTACAGGTCAATATAAAAGTCTACCTCTCTGCGAGGAGGTAGTCCTGGAACGTCGTCGGGAAAGACGTCCGCGTACTGATCCACCACTGCAGGAAAACTGGGAGTCCGCATGTCAACTGCTCCCAGGATAAGGCTAGCCAACTGATGAGTTATGGGATGACCTCTCCTCTACGTGAGTCCATCCTGTGCTGCTAAGGCTCCCTTCTCGGCGGTGAAGGTGAACCTGCTCCCGTCGGTGCGCACACATCGCACCTTGCGCCTAATGCAGTCAATCTGAGCATGTACCGTAGATAACCAATCCATGCCCAAGATGACGTCGTAAGGCCTCGACGCCGCTACAAGAAGATCCCAGCCGAAGCTCTCGCCTCCTAGAGTAAGCTCACACTACCAGCACCAGTGCGTAATCGTCGAGTCTTCTCCCGTAGGAGTCTCTAGCCGTAAGGATCGAGCCAACGGCTCTGTCGAAATCTCCGAGCTCCGAACAAGGGCAGTGGCTATGAAAGAGTGACTCGCTCCTGTGTCTATCAGAACTGCAGAAAGGGTGGAATAGACACAGATCATACCTCGAATCATCTCTGGCGCGCCGTGGTCGTAGGCCTCAGCTTCCTGGAGCTGCGCCTGTCCCTGCCCGCCAGCTCCCTGTGGTCGGGGCGGGCCTCCTGGTGGTGGTGGTGGCAGAGCCTCAAAGCGTCGCCCACCACCTGCTGCTCGGCCATGTCCTCTGCCTTGTCCACCTCCTCCCTGTGGACCGCCACGGTCGACCCTCTGCCTCTGCCTGGGTGGTCCCTCCACCGTCTGCTGCCCCTCGGTACGACGGGTCGGGCAGTCACGAGCCATGTGGCCCTGCCCGCCGCACTCGTAGCACTGCCTACCTCTCGGAAGACTGGATCCACGCTGAGTGCCCTGCACTGCTGAGCCAGTGTCCCGAGGTCGTCTGCCGGAAGGTCTGGTCCGCCTGGAACCCTGAGTCATCCATCGGCTACCTGCTGCCGAAGACTCCGCTATCTGCCGCCCTGCGGTAGGTCTCGCTGTAGACTCAGCCAGGAAGCTCTCGATCAGAAGGGCTCGCTCTAGCACTCCTGCCTGGGTCGGGATGCTGAGGGAGATCAGCGATGCCCTGATCTCGTGTCTCAATCCCTGCTCAATGGTCCGGGCCCGGAAGAAGGGGTCTCGTACCATGTCTGTCGAGTAGCGAGAAAGATCGGTAAACCTTGCCGCGTACTGAGCGACTGTCAAGCTGCCCTGACGCAGCTGAAGAAGCTCTTGAATGCGCACCGCACAGAGGGTGGCCGGGACGAACTCTGAGCGGAAGAGGCTCTCGAAGTCCATCCAGATGAGGGTGGCCTCATCGTGTACCTGGAGCATCAGGCTCCACCATCGCCCTGCTGCTGCGTGTAGTAGGCTTGCCGCGAGGATCACCATGAGGTCTGCTGGTGTCCTCACTAGCCTGAAAACTCGGACGACCGCCTCCAGCCAGTCCTCAGCTGCCTGGGGGTCCGACTCCCCAGGGAACCTGGGTGGTCGGTGGTGCTGGAACTCGTGCAGAGCTCCAAGGCGTCGTGCGTTGTCAGCTGCCAGTGCTGGAAGCATCGGGGGCTCGGCGGGTAAAGGTACCGTCGGTGCCTCTGCTGTCAACGGGCCCTGTACCGAGGCCTCGTCGCTCGGCGGGCTGTCATCGCACACTACTCTAGGAACCCTAGCTGGCTGCTGTCGTCGTGCCATCCTGAAAAGGAAACAAGTGCACCATGGTCAGAACAGTATACCTGGTGAGCTGACACAAGTAATCACGAAGAAAACTTGAAACACACATGCAATCAATGTTTTCGTGCATTAAGTCGGAAATCAGAAGTCAGGGTCCTGGTGTATGGATACGTCGGCCGCCGCACCAACACTGGACTCCCTGGACTGATAACCACACTCAATATGCTAAACACTATTGCTTCACATAGAAGAAAGATCAGAGTCTGCGATAGAACCGACCACCTCTGATACCAATTTGTCACGACCCGCCCTCGGGGCCCGTGTCGTGACTACCCCAAGCCCTCCTTCCATAGGCCAGGGGCTGGCGACTAGCACCAAGGCGTAAATCCCAAAAAAAAGGGAAGGCATTGCCTTTGAAAAGTAAACAAGCACACAGAGTAAGTAAGCGGAAAAGTAAACACTAAGTAAAAACTGTACAAGCTGTGCTGAAAGAAAAAGGGGCCGGAAATACAAGCCCAACAGTAACGTACAACTGAAAGGAAAAACAACAACTGAAAGGGAAAACTGTAGCGTCGAGCCGTCCTCTGGAAAATCCCACCTGAAGGGTGGGTACAGATAGCCTCCTCTGCTCCTTGGGTCCACCTGACCGCTCCGAGTACGTCCCGTCCAGTGGTCCACCTCCAGGTATCGTCCTGCTCCGCACGCCTCCACCACGATCAGCGCTGTCCGTCGTCTGCAACCAACACAACGTAGTGCAGGCAAAGCCCGTGCAGGGGTGAGTATAAGCTACTCAGTAGGGACCCCGAGACCCCCGAAGGTCTCCTGAAATCCACAAAGGATAATCCACAAAGGAAAGAAACACAAGATTCAGCTCACACAGGTATACTTCTTCGGATGACGATAAAGATGATCACTGATCCATCTAAGTCGTCGGACCCACGAAGGATCAATAGGTAACTAACCCACGCAAATGACCCACACAGGATCGGACCCACACAGGATCGGGCCCACATAGGACCGGGCCCACGCAGGACCTGTAGGCGCTGGCTCACACAGAACCGCTGAGCGCTGACCCACACAGGATCGGACCCACACAGGATCAGGACCACACAGGACCGGGCCCATGCAGAACCTGTAGCACTGATCCACGTAGGATCGCTGAGTGCAGTAGTCGTCGCAGTCCACTGAGGATCTCTGCACAGTCGTCGCCGCAGTCCACTGAGGATCTCTGCACGGTCATCGTCGGAGTCCACAGAGGATCTCTGCACAGTCGTCGCTGCAGTCCACTGAGGATCTCTGCACGGTCGTCGCTGTCGAAGTAGCAGTCGCAGCCAGCCTAGGGTTCCCGCACACAGCAAGCTCGTTCGGGAGGGTCCGCTCCACGAGCTGAGAGGCTGATACATCAACTGACACAAAGTCCGAAGTTGATGTATCCAAAAGTTCCGTATCGACAACAGGAACTCAACGTCGCAGACGGCGCGTCAATCGGATGCCCGGTCTGAGAGTTATTGGCATTTTCGTCCCAGGGGCCCGGTTGGTTTTTAAGGCAAAACCAACCCGACCGTACTCCACCTACATCCAAACCTCGGGCGGAGTATGCCAAAAGATCCGTCTCACTTAGAGGAATTCAACGAAACAGACGGCGCGTCAATCGGACGCCCGGTCTGTTAGTTATTGGCCTTTCCGTCTCACACCCACCCTGGGAAACTTCCCAGGAGGTCACCCATCCTGATCACTGCTCTAGGCCATGCACGCTTAACTACGGAGTTTTAACTGCGTAGGCTCCCGAAAAAGAAGGTGCACCTTGAGTATAGTATACCAAAACGACCGTCTCGATCCGAGGATCGCGTTGCCGCTGACGGCGCGTCGTTCGGAGGCCCGTAGCTCAAGTTACGGGCGTTTGAACGAAAACCGTCCGAAGACGGGGGGTACGGGCCCGGGCCGACCCAGCCCGACCCGGTCCGGTCCGGCCAGGGCACGGTTCGGCCGAGCGACCGAACGGCCGAGGCACGCGGGGCGCCGCCCCCGCGGCCTGGTGGTGCCGCGGCCCCCCGCGTGGGGCCGCGCTGAGTCGGGACGTGGCTTCAGCCGCGTCCGAGGGCACCGGACCCTCGCGACGGCGGGTCCGTGGGTGCCGCCGCCGCCGCGCTGAGTCGCGGCGGCCTGTCCGGCGGCGCGCCGGGGCGCCGCCGCTCCCGGCTGCCGGCGCCGCCGGCGAGTTCCGCGGGCCACCGGGATCGCTCCGGTTGTCCGATTTTGTTCCCGCCTACGCCGCTGCTCCTCCCGGGACTCGTCCTTCACTGCGGAATCATCAAACATCCGTTGCGGCACGTTCCGTCGTCGCCGTCAATTCCGCACAAAATGAAGAACGACGGAGGGTCGTCGGGCCGTGTTCGTTTGGCCCGCACCCTCCGCTTTAGAGATAAACAACCGGGAGAATTTTGTTCAACACATGAACCGACAATTTTAATAAAAATAAAATTGTTCGTTTGAAACTGGTTCTTTAATTTTTAAAGAACGTTCACGAGAAATAATTAAAAAGGGGTAAATCCCAAAATAAATCCCTACCTCGTCGATCGTCGCGCGCGGGCGTTCTTCGCGGAAAAGATCGTCGCGGAAGAGAGGGATTGTCGCGTCGTCGCCGGGAGGCGTCGCGTCGTCGCGGAATCTGGTGTTGAGTCGGCGAACTCAAGAAGCCGATCGAAGATCCGTCGCAGAGGAAGAGACGTCGCAGAAGAACGTTGTCGGCGATGCGGATCACGGCGTCGCGTCGTCGATTTCCGGGTTCGGCGTTCTTCGCGTTCTTCGCGTTCTTCGCGTTCTTCGCGTTCTTCGCGTTCTTTGCGAAGGAGGAAGAAGGAACAAGGATTCTGTCTCAACAAGTAATCCCCCAAAAGGTTTTGGTTGGTCTTATTTTATTAATATGCCAACACACGAAAACAGGTTAAGAAACGATTGAATTAATTTGTTGAATTAATTCAATGAAAGAAACTGCCCATTTAATTCACGAAATAAACCGCCCAATTAAATGGTCTGTTAAGATTTTAAGAAACGCGTCAGTTGACTTTCATTAAGACGGGTTTTCGCGGGTGCGTTTCTTAGCGGAAAGAAACGACGGGGCTCGTGCGGGCCCCTACCTCACAAATATCCTACCAAGGGGGTAGGATATTTCTGGATAGCATCCTATCCGGTTTAACTCAGTTCAAGCCGCCTTTAAGTGGCTTCAAGTGGCTTCCAAGTGGCTTAAGTGAAATAAAATAAAGTTGTCGCAAAATTATTTTATTTCTTAACTTTAAGCCCGAAAATTAAAACCACACCCGAGAAAACGCAACTCTGGAAGAGGCGTTTCTAAGCGAATACCGGCGCTGCGATTTCATCGGTGCCCTCAGAATTCGATTCCGGGCACCAGTTCAAAAGTTAGAAAAACCCGCTCGTCCGTTCACTGAACGTACCCGAGCCAAACTTCGAAAAATGATTCCAGGCACACCGGGCCTCGGAATCAGGTGCCGTCAGAAACTGCGCTCTTGTAAAATTCCAAAGAAAATTAAGAAAAAAATTTCCTTGAAATTTACAGGTCTTTACATTAATATTATTTTTATAATTTAGGAAAATGATCCATAAGTCATTTGGGATGTGTAGGAATCAACCACACATCAATCCGACGCATGGTGTGACTGGTATGACTCAAAGTACGTCTTTTTATTTAAAATTGTCATCAATTTTAGTAAAATGGGCAATTTTCCTACTCAAAACCGAGCAATCACCTTCGTATTATTTTGATACTTTAAGAAAATGATCCATAAATCATTTGGGATTTTTAGGAATCAGGTTCACCACAATACTATACATGATGGGCCCAGTATGTGTCAAAGTGTCCGTTATCAGTTTAAAATCAATATTTTAGTTCAAAAAGTGTCACTCACTAAAAACCAATCAAACACACTTGTATTTTCTTGATAATTTAGAAAAATGATTCATGAGTAATTTGTGACATATATGAATCCGTTTCATGTCAAACCGATACATGATGTGATCAGAATGAGTGAAAAGTACGTGTTTCCAGTTTAAAATGACATTTTAGTAAGAAAGACAACTGACATACTCAAAATTGATAAAACACATTCATATTATTTTGATAATTTATGAAAATGATAAAAAAGTAATTTTATATGTGTTGGAATCATCCACACCTCAATCCGATGCACAATGTGACCAATATGACTCAAAGTGCGTCTTTTATTTTAAAACTAACATCAATTTTAGTAAAATTAACACTTTCTTTTAATTAATTTATTTATATTAATACTAACAAAAGATTTTTTTATTTTACTGGTGAATTATTTTACTCAAGTAGGGGTGGTTTTTTTGAAAATATAATGAGTTGCGTTAGGATTAAAAGGCAAAGGAATATTGTTGTTTTTGAATGTATGTAATAATTTGTATTTGTATAATTATATAAACCAATGTTTGAAATATCTATAATATAGTGTTTTTTCTTGTATTTGTGTTGTAAATTTCATTTCATTTAAATCCTATATTGGGACTTGTTTTTTTATATCTGGTGTGTTTCTGGTGTTGTGGTGTGTTGTTTCAGCACATTGCAGTGGTGCTGCAGTGTGCTGTTACGAAACACTATAGTATGGCCCTTTATCATCACTTCTATGAGCATTGATAAAAGGTCCTTTATTAGTGGTTTTATAAGTTCTTATAAAATACTAGGGCTTTTAACCTCACTCATATAGTCATCACTTTTATAGCTCAGATAAAGGCCATTTCTAGCACTGTTAAAGGACTATTTTGTAGTAGTGGATGAATTTGATTAAGGTATGTTCTTAGGAAGCTCAATGAAGAGTAAAGCCTAAAATTGTTTTAATAAAACTCTCAAAACAATTATTGAGGGTATTTATGTAAAATTTATTGATAATGAAGGCAAAGAAAATTCTATAAATTCTATTTATGTATAAGTATTTATAGAAAACACTACCGGAAAATCCATCTATCCGCACAGAGCTATACCCACGATTTAGGAAAACCATGGGTATAAGTTTATATCTAAGGATATAACAATGGTATTTAAAAAAATGTTAGTATAGTCTAGTCTATACCAACATTTTTTTAAAACTATTGGTATAGAGGTTTCAATATTGGAGGCCCACTTGGGATCCTCCTCCCCTCCTCCTCATTTGAAACCTAAGGATCTCATGTGTCCACACTTCCCCCTCCCCTCGGTTAAAATTTCTTTCCTCCCTTCCATTATCAAGTGGATTTGGCATACCCCCTCCCCTCATCAATCAACTTTTGATTCCCCCTTCCATCCTTAGTTGAATTTGGCATCCCCCCAGGCGACATTACATCCATTCGATAGTGTTCTTGCTCTATTTTTGATTTTTTTTTGGATCTTTGAGATGAAAGATTTATTTCCATACTCTTATTTCTTCTCTTGCTTTCCTCCATTTTCATGGGTGTGAGTCACTTTTATAAAAATTATTTTTTTTCACTATAGTTTTTAATATTTTTTAACTCTTTTGGATTACAGTTTCATGAAATGAAAAAGATTAATGATGATTGATTTTATAAATATATGTAAGGATGTATATAAAAATTAAATAAGACCATTTTATTTTTGGTCACTTGATATATTTTCTTAGAAATAAGGTCATTGGGACTAAGGCCATTCAATACATGGTCATTAGCCAGACACGTATCCAATATATATATATATATGATGTGCATTTTTTAGTAATAAGTCAAAAATAATATAATTCAAAAATGATAAGAAATTAAAAAAATACAGTATTTAATAGAATTATTTTATTATATAAATATTTCATCAAAGTTTCATATTATTATTCTCATTAAAGAGCTATTTGATGTATTAAAAAATAAATGTGATTCCATTTTATGTATTAAACAAGTGGATGAGATAATTAATTAAATTTTATTATCCCTATGGAACTATTGGGATACTTTCATTGAAAATGTCATTCCATTCACATTAATGAATTTTTATATAGAAAACATCCACCCAACCAAAACTAAAAAATGTTATATCCACTAGCCCTCTCAATTCACTCAATTCAATTAAAATTATCATGAATAGAATCACATTTTCAATAATAATATATTTAAATTAAATGCTTATGTAAGGATGACACAAAAATGGATGATAATTATAATATATTCTAATGTTATTATTAAATTACCTCAAATATCATTATTTAACATTCCATTATCGTAAGCCATAATCAAACCATAAATTAAAAGAGTAGGGGAATGAATAAATAAAGTAAACATGATTTTTCCACTAACATTATAATTTTTAAAATTATGAATATGGTATGTTGGAATGAGGACTGATATCATGATTATTAAACACATATTTTCATTGAGTAAACATGATTTATATGTGATTTTATTTTGTTACTTTTATTTCATATAATTAAATGGTTGTCTTTATTATATGTTTTTCAAAATAGAATGTCATATTTTTTTTCTTAAAGGTTGTTTTGGCCGTTTTATATGATAGTTATATATATTTAAAAGATAGTTATTATATTTATATTTGACATATTTATATTTTATAATACATTTAATATTTCATTATGTTATTATTTTATGTTTGAATGTTCTTTATTTCAAAAACCTTTATTTCAAATGTATTAATGAAAAATATATGAAGTTTTTATCCTAGTTTCCCTGATGGAATTAGTTTTTTAGTTTTATTTTTATTAAGGTGAAATAATTTCCATTGTGTAATTTTATGTCTTTGGAACTTGTTGTTATCACCTTTTTACTAGGAATGAAATTTAATCCCTGTGGTATACAATATTAGTGATTCAAAATGGGCTTGTGGTTTACAGGATTTGTAGGTATGGGGTGGGGAGGGCCTAATTTTTTTGACTATTTAGAGCATGGGCCAATTATAGTTGAGCCCATGTGGGTGCGGGCCAAGGTGAGTTAATCCTGTATAGGTGAAGGCTTACTTGTAATCATGATTTTAAGAAAATTATTATTTTTACAATATGTGATTCTTTAATAGTTTATTTTTTTAATAAAAGATCACGATTAAACTTAGAAATATGATTTCTCACCATAATGGTCATACTAATTCACCATTCATTCACATGTGAATTTTAAATTGGTCTATATTTATTATTTTAATATGATATTATAAATTATAAGGATCAAGAGGTAGGAAAGATTGATCCTAAAATATTTTATTAAAAATAAAGGTAGTAAAAGAGAAGTTATAAGGGGAGATTATAAAGATGAGTGTACACATCACCATGTGCATTAGCCTCAACCAACTCACTACAAAAAGACATTGTCACAAATGACCACATCGATGTGGCCTCCACAATAGATATCTTAGAAAGAGAATCAACAAACTGATTTTCCTCTCTATAAACACGTGTCACAATGATAAAAAGATGTTCCACAAGTCGAAGACAGCCAATCCAGGGTGATAACATCTTCCATGGGAAATTTCTTGAACAACTCATAAGAATTTCAACCACCAGAGTTGAGTTAGATTCCATCCATAGATTCTTCTATCCATGATAAAAAATATACCTAACAGCTTTAACCATGACCCATAACTCAGCTTCAATCGCAACGCCACTCCTAATGAAGGGATAAAAGCAGCCTTTAATGAAGCCCCTATGAGTGAGGAAGATACCACTATAGTCCGAGGGTCTCGATGCACCTGAATCCACCCAATCAATGTTTATTTTTCATCCCCTGAGATATTGGAGGTATCCACCTTATGGACTTATCTTCTAAAGGCTTCTTTCACTTACCAGACACGCCAAGGGTTTGAAGAATCAACAGATCCAATACATCATTGTGCATAGCACCAGTCTAGATCCTCGCAGCAACTATAACACCACGATGCGTCTTGTGGATTCTTGTGTGAGTTGTAATGGCCATATTCTCAAATTCTACTAAATTTTTGGCCTGCCATAGGAAAGATACCAGCATTGTTGTAGCAGAAAGTAGAATATAATGCACTTGTGTTCTACAACTAGCCCTACTAATGGAGTCCATAAGTAGTTCAAGACTCCAAAAATTCATATGACAACTGAAAATTGCCTGCACATAATCCCAAAATTTGCATGAAAAACTATAGAAAGAAAATAGGTGATCAAGAGTTTCATCTGCAACAAGACACAAAAAAATAAACAGGGTCCAAACAAATCCCTACTCATTGAAGCAACCATTTCAAAGGAAACCTGCACTTCCATATCCTACATATAATCAAGAAGTGAGAAGGTAGAATAAATAGATATATGAAGGATAACAACCAAGATGGAACCACCAAAGACCCATCACACATGTATATATAATAATCCTTTGTTCTAAACACTCTATTAAAGATGGGAAACTAGATAATAGTATCCATATCAATGTAATCATAGCATACCATCTTTAGTTTTAAGTGACCTGGAAGAAACCCATAAGCCGGAGAATTATTACGAAGTTCAGTGATAGACATATTCTTCATTGAGGGAGGAACATCCACGTAATCAACAATGGCCTTTGATAACCACATATTCCTCCAAAAGTTAAGGGAGGAATCCCTACAATACATTCATTTAGAGGATTGTAAAAGTAAACTATATGCATGCTTTATAGAGGTCCAAATCGAGGATGGTATGTATAAAGAATACCCATTAAGCAGCTTGTTCCCAAATCTATTGCACAAGAACTCCAATGAAAAATCATTCAATGTTAAGAGAGTCCAAGTGAATTTTTTAGTTAAGGACTCATTAAAGAGTTTAAGGTCCTTAATTACCATGCCTCCCATATCAAAAAGTTTTATAAAATCACTCCAATAAATGATAATAATATTCTTCTCATGAATTGATTCAATCCAAATGAAGCAGTGAATTAAATTTTCTATCTCCTTAAGAAGAGATCCTGACCATCTATACAATGAAAAAACATAAACACACATAGAGGTGATCACAAAGTTTAAAAGGCAAACACATCCTTCTTGAGACATAGATTTAACTTTCCAGGATGCCATTTTATTTATGATAATGAGATAGATGTTCTCCATATAACACCTTTTAATTTTACCCCAAAAGATATGCACTTCAAAAAAAAACACAAGGGATTTTACCTAATTGATAACTTGAACATAAATTTCTTCATAGTATTCAAAGATAACTTTAATATATCATATAGTTATTTTTTTAGCCTTCCCAAACAAAAGAATATCATCCGCATATAAAATGCGTGAGAGTGAAAAAAGAGCTCTACCAGCCTTCATTTGTTGATATAAGTTAGCATGCACAATATCATATAGACATGTACTCGAATAATCCTCTACAATAGAAAAAATAAGTATAGATAAAGGGTCCCATTTTCTAACCCCTAGAACACTTAAAAAAGCCTCTAGGAGATCCATTAATAAGAAAGAAGAGAATAAAACTCCTAAGAATGCAACTAATCAAATTGATGAAACTATTAGAAAACCCATCCATTCTCAGCACAACAAAAATGAAGCTCCATTTTATAGTATCAAAGGCCTTATAAATATTTATCTTAAGATCCATGTTACCATACCTCACCCTTCTTCGCATTATATTCACACACTTATAATCCATATACAAGTAGTTTTGAATATTTCTTATAGGAACGAACCCAAATTTATTACTAGTAATGAATTCTTTGGAAATTCCCCCCAATATATTTTCCATGATTTTACTAATCACCTTTAGAATTGTATTCCCTATGGCCACAAGTATGAAATCCCTTATGTCAAGAGCAATCTCTTTATTAGGAATTAAAGAAATAAAATTGGATTTGATTCCAAAAGGTATGGAAGTGTGATAAAATAACCATAAAAATTCATTAACTACATATGTGTGGATAATGTCCTATTAGATAATAAAAAATTTGTTTGAAAATCCACCTAGACTTGCAATGATATCAGAATTTAGTAAAAATAAAACTTTTCTGACTTCTTCCTCACTATGTGCTTGAATGATTATATTATTTTGTGAGGCTTCAACCATGGGAGAAATATTTTTGAACATTTTTTGATTGTTTTCATCCCATGAATCTGTATACATATTTTTATAGTATCTATAAACATCATTAGAAATGCCATGATCAGAATAAACAAGTACCCCATTAATCACGAGAGTATTGGGCCCCCTTTTGGTTTTATCTTCTATATGAAAGTAGTGAAAAAAACTTGAATTTATTTCACCTTCTTTCAACCACCTGACATTATATTGATTCCTTGAAATAATTTCCTTTTAAACCACCAAGTCTTCAAATTTATAAAGAGAATTTATTTCATCCTTAGAAATGAATTCCTGACCTACAT
Organism: Viscum album; assembly: GCA_963277665.1. Classification (NCBI taxonomy): domain Eukaryota; kingdom Viridiplantae; phylum Streptophyta; class Magnoliopsida; order Santalales; family Viscaceae; genus Viscum; species Viscum album. Next base: position 1,502,798,266 of record OY728135.1, read on the forward strand.
TAATCCTATGAAATTGTAGGAGATTATCCTTAGCATTATGAATATCAGCTTAAATTATAGAAAAAATTTGTTTACTCCAGACTTTAAGCCTTGATTTAACATCCTTAAATTTCATATCCAGAATGTGAAAAGGGATTCCAATAAATGTATTATCACATGCATCAACAATAACTTACCTGAAACCTAGAATAACTATCCAGGCATTGTTAAATCTAAATGTTAAAGGATCCAGACTCAAGTTATTGATAGACAGGTCTATAAGAAGGGGATTTTGATTAGAATAAACCCTTGGTAGAGTGATACTAGTTAAAGAAATAGTCTGGTTCCCCCATCCACTTTTAAAAATAACCTTTAAATCTTATTGGATTGTTTCCCATGAAGGGAGTACCTACTCCAAGTGTAATCAGACCCCATTATTGGAAACCAAATCAGTCTGCATTTATCAATACAAGAAGAAAACTCATAAGTAGAAAAACTATTGAAATTACTCCCAGTATTTTCCTTAGGTTGTAACACTAAGTTAAAATCACCAATAATCATCCATCTCTGCCTCATATTTAGCGTTATAACTTCAAGATATACCGGATATCACATCTTCTGATATATTGATTCATATAATACACAAAAGTGAAGGAAATATCATATCCATTCAACCTAACTGAAAGGGTGATTGATTTTTGATCATGAAAGTAGGATATCAATGAGATATTATCATGTTTTAGGACCCAAAGAGACTATATAGAGCACTTAACAACATTATGATAGACCAAGAAGTATACAAGTCTTTCCCAATTAAATTATTCCCACTTGTCAAAGGCCATTCTTGGTTTAGAAAGTCCAATAAGGCTAGGTTTTTTGGTCATAAGTGTGACGCCCCAAAAATAATCTCTTATTTAATAGTAATATTATGGTTTTATTTTCATGTTATCTGAAAAAAATTTGAAAACTATAAATACCATCCATTGTATTTAAATAAAACACCGAAGTGTTTACATTACAACAAGGTCAAAGAAAAATAGTACTAACCAAAAATACCTATTAAAATATTTATTATAATTATAGGGAGACCACCCAAAACAACGAGAACCCCAAGAAGATAATATGGGTCTTTCAGATCCATCAAAACAAACATTAGAATGGACAGAGCCACTACAACAAAACTAATCATCAACAGGATGATGTGCACCATCCTTTTCAATTTTTTTTTGATTTTGGAAACACCTTAAATCATGGTTTTATAAGAGTCTTAACCCGACCGTTACCCTTGGGTGACCCTTGAGATCTAACGACGATAATTATAGGCTTTGGTCTTTTTGGTTGTTTAATCAAAGATATCTAATTTTGTTTTTCAAAAACTTTAAGTTATGAAAATATAATAAAACCTCTTATTACGAGATTTAAAAGGACAATGGTTTAATATTTTGAGCTACACTTAGTGTGATTTTAAAATGAGGTGCATATTTCAAACACTTTTCAAATATTTCAAATATCTTATAAATGTTTTTATTCGTAATGTTTAAACAAGGTCTTTGATAATAGTAGAATAGTTTTCATATAGATATATTAAATTTTAAGTTATAAATTTGTGTTTAGAGGGAGGTAAGCTTTTTATCTCTGATTTTGGAAACATGTTTATAAATAATTTTAGTAATACTCTTAGTCAAGGAAAAGTATAATTTAATTGGTGTACCTTAATATTTTAAAGTTTAAAATTAAAATCAGGTTTTATAAAAGGTAAGATATTCTCTTTATAGTTAAAATGAATATATTTATTTTTCTATGATTCTATGGTTAATTTTATGAGTTGGATGTTTATAAAAAAAATATACCCACCACGGTCTAGCCCTCTAGCCAGGCCGAGGGAGACAACACGCGCTAGGCGGCTAAGCCTAGACCTCAGCCTCAACACAGGATGACCTGAGCGGGGGGAATAACTACCCTGAAGGGCATAAACTAGCATACAAGGGAACTAGAGGCACCACTGTGCGGGGCGGCATGAAGGCATGGGTGGGCGCAAGAGCGTGCCCGCAGAACCCGGTACAAGGTGGTACTGGGAGGGGGGGGGGGGGAGTAATCTGGCATAAGGCCGAGAGCTCCAGGCTTATAAAGGGATACTAAACCTCCCTCCAATTTGATGTGGGATGATGAAAATTGGACAAGATCGAATCCAGGCTGTCGGATCACGTTGTGCGCGATCTGGGAAGTCTATTTCGATCAGGCCCTTGATCCTCAGCAACTGCAGAATCCCCCGCATTTTTTTTGCACCATCCGATCCGAAGAGAATCTAATCTCAGCCATCTGAGAATTTTTATAACATTGCGTTTCCCTGATCCATTATATCTCACATGTTTTAATCACAACCATTTGTGTAATTTTTAAAACACCGCATTGATCTAAGCCGTCCGATCAAACCTCGATCTAATCGAAGTCGTCCATCCCTTTTTAAAATCTGCGGTTTATCCTCCACTGTTGGATCAATCTACATTAAATCTCATCCATGCATTCGTTTTATAGTTCTTCTCTTCCCATGAAGTCTTCTTCTTCTCCCACCTACACTGGACTAGTAACCCTACCCTCCCTTTCTCTTCATTTTCCACACCCGTGACCCTACTGGCCTCCTCCTCTCACGCGTTTTCCATAGACTCCCCCGATCAATTAATAAACCATATAGGGATCATTTTTCCAGTAGTATAATTTAAAATATTCATCATATTTTATACATAATATAGTTTATAAACCACCCATTGCACCCCAATAACCCCTCGGTTCTTCCCCCACTCAAACCTCCAGCAAGCTCCCACGAGTCTTCCTTGAGCCTCTCCTCCTCCTCAAACCAGGTAGGGGAAATTATATTACCTTGCATGTTTTTTTTGGAATTTTATATACTTATATAAATTTATATACTTATATATATATATATATATATAAATCCTTATGGTTTTGGTGAAAATCCACAAATACCCGACCCTAGGTCTTATGGATTTTGGGTTATGTAATCTTTTTAAACTGGAAGGATTATTTTCTTTTCCTCATGAAATATATATATATATATATATACAACTTATATACCTGATTATATATGTACACAAACACACAAACACACAAATATATATATATATATATATATATATATATATATAACCAAAAAGTTTTAAAATAACCACTATTATGTTCGGTTACAAGATCTCTAAATTTTGAGTTTCAAGGAAGAGGTAGATTTTTGTTTTAAACATATGGAATTATATTTTCATATATATATATATATATATATATATATATATATAGTATACATGGGCATATATAATTATATAGTTTGTATAACTCACCTTCTAGACCAATTTTGAGTCTCTCAACATTGGACTTCAATGATTTATTGACATTTTTATAAACATGTTTGTGTCGTTTGATTTTGGTGTAAGACCCTTAGGTATACCCAATTGTTCATATAAGTTATATGCATGATCGGGGTTTACATTTTTTTTATAAATTTGTTTAATAAATAATCCTTTTAAATTTTATATTATGATTTAAATTTAGGGAATTTTATTAATTAATGTGACTAAAATATTAAATCCCTATGGGTGTCAATGAATTTTTGGTTTAAACCCTTTAATACATAATGTGTAATCAGATATGTGAATATACGTGTATGAAAATAAACTTTGATCTTCAATTTTACTTAGAATTTTCCAAGGATTACTAAGAAAGAATAAAACATGTGTTTTCAAAATATGCTTTTGTTTAAAACACTACTCTTTATATACACCCTATTGTATGAACAATTTACACAAACACTAATTGTGGATATTCCAAATATTATACTTATGATGTGTTTAGTAATTGTGGAGAGTACATGAGTATAATATTTGGGGTTTGCAACTTTTATATTCATTTGTATGAATTACTTATATATATATATATATTAAATAGTGTTTGTTATGGTTGAATATCATGATTTCCATTTTTTGCATTATGTATACCCTTGTGATGTGTTATACCAAATCATTTTAGTAATAAATTTATGAGAATCTATCAGTTTAATACCCCACTTGTAATATTTGCTTTATCTTTTTAATTGATTATGAATCTAGGTGAAATTCCAATATGTATTGATTAATAAAGTCTTAGAATTTTAGGGTTATCATTTTATGTAACAAAACTTGTATTTCTTTTAGTGCATTAGTTGTCATCACATATGCCATAATCTACTTATCATACTCACCAGTCAATGACATAGCTATGCAGTTGATAGTTCTTTAATTAATACTTATATGCCTGATTCACTATATATATGTAAATGATAATGAATGTAATTATAACTCTTATGACCTTTTATGGAATTATGGATTAAATTATTGAAAATGGTATGGGACACCTTGAATAATATGAAATGAGAAAACTAAATATTCAAAGTGGTATGAGACATTTTGAATATACAACCCTTTGTGGCATATGAGGAATGTAATAGACTCGATATAACGGGTTGGGGACTGGTTAATGAAATCCCCTTGATGCATCGATAGTTCTCATGAGACAATCAGGTCATGGCACAAGGCTATTGACATTTTAGTGTCTTGACATGAGGTCTTGACAAGGTCTGATATTATATGTTCCCTCATTATGTTTATGATAATTTGTTAACCAAGTGGATATTCTACTAGTAGAATATCCATGGTTAAGAGCTAGTACTTATGAGTATCTGAAGAAGTAAATTCTTTTGGCATGACATTTGTTTTACACTAAGTGATTTATTAGCCAGTGAATATTTTATAGTAGCAAAGAATGAAATTGAAGTTATTACCTTAACACGCAACTCTGATTATGTATCACTCTCATTTATTAAATTTACACTTATATATTCATATGTCATACTTATTTAGAATGTATTTTACTTATTACTCTGAGTGATCATGCCTATAATTGAATCATGTTTCCTTGTGATTCTATTAGTATACTTTTAATTGTGCACTTTTATTTCTTAGACTATTGTTATGATATTTTACATGTGTGACAACATTTCTTAAGAAAAATGTTTTATGGAAAGTTTTAAAGAATGTTTTCAAAAGTTATAATTTGTATATTATGTTATTTTAAAACCCCTTACTAGGAATTCGTATGCTCACCCTACATTTTTTTAATAAAATTGTTAGGTGATAGTTTTTCAACTGAAGAAGCATGACAGAAGTAGATGGTTTCCCAGAACCTCAACCAAATAGATCCTCTGTATGGGACATGATGTGTGAAATATCAGTGCATGGTTTTTGTAAAAACTCACACATCATGTTTCAAGACACCAAATCCAGGTATTATGGGGTCGGGTTGTCACAGTTGGTATTAGAGGATTCAGTTTAGATAACTCTAGAATTCCAGAACTGAACAATGAAAAATTTACTTAAGCATTACTAAGTATGATATTCTCATAATTTTTAGATAGAAAATGGAAATACCAGTCTTTTTTCTCTTCCTAATGAGGCCCTAGAAACCATAATTTCCATAGCCAGCCACGATAACTTTGTAAACTATACCCATATTCGTATGACATGAAAACACATCTACAACATGTCCAACTCTCCCCGTGTACTTCAACTCCACCGAGGAGCAGGTTTCGACTACCTCTTTATGATGAAAACCCAATTTCCATCCTACGCACGTCGGGGAAAGTACTACGAAGGACTTTTTAGATGATTCACTACAACGGATGGAATCTATTCCCTTATGGATTTCCAAGATGCTGTAGTAGCAGGAGACCTCCGAGTAGTATATATGTGCCAAGTATTGTCCTATAGACATTATGGTCAAGTAATGAACATTGAAATACTTGAATTTGAAGCCTCATGTTCTGTGTACAAACATCAAGTACATACTGATGTCTCTCAGCTATACACCCCTCATTTCACACTCTGGAGACACCATAAGTGTACCCACAAGATTGACCCAGGCTGCTCGGGTTGCATTTGGTTTAGGGAGAGATTTTTGAAATTTCTTTGGGGATTCGTGTAATTGGGAACTGGGGAAACCATTAGTTCTAGGTGTAGTGTACCAGTTGTTTTATGAAAATACAATTTGTTGTTTCTTCTTTATTCTACCTTTTTAGTGTTTTTGTTTCACAGAATGGACTTTCATAAAAAAATTTCTATTTACAAATGGAAGTACAAACCCAATTTTTATCTCTTCTTGTTGAGGTATTGGAGGCCATCATGGTCAAAACCTGTGTAGAAGAGTACCTTCCCTTCGCAAAACTATGAAGAACGTGAAAACATCTTTAAGGGATATTGAACAGTCCGGACATTCTCTGCTCCTGCCAAGGGAATTCCTATATCTACCACCGTATAGCCAATGCTCAACTCGTTGAGTATAGATGAAGGGGAAAGTACCATAAAGGCCTTTCCCAATGAATCACTCTATCCTGAAACTTCACATCCAGGGTAAGGTTTCAAGAGGCTGCTTTGGAGGGGAACCTTCGCATGACCTACATGTACCAAATCATGAGCTTCAATTTATATGACCATGTCTACGACCTTGAAATCCTCAGACAAGAGACGGTTCAACGATTCCTTAGAGAGTTTTTCCATTCAGACATCTCTGAACTCTCTACCATTCGAGCCTCCCTCTGGAAGCCTGAGTGTACACTGCATGAGTTTAAACCATACTGCCCGAGGTGTGTTTGGGCCAGGGAAGCAGAAGAGTTGAACACCAACTTGGGTATTCAGCTGGCCACAAATGAGGATCCCCCACGATGGAGGATGTAATAAATAATGTCAGAGAGTTTCTTTTTGTGTGGTTATATGAAATGAATTGCGAGGACACAATTCTTTGTAGAGGGGAATATTGTGACTTCCCAAAAAATAATATCTCATTTAATAGTAATATTATGGTTTTATTTTCATGTTATCCAAACAAATTTGTGAACTATAAATATCGTCCTTTTCATTTAAATAAAACACCGAAGTGTTTAAATTACAACAAGGTCAAAGGAAAACCGTACTAACCAAAAATACATATTAAAAGACCTATTAGAATTACAGGGATACCACCCAAAACAATGAGAAACCCAAAAAGATAATATGGGTCTTTTGGATCTGTCACAATGGACATTAGAATGGTCAGAGCCACCGTAACAACACTAAGCATCAATGGGATGATGTGCACCATCTTCGTCAATCTGTTTTGATTTTGGAAACATATTAAAGCATGGTTTTATAAGATTCTTAACCTGACCGTTACCCTTGGGTGACCGTTGGAGATTGTTATTACCATTGAGATCTAACGGCTATAATTATAGTCGTTGGTATTTTCAGTGGTTTAATCAAAGATATATAATTATTTTTTCAAACCATTCAAGTTATGAAAATATAATAAAACCTCTTATTACAAGCTTTAAAAGGACAATGGTTTAATATTTTGAGCTACACTTAGTGTGATTTTAAAATGAGGTGATGATTTCAAACACTTTTCAAATATTTAAAATATCTTGTAAATGTTTTCATTCTTAATGATTAAAAAGGTATTTGATAATACTAGAATAGTTTTTTTATAGATATATTAAATTTTAAGTTATAACTTTTTATTTAAAGGGAGGTAGGTTTTTTATCTCTGATTTTGAAAATATGTTTATAAATAATTTTAGTAATACTCTTAGTCAAGGCAAAGTATAATTTAATTGGTGTACCTTAATCCTTTAAAGTTTTAAATGAAAACTAGGTTTTATAAAAGGTAATATATTCTCTTTATAATTAAAATGAATATATTTATTTTTCTATGATTCTATGGTTAATTTTGTGAGTTGGTTGTTTATAAAAAAATATACCCACCAGAGCTAGCCCTATAGCCAAACTGAGGGAGGCAGCACGTGCTAGGCGGTTGAGCCTAGCCCTCAGCCTCAACATAGGATGGCTTGAGCGGGGGGCATAGCTACCCTAAAGGGCGCACATGATCGCATAAGGGAACCAGAGGCACCGCCGTGTGGGGTGCCACAGAGGCACGAGTGGGCGCAAGAGCACGCCCGCAGAACCTGGTACGGGGCGATACTGGGAGGGGGGAGGTGTAATCAGGCATAAGGATGAGAGATTTGGGGTTATAAAGGGCCGTGAAACCTCCCTCTGATTCGATGTGGGATGAAATAAATTGTCTAGGATTGAATCCAAGATGTCGGATCGCATCGCGCGTGATCTGGGCCATCTATTTCGATCCAGTACTCGATCATTAGTAACTGCGGAATCCCCCGCATTTTTTGTGCACCGTCAGATCCAATGTGGATCTAATCTCGGCCGTATGAGAATTTTTAAAACACAACATTACCCTGAGTAGTTGGATATCACACATTTTAATCACATCCATTCTTATAATTTTTAAAACACCACGTTGATCTAAGCCGTCCGATCGAACCTCGATCTAATCGAAGCCATCCATCCCTTTTTAAAATCCATAGTTTCTCCTCCACCGCTAGATCAATCTACATTCAATCTTGGACATACATTCATTTTCCAATTCTTCTCTTCCAATGAAGTATTCTTCTTCTCCTGCCTGCGCTGGACCAGTAACCCTACCCTCCCTTTCTCTTCATTTTCCACACCAGTGACCCCGCTGACCCCCTCCTCTCATGCGTTTTCTACAAAGCCTCCCCCGGTCAATTAATAAACTGTATAGGCCTCGTTTTTTCCAGTAGTATCATTTAAAATATTCATTATATTTTATACATAATATAGTTTATTAACCACCCCTTTTACCCCTAGAACCCCTCGATTCTTCCCCCACTCAAACCTCCAGCAAGCTCCCACGAGTCTTCCTTGAGCCTCTCCTCCTCCTCAAACCAGGTAGGGAAACTTATATTTCCTTTCATGTTGTGTTTGAAGTTTATATACTTATATAAATATCTATACTTTTATATATATATACACATCCTTGCGGTTTGGGTGAAAACCCCCAAATACCTGACCCTAGGTCTTATGGATTTTGTGTTATGTAATCTTTTTAAACTGGAAGGATTATTTTCTTTTCCTCATGAAATATATATATATATATATATATATAACTTATATACCTGATTATATATGTACACACACACACACACACAGATATATATATAACCAAATGGTTTTAAAATAACCTCTATTATGTTTGGTTACAAGATCTCTAAACATTGAGTTTTAAGGAAGAGGTAGATTTTTGTTTTAAACATAAGGAATTATATTTTCATATATATATATATATATATATATATATAGAGCACACACGGGAATTCATTGTAACGCCCCAACCCCAGTTACCCAGAGTCGGTGCATTATTACGTAACATTGGCATGATCACAAAAGATCAAGTCTCGAAAGACCGATTAGTTTAGTAGCCTTGGAAACACTAGATACATTTATAAATGTTACATTATATCATAAAGTGAAAAACTATAACAACATCTTGTATTCATATCCCCTCATACTATCCCTACAGGTCATTCATAAATTACTTCTTCACATCCTGGAAAAATTAAAACATAGAAAGGGGTGAGCTCAGATGCTTAGTAAGGATAAAAATACAGTGGAAACTTTCATAAATAAACATAAACATTTAAGGCAATGTATAACTAAAACAAAAGTCTTTTAAACTTGAACTTCAATATAATATGGATATTCTACTAGTCGAATGATCACATGGATATTCTACTTATTCACATGGATATTCTACTAGTCGAATGATCACATGAAATATCAATAAACACTTTCATAATGATGGAATTCATAATGCCAGACTATCATAACCACATAGCCAAGGCCTCATGCCAAGACACTAGTTTGACTCATGAGACCTACCGATGCATCGAGGAGATATAGCGGGCTCCACCCGTCACTTATTAAGTCCAATGCATTCCTCATATGAACAGGTTTAAACATATCATAAACCATAACATAATCGTATCACATAAAACATGCATAAAGGAAACATAACATTTACACATTTCAATCACAAGATATAAATACAACACATTGATATAATAAAAACATTATCAAAACCATTTTCAATACCAAAAGAAAAGAAAAGTAAAACATAGTATTTATTTTTCATTTAAAAAAGTTATGGCTTGTAGAGGAAGCCGAAACTCAAATAATGGTCACGATGGCGGAGAAGTCGTTGTCGCCACATACGTACGATAAAAACATTACCTTTTTGTCGTTTAGTAAAACACTTCTTATAAAAAATATTCCTTTTGAATAAATGTAAAAGTCAAAGGGGTTTATACACTATATAAAAGAAAGTTGTGTATAAAACAAAATATTCCTCAATGAAAGGAGATTGAGACAAAGTCCCTTACAAAGATCATTTTTTAAATAAAATAGATCTATTATGTGTATTCACTATAAGTACACATAAATAAAGTAAAAATACAAGATAGGACATAATAATATCATGACATAATTTGAAAGTAGGAGATTAACCCAAAGAATGGAAATTGGGTTAAGAAGTTCCCTTACCTTGTGTCCGACTTGACTCGACCGTTCTTTAACCTCCTGAATAATAAACTAGAGTTAATTTCTAATTGATTAAGAACATTTTTCAAGTTCATTATTCCTTTTATATCACTTATTACCATGTTATGAACATTATGTAATTATTTAAGTTAATAACAGTCATTTTGTCGATCTTTGGTACTTGAGTCAAAAATAAACTTCTTATAATTACAAGTTATTCATGTGGTAAAATATCCATTATATCCATAATTATATTCATGATTTATATATCATATATATCATATATATCCATTATATACATTCATTCATAATATTATGTAACATTTAGAGGTAATAAAAGAAATGCACCGTTCATGGAGACGGTAAGCCGTACGTACCCATGAACGCTACTTTCTTTTCTATTTCATATTTAATGGAATGAAATCATAATGATATAAAGGTATATTATAATTCCAGTATAATATCATATATTATATCATTTAATCCATCCTTTATACGTCCCACATATGACATTAACGATTCAAATCACTTTGAGGGGGCGGTAGTTCGCACTTCCTAAAATGAAATTATCGCGTTTACCCATAATGGAAATCATAAAGGTATGCCATAAATGAGAAATACAGAAGCATAATGAAAACATAACCATAATATATATCATATATAAATATAGTTACATATTAATGGCCACCATGAGAGGTGTTAAAAGAAGATTGAACAATCATCGTTTCATGAGGCAGTAATTCACCACCCATAGAAACAGTATGTTCTTTAACCATTAGACGAAGGTGTGTGTAAGTGTAAATAAAATAATTCTCATAAAAAAATCATAGTATATTTAAGACACTGGTTTTGTTACAAAATAAAAGAATAAAAAGAGTTTAAGGGGTTGAAGAAGCAAAATAAAACAAAAGAACACAAGTGAAGACATTACCTTTAAATCGGGTAACTCTTTTTGATTTGAGCCAAAGGCTTCCTTAGGAAGACTTCTGCCCAAAGTGAGGCTTCTAGGAGTAATATAAGGAAGTTTATAGAGTGTTTTGGAAGATTTTGGCTGATCCAAATGGCTTTGATGGTGTGAATAAGGTGGTAGAGGTGGGGGCCTTTTATAAGAGGAGAGGAGGGGCACTCTTTGAATGTCATGAAATGTTACATTATTATATAATGAGTTTAGGATTTTAAAGGTCAAAAAATTATATATTTAGAGTATAAGGTGATAAGGGTTATAAATCTACCCATACAATTGGTTTTTTACAAGTTTAAGTCTTATATTTTACATTATCTTTTCATTTTATTTAAATCATTAATTAATGAGGTAATCGCTGCATCATCATGGTGTCATAAAAAATTTAATTTATTTAGTGTCTAAAAATTATAAAAAAGTATCATGATTTAGGAAATCTTTTTATATTTCCAATTAATATTTATAGTCGAAAATTTAACTTATATAACCCCATGTAATAATTTTTTTACTAAAACAACACATGTTTGTGTCAATTTTATTTTTTACTTTAAATAAAAAGTTATTAATGTCATTTTCTTACCCAAGTGGCTCCATGGGGTCCCCAAGTTGACCCATGGATTGTCTTGGTCGGCCATGACTCATCCAATAAGAGTTGGACATGTGCCATGGTAATTTTATATTATTATAACATTATTTTTACCTTAAATTACACTAATTACCTTTAATCGCGATTAATAAAACATAAAAGTTACTTTTCACCAAAAAATTATTTTAATCCCATTGAACCACATTTTACTCCCTAATGACAACCATGTATGTTAGATTTTTGAAAATAAAATCATAGAAGTGGTAAAGTTTCATTTAAATGAAAAATCAGTTTTTTAACTACCACTTAGTGGTTTCACTATTCATCAAAAATTGAAGTTTTTCAGAAAAATACAAAAAATTCACCCTAAGCTATAATTCATATTCTGAATTAAAAAATTATGTCTATTTTTTAAAATTCCAAACATATAAGTTTAATTAATTAATTTAATAATTAATTCCCACTGTCACAATAAATAGCATGTTTTTAAGAAACAATATATATCAAAAGATTGACAATTGTTTATGTCCAATTTCAAAGTGAAATTAATTCTAATAACCACCACTAGATAAAATGGTAAAAATATATTCTAATTATACTTTAAAACTACTCAATAGTATAATTTTTCACTATAAATTATTTTGACTAAAAAAAGTTGTTTTTAAGTATTTTTCTATTCATAGAAAATTGGAAGTTCTCAGAAAATTACAAAAAATTCAACTTAGGATAATTTTGATATTTAGGATACAAAAATGAAGTCCATTTTGAAATAAAAAAATTTATATAATTTCAAAAAGTGGGTATTACTATTCATAACAGCTACTTTGATTTGTCGCGGTGTGTTAGAATCTCAAACTTGCGTACAATGCAAGCTATTGCATTATTAAAAGAGAATCGTATCATGGAAGCTTGGGGTGTTACATGTATAATTATATAGTTTGTATAACTCACCTTCTGGACCAATTTTGAGTCTCTTAACATTAGACTTCAATGATTTATTGATATTTTTATAAACATGCATGTGTTGTTTGATTTTGGTGTAAGACCCTTATGTATACCCGATTGTTCATATAAGTTATATGTGTGATTGAGGTTTACATTTTTTTATAAATTTGTTTAACAAATAAAATTTTTAAATGTTATATTATGATATAAATTTAGGGACTTTTGTTAATTAATGTGACTAAAATATTAAAGTCATGTGGGTGTCAATGAATTGTTGGTTTAAACCCTTTAATACATAATGTGTCCTCGGATATGTGAATATATGTGTATGAAAATAAAATTTGATCCTCAATTTTACTTAGAATTTTCCAAGGATTACTAAGAAAGAATAAAACATGTGTTTTCAAAATATGTTTTTGTTTATAAATTTACTCTTTATATACACCCTGTTGTATGAAAAATTTACACAAACCCTAATTGTGGATATTCCAAATATTATACTTATGATGTGTTTAATAATTGTGGAGAGTAAATGAGTATAATATTTGGAATTTGTAACTTTTATATTCATTTGTATGAATTACTTATATATATATATATATATTAAATGGTGTTTATTATGGTTGAATCTCATGCTTTCCATTTTTAGCATTATTTATACCCTTGTGATGTGTTATACCAAAGCATTTTAGTAATAAATGTATGAGCATCTATCAGTTTTATACCCCACGTGTAATATTTTCTTTATCTTTTTAATTGATTATGCATCTGAGAGAAATTCCAATATTTATTGATTAATAAAGTCTTAGAATTTTAGGGTTATCATTTTATGTAACAAAACTTGTATTTCTTTTAGTGCATTAGTTGTCATAACATATGCCATAATATGCTTATCATACTCACTAGTCAATGATATATCCATGCATTTGATAGTTCTGTAATTAATACTTATATGCCTGATTCACTATATATATGTAAATTCTAATGAATGTAATTAGAACTCATATGACCTTTTATGGAATTATGAATTAAATTATTCAAAGTGTTATGGGACTCCTTGAATAATATGGAATGATAAAATTAAATATTCAAAGTGGTATGAGACATTTTGAATATACGACCCTTTTTGGCATATGAGGAATGTAATAGACTCAATATAACGGGTTGGGGACCAGTTAATGAAATCCCCTCAATGCATCGATAGTTCTAATGAGACAATCTGGTCATGGTACAAGGCCATTGACATTTTAGAGTATTGACACGAGGTCTTGAGAGGGTCTGATATTATATGCTCCCTCATTATGTTTATGATAATTAATTAACCAAGTGGATATTTGACTAGTAGAATATCCATAGTTAAGAGCTAGTACTTATGAGTATCAGAAGAAGTAAATGCTTTTGGCATGATGTTTATTTTACACTCAATGATTTATTATCCAGTGAATATTTCACAGTAGCAAAGAATGAAATTGAAGTTATTACCTTTACATGAAACTCTGATTATGTATCACTCTCATTTATTAAATTTATACTTGCATATTCATATGTCATACTTATTTAGAATTTCTTTTACTTATTACACTGAATGACCATCCCTATAATTGAATCGTGTTTCCTTGTAATTCTGTTAGTATGCTTTTAATTGTGCACTTTTATTTATTATACTATTGTTATGATATGTTACATGTGTTACAACATTTCTTAAGAAAAATGTTTTATGAAAAGTTTTAAGGAATGATTTCAAAAGTTATAATTGGTATATTATGTTATTTTAAAACCCCTTACTGGGCATTCATATGCTCACCCTACATTTTTGTAATAAAAATTTCAGGTGACAGTTTTTCAACTGAAGAAGCATGTCAGAAGTTGCTGGTTTCCTAGAACCTGAACCGAATCAATCCTCAGTATGGGACATGATGTGTGAAATATCAGTGCATGGTTTTTGTAAAAACTCACACATCATGTTTCAAGGCACCAACTCTGAGTATTCTGGGGCTGGGTTATCACAGTAAGTAAATTCCTAAGGGTTGTGATCGTGTGAGAATTACCAATACCCTATAAATTCCAATAAATAATCTTCATAAAATATGATACTTGGACCTTATGTTAAGCC
Source organism: Viscum album (assembly GCA_963277665.1). Taxonomy (NCBI): domain Eukaryota; kingdom Viridiplantae; phylum Streptophyta; class Magnoliopsida; order Santalales; family Viscaceae; genus Viscum; species Viscum album. The sequence goes on from OY728135.1 coordinate 1,502,813,331, forward strand.
CATCCTTCTATTACTTTTGAAATTGATTATTCTTCTTATCACTATTTTTTTTCTTTCCCTGTCCTGCTGCAGATAACCTTGAAATTATGGGAGTGGATGAAAAAGAAGTTGGAATACTAGCTGGGACATCTGAGGAATGTGAGTGTTCCTCATTAGGTGCATCATCCTTGTCATCATACCAATAAGAACCACTAATAGGAATGAATTTATTCGAATATAAGACCGGTTCTTGAGTGCTCTACATATGATATTTCCTCATAGATTTGGTTATTGGAACCTGTGAGAAGGATCCCTTGGAATCATTAGAGTGAAGATAACTCTATTTTGTGTTACTATCCTTAGTAAGATCATTCATGATAAAAGGTATGTTCTCACATTTATCTAGTGAGGCAGTATCCTAAACACCATCATAAAAAAGATTCCTTTCTTTTGCATCACTATCCTTAGAAATACCAAATTCCATGATGTACTGATCACATTTATAAGAGTTATTAGAGTATTGAAGGGCAGTATTCTTAACAAAATCGGGAGCTGTAGTATCTCCCAGAATAGACTGTGCAATATTCAGGACATTTTCCACATCAGGTAAAACTGTATGAAAATTCCCCACAACATCCTTATGACTGTCAGAAGTAGGATTGGAGTTTTAGACCTCATTAATTTTGATAGAAGTACCACCAGGGTCATCAGCAGTATCAGATCCTAGAATATGATTAGGAGTAGAGTGCTCATGATCCTTGAAAGGAGACTCACTGGGACCAACAGATGGTCTAAGGAAATTTTCATTTTCTATATTCTTCTTGAAATTTGCATCAACATGACGCTTTATCTTAAATAGACCACAAAATTTGTTCCTATTACACTCAAAATCTATATTCCCAAAGAAATGGAAATTGAGACAAAACTTCAGCTTCCTTTCATATTTAATCTCTAGATTAATGTAGTCATCCCTTGTTGTTAAAACAACTTCTTCACTAAGGGTAGAGGCCATAAAAACTTTAATGAGAATTCTAACATAATAACCATTTAAAGACCCGTAAAATTCAAGGGAAATTTTTTCTTAATTTTCTTTGGAATTTTATAAGAACGCGGTTTCTGACGGCACCTGATTCCGAGGCCCGGAGTGCCCGGAATTAATTTCTGAAGTTCGGCTCGGGTACGTTCAGTGAACGAACGAGCGGGAATTTCTAACTTTTGATCCGGTGCTCGGAATTGAAATCCGAGGACACCGATGAACTCGCAGCGCCGATATTCGCTTAAGGAGACCTTTTCTGAGGTTGCATTTATTGCGGGTTGAGAGTTAGTTTTTGGGAGTTTAGAATAAGTTAAATAAAAATTGTGGAATACAAATTTTTATTTTAACTTATTGGTTAACTTATCCCAAAGGGAGTTAGAGGTGGGACCCACATCCACTTAACCTCCCTTGGGAGGATTTAGTGTGGTGGGGCCCACACGAAGCATAACTCTTCATCTTCTCTTTTTAAACTTCCAATAACCCCTCTTTAATTAACTTGACAAGTTGGGATATTAAATGGGTTGAGTTGACTTAAATTCAAACCTTTGAATTTCAAAATGGTTTGGTTGAGTAAATAAAATAAGACGTTAGCTTATTTTATTTGGGTTAGAATTCTCTAGACAATCTTGAGAGAATTTGAAGTCTTCTTCTTCTTCTTCTTCTTCTTCAAGCTTTGACGAAGAACGCGAAGAACCTTTGAACATCGACGAAGAACGCCACGTTCTCGGGAACCATCTTCCGCGACGCCATACCCGCGACACCGACGATGTCCTCTTCCGCGTCATCTCTTCCGCGACGATTTCCCGTGACGAAATCGTCGTCAAAGAACTTAGAATCCTCGCTTCACGACATCGACGTCCTTCTTCCGTGACGCCGACCACCACGACGCGTCTTCCGCGAGTCGTTGATGATCTTCGTTCTTGAAACCGAGGTAGGGGTTTTGTTGTTGTTTATTTATTTAATCTCATTCTTGGTTCTAGCATGATAATCTTGTGGTTAAATATTTAAGTGTTATCATCTAACGAGAGGGGGGGGGGGACCGCACAAACACGGCCGAATCCCCCCTCCTTGGTTCTTGAATATTATTATATTCTTGTGGATGAACGAGAAGGCGTGGTGTCGTCGCACCATGCGGGAATCCCACGGCAAATATTGCGCGGCGCCGTTGCGCCGCGCCGTGGAAAGATTATCATGAACGCGACGCCGTCGCGCTGCGTCGAAGGAAACCAAAGGCGCCGCGGCCGGAGCGGGGCCGCGGCAGAGGGGCGCGGTGCCGTTGCACCGCGCTAGACGACGAAGGCCGCGGCCGGTTCCGGGCTGCGGCGGATCGAGAAGACCGGTGGCTGGCTGGGCTGCCGGTGTCGGAAGCCGGAAAGGGGACCGGCCTTGGCGGACCCGTTGAGGAAGGACCGGCCGGAAGGAAGAAGAACCGGGGGAATTAATTCCCCCGGCTGGCCAAAACCGGCCCCCCATAATGGGGGGGGGGGGGGGGTTACACCAAGGGGGGGCAACGCCCCCTCGTTTTTCTCAAAGGCGGGCCCCCACGAGGGGGGGGGGGGCGTTGATCCAAGGCGCGACTTTTAGCCGCGCCGCCAGCAGGGAAGCGGGGGCTTTGCCCCCCGCGCGTGGCACCCGAGCGGCGCCCAGGCCGCGCCGGGCTGGGTCGGGCCGACCCGGGGGGGGGGGGGGGGGGTCGGGCCGGGTCGGCCCGGACCCGGACCCCCCGTTTTCGAATCGACTTCGGTCTTTTGCTCATAACATGAGCTATGGACCTCCGATTGACAAACCGTCAGCGGCGATGTGATCCTTGGATCGAGACGGTCGATTCGGTATATCGCACTCAAAGTTTTGGAATACTTTGAGTTCGGCTGGGTTGGTTCGTACACGAAACCAACCGGGCCCTCGGAGCGGAAACGCTCATATCTTGAGCTACGGACGTCCGATTGACGTGCCGTCAGCTTTGTTGAGTTCCTCTTAGTGAGAAGGATCTTTTGGCATACTCCGCCCGAGGTTTGGACGCAGGTGGAGTACAGTCGGGTTGGTTTCGCCTTTAAACCAACTGGGCCCCTGGGACGAAAAAGCCAATAACTCTCCGACCGGGCGTCCGATCGACGCGCCGTCTGTTGGGTTGAGTTCCTATTGGCGATACGGAACTTTTGGATACATCAAGTCTGGACTTTGTGACAGTTGCTGTATCAGTCTCTCGGCTCGTGGAGCGGACCCTCCCGAACGAGCCTGCTGTGTGCGGGAACCCTAGTGCTGGCTGCGACTGCTACTGCTACTGCTACTGTGACTGCGACGACGACAGTACAGAGATCCTTAGTGGATTCGACGACGACGGCTACAACACTCAGCGATCCTACGTGGATCAGTGCTACAGGTCCTATGTGGGCCCGATCCTGTGTGGGTCCGATCCTGTGTGGGTCATTGCACTCAGCGGTCCTACGTGAACCAGCGCCTACAGGTCCTGTGTGGGCCCGATCCTATGTGGGTCTTTGCAGGGGTTAGTTACCTATCGATCCTTCGTGGGTCCGACGACTTAGATGGATCAGAGATCATCTTTTTTGTCTTTCGAAGAAGTATACCTGTGTGAGCTGAATCCTGTTGCTTTCCTGTGTGGATTGTGTTGTGCTATCTTGTGTGGATTTCGTTTTGCCTTCCTGTGTGTAATACGTATACTTTCCTGTGTGGACTGAGTTGTACTTGGGCTCGGAGGTTGGAGCGTATTGGAATTGATGACTTAGGTATATGTATGGGCATATACCTAAGCAGTGTCGGTTGTTACTTCGTGTTTGTATCTCACCTTTGTGGTTTATCCTTTGTGGATTTTGGGAGACCTTCAGGGGTCTCAGGGTCCTTACTGAGTAGCTTATACTCACCCCTACACGGGCTATGACCACACTATGTTGTGTTGGTTGCAGACGAAGGACAACATTGATCGTGGTTGAGGCTTGCAGAGCAGGACGGTACCTGGAGGTGGACCACTGGGCGAGACGTACTCGGAGCGGACGGTGGGACCCGTGGAGTAGTGGAGCTATCTGTAACCACCCTTTAGGTGGGATTTCCAGTGGATAGCTCGGTGTAGTGGCTTTTACTTTACAGTTGCTGTTTTCCCTTTCGAGTTGTACTTTACTTTCATTTTGGGTTTGTATACTGGCCCATTTACTTTTCCGCACTTTCAGTTGTACTTTGTTTTTACTTAGTGTTTACTTTTCCTCTTGCTTACTCTGTGGTGCTTGTTTACTTTACAAAGGCAATGCCTTCCCTTCTTACCGGGATTTACTCCTTGGTGCTAGTCACCAGCCCCTGGCCTATGGAAGGCGGGCTTGGGGTAGTCACGGCACAGGTCCCGAGGGCGGGTCGTGACAAATTGGTATCAGAGGAGTTCGGTTCTACCGCGAACTCTGATCTTTTCTATGTGAAGCAATGATGTTTAGCGTATTAAGTGTGGTAATCAGTTCAGGGAGTCCAGTGTTGGTGCGGCGGCCGACGTATCCGTACACCAGGACCCTGACTACTGATTTCCGACTTAATGCACGAGAACATTGATTGCGTGTGTGTTTCAAAGTTTTCTTTGTGATTACTTTATATCAGCTCACCAGGTATACTGTTCTGACCGTGGCGCACCTGTTTCCTTTTTCAGGATGGCCCCATGATGGAAGCCAGCTAGGGTTCCGAGAGTCGAGTGTGACGACAGCCCACCGAGCGATGAGGCCTCCGTGCAGGGCCCTTTGTCAGCAGTGGCACCAACGGTAGCTTTACCCGCCGAGCCACCGATGCTTCTAGCACCAGCCGCTGACGATGCACGACGCCTTGGAGCTCTACAGGAGTTTCAGTGCCAGCGACCGCCTAGGTTCCGTGGGGAGACGGACCCCCAGGCAGCAGAGGACTGGCTGGAGGCAGTGGTACGAGTTTTTAGGCTAGTGAGGACACCTGCAGACCTCATGGTGATCCTCGCTGCGAGCCTACTGCACGCAGCAACGGGCCGATGGTGGAGCTTGATGCTCCAGGTGCACGATGAGGCATCTCTACTATGGATAGACTTTGAGAGCCTTTTCTGCTCGGAGTTCGTCCCAACCACCCTTCGTGCGATGCGTATCCAGGAGCTTCTTCAGCTGCGGCAGGACAGCATGACGATCGCTCAGTACTCGGCGAGATTTACTGATCTCTCGCGCTACTCGACCGACATGGTACGGGACCCATTCTTCTGGGCCCGGTCCTTCAAGCAGGGTTTGAGACATGAGATCAGGGAATCACTGATCTCCCTTAGCATACTGACTCAGACGGGAGTACTGGAGCGAGCCCTTTTGATCGAGAGCTTCCTTGCTGAGTCTACACCAGCGCCGAGACCCACCGCAGGGCGGCACATGGCAGAGTCTTCTGCAGCTGGCAGTCGACGGATGACTCAGGGGTTCAGGCTGACCAAACCTTCAGGCAGACGACCTCAGGACACTGGCTCAGTAGTGCGGGGCACACAGCGCGGAGCCAGTCTTTCGAGAGGCAGACAGTGCTACTCATGTGGCGGGCAGGGCCACATGGCTCCTGACTGCCCGACCCGCCGTGCCGAGGAGCAGCAGATGGTTGAGGGACCACTGAGGCAGAGGTAGAGGGTCGACCGTGGCGGTCCGCAGGGAGGAGTCGGACGAGGCAGAGGAGCTGGCCGAGCAGAAGGTGGTGGGCGACGCTTTGAGGCTTTGCCACCACCACCGCCAGGAGGTCCACCCCGACCACAGGGAGCTGACGGGTAGAGACAGGCACAGCTCCAGGCAGTAGAGGCCTACGACCACGGCGCACCCGAGATGATTCGAGGTACTATCTGTGTCTATTCCACCCTTGCTGTAGTACTTATAGACACAGGAGCGAGTCACTCTTTCATAGCCGCTGCCCTTGTTCGGAGCTCGGAGATTCCGACAGAGCCGTTGGCTCGATCCTTGCGGCTAGAGACTCCTACGGGAGAAGACTCGACGGTTACACACTGGTTCCGGCAGTGTGAGCTTACTCTAGGAGGCGAGAGCTTCGGCTGGGATCTTCTTGTAGTAGCGTCGAGGCCTTATGACGTCATCTTGGGCATGGATTGGCTATCTACGGTCCATGCACAGATTGACTGTTTTAGGCGCAAGGTGCGATGTGTACGCACCGACGGGAGCAGGTTCACCTTCACCGGCGAGAAGGGAGCCTTTGCAGCACAGGATGGACTCCCACAGAGGAGAGGACAGCCCATCACTCATCAGTTGGCTAGCCTCATCCTTGGAGCAGTTGACGTGCGGAGTCCTGGTTTTCCTGCAGTGGTGGATCAGTTTGCAGACGTTTTTCCCGACGACGTTCCAGGGCTACCTCCTCACAGAGAGGTATACTTTTATATTGACCTGTACCCCGGAACAGCCCCGATATCGACTCTAGCATATCGGATGGCCCCCGTCGAGCTTCGAGAGCTACAGGTATAGTTGGAGGACTTGCAGGGCAAGGGGTTCATCTGACCCAGTGTTTCACCCCGGGCTTCCCCAATATTGTTCGCCAAGAAGGCGGACGGAAGCTTGCGAATTTGTGTTGACTATCGTCGCCTGAACCAGGTGATAGTGAGGAACAAGTATCCGCTACCAAGGATTGATGACCTCTTGGATCAGCTCAAGGGAGCACGGTGGTTCTCGAAGATAGACCTCAGGTCAGGCTATCATCAGCTCAGAGTCAGAGACGAGGACATGTAGAAGACGGCCTTCAGATGTCGGTATGGCCACTATGAGTTCTTGGTTATGCCTTTCAGCGTAACCAATGCTCCAGTAGTGTTCATGGCCCTCATGAATAGGATCTTTCAGCCATACCTCGATCGATTTGTCGTGGTCTTCATCGACGACATTCTGATTTACTCCACGATAGAGGAGGAGCACGCCTATCACTTGCGAGTTTTACTAGACACACTCAGAGAGCACCAGATTTATGGTAAGCTCTCGAAGTGCCAGTTCTGGATACGTGAGGTCCACTTCTTGGGACACGTTATCTCTGAGGCGGGAGTTGCAGTAGATCCTGCGAAGATCGAGGCTGTGTTAGCATGGGAGCCACCCAGGAGCGTGACTGAGGTTCGGAGTTTCTTGGGACTAGCTGGATACTATCAGAGATTCGTGCCGGACTTCTCTAGAGTTGTGGCACCACTCAAAGTTTTGATGAAGAAGGGGAAACCCTTCGTGTGGTCAGACAAATGTCAGAAGAGATTCCAGAAGCTGAGATAGAGATTGACCAGCGCACCTATCTTGAGGTTTCCTGAGGAGGGAGTAGGGTACGTAGTCTACTGCGATGCATTAGGGACCGGACTCGGATGTGTTCTGATACAGGAGCGGGCAGTGATCGCCTATGGATCACGACAGTTGAGGTCGCATGAGCAGAACTATGCTACCCATGACCTGGAGTTAGCAGCAGTGGTCTTCGCTCTGAAGACATGGCGACACTACTTGATGGGCGAGCGCTTTACAGTCTTTTCTGTTCATCAGAGTCTCAGGTATATCTTCTCGCAGAAGGACCTGAACCTGAGACAACGACGATGGCTCGAGTTCCTCCAGGACTATGACTTTGAGATAGTCTATACTCCTAGGAAGGGGAACGTAGTAGCCGATGCCCTCAGCAGGAGGACGGGCATTCCGTTACTTGAGGAAGCGACGGAGCAGCTAGCCTCTTTGCAGATATCCTTCGTGGATAGAGATGGAGCAGCCTTCCTTCAGTCTCTCACAATCACCCCTCCACTACTGTAGGGGGTCAGAGAGGCACAACGTGAGGACGCTGACTGTGAGACACGTCGTGCACAGATATCCTCGGGACATGCACCTGATGGTTTCTCCCTTGGAGCAGAGTACGACATCCTTTTTAGAGGACTTACCATGGTACCAGTCACTTTGCGAGAGGAGGTGCTGAGAGAGTTTCACACTTCCCCTTTGGCGGTACATCCTGGAGTAGTGAAGATGTACCAGGATCTCAGACAACAGCACTGGTGGCCGGGTATGAAGAAGGCTGTAGCAGAGTTCGTTTCTCGATGCCTCACCTGCCAGCAGGTGAAGGCAGAGCATCAAGTACCAGTAGGCTTGGTACAGCCCTTGGAGGTTCCGGAGTGGAAGTGGGATGTCATATCTATGGACTTCATGACTGGACTTCCACGCACTTTCAGAGGTCACGACTCCATCTGGGTGATTGTTGACCGACTCACCAAGTCGGCACACTTCTTACTCATCAGAGAGCAGGGCTCAGTGGAGAGCTTGGGACGTCTCTACGTTCAGGAGATTGTGCGGCTCCACGGTGTGCCATCATATATCATCTCCGATCGAGATGATCGCTTTACTTCCCAGCTTTGGAAGGGATTACAGGAGGCGTTCGGGACGTAGCTACGTCTGAGCACAGCCTTTCACCCTCAGACGGATGGTCAGACGGAGAGGACCATTCAGACTCTCGAGGACATGCTCCGCGCATGTGTCCTCAACTTTGGTCACAGCTGGGAGGACCACCTACCCTTGGTGGAGTTTGCGTACAACAACAGCTACCACTCCACCATCAGGATGGCACCGTACGAGGCATTGTACGGCCGACCTTGTAGATCTCCTTTGTGCTGGACAGACGCTGGGGAGTCAGCACTTGTGCGACCGGAGATGGTCCAGGCCACGACAGAGAAGGTCCAGGTCATCCAAGAGCGGATGAGGACAGCTCAGAGCCTGCAGAAGTCATACGCTGACAGGAGGCGGAGGCCACTAGAGTTCGAGGATGGCGACCACGTCTTCTTGCGGGTCTCACCTCGACGTGGTATACAGAGATTTGGCCGAGGCGGCAAGTTATCTCCGCGCTTCATCGGACCCTTCCAGGTTCTCAGCAGGATTGGCGAGGTGGCTTATCGCCTGGCTCTACCACCTCAGTTGCACCGGGTGCACGACGTCTTCCATGTGTCTCAGCTGAGGAGATACGTGCACGACCCGACACACATCATTGACCATGGGGAGCTTGACGTTGACGATGGGGCGACTTTTACGGAGGTCCCGATGAAGATAGAGGATCGACAGGAGCGGGTCCTACGTGGGCGATCGATTCCTCTTGTGCGCATCAGATGGCAGCACGGGAACCTCCAGGAGAGAACATGGGAGCGGGAGGCTCAGATGCGTGCTCAGTACCCTCATTTGTTTCCCTAGTTTTGATGTATCTTTACGGGGACGTAAAGCCCTGAGGTGGGAGTAATGTAAAGACCCGTAAATTCAAGGGAAATTTTTTCTTAATTTTCTTTGGAATTTTATAAGAACGCGGTTTCTGACGGCACCTGATTCCGAGGCCCGGAGTGCCCGGAATTAATTTCCGAAGTTCGGCTCGGGTACGTTCAGTGAACGAACGAGCGGGAATTTCTAAATTTTGATCCGGTGCTTGGAATTGAAATCTGAGGACACTGATGAACTCGCAGCGCCGATATTCGCTTAAGGAAACCTTTTCCGAGGTTGCGTTTATTGCGGGTTGAGAGTTAGTTTTTGGGAGTTTAGAATAAGTTAAATAAAAATTGTGGAATACAAATTTTTATTTTAACTTATTGGTTAACTTCTCCCAAAGGGAGTTAGAGGTGGGACCCACATCCACTTAACCTCCCTTGGGAGGATTAAGTGTGGTGGGGCCCACATGAAGCATAACTCTTCATATTCTCTTTTTAAACTTCCAATAACCCCTCTTTAATTAACTTGACAAGTTGGGTTATTAAATGGGTTGAGTTGTCTTAAATTCAAACCTTTGAATTTCAAAATGGTTTGGTTGAGTAAATAAAATAAGACCTTAGCTTATTTTATTTGGGTTAGAATTCTCTAGACAATCTTGAGAGAATTTGAAGCCTTCTTCTTCTTCTTCTTCTTCTTCTTCTTCAAGCTTTGACGAAGAACGCGAAGAACCTTCGAACATCGACGAAGAACGCCACGTTCTCAGGAAACGTATTCCGCGACGCCATACCCGCGACACCGACGGCTTCCTCTTCTGCGTCATCTCTTCCGTGACGATTTCCCGCGACGAAATTTTCGTCAAAGAACTTAGAATCCTCGCTTCACGACATCGACGTCCTTCTTCCGTGACGCCGACCACCGCGACGCGTCTTCCGCGGGTCGTTGACGATCTTCGTTCTTGAAACTGAGGTAGGGGTTTTGTTGTTGTTTATTTATTTAATCTCGTTCTTGGTTCTAGCATGATAATCTTGTGGTTAAATATTTAAGTGTTATCATCTAACGAGAGGGGGGGCTGGACCGCACAAACACGGCCGAATCCCCCCTCCTTTGTTCTTGAATATTATTATATTCTTGTGGATGAACGAGAAGGCGTGGTGCCATCGCAACATGCGAGAATCACACGGAAATTATTGTGCGGCGCCGTCGTGACGCGCCGTGGAAAGATTATCATGAACGCGACGCCGTCGCGCCGCGTCGAAGGAAACCAAAGGCGCCGCGGCCGGAGCGGGGCTGCGGCGGAGGGGCGCGGTGCCGTCGCACCGCGCCAGACGACGAAGGCCGCGACCGGTTCCGGGCCGCGGCGGATCGAGAAGACCGGCGGCTGGCCAGACTGCCGGTGTCTGAAGCCGGAAAGGGGACCGACCTTGCCGGACCCGTTGAGGAAGGACCGGTCGGCCAGGTCGGGCCGACCGGAAGGAAGAAGAACCGGGGGAATTAATTCCCCCGGCTGGCCAAAACCGGCCCCCCATAATGGGGGGGGGGGGGGGCGGTTACACCAATGGGGGGCTGCGCCCCCCCCGTTTTTCTCAAAGGCGGGCCCCCACGAGGGGGGGCCGTTGATCCAAGGCGTGGCTAAAAGCCGCGCCACCAGCAGGGAAGCGGGGGCTTTGCCCCCCGCGCGTGGCACCCGAGCGGCGCCCAGGCCGCGCCGGACCGCGCCGCCGCGCCAGGTCGCGCCGCCGCGCCGCTGTCCGGGCCGGTTCGGACACGGGTCGGGTCGACTCGGGTCGGGCCGACCCAGGGGGGGGGGGGGGGGGTCGGGCCGGGTTGGCCCGGACCCGGACCCCCCGTTTTCGAATCGACTTTGGTCTTTTGCTCATAACTTAAGCTACAGACCTCCGATTGACGAACCGTTAGCGGAGATGCGATCCTTGGATCGAGACGGTCGATTCGGTATATCGCACTCAAAGTTTCGGAATACTTTGAGTTCGGCCGGGTTGGTTCGTACACGAAACCAACCGGGCCCTCGGTGCGGAAACACTTATATCTTGAGCTACGGACGTCCGATTGACGTGCCGTCAGCTTTGTTGAGTTCTTCTTAGTGAGAAGGATCTTTTGGCATACTCTGCCCGAGGTTTGGACGCAGGTGGAGTACGGTCGGGTTGGTTTTGCCTTAAAAACCAACCGGGCCCCTGGGACGAAAAAGCCAATAACTCTCAGACCGGGCGTCCGATCGACGCGCCGTCTGTTGCGTTGAGTTCCTATTGGCGATACCGAACTTTTGGATACATCAAGTCTGGACTTTGTGACAGTTGATGTATCAGCCTCTCGGCTCGTGGAGCAGACCCTCCCAAACGAGCCTGCTGTGTGCGGGAACCCTAGTGCTGGCTGCGACTGCTACTGCTACTGCTACTGTGACTGCGACGACGACAGTACAAAGATCCTTAGTTGATTCGATGACGACGACTACAGCACTCAGCGATCCTACGTGGATCAGTGCTACAGGTCCTATGTGGGCCCGATCCTGTGTGGGTCCGATCCTGTGTGGGTCATTGCGCTCAGCGGTCCTGTGTGAACCAGCGCCTACAGGTCCTGTGTGGGCCCGATCCTGTGTGGGTCTTTGCGGGGGTTAGTTACCTATCGATCCTTCGTGGGTCCGACGACTTAGATGGATCAGAGATCATCTTTTTCGTCTTTCGAAGAAGTATACCTGTGTGAGCTGAATCCTGTTGCTTCCCTGTGTGGATTGTGTTGTGCTATCCTGTGTGGATTTCGTTTTGCCTTCCTGTGTGGAATACATATACTTTCCTGTGTGGACTGAGTTGTACTTGGGCTCGGAGGTTGGAGCATATTGGAATTGATGACTTAGTTATATGTATGAGCATATACCTAAGCAGTGTCGGTTTTTACTTCGTGTTTGTATCTCACCTTTGTGGTTTATCCTTTGTGGATTTTGGGAGACCTTCAGGGGTCTCGGGGTCCCTACTGAGTAGCTTATACTCACCCCTGCATGGGCTATGCCCGCACTACGTTGTGTTGGTTGCAGACGACAGACAGCGTTGATCGTGGTTGAGGCTTGCAGAGCAGGACAGTACCTGGAGGTGAACCATTGGGCGAGACATACTCGGAGCGGACGGTGGGACCCGTGGAGCAGTGGAGCTATCTGTACCCACCCTTCAGGTGGGATTTCTAGTGGACAGCTCGGTGTAGTGGCTTTTACTTTACAGTTGCTGTTTTCCCTTTCGAGTTGTACTTTACTTTCATTTTGGGTTTGTATACTGGCCCATTTACTTTTCCGCACTTTCAGTTGTACTCTGTTTTTACTTAGTGTTTACTTTTCCGCTTTCTTACTCTGTGGTGCTTGTTTACTTTACAAAGGCAATGCCTTCCCTTCTTACCGGGATTTACGCCTTGGTGCTAGTCGCCAGCCCCTGGCCTATGGAAGGCGGGCTTGGGGTAGTCACAGCACGGGTCCCGAGGGCGGGTCGTGACAAACCAAACCTTGGGTTTTCAGTATGCCTATCCATCCATATGAGATTGCCAACCAATGAGGAAATGTCCCAAATAATTCTTGGGTGCTAGTAGAGCCATTTCATTTTACGAATTCATATCCATATCTGAGCATGCGTGTCTTTGACATTATCAGGATCAAAATTCCTATCCCATTATTGAATACATAGGAATCCAAGTTTTAGGGGTACAAATTCAAAGCTCCATGCCTTGTATTTGCATTCATTTAATGGGAATACGACATGATAATTGCCAAAGACCATGGAAGTCATCCTCTAGTTTACAAATCCTCAGATCTGTGAAATTCTTTGGGCGAGTTTAGTGAATTTCAAAAGTTTTCCACCTTATGGTAGAAGAACCCGATCAATTATTGAGAAATTGAAAATATTAACATGTTACCCAACCGCAACCTAGTTAGCCTCTATATGGGTGATTCTCCCCTTCCTAATGATCCTTCTTAGAGGAGGAAAATAAAATTCTATAAATTTTCCAAAATACTTAAGGACTTCTGAAAAATTCTTCTTCAGTCTCGGTACTGTAGAAGCGGCAACCAACATAGGATGTTTAGTCACGGAACCACTAAACATCTCCTTGTGTCCAAAACAACCATTCTGATTACTGGTCGAAGCATTATCAGCAGAAAAGGAATCACATGAATCCTTCATAGTCGGTTTGGGATCATCGGGATTAGGATTTTCCCCAGCCACTCCACTTTGCACCTCAATCTCTCTAAATTTTCTTATGACTTAATATAATATTATAATATATATATATAGTAATTATTAATCATATTCACATGGTGTTTCATTCCACCTCTCTAAAAATTGAACCCATCTCCCCTGCTCATGGTTTCAATTATAAAATATTTATTATAATCAATTTTTTCAGGTTTATTTAATTTTTTATTAAATTTTATTTTGTTATTAAGAAAATATGAAATGACCTCATGATAACCCTAATAGATTTTTTAAAACCAGTTGTTACCTATAGAGTCTTCATTCATTTACAAGTCCAACCATTTGCAATACCACACAACCGACATCATCATTCATCACCCATTACCGACCACTCAACTACTTTACATCTCACAATTCTCTACCACATCGGCGTTGCCTCATGCCACTATTAACCCATATAAAAATGTTCCATCATATCCATTAACACTATAACTATTGTCAATCCATACTTATTCACACAACTACCATTAATAATGAGAAAAAAATACAATATTTAAATGATTATTAATAGTATATTTTTTAATACAGGTAATCCCACAAGCTACCCACGAGCTTATGTGGGAGTGGTGAGGTCTTAATTTTTTTTCCGCATTATTTGTGGAAAAAATCGCATGAGTGCAAACCCGTGTGGGCTTGGCCCACCCTGCCCTGACCCACCCATTTCACATTACTAGAAAAGTTTGAGTATATGGATATATAGATAGTTTTGGTTTATTAAAATATAAGTGAGTAGAAGGGAATAATATGGATTGTAGTTTCAAAGTTATACAATTTATCCACCATGATAGTGAATTCTAAAATTTCATGGATACCCACCTTGATTATTTATTTATAGTAATCGCTTATAGAATATTTTAGTTCTCTTATTATTTGTTTTTATATCTACTAGTATACTTTGATGAATTTCATATTAAAATTTTTTATAATGAATTTTTTAATTATGGTTTACATTTTTGATTGGAACATAATTTTTTCCTTGTAATAGAATGGATAAAAGCTGGATGTATCATACCGATTGGATTTCAATAGAGTTTCAAAAGAATTTGTATTTTTTTTATATTTTTAATATAATAATGCTTTAGATGGAGGTTGTATATAGTTTTAATACTATAATTATGTTTTAAGAACATGGTTAGTCCATGAATTAGTTAGCTACCATATAACAAAAGCTGGATTTCAAACAAACTACTATATTTGGCATCACCATGGAGAGACGGGAAACTATTCTACTATTCATTAATAAAAAAAAGAAGTGGTATGAAGAATTTGATATTTCATTGGTTTCCATTTATGAATCATCATGAGAGAGATAGTATTCCATTTAAAGAAGGAAATTATTTTAATACACATGGGGAAAATACTAAAGATGGTGATGTTGAGAGAGTGAAAAATTTAATGGATGACACCAGAACTCCAGTATATCAGGAATGTACTAAAATGACCAAGTTGGAATTTTTAATGCTATTATATCATAGAGAAACTATATATGTAATTTCTAACACTTCTATTGATTATATTATTACCCGTTTGATGGAATTTCTTCTTGACAGTGCAAATATTTCCTAAAATCATTATAAGGCATGGAAGTTAATTAAGTAGCTTGGATTTTATACTAATAAAGTTCATGCTTGTCCAAAAAATTTAGTTTATTTTGGGAAAAAACAACTGACTATAATGACTTAAAGAATGTGGTATGTCTCAATAGAAGGAAAATTCAAATGGAACACCATCTCATGTGCCATAGAAAGTTATGTGACACTTTCCATTGATTACCAGACTTAAAAATCTATTCATGTATTTATAAATCTCATCCAATATGTGATGGAATGATATCGAGAGAATTAAAGGTAATGATGAGTTGGTTTATCCTACAGATGGATTATCATGGTGGGAATTTGATGCACAACATCATAATTTTTCAGATGAGGTGAGTAATATCAGGTTGGGTCCATCCTGTGATGGTTTTAATCTGTCTGGTCAGATGCTTACTTCTCATATCATGTGTCCAATTTTTATTCATGTTTATAATCTTCCTCCATGGATGTGTGTGAAAAATATGTCACTTTCTTGAGTATACCGATATCTATACCTTATTTTCCCGATAATGATATAGATGTCTACTTTCATCCTTTAATAAGAGAGTTGAATCAAATTTGGGATGCGGGTGTGTAGACATTCTATGCTTCTTTAAAAAAAATATTTTAGATGTGTGCTACCTTTATATAGAATATAAATGATTCAATGATGTCTTGTTGGATCATCAAGGGAAAACTATCATGTCCTATATGTATGAAGAATACACAATCTAAAAGGCTTAAATATCATTGTAGTTTCAGTTTCGTGGGCATCCGTGATTCTTGCTGATGGATCATCAATACAGGAAAAATCATCAGAGGTTTAATAATAATGTTGAAACTGAACAACCACCTCAATGTATGTTAGGTAGTGATGTAATTAATTAATTGAAAGATTTTAGTTTTTCATTAGGTAAAGGTCAACTAAAATCTAAAAATAGGAAGAATGTTGACACTGAAGCCACTTACAATTGGAAAAAGTGAAGTATCTTTTTTGAGTTTCCATATTGGTCTACCAATTTTTTACATCATTATTTATATGTAATGGACATTGAGAAATATATATGTGAAATGTTTCTTTCAATTCTTATAAATATCAATGGGAAGTCTAAATATGACTTTTAATCTTTTTGGGATTTGTTGGATTGGAGTATTCGACTAGAACTGCGTCCTTTGTATATCGGTGAAAACAAATGGAAAGTTACTTGTGCTTCTTTTGTGATAACACCATCAGAGAAAGATCAATGTCTGACAATATTGGATAATATCAAGGTACCTTATGGCTATTCCAATAACATATCTAAACAATTCAACAAAATGAATTTGAAACTAAAATCCCTAAAAACTCATGATTATCACATACTTCTTCATGAATTAATTCCAATAGAAATTCAGAATTTTCTATCCAATAATTTAAGGGTGATAGTGATTCACTTTTTCCATTTTTATATACCTTTATTCTAAAAGATTATCTGAGGAATTCTTGATAAAAATACAGTAGGAGGCACCATTAATTTTGTGTGAGATGGAATTTTTTTTGCTCCATAATTTTTCACATGCATGCTGCATTTAACAGTCCATATTCCAACTAAAACAATTATTAGGGGACCCATTTATTTTAGATGAATGTATCCTTATGAAAGAGATATGAAAAAAAGAAATCATATATCCAAATCAAGAATTATCTTGAAGGTTGTGAGAGGTTATCTGGCTCAAGAATGTATCTATTTTTGTTCGATGTATTTTTCTGATGTGAGCATAAGACATAACCAGCCAATGAGAAATAGAGATGACTAATATGGAGAAATTGACCCCTCATTTCCATATCTTCCCCAAACAGGAGGAGTTGTTGGGTCTTATACATTGGCTACATTGATCCTTGAAGAGCGAGGCATGTCACATTGCACAATATTGTTTAACTGTGGTTTGTTTGATGACTATATTAATTAAGCAATTTGGATATTTATATATTATATAATATTAGGGAATTTCACATATACATTATACTTTTATTAAAATTTTATGTTGGGAACATAAACAAATTATAAGTAGAGTTCATCGATATTTGTCTTTGAGAAGGAGAGAGGATTTGTATAGACTAGAGTTTCCAGCTTGGTTGAAATCAAAGGCATGACCATTACTTTAATTAGATTAAAATATAGATATACATTTAATTTTATTATTAATATATATTATAGGTATTGAGTTTACCTGTTGACTCCATTTATCAAGAATTAACAGCATTGTATTTTGGTCCAAATTCTTTGGTTTGTAATTTCAAATCTTTAATAATCAATGGGTATAAATTTGTTACAAATGACCGAGTGGTGAAAATGAGAACACAAGATAATATTTTTATGTTAACTACTACAATGGATTGTTATTCCAGTGCATCATATAGTCAGCCTATATATGAAGATGTGTATTATTATGGACTTGTTGATAAAATATTATTATTGGATTACTACTCTCAAGGATGATTCACTATAATGAAATGTAAATAGTTTAATTCAATGAAGCGATGGGTTATATTTATTGATGACTGTGGATTCATAGGTATTGAAATGAGTTTATTCCTACATACTAACGAACCATAAATTTTGGAATCAATGAAAAAACAAGTGTTTTATGTGAAAGATTGTCTGAGACCTGATTACAGTGTCATTAATGAATTAATCCCAAGACTTATTTTTCATGATGTTGGGGATGAAATTTCTCCCATTGATACCCCCAATAGTGTTCAATAAAATATTTAATTTAATGAATCAAATTGTCTCATTGCAAGAGTTGATATTAAACCCGAAGTAGTGGTAGGTAATATATTGAAGCAACCATATATGTTCACTGCTCATTTAGTTTATGTTGACATGAGTTTCTTATGTTAATATTTATGTAATTAGTTTGTGTTTGGAATGATATGTCTGTTTTAGTATTGGATAGTTTCCTTTCATTTAATTAGATTTATTTAAATTTATAAAACTCGGTTCAAAATGAGTTTTTAAAAAATGCATAACTTGGTTTTTCTAAAAGACGTTATAACATTTCTTATGCCTTATTTTAATTCTAAGTCATATGAATGATTTTTAAAAACCGTTTTTAAAAAAATATACATTTCATTCTTATTTATATTATAAAAAATACTTCATAACTTTGAAGTAAGTGACTATTTGATCCTGATCGATAGGTGCACAACCGCACATTTCCTCCTTCAATTCCCTCAGTGAGTCTAATAATTGTAATATTTTTATTCTATATTATATATAATGTCATGTTAATATTTTTTATCAACTTTTTAAGAAAATTTAGTTCCACAAAAGTTTTCTTCTTATCCTACTAGCATGGGTCTGAGTGGGGATGCTCCTAGACCTAGATTAAGCACCCTTTATACCCATTACTACATTTACCCACTATTGGACACCCAATACACTACACCTTTCCATCATCTGCTTGAGCCTCTAGGGATGTTCCCACTCATTCTTCTATCATCTACTTTATCCTCTTATTCCCATACCATGTCTACGCTGCCTCCATAGATGTTCCTACCTTTACCATATCCATATCCGTTGATGTATCCCCTAGAATACTACACATATTATTCCAGGTCTACACTAGCTCCATTTCCTACCATCCATCCAACATCAGAGGAGTTTGTTCCTTCAACATCCACTCCAGTGCATGAAGATCTCCCAAATCATGCATTGGAACAAACAATTCCTTCAAAGGTTTATGATCTAATAAAACCCATAGATCCATAAAACCCTATTGAGAAGCCTTCATAGAGTTTTTTATTATAACTGTGTAAAATTATACCAATTCATTTTTTTCCTTTTGTACCGTGACTTAATTCTTCTTTCCCCTCTATTATCTTACTCAATGGGATATTCTAGTAGGCGACATGGTCGCACTTGTATGTAGGAAGTCTAGAATCACCTGACACATATAATGGTATATTACAATGAAGATAATAAGATGGTAGGAAAAAATTCCAGGCAATATAGAAGTTTTATAGACACTTTATCCAAGTACCATGATATCATTCCATTGAAACCTAGATTATAGAGACATATTAGTGATGACATCAAGGAAAAATAATGGGTGCATATGTGGCTAAGAAAATTTTATAAATTTATATCTATCTTATTGTTATATTTATATGAATTAACATGCTCATTACAGAGTCGGTTTAACTTTCCTGATGGTGAAGTTACTAATATTGCAATGTTGATGGATCTTGGGGAGTCATGGTGATCATACAAGCATGAGTTGTATGTTGGTTTGAAGAGAAAATTTGGTTCTGATTTAGAGGGTGTACCCATATTCCACGACTGTCCAAAAACTCAACATCAAAAAATGATTGCATATTGGAATACTGATGAGTTTAAGGTATTCCCATTATTTAATGGTTTTCATATAAAATATAATTCTTATTACTTGTATTTATTTTTTTAGGAAGATTTGGGGAAAAACAAAAAGAACAAAGATTCAACAAAATATCTACACACATTGGAGTGCACTATAATGCCTAAGCATGAGAAGCACCAAGTACTTTAATCTGAATATAAATAATGCCCTTATTTATATTGTTAATTATTTATCTTTTCATGATTAATTTTAAGTTTTTTTATTATTAATACCTTTAATATAAGGCTGAAAATACCCCTTTCAAATATCCATTAGGAATATAGGAATAGTGTCCAATTGGACTATAGGCGTAGTGGCCAATTGGCCTATAGGCCTAGTGGCCAATTGGCCTATAGGCCTAATGGACAATTGGTCTATAGGACTAATGGAAAATTGGCCTCTAGGACTATAGGACAATTCTCCATTTGGAAATTAGGCCTAGCGCCCAATTGGCCATTTGTCCTAGAGGCCAATTGAACATTAGGCCTAGATGCTAATTGACCATTAGGCCTATAGACCAATTGCCCAGTAGTCCTAGAGTCCAATTGGACATTAGGCCTTGAGGCTAATTGGCCATTAGGCCAAATGGAAAATTAGACTCTAGGCCTAATGGCTAATTGGACATTATGAAATGAATATAAAGCATTCATATTCAATATTATTTAATGTTCATAATTAGTACCTAAAATTATAAAGTGTTTATGATTATATTATATATATGAATATTTTTTCATTAATGTTTATCACATTTTTAAATTTATGAACTTTTCATTCATTTAATAGTTAATACCTTTTATTATTATCTAAGATTATATAATGTTTACATTGTGAATATATGTATGCTAATCAATGTTATTTTCAGCAAGCTATATTGGGTATCAAAGGTTGTGTACCTTAAGATAAATTATTTTTCTCAAGTAGGAAGAAAAAGTATGGAAGTGTAGAAAATGCACAAACATAAGAAAATATTGTAACTTTTTTTATTTATATTTAAGATATTTATATGAAATACATAATTAAATATCTTTTTTATATTTTCAACAGAATACCTTGGAGGCCTTTGATGATAAATAAGATGAAAAATTCAGGCTGAATGATCATTTGATTCAAGTATTAGGTGATGAGCACCAGGGTAGAGTTTGATGTCAACCAGGGAAAAACCCCATCCCCTCTATATATTAGTCTTAATCGGGATCCTATAAATCCTCTCATACCCATGACCTATAAAGTTCTCATGCATAAGAAGCTTAGGCAAAAAATTAGCTTTATAGGAGTGTGAAAG
This sequence comes from Viscum album, assembly GCA_963277665.1. Classification (NCBI taxonomy): domain Eukaryota; kingdom Viridiplantae; phylum Streptophyta; class Magnoliopsida; order Santalales; family Viscaceae; genus Viscum; species Viscum album. The sequence continues at coordinate 1,502,834,009 of OY728135.1, forward strand.
AATTAATCAGGAGCATAAAATAAGTAAGATGATCACCAAACAATTATTGAAAGCTATATCCATTATAATTCAATCACTTCCATAATAGTTTGCTTATGATATTGATTAATATTTGGAATTGATGTGTTCTTTAAATGGTTCCCCAAGTGATGCCAATGAGGGTCTTAGTGGCGATCGAGGTGAAGGTGGTGGAGATGATTCTATTGATGATATTGATTCTCCAAATGATGTTGTTAATGAGGATGTAACTACTAATGATGATGATGATGATGATGTTTCTGATGCTATTGAGGATGAGGATGTTGGTGATAGAGGAGATATTGATCCCCTCCATTTTTGACTTAGCAGGAAGGAGACTTTTTCAGTTCTGTAATGACTTGAATTGATTTGTTTTATGGATGTATATGCATGTTTTAGTATTTTATATGGTTTGAAAACTATTAGAACCTGTTGGATGGTTGATAAATGTATAAAATTTGTATTTTATTTAATGTATACTAAATGTTTTATTTGATTTACTAGTTCATGAGTTGGAGGAAGAAGTGGTGGTGCTACTGCCAAGTGTAGGCAGCTACATATACCCAAAGCTTTTAGAATCGTGGGTATAGGTTCCCTAATGGGAAAAGATATACCCATAGTTTTTTAAATCATGTGTATATATCTATACCCATGGTTTCATTAAAACCATGGGTATGGAGGAATATATGGGACAAATACCCATAATTTTTATAAAACTATGGGTATAAGTTTATACTGACGGCTCAAGATTCCATGGTTTTGAAAACTGTGGGTATAGACCATACCCACAGTTTTATTGGATATACCCATGGTTTTAAACCATGGGTATAGGTGGATTTTTTAGTAGTTAAATGAAGAAACAAATAAAAATTTGGGAGAAACTCAATATGTTTAGGCTGATGAATATTTTTATATTGAACCTATATAAGAGAAAAATAAAGAGGAGAGTCAACCTATGAATCATTAAAGAATGAAAAGGGGTGAAGTTGATCTAAGAAATATTATTAGAGACTAATATTCTCTAACTTAGACATAAAATCTGAAAAGAAATAACATACCATTCTATTATCTGATATTAAACCAAATTCATTTGAAGAAGCTGTAAAGGAGGAGTCATGGGTAAAATCCATGAATGAAGACTAAGATCAAATTGATAAAAATAAGACATGGAAGATTTTGGACATACCTACAAATCATAATGTAATTGGTGAAAAGTGGGTGTTCAAGAAAAAGCTAGATAAAAATGGAAAGGTTATCTAAAATAAAGATTGGTTTGTAAGAGATATTCTCAAGTTGAAGGCATAGATGTTGAAGATACATTTTCTCTGGTGGAAAGGGTGAAGTCTATTTTATTAGAAGTATCTATCCAATAAAAGTTCAAAGTATTTCAGATGGATGTGAAAACTACATTTCTAAATGGAGTCTTAAACAAATAGTTTTATATCAAAAAACTAGTTCTTTTTTTCTTGTAAAGGATAATTCTAAAGTGTATAGGCTGAGAAAGGATTTGTATGGTTTAGAGAAAGAACCTCATGCTTGGTATGAAAGGTTGGATACTTCTATGAAGTAGATTGAGTTCAAGAGAGGAGGGGTAGATCAAAAAATCTATGTGAAAGTTTCTAAAGAGGAGAAATTTATGGTTTTGGTGCATGTTAATCACATTAGATTTGGTAGAATTGAGTATATTTATATTGATAAATTTACATAATTGATGATTAAAAAGTTTGAAATGTTAATTATATGTGAGTTGAAAAATTTTCTAGGGTTATAAGTTCATCAAGGTGAAGGGAAACATTCATTTTAAAAATTAAGTATGCAAATAAATTATTGAAAAAATTCATAATAGAGGAGTGAAATACTATTTCAAATATAATTATGGTTGGAATAAAATTGGGTACACATGAGAATAATGAGTTGGTATAATCAAATCTATATAGAAGAATCATTGGTAGTTTAATCAACCTTACTACATCCAGGATGAATATTTTCTATACTACATGTTTGGAAGCATGGCTTTAGAGTTATCCTAATAAGGAACATCTCATGGTAGTAATAGAAATATTTAGGTATTTTCAAGGAACACTGCATTATTATTTTTTATTTAAATCTAGAAGTAACATGGATTTATTACATACTGAGATGCTGATTGGGATGGTGACATAATGGATAAAAAATCCACTAGTGTTGATTATTATACATTAGAAAAAATTATATTGGGTAGCTAAGTAAGAAACATGATTGCATTTAATTAATAATAATATATGTGGAATATTTTAAATCACTAAATATTGGAAACAACCTATTTGGATGAAGAAAAAATTGGAAGATGTTAGTGAAGAATTGAAATAGGCAATGATAGTTCTGTATGACAAAAAAAGTGCTATTGAGTTGTCTAAAAATCAATTTCAACATTCTCAGATGAAGCACATAAAGATATGATATCATTTCATAAAGGGTAAAATATATAGCAATGCTGCAAAGATGAAACTTATTAGAACTCAATATCCAGTGGCTTATATCCTCACAAAACCATTAGAAACTCATGTATTTGAAAGGCATTGGCTGAACCTTAGAGTCCAACCAATTTCCTTAAACTAAGAAGGTTTATAGTGAAACTTATCTCTATTATATATAATTCTATATCTAGTATTTATATTTTTTAGGATTATTTTTTTAATGAGAATAAAAAAATAGGGGGAGATACTATCTATGGAAAGTTTTCAAGAATAAGGGATTGTATTAAACTTTATAAACCACATTGCATCACTTGTTTCTTTCTCTTGTTTCATACATTGATCTTTTTCTCATGTAGGATTAGGGAAATTAATAAATAATCTTTGTATGATTTTTTGAAGCTATGTAAATTGCAAGAACCTTTTTATTTTATTGAAAAATGGGAAGAGAAAAAAAGGGATGTCTTATGATTTGAATTGATAATAAAATCTAAAGGGTGGAAATGTTGAAACCAAAGATATGCATTTATTGATTGTATTTTTTTTTCAATTTTTACCAATGTTGAAGCAAAATTTAATTTAATATAAAGGTATTTTTTGCATCTGGTAATGGTTTGAAAAATTTGGATATCTTGAGAAAATTGGAGAAAAAGTGGTGTTTTTACGGTACAAACCATTACTCATATCACAAAAGGGTTGAACATTTTTATATCTTCACCATAGAGGATGAGGTTATACCATAGTTGATGGATGGGTGAATTTTATTAGTGTTAGATAATTTATTATTTCCATACCATATTCATTGACCACACTATAGTATAAATGGCATGCATTGATCCATGTCACAGAATCCTAGTATGTTTTGGAGGGTCTTAATTTACTAGAACAAAGGAAAATTCTATTGAGGGTTGATTTTGAATCTCTATAAGAGGCCACACCATAGTATATAGTTATTCCATAGATATTCTGATGATTCAATGGACATTTCACTATAAATTATTTCTTTACACCACATACCACATAGTTTTTGAGAAATAGTTAAGTCAAAACTACTTGGTTACACTGCAAAGGGTATACTGCAAAAATAAAATTAGTGTTTTTGTAGAATTCCAACTGAATTGATGATGTGGAAATTTATTTATGGTTTGGTAGTTAATTTAACTTCCTAAAATTTCAAATTTTAATTATGTGTAGTTGATTTGATTAGAAGATGATTTAAAGGCAGAGATTAAAGGAGAAAAAGTTGGGTAGTTATTATAGTTTGAATTTAAAATTTGAAATTAAAACTATTATATATATAGATGAAAAATATATTATGAAATAAGATATATCACATAGAACATAAAAAGGATATCCCTTGAAGATCAGGAATCGATGGTGTGTGATCACGATGAAATATATTTAAGGTAAGGAATAAAAGAAGAACCTATTGTGTATATTATTAAAGATATGTAATTGAAAAATTAGAGAATCATGGAAGAACATCCTCATTGTTTGGAATTACTTATCTTTTCGAAAATATTTGTAAGATTTACCTACATGTCACCTCTATATTTTCCCTCTGAAAATAAGTGTTTGGATGATAGGAATAGGCCATGGACCTTGTATGTGCATCGATCTCTTCCTAAAGTTGTAATCACATATTAGCGAGGCAGTGGTTAATTTTCATATCAACACATTGTTGATATATGATACATCAAGTAAAATTTTATAGGTGAACCAAGTAAAATAAACATACTCATGATATGTATATTTCTATATTTGGTTAAGTTTAATAATATCATTCAAGTCATCTTTTCCAATGTAAATTCAAGATCCAATTTTTACTAAATAAAGGAAGAAGTTTTGTCACCCCAATTCAACCCCTTTTTAGGGTGTATCATGGGACCTTGGTACAAAATATTCTTTATTTAAAAAAAAAATACCAACTTATTTATGAAAATAACATGCATTATATAAAAAAAATCCACTATAAAACTTCATTTTATGTAACACGCTACCCAATTTTTCTTTTATAAAAAATTATTATAAATTTTAAAAGGATAAATTACAAGTTAGATGCATATTAAATTTCCATTTCATTTCAAAATCAAAACTGAATTAAATTTCAAAACCATTTTTTCCCTATTATGCATGAATAATAATAATATAGGTTTACCAAAATCACTCTAGTTTAAAAATCTAAAATTAAATCCTTAAATTAAATACAAAAAGTTTTTCCCATCACTAATTGACATGGAAAACTAGTTTAAAAGGAAATGAACCTCCCCTTTCCTAATATACTTCTATTTCAAACACATTTTTATCAATTAAATTTTAATATTTATCAAAAAATAAAATTATAACTAGTATCAGTTACCTAAAAACACTAAATGACCCTCTTAGGAACTCACACTATATGACCCAAGTTCAAATTAGACACGACCAAAAAGTAATGACTAGTATGTTTGACCGCTTCATTTTAAAAAAAAATTACTAAAAGCATAAAAATACATATTAAATTTGAAATATGCTTAATAACATGATATCACATGCTTATAAATATAGATAAATCCAGAAAAAATAACATGCTCTATAATTAAACATATTACAAAAATAACAATAGTTATGTACTTGGTAAGAAAACATAAACAAAAAAAAAGTCATGTTCAGTAAATAGTACTAATAAAAATGTAACTATCATGTTTGGTGACATAATATATGAAGAATATATAAAACATGTTCAATAGTCAAAATATAAATAGGAACCATGGTTCATTCTTAGCAATCTATACATAAGTAGAAAACAAAGGCATGCTTTAATAGATTAAACATTAATCAAGTGGGATTATAAATATATCAAAAAGGTAAGCATGTCTATCTCAATAAAAGGATTCAATTATTGGTTTATATTAGCCTTACCATCACTAATATATATATATATATATATATATAGGAAAAAACCATATATATAAATTATCGATGTTTTAGTTAATACAAACCTCATTTGATTCCAATTATAGTATAATAATCATAGATAGACATGAAATATAGAATGGAATCCTATATTTACTAATATATAAACTCTTAATATGATTCATGAACCCCAAAAACAATTATGTACTTCCATTTGAGTATAATATTCAAATCTCAAATAGCATTCTATAATACTCAAGACAAATAAACAAAAGCCTCACTCAAACTAATAGTTCCTATCGAGTACCCAGACATCCCTTGGTAACTTGATTTTCACAAATAAATAGGTTCATAATGCCTTTTTATGGGTTACTTATCATTTTATAATAGTCCCAACTCCCATATAAACCTCAAAATATTAGATTATATATAAACTCAAAATACTACTCTCATACAAATTTTTAATATCTATGACCAAGATACCGAAAAAACACTTGATCACACAAATTAATACCCCATGAGTGCTCCCTGATCTCTAGGGATTGGATACTAGTGTTTTGAGTCATAAAATAAAACTTAGTTAAAGATTTACCAACTTTTTACAAGATAATCTATGGCTTGTTTCTATTGGAAGCTCGACATGACCCATCTGTAAGTCAAATGTCCCAAAAATACACTAGAAAAAATATACTAAACCAAAAAGGTATTAAGAAGAACAAATATACAATTAAATAACCCATAAACCTCTAAATGAATGAATACAAGACTGATATCATACAAACTATCTCATAGAAACTAGTCAATGGAAGTGATGAAATCTAAATGTGACACATGCCAGGAAACACCAAATGAGAAATATGAGATGAGATAACTAAGACCTATGTACAAATATAATAGGTTATAATCCAAGGTGGGAACAGATCCTACTTCTACACCTAGCATGAGAAACTATTTTAAATGATCCAATGACTACTAGTATATGTAATTACTTGAAATACAAGAAAGGAGAGGCTTTATGTTTACTAAAGTGTCCATGTAGGATGTGTGTATAAAATAATCAGTAGGGAACCACCAATGATTTATAAAAATATTAGTGATATAAATAGTTCATTTAAGAACATATCCACTAATTTACATATGTTTAACAAAATAGTTTTACAGTTGACAAATAATATAAGGTAGAAAAATGAAAAAAAACCAGAGAAAAAGATTGATAATAAGCATGTAACATCTATAATACATTACTTTCTATACCTATAGGATCTATACTTACACTTCCTGTAACGACCCGAAGTTTTTCAATGGAATTTCCCTTCTTAAAAATATGTCATAAAATCACATGAATACACAACATAATGAACTACAAAGTGCTAAGTGACCTTTAAACAAAAGTTTGTCACTTCTGTGTTGGGAATTTTGAAAATCCGACATACACGGTTGTGTTCAAGATGATTTTTGGAATCTAATGAAACAAAAATAATTTTCGGTGAATAGTAACCAACCCTAATGAATAGTAACATACAGTATGAATAGTGATATACCCTAATGAATAGTAACATCACCTATGGTGTTATGTTTGAACCAGATTATTATATATGTAATATATCCTATTTTTGGTTCTGTAATCCTTTGGTACAAATGGAATTATGTTATAAAGCAAAACACATTCTTTGTAATCAAATCCACCAATTAACAAAAACGGTTATCACTATGGTTATATATATATATATAATAATTCGACTTCACTCTAAGTAACCTAATTAAAATTAAAACCATGTAATCTCCTGGATATGAAATAAAGAATATAACTTCAATTCTGGACAACCACTTTCATCTTTCATATAATCCAAACTTGAATATAAGTGAACCGATCTTTTAAAGCCAAGTAAACAAACGAGCCTGAACAATGAAATTGAACCTTGTAACTAATAAAAAGGCTTTGAATGAACGAAAAATGGTTATAATAAATAAATTTAATATAGAATAGGTTCTTGAATTATTAATTAATAAGCCTAATTTTTTTATTCAGGTCGTTAATAACAAGTGGAGAACACCAACGGATTTAGGGTAAGGGACCCTCCCCTTTTCACTCTTAATCAATTGTCTATGCTATGCCTTTTTGTGTAATACCAAGTGATGGGTTATGTTTATAAACCTTCCCCATACTTCCCCAATGTTTTATAAGTGATTAGAAACCCCTTATCTCTCTCATCAAGCCCTCTTAGTTACACCCGATACCTGCCGATAAACCATAATGGATTCTACTCGAACTTCCATTATTTCTTCGGGTTGTTCTATATTTCTTTTTACCAAAATATAGTTGTCTTTTATTTTTATTTATACATTAAACATTCTGTTTATGTGCTCCAAAATCATGTTCTAATAACCATATCTCATTCTCTTTCGGGGATATACATGATTTTAAGTGAATCTCTCTTCGATACTTCCCAATAAGCACACTCGTTTTAAAGGAACTTCCCGAACTTTTACCCAATTTCAAGTGCACTCTAAATTCTGTTTTAAGACACCATTATCTTTTTAAATTCTGTATTTTTATTATTAAAACCTTCTTGGTTCAATTCTGGTTTTATATAAAATAATGTCTTCTTTACTATTTTAAAAGCTCTATAGTATTTTCCTTAAAACCGCACAAAAATGTTTCAATGCTAATGTTTCTAAAATAAATTTCTCATATGTTGTCACTTATGTTTGACACCACTTACCATGTTATATGCCTATTTTACCCTATTAACATCCATGTATTTTCTAATTATTTCCTTACATGTACACTTTCATGATACACCCATTGGTTATGATTTATGTCTTGATTGTGGTACCCAATTTTTTCCATGGGCACCCTTATGTTTATGTATGGTTGATTATATATGATTGTATATGTGGTAAGAATATTTATGTGGAAAGAATATTCATGAAAATGTTGAGATGGGTCACCCAGATAGCGCTCCAATGCATTGGGTAAGGTTAAGTCTCATGAGATGCGATGTGAAACGGGATTGGCAGTTAGCCTTGACCCGTACTAAAATGGGAAACAAGATTGGCGGTTAGCCTTGACCCATACTAAAGATATGATTTATGATTCTTCCACATTTATATGATTCCATGTTTATATGACCCCATGCTTATATTAAATTATTTTATAAGTTTCATGCTTTGGATATCATTATGTCATGCCTCCTAACTCATGTGCTTGAGATGTATCCTTATGTTCATTCCATTACAGGGATTTTTAGCTCATCCATTTGTTCATGTGTTCCCCAGGGTACCCTATGCAGATGTAAGGGCTCAAAGGAAGTTAGAAGATCTTTATGGAGATTAAATAAAGATGTTTTTTAGCCCCATTTTTTATGTTATATGTACCTATTCTTCCAAGACACTAGACTTAATGATCCTTTGATTGTACTCTGATGATTAATTATGCTTAAAATCATGAAATGTTTTATATAAAAGGACCGGGTCTCTATAGTTGGTATTAGAGGATGGTCTATTTATTTTTGGAGATTAGGAATAGAACACCTTTGTGAGAACCTTAAGGATAAGACTAAGTATAAGAAAACAGTCCTAAATTTTGGTGAGTATAGAGTAAGTGGTTTATCAAGAAAATACATCCCTCTCTGGATACGACCAGGTAGAGGCAGCTCTGGCACATATGTATTTAGGGGTAAAACCTGAAAAAAACTCTTTAAGCTAGACTCGAATGGGAACTGGTGCATGATAACGGGCCTTGCTGCACTCTTGGTTACGACACTCCCAGGGGATATGATTTGGTAGATTCACGAGCTTAGTACAAACTGTTATTAAGGGAAAAAAAGAAGCCCATAAGAATATAAGTTAAGAAATAGATTGATGATAACCTAGATATAAACCTAAGGAATCACAAGTAAGGATATACTTCTTCTTTATAAGTTTATACTTTTATGTTCAAAGTTTCTTTTTATGCTCAATAGCTATGTATTCAAGACCTCTAATTACACGTTATTTTTCTTAGTTAATGGCAGGAAATAGAAGAATACGTTCCAACAACCAATGTGATAGGCAATGTGATTATTTCCCTAATGATATGCCTGATGTAACAGAAGTAGGTGCTCAAAACTTCATGATAGTACTTACTCAGCTGGATCGAGTTATGAATAATAACTTGAATGAGGTGGAACGTCCACCTCCTCCAAGGAAAGAGCAAGTTGCTGTAGAATCCTTCATGTGGGAAAGGCCTCCCATGTTTAGCGGGTCTTCTAATCCCCTCCTCGCAGAACAATAGATTAACTCCATTGAAAATATTTTCTCTGTCCTCCAGTGCTCGGAAGAAGAGAAAGTTATACTGGAATTCTATCATTTTGATGGGGAAGTTGATCAGTGGTGGATACTGATCAAGAATACAAAGTCCCAAGAGGAAATTGATTCCATAAAATGGGAGGAATTCAAGAGGATGTTTTTCAACAAATATTTTCCTTGAACCCTCCATCTCAAGATGAAAAGAGAGTTCCTTGGACTCATGAATAAGGAAGATGAGTCCATCAGGGCGTATGAAGAGAACTTTACAAGGATTTCAAGGTACGCCTCTGGCTTTGTCATGAACACCGAAATCAAGGTGGATCACTTATTTAGCAGACTGAAGCCGAGTCTATGAATTTTTTTTGCGATTCGAGACTTCGATAGCTATGAGGAGATTGTCCGTTGTGCCCTCACGGTTGAAATGGAGATTGGAGACTCTTAGTGGTCTCATGGGCCCAGTGATAAGAAGTGGAAAATAGAGAACAACATGGGTGGTTCATCAAAAAAATCCCATGATGGAAAGAAGCCTCACTTTCCCCTTTGAAAAAATTATGGGAAGAAGCATCTTGGTGACTGTCTCAAGGGAACCAAGAATTGCTTCAAATGCGGAAAGTTTGGTCATCTGGCCAAGAACTGCCGAAGGGATATGAAAAATCCCGCTAATGTTGAAGAATAAAGGAAGGTTCAGATCAACACTCAGCCTGTGGTGTAGTGTTATAACTGCAAGGATATTGGGTATTATACAAACAATTTCCCTAAGCCAAGGGTTGTCAGAGGCAATAAAAAATAACCTACAAGGAAACAAGGAAGGTATTATGATATCACTACTACTGATGTGGAGCCGGAAAATGATGTGGTGATAGGTACGCTTGTTATTCATTCAAGAATAGTGAACGTACTATTTGATTCTGGTTCTACGCAGTCTTTCATATCTTGAAAGTTTAGTATAACTATTCAAACATCACCTCCAAATTTGGAGGAAAAGTTATCCATGGGAACAGAAAATGGGGAAATTATTGCATCCATGGTTTATAACTCCTCCCCGGTTAATGTTTGTGGAATGAACCTCCCAGAAAATCTAGTCATACTTCCTTTAGTGTAGTTCGACGCTATCTTGGGCATGTATTGACTATATTTGTACAAAGCCAACATCAATTGTCGGGAAAGGTAGATCACTTTTCACATACCGAATCATCCTCCAATTCTTTACAAGTGTAAGGAAGAAGATGAGTCTCCTTTAGAATATTTGTCTCAAATTTGGATACTACTTCCTTGTGAGAAAGAATATCTTACTCAAATGATTGGGACAAAGGATATAATCATTCTTGAAGACATGCCCATCATGAGGGATTACAATGATGTATTCCCCGAAGAGTTTCCTGGTCTTCCTCCTGAACGAGAGGTTGAGTTATCAATTGAACTTATCCCTGGATCTCTACCAATCTCAAATACACCTTACAGAATGGCCACCGTAGAGCTAGAATAGCTGAAGAAGCTGTTACGGGAGAATATGGAGAAGGGTTTTATATGACTGAGTGCTTCACCATGGGGTGCTCCAGTCCTCTTTACTAAGAATAAGGATGGATCAATGCGCCTCTGCATTGATCATCATATGCTAAATAAAATCACTATAAAGAAATTATCCCCTTCCATGAATAGATGACTTGTTCGATCAGCTTCGTGGGGCCAGTTATTTCTCTAAGGTGGACCTTCGGTCAGGATATCACCAACTAAAGGTGAGGAAGGAAGATATTCCCAAGACTGCCTTTTGAACGAGGTATGGTCACTATGAGTTCATAGTGATTCCCTTAAGACTCACTAATGCTCCAGCAATTTTCATCGATTTAATGAATAGAGTCTTTAGAGATTACCTCAACAAATTTGTGGTGGTCTTTATTGATGATATTCTGATATACTCCAAGAGCAAGGAGGAACACGAGGAGCATTTGGAAACGGTGTTAAAGACTTAACGAAGGGAGAATTTGTATGCAAAGTACAGTAAATGTGAGTTCTAGATTGAGGAAGTATCATTCTTGGGGCATGTTATCACCAGGAAAGGGATATCTGTAGACCCTTCCAAGACAAAGGCAATTGAAGAGTGGCTGAGGCCAACTTCTGTAATAGAGATTCGCAACTTTTTAGGTCTAGATGAGTATTATCGACGATTCATGAATAACTATTCATTATTTTCAAACCCAATGACCAAGCTGACATAGAAGGGAGTAAAGTTCATCTGGAAATAGGAATGTGAAGACTGTTTCAAGGAGTTGAAAAGGAGTCTTATCACAACGCCGATACTCACACTCCCTTCAAGTGGAGAACTCTTTGTGGTGTATAGTGATGCTTCTAAGAAAGTCTTAGGCTGTGTGCTAATGCAAAATGATAAAGTGATAGCCTATTCCTCAAGGCAGCTGAAAATCCATGAGTAAAACTATCCCACGCATGATCTAGAGTTGGAAGCTGTGATTTTTTCCTTGAAAATCTAGCGGCACTTCCTTTATGGTGAGAAGTGTGACATATACACCGACCACAAGAGCCTAAAGTATATATTCACACAAAAGGAGATCAACATGCGTCAAAGGAGATGGTTAGAGATAATCAAGGATTACGATTTCTCTATTCAATACCATCTTGGAAAGGAGAACAAGGTGGTTAATGCTCTAAGCAGAAAAGAACCCACTACTCTATCCATGATATGGATTGAGAAAGACCCTATCTTCTTAGATATGTAAAGAATGGATTTGGAAATCATAAGGGCAGGGGATACATCCTACCTTTCCCAAATTATTTCACAACCATCCATCCTGGAGAAGATTAAAGAAGCACAAAGGGATGACGTGGAGATACAAAAGAGGGTGAATGCAGTAAAAGAATGGAAGCTGTAAGAGTTCCATATAGATGATGATGGTGTGATTCTATTTCGAACGTGGATTTGTGTGCCTTAATCACCTGGGATAAAGAAGGAGCTATTGGATAATTCACATAACTCAACATTCTCTATCCATCCTAGGAGTACCAAAATGTACCGTGATCTCAGAGAACACTTCTGGTGGGATAACATGAAGAAGAAGATTGCAGAATATATATCAAGGTGCTTGGTATGTCAGCAAGTTAAAGCTGAGTGACATAAGTCCAAAGGTATGATGCAACCATTGCCTATACCCATGCGGAAATTGGAAAATGTTACTATGGACTTTGTCACAGGTCTCCCTAAGACGTTGAAGGAAAATAATGCGATATGGGTTGTGGTTGACCGACTCACCAAGAATTCCGATTTTATCACTATTCGTAAAGATCTCTCGCTTGAAAAACTTGCAAAGATATATGTGAAGGAAGTGGTGAGACTACACGGTGTTCCACTCTCAATTATCTCTGACCGTGATCCAAGGTTCACATAAAAATTTTGGAGGATTGTTTAACATTCTTTGAGTACTGAATTAAATTTCAGCACGACCTATCAACCCCAAACTGATGGCCAGTCTGAAAGAACTATTCAGATGCTTGAAGATGTGCTTAGAGCCTGCTCTCTAGAATTCAAAGGCGGATGTGATCAACATATCCCATTGGTTGAGTTCTCATACAACAATAGCTTCCACTTGAGTATTCAGATGGATCCATATGAAGATCTGTATGGAAAGCGATGTAGAAATCCAACCTGTTGGGATGAAGTTGGAGAAAAAAAGCTACTTGGACATGATCTTGTTCAAGAGATGATAGAGAAGGTTCAAGTCATCCAGAAACACATCAAAGCTGATTAAAGTCGGCAAAAGAGCTATGCTGACAACTATCTAAGGGACTTGGAGTTCAACGTTGGAGATAAAGTCTTCCTTAGAATATCTCCATGGAAGAGAGTCATGCGATTCGGGAAGAAAGGGAAGCTAAGCCCAAGGTATATTGGCCCCTTTGAGATCCTTGACTGCGTAGGAGCTGTGACCTATCGAATTGCACTTCCACCGAATATGGCTTGAGTTCATGATGTTTTTCACGTATCACTCTTAAGGAAGTACATACCAGACCCTTCACATGTACTCTTTTCAGAGCTGGTACAGTTGGATGATGATCTCTCTTACGAGGAGCAACCAGTGAAGATCTTGGATCGTAGAGAAAAAGTTCTACGCAACAAGACTACTCATCTGGTCAAGGTACTATGGAGAAAATATAAGTACGAAGAGGCAACATGGGAATTAGAGGAAGCAATGAAGGAAAAGTACCCACACCTATTTTTGGCTTAGAATGTAAAATGAAATTTTGAGGGTGAAATTTCATAAGGGGGGAAGAATGTAACGACCTAAAGTTTTTCAATGGAATTTCCCTTCTTATAAATATGTCATAAAATCACATGAATACACAACATAATGAACTAATAAGTTCTAAGTGACCTTTAAACACAAGTTTGTCACTTCTGTGTTGGGAATTTTGAAAATCCGACATACACGGTTCTGTTCAAGATGATTTTTGGAGTCTAATGAAAAAAAATATTTTTTTGGTGAATAGTAACCAACCCTAATGAATAGTAACGTACCCTTATGAATATTGATATATCCTAATGAATAGTAACCTCACCTATGGTGGTATAAAAATAATATTCAAGTTGGAAGTATGATATACCTATATTTTAGAATAAGTTAATGAATGTTTTAAAACTGGTTTTGATAATAAATTATTATTTTAATTAAATATTAAAATAATTATATTTAAAAAATTATTTTTGAAAAATGGACTTCATTTTTGGATTCTACACGTCAAAAAATGGTTATGCTGAATTTTTTGGATTTTTCTGAAATACTTGAATTTTTGATGAATAGTAGAATCTGATAATTCACAATAAATGCTAAATAATGGATTAATTGAGTCATCGATGATGTTCTGATGATGTAATCCCACTTGGTTCGTGATAAAATGATAAAATAACTATTCTTGGTCATGGAATACTTACTATTCCTTGTATTGGGATGAAATAATAAATTAATGATTATAATATTATGAAATCCCTCCTCTCCTCCACTATAAACCCCCCCTTCACTCCCTCTTCTCTCCACTCCTCTAAAGCCTTGTGCCTTTCCATTATTCTACCCAAATCTCTCTCCAAGATCCTCCCCCACATCCAAAATCTCTCAGCCTCCTCAAAATACCAAAACCTCTCCTTTTAAGAGGTTCTCAAAGGAGGAAGTCTCAAGAGGTAAATTCCTCTTCCCAATTTCTTCTTTTCTTTAAAGTTCTTTTATTTTTTATTTATTTACTCACCTAAATTCACCATAATAGTATGAAAAATACATTAACATACATGTAATGGAATGGATTTATGCTAGTGGTATATTTTATTATCTTCTCTCTTTTCCTCACCCTTTTATTTGAAAGAAATGAAAGCACCGTTTGAGATGTGATAATTTAGCACATTCAAGGACAACAATTTATCAATTTCAATTATTATATTTAATTATGGCCATGAAACCATTTGTGTTATGGTTGAACCAGATTATTATATATTTAATATATCCTATTTTTGGTTCTGTAATCTTAGGTACAAATGGAATTAATTTATAAAGAAAAACACATTCTTTGTAATCAAATCCACCGATTAACAAAAACGGTTATCACTATGGTTATATATATAATAATTAGACTTCACTCTAAGTAACCTAATTAAAATTAAAACCATGTAATCTCCTAGATATGAACTAAAGAATATAACTTCAATTCTGGACAACCAATTTTATCTTGCATATAATCCAAACTTAAATATAAGTGAACCGATCTTTTAAAGACAAGTAAACAAACGTGCCCAAACAATGAAATTTAACCTTGTAACTAATCAAAAGGATTTGAATAAACTAAAAAGGGTTATAATAAATAAATTGAATATATAAGAGGTTCTGGAATCATTAATTAATAATCCTAATTTGTTTATTCAGGTCATTAATAACAAGTGGAGAACACCAATGTATTGAAGGTAAGGGATCCTCCCCTTTTCACTCTTAATCAAGATTGTTGTCTATGCTATGCATTTTTGTGTAATACCATGTGATGGGGTATGTTTATAAACCTTCCACATAATTACCTAATGTTTTATAAGTGATTAGAAACCCCTAATATCTCTCATCAAGCCCTCTTAGTTACACTCAATACCATGCCGATAAACCATAATGGATTCTACCCGAACTTCCATTATTTCTTCGGGTTGCTCTATCTTTCTTTTTACCAAAATATAGTTTTCTTTTATTTTTATGTAGAACTTAAAAATTCTGTTTATATGCTCGAAAATCTTTTTCTGAGACCCATATCTCATTCTATTTAGGGGATATACATGCTTTTAAGTGAATCTCTCTTTGATACTTCCCAATAAGCACACTCGTTTTAAAGGAACTTCCCGAACTTTTACCCAATTTCAAGTTCACTATATCTTCTGTTTTAAGACACAATTATCTTTGAAAATTATGTATTTTTATTATGAAAACCTTATTGGTTCAATTATGGTTTTATATAAAAGAATGTCTTATTTACTATTTTAAAATCTCTATAGTATTTTCCTTAAAACCACACAAAAATGTTTCAATGCTAATGTTTCTAAAATACATTTCTCATATGTTGTCACTTATGTTTGAAACCACTTACCATGTTATATGCCTATTTTACCCTATTAAAGTCCATGTATTTTCTGATTATTTCCTTACATGGAAACTTTCATGATACACCCATTGGTTATGATTTATGTCATGATTGTGGTACCCAATATTTTCCATGGGTACCCTTATGTTTATGTATGGTTGATTGTGTATGATTGTATATGTGGTAAGAATATTTATGTGGAAATAATATTCATGAAAATTTTGAGATGGTTTCACCCAGATATCACTCCAATTCATTAGGTAAGGTTAAGTCTCATGAGATGCAATGTGAAATGGGATTGGTGGTTAGCCTTGAGCCATACTAAAATGAGAAACGGGATTGGCGATTAGCCTTGACCCGTACTAAAGATATGATTTATGATTCTACCACATTTATATGATTCCATGTTTATATGAACCCATGATTATATTAAATGATTTTATAAGTTTCATGCTTTGGATATCATTATGTCATGCCTCATAACTCATGTTCTTGAGATGTATCCTTATGTTCATTCCCTTACGGGAATTTTTAGCTCAACCCTTTGTTCATGTCTTCCCTAGGGTACCCTATGCAGATGTAAGAGCTCAAAGGAAGTTAGAAGCTCTTTATGGAGATTAAATAAAGATGTTTTTTATCCCAATGTTTTATATTATATGTACCTAGTCTTCCAAGACACTAGACTTAACGATCCTTGGATTGTACTCTAATGATTAATTATGCTTAATATCATGAAATGTTTTATGTAAAAGGCTTGGGTCGCTATACTTCCTTCTTTGATCCTTATCTTTAAATCTAAGAGAAATATATAAGTCCATACCATACAGGACACAACTTTATTACCTATAGATATCTTACACATATACACATATGCACCCATACATATTAGTAGATGTTTACAGAGAAGTAAGGGTCCTAGAGACCCATCCTGATTATATAAATTAGGTTAATCCTATCAAGGAAATCTCACATCCTATCCTAGGGAATATGTGAATAGGTATAATAATTTAGGGTGTTTCAAGATCATCCCACAATAGGGTCATGGTAA
The DNA here is from genome assembly GCA_963277665.1 of Viscum album. NCBI lineage: Eukaryota > Viridiplantae > Streptophyta > Magnoliopsida > Santalales > Viscaceae > Viscum > Viscum album. The sequence goes on from OY728135.1 coordinate 1,502,851,319, forward strand.
TATATTACCCCATTCCTTTAAGGATCGGAATTTCAATGGATAGTGAACCTACTCAAGAAGTTTATAAAAAAATATACAAAATATAGGTTGTATAAGAATGATTATAATATAGTAATTATCAAAGTGATTCAATAATAATTAAATATGATTTCCATAATACTACTGAAAATATTAATGAATGTGCTTAATATAATAAATCCATAATAATTTTTATACAATATAACTATTTACATGCATAGTTTATCCAATTTTCCAATCACACAAGCACAATAGTGACTAACATGGGCCTCATGCATGGTAAAGGTAGTAGACTTATCCAAGAATGTGGTATACCATAGAAGTAGTGTAACCGATACAGATAATAGGATAAAATAATGTTGCGGTTAAACATGCTTGAGACATCCTAATAGAACTACATGGGTTTGACTTAATTGAACCCATGGAATACTAAGGAGTTACTAGTTAAGAAAGTATATATTTCATCATATTAAATATGAACAATTGTTCATGAACCAAGCATAGTTTTAGACTAAGAATTACATGTGGAAAGGCTTGGTATAATATGATAAAAAATTTTCCTATAATTATGGGCATGTATTTTTGAAATTTAATGTAATTCATTTATATGAGTTTGGGTTTACTATTTAAAACCTAACCTATACTTTATAATATAAAATTCACATTTGATAAAAATAGGTTTTATTTAAGTAACTAAGTTTTAAAATAGTAATAATGGATACCATGGAGAACATTTTTTTATTAAAAATTTTAAGAGAAGAAGGAAGATAAAAATAGATAAGACAAAATTTAGAAATCATTTCCCAAAAGAAAATATTTATAAGTAAAGGTTTCTATTTATATGAAACTTATTTAAACCTTTATAATTACCATAATAGTTTTCAAGTGTAAAGTTTTGGTACTTACTAAAACCATAAGGATTTATACTTTGAACCACTTATTCCCACCTTGAAAACACATCCACCATATCTCCAATGAGGCCCTATCATAACTATAGTAGTTATTAAGGAGATGTATAATTTGACCTCCAAAGGAAAAAATCTATTCCCCTAATTACTTTTTCATATTTAGTTTCCTATCTGCAAGATTTTAATTTAGTGGTACCTAAGGATGCTCTTGGCTTCCATCACTATAAGACACCTTGAATCATTTTATACCTTTATCTTTATTAAATAGAAATTAATTTTTCATTCATTATATAATATATAGGCGATACTCATGGAAGTGAACTCAGGTAAAGTATTTCACAACCATTGAGGTTTAATCCATAGAGAAGCACTCTCTTAACCCTATATTAAGAGTGGTTATTTGGATTATAGCTTATTTAAATTGGTTTAAGACCAACAAAATTCAATGGTTTCAATTTATCTCATATTTATTATCAAGGTTTGTTCCCAATTCCTTGGGGAAATCAATACTAGAGACAAAAAATTTAACATGGGTTACCCAACCCATACATCATGGGGTATTAACAACCATAACTAATACTTTCAAGGTTACTATAAGTGCCACATGATTTAATAGGATTTATTATGTACTCAATAGGGAATTATTATTTATTACATAATGCTAAAAAACCAACATTGAAAACATTTAACTCATCATATAAAAATATGACTAAAAACCACTCATTTATATCTTCAAAATAAGATTGGGATTATTTATTAATTTGAAAAAAATACATGGTTGCAATCATAACCAGCAAACAACTCAATGAGTTGAAACCCCTTATGATTATATTAGGAGATATTTAACAATCCCAAATGATCATAAATATCCTTTAAAATAATTAAATCAAAATTCTATACTAAAAGAAACAAAACTACATACTCACCATAATCCATAAGAAGCAAAGCCCATAAAAAACCAATGCAATCCATTCTATAAATTAAATCAAGAATATAATTGTCTTATGACCTAAATAAATGCTAATAAATTGGCCCAAAACATTACCCTAAAATATTATAATACCTAACCTAGAAATATTTTAATTGATTTCTATGAGAATAGTGATGAATTATGATCAATTTACATATACGATACTTCTTGAAGTAAGAAGATAAAAATACACATGGATATGAGGTTATTAAAAAAATGCATTGGTGGAATCACAACTCAAAATAATTATCTAAAGAAGATAAAATTAGAATAATAAGGTAGAATAGGTGAGAGAGAAGAGAAGGTAAACTTAAATTTTGTTTAGGCATGAAAAATATCCATGGAAACATGTTGAATCAAGATCCACAAAGAAGAGGAAGATGATACCCAAGGGAATCCATAAAGGAATTACCACTGACTAGGAATAAATAAAAATTAATTAAGAAAAAATAGGGATTAAATAGGTATTTAATGGTAAAAGACTAAAATTACCCTATAAAAAATATCTATCCTACCTATTTGGTGTCTGATTTGGGGTCATCGGGCACCTGATGGCACCCCTAGGTCACCCAGTCCACTACCATGGACAACAAGTACCCAATGTCATTATCAAGTGGTACCTCTCCATAGGTACCCCAAACCTACAAAACTATAATTTATCCTTGAACCTTGACCAAAATTTCCTAATAATTCATCCTTAAACACTCATAATCGTATATGATACCTTGAATGAAAGTCCACCCCTAAAACAGAGTCAAAATTTAAATAAATTGGTACCTCAACCATCCAAAATTCTCATCAAAGGATGTAATAATTCATTAATCATTGTATATGAGACACGAGTTGTTAGATTAATTATCTAATGATGTTTATATTTTTTTTAAAAAAAATTGATAATGAATTATATGATAATTTGTAAATAATTATCAAATGGTAGAATGATGTTGTAATTGTTAATTGAATTGTTTAGTTAATGTGTTGAGTTCTATTATTGTGTAGTTAAAGGGAGTGATTATAGTTGTCCGTCGATGAAAATATAGGTCATAGGATAGTTATAGAGGTTACCTTGATAACATATCCTATGATGCTATTTATGAGATATTATATATCATTGTATTTTTTTTATTTCTACACACCACCACTCGAGTCAGATAACCTAACTAATGACCATATGAGGTTTTGGGCATTGAATGACACCCTAGTATATAGGGTGAATTGGAAATGGATGGATAAATACTCTACATCACCATATCTCCCTTTTAATCATGTCTATGGTTATGTGGTTTTGGCCACATGGTTGTGGTATGTGGTATATTGTTATGTGGCTATAGTATTGTGAGGTTTTGTTTTCAATATGATCTGGCATATGGATATTTAAAGAGATAAGAGTACTAGGAAATATATCATTAGAATACAAGGGTAACTAGATTAGTGAGGAAATAGGTGTGAGGTATCTCTATTTATATATTTTCATAATTTACTTTTCATAAATTATATATGGATTTGGAAAGTATAATTATGATGAGATGGGTTGGTATATTGAATTGGCTTGGGTGTGCATGTTGGTTTTTTATTCATTGAATCTTTAGTATGATTCTTCTAAATTATAATTAGAGTTTTTGGGGAGGAATATTTCCTAAGGGATTGTTTGAAAAAAATACTACAAGGGGGAGGTTAATAGTAGATTAAAAACATTAGAAAAACATCATAAATATGATTTTTTTGAAATAATGGAAATAAAAAAATCTTTTTTTTAATAACCACTGATAAGAGTGTTAACAAAAAAAAATTAAACTATTAGTATTTTATCAATAATTGATAAAGGTATTACCATAATAAAAATTTAAAAATAAATAGATTAGAAGTTAAAAAAACTCAGAGCAATGGTTAAAAGGATAAATATTCCTTTAAAAGATATAATAAGACCTCACTTTTAAACCAAAGTTCAATGTGGATCTTTAAACCAAATCCAAGGTATCTCTATTTTACTATCCCTAGAATCCCTCAAACTAAACTCATTGGTAGGTCCTCTGTCTTCCTATCCTCAAAATCCATCAACTTAACCTATCGGTAGGTAGACTTGAATAGTCTATCTTCCTAACCCTGGAAGTACTCGATCACATAGGATCAATATCAATAAAATTATAATGAAAACACTAATAGATTTATAATAAAACCTTTCCAAACATATAAATTAGTAAAATAATTATAAATAAATTAATTACAATGATCATAAGTGTAAGAACCCATATCTGAATATCCAAACATGATGTTTTCATATATGTTTTAAGTTTTTGTGGAAGTCTCAGGGGTTTGGACGAGCACTAGATTAGAAACAGGTGGATCGAGACACAAAAAATGCTAAAGAACCCAATTTATGTTGTAAATATGGAATTGAAATCCTAAAAAGGGTTTGTGGGGTGAAACCTGAGATTTTCAAGTCATAAAAAGGGGTCCCATAGGCTAACCTAGAAATTCATGATGTGAAACCATGTTTCATGCAGTGAAAGTTTTCTAGTATTTTTTTATTTTGTTTATATGGATCTTGATACATTGTTTCTTCAAAAGGAATGGGATGTGAAAAGGTGTTTCAACTGGAAATTCTCTTCCTTGATTCTCTATTTTTCTTGGTAATCTTTTATATGATCCGAAAATAATGATGGGTTAGGTATTCCTCCCCAATTCATTGTTTCTCCACCATTATCGATGAATCTAGATATGATCATTTTAGGAAAATTTTTTATTTTACTAGAGGATGGTTAATCACCAATTTTCATAAGAGTTTATTTGAATCTTAGGAAGAGGGGATCCCAAGATAAAGTCTCCCTACATTCACATATAGATCCATTGAGGTATGACTCCATTTCAATTTTCCAAAGGGTTTTTCCCCTAAATTGATTTTATTGACTATTTTTTGGTAAAATTAATTAGGGTTTTCATGCAGCATAAATCTAGGGATGCATTAGGAGTAGAACACACCCTATTTCCAATAGTTTTGGAGTGATGAAATGCTCGGTGAGTTAACTGGAAATATTCCAAGTTTGAATCTAATTAATTAATTAATTTTAAATTTCTACAATTAATTAATTATTGCTTCTTAGTGTGAGTTAGGGGATCAAAGTGTTAATATGAGTCTAACTAGACAAAGGTGAGTCATTACAAGATTGAAAGTCATTGGAAGATATTGTTAACCCTTGGCATCAAAGTGGAAAATCTCCATTTGATGTAGGTGGTCTATAATAACTCCCTTTTTGTATGTTCAACTACACTAGTATATAAAATATCTACAATCATGAAAGAACATAACGTTCATGACTTAATTAATTGGATAAATTCATTGTTGATGTGTTACACATGTATAGACCTCCCATTAGATCCCATCATGTTCATTGGCATTGAGGCCCTGACATGTGGCCACCCGATAGGCTTGCCAACCCTTGTCCTTGTTTGAGACTTGATTAAACTAGACATAGAGCCCTGAGAGGATGTGGAAATTTTTTTTATTGGATTAATACTATGAAATTGGATTGACAAGGTTTTATTTTAACATTGTAAATGTTGAATATGAATAAATGCATTAATAAATTGGTAAATGAGTGATTTGACCATGAAGTCTCAAATATTACTAGTTTCCCAATGCTTACCCCTGGTGATTCATCTTAACACAAGAGAATACACTATTTGGATTATGTTTCTAGTTACTTGGGGCTTACCTTATATGATTCATCCTTGGTTAGGGAATCCACCAAATAATAATGAATTCCTTGTTAATTGATAACCAGATAAATGAATGAAATTAGTTCCAATTATCATGATAATTAGAAACCTGACTTTATCGAATGAAAATGGATAGAGAAATGGTAACCTAATAGATTAACCACCATGGCTTGTGATGAAATGTTTGATATGTTTGATGTAAGATATATTTGGTTCTTAGTCATTGGTATTATTGACATGATGCATGAGGGCTTGATGACTGGATCGTGAGACGTGATACTAGTGATTCATCATAGTGTAGGTTAGTCTACCACTTGACATGAGATAAGATTCCCTCATTGTGATTGTGCACAAGGAAAGATGTAAGAGACTCCAGAACAGGAATTCACATGGGGCCCTATATTAGATGAGCTAAGATTTTCCCCATGGAAAATTGCACCTCAGGAATATGTAAGATAATCTAGTATAGTAATTCACATGGCGCCCCATGGGTTACTTGAATCATGGTATATGTGATTCGTTCAGATGCACGAGGATCGTGCATTTGAGTGAGATACCTGGTAATGTGCCATAATAGGTTTGCATGAATTTGGGTTTTAACTCAGTGATTAAGGGTTGGAAGGTTTATATGATGTTATTTAGTATTAATTTTTTGAATTAATATCCATGATTAATATAATATTTCATTCACGATATTCAGACTGCATTTTTTAGACACTGTTGGTGGTGTCCAACTAATTTTTACTCACACCCTGCTTGGGCCGTCATTTCACTCGGGTAACCAAGTAGCTCTTACATGTTTTATTTTAGGAAATTGGTTGGGCTATGACCCATGATAGTGTGGTTGAGTAGGATGACTTATATAGAATCAAGATATTAGATGAGGTTTGACTCAAATATTCTATAGATCCATTTTGTTCCATTTCTTTATTCTATTATGTATTTGTGACTGGATGAGTAGGTAGTTAGGGTTTGTATTACATGGCTATTCAGTCCTTTATCACATTTTATGTATTATTACTGGGTGAATTTTATTTTGTGTAATCTGATTATTTACTATCATGAATGATGTTCCTTTATTTTTTTATATTGTGAACTTTCATATGGGGGTATAGTCTCCCCACTGTACTATCTTAAACCCCTATTTAAGTCAAAATCCACTAGTGTATGGGGAGTCATACCTAAAGTTATATGGAAAATTGGTACGACCACTGATTATATAGTGATCCATGGTGGGTTGTTACAAAGTGGTATTAGAGCATTATTTTTCTTTTGTATTATGATTTTGGAATCTAGTAGATATGAGATTTAGGGATGTGTCAAAGCTTGAGATGGATGATAGTATAGTGCATAAACAACACATGTTTTGATAGGTTATCTAAGTTACCAGGGTATATGGATGTTGTTCTAATTTTCACTGTTACAGTTTTATTTTATTTTCACCTTTATTGATGCACATGTGGATTGGATGTTTTAATTTATGATGGATATCTAACGCTTGTCCTGTCAGAAAGAGGTCAGAAAAATTTACTTTTAATCTTGAACCATAGAGGTAAGAGGCTTCTCAAGCATCATATCAGGAACATAGGATCTACATGCCATATAAATCTACTAGTATGTGATTTCACTGACTATAGAGGCATAATTTCTTAATGTTTCAACGAATACTCATATAAAATTTTCATATATAAGTACTTAGTGGAGTTATACTCAGTTAGGATGACTTGTATATATATTCTTTCAAATGCCATATCGTGTGAATCTATATTGAGACATTCCTTGATGAGGATAATGAAAATGTGGTCCTTGATCATAGTGGGTGTAGTGACCCCAGTGTGATAGTTTTCCTCTTGTTCAAAACCTATGGACCGTTTGTGAGTGGTTTTTGTGTGTGTCCAATTTAGTGAACTTAGAGGTGGATGTTTTGACATGTTGATGACATGTGAAATTGGATAGGAAAATGATTTATTCCATGTGAGCTATGTCCTTCTTAGAGGTGGAATAGTGGATTAGGTGGTAGAATTTAGTGCCTTTCATGAGGATTGTTTGGTAGGTCTAGGTGGGAGACCTAGAGGCCCTTAATTTATGATCAAACCCTAATAAGGTAGTGTTTTTGTTTTTCCAATAATGACCCATCATAGGGGTTACCCTGGTGTTGCAGATGTGTTGGTTTACAGAATTAATGCACTATAGGTGCTACTGAGTCTCTTAATAAGGAATGGTTATGCCTTGGTTTCTCCAAAAGGAATCAACTCAAGTGATTATGGTTGGCCAGGAGGCAAGTTTTGAGGGAAATGATTGTTTGGATGCTTGAGCCAACTATTTTGGCAATGTTTCATGTGTAAATTAATGTTGAAATTGGATGGGAGAGTCAAGGATGATAACAGTATGGGTGGATTCTATTGATCTAAGAATGACGCCTGAGGTGATGGGTGGCCATGTATTTGGAAATGAATCATGTGAAAGGTCTGGTTGTAGAATGGGGATATCGAGGATGCCTCGATCCCAAAGAAGCTAATGATCCAGAAGGCATGACCAACTGCTTGAATGGGAATTTAAGCCCGATTTTGGTAATGAATGGCTCTTGGATTTTGATTTGGGCTTAGTAAATGGTTCTAGGAAAGTGTGATACCTAGTATTTCTCATGAAGATAAGATAGTAGGAACACATTGGAGATACATAATTCCATTTAGAATATGTGAACAGGTGGCTTAAAAGTAGGTTCCTATTGTTTTTAGTGAAATCAAGGTGATGTGCACCGATTATGGTTAGATTGATGGTGTGGATTGGTATAGTGTATCAGTTACTTTTCCATTGGAAATCATTTAGGTTGAGGTAAGGGAACTTGACCTATGTGGTGGTGGTAGTTCTACAACAAAATTTCATTCACGGCTACCTGGAAGAGATTCATGAGACGTTAGTGAGTTTGGATAATGATTACCTATTGAATCATGGTAGCTGAGTGATGATAAGACACTTGCGGTCAGGGAGTCCCAAGATCCATGAAAGAGCACGAAATGTCCCTGATATAGGAGGTGATGTCATAAATTGATAAGTTTTAGTGGTAATCATCAATGTCATCTTAGTGTTCTCCTAATCTAGAGACGATCATGCTTAATATATCAACATCATATTTAGTATATTGAGAGAGAATTGGATATACACAAAGCTATATAAATGTATTCTTGGTTAGATGAAGGGAAATTTTAGGGTTACAATCATGAAATAGTGTAAGGGAATCCATATGGTGGGGAGACTACCATAGGCTGTTGGAGGATGATCGTTGTATGAGAAGGGTCCTCTTCTTGGTTAAATAGGATATTATATGGATAGGGTTTCATTGAATGTTGGAAAACTATAAATTATAATTTATTTGGTTATATTAAAACACCATATTTTAAATTTAGATGAGACATTGGATGGATTCAGTGTGATGACATCAGGCTCAGAATGTTTCAGTGTGGCCAGAAGGTGATTCATGGGGAGAAACTCCCATTCTATAACATGGTTTATGGGGTGATCCACTCATGACATGTTTGGTGGGGTGTTAAATGATCTATGACTTGGTTCAGCTGGAAAACCAGTTTCATCACTTTCTTCAAGGGGTGAATCCCTATTTTGTGACATGTTTTCAGGGTGTAAAACATTCGATGAAAAAAATTTCATGACATGTTTTCAGGGGGTGAAACATGCTAAAAAAGTATCGAGGTTTATGTTTTAGGGGGAATACCTATAAAATATTAGGAAGTGGGTAGCTCGGTTCTAGAATTTCATTTTGGGTGTGTTATGAGTATTCTGAGGTTTAGTCGATACCTTCTAAGGAGAGGTCGGCATATACGGGCCCTATGCATGTGAAATGAATTCTCTCATATTCATTCCATAATCATTTATAATATATGGAACCATATATGGAATATTTGTTTTCCATTTTCAGGCATCGTGGGATAAAATCCATGTCAAGAGGATCATTGGACCACCAGAGATGTGTTTCGTATATGCAACCTCAATGGTGGGGAACACTGTGGGTCGGAAGTGGTTATGGAAAGTTAGTTTCTATGGTAGAAATCACCATGAAACTATTGCTAACATGGATGGTGAAATAGTGGTGTTTTAGAAATAGACGTGTGTGAGAAGTTATGTCTAGAATTTTGATGTTAGATTAAGAGGTAAATCATGTTTTGGTGAATAGGGTGCATCATGTTTGGAGTTGTGCATCAAAATATCTTTTGGTGTTCTAAATTAGAACATATTGAATTGAGCATGGTTTAGGAACACATTCAGGTTAGATTCATTTGGTAAATTCTCACCAAGGATTCTTACGGATGAGAAGTTTTATAATGGGGAGATTATAAGAACTCTCATCCGAATGATTGAGAAATTTAGTCAGAGTTTGAATTTTTATCCACTAGAAGACTGGTCATTTTGAAATCTTAAAACATGAATAAGGTTTCAAGTGTTAGAATATCCAAATGTGATGTTTTTAGACATGTTTTAAGTTCCAGTTGAAGTCAAGGGAGTTTGGTTTAGCACTAGATGAGGAACGGATGGCTCGAGCTATAAAAAGGGGATGAAGAAATAAATTTAAATTGTAGATATGAAATTTATAAAGTAAAAAGGGTTTATGGGGTTCAAACCAAGAGTTTTAGGATGTAAAAAGGGGGCCCGTGGTCTAACCTAAAGATTCATGATGTTAAACATTGTTTCATTCTATTAAAGTTGTCTTGCCTTTTTTAATTTTTTAATAGAGGCTTAACCCCTTATTTCATCAGAATGAATGGGATGTGCAAAGGGGTTATCAAATATACCTTATCTTCCCTAATTCTCCACCATTATTTCCGATATTGGGTGTGATTGAACGGTAGTGATGGGAACAATATTCCTCCTCTGCCCTTATACATTGTTTCTCCCTTATTATCACTGAATCTACTGATGATCATTTAAGGTCAAATTCCAATTTCACTAGAGGATGCTGAAATAACTAGTTTTCATTAGAGTTTCCATGAATCCTAGGAAGAGGAGATCTTGAGATGAATTCTACCTATTTTTGCGCATTGATTCACTGAGGTATGAATCCATTTCTATTTTTTTGAATGAGTTTTCCCTATATTTATTTTATTAGCTATTGTTTTGGTAAGATTAATTAGGATTTTTATTCAGCCCAAATCTGAGGGTTCATCAGGAGTAGAACACACCCTATTTCCAATAGTTTTGGCGCAATGAGATTTCTGGTGGGTTAACTGGAAATATGCTAGGTTTGGATCTAATTAATTAGTTAATTATACATTAATATAATTAATTAATTATTTATATTTGGTACGAGTTAGGGATTCAAAGTGTTAAGATGAGTCTGGATGGACAAAGGTGAGGTTGTACAAGTTTAACGGGCCTTGGAAGATGTTACTGGCCCTTGCCATCAAATTGGAAAACTCTATTTGTGGTAGGTGGTCTATAAAAACTCCCTTGTTTTATATTCAATTATCCTAGTATATACAATATTTATGATCATACCATAACTCCATTCACACAAACTAATTAATTTGATAATTTTTTTGTTAATGTGTGAGACATGTATAAACCTACCATGAGATTCTTTCAAGTCTATTGGCATTGAGATCGAGACATGCATCCACCTGATATGTGTTACAACCCTTTTCCTTATTTTAGACATGGTTATATTGGACATAGATCCATGATAAGATGTGTAATTTTGATTATTTTTTTCTTAATACTATGAACTTGGCTTGAAAGGGTGTCAGTTTTAACATTATAATTATTTATTATGAACAAATAGCTCAATAAAAAAGTAAATGGGTGATTTTATCATAAAGGATCATACGTAACTAGTTACCTAATGATTAAACTTGGTAATTCTTCTTTACATAGGAGAATTCACTAGTTGGATGAGGTGTCTAGTTACTTGGGGATTACCATCGATGATTTCTCATAGACAGGAGAATCCACAAAATGAGAATGAATGCCTGGTTAATTGATAACTAAAAAAATGAATGAAATTAGTTCCAATTGTCCTAATAATTGGGAACCTAGTTTTATAGAATGAAAATGGTTGGATAAATGGTAATCTTATGGATTTAACACCATGTCTTATGATTAAATAATTGATATGTTTGATGTAATATATGTTTGGATGTTTTTCATTGATACTACTGACATGATTCCTAAGGGATTGATGGATACCACCTGAAATGTGGAACTGGTGTTTTTTCCCATTGTAGGTGAATACACCACTTTATATGAGTTGATATTCTCCCCTTGTGATGTGCAAATTTGAAGATGTTAGTGAATACAACATGGGAATTCACAATGCCCCCTGTATGCAATGAGATGAGATTCACCCCTAAGTGACATGTACCTCGAGAAGACATAAGAGACTCCTACATGGGAATTCACATAGAGCCTAATGGGTTACTTGAGACATGTTACATATGATCCTTATTGATATTGGAGGATCAAGAATTTTACTGAGATACCCAAAAATGTGACAAAGAAAGTTTGGATGACCCCAAGTGTCAACATAGAGCTCAAGGGTTGGAAGGTTTATTTGATGTTCTCTAGTATTGTTTTTTTGAACCAATATCCCTAATTAATATACTATTGCATAAAATATATTCATATAATACTATTTATACATTGTTGGTGGTGACCTACTGAGTTTTACAGACACCCTACCCATGGAACCATTTCACTTGGGTACCCAATCATCTCTTATATGTTTTTTGGGCACTTGGTTGGGATTTGGTTTAGGTTAGTGTAGTCAAGAAATATTCCTCGGATGGTATTAGGACATTGAATGATGTTTTTCAAGGAGGTGTTATAGAACTATTTTGTTATATTTCTTTATTATGGTATGTATCTGTGCCCATCCAAGTGGGTGGCCAGGGTTTGTATGACATTGTTGTTAAGGCCTTTATCACATTTCATGTATTATTATTATTAGATATATTTCATCTTGTGTACTATGATTATTTACAATCATCGATGATGTTTATTTATTTGTTCATTTTGTGTGCTCAGATATGGGGGAATAGTCTCCCCACCGTATCCTCTTAGAACCCTGCTACTAGTTAATAGAATTTGGAATATGGGGATACACACCTGAGGTCAAGTGGGGAATTGGTCTGACCACTGGTTATATAGTGATATGGGGTGGGATGTTATAGGAAGTTCCCTTCACAATAATAAATTTCACAAAACCAAAATTAAAATTTATTTTCATAATACTTTATTACTATTCTTATTCTAATGTTCAAAGTCTTAGCTCTATTTATAGATAGCATTGTAACAAAATTCAGTGGCCATATTTCCAAAATCTTCAGAGTGAGTTGTAACTACATCAACAAAAACTTCTCCATATTACAATGTACTCATAATCTTACTACATCTACTGATGAATTTATCGACACTTCTATATTTATTTATAATCTTATGAATGTAATTTGTCATGGAAGTTTAGATCATCATATTTTCAAAAATATCCTTACGTTCTCAAAAGTTTTTATATCAAAAATTATTTCTGCACACAAATAACAGCTAAAAAATACCAATTTAAATAATATTCATATTAATTGTATTATGGTTATAAAAACAAAGGAATTTAGTTAATCATTAACTCCAAAAATCCCCCCTTTTAGAAAACAAAAAATGCATAAAAAAATTAAAAAGTTGAACTAAATTTAAACGAAAACTCCCTATAAGTTCTGATGGTATGAATTTCTTTACTTTGACTTATAACCTTCAAAAAACAACCTAATTAGATATAAATAATATAATTAGAGATAAAAAATCTCCCCCTTTACAAAAAATAAGATCTCTAATTTTTTTTCAAAATTTCTCCCTCTTTATAAAAATAAAAAGGCTAAATTTTTAAACCCCTCAGTTTTTTATTAAATTTATTCCTAAAAATGTTTTAATTTTCCCCCATTTTTTTAAAAATAAACTTATTAAAATTAAAATAGAATTAAAATTTTTCTTAGTTTTCTCTCCCATTGTGATTTTAAAAAATAATAAAGATAAAGAGCATAAGAAATACTTTTTAAATTAATTCATAAAGATAAATGAAGTTAAACCTACCAAATGATTTATTCCCATTACAACAAATTATCTTCTTATTTTGAGGATGGTTCTAGAAACATTTTTCAGTCTAAATATTTCAATCATCATAAGTTTAATAAAATAATAAAATAATAAATATATAATCCTGATTAAATAAAAAATGAAAAACTAATGAAAAAGTTTGCGCCCCCTTTCTCAAGAAGTTTTTCAATGTTAAGATATTGGATAAAAAATAAGTGTATTGAAGATCACTTTAGGTTGATCATTCCCAGATTCTATTTAATGTATTTTAATATATTATAATTTAAAGGCTTTGTAAAAATATTATCAAGATAATTTTCCATTTTGATAAATTCAATAATAATATTTTTTTTTATGTGATTACTAAGGAAAGGAATTATAACATTTATGTGATTTTTTCTCGGGTGATGCACTGAATTTCTAGACAAATAAATATCACCATTATTATCACAAAGGACCATAGTTTGAGTAAAAATCAAACTAAAATATGTGATAATTTGTTTCATCCACAATACTTATGCAAAAAAATTCCCAACTGCCACATATTCAGCTTTAGTAGTGGAAAGTGATATTGAATGTTTATTATTATTGGAACATGAATCTTAAGATTCTCCTAATAAATGACATGTTTTAGAATCACTTTTTCATTATAATCTATAGCCTCAAAATTCATTATTTTAGTAACATTTAAGAACAAAATAATTTTTGTAAGAATAAAATAAACCAAGTTCTAAATTCCTTTAATTTATTGAATTTTTTTACCACTTTTAAATGTGATTCCTTCATATTTTCTTGGAATCTAACACATAAAAATACTGGAAACATAATGTTATGTTGACTTACTACAAGATATAGTAAACTTTTTATCATACTTCTAAAACGTTTTTTATCAACCAATTTTATGAATTCATTAATATTATGTTTAATAGAAGTTAATATTAGATTACTTAATGAATTACCAAAACCAAAAAATTTTAGAAAGTCTCTAATATATTTATATTGATTTAAGATATTTCCTTCACGTTTTTTATAAATTTTAAAACCAAGGAAGAATTTTATTTCACCCATCATGCTCATTTCAAAATCATTTTTCATAGGTTCTGAAAAATTATCAGAAAATGATTTTTGACTTGAACCAAAAATGATATCATCAACATAAATTTCAACAATGATGGTTTCTTTAAAAACTTCCCTTCTAAATTTTTTCATATCAACACTTCCTTTAACAATGTACTTTAAATTAAATATCTAGTAATTCTATCATACCAAGCTTTAAGATATTTTTTAAATCTATAGAGTGCTTTGGTAAGTTTAAACAAATTTCTTGGAGAATTTAGTATCTTCAAAACCAAGGGTTTGTTCAACATAAAATCCCTCTTTAAAATATTAATTAAGAAGAGAACATTTAATATCTATTTTGAAATAATGTAAAATTCATATGTACTGTAAAGGTTTGTAAAATTCATATTGATTCAGGTTTAGAAATTGGCACAAAAGTCTCACCATAATCTATTCCTTCTTATTGATAGTAATTCTTAAAAAACATTCCTTTATTCCAAAAAATAGTTCCATTTTTATTTCCCTTATTTCTAAAAACCTATTTACCTATACTTATTAAGAGATATTTAGGTTACTAAACTATGATCCAAATTTGGTTCTATTTAAATTAATTGAGCTCCTATATCATGGATTTTATCCAACATTCATCACCTAAGGTATCATCTAACCTTTTAGGTTGAAATTGAGATAAGAATACATGATTCCCACATTGATTTCTTAAGAAAATTCTAGTTTTGACTGGTTGAAATTCATCACCAATAATATTATCAGTATGACGAGACCTTAAGATCAAGTTTTTCTTGGGTAAATAGGTAAGTTGATTCTCAACTAATAGATTTATATCTTCCACTAAAATTACATATGGATACTAAATATAATTTGGAATTAGATATGAATGATTTACTACCGATGGATATAGATCATATTTTAATAAATAAACATGATCTTTTTCAAAAAAATCATCCATAGGATGAATTTTTAGATGATTTACCAAAATAAAAGGATGAATTTCAAAAAACATTACATGAAAAATCTATTAAAAAAATATTTATTATTTTTTTTTAAAAATCTATAATACTTTTTAGTTATAGAGAAACAAAAAAAATTCCTTCATTAGTATTATGATCAAATTTATAAATTTGATATTTGGTTTTAAAAAGGAATACTTTACATCCAACGAATCCGAAGTATGAATGTTTTGGATTTATTATAGTCCACAACTCATAAGGAGTTATAGTAAGAAAATATTTGGATAAAACTCAATTTATGTTTTGATAAGAATTACACACAACATCATCTAAAAAATTTCTAGAAATTGAATACTCACTTAGAAAATTCCATATAATTTCTTGAAGGACTCTATTTCTTTGTTCAATTACACTATTTTGTTGTGGTGTTCTGGGTAATAAAAAATTATGACTAATAACTTTCTTACTATTTTTTTTTCAAAATATGAATTTAAAAACTCACCACCATGATCACTATAAAGAGTAATCAAATTTAGTTTTTTATTATTTTTAACAGAAACATGAAATGTTTTGAAATGAGAAATTTCATCATATTTTTATGTGAGAAAATACACTTAAGTAAATATAGTGTAATCATCAACCTAATCATATACATAGTGTTTTCCTCTAATACTTCCAGTTTGTATAAGACCAAATAAATCCATCTGCTGTAACACCCAAAGGTTTAAAAAATAAATAAATTGAAATTCATGAAACTTTGTTTAAAGTAGATATTTATAACTAGCCTTTAAAAATAATTTTTCCACTTCTATGTTTTGAATTTTGAAAAATGTTTATCTTCAATTGTGTTCAATATGTCATTTAGAGTCTAATGAAACCAACTTGTTTTTTAGTGAATAGTAACATACACTTATGAATAGTAATATGACCCTTATGAATAGTAAATTGTGTTATTCTTTTATTTTCTTAAGGATTTAAGATAATGACATTTTGGTTAATTTTTCAATATGATATAAAAGCAGTTATAGTTTTAAAATTGTTAATTTTTGAATTAAGAATGATTTTATTTAAAAATTAAATTAATAATATTTAGAGAATTATTTTCAAAAAATAGATTTCATTTTTTAATTCTAAATGTCAAGAAATGATAAGGGTGAATTTTTGGTATTTTTCTATAATTCTTGAATTTTTGATGAATAGTGAAATACCGTAAAATACCGTATATTCAAATTATTAGTAAAATACACTATTTATGACATCATAAGTGATTTAAGGCCACTTGGTTGAAACTCACATGCCATTATTACTATTTTGGGTCACATGAATTATGATTATTCATAATCTTGAGAAAAAATATTATAAAAATGATTAAAATAATGTTAAATACCTCCTCTCCTCCACTATAAATACCACCCTCATTCCCCTCTTCCTACCACACCTCTCAAGCCTTGATCATTACCTAATTTCTGGCCAATAATCCTCCCAAGGATCTTCCCCACGTCCTATAGTTTCTGGTCTCACCAAAAGGCCAAAACCAAAGGCCTTAAGAGGGATCTCAAGGAGAAAAGATCAAGAGGTAAACATCCTCTTTCGATTTCTTTCTTTCCTTTAATTTTATGTTATTATTTCTCATTACCTTTGGCTTATGTTGGGATATTTCATTCCATATTACCCTTAATTACTAAATTATGTAATAATTATGAGAGAACCATTTTCTCTCATCAAATTATTTTATGAAAATTTAAACGATGTCGTTAGGATGCCGAATTTTCGTAAGGAATTTCTCAAATTTTCTTTTATTTTGAGTTCCTTTCTTTTTTTCTTATTTCCTCACATCATCTTATCCAAGAATAATTAAATATCTAGAATATTTTATATTCTAGATGTCACTTATTCAAGGAATTAAAAACATTGTCTGTGATGTGTCGAATTACTGACATCGTGGATGATGTGATTACAATCTTCTTTAATTCATTAAAGTCTGGTCATGAAACCATTTTTATGGTTGAAAGAAGTTATAATATATGTATTATGTCTCATTAATGGTTCCAGAATTCTTTTTTGCACATGGTTTTAATTTATAAAACAAAATCTGGTCGTTATTATCAAAGAACAACTAAAATGATCTAAACAAACATCATTAATGTTTTAACTTATGAATCATCCTCATGTAAGAATTAAAAATGATAAATGGTATAATTTATGGTTCTTGAAATATTTAAATACTACTCCATTACAATTCTGGAGTTTCACTTTCAATCGATAAGAACAACCATCATGAACCAATCACGAAAATCATGTAAAGAACTCACCCAAAAACAACACAAGGAACAAAATACTAACAATTAAAGGGTAAAATGATGTAATGAAATGATCATATAAGGTATTATAAATATGGATATGTTTCTGTAAGATATTAATAACACTCTTTTAACCATTATACAGGAGGTTTAAACAATTTTAAAGTAAGACAAGCCCAAGGTAAGGGAATTCTTAACCTGATTTCCATTGTTTGGGTTAACATTCTACTTCATTATTTATGTGGTATTAAAATTGTTTGTGCGATGGGTTTTGTATATAATATGTTTAATTATGTGTATTTATAGTTTTTATACACATTCCATCCACTCTATTAAGTCTAACTTCAATTATATTATTTATGTAAGGGGCTTATCTTTTAAAATCCTCTTTTAAAATTCTGTTTTACAAAATTTCAAAGGAAATATTTTTATGAAATTATTCATGTTGTATGACTGTGTTATGGTTATTGGGAATTGTTTATGATGAAGGTTGGGACCTATATTTCCTTCCAATTCATTGGGTATGTGTATATTATAGGTCATCCGTATGGTTACTTCAAGTGTAACTGCGATGGTTACACAAATTGTAAGGTAGCCGTGAGGGTTACAAATGATAAGGTAGCCGAGAGGGTTACAAGATTATATAAGTAATTACCCAATATAACATTATGATTCTATTTATGTTCTTATGTTTTGTGTGGATATTTTTTAAATATCATGTTTCATAATGTAAGTTTATATGGGTGACAAGTATGTCTTTTGAAAATGCTTTCATTTGTTACAACTGTTTATGGAATAATGTGTTCTTTCCTTATTTTTATATCCCTTACTGAGATTTTTTGCTCATAAAAAGTTTTTAAATTATTTTCACAGGTTATATGGATGTGTATTAAAAATAAGGAAGATAAGTTAAATGTTTGAAGATTAGTAAAAAAAATCACGTTTTATGTGAAAAGTTTTATATTTGGTAAGAAATGAATACTATTTTTATGGTATCCACTCTGTAATAATGTGTAATTTCATGAATGTTTTATGTCCCAATTGTATAAAGCTATAAAATTGAAAATATTTTCAGTATTAAAGGAATTGAATTCTTGAATAAATTCAAGATTATGTAATGTAATAAGGTTGGGTTCTTATAGTTGGTATCAGAGGATGGTTTAGATAACTTTAGGAGTTAGGATGATGTTAAAAGAATACCATAAATTATTTTTACTCTATGATTAATTTAAAATGTTATATCATTTAAATATTACCATGTTGATTCATCTAAGATATGTTTGTCTAGAATGGTTGTCTGTAGAAGAAACAGGGAAGCTGAAGAGGAGAGGCACTGATAGAATGATATCATTCCGAATATACAACCTAGAATGGTAGGGATTGGAACCGAGAATTTTGTGACAGTAATGGATCAGATCATGTAGGAAATAAATGGTGGAGAAATCCATGAAAGAGAACAACTAGAGGTACCAAAACAGAACATGAGAATAGTGGAACATTTTATGATACACCACCCTCCTACTTTCATTGGATCTTCTGACCCAGTAGCAGATGAAGGATGGGTTAAAGCCCTTGAAAAGATATTCAATGTTATGGGATGTTCAAGAAATCAAAAGGTAAGTCTTTATATTTATCATTTTGAAGGTAAAGATGATCATTAGTGGTCAATGGTAAAGAATATCAGGGATATAGTGGATATTGATGCCTTAGAGTGGTATGAATTTAAAATTATTTTACTTGAAAAATATTTTCCTAAGGTGGTGATACTTAGGATAGAGAAAAAATTCCTTGAATTGAAACAGAAGGAAGAAGATTCAGTGGCAGTCTATGAAGGGAACTTCACCAGACTAGTGAGGTATGCTCTAAATCTTATTATGGATCTTGATAGAAAAATCAACCACTTTTACTCAGGACTGAAGACAAGGTATCAGAGGGTGTTGGCCTTCTAGGAATTCAATAGCAATGAGAAACTTGTCTGATGTGCTGAGATGGTAGAGATGGAGTTTGTTGATGATCACATTCACTTTGGAAATAAGGAGAAGAAGAGGTCCAGATGGCAAGCAATGGGTATGAATCAACCAAAGAAATATGATGGTAAGAAAATCCAGTTTCTAGTTTGTGAAAAGTGTGGTAATAAAAACCTGGGTTATGTATTACCAAAACCGGGAAGTGTTTTAAATGTGGTAATTTTGGAAATATGGCCCGAGATTGTAATGAAAATTATCCTAAGACTAATCCTGATAAGAAAACTATTAAGTGTTTTAAATGTGGTGAGATGGGTCACTATGAAAATACCTTCCCAAAGAGAGATCCAAATGATTCAAAGAAGACAAAATATAAGCAGAAAGGTGTAGTGAGATCTTTTGTAACTACGTTATCAGATTCCGAGCCATCCAATTAAGTTGTGTCAGATATTTTTTTGTTCAATCATATTTTGATAATGTTTTGTTTGATACGGGTTCTACACATTCCTCCATCTTTGAGATTTTTTTTGGTAAATTGGATATATCACCTCAACAAATGAGACCCAAACTTATTGTTAAAACTCCAAGGGGAAATATAATAACAAAGAGTAATTATAAGGATCTTTCTATTGTGGTCTATGGAAAGTCTTTACTGAAAAACCTTGTTGTTTAACCCTTAGTTGTGTTTGATGTTATTCTGGGAATGGATTGCCTTTCTGTTTATCATTCTAAGATTAACTGTAGAGCTAAAGAAGTTGTTTTTTAGAAAGAGTTTCAGTTTTTATATAAGAAAGAACCCATATAATTCATAACATATCAGGAATATAAGAAACTGTTGAAAGATGGAAGTGAAAGTTATCTTGCTCATATTGTTGAAAACAAGTAAACTATTTAGATTAATGATGTCCCAGTGGTAGATGAATACCTTGATGTTTTTCCTGATGAGTTACCCGATGTCATACCTAATCGAGAATTCGAGTTCACAATTGACTTAGTTCCTGATGCTAAGCCAATTTCAAAACCCCCATATCATATTGCTCAAATATAACTTCTTGAATTGAAAAATCAATTGTAGGATTTTCTTGATAAAGGATTCAATTGTCCTAACACTTCACTATGGGGAGCTCTGGTTTTTTTTGTTAAAAAGAAAGATGGTTCCTTGAGACTTTTTATTGATTTTAGAGATTTGAATAACATCAGTATTAAAAATAAGTATCCTTTTCCTCACATCGATGACTTGTTTGATCATCTCTAAGGATCTTAGTTCTTTTCCAAGATTGACATGAGATCTAAATACCATCAGTTGAAGTTGAAGGAGGATGACATCCCGAAAATAGCCTTTCGTACTAGATATGGGCATTATGAATTTGTTGGTATGCCATTTGGGTTAACTAATGAACCTGTTGTATTCATGAATCTTATAAATAGAATATTTCATGAGTTCTTGTATAAGTTTGTGGTTGTGTTTATTGATGACATTATATAATTTTCTAAAAATAAAGAGGAGCGCAAAAAACATCTAAGGGTTGTTTTAAAAACCTTAAAAGAAAAGAAATTGTATGGAAAATTTACCAAGTGTGATTTTTTGGTTTCAACTGATTTATTTTCTTGGGCACATTATAAATAAGGATGGAATAACAGTTGATCCTGCCAAAACCAAAGTGGTTGATGAATGGAAAAGACCTACAAATGTTACAGAGATTCATAGTTTTCTTAGATTAACAGGTTATTATAGACAGTTTGTTAAGAACTTTGCATAGTTATCTAGCTCGATAACTAAGTTAACACGAAAATGGGTTAAATTTATTTGGATAGAATAATGTGATGTTTATTTTTAGGAACTAATGAAGAGATTAGTGAATGCTCCAGTTTTCTCCTTGACTTCCTGAAATGGCGAGTTTTTCATTTACAGTGATGCTTCGTTGAAGGGACTTGGTTGTGTTTTGATGCAGAATGATCAGGTAATTGCTTATGGTTCAAGACAACTAAAAATTCACGAGTTAAATTATCCTACATATGATTTGGAATTGAAAACTGTAGTTTTTTTCTTTGAAAATTTGGAGGAATCGTTTATTCGGAGCCAAATGTCAAATATATAATAAACATAAAAGTTTGAAGTATATATTCACTCAAAAGGAATTAAACATGAGGAAGAGAAGATGGATTGAACTGATAAAGGATTATTATTGCACGATCAATTACCATCCCAAAAAATCAAAGTGGTGGACGCCTTGAGTCGAAAACAACATGCATCATTAACCATGTTATGTTTGGAAAATGATACCTTTATTAATGATTTGATAAATCTTGGATTAGAAGTTGTTGGTTTAAAAAATACCTCTGTTATGTCTCAGGTTTCAGTGTAGTCATCGTTATCAGAACGAATTAAGCAAGCGCATAAGGAATACCATGAGCTATAGAAAAAGGTAGAATTGGTTAAAATGGGTAAGTTTACAGAATTTAACATTGATAAAGATTGTGTTTTAAGATTTAGAAAAAGGTTGTGTGTGCCTTGCGATTATCAGTTGAAGAAATATTTATTGTGTGAAGCTCATAGTTCTCCATTTTTGGTTCATCCTAGTAGTACTAAGATGTAAAAATACCTTCAGGAGTATTATTGGTGGGATGGAATGAAAAGATATATTGCTGATTTTACTGTGAAATGTTTGACCTGTCAACAAGTTAAAGCAGAGTGGCAGTTTTCGAAGGGGATGCTTCAGCCTTTGCCAGTTCTAGAGTGGAAATGAAAGAATGTATCCATGGAATTTGTGGTAGGACTACCAAAGACTTATCGAGGTAATAATGCGATTTATGTTATTGTTGATGGACTGACAAAATCTATACATTTTATTTCTATTCGAGATACAATGTCTTTGGATCAGCTTTCTTGATTGTTCCTCAAAGATATTGTCAGGTTACATGGAGTTCCTCTTTCCATTGTATCTGACTGGGATCCTAGTTTCACTTCTAACTTTTGGAAGGGACTTCATAAGTTTTTGGGCACAGAATTAAATTTTAGCACATATTTTCATCCTCAATTAGATGGCTAGTCAGAATGAATGATTCAGATTTTGGAGGATATGATTCGAGCTTGTTCAATGGAATACCAGGGAAGTTGGGATAAATATCTTTCTTTAGTTGAGTTTTCTTATAATAACAATTTTCATTCTAGTATACAGATGGCACATTTTGATGATTTGTATAGAAAGCAGTGTCACAATCCAATGTTTTGGGATAAATTCAGTGAAAGAAAGTTGATGGGGCCAGAATTAATAGAGGAAGTCACTGAGAAAGTGAAGATGATTTGGCAGCACATGAGGACAGCTTAGAGCAGGCAGAAAAGTTATGTAGATAACAGAAGGAAATACTGCTCATTCGAGGCAGGTGACAATGTTTTCCTTAAAATCTCTCCTTAGAAAAGTGTCATGCATTTTGGTAAGAAAGGAAAGCTAAGTCTGTGGTTCATCAGTCCTTTTGAAATCCTAGAGAAAGTTAGACCAGTGTCATACCGAGTATCTTTTCCTCTAAGTTTGTCTTAGGTACACAATGTTTTTCATGTTTTGATGTTGAGGAAGTATGTACCAGATTCATCACGTGTCTTGTGCTCATAAGAAGTTTAGCTAGAAGAGAACCTTTATTATGAATAGAAACCAGTTCAGATCCTTGATCTAAGGGAACATGTATAGCGAAATAAGGTACTTCATGAGGTAAAGGTTTTGTGGAGAAACCACATGGTAGAAAAATACACATGGGAGTCTGAAAATGCTATGAGAGAAAGGTACTGTCACTTGTTTAATAAGTAAATAAAATTGTGAGGATTCAATTTTCAGAAGGTGGGGATAATGTAACACCCCAAGGTTTAAAAAAAATAAATTGAAATGCATGAAAATTTGTTTAAAGTGGATATTCATAACTAACCTTTAAAAATAATTTTGCCACTTCTATGTTTTGAATTTTGAAAAATATTCATCTAAAATTGTATTCAGTACGACATTTGGAGTCTAATGAAACCAACTTGTTTTTGGTGAATAGTAACATACCCTTATGAATAGTAATATGACCCTAATGAATAGTAACTTGTGTTAATATTTTATTTTCTTAAGGATTTAAGATAACGACATTTTGGTTAATTTCTCAATGTGATATAAAACTAATTATAGTTTTAAAATTGTTAATTTTTGAATTAAGTATGATTTTATTTAAAAATTAAATTAATAATATTTAGAAAATTATTTTAAAAAATGGACTTAATTTTTAAATTATACACATCGAGAAATGGTAAGGGTGAATTTTTGATATTTTTTTGAAATTCTTGAATTTTTAATGAATAGTGAAATACTGTAAAATACCGTATATTCAAATTATCAATAAAATACACTATTTATGACATCATAAGTGATGTTAGGCCACTTTGTTTGAAATCATATTACATTATTACTATTTTGGGTCACATGAATTATGATTATTCATGGTCTTGAGAAACAATATTATAATAATGATTAAAATAATGTTAAATACCTCCTCTCATCTACTATAAATACCACCCTCATTCCCCTCTTCCTCCCACATCTCTAAAACCTTTACACTTACCTAAGTTCTACCCAATACTCCTTCCAAGGATCTTCCCCACATCCTAGAGTTTCTGGTATAACCAAAAGGCCAAAACCAAAGGCCTTAAGAGGGATCTCAAGGAGAAGAGATCAAGAGGTAAACATCCTCTTTCATTTTCTTTCTTTCCTTTCATTTTATGTTATTATTTTTCATTACCTTTGGATTATGTTGGGATATTTCATTATATATTCCCCTTAATTCCCATATTATGTAATAATGATGAGATACCCATTTTATCTCATCAAATTATTTTATGAAAATTTAAACGATGCTGTTAGGCTGCCGAATTTTCATAAGGAATTTCTCAAATTTTCTTTTATTTTGAGATCCTTTCTTTTCTTCTTATTTCCTCACCTCCTATTATCCAAGAGGAATAAAATCTCTATAATCTTATATATTCTGTATGTTCTCATTTTCATGTAAAATTCATCATCAATCTTCTTCTCCTCCCCCACTTATTCAAGGAATTAAAAACATTGTCCGTGATGTGTCGAATTACCGACATCGTGGACGATGTGATTTCAATCTGCTTTAATTCCATAAAGGCTATCCATGAAACCCTTTTTATGGTTTAAACAAGTTATAATATATGTATTATGTCTCATTAATGGTTCTGTAATTCTTTTTTACTAATGATTTTAATTTATAAAACTAAATTAGGTCGTTATTATCAAAGATCCATTAAAATGATATAAACGAACATCATTAATGTTTTAACTTATGAATCATCCTCATGTAAGAATTAAAAATGATAAATGGTATAATTTATAGTTATTTAAATATATAAATACTACTCCATTTCAATTCTAGAGTTTCACTTCCAATCAACAAGAACAACCATCATGAACTAATCATGGAAATCATGTAAAGAACTCACCCGAAAACAATTCAAGGAACAAAATACTAACAATTAAAGGGTGAAATAATGTAATGAAATGATCATATAAGGTATTATAAAGATCGATATGTTTCTATAAGATATTAATAACACTCTTTTAACCATTATACAAGATGTTTAAACAAGTTTTAAGTAAGAAAAGCCCGAGGTAAGGGAATTCTTAACCCGATTTCCATTCTTCAGGTTAACATTCTACTTCATTATTTATGTGGTATTAAAATTGTTTGTGTAATGGGTTTTGTATATAATATGTTTAATTATTTGTATATATATTTTTTATACATATTATATCCACTCTATTAATTCTCACTTCAATTATATGATTTATGTAAGGGGCTTATCTTTTAAAATCCTCTTTTAAAATTCTGTTTTATGAAATTTCAAAGGTAATATTTTTATGCAATTATTCATGTTGTATGATTGTGTTATGGTTATTGGGAATTTTTTATGATGAATTTTGGGACCTATATTTCCCTCCAATGCATAGGGTATGTGTATGTTGGAGCTCTTCCATATGATTACTCCAAGTGTAACTGTGATGGTTACACAAACTGTAAGGTAACCGTGAGGGTTACAAATGATAAGGCAGCCGAGAGAGTTACAAGATTATATAATTAATGACCTAAGATACCTTTATGATTATATTTATGTTCTTAGGTTTTGTGTGGATCTTTTTTAAATATCATGTTTCAAAAATTAAGTTTATATGGGTGACAAGTATGTCTTTTGAAAATGATTTCATGCGTTACAAGTGTTCATGGACTAATGTGTTCTTTCCTTATTTTTATATACCTTACTAAGATTTTGTGCTCATCCCAAGTTTTTAAATGATTTTCATAGGTTATAAGTATGTGTAAGACAAAGAAGGAAGACAAGTTAAATGTTTAAAGATTAGTCAAATAAATCATGTTTTATGTGAAATGTTTTTTATTTTGTAAGAAATGAATACTATTTTTATGGTATCCACTCTGTAATAATGTGTAATTTTATGAATGTTTTATGTCACAATTCTCTAAATACTTAAAATTGAAAAGATCCTCAATGTAAAAGGAAGTAAAATTTTGACTCAATTTAAGATTATGTTATGTAATAAGGCCAGGTTATTATATCTTGACTATCCATAAAGATTCAAAAGTTGGGTCTTCAATTTTAAATTTAAATCTAGGCTTATATTTTATTCCAAATTGTTAAGGATCAAAAACTCTAGTTGAGTTAAACTTATGTTCTGGTAGTTATCTAACATATATTTTTTTATAAAGTTTATTTATAATATTAAAGTTATAATGACCCAATATTTTATGGAATAACTAGATAAATATTAAATTAAACTTAAAAATAGTAAATTATAATGTCTTAAGTCTTCAAAGTTAATTATGTAAACATTATCATCTCTATTATTATATAGAATTAAAGTAATTTTTTAACATTTAATATCACATTTATCATTATTTAAGTTCACTATATAACCCTCATCTCATAATTGGATAATTATAATAAGTATATTCTTAATCACTAAAACATATAAAATATTTTAAATTTATGTTTTTTTGAGAAAAGTAACATCATCGATTCCAATGATTTCACCTTTTCCATTGTCTCCAAAAGAAAATCATCCTCCATTAAAATTTCTTAAATTCTAGAAGTTTTACTTATCTCATGTCACGTGTCGAAAAAAACCATGGTATATTTAACATTTTTTTCTTCTATTGGTACTAAACCACTTTTCCTAAAAATAGAAAACATATGTTTTTTGTACCAAAACTCTATTGGGTCTAGTTACTTTAGAAAAAAATATCTTTAGAACCCACATTTTTTTGTACTATATGATGCTGAAAAATTGATAGTTATTTAAAAATCAATGATTTATGAAAACCAAAAGACTGAACTTGGTTTAAAGAATACAATTTATTACAATGACCCCTTTGGTATTTAGTGTAAACGGGTTTACTTTTAGGTACAAAATAATTTGATTAAAAATGTGTCTTATCAAAAGTAAATCCTATTCTATTATAATTTCAAGAAAATATTATTTTTTTCCAAATTTTATCAAAATTTTATTTAGTGGAAGTAAAATTAATTTAATTTTTTTTAAACTACAATTTTTTATTTAGTCTTGAAAATAAAATTATTATCATAAAAATTATAATTATCTAGTATTAAACAAGAACTTTATTTTGAATATAATTCCATTTAAACTTTAAGAAATTAAATAGATAATTTTGAAAAAAATTACAAATTTTTCTTCTTCACAACCATATTTAAATTTCAAATTATTATTATTCTTTTCCATAAGAATTATATATATATATTTTATCCACAAGTTGGAATATCAACTTCATAATTCTATGAATTTAAATTATAATCATATAATAGATTATATTTTTCATCATTAAATGAATTTGAATAATCATCCTCAAAGGTATAAGTAAATTATAATCTAGAGTTAAAATTTTCAAGAACTTAGTAGTTACCTTATCCATGTTGTATTTCTTATTAGTAGGAATATCTTCCTAAAATTCAATGATTTTTTGACTTTTTCTGCACTTTATTATGATAATTTATTAGAAGATGTATCACCTTCACTTACAATCCATGTGTAATAACCCATACCTTCTTTTCAGGTATGTTTCATTTTTCTGGTCGTTTTTGAGAGAAAGGGGAATTTATGGTAATTTTCGAAGTACACGCCGTGTACTTTCTGAGTACACGCCATGTACTTGGTTACCATAGGCAGCCGTGTGCTGGCCGGGTAGCAACCATGCACCCGACCATGTGAGGGATACTTAGAGGCCACCTAATGTGGGGTATGGAAACAGCAAGTACAAGTCGCGTACTTAAAAAGTACACGTCATGTACTTTTTTTTCATTAAACACATCGAGGTCGTGTCTGATAGACAGAACACCCTTCTTCTAGGTCTCGTTCATCTGAGAGAACCCATATGACCACGATCCTTATCCAAGCCCCCGAACCTCTGTTCGAATTCCAATTCGACCTCTGTCGATTGCGTTGGGATTGCCTCGGTAAGATCTCTCTTATTCTTGAGCCTCGTTTCATGATTCCTCTTCTTTCTCAAGTTATCCTCTATTGAATGTTTTAAAATTTTTTGTATATATTCGGCGTTCTAAGGTGATTCAAGCCCCGTGGTTCACATATAGTGATCTTACAACGCCGAGGTAGTGGTTTGTACCTTTCTGTAGGAATTCTTTGAGTTATATGTGCAATTTTGGACAATACCTAGGAACAGGGTATTGTGTGTTTACCCTTTTTGCCCTATTGTTTTCCTGCTATGTTTTTATGCTTGAGTAGATGATAATTGATTTTGAATAGGGTTAATTGTTGTGGTTTTGATGTGTTGCCCATGCATGTTTTACCTGTTTTGACCTTTGGGTCTAGTTTTCCTGTTAGGCTGCTGTGTACTTTCCCATGCCTAGTACTATAGGATAGTGTGACTGTTGTTCTGTTATGCTGTTATGATGTATAATGATAGCCAAGTAGTTATTGAGGTTTACCTTGGCAGATACATGCTACTACACTTGCTTTACTTACACAGGGCCGTGAGAACCTGGTTTATAGAACATAGGGAGAATGGATGTTAAGGTCTTCTCCAGAGTGTCTGTTTTACTTATGATGCGATACCATGAGGGTAATTGACATTGAGTGCTTCCTTAGAGTGACTTTAGTTCCTCGACGCAGGCCACATAGGGAATGTGATGTAAGTGCTTCCCTAAAGAGCCTTTAGATACCGATACGAGACTATAGGAGGAATTGACGACGAGTTCTTCCTTAGAGAGTCTATCCTTAAACTGAACCAGAGGGGTTAGAATGAGTGTACTGCCCAGAGGGTTGCTTTTACTTATTAGGTTGGACCATAGGGGATAGATTGTGAGCACTTCTCAGAGGGTTACCTTGTGTTTAGCTGCTTGCTTGTGTTTCTAGGTAGGACCAGAGGGGATAGGCTGTGGGTATTTCCCAGAGGGTTACCTGTTGTGTTTATCTGTTTTGATTAGCTATTGCATATTATGTGGTGATTTGAATGCTTTGAAACTATGGATTTTTTACTGCTGAGTACTTCCTTATTTACTACCTTCCGTACTTTACCTGCCATATATTCACTGACTGTTAGGCACAGATCTCATGGTGGTTGCCTACTGGGATTTAGTCTCACACCCTGTTTGGATCATGATTTTGGGCCCAAACATATTATATTGTTTTAGGTAAAGATAAGGGCAAGTGCCATTCTACTTTAGGTACTTGATTGCTATGGAGCTGGAGAACATGAGACCAAGCTATGGCTTGTGATACTGAGGAGTTGTTCAATTGCTTTCTTTTGTACTTTGGTTTAGTACTGTTGTATTCCAGCATTGTTATTTATTTGGATGATTTCCTAGACATATGTATCATGCATAATTCATATATATATATATGTGTGCTCTAGTTTATTACTTCCCGTCACTACTACAAAAATGGGCAAGGGAAGCGCCACCTTATATCAGCGCTAAACAAAAACGCTGATAAAGAAACCATGTATCAGCCCTAAAATTTTAGTGCTGATAAAGGTATTCTTTATCATGGATTTCCTTGCACTGATAGATGGATTCTTTATCAGAGCTAGAAAAGAGCTAATAAAGATACCCTGTATCAGCGCTAGAAAAGCACTGATAAAGAATCCCTTTTTCAGCGCTAAAATTTTAGCACTGATACATGGTAACCTTTATCAGCACTAAAAAAGTGCTAATAAAAGACCCTTTATCAACGCTAGAAAAGCACTGATAAAGAATCCCTTTATCAGCGCTAAAATGTTAGAGCTGATACAAGATGGATTTATGAGCTCTTTTTTAGTGCTGATAAAGGTAGGCTTTATCAGCGCTTTGTTAGAGATGATAAAACTGTATTCCCATTTTTTATAAAGTTGGTCGCACAATGCCCTCATTTTATCGCGACCTAAATCTCTCACGGTACTGAAACCCTGCAACTCCCCACCACTACTGACCGTGTTGTCATGAAACGTCAAATTGATTATGATTTAAAGATTGATTTATAGTCTAGGGCAGAACCTAGGTCATCTCTCAAGGAGCGTTGGTGGCTTATAGTGTGTATTTTTAATAAATATTACTAAAAGAGGGGGGTGATTTTGAAAACAATTTTAAGAAAATAACTTAACTTAAAGAGTTTAATAGTTGATAGAATAAGGAGGAGGATTGAGAATTATGAGATAAGGAGATCACTTCAAGTTCACTACACATCTTGGATAGTTCATTGTTCTGAAAATTTCACATGGTTTTGTTTAATTATTTGGTTGAGGGTTGTCAAGATCTTGATTCCCCTCTTGCCTTTCTAAATGTTTCACAAAGTACCAACCCTTAACACTACAGTCATGTTGTCAAGGTTTGGAATTCAAGAACATATTAAAGGATACCAAAGCATACTAATATCTTTTGTATGTGTGAGAGAAAGAGTATCCTTGTATTTCCCAATCA
The DNA here is from genome assembly GCA_963277665.1 of Viscum album. Classification (NCBI taxonomy): domain Eukaryota; kingdom Viridiplantae; phylum Streptophyta; class Magnoliopsida; order Santalales; family Viscaceae; genus Viscum; species Viscum album. Next base: position 1,502,882,301 of record OY728135.1, read on the forward strand.
TAACAACTCAAGTTTCCCACTTGAAATTTCAACCCAATCGGTATTGAAATGAAAAGCGGTTCACTAAATTAAACCCAAGAAATGAACTCAGAATAGAATCATGATTAGATAAAAAAAAGTGAAATAATACACACACAAATTACACAAAACCAATAGAGTATCAAGTGCCAGAACTCCCTCCCAAGTATGTGTAACTCCCTCGAAATGATCGTCCACCGTTTAGCTCGCCATCGAGAGGAGGAGAAGGCTCGGGTGGAACTCCTTCTTCATTGATGATCCCCCTATGATGATAGGGGACTCCAGAACTTCAAGTATGAGGAGAGAACTCCTTTGGGTATCCAAAATACCAGATCTTTGCCTCCTGGTTGAACTTTCAAATGAGGATCCGAAGGTGACATTTTATAGGGAAACAGAAAGGTGGTTTTGAGCACAAAGAATTATTAAAACCACTTGTCACAGGTGTTTTGACCTCCAAAAAGATTTATCTCGATTTTGAGAAAATAAAAAAGTTGTATCCCCACCTCTTGGATGTCTCCACCAAAAGTTTAGCACAATTTGGACACCTATATCCTGAGATATGGACAGATCACAACACAACACTTTTGAATCCGTGTAGATTTGGTGTGTTGGAAAGATCAGGTCGTCAAGGCCATCATATGGACGAATGAGTCTTGATTTTCTTCATATGAAATGTATCCCAATTATTTTCGGACCCTCCCACAAAATTTGATCCCAATTGGATGCATGGTCTAGTATCAGTGTGCGGATTAACCCACTGGTGTGCTTGGATCCCGCGCAGTTTGACCCATTTTTCTTGGACATCATCCTGAGCCCTCCAAATCACCATTACCTTCAATGAAATTTTCGAGACAAGTAACATTTGCCTTTTTAATATTAATAAAAAAAATAAATGATTCAAACATTTAATTCAATTTGTTATTATTTTTGTAATTTACAATACAAATTCAGTTTAATACAATGGTGTAAGGGTGAAAATGATACAGTGATTCGTGGTACGATCACACCCCCACACCTAAACATTTTCACTCCTGGGAAAAGTCACATATCCAAATAATATGATGAATATATTCCGAAAATCATGAAAATTTATCATTTGAGGAAATATTAATTCACTAAAGTAATGTGATCAATGCACGAACCACACCAAGGAGTTCTTCCTAGTGAAAATGGAAAAAATGTCTCATAAATCATATCATAATAAAATTCAAAGAGATTCATGACACCAACATGAGCAAGGAACTCAAAAGTCAAAAATTCCACTAACTCTCCATGTGTGTGTGTGAAAACCATTCCATTCTATTCTTTCCACTTTCTATCAAATAAATATAGGTTATTTTAACATTATTCAACTTTAAATGATTTTTCACCAAACCCATCCTACATCATTTACAATCATATTTCAAGACCCACTCACTTAATCATTCCCAGAAGTCAAACCATAATCTCTTGACCTAGATATCCCCATATGTTTCACATTTCATCACTCCCCCCATTTATTATATTTTTTTTGAAGTTGCATTTGGAACAAATCTCACACTCATCTCTCAACCCTTGTTTGATCTCCTCATGACACTAATAGCAATAGTTATAACAAGATAAAAGGTTGATGAGGAGTGGTTTTTGACCTACCCAAGACACAATTTAATTTTTTTGAGGGTGTACAATAGTCGGACATTAGGTACACATGCATAGGTCAATCTTGTACAATAATGAAACAGATCGGATAAGGAACGAACGTATGAAAATATCATTTAAAGATAAAAAATATTAACCTAACATATATTTACCTTATATTAAGTAAGAAATATCCATACTTCGTGGTTTGGTGCAAAAATATATGGAGATATTAGTGACATAGTTTTTCCAAAACTACTCACACAAGGGGCATCAATCATCTCAAATGTTTCACAGTGATACAACCATTTATATCATTGACAGAAAACCAATTCACTAAAAATCACTCCCTGATTTTAAATTCATACAAATATTCTTTTTTTCCATTCTTTATGGTATTTTTACTTTCCCCCCTTTATGGTCTCCAAATCATGGAACTTAGAAATTGTTTATGGGAAAAATTAAAATACCATAAAGAAGGCCAAAAAGAGAAAAACGAAGAAAATGATGAAAATTCCTAACTAACCCAGGAATGTATCCACCCCCCACACCTAGAATGTGCAGTGTCCTCACTGAAATAATTGATAATGTGAGAAGGAAGGATAAAACCTAGTGAGTTTTATTGGCATGATGCGTCGAGAAGGTGGATTTCCTCCACCAGATTCTTTGGAAAATCCTCATAGAAATTTTTAAGTCGTTGTCCATGACAGTGAATGTTTGCTTGGTTTCTTCATTTTGAACCTAGAAAACACCAAATGGAGTGACGTTAGTAATAGTGTATGGTCCAAACCAGTGGGAACGAATCTTACCTAGATGAAACTTCAGCCTTGCATTATAAAGGAGGACCTTCTTCCCAATATGGAACTAGCGATGAAGGATAAGATGGCCGTGGGTGGCCTTGGTTCTCTCCTTATAAATCCCAGAGTTTTCATATGCATCTCTTCTCATTTCCTCTAGCTCTTGAATCTGCAACTTCCTTTGAGCACCTACACCAGAATGATTAGAATTGCATTGTTTGATGGCCCAGTAGGCCCGGTGCTCAATCTCAACAGGGAGGTGACAACTCTTTCCAAACACAAGACGATAGGGTGGCATTCCAATGGGAGTTTTGAAAGTAGTACGGTAGGCTCATAATGAATCATCAAGTCGAAGACTCCAATCTTTTCTATTGGGTTGAACTGTTTTTTTAAGAATTTGTTTTACCTCTCTATTTGACACCTCAACTTGACCATTCATTTGTGGATGATATGTAGTAGAAACTCGATGACCGACCCCATACCTACGCAAAAGAGATTGCATTTTTTGGTTGCAGAAATGAGAACCCTTTTCACTGATGATGAACCTAGATAAGCCACACCTACAGAAGATTTGGGTTCTCAAAAATTATACAACTACCTTAGAATCATCATTCCTTGTAGATCGTGCCTCTACCCATTTTGACATGTAATAAACTTCCAGAAGAATTTACAAGTTGACAAAGGAATTGGGAAATGGACCCATAAAGTTAATTCCCCAAACATAAAAAATGTAATGAAAGAGCAATGGCTGTTGTGGCATTTCATTTCTTTTAGATAAATTCCCCATTATTTGACAATGAGGACAATATTTTCAAAAATCATGGGCATCCCAAAAAAGTGTTGACCAAAAGATACCCGAATAAAGGACCTTACGAGTAGTCTGTTGGGGACCAAAGTGGCCCCCACAGGCAAGAGTGTGGCAGAATCTAAGGATAGACTGAAACTCACTATCAGGAACACAAATCCTAAGGACTTGATCACTATAGGTGTGCCAAAGGTAGGGGTCATCCCAAATATACTAACGAGACTCATGTTTTAGACGACTGTCTTGGTTTTTGTTGAAATCAGTAGGAATGCAAGATGCTGCCAAATAATTTACAATTTTAGCATACCAAGGAATAACATCTTGCACTCGGTACAGTTTCTCATCAAGAAAAATTTCATTTATGGAAATACATGGGTATGAGTCAATGTCTGAGGATGGTTTAATTCTAATGATATGGTCAGCCACCACATTATCTGCTCCTTTTTTATATCTAATTTCTAGATTGAATTCTTGAAGGAGGAGCATCCAACGAATGAGACGTGGTTTGGCTTCCGGTTTCTTAAGGAGGAACCGAAGGGCTGCATGGTCTGAGAAGACAATGACTTTGGACCCCAAAAGGTATGACCTGAATTTGTCCAAGGAAAACACAATGGCAAGGAATTATTTTTCAGTTGTGGTGTAGTTTTCTTGGGCAGGGTCCAAAGTACGTGAGGCATAGGCTATGACATGTGGAGCTTGGTTGACCCTTTGTGACAAAACTACCCCAACTGCATAGTTAGAGTCGTCACACATGAGCTCAAATGGTAAATACCACCAAGGTGGTTGGATTACCGGGGGTGAGATGAGACTCCATTTTAACTTATTAAAAGCATCCTCAAATTCTTTATCAAAAACAAATTCTTTCTCTTTTTGGAGTAATTGGGAGAGGGGGAGTACAATTTTACTAAAGTCACAAATAAAATAATGGTAAAATCCAGCATGACCTAGGAAAGATCGCACATCCTGTATATTTTTGGGGAATAAAACGGAATAAATGACATAATCTTTTGATTTATCTACTTGGATACCATCCCTAGAAATGACATGCCCCAAAACTATACCTTTCCGCACCATGAAATAGCATTTCTCATAATTTAATACAAGATTCTTTTCAATACAACGACGTAGGAATGAGCCAAGGCTACTCAAACATTCATCAAAATAAGAGAAATAAACAGTGAAATCATCCATGAATACTTCCATGCAATTATCTAGGTAATCTGAAAAAATACTAACCATGCATCGTTGGAAAGTAACCGGAGCATTGCATAGACCAAATGGAATCCTTCTATAGGAAAATGTGCTAAAGGGGCAAGTGATGGTTGTCTTTTCCTGATCCTTAGGGGAAATATGGATCTGAAAGTATCCAGAATACCCATCAAGGAAATAGTAGTGGGACTTACCCGCTAGCCTCTCTAGCATTTGGTCAATGAATGGCAAAGGGAAATGGTCCTTCCTAGTGTGTTGGTTTAGTCGGCGATAGTCTATACAGACATGCCAACTATTCTGCACACGAGTTGGAACCAATTCATTATTTTCATTTTTAATTACTATAAGGCTAGTCTTTTTAGGAACCACTTGAACGGGACTAACCCATTGGCTTTCAGAGATGGGGTAAATGATTCCAGTAGCCAATAATTTTGTTACCTCATTTTTAACAACTCTTAGGAGGTTTGGGTTCAGTCGACGTTGTGGATGCCTCACTGGTTTAGCCTCATCATTTAAAAAAATATAATGTGTACAAATTTATGGGCTAATACCAGGAATTTCAGCAAGTGTCCACCCCAAAGCTTTTTTATACTCCCTCAAAAGTTCAAGTAGTTGCAATTCATGCTCAGGAGGGAGTGAACTAGCAATGATGACGAGCAACTTGTTTCCATTCTCAAGATATGAATATTTTAAATCTTGAGACAGTTGTTTTAGTTCTAATTCAAGTGGATTTTGGATTGATGGGAGTGTGTGTGAGAGGTCACTTATCTCATCTAACTCCTCAATGGTATCAACCTTGAATGAGGAATGAGCTTTTATAAGCTTAGTAGTATCATCGATTGTCAGTGGATCATCAGTGTTCAAGAAATCATCAATCAACGAACATGCATGACACTTTTCTAGACCACTACAAAAATCAATGCATGAATCATTTACTAGCATTTCTATCAGTGAAGAAAACTCAGAAATGGGATCAGGGGAAATAAATATTGTTTTTTCAGGGGAAGGGAGTACATCTATAGAATTAATAGAGAGAGAGGAATGTTCTTCGGAGGGGTGATTCATGGAATCAAGGATGTTGAAATGGACTATGTCACCACCAAATTCCATATATAATGTACCATTTTAGAAATTAATTATAGTTTTGGAGGTTTTCAAGAAAGGTCTCCCCTATATAATCAAGGCACGTCCATTCATCATATCATCCTCCATTTTAAGCACATAAAATTCAGCAAGAAAAATTAAATTTTGGAACCTAACAAGAACATCCTCTAACACACCAGAGGGGTGTGAAGTACTCCGGTTAGTAAGTTGAACAATAATTCCAGTGGTCTTTAGTTCCCTGACCTGCAATGTAGAGTAAATAGAGTGAGTCATCACATTAATAGAGGCACCTAAATCAAGCATAGCATTAGAAAAAGAATACTCCCCTATGGTGCATGGAATTGATAATGTTCCAGGATCATTGCACTTGGTGGGAAGTTATGGCTCTATCAATGCTGAACCATTCCTCCCCAAACTCACCTTATCATCTCCACAAAGTCACCTTCAGTGTGTACACATATCCTTTAGAAACTTGGAATACCATGGAATTTTCTTCACAACATCAATCAATGGGATGTTAACCTGCACTTTCTTGAAAATAACCAATATTTCCTTATCAAGATCAGTTTCCTTTGGTTTTATTAGTTGGGTGGACCTTTTAGGAAATGGAAGAGGAATGTTTGGGCTAGGTGACTCATCAATATTCAAACTTTTTCCTTTGGAAGGGATTCTCTCAGGACAAAGTTTTTCAACATTTGGAACGTTCTTAATGGTTGGGATGGAGGTTTCCTTAGGAGGGGATGACTCTAATGGAGGATTCATCTTAATTTATAGTTGTTTTCCACTCCTAAGGGTGATGGAACTAACATTTCCTTTATCCCTAGGGTTAACTATTGGTTGAGAGGGAAGTTTACCTGATCCGTGACTTTGAATTTCACCTACTGAGTTAGCTAGTTGGCCTAATTGGGTTTTTAGGTCTTGTATGGCTGCTTGAGTGGTTTGTTGGAATTGAATATTATTGGAAACCATTTTTTTCATCATATCTTATAGGCTAGGATCAGGTTTTGGAGGGTTTTTTTGGAAAGGCCTTTGGGGTGGTTGAGGATTTCTAGGTGGTGGTGGTGGATGACTACTCTTCCCTGGTTGGTTCCATTGTTGTTGAGGTTGGTTTGAATACCCCCTTGCCTATAGGATTGGTTCTCCTTCCAACCAGGGTTGGATGGATAGTAAGGTTCTTTCCTAAAGGGTTGGTTATAGGGGAAACCTAGAAATATTTCCTCATAACTCTCAGATGTTTCCCTCAATTGAGGACATTGGTCAGAGTAATGGGTTTCAGAAGAATATATACCACAATGGATGGGAGGAGGAGATTGAGATTTACCTTGGGAAAGAGCAAGTTGTCGAAGAAGGGTACTTACCTCTTTAAACTTCATGTCCACCTTCTTCTGGAATTCAGTACTTTGTACCTCATGAACACCTCAAATGGGTATGCTAGACCTTGTACAGAATTATTGAGTGTTTTGTGCCATGTTCTCAATTAAGGTCCTTGTAGCAATTGGGGTCTTATCTACCAGTGCACCACCTATAGTAGCATCAATCATATTTCTATCAATAGGGATTAAAACTTCATGAAAATATTGTATTAAAATTTCATCACTTATTTGGTAGTGTGGGAAACTTGAACATAATATTTTAAAGCATTCCCAATATTCATGAAGTGTTTCCCCTTGAGATTGTCTTATACCACAAATTTCTTTCCTTATTGTTGCAGTTTGAGAGGTTGGGAAATATTTTTCAAGAAAAAGGTGTTTCATGTCCGCCCAGCCTCTTATTGGGGAATTAACATAATATAACCAATCTTTCATAGTGTCTTCCAAAGAAAATGGGAATTATCTAAGCTTTACTTATTCTTAATCCACATTTTCAGGTTTTAATGTTGAAAAAATAGTATGAAATTCTTTTAAGTGCTTGTGTGGATCCTCTCCAGGAAGTCCATGGAATCTTGGTAATAGATGAATTAAGCTAGATTTTAGTTCAAAATTGGGTGCCTCGCCTTGTAATTGAATATAGGTGGGTTGGATATCAAAATCAGGTGAGGTTAGTTATTTTAATGTTCGGTTGTTTTCATCCATATTATGCAAGTTTATTTCAGTTTTTATATTTTTTCTATAAGAAGAGGAGGAAGGATCAATAAGAGTGTCAATGTTTTGTGTGTCCTCCTTCGATGGGTTCTCTTGTGCATCTCGGGGTCGCTGACATAAGATCCTCTCTGGTTCAGGTTCGAAAAGAGGTAAATCTCCCAGATTAGATCGCGTAATGCACTAAAACTACACAAAAAATAGATCAAAACAAAAATATATAGGTAAAGGTATAATATATAACAAGTAGATATTCAAAAAATTTACAAAAATATTTTCAAAAACACGCACTAAAAACCAAAGCGCTCCCCGGAAATGACGCCAAAATTTGACCGCATTGTCGTGACATGTCAAATTGATTATGATTTAAATATTGATTTATATTTTATGGAAAACCATAGGTCGTCTCTCAAGGAAAATTGGTGGCTTATAGTGTGTATTTTTAATAAAGATTACTAAAAGAGGGGGTTGATTTTGAAAACAATTTTAAGAAAATAACTTAACTTAAAGAGTTTAATAGTTGATAGAATAAGGTGGAGGATTGAGAATTAAGAGGTAAGGAGATCAATTCAAGTTCACTAAACATCTTTTATAGTTCATTGTTCTGAAAATTTCACATGTTTTTGTTTAATTCTTTGGTTGAGGGTTGTCAAGATCTTGATTCCCCTCTTGCCTTTCTAAACGTTGCACAATGTACCAACCCTTAACACAATAATCATGTTGTCAAGGTTTGGAATTCAAGAACAGATTAAAGGATACCAAATCATACTAATATCTTTTTTATGTGTGATAGAAAGATGATCCTTATGTTTCCCTATCGTAACAACTCAAGTTTCCCACTTGAAATTTCAACCCAATCAGTGTTGAAATGAAAAGCGGTTCACTAAATTAAACCCAATAAATGAACTCAGAAGAGAAGCATGATTAGATAAAACAAAAGTGAAATAATCCACACACAAATTACACAGAACCAGTAGAGTATCAAGTGCCGGAACTCCCTCCCAAGTATGTGTAGCTTCCTCAAAATGATCGTCCACCGTTTATCTCTCCATCGAGAGGAGGGGAAGGCTCGGGTGGAACTCCTTCTTCATTGATGACCCCCCTATGATGATAGGGGCCTCCAGAACTTCAAGTATGAGGAGAGAACTAATTTGGGTCTCCAAAATACCAGATATTTTCCTCCTAGTCTAACTTGCAAATGAGGAGCCCAAGGTTCCATTTTATAGGAAAATGGGAAGGTGGTTTTATGAAAAAAGAATTATTAAAACCAATTTTCGCAGGTGTTTCGACCTTCAGACAACATTATCTCGATTTGGAGAAAATAAAAAATTTATATCCCCACCTCTTGGATGTCTCCACCAAAATTTTTGCACAATTTGGACACCTATAGCCTAAGATATGGACAGATCACAACACACCACTTTTGAATCCATGCAGATTTGGTGTGCTGGACAGATTAAGTAGGAAAGTCCATAATATGGAAGAATGAGTCTTGGTTTTCTTCATATTAAATGTATCCCAATGAGTTTAGGACCATCCCACAAAAGTTTAGCCCAATTGGATGCACGGTCTAGTAGAAGTGTGCAGATTAACCAACTGGTGTGCTTGGATCCTGCGTAGTTTGGCCCATTTTTCTTGGACATCATCATGGGCCCTCTAAATCACCTTCACCTTCAATAAAATTTTCAAGAAAAGTAAAATTGGACTTTTTATTATTAATAAACACAAAATAAATGATTCAAACATGTAATTAAATTTGTTATTATTTTTTAATTTACAATACAAATTCATGTTAATATAATGATGTAAAGGTGAAAATGCACAGTGATTCGTGGTATGATCAGCTGCCTGCTGAGCTTAGCATTGATGAACCTCCGCCACCCTCGAGATTCACAATTCTGGACCTCCTCTTTCCCTGATCTTCATGTGCCAAACCTCCTCCGCCCTCGATCTTCGCATTTCCAGACCTCCGCCGCCCTCGATCTTCATGTTGCCGGACCAGGTGTGCAAAGTTTTTTTGGTCCCCTATTACACATACTCTTCTAGAATTGTGAGGACCTATGTTTAAGGATTATTACATCATGAAGTTGAGTTTGTGAAATTTTTGAGTGAAGGTTTAACACCCTTGGTTTTCTTCCACCACATGTCGGAACACACCTAGATGGAGTGCATCCGTGAGTGAGAGAAAAAATTGTTTTCATTGATGGAAGTGTTGAGGTAGTTCAATGAGTGAGCTGAACCAATGATATATAATTTTTCAGTCTCTTGATATCCCATGATATTAAATGGGAATCAATACTTATTTAGTTCTTCAATATGGTGTAGTAAGTGATCAACATCAGAAAGATGGAGCCCTCTCGGTTGAAGGATAAATTCATTTCAAAGTTTTATATCATACAATAGGGATATGAACCATGTTTTTTTAACTTCATGCAATGAGAAAATTGGACACAAATTTTAATATGTTGTGATTAGGATTATGATAATGTATTTTAAGGTTGAATATATTTTACCAAAATGTCACACGGTTTCATATCATGCAACTAGAACATATAGTGAGGGTGAGGTGAATTTTACATCCATAGAGTCCTTACACCATGTGAAATATGGGTAGAAAATGAAAAAGGTTTAAGTTCATGATTCATGGACCAAAGGGGGTGTGTCCCAGAATTTTTGGCATGTCATGCAAGAATAACGACCAGATGTGAGAAGGGGCTTGTGGTGGCTCAACACCACATGAAACAACATATAACTAGGATGTTGGATTTTTAGTTCAAATCAATATATCTCAGACTAAAGGGATGGTTTATTCATGTGAAATATCTCTTGAGAAACCTAGTATTGGTGGAAAGATTGATATGCTCATCATCAATGGCGATCAATGAGTTTACACTATCAGAGTGAAGTTTATGAAAAATTTAAGGTCCTTCCCACTTGGATTCCAGTTTCACTAGATTCCTCCTAGGTATCATCGATTCCCTTAGATCCAACACCATGTGATTGTAAAGTAAGGAATAAAGAATAAACTTTTTCTTTAAGGAAAACACCACCCGGTTATGATGCATTTCTAGATCATCCAATGCTTGAACCCTATTTTCTTTGAGGGGTTCCCCCCTTCTTTCCTTCATGCTATCTAAGTGACTTTTTCTGGTAGTGCACTTGTATGGCATGATGCCCAGACCACCAATATTTCTATACTTGCCACCCCTACCTCCATCTCTATCCTTCTCCCTCACTGAGGTTACTGAATGATTCTCTGTAGTGGCCATGCCCCTTCCTAGCGGTGGTTGTTTTGTCTCCCTTGGCTCTGAGCCTGTCATCCAGCTCCAAATACTTATTGATCCAGAGATAACTCCCTCACCATCCCCCAAGTTTCATTACCCATCATTCCCTTTCCCCTTTGGATCCTCATCTCCCACTCATATGAAGCTTACCAACCATAAGGGATTATGAACATGTTCGAAATCAAGGGACCTCAATGAGAGATCATCCTACCACTTCAATAAGGCTACTAGCTCTAGATCCAATGCCAGAGCCCTATCCTAACCATCACTATTATCTTCATATGTAATTCTCATGGTCTTAGTGCCCATATTAAATCAGAATTCCTCACCATATAAATCAAAAATCATAATTTCATTGTTGTTGTTGTCAAATAACACAAAAAATGCTATAACAATCATAGAATTCTCCTGGAAGATTAAGTTTCATGTATTTCTACACTCTGATCCCTCCAACTGACAAAAATGGGTATTTTGGCATAATAAATATGTTGTTGAGACTGTTCAATATTGCAATCAATTCATCACTACCAAGGTGTCCAACAGTGACACCTCCTTCCTTATGACTTTTGTTTTTGGAAGCTATGACCCTCTTCAAAGGGAATCTCTATGGAGTGAACAAAATACCTTCGATCCCGACCACCATCCATTGTTTGTTGGGGGTGACTTTAATGTCATTTCCAACCCAAAGGAAAGGAAAGGTAGAATCCCATTTCAGAGGAAGGCCATCATGGAGTTTGTTCAGTTCATGGCTGGGAAGGGCCTCATCGATCTTAGCTTCTCAGGTGACAGTTTCACCTGGTGCAACAACTGCAGGGGCCATCACCACTTGTGGAGTCTATTGGATAGGTGTCTGGACAACATGAAAGGCACTAACCTATTCTTAAATACCACGTTTTTCCATCTTGCTTGAGGTATTTTGAACCACTCCCCCCTCTTGGTTTCCATTTCTTCTTGGCATGATCATTAGGAATGGTTTCACTTCCACCAGTAGTGGGTTAACATCCTAGGGTACCAGGACATGGTTTGTGAAATATGGAATGAATCCTTGTAGGAGTATTGGGCCACCTTCAACCTCAGTGACCTGACCTCGAACCCCAATAGGTGTGTGTTCTCCTCTTCCTCTTTAGGAACCTTCACCACCTGGGACTACTATCGCATGTGGGCTCCTTCAGAGTATTTTTATAGATGGAATGATACCTTGGGTTTAATGGATTATTAACACCACTTTGAGATTTATGTGTGACTATATACTTATTATATTTTCTTATTATTTCTTACACACCACCACTTGAGTCGAGTAACCTGATTGAAATCCATTTTGGTACATTGGTTCTGATGTGGATATGGTTTTTTATGTGTTTGTGACATGTGTATGTGTGGATATATGGGTATTTAGGAATGATGATATTGAATGTAGGGCAGAGACTTAGGAGTGGTAGATGTATCATTCTTGGTTATTCTTGTGTTTGGACTGGGGTGATTTGAGGAAACTATAATGAATCTAAAGTAATTATATTTAATGAATATGAATAAATACTAATGGTTACACTCTATTAATCTCTATTTTTATAAGGAAGTGGTTCTCTTATACTGTATTTGGAAGTCTAGTTTTGTGTACTTGAACCATAAATACTAATATTTGAAATTCAAATAGGATGAAGATGAATAAAGATTGGATGGATGATAATCTTTTGACAATAGAGTATGAGAACAGAGTGAAAGAGTTCATCAAATTTGCAAAGGATCACGCAAAGGATCCTTCTCAAATCCTTTTTCTGTGTTTACGTTGTTGTTATTCTAGACTACTTACTCCAGAAAAGTTAGAATAACATTTGATATGTCATGGAATAGATCAGAGTTATAAATGTTGGAATAAACACGGAGAAAAAAAAGAATGTAGCTACTGGCTGGGATAAAACTGCATTTTATGGATCATCAGATATGAATAAAAATATGGATAATGAAGAATACTGTATGGATGATGTGATTACAAATGTTAATGATGATGAAGATTGTATTGAGGAAATGACAAAGACAATTGAAGATGAACTCCGTGATTGCCCAAAATTGTTTGATAAGTTACAGAATTGTGCAAAGACGCCATTGTATGCTAGTTGCACCAAGTATACAACATTGTCAGCTGTACTGAAGTTGTATAAATTGAAAGCAGGCAATGGATGGAGTGATGTCAGTTTTACAGAACTACTTGCTCTCTTGAATGACATGCTCCCTAAAGATAATGAGCTCCCAAGCTGGACATATGAAGCTAAACGAATGCTACGCTCGATGGGTATGATTTCTGAAAGAATACATGCCTGCCCAAAATACTGTATATTGTTTTTCAAGGAGAAAAAATCACTTACAGAATTCCCAAAGTGTGGTGCTTCTCGATACAATAAATATGAATCCAATCCTACAAAAGTTGTATGGTACTTTCCAATCATTCCAAGGTTTAGGCGTCTATATGGAAGTGAAGAAACTACAAGAAAATTGTCATGGCATGCAGATAAAAGAAATAAAGATGGGAAATTATGTCATCCTACTGACTCTCCTCAATGGAAGGAAATTGATAATGAGTATCCTGAATTTGGAAAAGAACCGAGAAACCTTCATCTTGTGTTATCTACAGATGGAGTAAATCCTTTTGGTTTTCAAACCAGCACACATAGTACATGGCCTGTTATGTTGGTAAATTATAACTTTCCACCCTGGTTATGCATGAATCGAAAATTCATCATGTTATCTATGCTTATATCAGGACCAAAAAAACCAAGTAACGATATTGATGTTTATTTGGCTCCTTTGATCGAGGATTTTAAGTTATTGTGGGATTCAGGTGTTATGTTGTATGATGCTTATAAAAGTGAATACTTCACGTTGGGAGTGATGTTGTATGAGAAAATAAATGATTTCTCTGATTATGGAAATTTGTCAGGCTATAGAATTAAAGGAACTCAAGGGTTTCCCGTGTGTGAAGAATATACAGAATCAATTAGGTTGAAACATTCATCGAAATATGTGTTTCTAGGACATCATAGATTTCTACCTCATCATCATAAGTACTGATCTTGGATGACATCATTCAATAGAAGTTCAGAACAACGCGCAACTCCATCTCCACTAACAGGTGATCAGCTGTTTGAGAAAGTAAAATATGTGAACACTATTTTTGGTAAACCATTTTTGAAAAACCTTACAAAAATTGGTTGGAAAAAGAGATCAGTTTTTTTTTGAATTACCATGCTAGAATTGTTTTTATGTCATACATTTTCGTGATGTGATTCATGTGGAAAAAATGTATGTGATAGTGTTATCGGAACGTTGCTAAATGCCCCTGAAAAAACAAAGGATGGAATTAAGGCAAGGTTGGACATGGTTGACATGGGAATATGAGAAGTGTTGGCTCCCGTGAAGGGTGCAAATCTAATGTTTCTTCGTCCAGCTACTTATACTATTTCTAGGGAGGAGAGATACTAGTTTTGCAAGTTCTTCAATGATGTAAAGGTTCCAGAGGGGTATTCATCAAATACCAAGAACATTGTGTCAATGAATGATTTGAAGTTAAAAGGTTTGAAATCACATGACTGCCATGTTTTGATTCAAGATCTAATTCTTATAGCTTTACATTGCATTTTGCCCAAGAATGTTCGTCATACATTAACCAAAATTTGTTTCTTTTTCAAATCTATATGTAGCAAAGTTTTACACCCGGTGAAATTTCCAGCTATGGAAAAAGAAATTGTCATCATATTATGTGAATTAGAAATGTTCTCCCCACCAATATTATTTGATATGATGATTCATTTGATGATTCACTTGGTGAGAGAGATTTGACTTTGTGGTCCTGTGCACTATAGATGGATGTATCCTATTGAACGGTATATGAAGATTTTGAAAAGGTATGTCAAAAATCAAAGTCAGCCAGAGGGTTGTATAGTGGAGTGATATATTGTTGAGGAAGCCATTGAATTTTGTAATGAATACCTATCTGATGTGGAAAGCATTGGTCTCCCGAAAACTCATCACACTGGACGCATTGAGGGTGAGGGAATTTCTGGAAGAGATGTTTTGACAATCAATATTACAGATCGGGAGCAGACCCACCTTTATGTTTTTCATAACAGTTGGGAGGTTGCTCTATATATTGAAACTCACAAATAAATTTTTAGGCAGTTGAATCCATCAAGGGCTGAAAAATGGTTATCAAATACACATAATCACTAGTTTATAGGATGGTTTCAGGACCATATTTTTAAGTAGTTGGATGAAAATATGAATTCAATTTCAGAATGACTTAGATGGATAGCCGCTGGACCATGTGTGTATGTATTATCTTACAGTGGTTATGTAATTAATGGTTATACATTCTATACAAATGAACATGATAAAGATAGTACCATGAAAAATAGTAGAGTTACACTAGTGGCTGAAGCGATGCATGTTTCTGGTTGTAAGGACAGAAATCCAATTTATGAAAATATGTCATACTTTGGCATTATCAAACTAATATGGGAGTTGGATTATAAGACATTCCAATTGCCAATTTTTCAATTCAAATAGGTTGATAACAATAGTGGTGTTAAAATAGATGAATAAGGATTTGTGAAAGTTGATTTTAGTAAAGAAGGATACAAAGATGAACAGTTTATAATGGCATCACAAGCGGTACAAGTTTTTTATGTTCCATATCCTGTAAACCGAAAGTGGTCGATTGTTCTATTAGTGTCCAAAACTAATGAAGGTTCCAATGAAAATTCAGTTGAGGATGATCCTTTCAGTGGTACACTAAAATCATTTCAGAGCGGTCCCAATGTAGATGATGCTTTGTATGTTAGAGGTGACCACAATGAAAGGATTTGGATAATCAATAGAGGTGTCAAATCCCTTCATCCTTTGAAAAAAAGAAAGAGAGTTCAATAAAAAGTTATATTTTGTTTGTAATATAGATCTTGTTATCTCATGTTATTATCTTATCATTGCTGAATTTATGTAATCTAAATTAACTGTTCAACCACTTTTACAGATAATAACTTCTGTACATTTTGGTGCTCCTAACCTTGAGAATGAACAAGTCTCTCAAGCTGCTGCTGCTACGGCTGCTGCTGCGGCTGCTACTGCTCCTGCTGCTGCTCCTGCTGCTCCTGCTCCTCGTGCTGCTCCTGCTGCTGCTCCTACTACTCCTGCTGCTCCTGATGATGCGGCTCCTATGGCTCCTGCTACTCCTAGTGTTGAGGTCCAATAACGATCAGCACATGCCTTTGCTACCATTTCAGATGAAAATATAGATGATGTTGATATCGATGAAATGGTCAGGAATGAAGGATCGACGTCGCAGAAAACACAGGTTCATCGTAGTTTGATGGTGTTAGCCAAAGTTCTTAAGGCGAAAAGCAAATGCATCAAATTTTATGTCAGATGGAATGCACGAGGCCAACATGTGAATCCCAATAAGGCTATGTTTAGTAGTTACATTGGAGTTGTCACTCGACAACGTGTGACGATTGACATAGATTCATGGCACCATGTTGTGTCTAGGCTGAAGGCTGTGATCTGGGAAGAAATTACGGTAACATTATGAATTTATTTCTTTAATTTACTAGAAAATAAAATAATGAAACAATGTCTTACTCTTATAAATCTCTTGCAGAATACATTTATAGTATATGATTCACACAAGGATTATGTACTAAGGCTTGTAGGAAGGATTCATCGAGGTTTTTGCACTATTTTAACAAGATGTCACCTCCTGCACCCACCCATTGTCTATGCTCACCTGATATCCCAAGAAGTATGGGATTCATTTATTGGCCACCGTGAGGATGATAAGTTTCAGGTACATTGTGGGTGATAATATGTTGTTTGAGGATACATGTATTCATCACTTTGATTGTCAATATTTCATTTATGAAACAGCAAGTCTGTAAAGAAAATAAGGAACATGCATCAAAACCAACATACCCCTATCGTAAAGCAAGGATGGGGTACACTTCACTAGAAAAAAAATGGTATGTATTTTAAATTTACAGTAATATTGTTAGGTACCAACAAACAACATCATAATTATCTTTCTATGTTTATATTTAGATTGATGAGTCTAAAACCAAATACACTTCCATCCCACATCATGTGCTTTGGAAGGAGGCACATGTGAATAAGGAAGGGAAGCTAGTAGATGAGAACACACAAAAAGTGTGGGAAATTTGTGTAAGTATGACACGATGATAAAAATATATTTTTTTTAATTTCTATTACATAAAAATAATTAGTTATTTTCCTATATCCAATAGTCACAGGAATCAGCTAATCCTGCAGTGGATGCAGACCTATTATCGACAGATTTGAAGCAGCTAGAAAAATATGGTCGTGTCAGGGGTGCGGGGTTTGGGGTGACATCCTGAGTATATTTTGAGAAGAAAATAAAGGATGATAGAGATGAAACATTGGAACAAATGAGTGAAAAACTAGAAACCCTTGAAGAATGATTACAATGGCAGGGAGAGTTGATAACAACTTTTATGGGTGGGAAGCAAGGAGAAGACACAACTCAGGAACAACCAGTACATGAAGATCCTGCCCCACCCCCACCAGCTTTGAGGCGAGCCATTCCCCTCAAAGAGCTGTCTTAGCCGTGGTAATAAATATTTTAATAATTGTTCCCATGAAATGTGAATCATAAAAATACTGATACTTTTCCTGTACTAATCTTCTACAGGGTGATAATTATTGTGATTTATATATGTCAACACCCACCTATCACCTTGTAGTGAGGGCTATATTGTTCAACATTCCAGATGACACACTGCATAATAGACCACTTCCGAAAGATCATCTAAAAGTGATGATTACTATAGCTCATGAGCCAAATGTAGAGATACCTATTCCACTTGATAATGATGATATTTATATGGTTGAAAAGGCTATTGGGACATTCATTGCATGGCTGTCACAACTTTTAAGAGTACATGCGGCCAAAGTGGTATTTTTTTCTTCTTCAAGTAAACCTTTAACAATTAATGAAAAAAGGGTCTGAACCAATGAATGTTATTATAGAAAGAGAAAGGGAAGGGAGTGATAAACGTCAGCTTAAAACCATCTAAAGGATCGACCAAACAATCCGAAGGAGCTACTGAAATCACAATAACACCACCTATTCTCTATCAAAATTTACTAGCATTGAAGTCTCATGTGGATATGAAGCTAAGATGTGGTAGTAGTCATATAGTGATTTTCGAATAGAATATATACAGCGTGGAAAGTCAATATTTCATTACTACTCAAAATGTAAATGAGATCCTTGAAAACAGCTGTCTAGGAATCACAGTTGTAAATATATATATTAGGTACGTTTCTGTGAATTGATTTTCTAAAATCTGATCTAATGTGAAAATTATGACTAAATGCATTTTATATTGTTGACAGACGTATATATGAAAAATAGATGAAGGAATTTTCCCATGAGCCAAAATTTGGACTCGTTAGTCCTCATACCACATCATCACATATAACGAAAATAGATCCATAAAAAAAGAATGAAATAGTGAATGTCTTGCTGAAAACATTTGAAAGCAAGATTACAGATGACAAACTCTTCTTAATACCAACCGTGCAGGGGTAAAACTCTATAATTAAAGAGTATCAATTATATTTTGACTTATTTTATTACTTATTCCTTTTTATGTTTTTAGACAACATTGGATGCTAATTGTGGTGAACTTGGATACTCTAAAGATTTATTTTCTGGATTCAAAGCATGGATATCCATCAAACTGACCACACATGATGGAGTTTGTGAATCTGTAAGACACTACATCCTACGTTTTAGGTCTAAAAATCAAGTAATATAATTTATATTATCTTTTACTGAGGATTATTTTATTATAGGGCGGTGTATCATTATCGTCTAAAAAAAGGAATGAGGACAGGGGATAAGCATAAGGAGGCGAGCAAGTACTACGTCTGGACAAATATCAGGGTATATATAATAAAATTTAACTATCCAAACAAATCTCAACTCAAGTTACTTATTCTCCTAATGATCATTTTTTTTCAATGTCCAAAACAAACAAACAATAATGATTCCGGTTATTATGTTTGTAAATTTATGAAAGAGATCATTTTTCATCAACAAACAAGCATCCCTAAAGAGGTATTTTCAAAAACAACTACTAGTTCGTTTAATTTATTTATTAATTCTTTATTTTTATATTTTGCAGTACTAATATGACTTCCGAAAAGCCTCATAATCACAAGAAGATATAGATATGTTCAGAAATGAGTGTTCTGGATAAGTGATGATAGATTGTACAAAAATAATAAGAATATCTGACTTGGGGATGTGTACAATTGGTGGTCATTTTTGATAGGGGTTTAGGGGATCAAAAGATGACACATTGTTGTATGTAAATGTTCGTAGGAACATTTTAATTGTTATTAAATAAAAAATCCTTTATCTAATGAGTAAATTTCCCATTTTAATAGATGATATGTACCAACAACATGCAATAATGATGAACAACTCAAAGGGTCTCTCTTTGGTTAAAAATGGACAGATTTTTAAGTGAAAACAACAACTGACCTACGGAAATCTAACCAAATGAATTAGGATTGTGTTGATCCTTTAATAGAATGATCCATGGGTGCATTGGGGACATGCAAGAGTCATCCACACCTCAATCTGAGGCACAGTGTGGTTGGAACCACTCAAAGGGTCTCTCTTTTGTTTAAAATGGTCAAATTTTTAAGTGAAAACAACAACTGACCTACGAAAATCCAACCAAATGCATTCAGATTGTATTTATCCTTTAGGAAAATTATACATGGGTCCTTTTTGAAGTGTATGAGTCATCCCCACCTCAATATGAGGCATAGTGTGGCCGGTACCACTCAAAGGGTCTCTCTTTTGTTTAAAATAGACAGATTTTTAAGTGAAAACAACAACTGACCTACGGATATCTGACCAAACACATTCATATTGTCTTGATCCTTTAGGAGAACGATAAAAGGGTCATTTTATTATGTTTATGAGTAATCCCCGCCTCAATCTGAGGCATGGTGTGGCCGGTACCACTCAACAGGTCTCTCGTTTATTTAAAATGGACAAATTTTTAAGTGAAAACAACAACTAACCTACGAAAATCTGACCAAACGCATTCGGATTGTATTGATCCTTTAGAAGAAAGATACAAGGGTAATTTTTGATGTTCAAGAGTCATCCCCTCCTCAATTTGAGGCACGGTGTGGCCGATACCACTCAAAGGGTCTCTCTTTTGTTTAAAATGGACAGAATTTTAAGTGAAAACAACAACTGACCTACAGAAATATGAGCAAACACATTCAGATTGTCTTTATCCTTTAGGAGAATGATACAAGGGTCATTTTTGACGTTTACGAGTAATCCTCATTTTGATCTGAGACACGGTGTGGCCAGTACCACTCAAAGGGTCTCTCTTTTGTTTAAAATGGACACAATTTTAAGAGAAAAAAACAACTGGCCTAAGGAAATCTGACCAAACGCATTCAGATTGTATTGATACTTTAGGAGAACTATCCAAGGGTCATTTTTGATGTGAAATAGTCATCTATTCCTCAATATGAGGCACGGTGTGGCTGGTACCACTCAAAGGGTCTCTCTTTTGTTTAAAATGGACAAAATTTTAAGTGAAAACAACAACTGACCTATGAAAATTTGACCAAACGCATTCGGATTATATTGATCCTTTAGGATAACAATCCACAAATCATTTTTGACGTTTAAAAGTCATCCCCGTCTCAATTAGAGGCATAGTGTGTCTGGTATCACTCAAAGGGTCTCTCTTTTGTTTAAAATGGACAAATTTTTAAGTGAAAACAACAACTGACCTACGGAAATCCGAAAAAATGCATTCAGATTGTATTTATACTTTAGGAGAATGATCCAAGCGTCCTTTTTGATGTGTATGAGTAATCCTTGCCTCAATCTGAGGCATAGTGTGGTTGGTATCACTCAAAGGGTATCTCTATTGTTTAAAATGGACACAATTTTAAGTGAAAACAACAACTGACCTACGGAAATCTGACCAAACACATTCATATTGTATTGATCCTTTAGGATAACTATTCAAGGGTCATTTTTTATGTGTAAAAGTCATACCTGCCTCAATACAAGGCACGGTGTGGCCGGTATCACTCAAATGGTCTCTCTTTTGTTTAAATTGGACACAATTTTAAGTGAAAACAACAACTGACCTACGGAAATCCGACCAAACGCATTTAGATTGTCTTGATCCTTTATGAGAACAATCCATGGGTAATTTGTGACATGTAAGAGTCATCACTATCTCAATTCAGGGCATGGTGTGGCTGGTACCACTCAAAGGGTCTCTCTTTTGTTTAAAATGGATAAATTTTTAAGTGAAAACAAAAACTGACCTACGGAAATCTGACCAAACGCATTCGGATTGTCTTGATACTTTGGGAGAACGATCCAAGGGTTCTTTGTGAAATGTAAGAGTCATCCCCGCCTCAATAAGAGGCATGGTATGGCCGGTACCACTCAATGGGTCTCTCTTTTGTTTAAAATGGACAAATTTTCAAGTGAAAACAACAACTGACCTATGGAAATCCGACCAAACACATTCAGATTATGTTGATACTTTAATAGAAATATCCAAGGGTGAGTTGGGGATGTGTATGAGTCATCCTCGCCTTAATCTGAGGCACGATGTGACCGGTAGCACTCAAAGGGTCTCTCTTTTGTTTAAAATGGACAAAATTTTAAGTGAAAACAACAACTAAACTACGGAAATCCAACCAAACACATTAGGATTGTATTGATACTTTAGGAGAATGATCTAGGGGTCCTTTGTAACATGTATGAGTCATCCCCACCTCAATCTGAGGCATGGTGTGGCCGGTATCACTCAAAGATTCTCTCTTTTATTTAAAATGGACACAATTTTAAGTGAAAACAACAACTGACCTATGGAAATCCGACCAAACACATTCATATTTTATTGATCCTTTAGGAGAACGATCCACGGTTCCTTTGTGACGTGTATGAGTCATCCCCGCCTCAATATGAGGCATAGTGTGGCCAGTATCACTCAAAGGGTCTCTCTTTTGTTAAAATTGGACACAATTTTAAGTGAAAACAACAACTGACCTATGGAAATCCGACCAAACACATTCAGATTATCTTGAACCTTTATGAGAATGATCCATGGGTCCTTTGTGACGTGTAAGAGTCAACCCCAGCAACCCCCTAGACCACCCCCACCCCTGGACACCAACCCACCCCCTGGACACCCCCACCCCTCTGGACACCCCCGCCCCCTAGAAAGCCCCCTCAACCCCCGGAACACCCCCACCCCCTGGACACACCCATGGATTGTAACAGCCCAAGATTTTATAAAAAATATTCTTTTTTAATTTTATTAATGTCTTGTGTTGTACGCTACACCAAAAGGAGCTTTCACAACACGCATCCTTGACTTGCCTTGCATTACACGCAATCACAACCTTCCTCGATAGCGTGTGTAGTACGCAATACTGAGTTTCACGAAACAACGATATGCTATTAAAATATTATTAAAAATAGCCGTTATGAATAGTAATAACCACTTTTTGAAATTTTGTAAATTTTATTTTTCAAAATGGAATTCATTTTTAGATTCGGAGTATCAAATTTAGCCTAAGGTGAAATTCTGGTACTTTTCGGATAACTTTCATATTCTGATGAATAGTGAAAATTACTAAATTATAATTAAAAACAACTTTTTTAATCGAAATAATTAATAGTGATAAATTATTAATTTGAGTGGTTTTAAAGTATATTTAGAATATATTTTTACAATTTAATACAATGTTGGTCATTGGTTGTAATTTCAGATTTAAACCAGACATAAACTAATGTCAATCTTTTGATAGATATTGTTTCTTAAAAACACGCTATTTGTTTTAACAGCGGGATTTAATTATAAAATCAATTAATGCAACTTCTATGTTATGAATTTGGTAAAATAGACTTCATTTTTGAATTTGGAATATGAAATATAGCTTAGGATGAAATTTTGGCATTTTTCTGAAAACCTTCAATTTTTGATGAATAGTGAAACTACTAAGTGGTAGTTAAAAAAACTGAATTTTTCATAAAACTTAATTTTACCGCTTCTGTGAATGGAATTTCAAAAATCCGAGAGACACGGTTGATGTCAGTAAGTAAAATTTGGTTCAATGAGATGAAAATAATTTTTGGTGAATAGTAACTTTTTACTTTTTTTACCGCGGCTAATAGTAAATAGGGTAACTAAAGGTAAATATGATATTACTATTACCCTAACACATGTCCTAATTCTATTGGACAAGTGTAATTCGACCAAAAACAAGATTAGGAATAAAATATGACCATTTAGGCCCACTTGGATTAGATTAGGACATTTATTATTATTTAATTCAAAGAAGAGTTAAAAGAGTTAAAATCAAAGTTTATTTACTAAAACATTTTTAATATAGGGTTATACATAAGATAAATTAGATTGTAAATATTCATTAGAAATCTAAAAAGATTTCCTACATAATGGTATTTTATTTGTAATTTTTAGACATCAAATAATTTAATTTATTTATGACACAAAGATGATGCAGTAATTATCTTATTAATGAAATATTGACATAATTTATGTTATAAACACCAAACTGAATGTAATTTGAGACTTTTTATGAATTCCACTAATTTTATAGGTTACTATGATATATTAGTGTTGATTTAATAAACTTTTTTCGAACATATAATTCTGTTATGACTTTCACAAAAATCATATATCAAATAGTGTCAAAATTGACACAAAATAGTTTTTAAATCAAATATTATATTATTAATTGTTATTTTATTCCTAAAAATCCAAGGTTCGGCCAAATGACTTAGATAAAGATATATATATTAATAATAAACAATTTGGGGTTCGTTTGGTATGTTATAGTAAGTGTATTAACCATATAGTGTAAGAAAACAAAAAGACACGGTAAAAGTTAAATTACTTAACTTAGGGTTAAATCTAATTGATAAGGTTAAAATAATACCCTAAACTTGTCTAAATCCTATTGGATGATAGGATTTCGACCCATCCCCACTTTAGCTTCGAAATAAGACCCTTTGGAACCATTATAAACCGATTTTGACTTTAATATAAAATAATATTTTGAGATATTCCTAAGGTGCCCCTCTCCTCCCTTATAAAAGGGCACCTCCTCCCCCTCCTCCTCACACAAATTTGAGCACTCAAGCTCGGCCAACCCCTGCCATTTTCTCCTCTCCACTTCCCTAGAATAATCCTAGAGGTCCTGGTCTTCTTCAAAGACCAATCTTAGTTCCATAAGTGGAGTATTCAAAGATGCGTTCCAAAGAAGAGGTAATATCCATTACCGATCTTTTCAATTTCTTTTTTCTTCAACTTCTTCTTCTTTAGTTGTTTCATTATGAAGTAATAACATCAGTATCACTCATATACTGATATGTTATTATAAGTATTAAACAACCCTATTTCACCATCTATCCATCCTACGGAAAAATAAATCACCGCGCGTGCGTACGTACGGAATACCGTCTCCACGCCGTGGTGTAATCTATTTTCCACCACCACCTTACATGGATGGGTATAATGGTGTAAAGAATAACTATAAATAGTTATTACAACATCATATTGATTCTGATATATTGTATAATCCACTCCAATTCAATTCAATATTTATGGAAATGATATCATCGCTCGTGCGTACGTACGGACTACCGTCTCCACGACGCGATGAGATTCATTCTCCATGTTAACCATTTAAGAATGATTATAAAGTATATATAAGAAATAATAATGAAATATATGACATTATAAAGCTACTGGATTTATGTATATATATATATGTATGTCATCTACTTACTTCCATTCAAGACAATAAGGAAAGGAAAACAGCGTTCATGCGTACGTACGGACTACCGTCTCCATGAACGGGGTTTTTCATTTCATTTATCTATCTATTATATGTATATATATACTGAATATATATGATATATAAATCATATTTTATATTCTGGAAGTATGTAAATCATGATATAAGTATTAATAATGTCAAGAACAACAAGTAAAATCACCTACGATAAATGAAACGATTTTACCCAAAACGCTTCTTTAACATGGAATTTACAAAAGAACGGGTAATATAAAGTCATAAGTGAACCATATATGATATCATAACAATGAATATGATTCTGTAATAAGTCAATGACATTATTTAAATCATTATACAGGAGGTTTGGACACATACGAAGCAAATCGGACCTAAGGTAAGGGAAATATCACAATCTCATTTTTATCCGAGATTGTTTATTCGTAAGTATTTACTAGGGTGTATTTTATCATCCACATCCATGTTTCATCAATATGTAATATTATTTCCATCCACCTACAATTGTTTAAATCCATTTTTACCCTTTGGTGAGTTTTTAGTAATATGTATGAAAAGAATCTTTTGTCGTTTTTCGTACGAGGTACTTTTTGACTTTTCCGACAAAAGTACGAAGAATGTTTTTTTAACTTATACGACATGAATGGATTTTTAAAACATTATTACCAAGAAGCTTCCTTTAAAAGTTTTCAAGTTTATTTTTAATCAACTTCTTTTATTTTAAAGTCGTATGACATGTTATGAAAGGAAAAATGTTTTTGAAGTAGAAAGGATATTTTCCTCAAGAATGGAGTTCAAGTATTTTATCAAAATTATTTTCCATCTAAGATAATAAAAGGGTTCTATTTTTATCCCTATTATTACATGGATTTGATTATATTGTGATGGAAACATTTTTATAAATTCCTTTATCTTATATGAATTGTTTTATGATGTCATGTTGTTTAAGAATCCCATTTTTATTACATGGGTTATGAAATGATGTATGATTTATGATTTTGTGGCACACATAAGAATGGTATCATTATGAGATGGGTGGGACCTATATCTCCCTCCAATGCATTGGGTAAATATTTTATATCTCATGAGATAGACATGGCTGGAATGGTAGGTTATACCGGTTCAGTGAAACAGGACTGAAACGAGGGTTACTCGATTCAGAAAGGGACTTTGTCCACCAAGATAGTCTTGGTAATGAGTCTTGACTAACAAGAAATGATTCTCTATGATTATGTGTGTATGCCACAAAGTTTCATGTTTTAAGTTATGCTTATTGGGATTTCATTTCACTACTATGATTTATCCCATGTTATGAAATTATGCTCTCTTTTGCAGGTTAAGATTTCTAAAAGTTATGTTCTTATGAATATGATGTGATTGATTTTCTTTTCTTTACCCTTACTGAGCATTTGAGCTCACACTTTTATGTTTTCTTTTCCCCAGGATATAAAGAATGGTTTTAGGTAAAAAAAAAAGGGAAGATCTTTATGGGAGATGTTGAAGATATTTCACCACGATTAGAAGATTACGTTCCGAGTTTCCAAAGACACTAAACTATTACGATCCTTGTGTGTGTGTTTTAGTTATGTACTAAGTATTCCGCAAAAGTAATGTAATGTCCATGTACGTCAGGCTTCGGGTCTCTACAGTTGGTATCAGAGGAAAGGTTTAGTCAACCTTTGGAAACTAGGATGCGAAAACGTTAGTGAGATCCCTAGAGATATTTCTAAGGTATGTCTAGGGATGTCCCTAAGGTTAAGTATACGTATAGGTTATAGTACTAGAATTACGCTAACGATCATAGAATTAAACCTAAGATGTTAGATATCAAGGATACTCCACCTTTATTATGTTGTTTTCCCTAGCATGATTTTTGCCTCTCACACTATTCTTTTTTTGGGTTTTAGAAAATGGCTGGAAACAAGATGATTCACGATAATGGAGGATATGATGGACAATGGAATGATATTCTTCATGAGAAACCAAATGAAATGGGATTTGAAAGTCCAAAGATCATTATTATGCCGAATCAGCAATCTCATAATATGATCAATAAAGTAAAATTTGGTAAGTTTCCTGACTCGACTAATAAGAGAAAGATGGAGTTCCATGATGATCATAGAGGAAAGAAAGTTCAGTTTCCCCTATGTAAATCATGTGGGAAGAGGCATCAAGGAGAATGTTTCAAGGGAACTGGAAGATGCTTTGGGTGTGGAAAAGAAGGACACAAAGCAAGTAAGTGCAAAGGAAAAGGGTCGGTTAACACCATGGATGAGGATAATGGTATTGCTACGACATCAAAAATGGTTAAGTGTTTTAAATGTGGAATGTATGGGCATTATGCAAACAAATGCCCTAAGGGAAAGACTCATGAAGAGAATCAGTATGGTCATATGGGTAGTATTTATGTGGATGATGATGAAGAGACTACAAATGATATGTGAGATGAAAGAATTTTTGAAGCTCAGTCAATGGTTTAAGAATGTAGTGGAATGATTACATGTTTATCATGTATAATGTTGTATAAGAAATCTCATGGTACTATGGAATAAAGAGACGTCTAAGGATTGTTACACTGTTGTCTTTCCTTGAGTTATGAAAGTGTATGATTAATGGTACCACTATCCATGAAAGGTTATTCAGATATTTTTAGAATTTAGATGATATGCGCACAATGAAGGAATAATAAGATAATGGGGTGTTTGATTATATTCATGAGCTCATGATTGATATAAGGACTAAGTGATATCATGGTTTGAGTATATAGAATTTTGAGGATTTTGGTGTGTGGAAAGTGTTAACTTTTAACTGCATTCAAGTTTTCACTAAGGTTCAATGGGTATTCAAGAGAATACATGATTAAGGACTTTGAATGTTTGGAATGTGACCAACAAAACATATCTTATATGGGGTTCAACGATGGTATTAAATCTCTGGTAATCGTTTTCACTATGTTATGAAAGTGGACTGCAGTATTATGGATAAGCCTAAAGACTAGAATGGATTATGTTGGACATAAAATAGTATTGTTTAAGGATAGAAGTTCTTTTTTCGATATTATTGATGGGATGTTATAGTAATGTAGTTTTAGAAAAAGGACAACCTGCAGGACGGGCGACAACCCATCGCTTCGGACAAGGCTGTGGGAATCGAACCCACAACCGAAGTGCGACTGGCCTTTATCGCATACCACTGGCCTACAGGAAGTCCCTGTTTAGTAGAAACTAGTTTTATTATATTAAGCAGTATGATATATGAAGTATAAGTCCATTTTAGGAACCATTTGTGATTAATCTCACTATAGATCGACTTATGTATATTTTTTGCTAACCTTTTGTTTGAGACAGATGGAATGACCCGTCATTCTATCACATGATCTGCTAACACTTCACGAATAACAAATTCAACTTCATTTATTTAAGAGATGAAGTGGAAATTGTTCAAGGCATGAACAACAATGAGATTGTACCAAAATAAAGTAAGTATTTATTCCAATTCAAATTTTCAACTTTAGGGAAATGATCTTGAAGACCAAAAATGTTGTCCTAGTGATCTTATACCTGATGAATCAGATGGTACCTTTTATCATCACAAATCTATGGATTTGTGATTATTGGCTTTTCCATAGCCATGTTCTCTACCACTCTCCATCAGAACATGATGGTTAGATTTCTCTTCCATATCCATATTTTCACCAATGTGGAAACCCAGTGATTAGTTTATTTGGGTAACCGTTACGTTTCATACTTTTGTTTTTAAAGATTGGTTTTGGTATTCCTTTTTACGATGTGGGTTTCTATTAAAGAAACTTTCGAATAGTAAACCATTTATAACCCCGACGAATTTCGAGGGCGAAATTCATTTTAAGGGGGGTAGAATGTAACAGCCCAAGATTTTATAAAAAATATTCTTTTTTAATTTTATTATTGTCTTGTGTTGTACGCTACACCAAAAGGAGCTTTCACAACACGCATCCTTGACTTGCCTTGCATTACACGCAATCGCAACCTTCCTCGATAGCGTGTGTAGTACGCAATACTGAGTTTCACGAAACAACGATATGCTATTAAAATATTATTAAAACTAGCCGTTATGAATAGTAATAACCACTTTTTGAAATTTTGTAAATTTTATTTTTCAAAATGGAATTAATTTTTAGATTCGGAGTATCGAATTTAGCCTAAGGTGAAATTCTGGTACTTTTCGGATAACTTTCATATTCTGATGAATAGTGAAAATTACTAAATTATAATTAAAAACAACTTTTTTAATCGAAATAATTAATAGTGATAAATTATTAATTTGAGTGGTTTTAAAGTATATTTAGAATATATTTTTACAATTTAATACAATGTTGGTCATTGGTTGTAATTTCAGATTTAAACCAGACATAAACTAATGTCAATCTTTTGATAGATATTGTTTCTTAAAAACACGCTATTTGTTTTAACAGCGGGATTTAATTATAAAATAAATTAATGCAACTTCTATGTTATGAATTTGGTAAAATAGACTTCATTTTTGAATTCGGAATATGAAATATAGCTTAGGATGAAATTTTGGCATTTTTCTGAAAACCTTCAATTTTTGATGAATAGTGAAACTACTAAGTGGTAGTTAAAAAAACTGAATTTTTCATAAAACTTAATTTTACCGCTTCTGTGAACGGAATTTCAAAAATCCGAGAGACACGGTTGATGTCAGTAAGTAAAATGTGGTTCAATGAGATGAAAATAATTTTTGGTGAATAGTAACTTTTTACTTTTTTTTACCGCGGCTAATAGTAAATAGGGTAACTAAAGGTAAATATGATATTACTATTACCCTAACACATGTCCTAATTCTATTGGACAAGTGTAATTCGACCAAAAACAAGCTTAGGAATAAAATATGACCATTTAGGCCCACTTGGATTAGATTAGGACATTTATTATTATTTAATTCAAAGAAGAGTTAAAAGAGTTAAAATCAAAGTTTATTTACTAAAAAATTTTTAATATAGGGTTATAAATAAGATAAATTAGATTTTAAATATTCATTAGAAATCTAAAAAGATTTCCTACATAATGGTATTTTATTTGTAATTTTTAGACATCAAATAATTTAATTTATTTATGACACAAAGATGATGCAGTAATTATCTTATTAATGAAATATTGACATAATTTATGTTATAAACACCAAACTGAATGTAATTTGAGACTTTTTATGAATTCCACTAATTTTCTAGGTTACTATGATATATTAGTGTTGATTTAATAAACTTTTTTCGAACATATAATTCTGTTATGACTTTCACAAAAATCATATATCAAATAGTGTCAAAATTGACACAAAATAGTTTTTAAATCAAATATTATATTATTAATTGTTATTTTATTCCTAAAAATACAAGGTTCGGCCAAATGACTTAGATAAAGATATATATATTAATAATAAACAATTTGGGGTTCGTTTGGCATGTTATAGTAAGTGTATTAACCATATAGTGTAAGAAAACAAAAAGACACGGTAAAAGTTAAATTACTTAACTTAGGGTTAAATCTAATTGATAAGGTTAAAATAATACCCTAAACTTGTCTAAATCCTATTGGATGATAGGATTTCGACCCATCCCCACTTTATCTTCGAAATAAGACCCTTTGGAACCATTATAAACCGATTTTGACTTTAATATAAAATAATATTTTGAGATATTCCTAAGGTGCCCCTCTCCTCCCTTATAAAAGGGCACCTCCTCCCCCTCCTCCTCACACAAATTTGAGCACTCAAGCTCGGCCAACCCCTGCCATTTTATCCTCTCCACTTCCCTAGAATAATCCTAGAGGTCCTGGTCTTCTTCAAAGACCAATCTTAGTTCCCTAAGTGGAGGATTCAAAGAGGCGTTCCAAAGAAGAGGTAATATCCATTACCGATCTTTTCAATTTCTTTTTTCTTCAACTTCTTCTTCTTTAGTTGTTTCATTATGAAGTAATAACATCAGTATCACTCATATACTGATATGTTATTATAAGTATTAAACAACCCTATTTCACCATCTATCCATCCTACGGAAAAAGAAATCACCGCGCGTGCGTACGTACGGAATACTGTCTCCACGCCGTGGTGTAATCTATTTTCCACCACCACCTTACATGGATGGGTATAATGGTGTAAAGAATAACTATACATAGTTATTACAACATCATATTGATTCTGATATATTTTATAATCTACTCCAATTCAATTCAATATTTATGGAAATGATATCATCGCTCGTGCGTACGTACGGACTACCGTCTCCACGACGCGATGAGATTCATTCTCCATGTTAACCATTTAAGAATGATAATAAAGTATATATAAGAAATAATAATGAAATATATGACATTATAAAGCTACTGGATTTATGTATATATATATGTATGTCATCTACTTACTTCCATTCAAGACAATAAGGAAAGGAAAACAGCGTTCATGCGTACGTACGGACTACCGTCTCCATGAACGGTGTTTTTCATTTCATTTATCTATCAATTATATGTATATATATACTGAATATATATGATATATAAATCATATTTTATATTCTGGAAGTATGTAAATCATGATATAAGTATTAATAATGTCAAGAACAACAAGTAAAATCACCTACGATAAATGAAACGATTTTACCCAAAACGCTTCTTTAACATGGAATTTACAAAAGAACGGGTAATATAAAGTCATAAGTGAACCATATATGATATCATAACAATGAATATGATTCTGTAATAAGTAAATGACATTATTTAAATCATTATACAGGAGGTTTGGACACATACGAAGCAAATCGGACCTAAGGTAAGGGAAATATCACAATCTCATTTTTATCCGAGATTGTTTATTCGTAAGTATTTACTGGGGTGTATTTTATCATCCACATCCATGTTTCATCAATATGTAATATTATTTCCATCCACCTACAATTGTTTAAATCCATTTTTACCCTTCGGTGAGTTTTTAGTAATATGTATGAAAAGAATCTTTTGTCGTTTTTCGTACGAGGTACTTTTTGACTTTTCTGACAAAAGTACGAAGAATGTTTTTTTAACTTATACGACATGAATGGATTTTTAAAACATTATTTCCAAGAAGCTTCCTTTACAAGTTTTCAAGTTTATTTTTAATCAACTTCTTTTATTTTAAAGTCGTATGACATGTTATGAAAGGAAAAATGTTTTTGAAGTAGAAAGGATATTTTCCTCAAGAATGGAGTTCAAGTATTTTATCAAAATTATTTTCCATCTAAGATAATAAAAGGGTTCTATTTTTATCCCTATTATTACATGGATTTGATTATATTGTGATGGAAACATTTTTATAAATTCCTTTATCTTATATGAATTGTTTTATGATGTTATGTTGTTTAAGAATCCCATTTTTATTACATGGGTTATGAAATGATGTATGATTTATGATTTTGTGGCACACATAAGAATGGTATCATTATGATATGGGTGGGAACTATATCTCCCTCCAATGCATTGGGTAAAGATTTTATATCTCATGAGATAGACATGGCTGGAATGGTAGGTTATACCGGTTCAGTGAAACAGGACTGAAACGAGGGTTACTCGATTCAGAAAGGGACTTTGTCCACCAAGATAGTCTTGGCAATGAGTCTTGACTAACAAGAAATGATTCTCTATGATTATGTGTGTATGCCACAAAGTTTCATGTTTTAAGTTATGCTTATTGGGATTTCATTTCACTACTATGATTTATCCCATGTTATGAAATTATGCTCTCTTTTGCAGGTTAAGATTTCTAAAAGTTATGTTCTTATGAATATGATGTGATTGATTTTCTTTTCTTTACCCTTACTGAGCATTTGAGCTCACCCTTTTATGTTTTCTTTTCCCCAGGATATAAAGAATGGTTTTAGGTAAAAAAAAAAGGGAAGATCTTTATGGGAGATGTTGAAGATCTGTCACCACGATTAGAAGATTACGTTCCGAGTTTCCAAAGACACTAAACTATTACGATCCTTGTGTGTGTGTTTTAGTTATGTACTAAGTATTCCGCAAAAGTAATGTAATGTCCATGTACGTCAGGCTTCGGGTCTCTACATGGATAGCCCCCCCCCCCACCTCGAACAACCCCCCAACCTCCCCGGACAGCCCCCACCCCCTGGACAACCACCACCCCCTGGACAACCCCCACCCTTCCTTGACACCACCCCACCACCTGCATACCCTAACACCTAGACACCCCCACCCATGGACGACCACTCCACCCTCCCAGACACCATCACACCCCCCTTGGACAGCCCCACCAACCCCCTGGACCCCCCCGGACATCCCCCCACCCCCTAGAAATCCCCCCCGACACCCTGAACACCAGCCCACCCCCATGGAAACCCCATAGATAACCCCCCCACCTGGACACCCCCCTCCTTGGACACCACCGCACCCCCCTTAGATAGCCATACCAACACCCTGGACCACCCCTACCCACCTGGACACCCCGATCCCCCCAGACTCCCCAATCCCACCCTCCTGGACACCACCCCACCCCCTTGGACAACCCCACTAACCCCCCGGACCGCCCCCACCCCCAGACACCCCACCCACCCCCTGGAAAGCCCCCCTCGACACCCTAGACACCAGCCCACCCCCCTTGGACACCCCCATGGACAACCCCCCCTTACCTGGACACCCCTCTCCTAGACACCACCCCACCACCTAGACACCCCCACCCCCCATGTACACCACCACCCTCCTTGGACAGCCCCCAACCTCCTGGACCTCCCCCACCCCCTGGACACCCCCATCCCCCCAGACACCCCCTACCCCCTGAACAACCCCCAACCCCGGAACAACCCCCAACCCCTTGAATTCTGAATAGAATTCTTTATGTATTTAATTAACTTATGAATTATGTGTTAATGGTGTATAGGTATAATTGGTGTAATTAGCTTATGATTTATGTGTTAATTTTGTATGGGTATACTTATTGAGATGATGAATTATTTGCAGGTGCTGTTTGGGTGTGCTGCTGCAGAATTTTTTTTGCAGCAGACAAGGCATTTATCAGTGCTTTTTTAGCGCTGATAAACGAAGCCTTTATCCGCACTAAAAAAACACTGATAAAATAAACACTTATTAGCGCTAAAAGAGCACTGATAAAGGCTTCCTTTATCAGAGCTGAGATTTAAAACACTTTTTTAGCACTGATAAAGCCTGTTTTGAGCACTGATAAAGCCCGTTTTTGTAGTAGTGAGTCTTCAACTATTTAATTTTGAATGGTTTGTCACTGTTTCCGCTACTAATATTGTTTTATTCCACTATGTTACTCTTCCAATGAGGGCATAGTTTCCCCACTATCACACACAAGGCCCTCGCTACTAGTCGGTAGCCTCTGGCATTCAAGGAAATGCACTTGAGGCCATGTGACCAATTGATTATGGGGTGCCTCTAGGTGGATTCTAGAACCAGGATGTTACAAAGTGGTATTGGAGGAATTCTTTTCTCTTGACTTTCTGTTTAGAGCCTTTATCCTGGGATATGAAGGAATATGTACTTGGTAATAAGTTGTGCTCAGGAGTAGCTAACCCGTGTACATGGATAAGCCAATCTACCTCATTTATTATAATTTTTCTAGTTTTTCAAGTTTACGGTTGATTTGATTTTCACCGTTGGGTGACCCACATGCTTTGTGCTATTACTGTTAATGTTATTAAGGTTCTATTTCTGTCACAACCCGATGAGATGAGGGTATTCCACCTTATGCATCATATAAGAACTTTCTAGGAATCACATGTCATGCATTTTTTCCATGCCATTTAGGGTGAATTAGCGATTGCATATTGTTATGATAGATGTTGTGCTAGATATGCATGTTGTTGTGATAGTTTTCTTGATAAAGTACCTACTGATTGATAGGGTATTGTTTGTATAAGGTTTTGTTGAATAGACGCCAAACTTTGGTTCTTGCGGTGTTATGGGCCCTCATGGACCGGAAATTTGTAGATCATTTCCCGGTTTACCTTATTTATAACATGTATAGATGACAAGCTTTGATTCGTGGGGTGTATGGACCCTCACAGATCAGAATTTGGCACTTCAATGTTCACTTCAGTGTTTTTCTAGGCTCTAGAGTAGTTTCTGAGGCTTACTATCCAGAAAAACCCAGAATACATGCCATGTAGTTTTGACTACATTCCATGTGATCATCTGTTCGGGAATAAACTATTTTTATTAAGTAAATTCCATGTACCGTATGTACACTCCATGTAGTCTCTAGCCATGTCATAGGCCATGTGGGTAGAAACATGGGATAGGAAAAACCTGGAGTGAACACGCCATGTACCGTCCATACACATTGTGTGTGTCGACCCTGTGCCCACCCATGTCACTAACAACATAGGTTGGCTGAGTCTTATATAACACACATCGTGTACCATCTAAACATGCCGTGTAGTCTAACCCAGGTACCCAGCCGTGTTACAAACAACACGGGTCGATGTTATCCTTTCTCAAACATGCCGTGTCCGTCTGTAACACTCCATATAGTGTGAGCTATGTGTTAGGCCATGTCACTAACAACACAGGCCAGGTGAAACTTGTATAGTACATGTCGTGTCTATCTGGAACACGCAGTGTAGTATTTTATTAGGAGAGACGCGTGGCTTATCCGTGTATAAGGACTTGGGAAGAAAAGAGGATTCAAGTACATGCCGTGTGTTAGGACAACATCCTGTGTGGTTTGAGTGTTACACAACCAGTTTTGGCAGAAGTACACGCCCATGTGAATGGCTTAAGGGAACATACTGCGTAGGAATTATACATGTCGTGTAGTCATGTTTTGTAAAACTTTAATGCTTTCTTCCTCCTTTTCCCATCTTGCACTTCTAGTTTTCAGGACTTGATAATCTTGATCTAAGGTGTGCGCTTGAACTTGCAGAGTCATGCCACCGAGACATCCTCCGGTTGTGCGCCAGTTTCCAGGCGGTGATTAGACACCGGATATGGCTGATCAGGGACTTCCATAAGATCCTCCTATTGTGACAGTCTAGGCACCAACCATTATACCAGACATAGGTGCTGATGAAAATTTCAGGGAAGGCTTTATAAGGATGATGCAGACCTTTTAGGGAGCATCACCTCCTGCCCCGTTTATGGCTTATTTGATGTGGGTCTTCCAGCAAAAACATCCTCCCACTTTCTCAGGGTATGGAGGACCCCAAGCTACAAATTCATGGCTAGAATCCATGCTTACAATCTTCGAGCATCTGGAGACGTCTCCAGAGAGGAGGGTCAAGATCACTACCTATATGCTTTGGGATTCCTCCAAGAGGTGGTGGGATGTGATCTCACAGGTGAGACGCCAGAAGATCATGGCTTGGGATGAGTTTCAGTGCATCTTCTTTGAATACTTCTATTCAGAGACCCTGCGGGCCGATCGAGCCCAAGATTTTATAAGTATGGAGAAGGGAACTCTTTCTATCATGGAGTATTCCTCCCGCTTTACTAAGCTGCAGTGCTTCACTCCTATTCCAGGAGGTGATCAGTTATTCATGGCAACAAAGTTTGAGGATGGTCTGAGGCAAGACATCCGATCATAGGTAAACATCTTCCGGTTGACTTCTATCACTTCTATAGTCAACCAAGAGCTGATCAAAGAGTGCAATCTGAGAGATTCTGGAGTTGTGAGCCAGGGCGGCTTAGCATCTGGGGTTAGTATTCCTCCTAATGATAGCAGGAAGAACCCTAGGGATTCCTCACATGGTGATTCAAGGAGGCGAGACACTTCTTCTAGTAGCCAGGTGGTGTACTACCAGTTTGGGAAGAGTGTGCATATGAGGCCACATTGCCTAAGAGACCCAGTGGAGTGATGATATTGCGGCAAGATGGGTCACCTTCAGCGTTTCTATCAGATCTTCTCACCAGCAGCTGGTGACATGGGTTCTTCCCTTAATCCTCATTCAGGAGAAGCACCACCAGTTTCTCACTAGTCATGGAGCTGGAGTTCTTCCGGATGTTTAGGCCAAGGCGGAGGTCGTGGCCGTGGTATTCAGTCACCCTACTTTCAGCGACAACAGGGTGGATCAGCTCAGGGTGGTCATAATTTTTTAGTGGAGCAAACTCAGCAGAAGTAGTATCCTAGACCCTCTACAGTTCAAGGTATGATCTTAATTTCTTCAAATTTAGCTTCTTCTCTTTTCAATACAGGGGATTCCCATATCTTTATATCTATTTCTATTATGGAGATCCTTGGGCTCTGTATCTTTTCTTTTAATAATAATTTGACATTAGACACTCTGTTGGGGACTAGAACGACTAGTGTACATCAGAGTAAGGAGTTCCCTCTAGAGGTTGGTGGGTGTCACTTTTTATGGGACCTATATGTCCTAGAGATGATAGGATATGATGTCATTCTCAGAATGGACTGACTTATTCCCTTCTAGGCAGTCATCGACTGTTACCACTATAGGGTGAGTTTCACATCCCCATAGGGTGGATATTTTCTTTATATGGGAGAGTGGGATGTCCAGGAGAGCCGAGCAGGGCTCGAGCATCATGGGTTGGGAGTAGTTACAACCCAGATTGCTAGTTTATATCTGTATTATTAGGGGACTTCACAGTTAGACTTTCCTCCAATGGTGGATTGTTTCAGGGATGTCTTTTTAGAGGACTTTTCAGGTTTTCCTCCAGAGTGAGAGGTGGAATTTTTTATCGAGATCGTGCCAGGAGCGGCACCAGTGTCCATTCCTCATTATAGGATGGATAAACCAGAGTTACAGGATCTCAAGAAGCAGTTGGAGGAGTTGTAGGAAAAGGGTTTCATCTGACCCAGTACTTCTCCTTAGGGTTCACCTGTCTTGTTTGCAAAGAAGGAAGATGGTACCCTCAGACTTTGTGTGGATTATCAGAAGTTTAACCAGTTGATGATCAAGAACCGATATCCCTTGCCTAGGATTGATGATCTCTTTGATCAGCTTCGAGGAGCCCGGGTGTTCTTGAAGATTGAATTGAGATTCAGTTACCATCAGTTTCATGTTATACCATCTAATATACCTCTTACAGCCTTCCAAAGCAGGTATGGTCTATAAGAGTATGTGGTTATGACATTTGGTTTCACGAACACACCTGTAGTTTTTATGGAACTGATGAAACGAGTGTTCCATCCATACTTGGATTCTTTCGTGGTTGTCTTCATGGATGATATCTTGGTGTACTCTCACACTCTAAATGACCATGCCTCACATATTGAGATCGTACTGAGTACACTGAGAGAGCATCGGTTATATTCTAAGATCTCAAAATGCCACTTTTAGATGGATCAGATTCACTTTTTGGGTCATGTTATCTCAGAGGCAGGAGTATCTGTAGACCTAGAGAAAGTGAGAGCAGTAGTTTCCTGGGAGCAGTCAAAGAACATATTTGAGGTGCAGAGTTTTCTAGGGCTGATTGGATACTACAGACATTTCATACAGGAATTTTCACACTTAGTAGAACTGCTGATGGGTCTGACTAAGAAGGGTGCAAAGTTCTTATGGTCAGATTCTTGTGAGTCAGCCTTTCAGGACCTGAAAGGGAGGTTGACTTCAGCACTGATACTAGTATTTCCAGAGTTGGGAAAGAGCTATACTATTTACTATGATGCCTAAAGTATTGGGCTAGGAGCTGTGCTTATGCAGGTAGATGGAGTCGTTGCGTATAGGTCTCGGCAGTTAAGGCCACATGAGAGGAATTACCTGACGCACAATCTGGAGTTGACAACTTTTTTTTATGCCTTGCACTATTGGAGACATTATCTTCGAGGAGAAAATTTTGTGGTTTTCACCAACCACAAGAGTCTAAAGTACATCTTCACTGAGCATGATCTGAATTTGAGACAGTGAAGGTGGGTTGAGTACCTTCAGTACTTTGACTTTGAGATTTTCTATACGCCTGGGAAATGCAAGGCAGTGGCTGATGCGTTGAGTAGGAGGACTCAGATACAGACAGTTCAAGAGGCCAGCAGTGAGTGGAAGCTTTTGGATCTATTCTTTGAGATGCATTTGGAGATGTACGACAGACAGGGGAAGATGTTTCTATCTTCTGTAGCTATTATCTTTACTCTTCTTGATAGAGTGAGAATGAAATATCTATCAGACTCTGAGGGCCTAGTCCTATAGTAGAGTTTGTCATAAGAGGACCCTATTCCTGGATGGATTGTAGGTGAGGATGAGATCTTGAATTTCCAGGGGCACATATGGGTGCCATCAGATATACGCGAGGAGCTGATGTAAGACTTTCATTACTTAGTTTGGGTAGTTCATCCTAGCGTCACCAAGATGTATCATGATCTACACCTTTAGTATTGGTGGCCAGTTATGAAGAGAGATGTTGCTGGTTTTGTCATGAAGTGTTCCACCTGTCAGCAGGTGAAGGTGGAGCATCAGCTACCAGCAGGGCTTTTGCAGTAGTTACCCATTCCCGAGTGGAAGTGGAATGATGTCGTGATGGATTTCGTGACTGGGTTACTGAGGTCACCTCGAGAGAATGATGCAGTTTGGGTTGTCATTGACATACTTACAAAGGTTTCTCACTTCTTGCCGATCAAGGAGACCTTCAGTGTTGATGAGCTGGGATGGTTGTAAATATGTGAGATTTTGTGCTTACATGGAGTTCCACACTCCATTGTTTCAGACAGAGATGCTTGTTTTACCTCTTAGGTTTGGTAGGGGCTTCAGAAGGATTTGGGTACACAGGTACTTTTGAGTACAACTTAGACAGATGGCCAGTCCGAGCGTACGATTCAGGTGCTTGAGGACATGCTCCAAGTATGAATTCTAGATTTTGGAGGTTCTTGGGAGAAGCATATAACCCCTGTTGAGTTTACCTACAACAATAGTTTTCAAGCAACTATTCAGATGGCACCTTATCAGGATTTTTATGGTAGGCCATGTCGATCACCCTTATGTTAGCTAGAGGTAGGAGAGGCAACTTTACTAGGACCTCATCTTGTTTAGGAGACCACAAAGCAGATAGAGTTGATTCGGAAGAGGATGGATACTGCTCAGTCTTGACAGAAGTGTTATGCTGATCAGTGGAGACGACCTCTGGAGTTCGAGGTCGGGGATCGGGTCTTCCTGCGTGTCACACTGA
The DNA here is from genome assembly GCA_963277665.1 of Viscum album. NCBI lineage: Eukaryota > Viridiplantae > Streptophyta > Magnoliopsida > Santalales > Viscaceae > Viscum > Viscum album. The sequence goes on from OY728135.1 coordinate 1,502,922,261, forward strand.
GGTTGGGACACAAGAGTATTATGAGACAGGGTAAGCTTTCACCATGGTACGTCGGTCCGTTTGAGGTATTGGAGAAAGTTGGGCCGGTTTCCTATCAGTTGCAGTTACCTTAGAGGTACGATCTATGCACAACATCTTCCACGTTTCTCAACTTCGACGTTACTTCTCAGACCCGTCTCATGTCTTCCAACCGAGGAGGTTGAGTTGGAAGTGGATGCATCCTTTGAGGACCATCCTATCTGGATTATGGATCGAAGTATGAAGATTCTTCATGGCCGGTCTGTTCCTCTGGTCCAGGTGCTTTTGCAGCACGAGCGAGTACAGGAGAAGACTTTGGAGAGGGAGGCAGATGTATGATCGTAGTGGCCGGAGCTGTTTGGGGTTTCTTCTTCTACGCCGCCTTTCTAGGGAAATTCGGGGGTGAATTTGTTTAAGGGGGGAAGTTTTTAAGAACCTGGACCTTCTTTTCAGGTATGTTTCCTTCTTCTAGACGTTTTTGAGAGAAAGGATAATTTCTGGAAATTTTTGAAGTACACGCCGTGTAATTTCGAAGTACACGCCGTGTAATCGGTTGCTGTGGGTAGCCATGTGGTGGCCGTGTAGTGGCCATGCACATGGCCATGTGGGGGTGACCTAGAGGCCACCTAATGAGAGGTACATAAACAGAAATTACACACCGTGTACTTCAAAAGTACACACCATTTACTTTCTTTTTGTTTTCATTAAATGCACCGGGGTCACATCTGACGGACAGAACACCCTTCTTCTAGGTCTCGTTTGTCTGAGACAACCCATACGGCCACAATCCGTCTCCGAGCCCCTAATCCTCCATTCTATCTTCTATTCAACCGCCATTGATTTCGTTGGTATCACCTCAATAAGATCTCTCTTCTGATTGATCCTCATTTCATGATTCCTATTCTTTATCAAGTTATCCTCTGTTGGACATTTTAAACGTTTTTTTAGATCTTTGGTGTTCTAAGTTGATTCAATCCTCAAGGTTCACATATAGAAATCTTCCAACATCGAGGTAGGTGGTTTGTGCCTTTATGTATGAATTCTTTGAGTTATATGTGAAATTTTGGCCAATACCCATGAATGGGGTATTGTGCATTTACCATTTTAGCCCTATTGTTTGCCTACTATGCTTTTATGCATGAGTAGATGATAATTGATTGTGAATAGGGTGAATTGTTTTGATTTGGATGTGTTTTGCATGCATGTTTTTCCTATTTGGACCTTTAGGTCTAGTTTTCCTGTTAGGCTGTTGTTTACTTTCCCATGCCTAGTATTGTAGGATGGTGTGACTATTTTTTTGTTATGCTGTTATGTTATAGAATGATGGACAAGTAGTTCTTGAGGTTTACCTTGGCCAATATGCACTTCTACACTTTCTTGACTTACACAAGGCCGTGAGAACCTAGTGTATAGACCATAGGGAGAATGGACATTGAAGCCTTCTCCAGAGTGTCTGTTTTACTGATGATGCGAGACCACATGGAGAATTGATGTTGAGTGCTTCCTCAGAGTGTCTGCAGTTCCTTGACATGAGATATAGAGGGAATGTGATGTAAGTGATTCCCTAAAGCACCTTTAGATACCGATACGAGACTATATGAGGAATTGATGGTGAGTTCTTCCTCAGAGAGTCTATGCTTAAGCTGAACCAGAGGGGTTAGGCTAAGTGTACTGCCCAGAGGGTTGTTTGTTCTTGTTAGGTAGGACCAGAGCGGATAAGCTATGAGTACTTCCCAGAGGTTTACCTTGTGTTTAGATGCTTGCTTGTGTTTCTAGGTAGGACCAGGGGGGATAGGCTGTGGGTACTTCCCAGAGGGTTACCTGTTGTGTTTATCTGTTTTGATTATCTATTTCATGTTATGTGGTGATTTGAATGCTTTGAAACTATGGATTGTTTACTGATGAGTACTTCCTTGTTTACTGCCTTCTATACTTTACCTGCCATATATTCACTAACTGTTAGGCATAGATCTTGTGGTGGTTGCCTACCGAGATTTAGTCTCACACCCTATTTGGGCCATGATTTTGGGCCCAAACAGATTATATTGTTGTAGGTATAGATAAGGGAAAGAGCCCTTCTACTTCAGGTACTTGATTGCTATGGAGCTGTAGAGCATGGGACCAAGCTATGGCTTGTGATGCTGAGGAGTTGTTCACTTGATTTCTTTTGTACTTTGGTTTAGTACTATTGTATTCCAGCATTGTTATTTGTTTGGTTGTATTCCTAGATATATGTATCATGAATCATTCATATATATATATATGTGTGCTCTAGTTTATTACTTCCAGTATTTTGTTGTTTACTTTTGTATGGTTTGTTACTGTTTCCGCTACTGGTATTGTTTTCTTCTGCTTTGTTACTCTGCCAATGAGGGCATAGTTTCCCCACTATCACACCCAAGGCCCTCGCTACTAGTCGGAAGCCTCTGGCATTCAGGGAAATGCACTTGAGGCCATGTGACCAACCAGTTACGGGGTGCCTCTAGATGGCTTCTGGAACCGGGATGTTACACTATGTATTCAAAGCTTTCAAACTCCTTTTACCATTTATATTAGAGAATCTCTTTGATTTTGTATTTATTATTTTCAATTTAGGATAATATATTATATTATTACCTATATTGTTACATTAATAGAATTTAACATCATAATTATCCTTCTTATCAAGTCCATATTTGATGTCTTTCCAATGAGAATATCATAAGTTCTTATTACTGATAATATTATTAATTCTTCTAGAAGGTTATACAATATCATTCTCACTATCATCCAAACAACTTCAATAAGGATTCTTTCTTTTCTTCTTAGAAACCTAATATTATAAACATTGTACAAGAAATAAAAGTAATGAAAGTAGGATTACAAAAGTAGATGAAAATGAAAGTCCACTCTTCCTATTCTTTTTTAAGCATCTCTTTTTAGTCTAATTTCATATTTCATTATATTTCCAATTAATTCATCGAGACATACATTAGGTAAATTTTTAGTATCATTATTAAATGTCCTCTTTTATTCCCATAACTTTGGTATAATACCAATCACCATTTTAATTGTATGATCTTCTAATAATTCTTCCTCACCTAAATATTTTAAACTATTCACTATATTTATAAAATTTTGATGTATTTGTGCTATCTTTTCACCAGATAGAAAATAAAAATCTTGGTATTCCACTCTTAACAATGTTCTATGAGTTTCCAAAACCTTGTGAGTTATAAAATGAGTAATATCTATCTTATTTCAAATAACATTCACCATTTCAAAATAAAATATCGGATTATAAATGTTCTTGGAACTAAAACATAATAAATCATTAGTAAATTTTTTATTTACTTGATATTACCACTTTTACTCACTAGATAAATAAACAACTTCTTTCTCTAAAACTTTATAACTTCCCATCAACATGAGAAAATATTCAATTCTAGTATCGATGATAAAATACTTTAAAAAATCATGCCAATATTCATAATCCACTTTATCAAAAAATAGGTGGTCTGTTTGGATTTAAATTTTCATGAGCTACAATTGGAAGTCCTTCCATAACAACAAATACTTTCCTATACCAACATTGTTAGTGTAAGGAAATTGATATAAAGTTATAAACTATTTAAAAAAATTATTCAAACTTAGAATAATTAGGTAATTTATTTGATACCAAATGTTTCCCAATGGTTAGAAGAAAAAAAAATACTATAAGAGTGGGGATTAAAGATTAAAAAAATTAAAATTTTAGTCCTCCTCAAGAATTAAAAACATAACAAATATTAATTTTTAATACAATGAAAATAAAAAAACCATTATTTTAAAAACTATTGATAATATTGTTAACAAAATGGAATTTAAACTATTAGTATTTTATCAACAACCAATAAAGGTATAAATAAATCAGAAATTCAAACATGAATAGACTAACAGTTTAAAACAAAATCCAGTGTAATGGTTAAAAAACCAAATACTCCTTTAATGGATATAGTAAAACCATAATATTAAACCAAAATTTAAGGTGGATATTTAGACTAGGTCCAAGGTATCTCTATCTTTATATCCTCAAAATAATTCTACTTAAACCCATTGGTTGGTTCTTTGTCTTCGTATATATGGAAATCCTCAACTAAACCTATTAGTAGGTATAGTGTTATATCCATGAACACTTTGTATTTCTATCTCCATAAGTCCTTGATCATGTAGGATAAATAATAGTACAATTGTAATGGAAATATCGAGATCTTTTTAATAAAACCATTCGAAACATAGATCTTAGTAAAAACAATCAGAATGAAAACAATTACACTGATCGAAAGTTCTCTTGGCAATAAGAAATTACAAAAATTCAAAGAGACCAATGAATTTTAGAATTATTGATTCTTATTATTCTTATGAAGTTCAAAGTTATAGATATATTTATAGAAAACATTGTAATAACTCCAACCACCAGATTTCCAAAATATTTGGAGTTAGTTGTAACTATATTAACAACAGTTTCTCCATATTACAATGAACTCAGTATATCACTACATATACTAATGAATTTATCAACACCACCATAATTACTATCAATTAGAGGAATGCAATATTTCATGAAACTTTAGGTCACTATATTTTCATAAACCTTCTGACGTTGTCTATAATTTTAGTCAATGGAAATTCATTATACATAAAAATAAAAACTAAAATAATTCTCAACTTAAATTATATTCATATAAAGAGTATTTTGGTTTTAAAAATAAAATAATAAAATGAGTCGTCAAATTAACAAGGAAGATACTAAGTATAATTGAAAGTTTGTCTTAAGTTTTACATACCATTTTTATATATTTTAGGATGGTGTCATAGATATGGTTGGACCTTACTAGTTCATGATCTCAGTGGCATGTAGACATTAGATGATTTATTGATTTATATGAGAGTTTTTTTATCTTGGTATTAACTATAAAATATGTTTTATTTTCTGGTGGTTTGAAATTACATGATTTTTTATTTTATTGTTGGGATATTGGGTTTATTACATCTGTAGTGTTTGTTGTTGATTAGTACATTTGTATTCTTTACTAGGATTAAAGAAGGTAATTATTCCTATATTTCTATTTATATACCATCGGAACCAGTCACTAACCTATGGCCTTTTGGAGGAGGGATTCAGGGGCCAGATTCATCTTCACTACCAACTTAGAAGGGTTATTAGTTGAGTTAGGTCATGAAATTTCCTATTTATTTTCTTTGAACATATCAAAGTTCAACTTTCTTCCGACTAAATCTTTGAGAAACATGATAGTTCTTAATGAAAACACTACGTTCAGTTACAAACAATTTTTGTCAAGTAGGATTATAAATTTAATATCTCATTATGTTTTGAGAATAACTAATAAAAATTTATTTCTATGATTTTATGATAAACTATTTGAATCCAAACATTTTATGTATTATTTAAAACCCAAAATTTACATAAATAATAAATTATGATTCCTCCCACTTCATATATCATATATTTTCTTTATGATTTCCTTAGATAAAATGTAGTTTAGTATGAAATATGGTACTTATAAATCATATACCCATAATGATATAGGAAGGACACATTGAATCATCACTAATTGAACCTTATCCCACATGGTATGATTTCACATTTTAGATAGACCATTCCACTATGGTGTTATATGAGGGGTGATTTATGAAAAAATTCTACAGTTTCTTAGATGATTAGTAAATTACTTGCTCAAGTATTAACTACCCTAACCCGATTGAAGAATCTTAATACTTTTTTCCTAGTTGATTCTATATTTTTTTTTTGAACACCTTGAACTTTTAAAAGTTTTCAAAATTTTGTCTCATTAATAAATTACCATGTTGAATAAAGTCATCGGTAAAGGTTACAAAGTACCCATTTAACCCACTTTCTTATATACTAGTTGGTATTTTTGTGTCACTAACTATTAGGTTTTATAGTCCCCTTCCCCTATAAACCATTTCATTAAAATTTGATTGTGAATTTTTTTTATAATAAAAATTATTAAAAATTATCAAAAAATTCATAATCATATGATTTTAAAAATCTATATCCATGGATTCTTTGGATGTATTTATAATTTTTTATACCTAATTATACAATTCTAAAGATAAGTGGTTTTAGAATCAACCATGTTGACCTTATTATATTTAATTTTATAGAACATATTATCCATATCTAATATATTTAAACCATTTTCCATATTTCCAATCCCACAAAACATTTTATTCATGTCTATAGAAAAATTGTTATTCAAAATAATGAATTAAAATAACTTCTTGTAAAAATAATATTTAAAAATAATATTTATATTTATACCTAAAACATAGTTAAAATTTTACAATTCTAAAATTAATCCACTAGGAATGTGTATATCATATATTTCTACCTCTAATGCATCAAACCTTTCTACATTGTTAGTACATAGATATAATTTTCTAGGCATAAATTTTCTTATATTTCTGAGTCAGTGTTTAGAAAAAAAAATATACATACTAAGAATTTAATTCCCATGAGTCAAAGTTAGATAAATTTATTTCTTTAACATTCACATCATCGTTATCTATATTTTTCTACTTGTGAAAACTTTTAAAACATAGATATTAAAACTTTAAACTATAGGTATAACCTATAAATATCTGAAAATAATATTCTTGTTACATGAAATTATCTACAACAAGACTTATCTTTGGGAGATTATAATGTTTTGTATCATTTCAATAAGAAAATGAATTGAACAGACATATACTAAAAGAACGAACCTATAAATCACATCCATTAGTGGTCCAAGATCTATATTTCATTATAACATATTATTGGAACCAAGGTTATCTATACTAAAATTTGAAAGAATATGAGTCAACTTGGGATAATTCTAGAAATCATAGGTTGAGATTACACTACTTTTAAGGATAGTGGTTATATTGTGTTTTCTTTCAATTCACTTTATGATTAACCTATATGGATATATAAGGATTTTGATGACAAAGGGAGATGAATTTACAAAGTCTTTATTAAAACCATACTTTCAAAATAACTTGTAAAGTTTTAATAATTCATACAAATCTGGTATAAAGAACTATATCCTATGAGAATTAATATTCTTAACATTATTTTTATTTTAGAGAAAATGTTCGAGTTTAAAAAATATTAGAGTCTATAGATATGTTTCTTGAGAAATATTGTGTGAAGGAATATATTTCACATAAGAGTTTCATGGAGTATTTTGTTCATGAAAGGCTATATAAGAACCATAAATTATTCTCATAGAAGTAACATCATTTGTGAAGGTAGAAGTTTCAAAATACAATGGAGTATCTTATGAGAAGGCTTTTAAGGTGGCATAATTTTTGAATGGGTGGAAGTTTTTTTCTCTTGCTATAAAAAAGGTTATATGTTAAGTAGGGCTATGTAAAGGGATTAAATATAATATTATACTTAATATTTTTCAAGGACCATTTTCATATAAATATATAACTTATAACCTAATTATATATCAATATAAAATTAAAGGAAGATCATTGGATTAATTTCTTTATTTACAGGTAATAGGAGTTCATGGATTGTAGAGTAATTTGTGGTTAGTAGTAGTGTGAGGAAAGAAGAATCATACGTGAAGAAGAGTTGTTCACAAAATAGTATCACTTGTGAATAAGACCATCCATGAATTATAACCAATCATGAAGAAGAGTAATTTGTAAAGTATTATCATTAACGAGAGTTAGAATAATTTGTAAAGGAGATCCCACGAATGGAATATCGTGAATGAGTTGTGTGAAAGGTATATTTGAGAAAAGGATTTTACATGGTGAACAATATACCAAACTGAACACATAAACTTATTGCTATTGGTTATTATTGAGATTGTGGATTGAATTAGAGAATCATATTCAAGATTTTATGATGAAAATTAAGTTAAAAATTATTAATAATATGTAATTGACCTACATGTTGACAAACTGGTAAGATATAAGTTTGAAACAGTAAGAAAATGAGGATCCAATAGAATTGTTATGAGGGATGTGGTGATTTATTCCCTAAAAATAATTGCAAAGGAAGTGATCCTAACACAGATTCACCCAAGAAAAGACTAAATCCATAAAAAATATTATTGGGTTTTGAACATCAATACATAATTTTAGTGTACTTATTATGCATATTCTTTAATGGTGAACCAATTAATTTTTTTTCTCCTTATTTTCATTTATAATTTTTTAAATTGTGGTGGATATGTGATTAACAAATATAGGTTTTAAAAGTTCCTACCTACATTACAACAATATCCCATAAAAAACAAAAAAATTCACACCCTAATTCACTCTCTATTAGGGTGTCTCAAGTTGAAAAATTTGTATTAGATCCATCGGTTATATGCATTGAATCTATTATATAAACCTGATCATTATGGAAAACACAGTGAATGAAAAAGGGGTTCCTCTATTAGATGGTTTCAACTACAAGATTTGGAAGAATAGGATGAGATTAAATTAGTGGTCTCTTGGGCTAGATTTTTTTCAACTTCTATACATGGGATTCATGTAATAGATTCTTTATAACTATCCATGGTAGAAGCCCATTGAAAATTTCTCGATGCTAATTCAATAGATCAAAATGATTTATCTAGAGCTCTATCAAACTAGATTTACAATAAGGTTATGAGTCACACTAGTGCCAAGGAAATGTGGGATATATTGGAAAATATTTATAAAGGTGATAGTAAGGTTAAGGAGGATAAGCTTCAAGTAATACATAATAATTTTAATGATTTGAAAATATACCATGATGAAAATATTGATGGATTTTTTAACCGAATCATTTAGTTTACTGGAGTTTTTGGAGGACTTGGTGAATAGATAAAAGATATTGATATTGTGGATAATATAATGTGGAGAATACCACCTCTATATACTATAAAAGTATAAGATCTCAAAGATAGAAACATCAATGTTATTTCATTAGATGATATGTAATACAATTTGGTTTCATTTAAAATGCTTGTAAAGGTAGATGTAACATCAGATCACTAAAATAAAGAGATATATCTTAAATCTATAGAAAAAATTGACATCACTAAAGGTGGATATACAGAATAAGATGCAAGTGACTAGTATCTATCATTTTTCTAGGGAAATTTAAGATAATAAAGGGTATATTCAATTTAAAGCATCCTTTGGCATGATTCTGGTGTGGTAAACTTGTTCATATTATTGCAAGGTTTCCAAAGAGATTTGATAATGATGGAGGTAAAGAAGAAATTATAAAAATTCCAAGAAGGTGGTTCCCATATAAATGATACTTCAAACCAATAAATTCATTTGTAAATAAATTTTTGAGGAAGATATTTATGTGTAAATAAGAAGATGATGATGAATATTATTTAGAGGTAGTATAAATAGTGTTTAAGTCAGATGTAAAATATGATATAATGAATATAGTTGTAAAAAATGAATCTGAAATGATGTAAGAAAATCAACTAGAAAGTTGTTTTTGATCTCAAGGTGGAACTAGAGGGTGATGTTAAAAATATCAATGCTCAAAAAATTAAAAATTTAAGGATTGTTAGTTTGTTGAAAGAATATTCTAAATATGTGGATTATCTCAAAGCTATGATTGAATTACTAGAAACATAACTATAAGACCAGTCTTTTAGTCATGTGAACTTAGAAGAAGTAGTGAATCTCAAGTCGAATATTTAAAAACATGCTAAGATGATTGATGAACTTAATGTTTTCATAAAGGAGTATACAAAGAAGATATAATCCCTTGAAGAATTGTTTGCTATATTAATAAATAAATTTGGGTCATAAATGAAATCACGAGATTCAAATAAGAGGATAAAAATATGGAAGTTCTTAGATGAATAATTATTAGAAAGGCCCAAACATGACTCAGAAGGTCTTGAAAAAAATTAAAAATAAATAAAACCCATGTACATGGATAGAAGTGGACTCGACTGTGATTTTGAGATACCAAAGTCTTGAATTGTGACATAATGAAATAAAGATAAGTAGAATGATAATTATTTTGAAATCAACAGTAAGACACTAAAATCATAGATAATGATAGCTCTGAATAAAGGAAAGATAAGATATAGAATTAGTACTCAACCTTAAAGGGTAAATAAATAAATGAGGAGCTATTTTAAGGATGGAGACATATGGAGGAACAAATGTGTAAAGATTTTTCCACTTATGAAGTGTTAATATTTTGGATATCTTGTCCACACAATGTTCTATTATGAAGATGTGAGGAGATATTTGAATGGAGAAGCACCTAGAGTCAAAAAAATAATGATACCATATCCTTTATCACATAAAATAAAATATTTAAATGGATACTTATTTCATTATTCTAATTTTGAGAATAAATATACGGATTATATAAAAAAATAAATGGAAATAACTACTAGGAGAGATAAAGGTAGATGAATTCAAGAAAACCCAACATTTTTCCATTTGGAAATAGAAACCATCCACTAGAATAAGAACATGAGTATAACTACACAACCTATTCTAAAGATAAAGATGATATTCCATCTTATACCTCAACTCAATCGGGTATATCTCTTTTGAGGAAAACAAAACGAGAGAGAAGATGAACCTATCTAAAATTACTCTCAAAGAAATAAATAATAGTATAAATTAGACCCTTGATAGTGTATTTTCATATCACATGAATGGTAATATGAATATATTGAAAAATATAAAGGTAATATTTGATTAAATGGTTTTTTAGAAATAAGGAATCTTTAAAGATCAATTAAATCAGAAATACGTGATTAGCAGGTGATGAGCTAAAGAAGACAATAGTTATCTATGTGGATAGATTATGAAAAAACCAATTGATATTAAGTGAGATATATGAATCTTGAATTGAGGTTACATTTAATCAAAATGGATTCTTAATCAGAGTAAAGGATGATAACTCTCTGTTTCATAGTTCCTTGAAACATGTGTTCTAGTTTTAAGAATCACTATTTCTAGGAGGTTTCCATTGGATTTATTTATGGAACCGGAAACTCACAACTGTTCTTTATCCAAATGGGACCTAATTTATAAAGGCATGAATTCGTTAAGTTTGAACTTTACAATACTTAAGAATGTGCATTGGTCGAGAGGATGAGAGGTCGGACCCATCACACCCTTTGGGGGGGGGGGAATTATTGTCTACTCTTGGAATCTCTTTGAAAATTTAATATATTTTCATGAATCATTATTAATTCAAAAAGTATATCATAAGTATCCCTTGGAATTTAAAATCACTTATTAACATGTGTAAAATTTAGAATCATCAGTATGCATTCAAGGTTCTTCATCAATGTAAACATCTGTATGTATTCGAGGTTTTCCATCAATGGAATCCTCTAATATACCGATTAGAGATTATTTTAATCATCGTTGTGATGATATTGGTTTTTAAGCCACTCAGTGGGGAACTATGGAATTTATTATCATCTAGGGAGATGAAGGATTGTTTTGATCTTGGGATTATTCATGTAAAATGGGCTACCTACGTATCCTTGTGAAAGGAATCAGAACCCTCGTAGTTTGGTGTTGCTTAATAGGACACATCATACCTTTTAGGGTCCTGTGATAAGGACCTCTAAGCGAAAGGTGCTTAGTCAAAACTTAGTGTGTGACTTATGCTGAAGCAGCCCAAGGAACTTTGGAAAGGATATAGGTTTTCAAGTAGGATCAGACCCTATTGGGAATATGTCCCAAGGATAATAGGGTTGATTTGAAGTTTTGGGTTTGAACCTCAGGAAGGCTTCTTACGTATCCCATAAAAATGGGAATCAAAGCCCATGTAGTTCAATAAGTCTCATAGGAGAGTATGGTCCTTTGAGAGAGATGAGTTTTGGCTTACTTCCTGAAAATGATGCCTTGATGACTTGGGGGGTTTAATTTGGGGCTTATTCCTAAGTAGGATGCCCAGATTAAGGGATTTGGGATTGGGTTCCTGAGGAGGATGTCCAACGAGCTCGGGCCCTAAAATATCTTCCTACGTATCCTGGTTTGAACTGGAATCAGAGTTCTTGTAGTTTCTTACATTGAGTGTTTGTGCACATGTTGTAACCATAACGTATCTCTAAGACCATGTGAGTCATGATCGGTGTGAGAAACAAGAGGATGTAAAAGATTCAACAATGATACTTCACACTTTTCCTCCTCCACTGATGGAAGAGGGCGCGTCGACCGTGGAAGAGGGAGAGGCGATGAGCCTTCCCTCTGTTCTATTTACATTGGATGAGGGTCCAATGTAAGGAAGAATGGATGAAGCTGGGGGGATTATACCAGGATGGTTTACCTCTTGAAATTGGTTTGGGCTTACCCCTAATGAGGATGCCCGTTTTGTAATTGGTTGGGGCTTACTCTTAAGGGGGATTCCCATTTGAGGTTTTTTGGGGATTACTCCTAAGGAGGATGCCCGTTTGAGGTTTAACCTGGCATAAAAGTCAGGTGATGAAGTTTGAGGAGTTTCTTAAGGAGTTTATCGACTCAAGGTACTTGAGGAATCCATAAGGAGAGTCCAAAATCTCAACATGTGAAAGGAACCAAGAGGACTATGTCAACACAAGGAACTTCGTTGAGTTTTATAGATTGTCTCAAATCATGGTATTTGAAGGTTGGAAGTTGGTCCACATAAAGGGAATAGTGGAAAATGTCCTTGACTAGATCCAAAAAATTTATGGCGCGACTCCATTTCTCATGGGGGTCAGTGACAGAAGCGAAGGGACTGACCCGAAGGGCCAGGACCGCTGCCCGACACTAACCCCGAGTAGGGGTGTGGGGGCGCAACCCATGCGATATGGACTAGTGGGGTCATACAGGTGATCTTCCAAGGTTCCTCGCATATGTGCTCTGCATATCTGCACTACGCATGTGCTCCGCATAGGTGCGGTGCACAGGTGCTCTGTACAGGTGCTCCACACTGGTGCATCTCCCAGGTGCTCCACACAGGTGCTCCGCACAGGTTCTCAGCATAGGTGCTCCACATAGGTCCATGTGTTCTAGACCTTGATGTTACTTTGAACAATGTTTACCCATTTAATTATCTCTTCTCTCATGTTTTTGAGAGCAACCTAAGAACAATTGGGGGATCTTGGAGAAATAGATACACAATTGGTGCTTTGGGACATCTTCCAACTTTTTTTTTGTGAAATGGGGAGCCCAAGGGTTCTATTTATAGGAAAGGAGGGGAAAATGGGTGAAGGAAAGTTTTCTGCGTAGGTCCTCCATGTAGGTCCTTCATGTAGGTCTTCAACACAGGGGTGTGAAAATTCATTTGCTGCATAGGTCCACCGTGTAGGTCTTCCACACAGGTCTTCCACATAGGTCCCTTTGTGAAATTTATCCATCTTCCAAGTGCCATAACTTTTGATCCGTATGTCCATTTGGGTTCCACGACTAGTCAAATCGAAGGTCTTGAAGAGATCCACACTTCTTGATATTGTAAATACACCATGTTTTCTCAGAAAAAACTTGGAAATTGAATTTAATGTGTCAAAACCATTTTCATCATCGATCCTGGAGATTTACTACATACTCCTAGAAGGGTGAATCATTCTACTTATTCATCAAGTGTGGGGTAGTATTTTGGAACATATAAATCTAGCCTGCATCTTTTTTCTTCATGGTGAAAACATCTTTACTCATACTTGACATTTTTTTGTCTATGTGAGAATCATATCTTCACTCTACATAAAAGTGCATGGAACACATTTCATGGTGTCTACATTCTCTAATTAATGTTTGGAAGGAAAATAGTAATCTATTCCATGTTAATAGTAAATAAAAAATTTTCCTCCTAACCATTGAAGAGTATAATAACTTGTGGCACTGTAGGCTTAACCACATTCCGTAATAGAGCATGTATAATTTATCCAAGCATAATTCTGTGGTAGTTATTCTAAACCTAAAGTGATACTATGAGAAAACATGTGAATAAAGATGGTTTGAAATCCTTATTGACAAAATAAGAAAAAGGAATCTGATATCATTGATCTCATTCACAAATATATGTGGTCTAATGAATCAACTTGACACATGTGGAGGGAGGTATTTCATCATTTTATTGATGATTATAGTATAATATCCTATGTTATATTCATTAATAACAAGCAATAAGTATTAAAATACATAAAGAGGCATTTAAGGAGAATTGAAAATGATATCAGAATCTTAATCAAAATATTATGATATCACAATGGAATGAATAACTCCTCAAAAAAATGAAGTTTTCAAATGATGAAATTGGTTGGTGAATACTACAAACAAAAAATTTATCATAGAGTGAAATTTATTATCAATATTTGAATGGTTCAGTATAAGTTTTAGTGTATATTCATTACTAGTAAGTATTAATCCCTAGGGAGGAGACGACACCCAATGAGATCTATCATGAAAGGAAACCCTCTCTGAAACTTTTTTGAGTCATTATAAGTAGATTTTACATTTAGAATAAGGAGGAAAATCAAGAAAAGTATAATGATTCAATAGAATGAGGAGTATTTTTAGGCTACTCGACAAAGAGTAAGGCCTAAAAATTCTATTAAAAAAGGTTGAATAAAAATTTAGAGAGTAATGATGTAAAATTCATATAAGAGAAAGATAATAAGAATTCATGAAGTTAAAAATTTAATGAATTATAGAAAGAGATGTTTAAATTAGTATAAATTATGAGGTTGTCAAAAATTCCCCAAATTATGAATATTATGAGGTTGGATTAGAGGAGGAACTCATTTATAAAGAAATTCAGTCTGCACCTCATAGAAGAAATATGATAGTGGCAGTTTATCCATCCAATATAATTAGAGATAGACATGTTCCAACATAAACACATAGGATTTGGAATGTTGATCTTGAAACTCTATTTTCAATGGTGTAACTGACATCATTTGAAGAAAAAAATTGATTCATGGGTCATAACCGTGAATGAGGAATTGGATTAAATTGAAAAGAATCAAAATTGTGAACTAGTGAAGAATACTAA
The DNA here is from genome assembly GCA_963277665.1 of Viscum album. NCBI lineage: Eukaryota > Viridiplantae > Streptophyta > Magnoliopsida > Santalales > Viscaceae > Viscum > Viscum album. Next base: position 1,502,937,277 of record OY728135.1, read on the forward strand.
ACATCACAATGTGATTAGAACAAAGTGGGACTCAATAATAAATTAAAAATCATGGAAATGTTATCTAAAATAAGGAATGTTTAGTGTGTAAAATCTATGGACAAATAGAAGGTGTTGATATTGAAGAAACCTTTTTTCTAGTGGATCCAAATGAGTCAATTATGATCTTATTGCCTATGGATATTTGAATAGGATTAAAAATTTATCAAATATATGTAAATACGATAATATTAAATGGTGTTCTAAATTAAGAGGATTATATTGAGAACTTGGTGGGCTTATTGACTGGAAATTATGAAACTAAAGTGTACATGTTAATGAAGGACTTGCATAGTCTAAAACCTACACTATAATAACCATATGAATGATTGAACTCATAGTCAAATAAGTTGGAATTTAAAAGTTGCAATGCTGATCACAATAAATATGTGAAAATGCCTAAGAAAAATTCATAGTGCTCATTTATGTGGAAAATATTATATTTATTGAAATAATGAAGAAATATATGGAATAATTTTCTAATCTCATGAGGTAAAAATATGAAATTCCCATGATTGGTTGATTCACTTATTTTTCAGGGTTGTAAGTGGTTCAAAAAGAGAGATATAATTTATCTCCCAATAAAATCATATGAGAGAGTTGATGAAGAAATTTTATTTTCATGATTCCAAATTAATGTCAACTCTAACTGAGATTGAAACCAAGATTGGGAAACACGATGACTATAAATATTCGGATCCAACTTTTTATAAGAGGATAATCATAATCTTACTTAATTTGACTACAAATTGGAAAAATATTGTTTTTGCAACATGTTTGGTGACATATTTACAAATTAATCTAAAAGAGGATAATCTCTTAGTAGAGAAATGTATAATGAGGTATATCCAAGGTACTCAAAATTTTATCTTTCAATTTTATGTAGGAAAGTATCATTAATTATTAAATTTAAATAATGTGGACTATATTGGTGATGTGGTGGACCAAAAGTTTACAAGTGGTGGTTCATTACTTATTAAAAGTAAATATTTAGGATGTTTGAGTAAAAAGTAGGAAAAAACTTCACTGAGCATGAAAGAAGTAGAATATATATCATTAACGAAGGAATAGAATCAACTTCTATGGATTGGGAAGCTATTTGAGGATATTTTTGAAAAATTGAAATATCCTATAATGATATTACATGATAACAGTAGTGTTATTGAGCTCATGAAAAATCCTGTATAACACTCTCATACCAAAAATAATGAGATCAAATATCACTTTATCAAGGAAACAATGGAGTAAGGAGTGATCAAAATAGACCATTTTGGAAATAATCAATAAGTTAAAGACATCATGACTAAGACTTTTACCACTCTAACATTTTAGAAACATTAGTTTAACCTTAGTGTTCAACCACCACCCCCATTTTGAAGAGGTTTGGATAATTTACCCTATCCCCATTTGAATATAAGATTCTATATGGTGTTTTTTATGTTTGGTAGGTTCTTTAAATTTATGTTTATTTCTAAAGGGGTATAATAACTTTGATTCTAGTGAAATTAAATGGAATGTAGTGGGAAAATTCAGTAAAAAATGGGTATAAAAATCATATTTTCTTGGTGATTCCTAACATGTAGTTTCAGTATTAATGAAATTTTGGAGGAGATAAAGTCTATGGTGAATGGAATTTGAATGATCTTTAGGAAAAGGGGAGTTATTTAATGAGGAATGTCATGATGTCTAGTATACTCTCATGAAATGTTGTTTTATAAAACAAGAATTACCCATATATACTTAAAGTGATGAATGAGATATTATATTTATATCTATATGGAGTAAAATATGTCTGCAGAATTGAATTTTAAGTTGGATTTATAATAAACCCAAAGGCATGGAATGTTAGAATAAAGGATATTTGTGTTTAAGGTTAAAATCTATTTCACAAATAAGATCATTTTAGAAATTAGTGGATGAGATTATAAAAATATTAATGATAGTGGGTATGTTGTGTTTGTTATCATTCCAATTTTTGATTACCCTAACTGTCTATAAAAAAAGTTTAAAGACAAAGGGTGTTGACTCATGAAAGCCTTCATTGAGATCTAGCTTTCTAAGTGACATACAATGTTTTAATATTTCATGTAGATATGATATGAAGAATTATATTCTATGAGAGTCTATATTCTTGATTTCATTTGGATTTAAAATAAAATTTTGAAGTTTAAAAATAATTTAGAATCTATTGGAAAGATTCAAGATAAATCTAGTGTAAAGAAAGGTTTTTTGAAAAAGATTTTTATAAATAAATCCATTCATGAAATTCTGTATGTGAGCTAGAAAGGATTCTCAAGGAATCAACATCATTTTTGAAGCAAATGGTTTAAAAACCACAAAAGGAGGATCTTATATGAAAATCACAATGGTGGTGTTATTTGTAAATTGATGGTGGTGTTTTTATCATTCTACAAAAAGGTTCTATGAAATGTGGAGATATGCGAAGGGATTAAGTGTAATATTATTCTTACCAAGTTTTTCAGGGACCATTTTCTTAGAAATATCCAACTAATCACCTCACTACAAATCAAGGAGTAATAAAAGGAAGATCAAAGGATTAATCTATTCATTTGTGGTTGATTTCATAGAAATAATTTTTTTTTGTGGTAGTTAGTAGTCATTGAAGGAAAAACCAGATGTGAAGTATGATTGTTTATGAAGAAGTATCGCTCATAAAGTATGACCATTTGTAAAGTAAAACCACATGTGAAGTAGAGTATTTTGGGAATTTTTTTCTTTTATGAGAGGCAGAATCATTCAAAAAAGAGAGACTATGAAGAAATTGTGTGAAGGGTATACTGTGACAGAGTTTCACAAAGGGATGATTTTAGAGAATTATTTTATGTGGTTAACAATGTTTCACATAGAACTTACATGCTTGTTTACAATGGTTATTCTTTAGATTATGGATTAAATTAGAGAATCATATTCTTGCTTTGATGATGAAAATTAAAGCACACATTCTTGATAATATAGAAGCAACCTATACATTGATAAAATGAGAATACATCCATACTTTTAAGTGAGAAAAATAGGAGTCATGGGTAGTGTTTTGAGGGAGGTAGTACAATATTCCCTAAACCTAATTATAAACATAGGGAACTTGGAATGAAGTCACCATGACTGTAAAGACCTGGAAATTTCAAGGAAATTTTTTTGTTAATTTTCTTTGGAATTTTACAAGAGCGCAGTTTCAGACGGCACCTGATTCCGAGGTCCGGTGGGCCCGGAATCATCAACCGAAGTTCGGCTCGGGTACGTTCAGTAAACGAACGAGCGGGGATTTCTAACTTATGAACCGGTGCCCGGAATCAAAATTCTGAGGGCACTATTGGAACCGTAGCGCCGGTAATTGCTTAGGAACACCTGTTCTAGAGGTGCGTTCTGACGAGGGGTGATGATAAAAATTGTGGAAGATTAATTAATAATTTATCTACGATTTTTATTTTACACTAAGTGTTTTATCCATTGGGTGGAAGTTGGGTAACTCCCAACTTCCCTTTAGAGGTTATGAGGGTGGTGGGCCCAGAAAAACCCCACCCCCTCATATTCTCTAAACCCCCTTGTCTTCCCCCCTTTAAAAACTCACCTAATTAATGTTATAACTCATGGTTTTTAATTGAGGAGTTATCTAACGTTATTGAAATTCAATCTATTGAATTTCAAAAGACTTAGGTAGTGTTATTAAATAAGTGGAACCTTTTCTTTTATTTGGGTTTTTGGGTTTTTGCTGTGCGGAAGAGAAGGGAGAGCTTTCTTTTCCCTTTGAAGTTCTTCTTCCTCACGATGAACTTCTCCGACGAAGAACGCGGCGACCTTCTTCCACGACGTCGGACTGCAACGCGTTGGATTTCCTCCACGACGCCGCAACGCATCCTCTCCGCAACGTGCTTTCCGCGGCGAACCTACGTCCGACACCGCAACGCACTTTCCGCGACGTGCCTCTCGCGGTGAACCTACGTCCGTCTACCGCGATGCCATAACCGCGATGCCGACGACATCTACTTCCGTGACGTCCGACCTCCGCGACGCTCGTCCTTCGCGGATCGTTGACGAGCTTCGTGAGCTTCCTTCGAGGTAGGGGTTGTACCTTTATTCTTAATTTAATTTACACCTTCGTAAATAAATTATTGGACCGCTTGTTATCATTAACATGGGAGGGGATCGGACCGCACAAACACGGTCGATCCTCCTCCCAAACCTTGTTGTTGGATTTTTACTCGTGGTTCGAAGAAGAGGCGGAGCGGTGCCGTGACACCGCGCTTGGACGCAAGGGGTTCATGGGAGTGCGCAAGATTGACGCGCCACTACGGACGACGAAGGCCGCGGCCAGTTCCGGGCCGCGTCGGATTTGAGAAGACCGGCGGCAAACCGGGCCGCCGGTGTCGAAAGACGAAAGGGAACCGGCCGGCCAGGTCGGGCCGGACGGAAGGAAGTCAAACCGGGGAAATTAATTTTCCCCGGTTAGCCTTAAATGGCCCCCAATTAAATTGGGGGCCGGTTAACATTAGAAGGGGGGGGGGCAGCGCCCCCCCGTGTCGTCCAGCAGGCCCCCTCATGTGAGGGGGCGGTTTTATTTTTGAAACCGGCGTGGCACGTGCCACGCTGCCAGGGGGAAAAACGGGGGGGCGGGGGTCTCGCCCCGCGCGCCGCCTGCGCGCCCAGCGCGCCGCCGCGCCGCCTCAGCGCACCGCCGCGCGCCGCTGGCCGAACCGACCGGGCCGGTTCGGGCCGGGTTGGCCCGGACCCCTTCCTTCTCGAACCAGAACGGTTATTTGCCCGTAACTTGAGCTACGAGCCTCCGAATGACGAACCGTATGCGGCTACGCGATCTTTGGATCGAAACGGTCGTTTCGGTTTAACACACTCAAAGTTTCGGATTACTTTGGGTTCGGCCGGATTGGTTCGTTCACGAAACCAACCGGGCCCTCGGAGCGGAAACGCTCATATCTTGAGCTCCGGACGTCCGATTGACGTGTCGTCGACTTTGATGGAATCCTCTAAGTGGGACGGATCTTTTGGCTTACTCCGCCCGAGGTTTGGACGCAGGTGGAGTACGGTCGGGTTGGTTCGTACACGAAACCAACCGGACCCCTGGAACGAAAAAGCCAATAACTCACAGACCGGGCGTCCGATTGACGCGCCGTCTGTTGCGATAACTTCCTCTTGATGAGACTGAACTTTTGACATACTCCGCCCGAGGTTTGGACGCAAGTGGAGTACGGTCGGGTTGGTTTTGCCTTAAAAACCAACCGGGCCCCGGGGACGAAAATGCCAATAACTCTCAGACCGGGCGTCCGATCGACGCACCGTCTGTTGCGTTGAGTTCCTGTTAACGATACGGAACTTTTGGATACATCAACTCTGGTCTTCGTGACAGTTGATGTATCAGCCTCTCGGCTCGTGGAGCGGACCCTCCGAACGAGCTTGCTGTGTGCGGGAACCCTATTATTGGCTACGACTGTTACTGCGACTGTTACTGCGACTGCTACTTCGACAACGACGACCGTGCAGAGACCCTCAGTGGACTGCGGCGACGACTGTGCAGAGATCCTCCGTGGACTCCGACGACGACCGTGCAGAGATCCTCAGTGGGCTGCGGCGACGACTGTGCAGAGATCCTCCGTGGACTCCGACGACTACTGCACTCAGCGATCCTACGTGGATCAGTGCTACCGGTCCTGTGTGGGCCCGATCCTGTGTGGGTCACTGCAAGGTTAGTACCTATCGATCCTTCGTGGGTCCGACGACATAGATGGTTCAGTGACCATCTTTATCGTCATCCGAAGAAGTTTATTCGTGTGAGCTGAATCTTCTGTGTTACTCGATAGAGGTAGTGCGCTTGGTTGTAGCGGCAGACCTGCGATACTGGAGACGAGCGTACGGAGTACGGAGACCATGTAGCCGGCTGAGACCTGAAGACTGCTCGACCGACTCGACTTGGAGTGAGTCGACTAGCCCAGTGGACGGAGCGCCCGGTATTTGGCGGCAGAACCACGACGGACGGAGCGCCTAGTAGTTGGCAGCAGACCCGCGGTACTCGACTGGAGGAGTACCTCTGAAGGCTAATTGGGTGAGCGCCCGGTATTTGGCAGCAGACCCTCAGCGGACGGAGCGCCCGGTAGTTGGCAGCAGACCCGCGGTACTCGACAAGAGGAGTACTTCAGCAGTCATAGGTTAGTGAGCAGTACCTCGGAGTCGTGACAGGACTACTGCACACTTCAGAGACGGGGCTCTTCAGCAGCTACGGTTTCGATAATGAAAATCCTGGTTTGAGCTGAGTCAATGATCTTTGTGTTTCCTCATGATTGAGATGGGTCGCTTGATAACTTAGGTATATGTATGGGCATATACCTGGGTAATTGGTTATCCGTTGATTTCATAAACTTTTTATAAACTGTGTGGACTTGTACTGTTATCCTGTGTGGATTTACTGTTTACTCTTCTTTGTGGATTGGGTTGTTCTTGGGATCGGTGTTGGAGCCGAACGGAAATTGGTGACATAGGTATATGTATGGGCATATACCTAATTAATACTGGATGTTACTTCGTGATTGTATCCTTCATGTGGTTTATCCTTTGTGGATTTCGGGAGACCTTCGAGGGTCTCGGGGTCCCTACTGAGTATCTTATACTCACCCCTGCACGGGCTATGCCCGCACTTCGTTGTGTTGGTTGCAGACAACGGACAACGCTGACTGCGGTTGAGGCTTTCGGAGTAGGTCAGTACCCGGAGGAGGACCACTGAGCGGGACGTGCTCGGAGCGGACAGTTGGACCCGAGGAGTTGTGGAGCTATCTGTACCTACCCTTCAGGTAGGATCCGTGGTGGACGATCCAGGAGTTGAGCCATCTGTGCCTACCCTTCAGGTAGGAATCGAGGAGGACGTCCCAGGAGCCGCTTGTACTTTCAGTTGCTGTTTTCCCTTTCGAGTTGTACTTTACTTTACAGTTGGGCTTTTATTTCCGGCCCCTTTACTTCAGCACAGTTGTTCTAGTTTTGTGTACTGCTTTACTTCCTCTTGTTACTCTGAGGTGCTTGTTTACTTTATTAAGGCAATGCCTTCCCTTTTTACTGGGATTTTACGCCTTGGTGCTAGTCGCCAGCCCCTGGCCTATGGAAGGCGGGCTTGGGGTAGTCACGGCACGGGCCCCGAGGGCGGGTCGTGACAAATTGGTATCAGAGGGGTCGGTTCTACCGTAGACTCTGATCTTTTTTCTATGTGAAGCAATAGTGTTTAGTGTATTGAGTGTGGTTATCAGTCCAAGGAGTCCAGTGTTGGTGCGGCGGCCGACGTATCCGTACATCAGGACCCCGACTTCTGATTTCCAACTTAATGCACGAAAACACTGATTGCGTGTGTGTTTCCCAAAAGGTTTAAAGTCAGCTCAAACCAGGTCAGCTCACCAGGTATAAATCGTTGACCGTGACACAACTGTTCAGGATGTCACCATGCAGATAGTTAGCTGGAGTTCCGAGAGAGTTCTCGATGATGGCCCACCGAGCAGCGAGACTCCAGTGCAGGGCCCTTTTTCAGTGTTGGCACCTTCGGGTGGTGTACCAGCAGCACCACCACCCGTTAGGCAGCAGATGCCACTAGCTGACGGTGCACGCTAGCAGAGCGTGATGCACGAGTTCCAGCAGTAGAGGCCTCTGAGGATATGAGGCGAGACAGATTTCCCAGGCAGCAGTGGACTGGATGGAGGCGGTTGCTAGAGTTCTACGCCTAGCTTGGATACTAGTAGAGCGGATGATGATCTTAGCTCCTGGTGTTTCCAGTGAGTGACCATGAGGTTGGTCCTTTTAGTAATGAGGCTTCGGTACGCGAACCGATACCTGGGATAGTACCTACGGGTAGTGCGCCAGCTATGTCACTACCTGTTGGTCAGCAGACACTACCGGCGGTACCGGTAGCAGAGACTCACAGGCTTAGTGTCTTACATATGTTTTATCACCAGATATCCCTCAAGTTTCGAGGTGAGCCTGACTCGTAGGCGGCTGAGGACTGGCTTGAGGAGGTGGTTGTGAGTTTTTTGGAGCTAATACAGCTTCGACAGTACGACATGTCGGAAGCAGAGCACTCAACGTGGCTTACCAATCAATCTTGGTACTCATTGGTTACGTTGTGATCAGTTCTTTAGACTCGAACTTCTGAGCGAAGTGTGTCTAAAGGACATCCGAACCATTACTTTTCCTCTATGAATTCCTACCTATGCTAGGATGCTAGAGAGAACCTTTGTGGTTGTGAACGTTAGCAGTGAAAGGCAGGAAACTAGCGCCAGTCTCAGAGACTCGGGCGTGTAAAATGTTTCAGGAGGAGGAAGTGCTAAGGACAGATGAATCTGCAGGGTAGCAGACGTGGAAGCGGAGCTTGGAGAGCAGCATGTGGTGGTGTACATTTCGACATGTTACGACCACCCGACTTAGTAGTCCCCGCCAGGCTCAGGGAGCAGGAGGGCTGGGGAGGAGAGTAGCTGCATTGCGGTCAAGGAGTGTGACCCAGGAGCTCTAAGAATGATTCGGGGTACGAATTATGTCTACTAAGAGCTGCCATATCTATAGACATAGGAACCAATCATTCTACCCTTCCACGAATCATGTCCCAGACCTAGAGGTTCCGGGTAAGCCGTAGACTTGACCCTCACGTCTGGAGATACCTTTGGGAGGAGACTCGATAATCACACTTACGCCGACGGTGTGATTTGACCTCGAGGCGAGAGTTTCAGTTGGAATCTCTTGGTGGCAGTGTAGAGGCCTTACGACGTTGATCTGGGTATGGTTTTGATTCACAAATCATACCCCGGTTGACTGTTTTAGGCAAACGTCGGAATGGGTTTTCCTTGGTCGGCGAAAAGGAAACCCTGGGCAGCACATGTTAAACTCAGGCATAAGAGGGTGTGACCGATCACTCTTGAGTTGGTCAACCCTACCCTTGTGGCAGCAAGAGTTTTGAGTTTCAGTTCTAACCTAAAAAGGGAAACCTCTTGAGTTCGAGGGTGACGAACACGTTCTTATACGGTCTCAACCCGATGAGGTTTCAGAGATGTGGCCGAGGCGGCATGTTATCTCCGAAGTTCGATGGACCCTTTTGGTCTTCAGTAGGGTAGGCGAGGAGGTTTACCGCAAGACCCTACCACCTCAGTCGCACCGGGTGCATAATGTCCACCACGTGTCTCAGCTGTGGAGATACGTGTATGTTTCTTCACACGTCATCGACCTCGGGGAGTTGGACGTCGATGACAGGGCGACAAGCACAGAGGTTCTAGTAGAGAACGAGGATCGACAGGAGCAGGTTCTACGTGAACGGTTGCTTCCTCTGGGGTGCTTCACGGGTAGCACAAGATCTTCAGGTGAGCATATGGGAGCGTAAAGCTCAGTTGCGTGCTCAGTACTACTTTGTTTCCCTTAAGTGTGAGTTGAAGCTTTACGGGGACGTAAAGCCCTGAGGTGGGAGTAATGTAAAGACCCGGAAATTTCAAGGAAAATTTTTTGTTAATTTTCTTTGGAATTTTACAAGAGCGCAGTTTCAGACGGCACCTGATTCCGAGGTCCGGTGGGCCCGGAATCATCAACCGAAGTTCGGCTCGGGTACGTTCAGTAAACGAACGAGCGGGAATTTCTAACTTATGAACCGGTGCCTAGAATCAAAATTCCGAGGGCACCATTGGAACCGTAGCGCCGGTAATTGCTTAGGAACACCTGTTCCAGAGGTGCGTTCTGACGAGGGGTGATGATAAAAATTGTGGAAGATTAATTAATAATTTATCTACGATTTTTATTTTACACTAAGTGTTTTATCCATTGGGTGGAAGTTGGGTAACTCCCAACTTCCCTTTAGAGGTTATGAGGGTGGTGGGCCCACAAGAACCCCACCCCCTCATATTCTCTAAACCCCCTTGTCTTCCCCCCTTTAAAAACTCACTTAATTAATGTTATAACTCATGGTTTTTAATTGAGGAGTTATCTAACGTTATTGAAATTCAATCTATTGAATTTCAAAAGACTTAGGTAGTGTTATTAAATTAGTGGAACCTTTTCTTTTATTTGGGTTTTTGGGTTTTTGCTGTGCGGAAGAGAAGGGAGAGCTTTCTTTTCCCTTTGAAGTTCTTCTTCCTCACGATGAACTTCTCCGACGAAGAACGCGGCGACCTTCTTCCACGACGTCGGACTGCAACGCGTTGGATTTCCTCCACGACGCCGCAACGCATCCTCTCCGCGACGTGCTTTCCGCGGCGAACCTACGTCCGACGCCGCAACGCACTTTCCGCGACGTGCCTCTCGCGGTGAACCTACGTCCGTCTACCGCGACGCCATAACCGCGATGCCGACGACGTCTACTTCCGTGACGTCCGACCTCCGCGACGCTCGTCCTTCGCGGATCGTTGACGAGCTTCGCGAGCTTCCTTCGAGGTAGGGGTTGTACCTTTATTCTTAATTTAATTTACGCCTTCGTAAATAAATTATTGGACCGCTTGTTATCATTAACATGGGAGGGGATCGGACCGCACAAACACGGTCGATCCTCCTCCCAAACCTTGTTGTTGGATTTTTACTCGTGGTTCGAAGAAGAGGTGGAGCGGTGCCGTGACACCGCGCTTGGACGCAAGGGGTTCATGGGAGTGCGCAAGATTGACGCGCCACTACGGACGACGAAGGCCGCGGCCGGTTCCGGGCCGCGGCGGATTTGAGAAGACCGGCGGCAAACCGGGCCGCCGGTGTCGGAAGACGAAAGGGAACTGGCCGGCCAGGTCGGGCCGGCCGGAAGGAAGTCAAACCGGGGAAATTAATTTTCCCCGGTTAGCCTTAAATGGCCCCCAATTAAATTGGGGGCCGGTTAACATTAGAAGGGGGGGGGGGCAGCGCCCCCCCGTGTCGTCCAGCAGGCCCCCTCATGTGAGGGGGCGATTTTATTTTTGAAACCGGCGCGGCACGTGCCACGCCGCCAGGGGGAAAAACGGGGGGGCGGGGGTCTCACCCCGCGCGCCGCCTGCGCGCCCAGCGCGCCGCCGCGCCGCCTCAGCGCACCGCCGGCCGAACCGGCCGGGCCGGTTCAGGCCGGGTCGGCCCGGACCCCTTCCTTCTCGAACCAGAACGATTATTTGCCCGTAACTTGAGCTACGAGCCTCCGAATGACGAACCGTCTGCGGCTACGCGATCCTTGGATCGAAACGGTCGTTTCAGTTTAACACACTCAAAGTTTCGGATTACTTTGGGTTCGGCCGGATTGGTTCGTTCACGAAACCAACCGGGCCCTCGGAGCGGAAACACTCATATCTTGAGCTCCGGACGTCTGATTGACGTGCCGTCGACTTTGATGGAATCCTCTAAGTGGGACGGATCTTTTGGCTTACTCCGCCCGAGGTTTGGACGCAGGTGGAGTACGGTCGGGTTGGTTCGTACACGAAACCAACCGGACCCCTGGAACGAAAAAGCCAATAACTCACAGACCGGGCGTCCGATTGACGCGCCGTCTGTTGCGATAACTTCCTCTTGATGAGACTGAACTTTTGACATACTCCGCCCGAGGTTTGGACGCAGGTGGAGTACGGTCGGGTTGGTTTTGCCTTAAAAACCAACCGGGCCCCGGGGACGAAAATGCCAATAACTCTCAGACCGGGCGTCCGATCGACGCGCCGTCTGTTGCGTTGAGTTCCTGTTGACGATACGGAACTTTTGGATACATCAACTCTGGTCTTCGTGACAGTTGATGTATCAGCCTCTCGGCTCGTGGAGCGGACCCTCCGAACGAGCTTGCTGTGTGCGGGAACCGTATTGTTGGCTACGACTGTTACTGCGACTGTTACTGCAACTGCTACTTCGACAACGACGACCGTGCAGAGACCCTCAGTGGACTGCGGCGACGACTGTGCAGAGATCCTCCGTGGACTCCGACGGCGACCGTGCAGAGATCCTCAGTGGGCTGCGGCGACGACTGTGCAGAGATCCTCCGTGGACTCCGACGACTACTGCACTCAGCGATCCTACGTGGATCAGTGCTACCGGTCCTGTGTGGGCCCGATCCTGTGTGGGTCACTGCAAGGTTAGTACCTATCGATCCTTCGTGGGTCCGACGACATAGATGGTTCAGTGATCATCTTTATCGTCATCCGAAGAAGTTTATTCGTGTGAGCTGAATCTTCTGTGTTACTCGATAGAGGTAGTGCGCTTGGTTGTAGCGGCAGACCTGCGATACTGTAGACGAGCGTACGGAGTACGGAGACCATGTAGCCGGCTGAGACCTGAAGACTGCTCGACCGACTCGACTTGGAGTGAGTCGACTAGCCCAGTGGACGGAGCGCCCGGTATTTGGCGGCAGACCCACGGCGGACGGAGCGCCTAGTAGTTGGCAGCAGACCCGCGGTACTCGACTGGAGGAGTACCTCTGAAGGCTAATTGGGTGAGCGCCCGGTATTTGGCAGCAGACCCTCAGCGGACGGAGCGCCCGGTAGTTGGCAGCAGACCCGCGGTACTCGACAGGAGGAGTACTTCAGCAGTCATAGGTTAGTGAGCAGTACCTCGGAGTCGTGACAGGACTACTGCACACTTCAGAGACGGGGCTCTTCAGCAGTTACGGTTTCGATAATGAAAATCCTGGTTTGAGCTGAGTCAATGATCTTTGTGTTTCCTCATGATTGAGATGGGTCGCTTGATAACTTAGGTATATGTATGGGCATATACCTGGGTAATTGGTTATCCGTTGATTTCATAAACTTTTTATAAACTGTGTGGACTTGTACTGTTATCCTGTGTGGATTTACTGTTTACTCTTCTTTGTGGATTGGGTTGTTCTTGGGCTCGGTGTTGGAGCCGAACGGAAATTGGTGACATAGGTATATGTATGGGCATATACCTAATTAATACTGGATGTTACTTCGTGATTGTATCCTTCATTTGGTTTATCCTTTGTGGATTTCGGGAGACCTTCGAGGGTCTCGGGGTCCCTACTGAGTATCTTATACTCACCCCTGCACGGGCTATGCTCGCACTTCGTTGTGTTGGTTGTAGACGACGGACAACGCTGACTGCGGTTGAGGCTTTCGGAGTAGGTCGGTACCCGGAGGAGGACCACTGAGCGGGACGTGCTCGGAGCGGACAGTTGGACCCGAGGAGTTGTGGAGCTATCTGTACCTACCCTTCAGGTAGGATCCGTGGTGGATGATCCAGGAGCTGAGCCATCTGTGCCTACCCTTCAGGTAGGAATCTAGGAGGACGTCCCAGGAGCCGCTTGTACTTTCAGTTGCTGTTTTCCCTTTCGAGTTGTACTTTACTTTACAGTTGGGCTTTTATTTCCGGCCCCTTTACTTCAGCACAGTTGTTCTAGTTTTGTGTACTGCTTTACTTCCGCTTGTTACTCTGAGGTGCTTGTTTACTTTATTAAGGCAATGCCTTCCCTTTTTACTGGGATTTTACGCCTTGGTGCTAGTCGCCAGCCCCTGGCCTATGGAAGGCGGGCTTGGGGTAGTCACGGCACGGGCCCCGAGGGCGGGTCGTGACAATGACTAAAGATTGTATCCATCGAATCGATGAATCTTAGTGGATTTTTTAATATAGACACATCATTAGTTTGTGCTCATTAAATGTAGTTGTTAGTGGTAAATCAAGTAAAATTATTATTCCTTTTTTTTAATTTCTACATTTTTAATAGTGGTGTATGTGTGATTAATTATGTCTAGTTTAATGAGTTCTTAACAAATGGAAAAAATATCCTATGTAATTTGAGAAACAATTCATACCCCGATTTACCCCTCTTAGGGTGTCTAGGGTTGTAATAAGTATTTTAGATAATATCTTAACATAATCCTTGACTATATCTGGTAGATAATCATGCCAATCAAATCTCATATTACTCTTGGATAGTAATGTGTAAAACACCATGCTTGAATCATTATATAAGTTATGCTACCATAAATCCTTTTAGAACCCAATGGTTAAGGTCACCAAACTAAATATAACCCAAAGGTAAAATTAACTGATATTTGAGGTCACTTATAACCTTATTATAGTACAAAATATAATCCATGGGTACCTAATAGTTAGAGTCTCCCATAGTGAATGACCGAGGCATTGAAAATGTCATGAACCAACCCGGGCTATCCTAACCCGATACCCAATGAGGGCCATTATAAGGCCCAAGGCATGTTCCCGATCACCATAGGCTAGAAACTAGTATTGTTACATCAAATAATACTCCGTTTGAAATGATTTAACCTAATATTTCGATATATAGAAGGGAACACCCAACTTAAAGTTTGAATTGACTCTTCAAGATATCATAGAATTACATCACGAGATAAGTAGTCCCAATATATAAATTTTTAGAATATTACCAATTAATGATCAAAATAAAGGAAATCCAAAGGGGATATACACAAGTAGATTCTAATAGAGTGCATATATAAATAAAGTGATCAAAATATAACCCCAAAGATCCATCTCCATGAAAAAAGTGAGTCATCTCTCCTTTCCAGATTTATTATACAAAACTTGATCTAGATAATGGTCATGCATTCTATCTATGCAGGTTAGTTCCTTTACTTGCATACAAGAAAATATATCCCACATAATTTTTTTTATTTGGGGCATGGAAAATAATTTCCACTAGGCATACTCTCCACACTCAATGTATAAAAATTAAAAATGAATCTAGGTTATGCTAGTATTTAATAAAACTAAGAAAAATATCCTTTTAAAATTTTATTAAGAAATTAGGAAAAATTGTAAATTTATAAAAAATAAAGTCTTTTAAAAGTAAACAAGACCTTTTTTAAATAAAACTCACTTTGATACATTTCAGGATAGGATGAAAAATAAAGTCAATATTTATATTTAAAACCAACTTTATAATTATCCATGATTTTACCAATTAAAAATATATTTAAATTTTATCAAACTTTATTATCTTTTATAAACATCTAAAAATATTTAGTGAAATAACAATTAAAATATAATCAATATTTTAAAGAATATACTATTCATGAATAAAAAATTAAGAAACAATTAAAACCAATTCACTTTCAAAACATGTATTATTTTCTCAAAATAAACTTTTCTTATATTAGAATGAAAATACTCTTTCATGCTTTTACATAAAAACATAATTTTATAAAAATATAATTTAAAAGATGAAAACTAATAATTAATATGAAATGGATAACTATAAATAATAATAACAACAATCATAATGGGAATACCTAGGAGTCTTGGAGAAAATATAAAGCAACATAATAGAAAAATCTATCTAATTGGAATGCCTGATGTGATCCAACTTCCAAAATACTCAAGTTTACCCTCCTAGCATGATTGAGAGGAAAAATACACTAATAATAGAGATTTACTAACTTGGGACACATTATAAAAATTCTTATCCTTTATAGTGATGTAATCATACCTAGCCGTCTCATCTAACTATCCATGGATTCCCATGACACATAAATAAAGATGAAATATTAATTATATAGTTTTCTATATCATATCACACAAACCATTATAACATATAAATTCACACCTCACCTTTGATAACACCTCAACGAAGAAACACCTCATAATATTATCAATGATATAATAATACAACAATCCTTTATCACTAATCCATATCTCATGATAAACCACATTTGCATCATCAACTCAAAATGAAAAATCTCTTAAGGATGTATAAACATTAAAAAATCATTATAGATTCCAAAAATTGATAAATATGGATCCATACTTATAAAATATTGTAAAGTTATTAAAATAATTATTTTTATAACATAATTAAAACATTTCAAAACCATAGAAAGAAGTAAGAATAACCCGGTTTTCCTTATAGAATAAATTTATTTTATAGAAACCAAATAAACCATTAAGCGTGAAAAACTTTATTAAAAACTTGATGGTAATTCATTATAAATTACAATAAATAAACCCATTGAAATCGATTTAATTATTTCATAAAAATTATCAGGTGGTATTTTAATCAACACCTTGTGTGCATTGCATAAATAAAATAAAAATCTTGAGCATTTAAATATAAGAAATCCTCATTAATGTAAAATGAAATTAATGGATACATTTTGAAATAAATAAAATCATTATAGATAATCATAATAAAATTTATTCCATTTAAAAATAATTATTAAAACATTAAATAACTCATGGATTCATAGATAAAGGAAATACATAGAGACATCAAATAAAAATGACGGATCCATCTTCAAACTATGATTATCCACCACAAAGGATGATGAAGAATGCATAAAATATGATTTAGAACCCCAAAATTAAAGAAAAATCAAATAATAATCAAACTAAAATAAACCCTATACTCTATGGGAATGGGATATCTTGAACAAGGAAGAATAATGAAGAACGATTTGATAAAAAAGGAGAGGGAGAAGTGAAGATGAGATTTTGGGAGACCTACTTAGAGAGATCAACACTTATAAAGGAGTTTACCAATAAATATTGGGTGGATAATAAAGGATAGGCACATGGTGTGAGTGGATGATTCATGGGGGAAAATTGTGAGAAACCCCGTTAAAGATGATCGCCAAAATTAAAAAATATAAGGGTTTTAATAAGTCGAATGGGTTGAAATCCCATGTAGGTTGTAAAGACCCGTAAAATTCAAGGGAAATTTTTTCTTAATTTTCTTTGGAATTTTACAAGAGCGCAGTTTCTGACGGCACCTGATTCCGAGGCCCGGAGTGCCCGGAATCAATTTCCGAAGTTTGGCTCGGGTACGTTCAGTGAACGAACGAGCAAGAATTTCTAACTTTTGATCCGGTGCTCAGAATTGAAATCCGAGGACACCGATGAACTCGCAGCGCCGATATTCTCTTAAGGAGACCTTTTCCGTAGTTGTGTTTATTGCGGGACGAAAGTTAGTTTTTTGGAGATTTATAAAAAGTTAAAATAAAAATGTGGATCACTTTTTATTTTTCTTACTTGTTGGTTAACTCCTCTCAAAGGAAGTTAAAGGTGGGACCCACATCCACTTAACCTCCCTTGGGAGGATTAAGTGTGGTGGGGCCCACACGAAACCCAACTTTCCAACTCCTCTCAAAACTCCCTTAACTCCCCTTTTAAATGTAATTGAAAACTTAGATTATTAATTGGGTTGAGTTGTTTAAACTTTTTCAAACCTTTGAAATTCAAAAAGGTTTGGTTGAGTAAATAAAATAAGCTCTTAGCTAATTTTATTTGGTTAGAATTCTCTAGCCTCTTGAGAGTTTTGAAGCCTTCTCCTTCTCCTTGTTCTTCTTCTTCTTCTTCTTATTCTTCAAGCTTTGCGAAGAACGCGAAGAACCTTCGAGCTCCGACGAAGAACGCCGCTCCTCTCTTCTTCGTAGCCGATTGTATCCGAAGATCGACGACGCCTTCCGTGTCAACGAAAGGGAACGCCGCTTCCTCCTCGGACTTCCTTCGTCGGCTTATGAAGATTTTCCAACGACGTACCTCTTCGGACGTACCTCTTCGTCATCGGATTTGACGAACGATTACCGCGACGCCCGACCTCCGCGACGTTGTCTTCCACGGGTCGTTGACGATCTTCGAACTTGAACCCGAGGTAGGGGTTTGTTGTGGTTTATTTCCTTACTCTTGTTCTTGGTTCTAGAATGATAATTTGTGATTAAATATTTAAGAGTTATCATCTAACGAGAGGGGGGTCGGCCCCTCCTTTGTTCTTGGTTATTTTTATAATCTTGTGATGAACGAGAAGGCGTGGTGCCGTCGCACCACGCGGGAATCGCCCGACTTATTTACTCGACGTCGTCGCGTCGTGCCGTGGATGGATTATCATGAACGCGACGCCGTCGCGCCGCGTCGAAGGGAACCGAAGGCGCCGCGGCGGAGGGGCACGGTGCCGTCGCACCGCGCCGGACGACGAACACCGCGGCCGGTTCCGGGACGCGGCGGGACGAGAGGACCGGCGGCTCGCCGGGCCGCCAGCGTCGGAAACCGGAAGGGGACCGGCTTTGCCGGTCCCGTTGAAGAAAAACCGGCCGGCCAGGTGGGCCGGCCGGAAGGTCAAAGACCGGGGGAATTTAATTCCCCCGGTCAACTCAAAAGCCCCCCCCCCATTTATTTGGGGGGGGGGGTTCATTAAGGGGGGCAGGCGGCCCCCCGATTTCCCTCAAGCAGGCCCCCACAAAGGGGGCCGGTTCTCCAAAAAGGCGCGGTTTAAGCCGCGCCGCCTGCTGGAAGCGGGGGCCATGCCCCCAGCGCGTGGCACCCGGCGGCGCCAGGCCGTGCCGCCGCGCCGGACCGCACCGCCGCGCCGGTCCGCGCCTCCGCACCGGACCACCGTTGGTCGGGCCGGGTCGACCCGGGGGGGGGGGGGGGGGGGGTCGGGCCGGGCGACCCGGACCCGGACCCCCCGTTTTCGAATCGTCTTCGGTCTTTTGGCCATAACTTGAGGCACGGACCTCCGATTGACGAACCGTCAGCGGCTACGCGATCCTTGGATCGAGACGGTCGATTCGGTTTATCGCACTCAAAGTTTCGGAATACTTTGAGTTCATCCGGGTTGGTTCGTTCACGAAACCAACCGGGCCTTCGGAGCGGAAACGCTCATATCTTGAGCTACGGACGTCCGATTGACATGCCGTCAGCTTTGTTGTGTTCCTCTTAGTGAGACGGATCTTTTGGCATACTACGCCCGAGGTTTGGACGTAGGTGGAGTACGATCGGGTTGGTTTTGCCTTAAAAACCAACCGGACCCCTGGGACGAAATAGCCAATAACTCTCAGACCGGGCGTCCGATCGACGCGCCGTCTGTTGCGTTGAGTTCCTGTTGACGATACAGAACTTTTGGATACATCAACTCTGGACTTTGTGATAGTTGATGTATCAGCCTCTCGGCTCGTGGAGCGGATCCTCCTGTACGAGCTTGCTGTGTGCGGGAACCCTAGTGCTGGCTGCGACTGTTACTGTGACTACTACTGCTACTGCTACTGCTACTGTGACTACGACGATGACAGTACAGAGATCCTGTGTGGATTCGACGACGACTACAGCACTCAGCGATCCTACGTGGATCAGTGCTACATGTCCTGTGTGGGCCCTATCCTGTGTGGGTCCGATCCTGTGTGGGTCTTTGCGCTCAGCAGTCCTGTGTGAACCAGCGCCTACAGGTCCTATGTGGGCCCGATCCTGTGTGGGTCTTTTGCGGGGGTTAGTTACCTATAGATCCTTTGTGGGTCCGATGACTTAGATGGACCAGAGATCATCTTTATCGTCTTTCGAAGAAGTATACCTGTGTGAGCTGAATCCACTTACTTTCCTGTGTGGATTGTGTTGTGCTAACCTGTGTGGATTTCGTTTTGCTTTCCTATGTGGAATATGTTTACTTTCCTGTGTGGACTGAGTTGTACTTGGGCTCGGAGGATGGAGCGTGTTGGAATTGATGACTTAGGTATATGTATGGGCATATACCTAAGCAGTGTCGGTTGATACTTCGTGTTTGTATCTCACCTTTGTGGTTTATCCTTTGTAGATTTTGGGAGACTTTCAGGGGTCTCGGGGTCCCTACTGAGTAGCTTATACTCACCCCTGCACGGGCTATGCCCACACTACGTTGTGTTGGTTGCAGACGATGGACATCGTTGATCTTGGCTAAGGCTTGCAGAGCAGGACGGTACCTGGAGGTGGACCACTGGGCGGGACGTACTCGGAGTGGACGGAGGGACCCGAGGAGCAGTGGAGCTATCTGTACTCACCCTTCAGGTGGGACTTCCAGTGGACTGCTCGGAGTAGCGGCTTTTACTTTACAGTTGCTGTTTTCCCTTTCGAGTTGTACTTTACTTTCAGTAGGGGTTTGTATACTGGCCCATTTACTTTTCCGCACTTTCAGTTGTACTCTGTTTTTACTTAGTGTTTACTTTCCGCTTGCTTACTCTATGGTGTTTTCTTCCTTTACAAAGGCAATGCCTTCCCTTTTTACCGGGATTTACGCCTTGGTGCTAGTCGCCGGCCCCTGGCCTATGGAAGGCGGGCTTGGGGTAGTCACGGCACGGACCCCGAGGGCGGATCGTGACAAATTGGTATCAGAGGAGTTCGGTTCTACCGCGAACTCTGATCTTTTCTATGTGAAGCAATAATGTTTAGCGTATTGAATGTGGTTATCAGTCCAGGGAGTCCAGTGTTGGTGCGGCGGCCGACGTATCCGTACACCAGGACCCTGACTTCTGATTTCCGACTTAATGCACGGAAACATTGATTGCGTATGTGTTTCAAAGTTTTCTTTGTGATTACTTTTATCATCTCACCAGGTATACTGTTCTGACCGTGGCGCACGTGTTTCCTTTTCAGGATGGCCCCACGACGGCAGCCAGCTAGGGTTCCGAGAGTCGAGTGTGACGACAGCCCACCGAGTGACGAGGCTTCGGTGCAGGGCCCTTTGTCAGCAGTGGCACCAGCGGTAGCTCTACCCGCCGAGCCCCCAATTCTTCTAGCACCAGCCGCTGACGATGCACGTCGCCTCAACGCACTTCATGAGTTTCAGCGCCAGCGACCGCCCAGGTTTCGCGGGGAGACGGATCCCCAGGCAGCCGAGGACTGGCTGGAGGCAGTGGTACGTGTGTTTAGGCTAGTGAGGACACCAGCAGACCTCATGTTGATCCTCGCTGCGAGCCTACTACATGCAGCAGCAGGACGATGGTGGAGCTTGATGCTCCAGGTGCACGATGAGGCATCTCTTCTTTGGACGGACTTTGAGAGCCTCTTTCTCTCGAAGTTCGTCCCAGCCACCCTTCTTGCGGTGCGTATCCAGGAGCTTCTTCAGCTGCGGCAGGGCAGCATGACGGTCGCTCAGTACTCGGCGAGATTTACTGATCTCTCGCGCTACTCGACTGACATGGTACGAGACCCATTCTTCCGGGCCCGGACCTTCGAGCAGGGTTTGAGACACGAGATCAGGGCATCACTGATCTCCCTCAGCATACCGACTCAGACAGGAGTACTGGAGCGGGCCCTTCTGATTGAGAGCTTCCTTGCTGAGTCTACACCAGCTCAGCGACCCACCGCAGGGCGGCACGTGGCAGAGTCATCTGTAGCAGGCAGTCGACAGATGACTCAGGGGTCCAGACAGACCAGACCCTCAGGAAGACGACCTCAGGACACTGGCTCAGCAGTGCGGGGCACACAGCGAGGAGCCAGTCTTTCGAGAGGCAGACAGTGCTACTCGTGCAGCGGGCATGGCCACATGGCTCGTGACTGCCCGACCCGCCGTGCCGAGGAGCAGCAGACAGTTGAGGGACCACCGAGGCAGAGGCAGAGGGTCGACCGTGGCGGTCCGCAGGGAGGAGGCGAACGAGGCAGAGGAGCTGGACGAGCAGCCGGTGGTGGGCGACGCTTTGAGGCTCTGCCACCACCACCACCAGGAGGTCCACCCCGACCATAGGGAGATGGCGGGAAGAGACAGGCACAGCTCCAGGCAGCAGAGGCCTACGACCACGGCGCACCCGAGATGATTCGAGGTACTATCTGTGTCTATTACACCCTTGCTGCAGTTCTTATAGACACAGGAGCGATTCACTCTTTCATAGCCGTTGCCCTTGTTCGGAGCTCGGAGATTCCGACATAGCCGTTGGCTCGATCCTTACGGCTAGAGACTCCTACGGGAGCAGACTCGACGATTACGCACTGGTGCCGGCAGTGTGAGATTTCTCTAGGAGGCGAGAGCTTTGGCTGGGATCTTTTTGTAGCAGCTTCGAGGCCTTACGACGTCATCTTGGGCATGGATTGGCTATCTACGGTCCATGCGCAAATTGACTGTTTTAGGCACAAGGTGCGATGTGTATGCACCGACGGGAGTAGGTTCACCTTCACCGGCGAGAAGGGAGCCTTTGCAGCACAGGATGGACTTCCACAGAGGAGAGGACAACCCATCACTCATCAGTTGGCTAGCCTCATCCTTGGAGCAGTTGACGTGCGAAGTCTTGATTTTCCTACAGTGGTGGATCAGTTTGCGGACGTTTTTCCCGACGACGTTCCAGGGCTACCTCCTCGCAGAGAGATAGACTTTTATATTGACTTGTACCCCGGGATAGCCCCGATATCCACTCCAGCATATCGGATGGACCCCGCCGAGCTTCGAGAGCTACGGGTACAGTTGGAGGACTTGCGGGGCAAGGGGTTCGTCCGACCCAGTGTTTCACCCTGGGCTTCCCCGATATTGTTCGCCAAGAAGGCGGACGGGAGCCTGCGGCTTTGTGTTGACTATCGTCGCCTGAACCAGGTGACAGTGAGGAACAAGTATCTGCTACCGAGGATTGATGACCTCTTTGATCAGCTCAAGGGAGCACGGTGGTTCTTGAAGATAGACCTCAGGTCAGGCTATCATCAGCTCAGAGTCAGAGACGAGGATGTGTAGAAGACGACCTTCAGATGTCGGTATGGCCACTATGAGTTCTTGGTTATGCGTTTCGGCGTAACCAATTCTCCAGCAGTGTTCATGGCCCTCATGAACAGGATCTTTCAGCCATACCTTGATCGGTTTGTCGTGGTCTTCATCGACGACATACTGATTTACTCTACGACAGAGGAGGAGCACGCCTATCACTTGTGAGTTGTACTAGACACACTCCGAGAGCACCATCTTTATGGTAAGCTCTCAAAGTTCCAGTTCTGGATACGTGAGGTCCACTTCTAGGGACACGTTATCTCTGAGGCGGGAGTTGCAGTGGATCCTGCGAAGATCGAGGCTGTGTTAGCATGGGAGCCACCCAGGAGCGTGACTGAGGTTCAGAGTTTCTTGGGACTAGCTGGATACTATCGGAGATTCGTGCCGGACTTCTCTAGAGTTGCGGCACCACTCACAGCTTTGAAGAAGAAGGGGAAGCCCTTCATGTGGTCAGACAGATGTCAGCAGAGCTTCCAGGAGCTGAGACAGAGATTGACCAGCGCACCTATCTTAAGGTTTCCTGAGGAAGGAGTAGGGTACGTAGTCTACTGCGATGCATCAGGGACCAGACTCGGATGTGTTCTAATGCAGGAGCGGGTAGTGATCTCCTATGGATCACGTCAGTTGAGGCCGCATGAGCAGAACTACGCTACCCATGACCTGGAGTTAGCAGCAGTGGTCTTCGCTCTGAAGACATGGCGACACTATCTGATGGGCGAGCACTTTACAGTCTTTTCCGATCATCAGAGTCTCAGGTATATCTTCTCGCAGAAGGACCTGAACCTGAGACAGCGGCGATGGCTCGAGTTCCTCCAGGACTATGACTTTTGAGATAGTCTATACTCCTGGGAAGGGGAACGTAGTAGCCGATGCCCTCAGCAGGAGGATGGGCATTCAGCTACTTGAGGAGGCGACGGAGCAGCTAGCCTCTTTACAGATATCCTTCGTGGATAGAGATGGATCAGTCTTCCTCCAGTCTCTCACAGTCACCCCTCCACTACTGCAGTGGGTCAGAGAGGCACAACGTGAGGACGCTGACTGTGAGACACGGCGTGCACAGATATCCTCGGGACAGGCACCTGATGGTTTCTCCCTTGGAGCAGAGCACGACATCCTTTTCAGAGGACGTACCATGGTACCAGTCGCTTTGCGAGAGGAAGTGCTGAGAGAGTTTCACACTTCTCCTTTGGCGGTACATCCTGGAGTGGCAAAGATGTACCAGGACCTCAGACGACAACACTAGTGGCCGGGCATGAAGAAGGCAGTAGCAGAGTTCGTTTCTCGATGCCTCACCTGCCAGCAGGTGAAGGCAGAGCATCAGGTACCAGCAGGCTTGGTACAGCCCTTGGAGGTCCCAGAGTGGAAGTGGGACGACATATCTATGGACTTCGTGACTGGACTTCCACGCACTTCCAGAGGTCACGACTCCATCTGGGTGATTGTTGACCGACTCACCAAGTCGGCACACTTCTTACCCATCAGAGAGCAGGGCTCAGTGGAGAGCTTGGGACGTCTCTACAATCAGGAGATTGTGCGGCTCCACGGCGTGCCATCATCTATCATCTCCGATCGAGATGCTCGCTTTACTTCCCAGCTTTGGAAGGGGTTACAGGAGGCGTTCGGGACGCAGCTACGTCTGAGCACAACCTTTCACCCTCAGACGGATGGTCAGACGGAGAGGACCATACAAACTCTCGAGGACATGCTCCGTGCATGTGTCCTCGACTTTGGTCGTAGCTGGGAGGACCACCTACCCTTGGTGGAGTTTTCGTACAACAACAGCTACCAATCCACCATCGGGATGGCACCGTACGAGGCGTTGTACGGCCGACCTTGTAGATCTCCTTTGTGCTGGACAGACCCTGGGGAGTCAGCACTTGTGGGACCGGAGATGGTCTAGGCCACGACAGAGAAGGTCCAGGTCATCTAGGAGCGGATGAGGACAGCTCAGAGCCGGCAGAAGTCAAACGCTGACAGGAGGCGGAGGCCACTGGAGTTCGAGGATGGCGACCACGTCTTCTTGCGGGTCTCACCTCGACGTGGTATTCGGAGATTTGGCCGAGGCGGCAAGTTATCTCCGTGCTTCATCGGACCCTTCGAGGTCCTCAGCAGGATTGGCGAGGTGGCTTATCGCCTGGCTCTACCACCTCAGTTGCACCGGGTGCACGACGTCTTCCACGTGTCTCAACTGAGGAGATACGTGCACGACCCGACGCACATCATTGACCATGGGGAGCTTGATGTTGACGATGGGGTGACTTTTATGGAGGTACCAGTGGAGATAGAGGATCGACAAGAGTGGGTCCTACGTGGGAGATCGATTCCTCTTGTGCGCATCAGATGGCAGCACAAGAACCTCCAGGAGATCACATGGGAGCGGGAGGCTCAGATGCGTGCTCAGTACCCTCATTTGTTTCCCTAGTTTTTGATGTATCTTTACGGGGACGTAAAGCCCTGAGGTAGGAGTAATGTAAAGACCCATAAAATTCAAGGGAAATTTTTTCTTAATTTTCTTTGGAATTTTACAAGAGCGTGGTTTCTGACGGCACCTGATTCCGAGGCCCAGAGTGCCGGGAATCAATTTCCGAAGTTTGGCTCGGATACGTTCAGTGAAAGAACGAGCGGGAATTTCTAACTTTTGATCCGGTGCTCGGAATTGAAATCTGAGGACACCGATGAACTCGCAGTGCCGATATTCGCTTAAGGAGACCTTTTCCGTAGTTGCGTTTATTGCGGGATGAAAGTTAGTTTTTGGGAGATTTATAAAAAGTTAAAATAAAAATGTGGATCACTTTTTATTTTTCTTACTTGTTGGTTAACTCCTCTCAAAGGAAGTTAAAGGTGGGACCCACATCCACTTAACCTCCCTTGGGAGGATTAAGTGTGGTGGGGCCCACACGAAACCCAACTTTCCATCTCCTCTCAAAACTCCCTTAACTCCCCTTTTAAATATAATTGACAACTTAGCTTATTAATTGGGTTGAGTTCTTTAAACTTTTTCAAACCTTTGAAATTCAAAAAGGTTTGGTTGAGTAAATAAAATAAGCTCTTAGCTTATTTTATTTGGTTAGAATTCTCTAGCCTCTTGAGAGTTTTGAATCCTTCTCCTTCTCCTTATTCTTCTTCTTCTTCTTCTTCAAGCTTGGCGAAGAACGCGAAGAACCTTCAAGCTCCGACGAAGAACGCCACTCCTCTCTTCTTCGTAGCCGATTGTATCCGAAGATCGACGACGCCTTCCGTGTCAACGAAAGGGAACGCCGCTTCCTCCTCGGACTTCCTTCGTCGGCTTACGAAGATTCGCCAATGACGTACCTCTTCGGACGTACCTCTTCGTCATCGGATTTGACGAACGATTACCGCGACGCCCGACCTCCGCGACATTGTCTTCCGCGGGTCGTTGAAGATCTTCGAAATTGAACCCAAGGTAGGGGTTTGTTGTGGTTTATTTACTTACTCTCGTTCTTGGTTCTAGAATGATAATTTGTGATTAAATATTTAAGAGTTATCATCTAACGAGAGGGGGGTCGGACCGCACAAACACGGCTGAATTCCCCCTCCTTTGTTCTTGGTTATTTTTATAATCTTGTGATGAACGAGAAGGTGTGGTGCCGTCGCACCACGCGGGAATCACCCGGCTTATTTACGCAACGCCGTCGCGTCGCGCCGTGGATGGATTATCATGAACGCGACGCCGTCGCGCCGCGTCGAAGGGAACCGAAGGCGCCGCAGCCGGAGCGGGGCCACGGCGGAGGGGCGCGGTGCCGTCGCACCGCGCCGGACGACGAACACCGCGGCCGGTTCCGGGCCGCGGCGGGACGAGAGGACCGGCGGCTCGCCGGGCCGCCGGCGTCGGAAACCGGAAGGGGACCGGCTTTGCCAGTCCCGTTGAAGAAAAACCGGCCGGCCAGGTGGGCCGGCCGGAAGGTCAAAGACCGGGGGAATTTAATTCCCCCGGTCAACTCAAAAGCCCCCCCCCCCCATTTATTTGGGGGGGGGGGTTCATTAAGGGGGGAAGGCGGCCCCCTGGTTTCCCTCAAGCAGGCCCCCACGAAGGGGGCCGGTTCTCCAAAAAGGCGCGGCTTAAGCCGCGCCTCCTGCTGGAAGCGGGGGCCATGCCCCCCGCGCGTGGCACCCAGCGGCGCCAGGCCGCGCCCCGCTGGCCGGGCCGTGCCGGACCGCGCCGCCGTGCCGGACCGCGCCACCGCGCCGGTCCGCGCCGCCGCGCCGGACCACCGCCGGTCGGGCCGGGTCGGGTCGGGCCGGGTCGACCCGGACCCGGACCCCCCCGTTTTCGAATCTTCTTCGGTCTTTTGGCCATAACTTGAGCCACAGACCTCCGATTGACGAACCGTCAGCGGCTACGCGATCCTTGGATCGAGACGGTCGATTCGGTTTATCGCACTCAAAGTTTCGGAATACTTTGAGTTCGGCCGGGTTGGTTCGTTCACGAAACCAACCGGGCCTTCGGAGCGGAAACGCTCATATCTTGAGCTACGGACGTCCGATTGACGTGCCGTCAGCTTTGTTGTGTTCCTTTTAGTGAGACGAATCTTTTGGCATACTCCGCCCGAGGTTTAGACGCAGGTGGAGTATGGTCGGGTTGGTTTTTCCTTAAAAACCAACCGGGCCCCTGGGACGAAAAAGCCAATAACTCTCAGACCTGGCGTCCGATCGACACGCCGTCTGTTGCGTTGAGTTCCTGTTGACGATACAGAACTTTTGGATACATCAACTCTGGACTTTGTGACAGTTGATGTATCAGCCTCTCGGCTCGTGGAGTCCTCCTGTACGAGCTTGCTGTGTGCGGGAACCCTAGTGCTGGCTGTGACTGTTACTATGACTACTACTGCTACTGCTACTGCTACTGTGACTACGACGATGACAGTACAGAGATCCTGTGTGGATTCGACGACGACTACAACACTCAGCGATCCTACATGGATCAGTGCTACTGGTCCTGTGTGGGCCCGATCCTGTGTGGGTCCGATCCTGTGTGGGTCTTTCCGCTCAGCAGTCCTGTGTGAACCAGCGCCTACGGGTCCTATGTGGGCCCGATCCTGTGTGGGTCTTTTGCGGGGGTTAGTTACCTATAGATCCTTCATGGGTCCGACGACTTAGATGGATCAGAGATCATCTTTATCATCTTTCGAAGAAGTATACCTGTGTGAGCTAAATCCAGTTGCTTTCCTGTGTGGATTGTGTTGTGCTAACCTATGTGGATTTCGTTTTGCTTTCCTGTGTGGAATACGTTTACTTTCCTGTGTGGACTGAGTTGTACTTGGGCTCGGAGGATGGAGCGTGTTGGAATTGATGACTTAGGTATATGTATGGGCATATACCTAAGCAGTGTCGGTTGATACTTCGTGTTTGTATCTCACATTTGTGGTTTATCCTTTCTGGATTTTGGGAGACCTTCAGGGGTCTCGGGGTCCCTACTGAGTAGCTTATACTCACCCCTGCACGGGCTATGCCCGCACTACGTTGTGTTGGTTGCAGACGATGGACAACGTTGATCTTGGATGAGGCTTGCAGAGCAGGATGGTACCTGGAGGTGGACCACTGGGCGGGACGTACTCGGAGTGGACGGCGGGACCCGAGGTGCAGTGGAGCTATCTGTACTCACCCTTCAGGTGGGACTTCCAGTGGACAGCTCGGAGTAGCGGCTTTTACTTTACAGTTGCTGTTTTCCCTTTCGAGTTGTACTTTACTTTCAGTAGGGGTTTGTATACTGACCCATTTACTTTTCCGCACTTTCAGTTGTACTCTGTTTTTACTTAGTGTTTACTTTCCGCTTGCTTACTCTGTGGTGTTTGTTTACTTTACAAAGGCAATGCCTTCCCTTTTTACCGGGATTTACGCCTTGGTGCTAGTCGCCGGCCCCTGGCCTATGGAAGGCAGGCTTGGGGTAGTCACGGCACGGACCCCGAGGGCGGGTCATGACATAGGTTACCTGCGAATCTTACCACCCCTTGAGGGGTCTCCATGCATCTTCCCATACAAATTTTTCACACTTTTATATGTTACCCATGAAACATTATTCCTCTCTAAGAAACCATTTAAATTTACCCGTACAAATTATTCTTTCTTGTATAGGTTAACCATACTGCTTACACACCCATGCAGCCTACCCATACAACTCAAAAACACTAGCAAACATTCCTTAAACCTCAACACTTAACCCTGAAACTCTCCTACATATATAAAAACCTTTCCATATTAATTCAAAACAATATTAACTCATC
Organism: Viscum album; assembly: GCA_963277665.1. Taxonomy (NCBI): domain Eukaryota; kingdom Viridiplantae; phylum Streptophyta; class Magnoliopsida; order Santalales; family Viscaceae; genus Viscum; species Viscum album. Next base: position 1,502,965,942 of record OY728135.1, read on the forward strand.
AATGTATGGACCATGATGTTACAATTCTCCCCACAAAAAATCTCAAACCCTTGGAAATTATTTCAAACCTCCCTTCAAAGAAAACACTTATACAATAAAATATAATTACATATACTCAAAAAAATTACATAAAATAAAATAAAAACATTTATTTAAACCTCATAAATAGGAATGGTTCTCTCTAAAATTTATTCTTTTATATTCTCCAAATAAACAAATACCATTCAAATACTTAATTAAATAAATAGAGTCTCAATAAAATTATAAAATCATAAACAATTCAATTCATAAAAATTTAGTAACTCAATACCATAAACATTACCAATCTAAACATATCGTAATAATAAGAATAATTTTAGAAATAGAAACCATTTCTATCACAAAAAAACTTTTTAAATTAAAAATAAAACAACAAAACATGGTACAAGAAAAAGAGATTACCCACTTTAGAACCAAAAAAGGTACAAGTCACATAAAAACCACTTGAAACCCTAGCACCAACTCAACATATAAGAATTTAAACATTAGTATAATGATAAAATCATAATAAAAATAAAAATAAAACATCTCCATTTAACCCAATATTATGAAATTATATAATCAAAATGTAATATGCTATTCCAAAATGAAAGGTAAAAATCAAAAAAAAATCAACTCTATCTATCCTTTGAAATTCCTTTTAAAACCTTAAAACCCAAAGTAAACTTTAAAATATAACAACTAAAAGTAAAAAAAATACAAAACTATACAATTAAGAAGGATATTTTTGAATCATAATTGAATATAACCTATAATTAATTAATAAAAAAATAGAATGTTTTTAAAAACATAAGACATAGTAAACACCCAAAATAAAAATACACTCAGGAAAACTTCAAGTCAAATTTGATAAAAAATGATTTTAGATATCGATTCAGAAGTTCATTTCTTTAACAAGGTATAATTTAACGCACCAAAGTTAAATTAAATTAAGTATATACCTACCACCGACTATCTAGAGAGTGAGAATTTTTTTTATTGAAAAACATATCAATAATTTGTAAAATAAAATCTTTTAAAAGGATATATTTTTATTTAAAATGGAAAACAATTTTATAAAACTACCTCACTAAATATTATAGTCAAATCCCATCAAGTATGAAAATCTTAATTTCTAAAAAGTATTAAACTCAAAGGTAAAAACCCAATTGTAAAGTCCCCAACTCCAATATCCCAAAATACTGGAAATTAGGGCTTTAAAAATGCTATTAAAGGGTTTTATCAGTGCTTAAAAAGCACTGAGATTGCAAGCAATGTTAGGGGGGTCTTTAGTAGCACTAAAAAAGCACTATTAAAGGAACCCTTTAATAGTGCTAAGAAAGCAATGTTAAAGGAACTCTTTATTAGAACTTTTTAGCACTATTAAAGGGTGTCTTCAATAGTGTATTTTTTTTAGCATTGTTAAAGGGTTCATTTAACAATGTTTCTTAGCATTTTTAAATGGTTTATTTTAATAGTGCTAAAAAAATCACTCTTAAGAAATATGAAAAAATAATAATTTTTTACGGACCCCAACCCCATTTCTCAATGTTTACAAACCCATTTCTCAGTGATTTCCACTAACCATCCACCATCATGCACCCCTCCTTCCTTTCTCAACACTAGAAGGCTACACCGAATAATTTTGCATGCCTAGATTTGATCCTAGAACCTCCCTCATATGAATGAATTCTCTTTATCACTATGCCATGCATATTTTGTTGTATATTTAACGACTTTTCTATTTATTTGTATATATTTTGAAAAGTTTGATATATAGATACACAATTATATTTATTTACATATATCATATACTAATATTCAATTATATATATTATAATATAAATAAATAAACAAATATATTTGTGTGTTTATTAATACACACAAATATGTATATATAATATTTATATATACATATGAAGGCATTTTAATAAGTTAAATAAAATGGGTAATTTTTTTAATTTAAATAAAATTAATAATAAATAATTATTTATATATTTAAAAATACATTTCTACATAAATATGTTGATATATGAATTTATACAAGTGATTTATTATAAGTAAATATAAAAAAATATTTATATATTTAATTATAAATAAAAATACATTGTAAAAAATGATAAAATTTCATAATCATAATTTCAATATGAATGTAAACCCTATAAATAAATTTTGTCCCCACTGAAAATGGGAAAAATTCCACCCTTAAATGTGGTTGAAATTCCGTCAAATGTTAAAAAATTTGGGTCCCCTGACTAAAAACTCAGTTTTGGAGTGCCTATGGGCCTTAAATAATGTGAGATATTTTTACCTTTGTCACCATGGGTGTATAGATCATCACATGATTTGATTTTATATGTGTTAGAGCCCAAACGAACACTTGGATCAAAAGTTACATCCTTTTGAAGTTCGAGTTACATTTTCAACTTATTTTAGACCTTTTAATTTTTTTGATTTTTTATCTTCAAACTGATATTAAATGGCTATTAATTGATAATAATTTGAAAATTATTAATTAAAAATATTTTTTTAATTATTTTATAAGACATTTTCACTAAATATCTTTTATATTAAGCGTACATTCCCATTTACCTTATCTAAAATATATTTTAAAAACATATATTATATTTATACCAATAAAAATATATTTATATATTAATATATTACTTTTAATGATTTTTTTGAAATATACCCTATATCAAAGCTAGTAAAAAATCCCTAATTGGGGGGGGGGGGTCTTTATATTTTCTTCTAAAAAAGCACTAATAAAGACACCCTTTATCAGCACTTGTAAAAAAGTGCTGATAATGAGGGTTCTTTATTAGTGGTTTTTTAGTGCTTTGAAAGATCCTCTTTAACAGTGCTAAAAATAGCATTGTTAAAGGGGGCCCTTTATCAACACTTTTTCAAGTGTTGACAAAGGGGTTCTTTAACAGTGCTTTTAGCTAGTGATTTTAAAGCCTTAGCGTTGGAGAAACCTATTTTTTTTAGAAATTCCAGAGTCTGTGATTTATTTATTACATTGATACTAAATTCAAGGTATCAAATCCTAGAGGACCAAATAGGTTTGTAGTCTTGGTGAACTAGATGCATACTTGAATTTCGTATACATTAGAATTTATAAAATACAAAAAATTATTTTCTTTGAGAACACCATTATTCCCCTTATCATATCCCTACAAATAATCATAAAACACTTCCTAGTATCTTGGGAAAAATAAAACAAAATAAAGGGGTGATATTAGATGATTAGTAAGGATAAGATTACAATAGCAGCTATCATGAATAAATAATTTTAATTAATATGACATGGTAAATAACTAAAACACATGCCATTTAAAAAATAACTTGATCATACTATGGTAAGAATAAACGATGATAAATTAAAACCATATAAATAATAACCTATGATTGAAAAATATTCATGTATATTATAACTAATAGAATGATAAAATTTAAATAAATAACTAATATCATAATAAGGTAATAAATAATGAAAGAAATTTTAAACATACTATTAAAAACTTTCACAAGATAGTTTAAATATGCCAGTAGAAACTCCTCTAAATTGGCCAACTGATTTGTCTCATGAGATCTGTCGATGCATAAAAGGGATATGTAATTATGGGACCCACTTACCACTTAATAAGTCCAATTAATTCCTCATATGAAAGTTTTAAAACATAATAAATATAAAATTTTTTACTAAAAAACTAACATATGAAATGTTAATTCTTACCCCAATCAATGAACATAATCATAAACCATCTAGAGTAATATGGTGAATGGTAATAAAATAGTGCATCCCTAGTCAAATTGATCATATAACATCCATATAAATAATAAGGATGGTATAAATAAAACATATACCCACTGGATTATAAGTACAAGAAAGTGTTTATTTCATTGATGAATAAAAATACCCTAAAAATTCCATAAAAATATCATTGAAAACATTTTTAAGGAAAATAACATTTTCAATTTGAAAATAATTTTATAACCAAAATATCACAAAATATTTTAAAAATAATTTAATTTAAAAATAACATTTTAAACTTATAAAATAATATTTAAAAACATTGAGCATTCATGTCATAGGAAAATTTCATTCATGCCGTACACGTTAAAATAAATATTCTTTTCACATTTTTTGGTAAAATCCAAAAATAATTTTTTTGAAAACAAAATGAAGATTAATTTAATTTTTTTGTAAGTAAAAATGGGTAAAAATTAATTTAATAAATCATTTTTAAATGGATATTTTTTTTAAATTTTTTATTAAAAACATGTATTTTGATGAAGAAATATTTTCGATTAAAGCAAGAAATAAATTCATATTTTCTCAAAAACATTTTCTCAATAATTTTAAGTACCAAAAATAGGGAAATGGTAATTTTAATTGAAAAATTTTATTAACAACCATGTTAGAAGAAAATATATTCAGTTTAATATAGAAATATCAAATAATTCACCTAAGGTAGACTTAAACAAAAACAATCCCGAATAATGATGATATTGTGAAATAAACACTTTCCACTTTGGAAACTTTGGAATTATTAGCCTTATGAATGAAATAAATTCAAATGAAACATTAAATATTATGGATATAAAAAGATTCATGATATAAAATATCAAAATGAGCAGTATATAAACCACATAAAGGAACAAGTTGTGAATATGGAATATGTCTCATGGAAGTAAAAGTGAGACGAGAAACCCTTACCTTTGGTTCGACTTCCTTCGTATGTGTCGAAACATAATATATAATAAATAAATGTTTATTATAAATCTATTAAATATACATAATAATATATTTTACACCATATATTATTTACTTATAGTATTTTATCACTTGTTTGTTAGCAATTCTTTTTTAAAATCAATGTTTCAGGTGATATTTTTTCATTTTTCATGTATGTTTTTATTCGGTAATTTCAGTTATTTTACTTTAATAATGGTTATATAAACTAAATAATGTATAAAATTATATAAATATCATATATCTTCATTATATATTTATTTATAGTAATCCATATAATTTAATTATAAAAAATTAACTACACCGTTCATGGAGACGGTAATTCGTATGTACATATGAAAGTTGTTTCTATTTTATTAACTAATAAAACAAATGGAAAATAAATATAAAATAAACATTAAATAATAATTATTATGTTATATATATCATTTATATTAATCAAATATATCTTTATTACCATCCATGTAAAAATTAAATGAAAAACATTTAACATCTCTATGTGGAGGTGGTAGTCCACACGTACACACAAAAAACATTATTTTTTTCCAAAGGATTGGAAGGAAGAATTTAGATGTGATATTATATTTCTAAAATTATGGTTAGTTCAAAAAATTAAAATATATTCCTTAATTTTATCCTTACCACCATCCATGAAAATCATAAGGGGAAAACGAATCACATCGCTTCGCAAGGCGGTAGTCCGCCGTACACATGAGCGACTTTATTGTATCCCCCACAAAATGTAAAGTAATAAGGTATATGTGATATAATAATTTTAAAAGTATAATAATTTCATAAATATCATATAAATATGTTAAATATATCATTATATCCATCCTTTAAAGGTTGTGATGGAAAATTAATTACATCAGTTTGCGAGGCAACATTCCGCAATACACACAATCGACTGTTGTGTTTTCTATTTGATGGAAGTTGTGATGGATATAGGTTATGAAACTAACATAATAAAATATTAATAAGTATGATATACTAGAGTTCTTATTTTTTAATTTTTAGATAATATTATAAGGAGTTATAATAATAAGTAAAAAGAAAACTCAAAGCTAAAAACTTTACCTCTTCTTTAGGAAACCTTTTTAGGTTTAACCTAAAGGCATCCTAGATTCTATTTATGATAAAAAATGAATATAGGATGTTTTTAGGGAATTAGGGAATATATTTATTCAGTTACCTAATAAACCAAATGGGTTTGGTAGTGTTAATAAGAGAGGATAGGTGGTGACATTTTATAAGTGGGGGAGAGGACACAGTTGGATTTTTTTTGAAACGAATCAATTACACCCACATTTTTCTTAGGAAAATTCATCTAAAATGATAAATTATTACAAATTAGGGTTTATAATTCTAAATATGGACACATAATGGGTTTTTTTACAATTTTTTATGTTATTTTAATCCTAATTTGTTTACATTAATCCTTGGTAAACTCGTATTTAACTTAACCACAATAATTATTTTTTATTGTTTTTACTATTATTATGGTGACAAATTAAGTTGAACTTACTAAAAAATATAAATTATTATGATTAAAAAAATGGAATCAATTTTTATAAATTCAATTAACAAAACTATCATAATTCAAATAAAAATTAGATCTGCAGGTGTGATAAAAAACGGGTTTCCAAAGGGAAAATTCCCATAAGTATAAAAGGTATTAATATGAAAATTCAATATAAAATTGATTCAATTGACCTAAATTAAATTTATTAAAATATAATTTAATTAATTTTACTTTAAATATAATTTAGAACATAATTTAAATTTTTATATAATTTAAAACAAAAGCTAGCTTTCAATAAAAATTAGAATTTTCACTATTCATCGAAAAATGTAACTTTTTAGAAAAATATAACAAATTAACCATAAGAATTTTTATATGATGAAAAAATTAAATTAAAATTTATCAAATATATTTTCTGAAAAATTCAAAAATTAATTTTTTCATAAGTGTGCAAGAAGCGATGAAAGTGTTTTCTTTGAAAAAATACAGTTTTTCAAAAAAAATTTCTTTTACTTTCAAATGATTCTTATTTTTATTTATAATAAATATATAACCAATGAAAACGTGTAAACCATATATTGTTTTAAAATTTATTTATTATTATTCATACCTTTAAATTTAATGACTAGGTTATAGTGGTCATGTTAATATTTTAATAGAGTATTTCATTTCATTTAAACCAAGCATTGTGTGCATAAAAAACTATCGAAGAGATTGAATTTATTTAAAAATAAATGTATTGTAATGTATTAGGGTGTTTTATTATCTTATTATCTTGGTTTTTTGTGTCATAAATTCTATCAAACATGATATTTCTCTTTTAAAATCTCAGTGTGTCACATTTTACCCCCTTAAATAAATTACATCCTCACAATTTAATCTTAATCTAAATAATCAAGGGTTTGAAATTTGAAGATACCCTTCTTAAAAACCCACATCATAAAAAGGGTTAATAAAACATCTCCTTGATAAGAGATTAATGTAAGTATAAAGGTCATTTGGAATAAAACATACCAGGCTTCTAAATAGTATAACATTATTGTAAAGTGAAGATATATACATGGGAAAAAGCCTAAATAATAATGGAGAGTGATAGAGATTATTGATAACAAGAAAGTGAATGATCTAGAAAATTTAATGACCACAAATCCAAAATTATATGATAAATTAAGGGACCATTTTATTCACAAAAAATAAAGATTCAGGATAAAATATTCATTTCAAAATCCTTTTCCTGGAGTTGACGAATTCCTTTAACATCAAGACCATGAACATGAAAATTTACTTACTTAATATCTTTCTATTTTATAGGCACAATTTCATCCTTTAGTTGTTCTTCTATCAATTTATACTTCATATATTACTCCAATAAATGAATATACAATAGGAATTTTATGATTGAATCACTAAAATTAATATTTAATAGATCATTAGATCAATAAAAGAATGAAAATTCATTCCTCCTACCTCTAGATATTTTCCAAAACCAAAATGGTTAGAACAAGTTATGTAAAATAATACATTAATATTTAATAAATCAATAGTAACTCCACAGATTCAACTTAATAAATTTCATAAATGGTTAAACTTAAGATTCATCCGAAATATATTTGACTAAACTAAATTTTAAAAAATCAAGAATGAAATTCACTAAATCAACATTATATTCCCCAGAAAATATTAAATGGATATTAATGTCATTTTCCAAAAATGTGAATAAATTTATAATCATAAAAACTCAATTAAAACACACATTCTTCTAAATAAAATATTAGATTTCAAATATATTCCATAAATCCAAATATGTAGTAAAATCCAACAAAGATAGCATAAACCATCAAATCACAAAACCAATTTAAAGGTCACCAATATTATCCCATAAATATCACTTTTTCATTATTATCTAAACATTGAGAACATATTAAGGGTTAACTTCCCCCAATCATGTTATTTTTAAGAAATTTAACATTTCATTGAATAGCTTTTCTTAGTCATCTATACCATTCAACATATGCTCACAAATACATAAAGAAAAAGTGTTGAAGTATAATCCTTATACATATCTTAATTATTATAACCATAATATATTTTATAAGATACTCCTATAACATAATTCTTGAATCTGAACATAAGAACATTAATTATTCCATTTCATCTATAGTAATAGCATAAGCTTGACCTTGATCCCTTAGCTTATTTTTAGGTATATTCCATTGACACATGGGGAGTTCATTTTCCTAGTATCCCATATCTTTACAGCTGAAACACTAAACATTGGAAAATTATTTCTTTCACTTGAAATCATGATCATGGTTTCATCTCTCTCCACACTTGTATAAAATCACATTCCCTTCAATCAAGTACCAGGGGTTTTTTCCCAAAATTATCATATGGCCGAAAATCCTTCTTTCCGTTCATCCCTTTATCCATATTTTACTCTATCATCATCTTCTTATCTTTATTACCTTTTAATTCATAAGAATTGAATAATTATTTATCTATATTGATACCACATGATACTATGTCCTTATTTGATGAGTAAGTTTAAGAGACTATTTCCCTTCAAATAATCATCTTAAGCCTATCAAATAAATGGTTAATCTTGCAATTTGGATTATGTACGTAGTCCTTAGAATTTCTTGATAAACTTGTAAAGTTAGAACATTACTTAAAAACATTTTTATATTCCTTTTTTCCTAGAATCATGAATTATCTCTCTATATTTCCTCATTACTTATGAGTAAAATACTTTTTCCAATAAGATTACCTTAAAATCCTTCCATTCCATGTTTACCTTTTCTTATTCATACTTTATATTTTGAACCAAAGAAAAAAATTGATCCAAATATCCTAAGAGATGATAAGTTTCCAAGATAACCTTCTCCCTTTTGTTACCTACCAATGTGAGAAATATCTTTTCTAAGAAACTTATCCATTTCTCAACTACAAATGGATTTTACGTCCCATTGAATAATAGATGTTTTTAATACATAATGTGGTCTAACATTGTTACAACGCATGGTGGATCACTAGGCTGCTGCATATAGGAATGTTTATTTCTTATAGCCTAAGTCAGCTACCCCAATATGGTTATAATTTATTTAGTTCCAACTGTAGTTCCAGCTTTGTCTTCATTATACTTCCCAGGAGGGAAATCCCTATATGGGTTACATGCATTGATACAGTTCCCATTCCTTATACTAGGAACCATCTCTAAAAAATTTTATAAACTAGATTGGATCATAACATTATGAAACATAATGTCTAATCCCATTACTAGTGAAATACTTAACATAAATTAAAAAATTTATGAAATTCCAATCTCATAATAATAAACATTTTTTTCTTTGGGAAACTTTTCAAATCATAAAATATTTTCAAATCCTTTATAAAGGTTTGTAAAGAAAATGAGAATTATCTAAAACATATCCCTGGGAGTGTCAAAACACATGAAAAGTAAGGTCTGTTGTTGCATACTAGTTAAACCCCGAGTTAAGTTGACATACCTTTTTTTGGAGATATTACCCCTATGTATATCTATGCCAGAACCATGTCTACTTCTAGTATCCATACAGGGATGTATTTCTATGAAAAAATAATAATTTATACCTTAAAAAAATGACGTTATGCTATAATAAGACCTATCCTTAAATTAAGTCATAGGTTTATATTCACTAATCTATTTTTTCCTAAATCCAGTTCCCAAGGTTTCTACTAAACTTCCTCTAATTAAAACTATAAAGATAATTAATCCAATAGCCTAGAGATGATGGTTACTTTATTACATTGGCACTAGATATAATGTATCACATCCTGAAGGACAGAATATTTTATTAGTCTTGGTAAACTAGATACATACTTTAATTTCACATATATTTGAAAACATAAAATACAACAAAGTATTTTCTTTGAGAACACCATAATTCCACTTAGCATATCCTTTCATAAAATCATTAAACACTTCCTAGTATCCTTAGGAAAATAAAACATAAGAAAGGGGGGAGATAATATGATCAGTAAGGGTAAGTGTAAACCAGAATCTATCGTATATAAATAATAATAATAAATATGGAAAGGTAAATAACTGAAATACATTACACTTAAAAAATAACTTGAGAAAATTATGACAATAATAAATAATGATTAAACAAATGCATATAAATAATCACGTGAGCTTGAAACTTATCCATGGATATTTTAACTAATCAAATAACAACATGTATATAAATAAATAATTTTATAATTAGGTAATATATAATTCTAGAAATCTGAAATATACTTTCAATACCTCTCACAAGACAATTTAAATCTGTGGGTAGAAATCTATCTAATTTGGCTAACTAATTTGTCTCATGAGACCTATCAATACATCAAGAGGATATGTAATTCTGGGACCCACCCATCACTTAATAAGAATAATTCATTCCTCATATGAAAGAGGTGAAACATAATCAACAAAAACATTCATATTGAAACACTAACATATCAAATATTAATATTTACCCCAATCAATCAACATAATAACAAACCATCCAGAGTAATATAGAGAATGATAATAAAATAGTACACCCCTAGTAAAAATGATTATAAAATATTTGGATAAATGATAAGGATGGTATAAATACTAAATATACCTAGTGTATTAAAAGTAAAATAATGGGTTGATGTCTTTGATCATTAGAAATACCATAAAAATGTCATTGAAAATATTTTTGAGGAAAACAACCTTTTGTCTTTGAAAATATTTTTAAAAATAAATGTTCAAAAAATATTTTGTAATTTTTTTCCTTGAATATAACCTTTTAAAAATATAAATAAATATTTAAAAAAATTCAGTGGTCATGATTGTAGAAAATTTTATTCACGCCGTACATGTTAAAATGAAGATTTCTTTTACATTTTTTAGTAAAATCCAAACATGCCTTATTTTTAAAATGAAATGAAGATTCCTATAAAAAAATTTAAAAATTAAAAATGGGTAAAACTTTATTTCATAAATCATTTGTAAAATTTTAAAATAATTGATATTTTTTTAGAAAACATAGATTTCGATGAAAAAAAATTTCGATCGAAGGGAGAAATAAAGTTGGATTTTCATAAAAAACATTCTCAATTATTTTAAGTAATAAAGAGAGAAAAAATGGTACTAATAATTCAAAAAAAATAATGAATAAATATAGGAGAAGAAAATATATTTATTTTAAGATAGATATATCTATTAATTCCCCAAAGGGATACTTAAACAAAAACAATCCCGAATAATGATAAGATTGTGAAATAATCCCTTATCACTTTGGTAAATTTTGAATCATAAGATCCATGAAATAAATAAATTAAAATGAAACTTTATATACCATGAATGTAAATAGATTCACTATTATATATCTAAATTGAAATTATATGCACAATATAAAGGAATAAGTGGTGATTATGACTTATGTCTCATGGAATTAAAAGCGAGATGAGAAACCCTTACTTTAGGTTTCCATTCCTTCATATGTGTCAAAACCTCCTGTATAATAAATTTGGATTTATTATAAATATATTAAATAAACTTAATCATATATATCATACCTTATATGATTTAATTATATTATTTTATCATCTTTTTATTAACAGTTCTTTGTTAAAATCACTGTTTCAGGTGATAATTGTTTTGTTTTTCATGTATGTTTTTCTTTGATAATTTTGGTAATTTTAATTTTATCATGTTCATATAATATCTATAATTTAAATCATTATATTAATATCATATATATTTATTTAGAGTAATCTATATAAGTTAATGATAGAAAATGAATTACACCATTCATGGAGATAGTAAGCCTTACGCACGCATGAACAATGTTTATATTTTCTCAACACATGGAATGAAAGGAAAATAAAGAAAAAACACAAATTTTTATAATAATTATTATTTTATATATATCATTTATATTAATCAAATCCATTCTTATTATTATCCATTTAAAAATAAAATGAAATACATTTCACATCGCTACGTGGAGGCGGTAGTCCACACATATGCAAGATCAACGGTATTGTTTTCCAACGGATTGAAATGTAAGATATTATATGTGATATTATATTTAAAAAAGTATTTTTAGGTCACAAAAATTACATATATTCATTAAATTTATCCTTAATACCTTCCATGTAAAGTGTAAGTGAAAAATGAATCACATCGCTTCGCGAGGTGGTTGTCCACCGTACACATGAGCGACATTATCATATCCCCCATGAAATGAAAAGTAAAAAGGTATATGTGATTTAATATCTAAACAATTATAATAATTTTATAAATATAATATACATATATTAAATCAATAATTATATTCATCCTTGAAATGTGGTCATGGAAAATGAATTACATTAGTTTGTGAGGTGATAGTCTTCCACACACACGATCAATAATTTTTGTTCCCATTTGATGGAAGTGGAGATGGATGTCTATTAGAAAATTAACATAATAACATATCAATATATATTATATACTAGTGTTATTATTTTTTCATAGTTTTAGAATATTAAAAGGATTTACAAGAAGATGTATAATGAAAATTCATAGTTAAAAAGCTTACCTCTTCTTTGGGAAACCTCTTTAAGTTTAACCTAAATCTTTCCAAGATTAGATTTATGATAAAAAAAGGAATCTAGGATGTTGTTAGGGAATTAGGTAATATATTTGTTCATTTATTAGATAAATTTAAGTGATATAGGAGTGTGAATAGGATATAATAGGAGGTGCAATTTTATAAGTGGGTGAGAAGACATACTTGGAAATTTTATTTAAAAGAATCAATTACAACCAATTTTTTCTCATGAAAAGAATAAATAATAGTTCATTCTAGAACATTATAGGTTATAAGTCTAAATAATTCCATACAATTTAGTTTGGGAAATTTGGTAGGTCATTTAATCCCTATCTTTTTAGATTAACCTATCAGTAAACTTATTTTTACCTTAACCATAGTGACCAATTTTTAATGTTTTTACTATTCATTATGATAAGAAATTAAACCAAAATAATTAAGTGATATAAATTATTTTGATTAAAAATATGGAATCAATTTTTCCAAATTCAATTCACATAAGTGTTATAATTCAATTTAAAATTAAACTCGTAAGCGTGATGAAAAAGCGAGTTTCCAAGGAAAAATTATCATAAGTATAGAATGTTTTAATACAAAAATTATATAATAAATTTATTCCATTGAGATAAATTGGATTTATTATAATATATTTTAACTTATTTTACTTTAATACCAATTTATAATATAATTTTACCTTTTAAATAATTTAAACGAGATAACATTTTTTAATAAAAATCAGAATTTTTCACTTTTCACAAACAAATGAAACATTTTCAAAAAAATCCAAAACATTCACTGAAATATAATTTTGATATTATTATTTCAAAAATTAATTTCATTTTATCAAATAAAATTTTCTAAAAGTGTAAAAAATTAATGTTATCGTAAGTTCATAAGAAGTGATAAAACCGTTTTATTTGAAAAAATATAGTTTTTTAGAATACATTTCTTTTAATTTAAAATGATTTTTTTTAATTATAATAAAATGTTAAAAAATAAACATATATAAACCATATAATTCTAATAATTTATTTTTTAATATTCATACCCACCAATTTAATGGCTAGGTTATAATGGTCATGTTTAAATAAAATTTTAATAGAGTATCACGTTTCGTTTAACCTGGTGTTGCGTGGGTTGCAAGCTATCAGAGAGATTGGATTTATTTAAAAATAAATATATCATAAAGTATTTGTGTCTTATATTCTATTCTAATATTGGTGTTTCATGTCATACATACTATCAAACATGATGTTCCTATTTTAAAATCTGATTGTGTTACATTCTACCCCCTTAAATAAATTGCATCCTTGCAATTTAATCTTGATCTTAATAATCAATGGTTTGAAATCTAAAAATACCCTTATTGAAACCCGACATCATAAAAAGGTTTAACAAAATATTCCTTTGATAAGAGATTAAAGTATGAATGTCATCTGGAATAAAATATACTAGGATTCCAAATTGTATAACATTAGTGGTAAATGAAGACATAGATATAAAAGATGAGTGTAAATAATTTTGGTGAGTGATAAAGATAATTGATCACAAGAAAATGAATGATCTATAAAATATAAGGACAAAAAATCCATAATTATTCAATGAGTTAAGGGGGAATTTGATTCATTATAAAGAAAGATTCCAGGATAACATTTTTGTTTCAAGACACTTTTCCTAGAGTTGAGGAATTCCTTTACCATCTAGACTGAAAATATCGGAAAATATACTTAATTGATATCTTTTTGTTTTATGGACATGATTTCATCAATTTGATGTGATTTGATCAATTCCCACTTCATCTATTACTATGAGAAATGAATATACAATAGGAATTTTTATGCCTCAACCACTATAATTAACATCTAACAAATCATTATATCATTAAAAAAATGAAAAGTTATTCCTCTCATCTCTAGATATTTTTCAAAACCAAAATGGTTAACATAGGATACCCAATACAATAAATTAATCTCTAAAACCTCATCAGTTTCTCCTAAAATTCAACTTAATCCATTTCATAAATGTTTAACCTTAAGACTCATCCAAAATATTTATGACCAAATTTAATGTCCAATTTTTTTTAAGAAAGTTTAGTAAATCAACATTATATTCTCCAAACAATAAAAAATAAATTTTAAGGTCACATTCCAAATAAGTGAATACCTTGATCCTCATAAAATCTTAATTAAAACATGCATTCTTCCAAAAATAAAATCTTAGGTTGTAAAATATATTCCATAAATCCAAAAATATAGTAAACTCCAGCAAAGATAAAATAAACAAAAAAAATAAATAAACAATTTCATTGTCACCAATACTTACCATAAAAATCACTTTAATATTATTATCTCAACATCAAAAACATATCAATGGTTATCTTATCTCAATAATTTCTTTCCAATAATTTCAACTTTCCACTAGATCACTTTTCTTGGTCATCGGTACCATTCAACATATGCTCTCAAATCCTTAAAAGAAAAAGTAATGATGTAAAATCCTTATACATCTATTAATTATTATAAATAGAATATCCTTGATAAAATTATCCTATAACATAATTCCTAAATCTAAACACAAGAACATTAATCATTCCACTTCTTTTGTATTAATAGCATAATCTTGACCTTGATCCCTTAGATTCTTCTAAAGTACACTCCCTTGATGGTTGGGGAATTCATTTGTATAGTGACCCATATCCTTACATTTGAAACACTAAACATTGGAAACTTATTTATATCCATTTCAATCATGAGAATGGTGGAATTTCCCTCCAAAACTATAGAAAAATATCATTTCATTAAAGTAAGTACCATGGTGTTTATTTAAAAAAATATCACATGAGGGAAAATACTTCCTTCCATTATTCCCTTTATCCATATTTTTCTCTACTATCCTCTTATTATCATTATTCCGTTCAAATTCATAATAATTGTAGATTTATTTCTCTATATTGATACCACATGATATTATATCCTCTTATGATGAGAAAGTTTGGGAGACTAGCACCCATCAAAGAATTAGATTAATCCCATAAAAGAAATATCCCATCTTATTTATTGGATTAAGTATGTATTCTATAACATTCCTTGATATCCTTGTAAGGTTGTATTAATACTTAGAAACATTTTCATCTTCCTATAGTCTTAGACTCAAGAATTGTCTCTCTATATTCACTTGTTTCTCATGTGAAAAATAATTTTTCAATAAGAGTACCTTAAAATCCATTCAATTAATGTTTTATATTTCTTCTTCATCCTTAGTGTTTTTAATCAATAATTGCCATTTACCCACATATCCTGAGATAAAATAATCTTCTATAAAAAACTTTTCCCTTTCATTACTTCTAAATGAGAGAAATATATTCTCTAATGAAATTATCTATTTATCAGCTAGAAATGTATTTATAGTACCTTGAATGATTGAGGTTGTTAATGCATAAAGTATTATAACTTTGTTACACCATGTGGTGGATCAGAAGGATACTTCACATGGAAAATGTTATTTCCCCTAACTTGAGTCAACTTCCTTAATATGGTTATAATTTCTTTAGTTATAGCTCCAGCTTCCTTATCTTTCCTAGGATGGAAAACCCTACATGGGTTATGTGAATTGATATGACTCCCATTCCTTCCACTAGGTTCCATTTATGAACAATGTTATTCACTATATTAGATCATAAAATTATGAAATGTAATGTATAATTATAATACTATTGAAAAGACTTAAAATAAATTGAAAAAATTATGCACGGAAAATGTCATAATTATAAACATTGTTTATTTGGGAAAGTTTTAAAATGATAAAATATTTTCAAATCCTTTATAATGGTTTGTAAAGAAAATGTAGAATGTCATAAGAATATCCCCAGGGAGTGTCAAACCAGGTGTGTAATAAGGCCCATTATCGTGTACTAGGTAACGTTAGAGTAAATCTTTCATAATGTTTTTAGTGTTATTACCACAAGGTACATATGTTATAGAACCACATCCACTTATAGTATCTAGATATGGATGTATTACTAGGAAAACCATATAATATCTACCTTAAAAAACTTTAGGATATTATCCAATAATTATACCTATCCTTAAAGTAAGTCATAGGGATATATTTCATAATATATGTTTTCCTAAATCTATTTCCCAAGGTTTCTAATAAAATTCCTCTAATACCAACTGTAAATACCCTGACTCTAGCAGCCTAGAGCCGATGGTTACTTTATTATATTGGAACTAGATATAAGGTATCATATCCAGAAGGACCGAATATTTTATTAGTTTTAACAAACTATTTATATACTTGAATTATATATATTTATATCTGAAAACATAAAATACAAAAAAGTATTTACTTTTAGAACACCATTATTCCCCTCAACATATCAACACATACCAATCATAAAACGCTTCCTGGTATCCTGAAGAAAATAAAACATAAGAAAGTGGTGATCTTAGATTCTAAGTAAGGGTAATCTTAAAACGAAATCTTTTATGAATAAATAAGCATAAACAATACATAAAGGTAAATTACTAAAACACTTTCCATTTAAAAAAACTTAAGCATAATATGGTAGGAATAAATAATGATCAAATAAATTTATATAAATAATCACGTGAGCTTTAAAATTATCCATTGATATTATAATAAATCAAATAATCATATGAAACTAAATAATTAATATCTTAATGAGGTAATGAATAAATATGTACATATGAAACATACTTCTAATACATTTCACAAGATAATTTAAATCTATGGGTAGAAACCCATATAATTTGGACAACTAATTTGTATCACGAGACGAGTAAATGTGTCAAAATGATATGTAATTACAGGACCCACCCATCACATAATAAGTCTAATTAATTTTTCATATGAAAGGGGTGAAACATAATAAATATAAACATTCATATTAAAAAATTAACCTATGAAATGTTAATACATGACCCAATCAATAAACATAATCATAAAACATCCAGAACAATATGGTGAATGGTAATAAAATAGTACATCCCTAGCCAAATTGATCATAAAATATCTAGAGAAATAATAAAAATGGTATAAATACAATATATACCCAGTGGATTATAAGTACAATGAAGTGTTTATGTTATTTATGAATAGAAATTCCATAAAAATGACATTGATTTTTTTTGAGGAAAATAATAGAAGTTAAAAAAATATTTTAAAAATAATTTTCTTTAAAAAAACCTTTTAAAATTATACAGGAAGCTTTAAATACATTTATAGGTCATGAGGGAAGAATTTTTTTTATTCTGTATATGTTAAAACACAGATTCCTTTCACATTTTATGGTAAAATCCAAACATTCCATATTTTGAAAATGAAATAAAGATTCATTTACTAAAAAAAATTAAAATTCATAAAAATTTCTTTAAGAAGTCATTTGGAAAATTTTAAAAACATTTTTGAAAACATTTTTAGAAAACATGGATTTTGATGAAAAATGATTTTCAACCGAAAAGAGAAATAAAGTAATATTTTCTTAAATACATTTTATCAATAATTTTAAGTACCAAAGAGATGAAAAAAGGTAATATTACTTGAAAATGTTCATGAATAACCAGAGTATAAAAAAATTTATTGAGTTTAATAAATAAATATCTAATAATTCCCCTAAGGGATACTTAAACAAAAACAATCCTAAATAATGTTGAGATTGTGAGATAAACCCTTACCACTTTGGTAACTTTTGAGTCATAATCCCCATAAAGGAAATAAATTCAAATGAAGTTTTCCATTACATGGAGATAAATATATTCAAGATACAAAATATAAAAAGTGGTATTATATTCAACACATAGAGTAATAAGTAGTGAATATGGCGTATGTCTCATGGAAGTAAAAGTGAGATGAAAAACCCTTAACTGAGGTTCAAAATCTTTCAAATGTGTAAAAACCTCAGGTATAATAACAATAGGTTTATTATACATATATAGTATATAACTACACTCATAGTTATCTTACCATATATTATTTAATCAGTCCTTTATCACTCGTTTGTTAAAAATTCTTTGTTGACATTACTATTTCTGGTGATAATTGCTTCGTTTTTCATGTATGTTTTTGTTCAGTAATTTCTGTCCTTTTAATTTGATCATGGTTATATAATATCCAGAATATAAAACATAATAGAAATACCATATATATTCATTATATATGTATTTAGATCTATCCATATAAGTTAATGATAGAAAATTAATTACACTGTTCATGGAGACTGTAAGTTGTATGTATACTTGAATGTTGTCTCCATTTTCTCGAAGGATAGAATGAAAGGAAAATAAATATCCACACATACGCACAAGATGCCTTATTGTTTTCCAAAATATTGGAAGCTAATAAGTAATATTTGATATTATATTTTTATAATTACTTTTAGGTCATAAAAATAACATATATTCATTAAGTTTATCCTCAGTACCTTCTATGTAAATCATAAGTGAAAAACAAATCACATCGCTTCGTGAGGCAACAGTCCCCCATACACATTAGTGACATTATTGTATCCCCCAAGAAATGGAAATTAAGAAGGTATATCTGATTTAATAATTTTAAAAGTATAATAATTTCATAAATATAATATAAATATGTTTAATCCATCTTTATATCCATCCTTGAAAGGTGGCTATGGAAAACTAATTACATCACTTCGCGAGGTGGTCGTCTACAGTATACACAATCGACGATTTAATTTTACATTTGGTGAAAGTAGAGATGGATATAGGTTATTAAATTGACATAATAAAATATATGTATAAATTAAAATCTATTTTTATTAATTTTTTCATATATGGAGAATTTTATAAGGATTTATAATAATAAGTAAAATGAAAACTCATAGTTAAAAACTTTACCTCTTCTTCAGGGAACCTCTTTAGTTTTAACCTAAATCCATCTTAGATTTGATTTATGATAAAAAAAGGAATCTATGATGTTTTTTAAGAATTATTTAATATATTTGGGTAGGTATTGGATGAAAAAAATAGATTTGGATGTGTTAAGAAGAGATTAGAGGGGATGGCCTTTTATAAGTGGGGGAGAGGACACAATTGGATTTCTTTTGAAAAGAATGAATTAAACCCACATTTTTTTCATGAAACATGCCTCCAAAATATTCAATTATCTAATATTAGAGGGGATAAGTCTAAATATAACCATAAAATTTGTGTTAGACAATTTTTAGGTCATTTTAACCCTTATCTTTTTAGTTTAACCCATGGTAAACTCATTTTTACTTTAACCACAATAATTAATCTTTAATATATTTACTATTTATTATGGTAAAAAAATTAGTTAAAATTATTAGAAAATATTAATTATGATGATTCCAGATGTTTAAAATATTTTTCCAAATTCAATTCATAGTAGTGGGAAATTTCAATTTAAAATTAATACCAGAGGCGCGATGAAAAAGTGGGTTTACAAAGAGAAAATTCTTATAAGTATAGGAGGTTTTAATTTAAAAATTAAATATTAAATGGATTCAACCGAACTAAGTTGAATTTATTATAACATAATTTTACTTTAAAACCAATTTAAAATTTAATTTAACTTTATAAATAATTTTAATTAAAATTAAAATTTCAATATAAATTAGTATTTTTCATTATTCCTCGAAAAATGAAACTTTCCAGAAAAATACCAAAAAACAACCCTAAGATAATTTTTATATTATTATTAAAAAATTAATTTTATATTTGCAAAATAAATTTTCTAAATTCTTCAAAAATTAATTTTATTAAAAGTTCGCAAGAAGTGACGAAACCGTTTTCTTTGAAAATCAATCGTTTTTCAGAAAACATTTCTTTTACTTTCAAATGATTCTTATTTTTATTTATAATCAATTGATAACTAATGAACATGTGTAAACCATTTATTTTTCATAATTTAGTTATTCCTATTAGTACCCACCAATTTAACAGCTAGGTTATAATGGTCATGTTTGAATAATATTTTAATAGAGTATCATGTTTCGTTTAAACCCAATGTTGTGTGCATAACTAGTTATCGAAGATATTGAATTTATTTTAAAAATATATATCATAATGTTTTAGAGTTTTATATTTTTTTTCTAATATTGTTTTTTCATTTCATATATGCTATTGAACATGATGTTCCTCTTTTAAAATCTCAGGGTGTTACATTCTTCCCCCATAAATAAATTTCTTCCTCTAAATTTAATATTAACCTCGATAATCAAGGGTTTTATATTTAAAAATCCATTTAAGGATTAATAAAACATATCCTTGAAAATATATGAAGGCAATTATTAAATTTATCTATAATAACACATAATAGGATTCCAAATAGTATAACATTATTGGAAAGTAAAGATATGGTCATGGAAGAAAAGCATAAATAATTATGGAGAGTGAGAGAGATCATTGATAAAAAGAAATTTAATGATATAAAACATTTAATGGACATAAATCCATAATCCCATGATGAATTAATAAACCATTTATTCATCATAAATAATTATTCTAGGATAATATTCTTTTCAAGATCCTTTTCCTAGATTTGAGGAATTCCTTTAGCATCTTGACCGATAACATTAGAAAATATACCTACATGATATATTTTTGTTTTATGGGTACAATTTCATCATTTGGTTGTGCTTAAATCAATTCCCACTTCATATATTACTCTAAGAAATAAATACCCAATAATAATTTTTATGCCTGAAGCACTAAAATTAACATTTAACAAATCATTAGATCAATAAAATAATTACAAGTCATTCCTACCATATCTAGATTTTCTATAAGACCAAAATGGTTATCACAAGTTATCCAATATAATACATTAATATCTAATACCTCAATAGTAAGTCCCAAAATTTAACTTAATCAATTTCATAAATGGTTAAACTTAATATTCATCCAAAATATGTCTGACCAAATTCAATGTCTAAAAATTTAGAAGGAAGGTCACTAAATCAACTTTATATCACATAGAAAATATAAAGTGGCTCTTAATGTCACATTCCAAATATTTGAGTGCCTTGATCATCATAATACCTTAATGAAAACATGTATAATTCCAAATACTTAGATAAAAATTACCACAACAAAATATTTACACATCTTTTAATTATTATAACCAGGATAACAATGATAAAATTTTCCTATAAAATAATTCTTGAATTAAAAAACATGAAATTTTTTTTATTACACTTTTCCTGTAGTAATAACACATGTATAACCTTGATCCCTTAGTTTCTTCTAAGATATTTCCCTTGATTATTGTGTCATTTGTTTTTGTAGTTCCCCATCTACTTATAGTTGAAACACTGAACATATATAACTTCTTTCTTTCCCTTTCAATCATGAGAATGGTTTCTTTTCTCTTCCATACTTTTCTTATCTTTCTTCCCTTAAAATATATAAGTCTTGGATAATTATTTCTCTATATTGATACCACATGATACCATGCTCTCATACGATGAGAATGTTTGGGAGACTAGTTACCTTACAAGAATTGGCTCAATCCCATCAAATAAATGGTCAATATTTCTCTTTGTATTATATACATATTCTCTAGCATATATTGATAACCTTTTAAAGTTGGACTTATAATTAACAACATTTTCATCTTCTTTTTGTCTTAGAATTAGGCTTTATCTCTAAATATTTTATCATTACTCATGGGGAAAATACTTTTCCAAGAAGATTACCTTAAAATCCTTCCATTTCATATTTTATATTTCTTTTCCACCCTTAGTGTTTTGAATCAATGACCACCATTGATCCTCATCTCCCAAGAGATGAAAAATTTCCATGAAAACCTTCTCCCTTTCGTTACTTCCCAAATAGAGAAATATCTTCTCTAAGTAACTTATCCATTTCTCAGATATAAATTTATTTTTATTCCCATTGAATGATAGAGGTCGTTGATGCATAAAGTAGTCTAAAATTGTTACACAATATAGTGGATCAATAGGATACTCCACATGGGAAAGTTTATTTCTCATAACCTCTGTCAGCTGCCACAACATGGTTATAATTTCTTTAGTTCCACCGATAGTTCCAAATCTATAATCATTATCTTTCTTAAGAGAGAAATACTACATGGGGTAAATGCATTAATATGGTTACAATTTTTTCCATTAGGCACCATTTTTAAAGAATGAAATACACTAGATTAGATCATAAAATTATGAAACATAATATATAATCCCAATACTAGTGAAATAATTAACATAAATTGAAAATTTTATGCATGGCCAATCTCATAATCATAAACATTTTATATTTGGTAAAGTTTTCAGATCATAAAATATTTTCAAATCCTTCATAATGGTTTGTAAAGAAAATATGAATGATCTTAATTATATCCCCTGGGAGTGTTAAACCAAGTGCTAATTAAGGCACATTATCATGTATTAGGTAATACTTGAGTCAAGGATGATGTTCCTTTTTGGAGTTATCATGTCCAGGTACATCTATTCCAAAACCACACCGACTTATAGTATCCAAAAAATGGTTGTTTTCTTGGAACACCACATAATCCCTAACTTACCAAAACTTTAGGATGTTATATTATAATTAAATTTATCCTTAAAGTAATACATAGGGTTATATCCCATAATCTATTTTTTTTCTAAATATAGTTTCCAATATTTCTACGAAATTTTCTCCGATACCAACTGTAAAGAGCCCAAATATAATAGCCCAGATCTAGTGGTTACTTTATAACATTGGAACTAGATACAAGGTATAATATCTTGAAGAACCAAATATTTTAGTAGTCTAGGTAAAATAGATACATAATTTAATTTCACATACATTTGAAAACATAAAATACAATAAAGTATTTTCTTTGAGAATGCCATTATTCCCCTTAGAATATCCCTATATATTATTTATAAAACAATTCCTGACATCTTAGTAAAAATAAATCATAAGAAAGGTATGAGCTCAAATTAATAGTAGGGGTAATCATATATTAAAAGATATCATGAATAAATAATAATAATAAATATGGAATGGTGAATAAATAAAACCCAATCCACTTAAACAACAACTTGAAGATAATTTGGTAGGAACAAATAATGATCAAATAAATCCATATAAATAAACACATGATATTGAAACTTATCCATGGATATTATAAATAATCAAATAATCACATGGAAATCAATAACTACTTTCATAATTAGGGAATTCATAATTCCATATATCTAAAAAATACTTTCAACACATTTCACAATATAGTTTTAATATGTGGGTAAAAACCCATTTAATTTGTCCAATTTATTTGTTTTTTGAGACATGTAAATACATCAAGGGGATATGTAATTTTAGGCCCCACCCATCAATTAATAAGTCAAGTTAATTTCTCATATTAAAGAGGTGAAACATAATGAACATAAACATTCATATTGAAAAACTAACATGTGATGTTTTTATACTTACCCCAATCAATGAACATAATCATAAACCATTTGAGTAATATGGTGGATGGTAATAAAATTGTACAACCCCAGTTAAACTGATCATAAACCATATAAAAAAATAATAAATATGGTATCAATACTACATATACCCAATTTATTAAAATTACAATAAAGGTTTTATGTTTTTTGTGAATAGAAATACTATAAAATTTTCATGAAAAACATTTTTAAGGAAAATACAATTTTCAATTTGAAAGTATTTTTAAAAATAAAAGTTCACAAAATATTTTGAAAATAATCTTATTTGAATATAAACTTTGAATATTATAAAGGAATATTTAAAAAACATTGAGTGGTCATGATGGAAAAAAATTATGTTCATGATGTACATGTTAAAATAAAGATTCCATTTACATTTTTGGTAAAAGTCAAACATGCCTTGTTTTTAAAACGACATGAAGATTCATTTAATTTTTTTTAAAAAGTCATAATGGGTAACAATTTGTTTAATAAATCATTTTAAATGTTTAAAAACATTTTTGAAAACATTTTTAGAAAACATGGATTTTGATGAAAAAATGATTTTCAACCGAAGAGGGAAATAAAGTCAGCTTTTATTAAAAATATTTCTCGATCATTTTAAGTAAAAAGGAGATAATTTTCTTTATATTAATTGAAATATTTCATTAATAACTTGAGGAGGAGAAAATATATTGATTTTAAGATATAAATATCAAATAATTCCCCTAAGGTATACTAAAAAAAATTAATCCTGAATAATGATGTGATTGTAAAATAAACCCTTATCACTTTAGTAAATTTTGAATCATAAGCCCAATGAACGAAATCAATAAAAAAACTTTAGATAAAATGAAGAGAAATATATTCATGATATAAAATATCAAAAGGGATAGTATATACACCACACAAAGGAATATGTGTTGAATATGGCGTATGTATTTCAGAAGTAAAAGTGAGATGAGAAACACTTACCTCCAGTTTGAATTTCTTCACATGTGTCTGAATATCCTATATAATAAATATTAGTTAATTATAAATATATTAAATAAATATAATCATATATATCATATTATATATGATTTACTTATAGTCTTTTATCACCCATTTATTAACAATTCTCTGTTAAAATAACTATTTCGAGTGATAACTGCTTCATTTTTCATGTATGTTTTTGTTCAGTAATTTCAGTCATTTTACTTTGATCATGGTTATATCACATACATAATTTATAACATGATATAAATATCATCTATATTATTTATATATTTATTTATGTTAATCTATATAAGTTAATTATATAAAATTAATCATACCATTTATGGAGATGGTAAGTCGTTTATATGCATGAACATTGTTTCCATTTTCTAGACAGATTTAACAAAAGGAAATTAAATAATAATTCACATATCTAGAATAATTATTATTTTATATATAGGATTTACATTTATAAAATACATATTTATTACCATCCATGTAAAAATAAAATTAAATACATTTCACTTTGCTATGTGGAGGCGATAGTCCACTCATACGTACGAGCGACGCTATTATTTTCCAAAAGATTAGAAGATAAGAAGATATATGTGATATTATATTTTTAGATTTATATTTTTGTCATAGAAATCACATATATTTATTAAATTTATCCTTACTACCTTACATGTAAAGTATAATTGAAAAATTAATCACATCTCTTCACGAGGTGGTAGTCTGCTGTATATATGAGCGATGTTACCCCGTCCCCCCCAAAGTGGAAAGTAAGAAGGTATATGTGGTGTAATAATTAAATAATTATAAAAATTTCATAAATTTAATATAAATATGTTAAATACATCATTATATCTATTATTTAAATGTGGTTATGGAAAATTAATTATATCAGTCCATGAGGTGGTTGTCCACCGTACACACAATCGAATGTTTAATTTTCCATTTTATAGAAGTGGAGATGAATATAGGTTATAAAATTAACATAATAAAATATAAATATATATGATATAATAGTGTTATTATTTTTTTAATATTTTTAGAATATTATACAGAGTTACAAGAAGTAAAATGAAAATTCATAGTAAAAAAATTTACCTCTTCTTTGGGATACCTCTTTATGTTTAACCTAAAGCCTTGATAGATTGGATTTATGGTCAAAAAGACCTATAGGATATTGTGATGGAATTAGGGAATATATATTTTTAGGTATATTCTAAACCAAATATATTTTAGAGCATGAAGAAAATAGGATAGGGGGTGGCCTTTTATAAATGGGTGAGAACACAAACTTTGATTTCCTTTTTCAGAAGAATGAATTACACCCACATTTTTCTCATGAAAAAATACTCCAAAATGGGTCATTATAGAAAATTAGAGGTTAAAATATTAATTTTTTTTATATAATTCGTTTTTAAAAAGTTTTTAAGTTATTTTAACCCTTATATTTTCAGTTTAACCCCCGCTAAACCCGTTTTTACCTTTACCGTGATAATTAATTTTTACTCTTTTTACTATTCATTATAGTAAAAACTTAAGTTGAACTTATCAAATAATATAAATTATGATGTTTACAAATATTTAAACCATTTTTTCAAATTCAATTCATATATTTGGAATAATTAAATTTATGATTAAATCTGTAGGTGCGATGAAAAAGTGGGTTTCCAAAGAGAAAATTCTCATAATTATAGAAGGTTTTAATATCAAAATTTTATATGAAATTGATTCAACTGACCTAAATTGAATTTATTATAATATAATTTAACTAATTTTACTTTTAAAACAATTTAAAATATAATTTAACTTTGTAAATAATTTAATGTAAAAGGCAGTTTTTAATAAAAATAAGTATATCTCATTATTCATCAAAAAATGAAACTCTTAAAAAAACCCCAAAAATTCACCCTATGATAGTTTTAATATGATTATCTAAAAAATTAATTTCATTTTATAAAAAAAATTTCGGAAAATTTCAAAAAATAATTTTATCATAAGTGTACAAGAAACGACGAAACCATTTTCTTTGAAAAAATATATTTTTTCAAAAAAGATTTCTTTTACTTTAAAATGATTCTTATTTTTATTTATAATAATTAAATAACCAAGGAACATGTATAAAACATATATTTTTCATAATTTAGTTATTCCTATTCATACCCACCAATTTAACTTCTAGGTTACAATGGTAATGTTTAAATAATATTTTATAGAGTATTGTGTTTCGTTTAAACCTAGTGTTGCGTCCATCACAAGAGATTTAATTTATTTAAAAATAAATATATCATAAAGTATCAATGTGTTATATTCTATTTTAATATTTTTGTTTCATAGAATACACGCTGTTGAACATGATGTTCCTCTTTTAAAATCTCAGGGTGTTACATTCTACCTCTTAAATAGATTGATTTCTTGAAATTTAATCATGATCTCAATAATCAAGGGTTTGACATTTGAAAATAACCTTCTATAAACCCCACATAATAAAAGTGTTAACAAAACTTACCCTTGATAAGGGATAAATGTAATTGTGAAGTTAATCTAGAATATCACATACTTGGCTTCCAAATAGTAGAACATTAGTGGAAAGTGAAGACATGGCCATTAAAAGAAAAGAATAAATAATTATAGAGAGTGATAGAGATCATTGATCACAAGAAAGTGAATGATATAGAAAATTTATTGACTATAAATGAATAACTCTATAATGAATTAAGGGATTATTTGATTCATCATAAATGAAGATTCTAGGATAATATTTTCGTTTCAAGATCCCTTTTCTAGAGTTGAGGAATTCCTTTACCATATAGTCTGAGAAAAAATAAAATAAAATATACTTTCTTTTTATATTTCAATTTTATAGGAACAATTTCATCCTTTGGTTGTACTTAAATAAATTTCTATTTCATATCTTACTACAAGAAATAAAAATCTAATAGGAACTTTCATCCCTGAAGTATAAAATTAACATTTAATAGTTTATTATATCAATAAAAAATGACAGGTCATTCCTCCCATCTTTAGATATTTTTCAAAACCAAAATGGTTAGTAGAGGTTATCCAATATAATACATTAATATCTAATACCTCAATAGTAACTCTTAAAATTCAACTTAATCTATTTCATAAATGATTGTCATTAAGACTCTTGCAAAATATGTCTAACCAAATTTAATGTCCAAAAATTTAGAAGGAAGATCAGTAAATAAAAATTATATTCCCCAAAAAATATAAAATATAACTTAATATCGCATTAAAAAAATATTAATACCGTTATCATCATAAAACCATTATGAAAACATTCATGTTTACAAAAACAAAATCTCAGGTTTTCTAATATATTCCATAAATCCAAAAAATGTAGTAAACTCTAGTAAATTTGAAATAAACCATTAAATCACTAACCAATTTCATGGTTTACAATACCACCACATAAAAATAACTTTATAATTATTATATCAACATAGATAACATATTAAGGGTTATCTTCCCACTATAATATTTTTTTCTAATAAGTTTAACTTTCCACTAAATCATTTTTCTTGGTCATTGGTACCATTCAACATATGATCTCAAATCCTTAAATAAAAACTACAATAGTATAATCCTTATACATATCTTAATTATTATAAGCATAATTTACTTAACAAAATACTTATATAACATAATTACTGAATCAAAAAACAAGGAAATTAATTATTCATCTTCATCTGTAGTAATAATATAATATTAATGTTGACCCCTTATCTTCTTATGATGTATACTCCTTTGATGCTTGGTGCATTCATTTGTGTAGTACTCCATATCCTTAAAATCAAAACACCAAACATTGGAAACTTATTTCTTTCCCTTGAAATCAAAATCATGGTTTCCTCTCTCTACATAGTTGTAGAAAAATTCTATTCCCATTAAGTAAGTACCAGAGTGTTTCTTTCCACAATTATCACATGGGGGAAAATCATTCTTTTCCTTCTTCCCTTTATCTATATTTTTTTATACCATACTATTTTCCTCTTTCTTACCTACAAATCCATAATACATAGATAAATCTTTCTCTATCTTGATACCATATGATAATATGTCCTCATATGGTGAGAAATTTGGGAGACTTATACCCTTTAATGAATTGGATTAATCCCATTAAAGTAAAAATAAACCGTTCTATTTGGATTATATACGTAGTCTATAGCATTCCTTGATAACCTTGTAAAGTTGGATTAATAATTAGCAACAATTTTATATTCCTTTTGTCTTATACTTAGGAATTATCTTTTTATATCTACTCATTTCTCAGAAGAAACATAATTTTCCAAGAAGAGTATCTTAAAATACTTCAATTACATGTTTTATATTTATTATTAATCCTTAGTGCTTTGAATTAATGACCATAACTGATCTAAATATCTTGAGAGTTGAGAAAATTCCATGACAACCTTCTCCCTTTCATTACTTCCAAAAGTGAGAAATAACTTTTCTAAGGAACCTTTTCATTTCTCAGATATAAAAGGATTTGTAGTCCATTGAACGATAGATGTTGTTGATGCATAAAGTTTTCTAAAATTGTTACACCAAATAATGGATTTTTAGGAAACTCCATATGGGAAATGTTATTTCTCATAACCTGATTCAGCTACACTAATATGGTTATAATTTCTTTAGTTTTAGATGCATCTCCAGCTCCAACTTCATTATCTTTCCTAGGATGGAAATCCCTACATGTGGTACATGGTTTAATATGGTTCCCATTCCTTCCACTAGGTTTAATTTATAAACAAAAATATATACTAAATTATATCATAACATTATGAAAAATTATGTATAATCCCAATACTAGTTAAATACTTAACATAAATTGAAAAATTTATTCATGGAAAATCATATAATCGTAAACATTGTTTTGTGGGAAAGTTTTCAAACTATAAAGTATTTCTGAATCCTTAATTATGGTTTGTAAAGAAAATTTGAATTATCCTAAGAATATAATCTAGGAGTGTCAATCTAGGTGCACAGTATGACCCATTTTCATGTACTAGGTAACACTCAATTCAAGGATGAAACACCTTTTTTGGAGTTATTATCCTTAGGAACATCTGTTCTAAAACCACATATACTTATAGCATCAAGATAGGGATGAATTTCTTGGAAAACCACCTAATATATATGTTACCAAAAATATAGTACGATTTCCTAATATTATACTTTTTCTTAAATTAATAGGGTTATATTTCCTATTCTATGTTTTCCTAATTTTTTTTCAAAGTTTTTACTAAAATTTCTATGAGACCAACTATAACTATCCAGAATATGATAGTATAGATCTACTCAAAACTTTATTACATTGGCACTAGAATCGAGGGATTTTATATTGACAGACTGAATATTTTATTCATCTTAGTAAAATAGATATATACTTTAATTTCACACATATTTGAAAACATAAAAATACAACAAATTATTTTTTTGAGAACACCATTATTCCCATCATAATATCCTTGCATTATAAAACACTTCCCGGTGTCCTGGGGAAAATAAAACATAAGAAAGGGGTGTTATCGGATGCTCAGTAAGGGTAATTGTACATCAAATGATATCATTAATAAATAATCATAATAAATATGGTAAGGTAAATAACTAAAACAATTGGTTTGAAGTTTTGGATGTTACAGGTTTGGATCCAAACAGAAAGGATGAGGAGGATGTTGATCCTGAAGGGTGGAAGTCTATCGTTCGAAGATGGAAGAGAAAGTAGGTTGGGTCCATGACTCAGAGGTTCTTTAATAGAGTGACATAGAAAAATACTCTCACTCAGATTCAGAGTGTGAGAAATATCATCATGCAATAATGAATATTTGGTTCCACCTGAAGAAGGGAAAACAAGGAAATTTTATTTCTGGAAATTTTCTAGTCAATAAGAAAACTAAGTTAGATAAGGACTACTCCAATCTTCCAAATCCCATGTTCACCAGATCGACTAGAAAACTATAATGAAAAAAGGTAGTGGCATGGCCATATCTAGTTGTAGTTCATGAAAGTGGAATTCTATGGGTTCTAGAAACACCTCTCTGTGATGAGGTTGAGGTGTCTAGTGATAGGGATGAGGATACTAAAGTTGAAAGATCCTAACTGGCTGTTGGAACTGGATGCATTGGATGGTGTAAAAAAGGTGAAAATGGAAGAGGATACTATCTTGAATATTCTCATATATTCTAAGGAATATATATTGGAATAAGATTTTGATATTAATTTATCAAAGGTGGGTAATGATATAATTTATGAGGGATAGATCCAATTTGATCTTAATGATGAGAAAATTGATTAGATCGATAAAAATGATCAGATATTGGTGTGTATAATTAACAAGGGGAAAGAAACCTTGAGGAATATATTCAGATCTGGGACAAGTTGGTCTACCACTTTGAGTATCTCATCAATAGAGATCCTAACACAAGGGTAACCTCTATCAAATAATGTTTACATAGGGTGAATAATTAAAATCTTTTAAAAATTTTCTGGTATAGATTGATAATTTACTATGTGGTTTGAAATTTGGTGCTGCAAGTAATATTTTTGGGTTCTAAATTTTCCTCAAAAGTGTTTTCAAAAAGAAAAAATTTAATTTTTCTTGGTCAATCTTGAGAATTTCTAATTATGTATATATTATATATTCTATCAATACCTTTCATAAGAATATTTAAATCTATGGGTAGAAACCCATATAATTTGGCCAACTAATTTATCTAATGAAACCTATTGATGCATCAAGAGGATATGTAATTTCAGGCCCCACCCGTCACATAATATGAAAGGGGTGAAACATAATCAACATAATAATTTTTATTGATAAAGTAACATATGGAATGTTAATACTTACCCCAATCAATGAACATAATCATAAACCATCCAAAATAATATGGTTAATGGAAACAAATAGTAAATCCATAGTCAAAATGATCATAAAATTTCCTGATAAAAATTAAGGATAGTATCAATAAATCATATCCCCAATGGATTATAATTATAATAAAGGGTTTATGTCATTGATGGATATAAATACCATAAAAATTTCAATAATTTTTTAAGGAAAATAACCTTTTCACTTTGAAAATATTTTTAAACTAAAAGTTAAAAAATTATTTTGAAAATAATTTTATTTAAAAATAAACTTTGTAAATTATAAAGGAATATTTAAAAACATTTCAGGGTAATGATTTCAGAAAATTCTATTCATGATTCACACATTAAAACAAATATTCCTTTTACATTTTTTTTGGTAAAAGCCAAACAAGCCCTGTTTTCAAAATTACATGACGATTCCTTTCAATTTTTTTTAAAAAAATTCAAAATGGGTAAAAATTACATTAATGAATAAATTTTCAAAGGTTAAAAACACTATTTAAAACATTTTTATAAAACATGGGCTTTAATGAAATGGTATTTTTCACTAAAGAGAGAAATAAAGTCATATTTTCTTAAAAACATTTTCTCAATCATTTTAAGTAAAAAAGAGAGGGAAAATGGTACTATTACTTGAAAATTTTCATGAATAACTATAAGATAAGAAAATATATTTATTTTAATATATAAATATCATATAATTTCCCCAAGGGAGACTTAAACAAAAATAATCCCAAATATTGATGAGATTGTGAAATTAACACCTACCACATTGGTAAATTTCGAATCATAATACCTATAAAGGAAATAAATTCAAATTAAAATTTAAATACCATAAATAGAAATATATTCAAGATATTTAATTTCAAAATGAGTGGTATATAAACCACATAGAGTAAAAATTGGTGAATATGGAGTATGTCTTATGGAAGTAAATGCAAGACGAGAAAATCTTACCTTAGGTTCAACTTCCTTTGTATGTGTCTAAACCTCTTATAAAATAAACATAGGTTTATTATAAATATATTATAGAAACATAATCATATATCTTATAAATATATTAATTACTTATATCCCTTCATCACCCATTTTTTAACAATTATTTGTTAAAATAACTGTTTCTGGTGATAATTGATTCGTTTTTCACGTGTTTTTTTATTCAGTAATTTTGATAATTTTACTTTGATTATGGTTATATCATCTCAAGAATGTAAAACTTGATATAAAAATCATATATATTTATTTATAGTAATATATATAACTTAATGATAGAAAATTAATTACATCTTTCATGGAGATGGTAAGCTGTACAGACACATGAACGTTGTTCCCATTTTCTCGATGGATTGAATAAATGGAAAATAAATATTAAATAACCTTTATAAAACCATTATTATGTAATATTTAGTATTTATATTAATAAAATCCATATTTAATACCATCCATGTAAAAATAAAAAGAAATACATTTCACAATGCTACGTGGAGGCAGTAGTCCACACATACGCACAAGCGACGTTATTGTTTTCCAAAAAATAGAATGGTAAAAATTTATATGTGATATTATATTTGTGGAATATGTTTTGTTCATAAATATCAAATAAATTCATTAATATTATCTTTACTACCTTCCATGTAAATCATAAGAGAAACACGAATTGCATTGCTTCACAAGGCGGTAGTCCGCCGTATATACGAGCGACATTATCATATCAACCACAGAATGGAAAGTAAAAAGGTGTATGTGATTTCATATATCCAGAAGTTTAATAATGTCAAAAATATCATATAAATATGTTAAATTCATCATTATATCCAACCTTGAAATGTGGTTATGGAAAATGAATTACATCACTTTGTGAGGTGGTGGTCCATCATACACACGATCGACAACTTCATTTCATATTTTATGGAAGTGGAGATGGATATAGGTTATGAAATTAATATAATAAAATATAATTACAAAGGATACATTTGTGTTACTATTTTTTTCATATTTGGAAAATATTACAATTATTTATAATAAGAAGTAAAATGAAAATCTATAGTAAAAAACTTGACCTATTCTTTGGGAAATCTATTTAGGTATAACCTAAAGCCTTCCTAGATTGGATTTCTGATTAGATAAAGAACTATAATATGTTTTTTGATAATTAAGGAATATATTTAGTTAGGTATTGTCTAAACCAAATGGATTTGGGAGTGTGTTGAGGAGAGGAGATGGGGTATCCTTTTATAAGCGGGGGAGAGGAAACGCTAGGAATGTTTTGAAAAGAATCAATTACACCCATGTTTTTCTCATTACGAAAACATAAAAAATGGGTCATTATCAATAATTAGAGGGGATAATTCCAAATATTTTCATCCAATGAGTTGTTTAAAAGTTTTAGGTTATTTTAACCCTTATCTTTTTAGTTAAAACCCTTAGTAAACTTGTTTTTAACTTAATCACGATAATTATTTTTTAATATTTTTTACTATTCATTGTGATAAAACATTTAGTTGAAATTATTTGATAATATAAATTATTTTGATTCCAAATATTGAATCAATTTTTCTGAATTTAATTTATATAATGTGTAGAATTCAATTTAAAATTAAACCCACAGCTGTGATGAAAAGGCCGGTTTCCAACGAGAAAATTCTCATAAGTATATATGGTTTAAATATCTAAATTCAACATGAGAATAATTAAAATAACCTAAATTACATTGATTATAATATAATTGAACTAATTTTACTTTAAAAAAAACTTAAAATATATTTTAACTTTATAAATAATTTAAATGAAAATATAGTTTACATTATTCATTGAAAAATGAATCCTTCCAGATATATATCATAAATTAAACCTAAGATAATTTTTCTATTATGATTTCAAAAATGAATTTAATTTTATCAAATAAAATTTCAAAAATTTTTAAAAAATAATTTTATCATAAGTATGGAAGAATTAATGAAACCATTTTCTTTGATATAATACAGTTTTATAGAAAACATTTCTTTTACTTTAAAATGATTATTATTTTAATTTATAATAAATAGAAAAAATGAACATGTGTAGACCATATATTTTAAATAATTTATTTAGTTCTATTCATACCTACTAATTTAATGGCTAGTTTATAATGGCAATGTTTAAATAATATTTTAATAGAGCATCACGTTTC
This sequence comes from Viscum album, assembly GCA_963277665.1. NCBI lineage: Eukaryota > Viridiplantae > Streptophyta > Magnoliopsida > Santalales > Viscaceae > Viscum > Viscum album. The sequence continues at coordinate 1,503,001,324 of OY728135.1, forward strand.
ATTTAAACTCATTGTTGAGTGCATCAAAATCTATTGAGGAGATTGAATTTATTTTAAAAGAAATGTATCATAAAGTCTCAAGGAGTTATATTCTATTATAATATTGGTATTTTGTGTCATAAGCACTATTAAACATGATCTTACTCTATTAAAATATCAGAGTGTTACACCAACACTTCTTGTTTATTTATAACTAATCTAATCAAAATAAATTTTTTAGAAAAATTCTTCAAAGAGTTATTTTTATAAACAAATAGAATTATAACTTCACTATTTTAAAAATATCTTGTAAAATAAAACCAACATCAAAATGAATAATAATAATACATCCAAACTAAGAATTAAATAATTATAATAAAAGCACATAGATCTATAAAATGAATCAGTATCCCCTTATCAATCAAGTTTCCCCTAAAATAAGTCATTTAGAAATGGATTTATATATTATTTATTGATAATTATGTTTTTGTATACTCTAATCCATTTAACAATCTACTACTATAGATAAAGGTAATTATTAAGATAAACATTTTTCATAAGGCACATACCCCTCAAAAAAGTACTCAAAGAAATCCACTTAAAAAAGAAACAATTTAACAAATTAAGTACATGTGCATAATTTTTAAACACTTTCCTTTAAAACATCATATTGTAATAGTTCAAGTCTATAGTTTTATTACATTTGAAACCATGATAAAATAAATCATTCATTTGAAATAAAATTTTAAAACTTAAAATTTATAAAAAATTTAAAATAAAACTCTTTATACCATGAATTTATAAAATACCTTTTCAAAATACACTATTACACCCTATATTATAGAAACCTAATCATTTGAGAACACTTTTATTGAGAAAATAATCTTAATATTTCTATAAAACCATTTAGAAAAGTTTTTTTTCCACAATAATTTTATTAAATAAATTAAAATATGACCATACCTTACTCAATAAACCAATAAATAAATCACTAAATATGTAATAGAACAAATAAGAAAAGAATGTTATGAATAATCAAAAACTATATTAACAAAAAATCAACAAACCACAAGCACTTGAAAATATATTTTAAGAAAAAGGAAAATTTTAAAAACACATTTAATTCAAAATAATTTAATGTGAAAAATATAAATTTTAATCACAAATGTTTTTTAATAATAACATAAAATAATATAAAGTTACTGGAAGAAATATCCCAAACAAAAAACATATGGAATTTCTAAGACATTCTTTCATAAATCTGATGCTTATATTTTAGATTATGTTCCCTAATTATTTAAACTCAAAATCCCCTTAAATTAAATTTATAACCTAAGATAAACTTCCTTGAAATCCCCTATAAACTCAAGTACTGTCACTAAAAGTATTGATCATAAACTTAATCATGAGATACCTTAAGTTTCAAAAGTCTCATCTATTATCTACCGAACATCCCCAAATATCATAGACTAAAATTGGGCTTTGATCCAAGTTTTTTTACCAACCAAACCAGGCTATACTAACCTAATTGTTAAGATAGATTGCTACAAGGTGTATGGTATGTTCCCAATCACCATTAGATAGAAACTAGTGTCAGGGTATCAAATAATAGTATTTTGGGAATTATATTTCCTAATAAATCAACACATAAAAGAGAAGTTCCATCTATAAGTTTTGAATGACCCTTATGAGAATCATATAATCATATACATGAGATAATAAGTTTTTATAATAATGAAAAACCAAACAAGGCATAGTGATATAAAATTAAATCTCAAAAATCTATAGATAATCTCAAATAAAAATATCTTAAGCATCCTAAAAAAACTATAGCTAGAAAAATACTAAGGGAAAGTAAAAATAAAGGAAATATGAAGGGTTTATAAATAGGAAGAGTTGAAAATAATACATTATTTAAGTAAGAGATCAAAATTGAACATTTTAAAGGCTTATATCCATGCAATAAGTGATTCATCTATCCTTCTCACCACTATTGTACTAAACTCAAGAAATATAATGGTTATATTACCTATCCAAGAGGTTCTATTCCTTTACCCACATCAAAGTAAATCTAGCCCACATACCCACGAGGTGTGTATGCAGATAATGAGTAATAATTCATAATAGGTATCCTCCCCACACTCCATGTATGACCGTTAAAATTAAATGGAATCTATGTTTGTTTTAATATAACTAAGAAATTATGCTTTTGAAATTTTGTAAAGTAATCAAGTAACATAGTAATTTCACATGAAATAAAGCGTTTGAAAAGTAAAAAAATCATTATTTTTTAAATAATATTCACTTTTTTACATTTCAATTTAGGGTGAAAAATAAAGTTAACAGTCCCATTTAAACTCAACTTTATAAATATCCAAGATTTTTCCATTCAAAACTCTCTTTAAACCTTATTGAAGTTTCTCATGATTTGATAAACATCTCAAAATCTATATTCAATGAAAATTTAAAAGAATTGAGATTTTATAGAATATATTATTCATGAATATCAAATTAAGAAATATAGAACATCAATTCATTTTAAGAACATGAATTACTACCTTAAAATAACTTTTTCCTATATTAGAATGAAAATACCACTTTCGTGATTTTACTAAAATCATGTTAGAATACTAATGCTGTTCTAAAATATCCTATGTGATTCAGGTTTTTATGATCTAAAAAACCCGTCACATGTTTCTAATAATTATATTTTTAAGTTTGTTTATCAGGTTTTATTTTTATCTAAGTTCATTATGTTGTAATTCTATAATACTATAAGTTTGATGAAATTTGGAAAAGTCTAGATATTTGGATATATCGATAAATCAACTACATCAATCAAATACCTGAATGAATCACCTATGTAAAATGACAGTGTCATATAATCTACAACATGTTAATTAGATATGTATATGAATCTACTTTGTGAGAAATGACTATATTGATGAAACAAATAAATGAATTAACTATGCGGAGTAATCAACTACATGATTTGGACCCATGACATATTTGGGTATATAGTTCCAATTGGATACATCTATAAAGAAAAATATGTGAATTTTATCTATATGAGAAGAATTCTTAGATGATTTGGATACATGAAGAAATCAACTATGTGAAGAATAACTACGAGGATCAATTCAGCTACAAGAATTCTGATGCGTGGTATTTGGAAATGTGGGGATATAGAATTAGCTATGTCATTCTAAAACTTGGGTATTTATTACCATTAGACATTTTTAGGTGAAACTTAAGGAAAATTTCAATGTATTAAAACATTGGATTACCTATTTATGGTAAAATAAATTTTCAATGGATATAAGTACAAATAAAAGAAAGTGAAGAGATTGTTTTATTGATCATTGATTTTTTCTAAGGTAATTCTAAAAAAGTAAAATTAAATTCTTTATCATGAGGTATTTTAATGGATACTAAGCTATGAAATAGAAAATGAAAAAAAATCAATGTATTCAAACAAGAATATATTTAAGAAAAACACTCTCACACCCTCTCAAGAATTGTTTTACATATATTTCTCTATGCTATGAAAAATAAAAAGAATATTTAAGTTATATATATGTGCTTTAAATTATAATATTGTTGTTTTTTAGAGGATGATCTTAAGATATATCTCATTCTTATTTTATCTCTTATATAACTCTTCTCTTATTTTATTTGAATATTGAAACTGTGTGTTTCATTTGATATTTATCTTTATTCATTCCTATCATTGGAAGTAAGGAATACATCTATTGAGTGTTAATGGATGGTGTTTTGTAAATCATTTTATAATCCCAAAAATTTCTTCTAGTTTTGTACCAAGTGATAGGTTATTGTACTTAGTTGAGTAGTGAATAAGAAAAGGATTGGTTTTAGTGAAAATATATAAGCTCAAGGGGTTGATCATTGGCGTAGTGGAGTAGGGGATTTATATTCCTTGAACTATTATAAATCTTCTATGTTTATCTTCTATTTCTATTTTTATTTCCACTGCTTTCTTTTCATAATAAAATATCGTATTCTTTCATAACATAAAAGTGGGTGGTTTAAAGTGAATAAAATTTTCAAGAACTCAATTCACCCCCTCTTGAGTCTTAGTAAATTGTTTATCCGACCTATTATTGATATCAATGGTTATGAATTTTTAGTTCTCAATTCTAAAAATTTAATGCCTTAAAGATAATATTTAATTATTACTATGACTAAAAATAGAGAAGGTATGTCTATGGTAAGAGATCCTCTAATGCAAAAAATTATAGTTGTTGCAAGGCCTGAATTATTATATACTTAAAGAGCCTTGGTTTAATGGTTTATCTGAAATAATTTAATCCTAATAATATTCTTAATGGAGGTCTTGATAAATGGTATACTACTATATAAAGAGAGTACGATATGAACTCTAAAGCTAAAAAATCCATAATATTTGTACTTATTCCAAATGATTTCATCAGAGTTTCACAATGTGATAAAACCCCTATGATATGGGATACTATATCGATAGACTATATAGGAACTGATAATGTATGACAACTATGGCACAACACTACTAAGTTGAAATTTGATACATCCAGAATGGTTAATGGAGAAAACATTACATAAATGAATAGATAGTTAAAAGAGATTGTGACTATTTTTTCTTATCTAAGATACCCAATTCTTGAACTAGACCAAGATCTGAAAGTTCTTATTATGTTACCATCTAAGTGGAATGTAATTTCATCCACTATTAGGAAATCCATTGATGTGAATGATTTCAAAATAAAAAATATCATTGGAACACTAATGATGTATGTGGATGAAATGGTATCTAAAGTTAGTGATCATAGAATCATTAAAAAGTAGAATACTTATTTGAAACTCTCTACTTAAAAATACAAAAAGAACAGTAAAGGAATAAAAATTTCGGAGTTATCTGATGAATATACATTAAAAATCATCTTTAGATAATGATTTTTCTCATTTTGTAAGAAAGTTCAAAAATTTATACAATAAGAGAATATAATTTAAGAAATACTCCAAAAAGTATAATAAATGTGATGGAAATTATAAATATTTAAGGTATTATAAGTGAAATAATCTTGGACATATTATACCAAAATTTACATATCTTAAAGATAAAAAAATCTGGAAAGAAATAATAGTGGAAACCCAAACTCAAGAAGAATAGAAAATGATCCATGAATGACACATGGAGTGCTTATGAAGATTCTAGTGATGATACATCTTCTAACTCAGAAGATAAAATATCAAACTATAAGGACAACATAAAATTTATGGCATAATCTCATGAGGTATACTCATTTTATTCTTCTAATTTTGAATCTAATTCTATAACTAAAAATTTATCTTTTTAAGAACTAAATGAATAATTTCCCATGTTAGAAAATAAATATAAATCCTTTAAGAAGAAAAATAAATCCCTAAAAAATTATTAGAATTCTATTTTAAATGAAAAAGAGGACTAAAACAATCAAATTCTATATTTAAAATTTAAGCTATAAAATTTTATTTCATCTTGTTCTGAACATAGTGATAAATAAAAGTCATGAAAAATAATTTCAAGAATTTTAAAAAACAACTATTATTTTTAAAATAGGATAAAATTACCTAAACCAAATCTTTGGTAATAATAGATCCCATAAAGATAAGTTTGGAATTGTAAGAATATGTGAAAAATCAAAGCTGTAAATAAATTATTTTATACCCAGTTCAAAGAATCAAAATATCTTCATTTTTTTCATTTTGGAGGGACTATAAATTATGTTATTGTTTTTAGTTTAATAAACCCATATTTTTTGAGTTAAGAGTGCTTTTATTAAAATAAATTTATATACATTTAGTGCTTGAATTTCTTGACAACACATGGTGATTTGGGTTCCCAAATCATTGGTTGCTAATATTTTAGGACCCAAAAGAATATGGGCACTAAAAATATTTCTTTTTTAATTTGTTTTATGAGGAAAAAAATATAATCAAATCAATGAAATTTTTTATATGGATAGTGGATTCTGAAGGAATATAATAGGAAATTTCTCAAATTTTCACTCCTTATCCTAAATTGATAGAGGCTATGTCACATTTGGTGAGAATGATGAGGAAAAAATTATGGGAATTGGATTAATTAGAAATGTACACTGAGTTCTCAATAAAAAATTTCTCTAAGTGAAAGGACTAAAACATAACTTTATAAGTATTTCTCATCTAGTGATTAAGGTTATTATGTATATTTTTCAAATAATACATGTTATATTTTTAAATATAAACTTATTGAGTTTAAGGAATCTAGAAATGAGAATGTATATAGTTTATATCTTAATTATTTGTGTTAATAAAAATTACACTTTTTAAATACTTAAAAAAGTGAATATTGGATTTGGAATTGAAGACATAGAAATTGTATTGTATATTATTTAATAAAATTTCTTAAGATAAATTTAATTTTATATTTACCTCTACTTAAATTTAATAAAGAGAAACTATGTGATGTATGACAAATGGGTAAGAAACACAATCCATATATTAAATGAATTAAATAGGTTTATATATCTATAACTATGTAACTTATCCACATGGATTCTTTAGACCATCTAGAACAAAAAACCCAAGAAGAAAATATTTTGTTCATGTGTTAGTTGATGTTTTTTCTATATTTACTTGGGTTTTATTTTTTAAGTGTTAAGAGTGAATATTGTTCGATTTTTATAAGTTTATTTACAATAATTCCAAAGGATAATGATTAGAAAATTATTTATTTGAGAAGTGACCATGGTGGAGAATTTGAGATCCATGAGTTCAATTATTATTATTTAAAACATATCATTAAACATACTTTTTTCTTACCCCATGACACCTCAACATAATGGTGTTGTTGAAAGGATGACTATAACCTTGAAAAAAATTACTATGACTGTGTTATGTGAATTTTACTCACCCACTCAATTTTGGGATGAAGATATAAATAAAACATGATATTTTACTAACAGAGTTGTAATTAGGCCTATTCTGAAGAAAACATCCTATGAGATATAGAATAATAGAAAACCACAATTTAGATACTTTAAAGTGTTTGGATGAAAAGTTTACATTTTGAACACCAAGTAAATACTTGTTAAATTTAATATAAAGTCAAATTAAGGAATATTTATTTTTTATTCTAATACTTTTAAGGCTTATATATTTTTTTAACAAAAGATAAAATATTTATTAAGAATCAACTCATGTGAAATTTAATGAGAGTGATTCATTTGATCATAAAATGACTTAAGTGGATGATTTATGTGATTATTTTGAAATTATGATATACAATCCTCTCCATAAAAATATAAAGGATGAGTATTTAAAACTTGATTTTTGTGAAACTAGTTCTGAAAGGATGCATATTAGTGAACCTGAAAGTGTGATACCTAGATATCCTAGAACCCTAAAAAATCATCATTTAGATATTGTTATAGTAATATTAGATGAAGGTATTATAGCTAGAATAATTATAGAAAAACATTTTGAAATTTATACCTTTTTATCTCAATTATAATCTAAAACCTTAAAAGAACACTTAGCTTTTTGAAGTTGGGTTTTATCCATACAAGAAGAGTTAAACTAATTCAAAAGAAACAAGGTATGATAATTAGTTGATAGAACATCATATTACCCTATTATAGGAGCAAAGTGGTTTTTAGGAATAAACGGGATTATCATGGTGTGATCATTAGGAATAAGGCCATATTAGTGGAAAAAGGGTACAAACAAGAGGAAGGGATATATTATGAAGATAAATTTTCACCAATAGATAAATTTAAATCCATTATAATTCTCCTAGACTATGCATTACACATGGATTTAAAATTATATTAGATGGATGTGAAATTTACATTTTTGAATGGTTTCTTATAGAGTAAATTTTTATTAAACAACATCCTGTTTCAAAGATCCTTATTTTCCAAATTCTATTTTCAAACTTACCAAATCTATCTACGATGTTAAAAAATACCTAGACCTTTGTATGAGAATTTAAGTTCTTTTATTTTATCAAATGAATTTTTATTAAGTGTGTTATATCCTTCTATTTTCAATAAAATATCATTTTTAATTATATTTATAGTTCAAATATTTATTGATTATGTGATTTTTGGTTCCATAAATAAAAAATTATGCAATAAATTTTCAAAACTCCTGATTTCTTTAAATGAGCATTATGGTTGAGTTAAATTTATTTCTTTGTTTTCAAATTTACCATGGACTTTGAGAATGTGTTGAATCAAATAAAATATATAATGGACTCACTTAAGAGGTTTGGAATCAAAAATGGTAATGTCCATGCAACTCCTATGAGTTTAATTAAAAAAAATTGATTTGGATGAAGCTGAGAAACCAGTTGATAATTATCTATAAAGAGGGATAATTGGGAGTCTACTGTATTTAACTGCTAAAAGATTATGAATTATGTTTGTGGTGTCACTATGTTCTATATTCCAACCAAACCCAAAGTAATATCATTTAAAAGTTTCCAAAATAATTTTTTGGTATTTGAAAGGATCAGTTTCTCTTTTCTTACTTTTTCTAAAAACCATTGACTTTAATTTGAGATTATATTTAAATGCTAAGTTTAGTGAGTGTAGACCAGATAATGATAGATTATAAGAGTAAAAAGTTTACTATAAGAGGTCAGTGGGGGGGGGTGTTAATTATTGTTTATAAAATAAAACTAACTAACTTCACTATCCCATTGACCTATATTCGATATATAAATTTGTAATATGAAAAACTATTATACCAATAATTTATATAATTTGAGTTAAGGAAAATTTTATAATAATGAAACTTTCCTTAAACATGAACAATGAAAATATAAACTTTTAAATACAAGTAAATTAAAATTTATAAAGTGAGTTAGAAAAACTTACAAAACTTTATAACAATGACCCACTATTTAACCTTAAGTATTAAGGAAGTCAATAGCATTGCCTTTATGTATCCATAGTTTTCACCAAACCATAAATGTCTATCTACCTTAAGAAATGAATCCATAGACACTAATATTGGAACAACTTCCGTTTCCTTAGCCTCAGAAACCCTCAATAAAAAAAGATTGGAATAGCCTCTATCTTCCTATCCTCAGAATCCCCTGATCAAATACAAGATCAAACAGACAATTATAGACTCAAAATATCTTATGCAATTTTCGATCCTCATATGGATTCCTTAAGAAAAAACTATCTAAATATTATAATAGAGTCCATAAATAACATGATATTAAAAATTCTTCAATGTAAGTTCAGATTGTTAGTGATGAAAATAATCCCCTCCTTGAATGCTACAACTAATTATAGGAATTTCTTAGATGGTCAGATTTTTCATTTCTTAAAGGTTGTTGTAATTTTTTTAATAAATCATCTTTAGTTGATAAGGTTCAATACATTTTATTCATCCGATTGTCCATTTTGATCAAGCACCATTAAAATTATTGAATGGTTTCATCTAGTAGAATGATTTTATTTCATCTATAAAAATATATAAGGTTTATTTGTTAGATATTTATAAAATATCTTTTCGAGACCATGTCAGCCTCTGTCTAATATGTTTTTCAGGTAGAATTTATATAACTTCATCTGGTGGTAATTTTTTTATACTTCTTATTATGGAATTTTTAGACCTATATATTATTTATATTGAAAGCATTAATTTGATGTACAAAGTATAAGTCTATCTAATTTATAAGATTCTGTCCAGTTTGGTTCTTCTGGAAGACTTAAGCTAAGTTCCATCCGATTTACAAAGTATTCTATGTCAGATAAAAATATAGATTTTCTATAAAAAATTTCTATATAATAGGGAAGTATAAAGTTAGTAAAATAAATATTTTAAGGATGCAACAACCCTATTAGACAGACTATGATAACATTAGCTAGACCAGTCATAACATGGCCTCAATCACGGCACCCTGTATGCCAGAGGCTGCCGACTAACAGTGATGGTCTAATGATGGTATAGTGGGGAGACTACACTCACGTGGTCAGAGTAGAACAACCATATATCATAATAATACAATATAGGAATCAATATAAATAAATGAAATACAAAATAATAATAATAACAATAAAATAAAATAATATGAAATGGTCAATGCCAAATACAACTATCTATGCCTGCATGTCCAGACAATGCTTCAAGGATAAGAAGGATTAAATACAGGAAGCCATACAATACAATAAAACACAGTACACCAAAATAATAAAATCCCAAATTGTAACTCTATGATAATCATGAGTACCAACTCAGTCCTATGCTCTTAACTCCCAGGTATAATGCGCAACACAATTAACAATCCATAGACTTGTAAACATGAGATCTACTCGATTACCTCAATGTAATAGAGACCCAAGTAGGGTATAATATATACTCAGTTGGACACCACCAACAATGTCTAAATCATGATCCATTTTATGAATATAAAGTAGACTATATGATGGAAAATAATAAGTTCAGGGTGATAAATAAATAAATACATCAGTCCGAGTTCCTCATAGGACACTTGAGAAACACTACCTACTTCAACCTAAGCTAAAATGTCTCAGAACTAGGGTCAAACTATATATATTTGATATGGATGTAAAGATAATAAGTCATAATAAACCATATATCAAGAGATATATTGAAACCAATCATGTGATTAGGCTTGGTGGATGCGTCCCTAGATAATAACTGTGATTTTTTAGTTTTTACTATAAAATTCATTAGGAGAATTTAATAAGAGGCACCCTGATCCCATCCAAGGTGATCTAAAAAAGAATACCAAGTATCTCTATTGAGGTAATATAACTACCCAACACCATAAGTGTACATCAATGTAGATCCATAATTGTAATCCCAAGTATCACTTCTGGAATGGTGTGAAAATAAACCCTATGAGTCCATCCCTATTATCTCACATTGGGGACCGAGTATCACTCCTGGACTGGTGTAACAATCTATCCACCAAGACCACCCATGATGTATCCCCTAGGGAATCAGTATCAATCATAAGGAGGTAGAGAAAACACATGGTGAGATTATCCAAGTAATACAATGTATCACTCCCGATGTATTTACAATTCAGGTAACATATGATCCCATACTTGGCATTCTGTAAAGGAAACCCAAGTATCGCCCAATGTATATAGAATATATAATAGCCTATGATTCCATACAAGTAATTATACAAAAAGGAACTCAAGTATGGATCAAGGGGTTCATGTATCATTTAACATTAAAATCAACAAATAAGAAGTCAAAGTTCATAAACATTCCACATCACTAGTCATGCACTCTAAGATGGCCACACCCATTTACCAATTGAAGTAATAATAATAAATGTCATGTACCTAAGCATTACATAACTAATTATAAGGAAACTAAAAGGTGTACATGAATATAAAATATCATTTAATTAATTAAGTGGACCATTACATTATTAAGGATTACTAATCATTTGATAAATGTACTAAGACCAGTAAAACTACCCATGGCAGATAACACCATACATGAAAAGGTATAAGATAAGTCGTGCCAACTTTCATGTGACTATAAAACATAAGGTTCATTCTATAAGGATTATTCTATAACCACTTTAGATATGGTTTGGTAATTGGGGGTATATAGTGTAGTATCACATCTTATCACATTGCACTTAAAAAAACCATTTACATTTAACAAGGAAACACATCTCAATGAGGGGTTTTATTAGAAAAAAATTAATTAATTAAAGGTATTCAAGGGAAACACCCTTGAGGGTGGTTCAAAAATGAGATTCATAACAATAAATAATTTTAATTTAATATAAAAGGCATACCAAAATTAGGGTATTAGGTTCCTCAAATTAAATATCACATTTAAGAGGTGTCACATGGAAATACCGACGCATGGCACAACATAATACTTTATAAATCAATTAAATTTTGATGGAAAATATATAGACCACCTAAATAATTCTTAATATGACCTACACATCAAATATAAAGGCTTGATTCAGTTCAATTTGATAGAAATCAAAAAAATGTAAAAACACCCTAAACATAGAGTGAATTATATCACACAAAAATAGCATAGCCAGTGAGAAGATAAATGATGAAAGGAATATAGAGGGGCTGTAGATTTTTTGAGGGGTATCCAAAACACACAATGGATCTCAAATCTGACACTATAATGGAGATATATTCCAATTACTATTAAGAGAAGAGGAGGAACCCTCACTACACATAGAGGAAGAGGAGAATAAAGTGAATAAGGAAAATTAAAGGATAGAGGGAAAAAGGGAATTTCAATCCATTTTGTGCGGTGAATGGTTTAGATTCATGGTTAGAAAATATGTGAACCAACCATACTTGATCCACTTCCAAAGAAAGAGGATTTAATAGTTCATGTGCATGATTTGGGAAATTGTATGAGAACCATGCATTTTTTCTTTTATAGAAAAACCTAAAGTTAAGCACATGACTGTGTAGCTCCTATCACATGGTTAAAAAAACTATGATAGATCCCTAGATCTATGGTATCAATGAAATGGTTTCTTATACAGCGTTTCATGGTTTTAGACAATCCATTCACCACAACCATCTTCTTTTGATTTTGAGGTATCAGATATTGACACTCCCAAAACTCAATAAAACATATGAGATGCATATTGTTCCTCAAACCAAGTCTAAAAACAAAAAAATTATGTTTTCAAAATCTTGAATTTTCATTGTGATGTTTATTTTATAGAATAAACCATCCACCAAGAAATAAAATTCAAAATCCCATGGAATTATACCTTGGATCAAAATACAGGATGTTACAATATCCCCACCATAGAACTTATCATCCCTGAGAAGCCTTGGAGAAACAAAGAAAACAATACCCGACCTACTCTGTTTTTGAAATTTCATTTAAATAGGTGTATTTAATTTCCAATTACCCACACACTTCCAAGAACCAATTCATACATATGGTGAATATGTCATTAAAACTCGATCCAATGATAGTTTTCCAAACTAAAACACCGAGCTGATACTTATTTGATCCCACCTAACATGTCACATGATCACATCATCATATCCTCTGCCTACTAGTCTATATAACTCCCTACCATAATTTATAACATTTAAAGGCCAATTCTGAGCCACAATAATTTCACTGTAAGAATTTCTTATGAAATCACTCCCTAAGAATTCAAATAAATATCCTGGCATGATTTCCTCAACCTAGAAACCCTAACACACCTAAAGGAATAATATAGTCCTCATTTGATTAAAACAGTTAAATTTTGATTGACCAAGATGAGACTAGTTGCACAAGATTTCCTGGAAAGGCACTGCTGACATTTACATCGCACCTATATTAACCTGACGATGTGCTTGAAATGATCCATTATCAACCACATTCATCAAAAGAATAAGGAAGAAAGTCGAGCCACTTCCATTTGACTATTATAAAAAATGACCAGCTTAAACGGCCAACATAACTCAACCCAAAACATGATGCCTTCCTCCAAGGACCCCGAAATTTAAAAGCGAGATGTTAGTATATAGATGAAACATCAATGCATCCGTACATTGATTGATCTCAATGGTGGTCAATTCAAAGAACTAGATGCTATCTGTGAGTCCTCCCAAGGAATTAATACATGTAAATCCAACCATCACTCAAGGATAACCATTCCTCTAAACTCACTATTCCATAGAAGCAAAACTCCCCAAGGTATATTTATCATAGAATGCATTTTAAACTTTTAGATCAGAATATAACTGATTCTCTCTTAGTGTACCAAGATGATATAAATATTGGGGACATGATCATCACTAAGATAAGGGTACACTAAGAGGGATTAAAGGATTTCCAAAAAGGGACTGAGACACTCTTAATATATCAAGATGAAATAATTTTCATGATTAGGAACCAACTACAACCCATTTACTGAGACGAAGAGCGGTCAAACCACTACTAGTCAACTAACTTAAAGAGCTAGGCTACACTTTCTAAAGCATCATCATTAGATGAGCATGATGTATTTACCACCCAAGGCATATCTTTATAACTCGAGAAAAACCACCAAGGTTCATCCAAGGCCAAAAGTGTCTAATAAGGTTGATTTTATAGCCAACCATATCATCTTCATGATGCCTCGTAAACATCGGAACATTTGCAAGCTCACTAGCCTCATGGGAATTCAAAAATAATACTGGCCTTTTCCAACTGGTCCTTCTTGTTTATGTTCCTTCAACTTGGAAGGACACACATTACCCAAACAAAAGTGATTCCCCCAACATACGAGTGTCCTTATAATAGAATTTACTAAAATAGGTAACTGATCCCACAACACACTCTCCATTGGCCATTAACCATGGGTCTTGGACATGGCCAACATTATTTTTGAAAGAGTTAACCAAAAGGAGAGATAGACTAGCCTCTCACCAGTGCACTAGGCCATATTTACTTTATACATACACATGAAATGACTCCAGAGTTATGTCCACATGTTCCATATCATCAGGAATAAAATCCAATCCAACCAAACATTATGTTAAAAAACATAATACCTTTTTATGACATCATCACAATCATTGGGATGAGTTTATATCCTCTTAATTCCCATGCCACTCTACTCTAAAGATGACCCATGATTCAAGGTGCAACAGCTCAAGGATTTAATGATTATCACCAAACTCAAATGGTTAATTTTACCATTTTAGAAACTCTAAAGGTGTCATGTGTATCAATTCTTACCACCCCAAGGTTTCTTAAGAAAAACAATGTATCATTTGGCACCATTCATAGGATTATAATCCTTATTAATATAATAGCGCGTGGTCTATAAAAATAAGTTTCCTTGTATTCGATGGCCCGCATAGAGGATTTAGTCTAAGTTGCATCATCCAATATAACATTAAATCAGGCTGAAAATCTCACGATTCATCCCACAATGATGATGAAGAAGAAGAAGGGTCAAAAGGCCTAATAAGTGGATGTCCGTGCCCTAGATATGTCTCTCCCACAAAAATAGAGTATTATATGATTGTCATGTATTTAATAAGGATACAATTATCGATCAACCACCCATCCAAACAAGGGTATCATTTTGAAACTAAAAGTTATACTTGGTAAAACTACACCTGAAAAAACCTCACATCAAAAACTACTCACTAGCATTTAGCAAGGTTTTATGGTTTTGAGGGTTCCACCTAACTCGGTCTATATCCCTTACTAAATTATAATTAATCAACCTTATAATGAGGTCACACCAGAAACAGACCATGAGGACCTACCACCTATGATTTATGTTCAAGCTATAATAGAAGAGAACTATGTAAAACTCTCATGTTACCATTATGTGGGAACACTTAGGAGAGATTTTAAACTACCCTTACTCGAGGGTCAAATCTAAAACACCTTCTAAGAAAACATTTAAGTCACTACACCAATTATCACTTAGTTATTGAAATTTTTCAAGGAACAACTTTTAAATATTTCCAAGAACCATTCATAAGGTAAATTTCATTGGTACTTTATTTGACTAATTCCACAAGGCATACAAAAAAAATGTCAAAAAACTTCATTTTAAGCATTATTTTTTTAACTGACTTCCTATCACATTTCATAAATTTATTACATAAACCCTATTTTAAACTCCATTCATTTATTCATAAGATTTCACAATTAGTCCTAGTTAAAGAAAATTTCAATTGCAATCTGTAAAGGAAAACACACTTTAGGTTGAAATTGGTATTTTAATTAACTAAAGCATCATCAAAAATCATGCTCAAAAAGAGATAATAGGTATTTTATTAATTAAGGATGAGATTGGTTAGAAAGGAGGACACCATGAATAAATATGGGAACTCATATATGTGGCCGAATACCTTTAAATAATCATCCCTATATAATATAAACATACCCTCATCGGGTTCACTTTGCACCCTGGCCTGGATTATTTGGGTCCGACACAACGATGCCATTTTTCATCATGCTCACAAACCCCCCCAATTTTTGGATTGATCAGGCCATCTCCTGGATTGAGGGCTGGAAAGACCACAATGGACATTTTATTCTAGGTGCTACCCTCTCCTTTCCCCCTTAGTGGATTCTCCCAACGGAAGGGACCCTTAAGATTAACATGGATGCGTCACTCCCAAAGGATGGGCTTGTCACCCTAGGCCTCCTAGCCCGAAATCATTTAGGGAAAATCCTGGTGGAAAAACACGAACCACATCAAGCTCGCTGGGAGCCTGTTGTTGCTAAGGCCATAGCCATCCTTTTCGGTATAATGCTCGCTGTGGACTGTGGATGGGTTGATATCATCATTGAATATGACTGCCTCACCATTATCAATGCTCTTAACAATAACGATAGTAGACTCCAGTCATTTGGATTCATCACCAGGAGAATTTGCTCTCTTTGCCAAGGCATCTCTCATTATACCTTCTCCTTTACCAAAAGGAAATGCAACAATGCGTCCCATCAGCTGGCAGCCTCAGGCCCCTCTGATGTCAACCAGCTCTGGCTGGACAATTTCCCTTCATGGCTCTCCGTTTGTACGCCTGCTGACCTTCTCCATTAATGTTATTTGTCCTTCATTTCAAAAAAACCATTGGTAAAGGTTGGACAACCATTGGTATAAACTATACCAACGGTTGTCCAAACCGTTGGGATATGTCTGAAAAAATCAGTATACACCAACGGTTTCAGTAAACCGTTGGTCTAAATGTTTGCCAATGGGTTTAAATTGTGTGTAATACCATGAAGGATCTCTATACCAATGGTTATGTAAACCGTTGGTATAGACTTTTACCAACAGTTTGCTACAAACTGTTTGAAAATCTCAAGTAAAATTATATATTACAACAGTTTACAAACCGTTGTCATATACTTATACCAACGGTTTTCATAGAACCATTGGTATAAGTTCGGGTTTTACACATATGCCAATGGTTGTGAACCGTTGGCATATCTTTTTTATACCTGCAGCAGCAAGCCTTCTTGGTGGCCTCCCCTTGTGTAGCTGCATCAATTCCACCAGGTAACACAAGTATACAACAATTAACACAATACACCAGGTAACACAGAATATGTGCATAATATACAACAAGTAACACAATACACCATTAACAAGTATACCTGAATAATACATATAGAATTCTGTATTAATTCATATAGAATTCATAATTCTATATGAATTCTGTCAGAATTCATCCAACACATAATTCAAACATAAATTTGAGTACCTCTAATTCTATAATTAATTACCCTATACACAAATACCGAATTAACACATAATTCATTAGGTAATTACAACAAGTATACACATACAACAAGTATACACATACACCATTAACACATAATTTATAAGTTAATTAAATATATAAAGAATTAAATTCAGAATTCAGGGGGTTGGGGGGGGGGGCTGTTCAGGGGTTTGGGGTGGCTGTCCAAGGGGGTTGGGGGTGTCCGGGGGGATGGGGGTGTCCCGGGGGGGGGGGTCTGTCTATGGGGGTGTCTAGGGGGTGGGGTGGTGTTCAGGGGGTTGGGGGGGGGGGGATTTCAGGGGTGGAGTGTCTAGGGGGTGGGGGTTGTCCCGGGGTGGGGTGGTGTCCAGAGGGGGTGGGGGCGGTCCAGGGGTTGGGGGGCTGTCCAAGGGGGGTGGGGTGGTGTCCATGGGGGTGGGGGCTGTCCAGGGGGGTGGGGGCTGTCCAGGGGGTGGGGTCTGTACAGGGGGCTGTCCAGGGGGTGGGGGCTATCCATGGGGTGGGGGCAGTCCACAGGGGTGGCAGGGCCGTCCATGGGGTTGGGGGTGTCTGGGGGGGGGGGGGTTAGACGAGGCTATACACAGGGGTGGGGGCGTCCACGGGGGTGGACGATGTTGTTCATGGGGTACGGGGTGTCCAGGGGGATGAACGGGTTGTCCATGAGTGGTAGGGGTGTCCATGGGGGGTGTGCGGGCTATCCACAGGGGTGGAGGATGTCCACGGGGGGAGGGGATGTCCATGGGGGTGGGCGAGGATGTCTACGGGGGTGGGTGGGGCTGTACAGGGGGTAAGGGGTGTCCAGGGGGTGAGTGGGGCTATACAGGGGGGGTACGGGGTGTCCAGTGGGGATGTCCACAGGGGGAGGGGCAGTCCAGGGGGTGGGCGGGCTTTCCATGGAGGTGACGGGGCTGTCTAGGGGTGTATAGGGCTGTCCAGGGGGTATAGGGTGTCCAGGGGGGATGTGGGTGTGGGGGGGGGGGTCTATGGAGGTGTTCAGGGGGTGGGGTGGTGTTCGGGGGGTGGGGGTGGGGGGCGTCCATGGTGGTGGGGTGGTGTCTAGGGGGTTGGGGGGATTTCTAGGGGGTGGGGTTGTCCAGGGGGTGGGCGGGCTGTCCACGGGGGTGGTCGGGATGTCCAGGGGGTAGGGGGTGTCCATGGGGGGTGGGCAGGCTATCCACATGGGTGGGAGGGACTGTCCCGGGGGTACGGGGTGTCCAGGGGGGTGGGCGGGCTATCCACGGGGGTGGGCGGGCTGTCCACGGGGGTGGCCATGCTATCTAGGGGGTAGGGCGGGCTATCCAGGGGGTGTGGGTGGGATGGCCACCGGGGGTAGGGGTGTCTGGGGGGTGGGCTGGCCACGAGGGTGGCGAGGCTGTCCAAAGGGGTATGTGGTGTCCATGGGGGCTATCCACAAGGGGAGGGTCTGTCCATGGTGGTGGGTGGGCTGTCCATGGGGGTGGGTGGGGTAGTCTAGGGGGTATGGGGTGTCCAGGGGGTTGGGGGGGGGTGTCCACAGGGGGAGGGGGTGTCCAGGGGGTGGGGGAGGGGGGGTGGGTGGGGCTATCCCGGGGGTAAGGGGTGTCCAGGGGGGTGGGGGGATATCCACAAGGGGAGGGGCTATCCAAGGGGGTTGGCGTGATGTCCACGGGGGTGGGGGAATGTCCAGGGGGTAGAGTACCACTATATCCTTCCATTTCATTCCATCATGATGGTACCACATTTTATATTAATAAAAATACGTATTTCTAATAAAATTAATAATTTATCTATCTTTTTCAACAAATAAAAATTGTGATGAATATTATTTTATCCTTAGAACACTAGTGGTTTTTCAGAAGAAATTCTCGACCTTGATCTCACGATTCATCATTTTTTGGTTCCACTACAAGAGAAAGAACATTAATGGGTTCATGTTCATGTACCAAATCTTAGATAGAACACACAACTATCTCAACCACACTTCTATCCACATAGGGACTCTCTTATTGTGGTTAACCAATAAATTCGTGATATGGTCTATTAAAATTTCATCTAAGAGGCATGATTCTACTCAATATCAATAAGTCACACTAAATGAATCAGTAAGGATACACAGATCAATAAATCCAATAGGAGATATATGAATATGAATTTCATGAAAACATAATTAAATATTTTCAATAGAATCTATTAAAAACATTCCCCAATGATTCCTTTTATAAATTACCAAGGTGACTTACAACTTGTGAAAATGAGGGATGGCCAAATAAATCACTCATAATAACCTCCCATGTTCCTGAAATACTATATCATGTCTACCAAGACAACATAGAATGGATAACGACTTCAAGGAGAGACTCATATCCTAATCTATGATAATAATCTACCATGAACCAGTTCAGATTTCAAGGTACACTTCTACATGAGTTAGCTCAAACATAGCCTGATGGGAATTCTTGAACCCCACAGATTGGTGACCAGAACCATAAATAATACAAGAATAATGATGAATTTTTTTCCTACATAATAGAGAAAGATAAATAATAAAATTCTATATGTAAAAACTCTTCATGTAGAAGGTACATGAAACGAATGGGTAAAACAATACCCATAACAACACATCATAAAGTGACACAACATCCAATAAGATTAAAGCTTAGACATATCCCATGTAACAGTTTGATCACATATCCAGTGGGGGTGGGGGGTGTCCAGGGGGTGGGGGTGTCCAGGGGGTGGGGGATATCTAGGGGAGGGGTGAATCACTCACAAAAAATCATCAAGTCAAGTTTTATTATTTATAGATAAAAAAATAAAGATAATGTGACATATCTAATCACACATATATTTAGGCACAACAAATCAATAAAAATCAAAGGTCAATAATATCAGTAAAAAATGTAACGGATCATTCTGTCCCTCATCACCATCATCATAACCCTCACCCTCATCCTCATCATCATCCCCATCATTTTCCATGCCCTCCTCCTCGCCCTCATACTCATCCTTGGCCACCTCATTTCCCTCCTCCTCCTCCTCACCCTCCTCCTTGCCCTCCTCCTCCACCTCAGCCTCCTCCTCGCCCTCCTCCTCCTCTACCTCGACCTCCTCCTTTCCATCATATCGACCACCACTAGAACTGCCACCTGGTTCACCATATATAGAACTCATCGATGACATATATTCATCACAAGCAGTGCTGGCCTCTGGTGGAAGTGTTGGACGTAAAACTTTTATCAGTTTCATAAATGCAGTGTTTGCCCTAGCATACTATTCTGCCATCTCTGTGGCCCTTTTTCAGCCTGTTCTGCCTACACCTTAACATGCTGTAACTCGGTGCACTATAACTCTTACCTAAGGAGGGAAAATACCTCTTCAGAACTATACTCTTCCTAGGTCAGCAGCGTACTCTACCAGGGTGCTCATCTCCCAACACCTAATGTAAGTGATCGTTTGGAAAAAATATTTAAGTTCCTAGGAATCAAGGGCCTCTAAAGTATCCTGTTACAAATATAAATAGATTATTAAGTTACAAAATAGATATTAAAATTTTAAATCTACAAAGTATAACTTATAATCTGCTGTTGAGTCGGTTCATTAACCACACTCCCCCCTTTATTATTTCTACTCGAGCAAAATAGTTTTTCTCAAGCCACACATCCTTCTATATTCAATTTATGCCTCTACAGTGACATTGAATGTAAAAAATCATAATTAAAAATAGGATACCAAAAAAATAGTAATTACAGAACTAATATTATATAACAACTTTAGCAATCAAATAAATTATGAAGTAAACAATGGAAAGTGAAAGTTGTAAAGATAGATTATAAACTGTCATACCCACTGCCTCTCATGATCTGGAATCATAGTACTTCCCAATATGTGGACATATTTCTTTGCATCAATGTTTTTTTATTTCTTCCAGATGAATCCTAAATAAAATTCAATAATTAGTATTAACAAAAGACATGAAAATTTTCATTTAAATACCTCTAATTTTATTAATACCATAAATTGGCTAGTCATCCAATGAGTAATAATCTATCAGTACTGTTCTAACAAATAATAATCAACTACAGGGATCACCTCTAACTCTGTTCCCACTCTAGCACACCATACAATGTACCACTCATGATTATAAGATCTCTAAAGCTTGCCTAAATCCTTTAGACATGTGGGCTGTGCACCCTCACCATTGGGGAAATTAAACCGCAGTTGAAACCAAAATATTAATTCATATAAATAAAAAAAATTAATATATTGAATTAAATACAATAGTTTTTTTACCCATATCTCTACCTAGGATTTATCCTTGACTTCATTTGGTAGCTCTCTCCATGAGAGCGGGCTGACAGAAATGATGTCAGAGTATTTGGAAAGCATCACCAAAAAACTCCGACATTGCTGCCCTGATTTTCAATCATCTGACTATCTTCATTGTATTCCACCATCAACTATGTGCGGAGGTTCCACACCGCACACATGCGTGTACGATCCCACCCCACCTCCTATCGGTAGATGTATTTGTTATGAATGAAAAACAAATATTTTATCAATACATGTAATAATGAAAATAAATAATGGTGTAAAAATTTGTTAGGGTTTTATAAGTATACCTGAAGTAGTCTAATCACTGGGCACCACTAGATCTATATAAACTAAAGGAACACCCTATACAGATGGAGTGGGTCCCAATATATGCTCCTCAGGGATAGACTCTAGCAGAGAAGGAGTCAAAGAAGATGGAATATAAAATCCCAGAGAGAAGGAAATAGAAGTAAAAGAAGATGATAAGGATGGTTGGCCAAATACTGGATGGGGAGTGGGAATCATCATCGAATATGGTACATACGGGTGAGGAGGCTCAGATGTAAAGGGTGTTGAAAACATGGGAGGCCTAAATATCCCATGTGTCCCTAACTGCGCATCGGGATTATAATGTGGGATGGATGGTATGTCAGTGGGAGGGGCAGGGTCTAATCGGGTACGCTGACCAAATCGTCTAGCTCACGTACCACCCCCCTCATACGAACACCCCGAGTACTGGGACCACTACTAGGATGATCATCAAATAACTATTTCCTAGTAGATGGATCCTTAAAAAAATTTAAAAAGATAATAATCACATGACATTATATATTATTTAAATAAATATATTTTAAATAAAATACTCACTACAAGCACTAATGGTGGAATGCCCATCTCAGTCATGTGACTATTGTTGTCCATAATATGTTTTCATTTCCTCTCTTCAATTGGTTTCATTTCATACATTTGAAAAAAAAATATGGAAGTAAATAGAAATGTATTACTAATGTGTAACCCAAAAAACTAAATAAATGAGAGGGAATAGGGGGATTCATGGATAATTTAACTCACCATTGTTTTAGGTGATCTTGAAAAAAAATATAATGAAGTAAATAAAATGTAAAATATGTAATAAAGGAATTAAATTTTTAGTAGGATGGTTATTTACTAAGTGTCATCAGTCTATTTATATCATGGAACATTTATTCTACCAGATTCATAAGTGGTAAAGTAGTTTTCAAAATTAAGGAAAAATTTAATTTCTTTAGTTCAGGTAGATGATACAGGTTTCAATACATGTTTTTCAGAAGAATACAAACCATCACATTCATTACCTAGTAAAATGTTAAATAGAGGTCTTAGATTCATACAAATTTTATAAAAAACACAGTTGAAGCATTGAAATGTTCACCAAGTTAGAAATGTTGGTTTTGTAGGTTTAAATATAGTTCAATTCCAAATTAGAAAATGAAATTCAAATAAAAATTCAAACCAATAAACATTGAAAATTCACATAACCGTCAAGTCAAATACAAAATATTTGTAATAAATATTAAATCAATTTGAATAGTACCAACCTTAACATCCCAAGTCGAGGTAAACCAAAATAATTGAGAACATGAATGGATGATTTTATATATTTCCCACCACAAATTCAGGTTCACATTCAACTCTGAAAATTGAGCTATTGGATCCATCAAAAGTAATAAATGAATCATTTCCAATGGTAGTAGAGATGGTTTCAATTCCATCATCACCATCATAAAAAATATGTCCTAGAATTACTTCAATAATAACACCAAATTCAGGTCGAAGATGGTCTTTGACATAAAAATTTGCTTTTCCATTGATGCCAATACATATGGTTCATCGGTAGCAAGAGTGAAAGTCATATCAATTACTCGATATCCAAAATCATCAATAAATGTTCCATGCCTCATCATCGAATCAAACCACTTAAATTTTAACAGCGTGACTCGTCCATGATAATAATAATCTATTATTATTATTTTTTCAACGACTCCGTAAAAACCTACCTTTTCAAATTGCGATCTACTATATGATGAACTAGAATAACAGTATGTTGTGGTAGTAACCATAACACCATCATGTTGTGTTTTCATTTTATTTTCTCATTCAATGATAATAAATATGTACCCATTGATAATAATTTATTTACAGTCACGAACCATGGGATTAGGACCAAAATCCAAATCTCTTATTTCCTCAGAGACAGAGTCAGCAGGAAAACTCAATACCTCAAATATAAATCAATATTAAACTTAATTAATTATTATTTTAATTATTTTAAACAGTAATATTATTACCTTCAATTTTAACCAAGCATAAAACTCTTTTCTATGAAAAGTCTCCCTCCTTCTCAAAGATAAAGAATGATGCTTTCTATTTATCATTGCTTTATGTTCCCTGTAGATAAAAATAGGAATAGTTTAACACACACACACACACATATATATATATATAAGATATAAATATACAATTTACTTACAATATATAGTCATCGAATAAATCATAGTTGAACAAAACTGTGTGATGTGCCATCTCCGCTCTTCTAGGCTTAATGTCATCAATGTGTATGATCCAGGAATTCCTCCTATTTAAGGAAGTGATGGAAAAATGGGTTTTATTTTCTCATACTATTCTTCTTCGTTTTCATTAGTCTGTTCATTCTTGTAGTAAGATCAGACAAATACATAGAGCAGAAATCCATATATTCTTGATCCAAGTAACCGTTCTTGATAGAACCTTCGGGATGATTCATGTTATGGACATAAGACTTTAATGTGTACATATTTCTTTCAGTTGGATACATCCAATGAAAATAAATAGGTCCTCCGAGAAGTATTTTAGTTAGAATATGGACAGTCAGATGCATCAGGCATGTGAAAAATGATGGAGGAAATATTTTCTCTAACACACAAAAAATTAATGGGGTATCTGCCAACATTTTTTGCAAGAAAGACTTGGACAACTTCTTAACACAAAGATCTATAAACAAATGGAACAACTAAATAATATCCACCCCTACATTATTGGAAAAATATGATGAATTGCTATATCAATCAACTCATGAAGAAGGATGTGATAATCATGAGTCTTCAAAGATTTTAGCTTCAACTCTCTTCTGTTGACCCATTTTGATATGTTGCTTGAATAGACATCAGAAACTTTAATAGTCTTTAGTACTTCTAGAAATTTCTTTTTTTTCTGTAGGTTTCATCACATAAGAAGAACATGGAAGTTTCCATTTATTTTCATAGATACGCACATAATGCAATTTTGGTCTGATTCCCCAATCCACCAAGTCACGCTGAGACCGTAAATCATCTTTTTTCTTTCCCTTAACATTTAGAAGAATTGAAAGCAGCATTTCACATATATTTTTTTTAAATGTGCATTACGTCTAAGCAATGGCGTGACAAATTTGTTGACCAATAAGGCATGTCAAATAATATAATTCTCTTCTTCCAATTGTAATAGGTTTTATTGGAAACATTATTTATCTTTCTAGATTTCATTTGACCCTTCCTGAATGAAAAACTGAAATCTTTAAATACATTAAGCACATCAGTTCGAGACATAAGATGAGGTGGATCATCGGTCTCCATGGTATTGTCAAATCTTTAACGATTATTTCTATATGGATGGTCCATTGGCAAGAATCATCGATGTCCCATAAAACTGAAACTACAATGATGTTTCAGTATTCTAGATTGTGTATTCTTCATATAAACAAGAAATGATAGTTTTCCCTTTGTTCTCCATCCAGACATCATTTCATGAGCAGGAAAATCATTGATCGTCCACATAAGCGCAGAACACATCTGAAATATTTCTTTTGAACATGCATCGTATGTGCGCACACCCACATCCCAAAGAAGTTTCAACTCTTTTATTAAAGGTTGCATATATACGTCTATATCATTTCCAGGATCAGAAGGGCTAGATATGAGTATACTCATGAAAGTGAAAGGTTTTTTCATACACAACCTTGGGGGAAGATTATAAATGGGTATAAAAATCGGCGAGGTGATGTGTGACGTAAGAATATGCCCAAATGGATTAAAACCATCACATGAAAGACCCAACCTCACATTAGGCACGTTAGCTGAAAAGTCAGGATATCGAGCATCAAATCTCTGCCTCACAAATCCATCTGTAGTGTGAACAAACTCATCATTAGTCTTCTTTCTCTCAGTATCATGCCACCACATTTTTATTGATATTTCATCAGACATTAAAATATTCTGGAGTCTGGAGATCAATGGAAAGTGCCAAATTACTTTTTGTGTCAAACGGGATGGTGTTCCATTAGCTTTTGGCTTCTAGTGGGATTTTCCAAATTTTATAAAATCATTCCATTCAACATTTTAATCCTAGAATAAACTACAATCTTTCAGGCAAGCATGAATTTTTTTCTTTAAAATCCAAGTTCCTCAACTAACTTCCATGCCATATAGTGGTTTGGTGGAATATCTGCATCATCTGGAATTAAGACCCTCAAGAAGGTAATAATGTAATCGATGGCAGTATTAGAAATCCCATACATATTTTTCCCATGAAACAGTCAGATTAAAAATTCCAACTTTTTCATTTTACCACATTTTTGATATACTGGAGTAATGGAAATATCATTAAATTTTTTCACCCTGACAACATCATCATTTTAATTAGACGCATCATGTGTGCTCATATAAAAATCTTCTTGGGTAGGAATAATTTATTTTTCATGATGATGAATAAATGTAAACAGGTTATATAACAAATTCTCAAATCTAGTCCTCTCATTTAGATCATTAGCAATTTGAGATGTCAGTTTCATCCCATTGTGATACCACATAGAGTAGTTTGCTTGAAAACCATATTTGGCTATGTGGTAGCTGACTTCTTCAGGACTCAACCAAGGTATTCCAAAAAACTTGTAACAGGGGAAGTTTATGAGACCACTGTCTGAAGCATTGTGAAATAAAAAATCTGAAAATCTCTCCAAATTGTTTTGAAAATTGCTTGTGATCTGATCGGTTTAAAACATCCAACTTCTATCCATTATATAAAAAAATTGTTATAAGTCATTTCATCAAAATATATTCAATAAGATAGGAGTTTCATCGAAAATATATTTAAGTAAATGAGAACTATTCACTTTATATGAAACCATAATTGATACACTACTCTATATGAGAATCATAATATAAAAGAAAACAAAATACTATATTTATAACAAAATATCTTTGAAGAACTATACATGACTGTACAAGATCATGTACACCTGTGGAGGAGAATTATTCATGAGTTGACTAAATTTTAGATAAAATAAATTTTATATTTTAGTAGATTATTTGAGTGATCACATACATTGCCCAAGGGGGTGGGGGTGTCCAGGGGGTGCAGGGTGTCTAGGGGGTGGCGGGGCTGTCAAGGGGGGTTGGAGGTGTCCAGGGGGTGGGGGTGATGTCTAGGGGGTCAGGTTGTCCATGTGGGCAGGATTTACATGGGGGTGGGAGGGCTGTCTAGGGGGGTACGGGGTGTCCAGGGGGTGGGCAGGCTGTGCACGGGGGTTGTGAGGCTGTCCAGGGGGGTTGGGGGTGTCCAGGGTGTGGGGGGATTTCTATGGGTGTGGGTGGGTGTCTAGGGGAGTATGGGGTGTCCAGGGGTGAGCGGGGTGTCGAAGGGGGTGGGCAAGGCTATCCAATGGGTACAGGGTGTCCCGGGGGGGTGTCCATGGGGGTGGGGAAGCTGTCCAGGGGGGCGGTCTATTGACGGGGGGTGGTCAGGATGTCCACGAGGGTAGAGAGGCTATCCAGTGGGGTCGGGGATGTCGGGGGGGGGGGGGCTTTCCAGGGGTGGGGGCATTCGGGGGTATGGGGGTGTCTTGGGGGTGGTAGGGCTGTCCAAGGGGTACGATGTGTCTAGGGGGGTGGGCGGGCTGTCTACGGGGGTGTCAGGGATGTCCAGGGGGGTACGGGGTGTCTAGGGGGACGAGCGGGTGTCTACGAGGGTGGTGGGGCTGTTCAGGGGGTGAGAGGTGTCTAGGGGGGTGGGAGGGCCATCCATAGAGGTGGGTGGGATGTCTAGGGGTGAAGGGTGTGTCCATGGGGTGGGTAGCCTATCTACAGTGGTGGCAGGGCTATCCAAAAGGGTAGAGGTGTCCACAGGGGTGGGCGAGCAGTCCATGGGGGTGGGGGGCTATCCAGGGGGTACGGTGTGTCCAGGAGGGTGGGTTGTCCACGGGGGTGATAGGGCTATCCAGGGGTGTACATGGTGTCTGGGGGGGGGGGTGGAAAGCTATCCACAAGGGTGGCGGGGCTTTCCAGGGCGTAGGTGTGTCCAGGTGGTGGGTGGGCTGTCCACAGGGGGGTCTAGGGGGTACGGTGTGTCTAGGGGGGTTGGGCAAGCTGTACACGAGGGTGGTGGGGCTATCCAGGGGGTACAAGGTGTCTAGGGGGTGGGTACACTATCCACGGAGGTGGTTTGGCTGTCTAGGGGGTACGAGGTGTCTAGTGGGTGGGCGGGCTGTCCACGGGGGGTGGCGGGGCTGTCCAGGGGGGTATCGTGTGTCCGGGTGGTAGGGCTATCCATGGGGGTGGCGGGGCAGTCCAGGTGGGTACAGGGTGTCCATGAGGGTGGATGAGCTGTCCACGAGGGTGGAGGGGGGCTGTCTAGGGGGGTACATGGTGTCCAGGGGGTGAGCACACTTTCCACGGGGGTGGTGGGGATGTTCAAGGGGTACGGGGTGTCCAAGTGGGTGGTAAAGTTGTCCACGAGGGGGTGGTGGGGATGTCTAGGGGGTAGATAGTGTCCAGGGTGTGGGGGGATATCCACGGTGGGGGAGGGGGTGTACAGGGGGTAGGGGGTGTCCATGGGGTGGGCGGGCTATCCACAGGGGTGGCGGGGATATCCAGGGGGGTTGGTGGTTTCCAGGGGGTGGGCTATCCACGAGGGGGGGGGGGGCTGTCCAGGGGTTACAGGGTGTCCAGGGGGTGGGAGGGTTGTCCTCAGGGGTAACAAGGCTGTCCTGGGGGGTAGGGGTGTCCAGGATATGGGTGGGCTATCCACGGGTGTGGCAGGGATGTCTAGGGGGTAGGGGTGTCCAGGGGGGTGGGTGGGCTATCCTCGGGGATTACAAGGTTGTCCTAGGGGGTAAGAGGTGTCTAGGGGGTGGGTGGTCTATCCACGGGGGTGGAGGGGCTATCCAGGGGTGTAGGGGGTGTCTTGGGGGGTGGGTGGGGTGTCTAGGGGGTGGAGTGTCTAGGGTTGGGCCAGTTATCCACATATAATTTAACAATACATTATTTTAGGTGAGTTTGAATAGATACATAATGAATTCAATAAATCGTACAATATGTAATAAAAAACTTTAATTTTTAATAGGATAGTTATTTACTAAGTGTCATCAGTCTATTAAAATCATTATAAATTGATTATGTGGCTTTATTTCACTCAACAACTAAGAGAGAGAGAGATAGATCATCCTGAATTATGCCTCTAGAAAATTCAGCAAGATATATATGGGCATCAAGAGTGAGAGACCACTCACATTTCAGAGATCCCATGATAGTTAGAGTTACATTTTGAGCGTGTGAATATGGTTTTTAGTTTTTTATTATGGAAATTGGTGCATGAGGTTAATGTGTGATAAGTGAATTAACAAAGTGTGGTTAATATATGGTTATCAAGAGGGATACAAGACTTGTATGAGAATTGATTTTGATGTGGTATTTTAATGGCATCATGTATGGTGTTATTGTGAAATGAGAATATGATGGGATTTGGGAAATGATGGTGTGTGATGCTTCTAATATGGTTGTTATGGGATGATGGTTGCTATGGAACCACCGGGATATTGATTCCTTTGGTCAGGAAGTGATGAGGTAGGTAATTCCTATAGGGGAGTTCCTACAGAAGGGATTGAATAATTATATTGAGTAGTAGGGGTATTCTAGGCATGTGGGAATGATACATCTACATTCAATGTCATATCAAATTTTGGGACAATGAAGATCAGGCAGTTGAGATTGAGGAGAGTTTTAGTCTATGTATAGCCAAAATATCATAAGGATGAGCTATTATATGTTTGGCATATGGAAAGGCACATGTATTTTTCATGGATTTAAATGATTTGAGGGTTGGGAGTGTACATCCCCCAATCCCACTGTACACCCCCCTATAGCTCCCACCTTCCACTGCATACCCCCTACATTCCCCCTCCCCCATCTCCCCCTACAGCCCCACCCCCCACATTACACACCCCCTCACCCCTTGCATCCCCCACCCTGCACAACCACCCCCTACAGCCCCCTCCCCCAATGCACTACCCCACCCCCACTCCCACTACACACCCCCTACAACCCCCTCCCATAGTACAACTGTCACGACCCGACCCTACCCGGGCTCGAGCCGCCACTACCCCAAGCCCGCCTCCATAGGCCAGGGGCTGGAGACTAGCGCTGAAGGCACAAAAACTCGGGGAGGCCTTTGCCTAAGAACCTATACACACACACGTAGCACACTCAATGAAAAAGTACAGAGTAAAAGAAAAGACAACCAGAGTAAAGGACAACTGCTTTATATATAATCCACAACAGTGCATCGACCTCTAACAGTACAAAGTAAAAGATGAAGAGAAAAAGGGGCAAAACATGCACCCAACCAAAAAGTACCACAACCCAACAACAGGTAAACATAAGAAAACAGCTGAAAGGGTCCCCCAACTAGAACCCTTCTCCGACAACCACACACGGTCCAAGCACCTGATCCACTAAGCTCCTCTAACGTCACGACCAACCTGCATTTCGTCTGCATGGACACACCAAGTACGGGCAAATCCCAAGAAGGGGTGAGTATAAAAATACTCAGTAGGATACCCCGAAGGCTCGAGGGAGCAACAAAAAAGGTATCGAAGTGTGAGTAGTAGATCGAATAGGGGAAAGTAAAGGAGTACAACAAAGAGTGCAGTGAAGAGTATAGTAGAGAGTCCAGCTCAACCCAACAAGAGAAAGGAGGTAGACTCATCCAAACACAAGGAGATGGGAATGGTGAGAAGATGAACTTCTCGTCGAGTCTTCACTACCTATAGCAGGAGAGTAGACTCGCCCAACCACAAGAATCTAGACACGGAAAGCACGTGGAATACCCCGTGCGTCTTCGCCTCTCCTAGAAGGAGAGTAACCCAACGCAAGGAGTGGGTACCAGAACAAGGTATATACATATCCTTATACTCAATCAAGAAGCCCAAACAATGTCATAAGGGGATCTCCGTCCCGTAGCTCAGCCCAAGAAAAGTGAGTATCCAACAATCCCAGAAGTAACACCATCGATGCCCCGCATCCTGCACAACTGCCCCGAACCACAAGTCAAGGGATCAATCACCGTACCTAGACACAATCCGCTTTGGGCAGCACTGACTTGCCCACACGGTTTTAGATCGCGTCACAAGGACGCGTCTCAGTGGGAAAAGTGCCCCTCGTACTTGAGATTTCTGGGGGATCGTCAAACCACACCATGTCACTGCCCTGCAGTCGAGAGGTCTCCTCAAAGTCAAAGTCATTCCATCACTGACCCGTACAACCAAGGGTCCCGCTCCGGTGATCATGGAGGAAAGCCATAGACTATCCTAATAGAAAGGACTAAGTCTGGAATATCAATAGGTGTCCCACTGCCCAACCCCGATGGAGGGTAATTCATAATATGATATCGGGTGACCTACTACCTAGACCTGCTAGAGGGTAAACCCTAACAAGATATCGGGTGACCCACTGCCCAACCCTGTTGGTAGGTAAACCTGGAATAAGTCAATAGGAGACCCACTGCCCAGACTTGCTGGAGAGTAGACCTAGAACTAGACGATGAGTGACCCACTGCCCAGCCCTGCTGAAGGGTAGAACCTAAGAGGTCGTCGGGTGACCCACTGTCCAGTCTCTGCTGGAGGGTAGACCCTAGGAGAAGTCGACGGGTGACCCACTGCCCAACCCTGCTGGAGGGTAAACCCGAAACAAGTCGACAGGCGACCCACTACCCAGCCCTGCTAGAGGGTAGACCTGAATCAAGATGACGAGCGACCCATTGTCCAGCCCTGCTGGAAGGTAGACTCTAAAGAGTCATCGGGTGACCCACTGCCTAGTCTCTTCTAGTGGGTAAACCCTAAGAAGTCAATGAGCAACCCACTGCCCAGCTCTGCTGGAGGGTAAACCCGGAACTTCTCTATCCATCCCTACTGGATGGTACAACACTGGCCAATCGAGCACTGAGTGGTTACCGCGCAACCACCCAACTCCAGAACAACTCAGCCAATAGAGGTTCAGCGCATGTTCCATCATTGGGTGTCACTAGCACTGCTACCAGCCGATCCATCGAGAAAGAAACCAGGGGAAGACCACTCAACCCTGCTGGTCAAAAAAACGAGCACAGAGGCAGGGGAAAATCTCCACCCTGCTGGTTAAACAAATGAGCACAGAGGGATGCTCTACGTCGCGAGAGGTCAAAGGTACGCAGAGAAGAACACGACACACACATGGGGCCCACACGACATGTGGCCCCAAGACAATCCCCAACCAAGCGCACAAATAGTCTCAGGTAAAAACCACACGTACCTACAAGCACTCCCGTATACTCCCAGAGTATACCTCACTTTCAGCCCAAGGGATATCGTGCACACGACACCCAACGTCAACACGAAGGCATGACGTAACATCTCCAACTTGCCACCTCAATGACTAGGGCATGAATAACCACATATATTCAAGCATTAATTCACTCACATGGGAGTGCACACAATCACATGTCAAGGGTCTGCTACAAACACAGTAGAAGAACCTCCCCCGGGGTACCTTCACATTTCCACATTTAATAAGATCGCGTAAAAGGCTCCTCTTGCCTGAACAGATCACACCGTCGTAATCCTCGCGAAAAAACATGCGAGTTATACTACTTAATCGCCTCAAACGGATATCCGACAGAAAATACACCAACACCGCCTCATGCCCGATCGGTGTCCCGTGATCCCGAGCCTCGACCCCAAAATAGTCGGGCGCATTGCACCATTGCGATCCCCTTGGGAAAACACGTCAAAAGGACTGCTCACTTGAGCGCAACAGATATCTGGAGAAAAAGATGCATTCCGTATCACCGCACACGAGCGGTGCTACGTGAGACCCACATCCCAGTCTTGAAACTCAATGGGAGGATCATACCATTGCGATCCTCTCGAAAAAGTACACAAGTTCGACCAATCACTTGTCCAAAACGGACACCCGGTGATAAAATTGGAAATCATCGTCAACTCCCGCAACGACCCTCATAGGGCCCGCACTAGCGTGTGGAATTAAACCGGTCAGAATACACCAAAGAAATGCCCTCAGAAAAACACCAAAAATGACTGCTCGCACGCCCTGAATGGACGTCCGATGAAAAATTCGTGAAATGCTGCACGCAGCTCAAAAGACGGGCCGTGGGGGACACACCTCAACTACGGACTCAATGCCTAAAACCACCCTGGAAAGCTCCGCCTCGGTGCCAGGGTCCCAACGCTCCTGACGGCTCTTGAATCGGACGTCGGACGTGTCCGCGCCTCCCAAAACAAGATCCCCCAGAAAAACGTCGATTCACTTAAAGACGCGTCGCGCCTCCGAGGCCCCTCGTTTCAGAAATTAAAAATTCCCAAAACCATCTCAAAACATTCTCCTCGATCCCAGGAATGCGTTGCTATAGACAGCATGAAAAACGGACGCCCGTAGCAAAAAATACGGGCGTCCGAAACCTGAGGGGCAAGGCCCCTTGGTCTGGACCGGCCTGGGCCGGCCAGTCCGCCCGGTCTGGGCTGGCCCGCGCTGGCCGACCCGGCTCACCACGCCTGGCCCGCTACTTGTCCGCGTGGGCCGGCGGTGGACACAGTCCCCCGCTTGGGTGATCGGCCGAGGCCGGTCGCCGCGCGACGACCCACGCGACGCGGGTCGTGCTCCCCCGCGGGGTCGTATGCCGCGACCCCGGTCCACCGCGGAGCGCTGCGGGCGTCCGCCGCCTGCCACCTGAAGCGCGGCCGCCGTGCTGAGAGCCACCACCGCCATCGCGCTCGCCACCTACCGAGGATCCCACCACCTACCGAGGAGCCCCCCGCCGCTTGCACCCGGGTTCGCCGCGCCACCAGCACCATGGAACCAAGCCGCCGCCGCGCCAGGGCTCGCCGGACCGCCGGAAAACCCCCAGAACTCCCGAAATTCCCGTAAACTTCGCCAGACAGCTACGGCATCCTCGTAACTTGGATTTTGATTCCGAAAGAAGTGATGGAAAGGAAAAAAATTTATACTACACATCTATGGGATTTTTTCAAAGATTTAACATCAAATCGATGCATAAAATTTGATTCAAAGGTAGGTTCGGAAATGAAAACGCAAACCAAAACCTCTTACCTTGTTGGGCTTTGCCCGACGCTTTATGGACGGACCGCCGGAGTTTCTGAATCTTGCCGGAGCTGCCTCGCCGGAGCTGGAGGAGGAGAGGGAGGGGCTGCCACCTGCCGCTATCCAGGCGAAGAAGAAGAAGAGGGAGGGGTGGGTTAAGTGTTCAAGTAGAAAACACTTAACCACCCGCCTGTCAGCCCGAACCCAAACTCCCGACGAGGTCAGGATTAAGCCTCCCCTAGGATAAAAACCATGCTCTAAACGCATTGGAGGTCTCGAAATTTTAATCCGAGGCCTCATTAAAAAGTTATTAAACATAGCGCCCGAGGCTGCCAAATTACAAAAACGCCCCTGAGGCCATTTTTCACAGACGGGCCGCGCCCGCGGAACTTACACCCCTCCTAGGGTAAACGACACGCTACAAACTCAACGGTGCCCTTAGTTTCCCAATCCAAGCCACCGTTTAGGAGATAATGTGATAATTCATTAAACGAATAAATTAATTATTTAATTTATCCGTTCCACGTTCCGAAAGCGAGCGAGGGGTCCAAACGTCCCGCGCCGACAAGTTTTACGTCGTTACTAGGGTAAGAAACCTGTTCTGGACTCATTCATACACTCAGATATCTGATATGGATCACCGTTTAGGAGTTATCCCATTCATTTGGCGTTTCCAGTGTGAACGCACTGAAAATTTAATTCCAGCCACTTCGGGGCTCAGAATCGCACGCCGTCTGAAGGCACTGCTCTGGAATAACATCAAGAATATTCCAAAGTCTTTCGCAGCAAAAACCGGGTTCTTAAAAAAAACCCCTACAACCCCTCCCACTACATTGCCCCCCCCTCCCACTACACATCCCCCCCTCCCACTACACAACCCCCTTCCCATTCCCTTGAAAAAAAAATTATAAAATGGAAACCCATAGTAGGTCTCCCTACCATTTAATAACTCACTACCATGTTGGATAAATATAATAATACATCACTAAAATATCACTATAAGACATTAACCATCCTTCTAATCAAAAGGGTATCAATAGAACACCTAAAAGGAACTCTATACAATGGAATGACGTGCAAAGGAAATCTATGA
Source organism: Viscum album (assembly GCA_963277665.1). NCBI lineage: Eukaryota > Viridiplantae > Streptophyta > Magnoliopsida > Santalales > Viscaceae > Viscum > Viscum album. Next base: position 1,503,036,354 of record OY728135.1, read on the forward strand.
AACGACATAAAATTCCATAGATACAAATTTCCAAACTGGGGAAATCATTATTTGAATAGATATTATACTATAGGAATCATGTGTTATGCTAGGGGAAATAGGATACACAGTGTTATCATCTATTAGAGGTGGAAGAAAAAAAATTACTTGAATCAAGGATTGATCGCAGGTTGGGAAGAAGGGTTCGCAAAGAATAGGGGAGCTATCGTTTAGGGATAATCAAAACAAAAAACAAAAAACAACCTTGTCTTCAAAGAAATATGAATGAAAAATTGAATAAATAAAGTTAGGAGTTATAACTTATAGATTTTATGTGGAAGAACAAAAAATGAGTTGCTGGGAAGAAGGGTTTTCATGCTGGATTGAGCTCTCGTTTAGGGTGCAATGTGGGCAGATCAAGATCAGAATCGCTTGTTGTATTGGTGGATTTTTATCCCAACAGTTTTTAAAAACCATTGGGTAATATTATCAAAGATATCCCAGTGGTTTCAATGTACCATTGGCATAAGGGGGTACACTCTTCACTATCCCAACGGTTTCAAAAAACCATTGGGAAAACTATGCCTCTCCCAACGGTTCTTCAAACCGTTGGGAAAATACAGTCTAAAACTTCCTATATCAATGGTTTTCAACAAACCGTTGGTATATGAATCCTATCCCAATGGTTTCTCTAAACCATTGGGAGCGATTCATTGGTATATGATGAATTTATATTAGTGATCCTATAAAATGGTTCTATTTTTATGGGTTTCCATTTCACAATTTATAAATTGCACATACACTTTATAAATTGCACTTTGGATCCCATTTAATCACAACCATAAATGTTTCAACCCATGTAACCAATGGTACATGGCTCAAACATGTCAATATTAGTTAGTTAAGGTGTCTCTATCAATATATGTAGGAAAATACCCTTTAGATTTATGCTAGAACTTTAATAACAAATTTTATATCAAATTTATAAAAAGGAATTCTATCACAAGTAGTAGTACAAAAAACATGGTAATAAGCACAAAATCATGAAAAATAAAAATGGAAAGCTATTATATGATTAGGGAAAATACTCAAGCAAGGTATACATATAAACATGATAATTGTTACACTAAAATACCAGAGCATGATTTATAGGAAACTATATTAAATAAAACATGTATAACATTATAAAGACAAGCATGCTAATGAAATACCTAAGTAGTTGTAAAACTAAGCATGTTACTAAAACACCTAACATGGTATATAAAAGGAATACTAATAAACACACAGGAAACATCTACAAATAAAACTACAAGGAATATAATATGCATGGAATGTCAATATCTATGTGCCTAAAATGATGCATGTAATTCTATTTATTTTCTATACAATGATAAGGGTAAATATTATAATCTCATAAATCAATGAACAAAAAATGTACATCAACCACTCGAGGTGAAATCATAATCAACTATAACAAATAACAATAGGAACAAAACTTTCATCCCTTTCCACTTGTACTTTCCCCCATGCATGGAGTGATCACTCCCAAACATGGTTATTTACCAAGCACCGATACATTCCTAGTCTTCAGCTAAATAGACCAAAACAGTAAGATAAAGGAAAACAATTCTCTGATACCAGTTTGTAACATCCTAGCTTGACGGACTATGAAACTAGTATCCAGACCGGTCGCCACATGGCCTCAAGATCGGCTCCCCATATGCTAGAGGTCGCTGACTAGCAGCGAGGGTGTAATGATGGTATGGTGGGGAGACTATACCCTCATGGTTAGAGTATAACATCGATATATCATAATAAGACAACAAGAAAAGTAGTATAAATAAATTAAAGACAACATAAGAATTATTACAATAGAATAAAATAATAATGAATGACCAATGCCAAATACAACCATCTATGCATGCATGTCCTGATGATGCTACAAGTACAAGAAGGATAAAATAAAATAATCTATACAATACAATACATCACAATACAAAAAAATAATAAAATAACAAAGGTTAAGTCCATAAAAATCATAAGTACTAGCTCAGTCCTATTCTCTTAACTTCCATATACAATGCATAGAACATGAAATAATCCATAGAACTATAAACGTGATATCTTCCTGGGTATCCATTATAATGGAGGTCCGAGTAGGGTGTGACATATACTTAGTAGGCCACCACCAAAAATTTCTAAATCATGATCCAGTTTGTTAATATAATGTATGATTGTGTATAGAAAAATAATAAGTATAGGGTGATAAATAAATAAATACATTGGTTCAGGTTCCTCATGGGACACCAGACCAACACTACCTACTTCATCCTAATTTGGAATCCCTCTATACTAGGTTCAACCTGTACATATTTGATATGGGGTAAATATAAAAAGTCTTTATAAAACATGTATCAATAGATAGACCAAACATAATCATGAGATTTGGCTTAGCAGACACGTCCCTGAATAAAAACTATGATTTTTTAGTTTTTTACATAAAAGTCATCATGAGAATTTAATAAGAGGCACCCTGAGCCTATATAAGGTGATTAGAAAAGGAATCCCAATTACCAATATAGAGGTACTATAATTACTCAACACCGTATGTGTCTATCCAAGGAGATTCATAAATGGAATCTCAACTATCACTCCCAACATGGTGTGAAAATAAACCCTCTAAGTCCATCCCTAGTGTCTCACATAGGGGACTGAGTATCAACCATGGCTGAGTGTAACCATCTAGCCACCGAGTCTATCCACAACATCTCCCCTAAAGAATAATTATCACTCTTAAGGAGATAGAGAAAAGACACAATGATCTCATCCAAGGAATACTAAGTATCTATCCTGATGTATTTACAATTCAAGTAACCTATGAGTCTACCCTAGGAATTCTGTAAAGGCAACCCAAGTATTGTCCAAGGTACATAAAATCTCTAATAGTCTATAAGCCTATACAAGGAATTCCATAAAAATTAACCTAAGTATCGCTCAAGGAATCCATGGTTCATTCAAAGTTTAAATTAATAAATAATAAGGCCATATTGATAAACATGACACATCACTAGTCAAGAAGTTCAAGAGGGATATGCCCATTTACCAATTCAGGTAATAATAAGAAAGGCCATGCACCTAAGAAATCCATAACCCATTACAAGGACACTAAAACTGGACCATGCCTATAACATGTCATTTAATTAATTAGGTGGTCATTTCCACTATTAATGATTACAACTTATTGGATAAATATATTAACACTAGGTGGACTGCCCATGGTAGATAACACCATACATGAAAAGGTATAAGATAGGCCATTCCAATTTTCAGGTGACTTCAAAACATCAATTTTGTTCCATAAGAATTAGACCATGACCACTTATGAGATGTTTTGGTAACTGGGGGGGGGATACATAGTGGGGTACCACATCCTACTACATTACACTTAAACAACCCTTTTATATTTTCTAAAATAACACACCTCAATGAGTGGTTTTATTAGAAAACAATTAATTAATTAAAGGAATTCTAGGGATACACCATTAAGTGTGGTTAAAACTTAAGGTTATTAACCATAAACAATGCCAATTTAATGGACAATGGATAAAAAAATTAGGGCATTAAGTTACATAAATTAAATATCAAATTTAAGATGCATCACATAGAAATACTGGCATGTGGCACAACTACATACATTATAAACCAACAAAACTTTGAGTAAAAATCTACAGAAAACCTACCACATGCTTAGGATGACCCAAACATCCAATATTGAGTCTTTATTTGATCCAAATTGAGAGAAATTAAAGAAACTAAAAATGCCCTAAAAATAGGGCGAATTAGATCACAATAAAATAGCATAGGCGGTTAGAATATAAATGATGAAATTAAGGAGGAGTCATATAATTACTAAGGGCTATCTAATTCACCTAATAGTGGTAGGATCCAACACAAAAAGGGTGAGATATTTCAAGACATTGGAAGAGAGGAGGGTGAACCCTCAATGGGATGTTGTGTGTGGAGGAGGATAAGAGAGGGAAGAAGGGAAATAAAATGTTAGAGGGTAAAATGGGAATTTTAACCCATTTAATGAGGATAATGGTTTGGAAAAATGGTTGGCCAAACTATGCACCAGCCATGCTTGATCCACTACCCATGAAGGAGGCTCACATGATTCATGTGTGTGGTTTGGGAAACCACGCACAAACCGTGCATTCTCACTCAATCAAAAACCTATATCTAGGAACATGGCCATGAAGTTCCTATTGCATGGTTAGACCAAACTATGAAAGACCCCTATCTAAACTGGATAAGTTTCAAAAAAACAATTTGGTGGGTTACATGGTTTCAAACACACCATTTTCCCCTATCTTTTTCTCCTAATTTTGAGGTTTTAGAGCCTGATGTTCTTGAAACTCAAAGTAACAACCAGGAAAACTATTAGGCCTTAAACCAAGTCTAAAAATACCAAAATTAAGTGTTCCAAATATCTAATTTACATTCCAAATCTCATATTAAATAGGATTAAATCCACCAAATAGTAAGATTCAAAATCCAATGGAATTCTAATTTGGCTCAAAAAACAGGATGTTACAATGGAAGTGTGTTGTGATTTTCAAAACTAATGTCAGAAGGTGATGAATTCAAACTTTAAACTTGAAAATATCCCCCTTTCTAAAAATCGAAAAAGATAACTCCTAAATAGAAAAACAAATGTTTAAATAAATTTTAAAAAAATACTTTACTTGACTTACATATTTAAGAACATCACCACTTTTTTACTTCTTTATTTATTTATCCCCATTAATTAATTTATCACCCTTTTTCTAAAACATTTATCCTAAATTTTTGTTTGGAAGTTAGTATTTCTCATTCTTTATACCCTTTTGTGATTTAAGAAAAGGAGTTATAAAGTGAACCTGAAATGTTAAATAAAGAAACATTTCTATGAAACAATTTTATAAAAACAGACAAACATCCATACAAAAAGTGTATGAAAATATATTCACCAAAAAAATTGGAAAACATGTTTCCAAAAATTATAGAGGAACAATCACTCAAAAAATTCATCATCTTTTTTATTAAAAAACATTTCAAGAGATTAGGAGAACAATATCAATCTTTCTTTGAAAACTTCTTCATAAGAACTTTCAACTTATTTACATTATCTTGATACTTTTATGATTTAAAAAATTCTGATATGATATCTTTCATCATTTATTAAAAATCTATTTCTCAGTTTTTAACTTTAAAACATTTTCTTATAATTCTAGGATATTATTTCCTTGATCTAAAATCTCATCATCCCACTACATTTCCAAATATTTGATATTTACAGTTGTTATTGTGCTTTAATTGACTTCAGAAATCGTATATATAATAATTTTTTAAACTAATTTTAGATATTTTCTTATGAATTTTAATTTATTATCATAAAAATTTATATCACCATTGGTATTCTATATCCATATAAAAATATTTTTTTGACTTCCTTGACCCTTTTTTTGACATTATTTTGATCTCATTAAACTCATCTTCATTTTGAATAACTATATCCATGATTTGTTTCAATGAATTAGAATTTAAAAAAAAGTTTATTTCCCTTGGGTTTACTTGCATAGTTATTTAACATTATGTAAATAATGAAGAGAATATTTAAGATTCTAAATAACTTCATTGAAATTACTCATCCTCATTTCTAATTTTTGATTAATTATGATAAGGGAAGAATTAGTTGAATCAGATGATAATTATGGAATGGTCAGAGATGGAGGTCTTGAATTATGAGATCCTTCTTTCTATTCACCGGTTTTAATTTAAAAAACTTCTACCATTTAATCTTTTTTATAGGACTTATGTTTTTCTAAAACCTTAGCCTATGAATACTGATCTTATTCTTCTTAAGTTTCATCTCTGTACAAAACTTCCATATTTGTATCATTCTAAGATTGAGTTGATATAGAAGTTTAAGACGCAGTTTCACTCTATTAAACTTCCATAGATTTATCCAACTCATTTTAAAGTTATTCTTTACTTCTATAATTACATTTTACATATTTTTTATGAACTGTCAAAACATCAGTTTCAACAACTTCTTCAAGATTGAGGCTTTTTAACAAAAATTGCTTTTTCTTTCTACTTTTTAACAGATAGTTGCAAATATAAAGGTTGAGCATGTTTTCCTTTTGATGGAATGAACTAATTCATTTATATTTGTATAATGGATATATGAGAAATAGATAGAGGTTATCCTTGTATCCCCACTTTAACATTTATATAAAATTGCTCAACCCATTTCAAGAATTTTCTAGCCAACTGAGCTTACTCATTTTTTTCCTTTTCTTTTTCTTATTTTTCTCTTGATGAAGATTATTATAGGTTTGGTATTTATGTTATAAGGAGTCAAACTTATCTTAACCCAAAATAGGATCATCAGGTTTTTTCTATTCTTTATCCTTCAAGAAAGGTACAAAAGCCTCATCAAACATCATTTTCAATTTCTTCTATAGAAAAGGAAGGGAAACATCTCCTTCCTTTCTCTTTTCTAACACATTCTATTTTAAATTTTCATACCAATACCTTTAAATTAAAATTTCCTTGACTAGAATTATAGTTGATATGACACTTGAGGAAATCATTTTTCTTGATTTGAAGAAACTTTATGAAACAGGTGAACCAAAAAACTAATGAACATAGAAGAAACATACTGGCGAGAGATATTTATAGAATCAATGGGTAAAGAAAAGAGTGGTGATCCAAACCCCTTTATATAGTTTTGATAAGAGATATTATTATTCTTATACTAGATCTAATGTCACAAATTAAAACCATTTTATAGATCAATGAATAATAAATTTCTCAGAAGAAAAAACACTATTAAACTCTTGAAGTTTTTTTAAATTACTGAGAATAATTTTATTGGATGAAGATTTTTCCAAAACAAAAACTTAAAAATTTGTAAATTTTAATATAAAGTCATCGAAAAAAATATTTATAAAAAACATAAATAATATTATAACAGTTTATAGTTAAAAAATTTAATATTTATAAATAATATCTTTAAGAAATAAAATTTAACTTTCATTGGGAATATTGTTCTGATGATTTTAACTTTTTTTTGAAAAAAATTGTTTTAAAGATTTATTTAAAAAAAATTAATTTATCTATAATTTTTTAGGACTTTTTTTATAAAAAAAAATTAGAAAAGTTTTTCCAAAAAACCTTTTAAAAAATCTTTGAAAAAATTTAATGAAAACTCATGATTTTTAAAAGAGAGTAAAACTTTTATCCCCTTTTTTATGGAGTTTTTTTTACTATAAGATATGTTTTAAACAAGTAGTAGATATGAATATTCATTTTATTTTGACCATTCATATATTCTGTTTAATATATTCAAATATATCAAAATTGAGTGATTTTATAAAAATATCAATAAGTTGTTCTTCCATTCTGATGAATTGTAAAATAATATCTTCATGTTGTGTGTAATACCAAATGAAATGGTGTCTTGTATATATGTGATTAGACCATGAGTGATTTTATGGGGTTTTTACTTAAATATATGTCACTTTTTTTTATCACACAAAATAATATTTTTACTAAAACTCATGCCAAAGTCATTTAGTGTGTGTTACATCCACAACACTTGAGCATGAGAACTTATAGATACCACATATTATATTTACTCACTAGAAAGGGATATAAAATATTGTTTCTTACAAGACCATGAAACTAAATCTTCTCTTAATAAATGAAAATTTGTAGATTTAATTTTTTTATTCGTTTTAAATCTAGAAAAATAATCATCAGAAGAACGTCTTAAATCAAAATCATTTCTAGATCTATTAAATATTCTAATATCCATAGTTCCCTTATGGTAAATATTTTTTTACAATTTTAAGATGATATTATTTTGTATTTTATTGATATCCCACACATAATCATACATAAAACATTAAATGTTGTTGACTAGCTATGGGATATAGTAAAATACCAATCATTCCACAAAATTGATTTTGATCAAATGATTTCTTATATTAATTGAGATTAGTAGTTTTTGAGGTTCTGATAAGAGTACTAATACTCTTAGTATTATTTTATCCAAAAATTTTAGTGAATCTATTACATACCTTTAGTGATATATAAAAGGCCCTTTTGGTTTTTGATAAATTTGAAAACCAAGGGAAAAAGTTAGTTCTCCCATCATGATAATTTCAAAATCAAATTTTATAAGATCCAAAAAAGAACCGGTAAGAGATTATTGAGTTGAAGAAAATATAATTTCATCAACAGAAATTTGAACAATGACGGTATCTTTTATTTTTTTTAATAAATTGTGTTGGATCTAACACTCCATAAAAAAATTTATAATAAAAATCCTGTTAATATACCATACCGTTCTCTTTGGGATTGTTTGAAACTATATATATCATTAGTAAGTCTAAAACCATGATCTGGTGATTTTTTCCTCAAAAATAGGTGGTTATTATATATATAAAATTACTACTAAACATATCCATTAAGGAATTCACAATTCACATCCATTTAAAAAAGAGTGAAATTTAGAAATGCCAGATATTATAGAAGTATATGAATAACTTCAAGTCTAGATATTGGAGCATAAGTTCCTTCATAGTTTGTGTTAATTATAATGAGTTTTAAAATAATAAATTTATTTCTAACTATTAATCAATTTTCATCACATTTATTATGGAAATCCCATTTTACTCCAATTACAAAAAAATGTTTTAGAAGTTCAACTAAAGTCTAAACTTGATTCCTTTCAAATTCATTGAGTTCAACCAGTGTTGCTTTTATCCAATATTCATCACCTAAAGCCTCATGAGGATTCTTAAGTTCAAATTATGATAAAAATATCCAATGTTTCATTTTATCCAATGTTCATATTTATTTATTAAGTAACTTATGGTTTTAACTGGTTCAACTAAGTCACTAATGAAATTATCACTAGTATGATTCCTAAAGATTACCTAATTTCTTTTATTTGTAAAAGGTAGTTATTCAAAAAACACATTGAATTTCTTATTCAGTTAAAACTTTAGAAAAAAATTCTTCAGTTGTTCTATCATGGTATATATTTTCCAATATGGGTTGAAAACCAGTTTTAGTAAAAATATCAAAATATGTGGTTTTAGGTTGTTGGATCTGTTTCATAAAATTTGATATGCACTGTTTCTTCTAGTGTAATTTTATTTTTATTAAAAACATGATAATCTTTTATTGTTTTAGAATATCCAATGAAAAATATTTCTAGAGATTTTGGAGCAAATTTATATTAATTATATTTATTATTCAAAATAAACACTTGACATCCAAAAACTATAAATTAATAAAGTTTAGGATTTCTTCCTGTCTATAGATCATAAGGGGTTTTATTAATAAAAGGTATAGTTAAAACTCAATTAATATTATAGTAGGTAGTACTAACTACTTTAGCCCAAAATTGTTTAGAAATTCAGAATTCACTCAACATGGTTCTAGTAATCTCTAGGATAACTCTATTTATTATTTCAACTATACCATTTTACAGAGGTGTTCTAAGATATAAGGAGTTATGAAATATACCTTTTTTACTATAAAAATTTTAAATTCCAAATTTAAAAATTCTTTACCCTGATCACTATGAATAGGTACTGAAGGTGCACTTTTATCATTTCTAACATGGTATACAATTTTTTTGGAATAGAAAAATTATTATAACTTTTTTCTTAAAAATAGACTCATGTATATCTAGTGAAATAATGAAAAAAAACATATACATTGTATTTTCAACCAATTCTTCCAATTTTTGTTGGAACAAATAAATCCATATGCTCTAACTATAAATCATCAAAAGTTGAAACATCACTAATAAATTTAAAATTATACTTATGTCCCTTTAAAAATTGACAAGGACCATGGACTTTATAATAATTAAACATAAGATTTAATAAATCTCAAATAAGTCCATTCATAAAACGTTTATCTAAAGTTATAACATTACAATGTCCTGATCTTCTATACCACAACCAATGTTGATCTTATATTTCACTAAGTAAAAATAAATATTATCTTATTAAGCCTTACATTTTTAGTGTGTATACATTCTCATGCCTATCGATAGAAAGAATAAATTTACTTTCTGAAATTTGAATAGTAAATTTATAATTCTTGAAATTCATGAGGAAACCTTCACCACATAAATGGCTTATGAATATACGGTTCTGCTCACATGCTGTTTGGTTTTAGGGAATGAAATTTTCTTATGTTTGTTGGGTTCTATGGTATGCTCGTAAAATGAAAATACAAGGTATGTGATGCACTTTTCTATTCCCTAAAGTTCGCATCTTATCATTGATAGAAGAATTCAATATACTACATCATGGGGTAGAAATTTGGTTTCCAGAAGCAGGCTGCTCTGTAGGTCGGTGATAACATCAGAAGGTAGGGATATTACTCTATAAGGAATATGGGTCAAGTGGAGGCCTTTAATGACTAGTTTTAAGTTGAATGTGGATGGATCATTCAACTAGGGTGTCATGCAAGGAGGAGGCTTGGTTCAGGATAACATGGGTTAAATGTTGCTCAAATTCACTTATTACTTCTGGCTAGGTAATTCCATGGAAGTAGAAGTTAAAACCATGCTTAGTGGACTCTATATTTACAGGATGTACAATATTCAAATAACCATAATTGAGTATGACTACAATTTTTTTCAGTATACTAAGAGAAAATGATATTGTTCCATGGTCTGTGGTGTATGAAATTTAGAAGTGCATGTCCCTTTTAAGAAACAACATGGAGATTTCTCATACTTAGAGAAAGTGAAACTTCATTGCTGACAATCTTTCAATTAATGGAGAACCTAGTGAAAATATCATTATTTTCAATGATATAGGCTCTCTTCCAAATGATTGTAACTTAATTGTCACCGATGATGCCCAAGGGATTCATCACTTTAGACCCCCTGACTTAAATCATTGAATAAAAAGTAATTTTTGAGTGATTATGATGTTTTTATTAATCCCTAAAAAAATAAAAAAATTTAAATTAAAGGTTTTACAAGGAGAATAATATTACCTATACCATAGATTTATCCTTGAAAATTATCACTATAGGTAACTTTACCAGCTTTCATATTTATGATCATATGAAATAAAATTTTGTTTTTAGTCATTTTAAGGGAAAACCAGCACCCACGTACCAAATATTGTTTCTATTTTAACTTTTCTTATTTTTCGAAAAAAAATAAAAGGATATAATTTAGAACCCATAATTTCCTATGACCATAATTGCTAGAAAATAAAATTTTATGAATGCACATTTTTCCCATATTATTGTGTTTTCTACATTTTTATTCTTTAGAAAAAAATACTTTATGAATTACCAAAGCATATCCCCTGGGAGTGTCAAACCAGGTGTGCAGTAAGGCCCATTGTCATGTACCAGGTTACTCCAAGTCTAGTCTGAAACACCTAGTCAGAGTTTTTAATCTTAGGTACATTTGTGCCAGAATCACATCCACTTGTAGTATCCAAACATGGATGTATTTTTTCGATAAAAAACATACTCTATACTAAACCAAATCTAGGGATATTTTCTTATACTTAGTCTTATGACTTAGGATTTCACTAGAGTTTTCTAATCCAAATCTGAAAAAATAATGAAACTTTTCCTTTGATACCAACTATAATAATGCTTATCATTATTAAACATTAAAACATGATTTATTATATATAATTACACTTAATACAACCCAAAATATCGATAATTGTTGTGTCTTTGGGAATTAGGTACATTGAATTACAAATTTAAACATGAATTAAAACATCTTTATTGAAAACTTGTAACAACCCAAGCTAGTACGGTACGCTTCTCTTTGAATAATACAATAGCATGTGTTGTACGCAACTTCGAGTTCTAACACACCACAACCAATCAAACTAGCCGTTATGAATAGTAGTACCCACTTTTTGAAATTTTATAAATTTTATCTTTCAAAATGGACTTCATTTTTAGATTTGGAATATCAAAATTATCTTAGGGTGAATTTTTTGTACTTTTCTAATAACTTTCATATTTTGATAAATAGTGAAAATTACTAAATTTTAATTAAAAACAACTTTTTTAATCGAAATAATTAATAGTGATAAATTATGAATTTGAGTGTATTTAAAGTATATTTAGAATATATTTTTACAATTTAATCCAATGTTGGTCATTGGAGATAATTTCACATTTAAAACGAACATAAACAAGTGTTAATCTTTTGATAGTTATTGTTTCTTAAAAACACGCTTTTTGTTTTGACAGCGGGAATTAATTTTAAATTAATTTCTGCCACTTCTGTGTTTTGAATTTGGAAAATTGGATTCCATATTTGGATTCAGGATGCCCAAATTTTGTAAATAGGTAACTCTTATTTTTAGACATTTTGAATAATTACTTCGGTAAATATTTTATTTACCATGGTTAAAGGGTAAATCCGGTAAATAAGGGTAAACAAAATATTATAATAATATTAAATTACCCTAAAATGTGTCCTAACCCTATTGGTTGATACATGATTGGCCATGAGAATCTTTTGGTCGATTTTGGGACCTCATGGATCCACTTGTAAGTGATAATGACACTTTATATTTATAAAGTTAAAGTAAATACAAAAATGACATAAGCATATATCTTTTAGAAATTTTTTTTATATAGGGTTATATATGTTATATTTTCGATTATAAATATTCATTAGAAATATAAAAATATTTCCTACATAATGGTATTTTATTTATAATTTTTATACATTGAATAATTAAATTTATTTATGACACAATAATGATGCAGTATTTTCCTTATTAATGAAAGAATCAAATAATTAGTATTATAAATGTTAAATAAATATAATTTGAAAGTTTTGATGCTATCCAAGAATTTTATTGGTTAATATTATATTTTTTTATTTCTTAAATGAATTTGTTTCTAATTAATAAAGTTGTTAATACTTTAACCAAAATCAATTATTTAATAGTGTCAAAATTGACATAGAAGAGTTTTTAAAACAAATATTATATTATTAATTCATATTATATTCCTAAAAATCTAAGTTTCGGCCAAAAGACTTATATAATGATATTTTTATTATTAATGGACCACTTGGGGTCACTTGGAAGTATATAGTAAGTTTATTAACCATATAATATAAAAATAAAAAGTGACATAGTAAAAGTCAGACTATTTAACTAAGAGTTAAATATAAATGATAATGTTAATATAGTGACCCAAACCTATCTAAAATCTATTTTATGAAATTATTTCGACCCATACCTAACTTAGACTTTGAATAATCCACTTTGGAGCCATTTGAAACCGAATATGAATTTATTATAAATTAATATTTTAAGTTTTCCCTAAAGAGCCCCTCCACCCCCTTATAAAAGGACACCACTTCTAACCAATTATTCATACCTTCAAAGCCTTTTGGTTCAAAAAACCTCTACCCAAATACCCTATCAACTATCCTACCTTAATTCTAGAGGCCTTAATTTAGTCATAAATCCAACCTAAGGAGCCCTTTTGATCAAATCAAAAGGAATAACCCAAAGAAGAGGTAATGTTTTCACCACCCTCTTTCAAGTTCTTTTCTTCTTCAACTTCCTCTTTCTTTGTTATTTCCATTATAAAATAATAAATCCAATATCTTCTATATACTGTGATGTTATTATAAATATGGTACAAGCATATTCAGTATTCTATCCATCCTTTGAATGACATGTCACCATACGTGTGTACGTACGACATACCGTCTCCACGTCGTGGTGTAATTGTTACTCAATACATTATTATTTGGATGGGTATAATAATGATGTGTAATTGATGTTAATAATAAATATAACATGATAATTATTCTGTATATATGATACAAAATCCAATTATATATTATTTTAATATCAAAAGAATGTTATCATCGCTTGTGCGTACGTACGGACTACCGTCTCCACGAACGCGATGAGATTCATTCCCCATCATATCCATTCAAGTATAATTGTCATTTGATGATTAAAAATACTGTTTAAGGACTTGATATAATTCTGTATATGAATAATATACATCCCATCCATAACAAATATGGCTCACATAACAAATAATATAAAAGAAAACGAATCTGTTAACACCCGAAACGATGATAATACTAACATATTATTAACAAAGCAATGTTAAAAGATCATATATGATATCATATTAATGTGTATGATTCTTATATAATTTAATAACAATTATTTCACCATTATACAGGAGGTTAACCTACCCTTAACCAAGGAAAAGTACAAGGTAAGGGTTTATTTCACAATCTCTTCATTTTCTGAAGTTGTTTATACGTAATTATCTACTGGGACATCTTTATCATCCACACCCATGTTTCTTAAAAATATATTTCAAAAAATTATTAATATTTTATAGACTATGGGTTAAAGTCATTTATACCCTTTTTGAATTTTTATAAGATGTTTAAGGACTATTTCTATCGTTTTCCAAACAAGGTCCTTTTTAACTTTTTCGACAAAATTAAGGTAAGAATGTCTTTTTTTAACTTATACGGTGAGTGCAGCTATTTTCTATCATTATAAAATCGCCGAAGCTTCCATTACAATATTATAATAATATTTTAAAATTAAATGTTTTATTTTATAATTATGATACTTTTAAACGATTTCAAAAAAAGAGATATTTCTCTCAAATAGTTTTGATTTCATCTATGTCAACATCCTTTGATGGATTTTAAGATTATTTGAAGTTGATTTATTATGATACAAAACTTTCATATTGTATTGAAGGTTTTGTGATTTGTTTGAATGTGGATGTGTTATTTTTATACCATTCATGGTTTATGGAGAAAGTATTTACATTTCGTATGCTAGTTTTAATACGAATGTTTATGTTATGTTTAAACCTATTCATATGAAGAATGCATTGTACTTAATAAGTGACGGGTGGAGCCCGCTATAGCTCCTTGATGCATCAGTAGGTCTCATGAGACAAACTAGTGTCTTGGCACAAGGCCTTGACAAAATCTTATTTGTAGTCTTGGTACAAGGCCTTGATTATGTGATTATGATAGTCTGGCATTATGCATTCCATCATTATGAAAGTGGTTATTGATATTGCATGTGATTATTAGAATAGTAAAATATCCATGTGAATAAGTAAATGGAATTATTTAATTTTATTTCTACCATATTATGATTAAGTTCAAGTTTAAAAGGAATTTGTTTTAGTTATACATTTCCTTAATGTTTATACTTATTTATAAAAGTTTCCGCTATATCCTTATCCTTACTGGGAATTTGAGCTCACCCCTTTTTATGTTTTATTTTTCCTAGGATATGAAGAAGTATTTTATGAATGACCTACAGGGATAGTATGATGGGATATGAGTGTGGTCTATGGAGACAAGATGTTTTTGTATTTTTTTCACTTTATGATGTAATATAAACTTTAAGAATGTATCTATTGATTTCCAAGGCTACTAAACTAATCTGTCTTTCGAGACTTGAACTTTTGTGATCATGCCAATGTTATGTAATAATTAACCGACTCAAGGTAACTGGGGTTTGGGCATTACAAAACTTCTTTAACATGCTTGAGCTTAAAACTGCATTAGATAACCTGGGTAAATACATAATAAATGGGTGAGCCATAAATTCAAGTAAGGGAATAAACATGACATAAGGTAAAATATGTTAGAAAATAGGTATATCAAGGGGAATAAAAAGAGTATGAATCATAAAAATGAAGGAAAATACATGATATAACATTATAACATAAAGGCAACATGGTAATATTGAACAACTTAAAACACTACATCAAAGGTCAAGGCTAAATACCAAGACATCATAATGTAAAAATTCCCATAAATGAATTAGGTTAACTCCCTCTCCCAACATGATATATCATGGTACAAAACATTACTCAATGCATTTTAGTGCTATATAATTTTGGGCGCACCTGTCACTTTCATTTCATTATCATGCTTAAGTGTGCCACAGAGATCATACACCATAGATTCATTCATCATCATATTTTATTCCACTAACTTGTATTGTGGAATAAATACATGTAAATCCTTAATAATAGTGATTAAAATTTCATAAAATTTAACACCCTTTATATAAATGGGGTATGGTATTCACTACAAAATTGTTTTATCATGGATTCCTATGGTGAAATTTCGGCAGCATAACGGGGAAGTGTAAATATTCATGGAAAGAATTAATGGGAGAAAAATGGGTCTCTAGTAATTTAGAAATCATAAGGACAGTATGGGGAAGGTTTGAAAACATACCCACATTTAGAAATTTAAAATTAAAGGGAATAAAATGAATAGGATTCTTGAATAAAGGGAAGAAAGAGAGGTTCCCTTACGAAATTTTGGCAGCCTAACGGTGTCACATAAAAATTCATAAAATGGGTTGATGATAGAGAAATGGGACTATAATAATTTTAATATAAAATGACAAGAAATATAAACATGTAAATACATATCACAATATTAGGAAAGTGAGCATATAAGACATAACACAATAAAGAAACTTGATTAAAGAGGAGAAAGGAAAGAACCCTTACTTGAGTGTGTGACTCCAAAAGATTGAAAAGGGTATTATTGAGAGATTGGGGTGCCTTGAAAGGATTATATATAGAATAGGGAGTAGTAATTACATGATCCAAGGATTTTTTTGAACAGAAACGGGAGATTAGGTGAGTTTATATACGAAAAGAGAAGGGTTTCTTTAATATTTAGGTTTTGGACTCTATAAAATAAAATATTCAAAACCAAAAAAAATCCCATGGTTTCTAAAAAAGGGTATTTTTTTTTTATTTTATTAGGATATGATCTGAACTTATTAAAATAATTCTCTTTCTTATGTGGAGGTTAGTCGCACTTTTAAATAAATTAATTTTAGACTCTAAAATATATTAATGGTTTTGGAGGATTCATAAAGGATTAATAAAAATAATCAAATAACCATAAAATAACATTATTTTAAGGGTAAAATATATATTTGGTTGAGGATACCCATTATAGTATTTATTACATCATTATGATGTCATAAAACACGTTGTGTATTTATAAAGTAATTAATTTTTACTCAAAAATTCGACTGTCTCAGAAAATTATGAAAAATTCACTGTTAGATAATTTTGATTCTATGATTCCAAAAATAATATTAATTTTATCTAAATAAGTTTCTAAATATGTGATTTTTTACATAAAAAAATGATAACCGATATTTACTGAAAATGACAGTTTTTTGGCAATAACATTTTTTGAACACTAATAAAAAGTACATTTTACTTAATAAAAATTATATTAAGATTTATAATTAATAAAAATTATTTTATAATAAAATTAAATTAAAATACTATTTATTTAAAAAATTCCTTAATTCATCAAAATAAATACCTTAATTGAATTTGAATATTACACGAAAATACAATTTGGGTTTAATTGAATAAAAATAAAAATATTTTATAAAGTAATAGTAAAAATAAATATAAATTCATTATGATATATGATATACATGTTCATATTATTAAGGTCTTGATACATATCCATTTATTACACTAGTGTACACCCTAAGAGTAATGTGACCGATAGTGAGACTTTCATCGGGTCGTTCGGCGAACATGGTTTGGGCTGTGATCTCGATGATCTTGAACTTCTACCATAAAAGGTTTCACTCATTCTTAAGTTATTAGATCACATCTTGGGCTTGATCTGGGGAAACGTCCGGTGATGATATCTCTCTTAGAAACTCTGATAAATGAGCTTCATAGGGTACAATCCAACTAGATGAGGTTGTCACTTCCTTTTTATGTGTCAATTATATTAGTTAAAGACCTATATTTATACTAATAATGTGATCACAGTTTAGCGGATATATTGTCAATGGTAAAGATTCTTAATGTCATTTTGAATCCAATTGGATATAAAAAAACAAAACTAGTGCATTTTTTATATAAAGATATTACATAATAAAATATTAAATCATCAGGGAATTTTATTTATAATAGTTTGGGTCCTTATAATTACTGCTATTGATTTGAGATGTTAAAGTTTTATATGATTTTCTTTTTTAGGGACGCACATGTGGCATGGATTTTAATATTTCTTATGGTTTTTAGTTATCATTCCATTGGAAAGAGTCTAATGATTGATTTGGACTATTGGATGGAAGAGGCATAAGGAAGTTGTTCAAGCATTATATTTAGAATGCAGGGTCCACATGTTATAGGTATACTAGTGTGTCATTTTCAATTTTTTAGACTAATATATATATATATATATATATATATATATATATATTGATGGAAATTCATGTGGATATACGGTGTGAAGATTGATGGTGAGGATGATGACTCAGTCCTCATGCATAGAATGTGAATTGAACCTAGTGGGTTGATAGGGTACATGGTTCCTAATTATTGGACCCCTCATTGGGTGTTTCTACACAGGTTTAGTTATTTAATGTTCAAGTAACAACCTATATGGTGTTTCCTTGTATAAAATGAAATTACATTCTACTTAAGTGAACCATGTGTATGTCGTATGACATATATTATTTGAGATGATACTATGCATGTACTCTTGACCCTCGTAGGTCAGCATCAATAGTTGATGCATTTATATTAGAACCTTTTTGGGTGTTTCCTTTTAAAGTTCGGTTAACTAAATATTCATAACAACCTAAATATATTTTCCCTTAAATATTTCTATAATATTTTACTTAACCGACATTTTCTTGTGGTTATCTTGTTAGATCATATTTATGCACTACTGATTGGGACTTGAGTTCTTCTTGTTGAACTATAACCTTGATAGGGTATTACATTATACAGATTCCTGATGAGGATTAGTTTATTATCTTTCTTATCTTTTATATCATGACTCTTCAGGGAGAAGTTTCTTATAAGGATTATTAGAGAGGATCTTAGCCTAGTAAGTCGATGTTTAGAAGGTGATGCCATTAGAGTCCATTCCATAAGTTAATAGTTTTAATGGGTTTAATTTAAATGGGTTTACAATTATAACTTATAGACTGTTTCCTTATATAACTTGGAATTTAAAACCTATATAATTTAACCATTATTGATAGGTTTTAACCTTTATAGGTCGATACTATCTTTACTTCCCTTCAAGAGGGTTTCCAAACATGTTAGATTCCATGTAATGGTTGAGATGGGAACATGGGTGACACCCCATCATATGTGACCTTGCTGAGAGGTTTGAGCAATGAGCTAGATTGTTAGACCTAGTGACCTAGATATGACACTTTTTTGATAAGGTTAGGTAGGAAACCTAAAGGCCCTTAGTTTTTACTCAGAACATAGTGAGGCGGTGTTTAGTTTAATTAAGGGAAACTTACGAGAGGGGTTGTCCCAGGTTTACAGATTCCTTTTAAGGAAATTATCTTGGTTGTATGATTTTTTGAGACCAATTCATGAGGGGTTCTTGGGTTTTGTGATATTAACATGACAATTCCTTTGATTTTTGAGAAAGCCCCTAGGGTTCTTAGGTATCAAGACTAGATTTTATTGGAAGGACTATTCATTTGACTGAACCTATAGACCAACAAGTGTGATGTTACTAACATAGTCAGATCATGACAGGATTGTAAAAATTAGAGTCATGTTAGGTGTTATCTAAGTGTGTGGATGAGGCTGAAATTATTTATTAGGATTATTCACGCTTGTGGTTTTGGAGTGATGTTATGAGGTAGTGGTTGTAGAGTGAATAATGACACAAGTGTGGTGCCCAATTTTGAAGAGGAGTTCCAAGGGAGATTATGGAATGATAAGAAAATTGTGTCATAGATCATGATCAACTTGGCCTTATTAATGCATGACTCATGGAATCATGATTCAGTTAATGGGTTGGACGATATGAGATAGTACACCCACTAAGCTGAGTGAAATAGGAATGGTATGTTCTAGATGAACATAGTACCATTTAAATCATTAATCGGTGATCTACCATGTGAGATCTAAGGAAAAATGGTTTTAAAGAAATACTATGGTTAGAGTTTCTTGGTATTTTTGGTGAAATGTTAAATGTCCCTCTCTGGTAGAGGATGCATCGATAATGGACCAGTTATTGTGGCATGACCGATGTGGATAAATCCTAGTTAGGTGTCAATATAATAGTGGGCATGTCGCAAGATAAGGGACATGTATTTAGTGGTGGAAATGATTAATTTCACTCTTGAGGATTTATATATGGTAAGAAATATGGTTTGGAGGGCACAATTTTTTTGTTTGAGGGTGGTGACCCTTGTTATGACTTGAAATTCAGAGATTTCCATGGAAACAATTATCAAGAAGTGGGAATAGGTGATGTTTTGGGTTATCACTCCATAATGAGAAGTTATTAGACACACAAGTCATTTCATTTATTGATTGATTGAACATGAGTGTTGGAACTTAGATTTTGATTACAAGGTGGTGATAAGGGTACCCCTTTATAAAGGAGTGCCAGATCAATCATGGTTTAATGTATCCCTTATTGGGAGAATTGTGGATTCTATGATATTGATCATTGGATGGTTAATATAGAATAGTTGTGAAGATTATTTGGGTTAGATCATAGCTATGGTTTGACCACAAAGGCTTATTAGGTAAGATAAGGGTTATGGTGAGGTATTTTTAAAGACCCTTGTTTTTTTCGGACTGTGCAAATGGGAAAAAAATTTATTTTTTTTTGCTTATCAATTCTTGTGATAGGTAAAATGGTCTTTTCCCATAGCATACAATATTAGATAATTTTCTAACCATTCTATTGGTCATGGAATTGGGTGTTTACCCTAGTATTGGAGTTTTTTTGAATTTTGAGCCATTTGAATTTTTAAAGAATAATTAATAATTAATAATTAATTAATTAAATATTATTTTATTCATACCATTTTGAATAGTGTTATATATTGAATATGGAGTTAGTTTGAGATTATTCATCCATGTTTGAGTCCAAAATTTCCGGGGGGGGGGGGGGGTCCTAGTTAAGGTCTAAACTCACATAAGACGTCGGGGCGAAGCATAGCCCCCCCTTTCTTTTTATTTTCTTTTTTATTTTTTGCATTTTATTTATCCTACTTAACTAGATTCTTGTGTAAACCCCCTTTGAGGATTATCCTTTCCTCAAATAAGAGAGTATATGGAGGGAGATATAGAGAGATCGAGGGAGGTAGAGAATAAGGGTGGTTCCACAGTGGAGCTTAGGAGGAGCTGGATAGCTATATAATAACTATAGAACATGTTTACGAGAAATGATTTGGTGGATTGTGCCCAAAGGTAGGGAAATTTTTCTTTTTTTCTATAAATATTTATAGATATACCTATTTCTAGTTTTAGGGACCTATTAATATTTCAAATGACCCCCATAGGGTCAATATAAGCTTAAATAAAGAAAAACAAGGGCTTTGGGCCGATTGCAAGGGTTTTCTATTTGGAAATATAGACCACTTGGTGTGTGGTTTCATGAAAACATTCCTTTTATTATTCTTCTTTGAGGAAGATGATTTTTTGTAAGTATAGGCCATGTACTTGGAGTACATTTCATTTAGTGTTACTTGTTCATATAGTCGATTACATGGCCTGATAGAGTTTTTGGACTACATGTCATTTTCTCGAAGTACATGTCATGCGGTCTTACAAGTCCAAATAGCCAAGTTCTTGGGAAAACACCACCTTTAAGGGGGGAATGTCAATTTTGTAATGTGAAAATATACCCCAGTTGTGCCTTGGCAATGTAGAAGTAGATTCCCATACCTCGTGTAAGCCGTAGTCTTGTATTAGTAAATGTACATTGCTCTGGTGTGCCAGGTCATGTATAAGTACATGGCTAGGAAAGTGGTTTTAGAGTACATGACATGTACTTTGGGTATACATTGTTTATTGTCCCTTTGTCACCCTTTTGAGGGTTTTTTTACATTTTTACACCCCAGAGTTATAATTCAACATAACATGAGTCCATTTTATGTATTTCCACATGTAGACCACGATGGTAGAACCCTTGGGATGATTTGAGGACTCCTAAGTGTAATTTAGGGGTGAGTGATCAATGATGGGTTGGTTATCCCTATATTAAATGGATCCATAGGTCTTCGATGAGTAAGGCATGAAATGAGACCTCACTAAGGGTTGAGAAAGTTGTTTGGGAAAATGGAATGGGATCACCAAGGTCCTCAATTTGTATAACTTCGGACTATACCAAGTTAGTGGGACTAAGAAGCGACTTGATGAAGCAAATAGATTTTTTGTTCTGGTTAACCAAGTATGAGATCTTTAATTGAGATAGTATGTGTTCCATCTCCCTAAAATAATGTTTAGGTGGCATTTAACTTTGGGAAATCTACCTTGTGAAGTGTGCCCTTTTTGTCCTAGAAGGCTATGAGATGTTAGAGACAAGGTTGTGTGATGTGTTTAATTGAGAGATGGGCATTATCGCAAGAGAAAATTTTTTAACCAAGGATCCCAAGGGGGATACCTCCACTTATGTTATAACCCATAGGTTCCTATGAAGGGAACCTCTACTTATGTTCTGAACTAGAGGTTCCCATGAGGGATGCCTCTGCATCTGTTTAGACCTAGAGTTTCATATGAGGAATTCCTCCACTCATTTTATGAATGATAAGTTACCAAGAGATATGCCTCTATGTACATAAAATTTTTAGGGACCTAAGAGGGATTCCATGGCCGATTTAACAATTATGTGGATCCTAAAATGGATGAATCTACTTCTTATGTGATGGCCTATAGGATCACATGAGGGATTTATCTATTAATTTGTGGACCTTAAGGATCTTGTGAGTGATTCATCTCCTATACTTTTGAACTAGGGGACTTCAGTGGGTACCCTAGTGGTGGAACGACCCTAAGAAAGGTGGTTATGAGATTCGGTAGATATGATGGTGGGTGTTACCTTAGTACCCATACCAAACTTTTAGGATGGAGGACCTGTGATAGTAGAGATGGGTTTAGGCATTCATCTAGCCTCACTATTTTAGTTATGATTTCACTCATTTATTGTTGATGAAACTACGATTTATAGACATGCTTCCCCGTGCTTGGCTTATGGGCCTAATGTGATTTGATGTATGGTAGGGATGTTCATAAGTATTTCTTAGGATCCAACTTATGTGAGTTATTTATTGAATGTTACTATTACCAAAAGTCCCATTTCTCATTGTGATTCCTTCCTATATAGGGATTAAAAAGGTGGTTTCCAAGTCTATATCAGAACCCCTCTTACATAGTATTTCACATAGGATGCCTATCCCACTAGGATCCAAGTGATTCAAAAGGTTTCTGTGTGGTCACATTTCCCCCATAGCATAAGATGTCATTTACATCCTCAAGGATTGATGTTGATCACCTAGATTGTGGCCAAGAATACTCCCTAGGATCTGATGGATTCACCATTGCTACATTGCATTGATTTTTTTAGTATTGGGATATTGGGTTAGTTATTGAATGATTCCAAGTTATTATCTCCAATATGGATAGTATTACATACATATTTCCTATGGGTCATCCCCCTTAAGGATTATCTGAGCTCTAATATTTTCATTTCATATAGACTAGGAACTAGGAATTAAACATCAGACTAGATTACATGGGGATTGAGTTGTATGAAATATATCATAATGCCTTATTTATAGGATGTCTAGTTGATAAATGGAATCCATTATTATATTTATTGTAGGGGAGTATGGGTGATCCTAGGGATAGGAAATGTATCGCCCTATGGTGACATAGCTTGATCAGATACAGTACTATAATAGTCAAAGTAGGTATGGTCGATCAAGATCATGGATCAAAGGATCAACTAGATTACACATAGCTTGAGTGGCATGAAATCCAACTTAATACCCCATTTATAGGATATACTATCAACCAGGACCATGAATCCAAATATCAACAGTATTTTTGAATTTTATTATTCATTTCAGTTGTGTCTCAACAAAACTGAGTATATTGTGTGAGCATGTATT
Organism: Viscum album; assembly: GCA_963277665.1. Classification (NCBI taxonomy): domain Eukaryota; kingdom Viridiplantae; phylum Streptophyta; class Magnoliopsida; order Santalales; family Viscaceae; genus Viscum; species Viscum album. Next base: position 1,503,060,368 of record OY728135.1, read on the forward strand.
TATGTCAGCAGGTTATATGTTCATCATTGGGGATAACCTACTATGATTTATTTCTCACCCCATGTATGTACACCTCAATGTACATATAGACCATATGTATACTTTCAATTTAAGAATAGATACATAATGGATAAGGATGAGGCCCAGGGTTACATGATCAATTTTATCCACTTATGTGGATTCTTATGATCGGGATAGAGCATCTCGATAGGTTCATTAGGGATCAGTTATGTGGTTTAGCTCAAAGGAGAAAGGGAGCCTTGTACATTATTTTTATTTCTTTTATTTCTATATATGTATGGTCAGACCAGTGGGAAATTAGTTTTGTGTTTGTATATTATAGATTTTCAGGACTTTACTGTATTTTATTATATTCCAACCTTGTTTATATTTATTAATTACACACTCAAATTATTTCCTGTTATATGCGATATTTGTTTATTATCATTTTTTCTTACTCTAATATGAGGTAATAGTCTCACCATGGAAACAACCCAAGACGTTTATGCTAGTTGCTAATATTTTCATATGGTGAGGCATGCTTGAGGCTTTTAACCAAATGGTTTTACTAGTGTTCATAGTGTGATCCAGGCTGAGTTATGACCTGAAGGACTTAGAAGTATAGTGGAAGGTGTTAGGAAAGTTTATTAAAACTAGAATTTCTAAGAGATCTAGGGATATGGAAAAAGTATTATTTAAGGACATGTATATTTTATATGTCACACAACCATAAAATTGAGCTACTGCCACAGACCTATAGCCACGATTTTAAAACTGTAGCTATAGGCCTATTTTACGTGGCCTATGTAAATGGTTTTCAGAACCGTGGTAATAGCCATGAACTATGGCCATGGTTTGTAAAACCATGGAAATATGCCAATTTTTCTGACACCCTATATCCATGTTTTTCTAAAACCGTGGCTATAGGGTTCTTGTGCTTTCGCAGGAACAAAAATTCCTGCCAAAAATTTTGTGGGAAGCCCTACTGTTGTAGTTTTTAGTCTATTCCCATAGTTTTTATTAATATATATATATATATATATATATCATAATATATATATATATATATATTCTAATTGTGGTGTGGTGTAGTGGTAAGTGCACTGGAATGGAAAGTGGAGGTGCAGGGATCAAAACCCACTGGGGACATTTTTGATTTATGCTATTTCCACAGTTTTCTATGGCTATTGCCACGGCTAAAACCATGGAAATAGCCACCTCTAGCCATGGTTTAAGAAATGGATATAGGTCAACCGTCATGATGTCAAATTTTGAGGCCTATTACCATGGTTTTCAAAGCCGTTTCAATTGGTATCTATTACCATGGTTAAAACCGTGGTAGTAGGCTGGGACTTACTGCCACGACGATAATGACCACGTTTGGCCAAAACTGTGGTCATAACCTATGGTCACAATTTTGAGGCCTATTGCCATGGTTTTGAACCATGGTAATAACCCTTTTTGTAGTTGTGTCATGATCAATAATGTCAATTTGAATATCCCATGGTATATAATGAGGTTCATACATCATTGTTTCATGGGAAAGGTACGTTGAATTATTACCCTTATGGATAAATCATTTATTTGGTCTAGAAAAAGAAAGAGGTGGACTTAAATGAAGGATAAATAGTGTAGTTATACAAGGCAAACACTCTTTCAGTTTTCATTCAGAATACGTTTGGTTATAATTGATATTCTACCTTCAACTATCTAATAACTATTATAAAATAAGCAGATGATAAAGTGGTTATACCACCTCATATATTAACTCAGGGGGAGCCATCCACTATCTCACCTCCTAGTGATGCATCACCCATTGAGAGGGTTTCTTTATAGGGAAGTAAATAATTATGATAATTCCAAATTAGGTCCTACTTTGAGATAAGTTAAAAATGTTGTTGAAGAAGTATTACAGATTTTGGAAGTTGTTGTTGTTAGTATTGATGAGTCAGTTCAGACTGTTGTGCCAACTATTGATACAGTGTTGGACCTCAAGAGGAATGGTCAGTTGAGATTGTTCCTAGTGTTCCTACTACTGAAAGTATAGTGAAACCTAGGGTTGAGCACAAAGTAGTTTACCTAATCCTTGGATCACCTGCTATTGATATTGATGGAAGTGGGGATGTAATTTCAAAATAAGATGATGTTCTCTTTCATACCCCTAATTATATTCTATCTCCTCATCATGTGTAAGAGTATTACCCTTCTATGAGAAAAAGTTCTAAATAATCATATATTGAGAAAAAATGAAGTATTTTATATATGTTGTAATTAATGAATTTGATAATATTAAGTGATATTATGCCTAGTTGAATACATGTATTATATATTCCAAGGATAGTATCAAATAGTTAATGGAAATTTCAGTATCTAAGTAGACATTGATAAGATATTTGGGATAATGGTTACCCACAACAACCTAATCAAGAAACTCCAAAATATGAAACATGTTGCCTTTACTGTAAGTTATAAGAAAATTGAGGTTGTGTGAGCTAAAGTAAGAAATCCTAGAGAAATCGATGATACAAAATCTAAAGTGAATGATCTTGGATTTTTTATAGAATCTCAAAGGGATATGGTTTAGAACATTCCTCTTGTTCAATTAGATCTCTCAGTGGATACACTTTATGAGATTTAAATTTTCAATAAAAAATTAAGGAGAGATTTTACAATCATAAGAGTGTAGTGGTGGGAAAATTTGAGTTTCTCAAGAAGTTTTATCCAAGTACTACACCTATCTCTGAACCTTTAGTAGTTATAGATTTCTAGGATTATTTTAATCAACTGTCAATAGATTTTAATTATATATCAAATCAGATTCAATCATTCCAAAGTGACATGTTCACTCTAATGTTTTTTTAATATTTTTAAAAAGGATATGTTCGTAGAGTTTTAGGAAACCAGAGAATATATTTGTAGACTATCCCTTAGGATAGATCTTTCACAAAATGATATAGTTGGATATATTTTGGAATTTGTTTCCTCTATTGATTCTAATGTAGATAAAAACTTATAAGTTTCTAAGTAGATCAGATATATGGTTTCATCCTCCATTTATTTAATAAGTTAGAATCACCAAAAAAATTAAAACTATGATGGATAAAATTTATGAAGGAATTTCATATCTATATGAAAATTCTTCTAAATATGATTATAGTTTCGCAGAGTAAGGAATCTCTTGTATTACATGTCAGTTACAAGGGTAAGGCTCTTACTTTGTATAGACCCATAGAGCCTATTACTCCCGTGACAATAGCTTCTAGTGCTCTAGTGTCTCAATATCCTTCCAACAATGTGAATTAGTTTCCTTAGGTGTTCATAGTGCAGTTATCTAACCTGGATCTCATGTTTCTTTCATTGGGATTTAAGATAATAAATTTACAAGTATCACTAAACAGGATTCTAAAAATATTCTCTATTCAAAACCTCCACCAGCTCAGTACAATCCTAATATTAAATGTATAGTTTCATTATCTTCTAATAGATTCTCTTATGGATAGATTTCATCTTTTAAAGGCCTGATCAATAATGATTTATCCTCAGTTTTTTAGATGCACAAATATTCTTATACCGCCATGTTATATTTTTTCTAAATAATGTATCATAAAAAGGATATATACGTGTGTTGATTCTATTTACTCTTAAAGAGGTAGAATATTACTTTAACCAAAATCTATGGATACCTATAGAACTTCTAGGAAGATATTGGATGCTTTGTTTTATTCAAAAATTATTTGTAAGAGATAAAAATACAAGGTTATTGTTGTTGTTTTCACGGAATCTTCCAAAATGGAAGCTACATCATCAAAACCTACTAAGAAGATAAAATTTGTTAGTTATGAATTGTATTAATTCAGTATAGCCTATCAGAATTCTGAAATAGTGTTGAACACACCTGAATAAATACCTAGAGATTGATCAGGTTTTGGATCTAAAGAGGGTTTGGTCGTCAAGCTTGGAAGAGTTATTCTACCTCTTGTAGTTGATCGACCTTCGACTCATTCCTTCTCTCTATCCTTTAAGAAACCTCAAAAAAACCTCCATTTTATTTTTAACCCATTCATAATCCAAGTTCATCTAAAAAATTTATTTTTATTTTTTGATTAATTATATTTTTGTACACACGATCCTAATTAATAAAATTACTATTTATCCATTTTTATGTTTGAAGAGATTGTTTTCATTTAAGTGAATTTTATTATTTTATTTTATTTTATTTTCTAAAAATTTTCCCTTGTCTAAATTTTGAATTTTAGTCATGCATTATGTAAATTCATATTAAAAATTATACATAAACCATTAATAATTCAAGGTGCTATATTGAAATAATTTTCCACTACTTAACCTTCCGTTTTAATGTCAAAAAATTAATATGTTGAAGAATGGATAAAAAAATTTTAAAAATATTATATGATATATATTTTTCTCAGAAAACCTTAAATCTTTCAAAACTTCTTGTTTAATGTTTATTGGGTTTTGTGATCATCAAAAATGGGACAATGTTGAACTATAAATATTACTTCAATATATCCCATGTGATTTATGTTTTAATGATCTTATAAATCATTCATATGTTCCAATGATTATATTCTCAAGTCTGTTTATCATTTTTTATTTTTATCTAAGTTCATTTACCTTTAATTCTATAATTCTAGATTTTTCATGAAATTTGGATAAGTATGAATATTTGGATACATAGACCAATCAACTACATCAATAAGATACATGAATGAATTAACCATGTAAATCGACTACATCGTAGACTTGACTACATGACAATCATCTATATAGATGAATCATCTACATGAAAAATGACTACATTGATGAAAAAACTATGTGAATTGGATATGTGGAGTAATAAACTGTGTGATTTGGATCAGTGGAATATTTGGATATGTGGTTCCAATTGGATATGTTGATGAAGTCATATATGTGAATTTAGGCTATATTATCAGAATTCATATGAGATTTGGATATGTGAAGAAATCAATTATGTGAAGGATGACCATGAGGGCCAATTCGACTACATGAATTATAATACATGAAATTTGGCAATGTGGTGATCCAAAATCAGCTATGTCATTATAAAACATGGGTATTTATTATTTTTGAATATATTCATGGAAAATTAATACAGATTTTTATGAATTAAAACATTACACTACCTCTTTATAGTAAAATCAATTTTCAATAGATACAAGTAACAAGAAAAGAAATAGCATATATTATTTTATTGCTCACATTGTTTTATAAAGGAAATTTCTAGAAAGGGAAAACTAAAGTTTTTACCCCTAGCTATTTTAATGGATTTTAATCCATGAAATAGAAAGTTAAAAATATATCTAATGTATTGGAAAAAAATAATAAGAAAGAAAAAAACTCTCACAATCTCTCAAAAATTCTTCCTTGTTGCTTAATCTATGTTACAAAAAAAAAGATTCACACTCTGTAGTGATGATTTTAAAGTATAATTTTGTTATGTTTTTAAAGACTCTCCTTAGCTATATTTCATTTTCATTTCACTCTTGGATAAATATTCTATTCTCTCAGTTTCATCTTGTAACTATGTGTTTTATTTTTAATATCTATTTATTCATTCATACTACTAGAATTAAGCACTCATGTTGAAGGTTGAAATTTTTAAAATCATTATAGGATCCCAAAAAAATATCATAGTTTTATACCAAGTGATGACTAATTAAACTCAGTCAGGAAGTCCTTAGGAAAATGATTAGTAATAGTGAAAATCACCAAGCTCTAGAATATGAGCATTAGTAGAGTAGGCTAAGGGATTTCAGTTCCTTAAAACACTATATGTATCATGTGTCATATATTCTCATTCTATTTTTATTTATTCCTATTTATTATCTTAATAAAATATAAGATTATTTCACAATTTTAAAGAGGGTGGATTTATGTGAAGAAATTTTTCTAGAATTTTATTTACCCCCCTCTCGAGACATAGTTTATTTTTTCTCCGATCAACAAACCACAATTTTATAAAAGCATAATTGAAAATACAAACAGTAATAATGAATATCATTGAGATAACCATAAATAATTATAATAATAATAGAAACCATCATAGGGATTCCTAATATTCTTGTAATGAAACAAAATGGGTTAACTTGACCCGCCACCCAATTGCTCTGCCACAAGGCCCAAAGTGAATCTTTGATCACCACTAGTTTGTGACAGGCACCAAAGTTATAAAATATAATTGTTTGGAATATTTTCACCCTTGAAATCACATAAAATACAACATTTATTCCACCTCAAAATATGGTATGATGTATCCATAGTTTTTCCATTCCTGCACATAAATAAGAAGACGCAATAGATAATATCTAAAAAACAGATATAATATAATTAAAATGATAATTGAACACCCAAAAATCACTTCATAAACCAAAAATTAAAGGGATGAAAATCCAAATGCATATAAAAATGAATCCAAAATAAAGACACATCCTAAGAGGAAAGTACACAATGTCCCAAAAATTAACCAAAGATATCATGAAACTAACCAAGTTTGCAACATTTTTTTTAAAGTTTGGGGTCGAAGCCTCATTTAATATTAAATCAAAGAAAAGACCTCTTTAATTGGGTAGAGGGAGACCAATTACATAGCTCGAAGGCCCAGTGGGAATTTAGTCCATTACATGGCCCATAGGCCCATTTTTTTGGCCCAAAGCCCATTCTATGAATAGTGCTACTACAGTACCACACTGCTATAGTACTGCACAGTACCCGCCACTGCTACATAACCAAGTTACCACCATGACTCAAAGTTAGCCACCAAGAATCATTAACTTGGATTCCTAAGGAAGTGTGGAATAAACACATAATAGAAGTCAAAACCTATATACTTATATAAAATATGAAGACTAAATACCCACCAATGTGAGTATGTAGGGTGTGATCTGATTCCTAGTAGAATACCACCAAAAATCCATAACATTCCTTTATAAAAGAAACCAATAATTATAGTTTGAAAACAGAGTAACAAATAGTTTTCTTTACATTTAAATGTTTTTAAAAATGAAAAAAAACATTAATGGTTCTCCTCTAAAATACTTTTCCTTGATGTATATATAAATTAGTTTCTTATTTTACTTTTAGAATTTTAACTTTTAAAATAATTCCACTCAAATAGTTCAAATATGTGTTTCCAATCTGTTTCACCAAAACATTAGAGTTTTGAAAAAAACAAAACTTTTTTTTGAAAAACTTTACAAACTCATAACACTATGATAAAAAAATAGAAACACTATTAAATAAAATCAAGGATAATCTATAATAAGTAATGATAAATAATTCAAAGAATAACTTTTAACATCATGCTTAACTATAAATTAATCGTCGCATAAAGAGTATAAATAAATCGAGAAATAAAGTAACTGACATATCCAGAAAATCATATTAGAAACAAAACACATAATACCCATTACATAGAATAACCATAGGGACTATTGGGACAATAATTAAATGTGATTAAGTGAAAAAATGTTGACCTATATTTTATTCCTATGATGAAACCACGAAAATTACTTTATCTAGCTTCATCGGGGGAACCCCCTAGCCAGGGAGGAGCATATAACTAGGGACTACTAATCAGTGTGTAATATCAACTAACAGAAAACACGTCACTTTATTTTATAAAAATTTAACTATAGTTACCCATGATATTAGCTAATGGAGGTGGGAAACAATTATCATTCATTAATCAGATAATATTATCTTAGTATAAGGAAAAACATCTCAATATCAAAACTCCATCTGACCTCTAGCACCAGTTTAATAAAGAGACCACCCCCAAATACACAAGAAAATAAATAAATAATCCTTTAATATTTGAATAAAAGTAAACATAAGTAATAGTTGATAATGGTGATCAATAATGTTGAAACAAATAGCATTTGAAATATTTTTATACAAGGAGCCAAATGGGCCTTTAATTTTAATCTAGTAACCATGCACTTTAAATCCCCATTTGAAAAATGAGTTTTAAAAAAAAGTAAAATTCAATGAAACAAATTAAATCAGAGTATAAGAAAATCAAAAATTAAAGTCAATATGATTTTCCATGAACTAAGAACACCATTAAAAAATAGAGACAATTTATAAATCATGGAAAACCTAAATATTTAAATCATTTTTATCTCAAAACATAATTTTTACTTTCTTTATTTTAGAGGAAACCCTCACTGTTATTTTATCAAACAAGTGGCATACATAAAAGTGCATTTGTAATGAGGGTGACTTGGAATTATGAATTTTTTCCATTATGTCATGAGGAAAAAATAGAAAATTAATGATGTTCATTGGAAAAACTATTTCAAGTATCTCATATTATATTTTCTAATTATAAAAAAAAGTTTCAAGATATAAGAATCAATGTAGCCCCAAAATAAATGGAATTTTACAAAGAAACCTTCCTTAATCAATTTAATCATGTTTAATTCTATGAATATTATAATATTAGTTCACTAGAGGAACCTAAAAATTCCTAGAAAACAAAACCCCCATTTTAGACAACACCAGATATGAGGTTTGGACACAATTTATTCTAGGTTTATGTAAAATTAAAGAAAATGGATAAAATGAGGAAAATAAGGAATAAGTATAAAGAGTCCCTAACCCTTCGAATGAGAAAACATCAATAAATCACCATGATTCCTCCATCAAAAGATAGGTGAGGGAGAGATTCATCTATGGGAAGTCTCTAGGATACCCCCTTTAAATGGGAAAATAAATTGAGGAATTCCCAATTAAAAACAAACCAAAATGACAAAAATAACCATTATTTAGAAGTTTTAGTGGTTTTACCACATGGTTTACGAGACCATGTGGTAACCATGTGACAATAATTGGACTCCAATTTTACCAGGCCAAACACTTTAGTAAAAAAATTTAAAACATCTTATAGAATATATGTAGCAAACAAAAATTTCATCATTTTCATATATTTAAATCTATAAAAACTAAAACTCAATGGAATAGTTAATAAAATAAATATATACACATAAAAGTGACATTAGAGTGTCATAATTCTCACCATTAATTGACAATAATTATTAGGGAAAGTATACTGTGGAGAGAAACTAGTTCATACCATTTAAGAAATATAAATATGGGATGAGTCATCCCACTTGTCTACCTTGAATTTAGAAATACCAGGACATCATAATTTACAAGAACTTTCCAAAATTTAAGTTAGTCCATGTAATTAAAAGACAAAAAAACCTCAAGATCATATGAGGTTATAAAAAATGTATCTCAAAAGAGAATCTCAACCAGGATACATCTAAAAGAATAATTTTCTATGATAAATATTTCCTATAGAATCCCTATATTGGTATCCCCAGTATTTATAGTTCAATTAGTGTAGAAAATGGGTGAGAAACATTCCCTTAGGTTCACATGCACTTCCAACTTAATAAATATTCACAATAAAGAGATAAAAGAAATGAAAAACTTTTATATATTTCATCCAATCAAATTATAGAAATGGATTCATTTCATTTCAAAATTATATAAAACATAATAAAATTTTAAAAGGTAAAAGACGATATATAAAAAACTCTTCTATCCATTAAAGGAAAAAAGGAATGGTATACACATATGATGTAAAGAAATATTCAATAAGGTACAAAATACTTATTATTTGATTTATTACTTCTTAGATAGGAACACCATCACAATATACTACCTAGATTTTGTATTGGTTCAATTCATCTTCCTCACTCAACCATTTAGATTACAAAACCTCTAAAGATAACCAAGGTGGCTCTATAGTTAACAGGTTATCTAATGTGTTAGACATAAGGGCTTATAGTTTCCTGGTATCCCACACTAAAAAAATTCTAAAGGATTTATTCTTATTAAATAAATGAAAATATGTTGAGATAGTAGTTCAAAATAACTATTACCTCCCGATTGGGACCATATAGATCTACTACTTGCTGTTAAAATGACCCTTGCTGACTATAGATCATGAAAAAGAGTCATTTTATGTATGTTTTTCTACCAAAATAGCTTCAATGGTGATAAAATTATTAACCACTCACACATACATAGTTAGGAAAAAGATGAACACCATTGAACTAAGATCATGATGAATTCCTCTTTCAATGAATTGAGCCATATTTTAATGAATAGTGACTAGATCCTTGCAAAAGGGTACAATTATGGTAAAATGTTCTTCATATTATTTTACAAAATAATAACCTCAATGAAAAATTCAGAATACAAATGATTTCATCACCTTTATATTCTTATAGTAATTCCACTGGATAAGAACAGTATTAAATTACTCCCAAGACGTACGTTCAAGTGGTTGGGAATGGATAATTTTTTTATACCATGATAGACCCAATCCATTGAATAACAGATAAATACACTTCACTCTAGAGGTTCCAAGAGTTTCTAAAGAATCATAAATTTCTTTAAACTTGTATAGACACTCCATTTCCCATTATGTCCCTTGATCACTACAAAATAAAAGTGGATACCAATTTATAAACTCTCGTACAAGATCCATGAGTCGAGAAAAACTTGACCCTACCACTCTGTTGAGAGTTTCTACAGAGTTTTGACTAAGAAGACCACTCCTTGGTCATTAAAAGTACTCCCTTCAAGTTACAACCAGAATCATTCCCTCCTCAACATACTGATATTTTTCTAGGGGAATTATTCTAAAAAATCATAGAACAAAAGTAAATCAAGATACACTTAAAATATCAGTATAATGGAAACATGATAATAAATCAAATAAACCAAATCCAATAAATTTACTGTATATCTATACTTAAAAATATTTAAAAACGTCTCATGATACCTATCCTAAATCAACAATAATGGAATACAATTCCTGAAAATAAACTATAATTTCAAGTCTTATTTTTATTTCCAAAACATATAATAAGACGGTCATTTATTTTTTAGCACCACTTAGGTTAATCAAAATCATTTTTGAGAATAATAAGTGTTACAAAAAATATTAATTTCACTTTAATAAATATTATCACATATATTTTGAAATCACCTCATATTAATTGAAAATAATAAAATTTCTTCTTTTAAAACTAACACAACCCAAATCACTTCTTTTACATAATTCAGTTATATTTAAATTCAAAAACTTTTTGTAATAAAAAATATAAAAATAAAAAAATAACATCCATAACCCCCCTAATTTACTCATAAAAGAGTCACAAAAATAATTATAGAAATATGTAATAACAAGGGGTGAAAACAACAAATTTTAAGGAGTCTTACCACTATTCATGGTTTTTCAGATCGTGTTCCAACCATGTGAGTGCTACTGGGATTTATCTAGAATAGGTAGTAAGGATTTAAAATGGTTTTTCAGACCATGCACTCTAACCGTGTGCCTGCATATTTACTATTTTTTCACCCAAAACACTGGATTTTCCAACATTACTCTAAAAAATTCCATAAAAATCCTATTAAAAAAAGAATTATATATATATTTTTTACTTTGGATAAGGATAAAATCCATAAAAAAACCCTAAACACCCATGTAAACTAGAGGTTTAAAATATATGAGAGATTTATAATTACTCCCCTACACCAACCTCTCGAGATATGATTGTCTTATCTCCTATAAAAAATTACCAAAAAATTATAGGGGGATTTAATATCATTTTTAATAAACTAACCTGGGTCTACTTCATCCGTCACCCAGATCGCTCCACCATAATATCTGAAGAGTGTTTTCAATCTCTAAGTGCTGGTGATAAGCACTGAGGGTATTACTTATAATCCTTAGGAATGGTTTTACTCTTGAAAATACATAAACTAAACCATGAATTATACCTAAAAATTCAACATGGTGTATCCATATCTTGGACTTCAATGCACATAAATAAGAAGAAAAAAAGTTATAATATAAAAAATTGAGTATAAAATAATAGAAATGATAACTAAACATCCAAACATCACTTTAGAATCCCAAAGGTAAAGTGATAAAAATAACATATGCATATACACCTGAATAAAAAATAAACACATGGCCAAAGAGGAAGATGCACAAAATACCCAAATTTATCCAAAGATCCCATGAAACCAACCATGTTACCACCATGTTACTTAAAGTCACCCACTAAGAATTAATATTATTGGTCGGAGTGGATACTCAAGAGGGGGGGGGGGTGAATTGAGTTCCAATTAAAATTTCTGTTAAAAATATTTCTTTTAAAATACCCAATTTATTTAACAAGTTAAACTATAGTGAATTTATAAAACTGTAAAATTTAAATTAGGTTCTCAAAGAATTATTAGGTATCAGTTAATTTAATCAGAAGATTAAATTAGATTTTGAAATTAATCTACTACTTTATAATAGTTACAAACACTTGCTAGATTAACTATCAAAGTAAATTTAAAATAGATTTGTATTTCAAAGTAATTAGCAGTGGAATATAAAATATATAGTATACTTTAAACTTAATATAAGAATGCACAACAGATATAACCAAAGGTTCAATCTCAAGATGAGACTTAATCCTCTTAAATTTATATATAAATTTGATCCACACCCTAGATCAGGGTAAACAACAGTACATAGACTATACAGGTACTAAGACCTCTACCATAGTTATTTGTGGGAAAATAATATAATGACCAGGCCACACAGGTACCTCTTCCACAGTTGTCGTGGGAAAATAAGGGTAAAGAGTTTGGTGTGAGTATTTTTAAATCCTCCAGTTCAGCACAAGGTTCAGTGCGTGTAAACAAATCACACACTGCTCTAAATGTAAAATAATGAAACACAATAGAGCTTAAACAGATAGAGATGAGTTTATAATTCTCTAAGTGTTATGAGTGAAGCTCTGGACTCCTTTGAATTGAGACAGATGAAGCTTTAAGTCCTTCTCTGGTTTTTGTGATAAAAACAGAGTGTCGTGGTTCATTTTGGTGTACTTCACAGGTGAATATGTTTTGTACTTCGTGTGTTCTTTAGTAGTGTCGAATTGCATGTATGGGACATATCTTTTCTTGAAGATCTTGAAATGTCTTCTTCGTGCTCAGGATTACTTTTCTGCTTTGTACAGTGCTCGCATGTATTGTCTTTATTTTTACGTGTATTCTTTCTCTTGGGAACACTACTCTTTATCTACAAATGCATGAGTTTGAGCCGACAGGTTCCATGTATTTCATGCCCCATACCTCGTACTATGTCTACAGATAAACATTAATTATGTCAGTGCATTAAAGTCATCAAATATGACCGTTAAAAAGTTAAATAGTAAAACGAAAAAATAGTTTAAGAAACAGTGTCATAGTAGTTATGCAAATGGTGTCTCCTTCAAGGTATGTCCTTCACGGTGTCTCCTACATGGTGTCTTCTTCACGGTATTTCCTTCACAATGTATCCTTCACGATGTCTTCTTCACAGTATGTCCTTCACGGTGTCTCCATGTCATGGTGTCTTGCTCATGGTGTCTCCGTGTCATGATTTCTCGCTCATGGTGTCTTTTTCATGGTGTCTCATTCACGGTGTCTCACTTACGGTTTTTGGATAACGGTTTCTGGCTTCCGGTGCCTTGCTCATAGTTTATGGATTCACGGTGCCTTGATGACTGTGTCTTACTAACTGTGTTTGACAGAGTGTCTGGCTTACGGTTTCTATTCATAGTGTCTTGCTTCATGGTGTCAGGCTTACTGTGTCACAGTGTCTGAGACTTAGGCTTTACGGTGTCTGTGTCTTGCTCACAGTGTCCATCTTACTGTGTTAAGCTTCACATTGTCTTGTACTTAGACAAACAAATGTATTCGTACTTAAACAGTAAGATGAATAGAATAAATTGAGCTTAACCATTATAAAGTATAATATAACTTAAAACATAAATACACATAATTGATAAGATTTGTGAGATTTGTGATCATTAATAAGATTTGTAATTATTATTGAGATTTGTAATTAATAATGAGATTTGTGATCATTAAAACATGATTAATACATGAGGAGTCCAACAATCTCCCCCTTTTTTATGATCACAAATCATGTATAGGTAAAGTATAAATGAGATGCAACTAGAGAGAATATAGCATATAGAATAACATATTATAAAATAACACATAACTTTTTCTCCCCCTTTTGGGATTATCAAAAAGTATAAAGAATAGAGGGAAAACAGTGCATATGTCATTAAAAAGGTTCAGAGTTCAACATAAAGTAGAAATAAAAAATAGTAATGACATCCCCATAAAAAATAGTAGTCACTGGTCTTCTTCATGGAAGGGACTTCTCTTTGGCTTTATCAGCAGCAGAGGAGGAAGCCATAGGGGCAGTTGCTAATGTGGAAGAAGGCATAGAAGTGGTAGACAAAGAAGGTAAAGGTAGACCTTCGAAGATTGAGGGTACCAAGGTGGGAGCTGTAGAAGATCTAGGCTGGGGCTGATCAAGAATCATTGGCCTGATCTAAGTAAGAGCTTGGCTAACTGAAATGGCAGTTGAGACTAAAGAAGGCAGTCCAGGTCTGAGAGGGGCAGCAGCTAGATCAACTATTGTTGTACTCTGGACATTAAGGTAAGGATTCATAAGATTGATGAAGTCTGTAATAATTTCTCCTCCATACGGTATTACCTTTTAAAAATCATCTTTATTTTCCATGAACTTTTCCAACAATCTAGTAAACTCAGTGATTTTCTGAACTTGAGTTTTGAAATCCTGATTCATATGAGTTATTCACAGATTCTCAACAAGATACTTAAATTGATTGGACATGTCATTTTTGGAGAAAATCCGGTTGAGATAGAAATCTATTTTCTTAGTGATCTCCTTCTGAGAATCATTGGAAATCTTGGAATGAATTTGAACCAGGTTGAGCAGTCTATCACTGTTCTTAACAACATCAGATAAATAATCCATATTAAAACCACTGAGGGAATTCTAAATCTCTTCCTTGATTATGGATCTGAGCAGATAACTGCCCAAATAATATGTAGAGGTTTAACCAGAAGTAGGAGAAGCTTTGACAGCTATGGTTAGAAACTTGAGCTGTTTTAGGACCTTTTGAAGACAACTAGTATATTGATCTGTAAGATTATTCAGGTTCTCTACAAGCTCTCTCATTTGGTGAAACATATCTATGTGCCTTTATACAATCTTTTCATCAAAGGATAGGAGGTAGGGATTAATTTGGTACAAAATATCTTAAGAAATGTTGGAAACATTAGGTTCAGGAGAAGCAGCAATAGGTGCAGGCTCTGATCTGGAATGCCGTTATTTTTGGAGGTTTTCAACCATACCTTTTAGGGTTGCAACTTCATTACTAAGAAACTTCTTTAAACCCTTACTTCTTGAATTTCATGGATCATCTTGGGTTGAATGTGCATAATAATGTTTTACAAATACAGTGAGTCATCTTCCTGACTTAGTTGTGTCACAAGACGAGGTTGAGAGGACATAATTTTCTCAACTCCAGCTAAGATAGAATCTCCAAACAGTTTCAGATCATCCATGATGATAGAAGATTGCTGATCAGGTAAAGGTGCAGGAGTAAGAAGTGGTACATGGGCAGGTTCAGGGTCTAGTTGAGGTTCAGGGTGTGTGACTGACTTCAATTGAAATAGAGAAGAAAGATCAATCCCAGTTGCAGTCAGCTGCTGAGATTCAGTCACATCATAGAAGCTAGGGAATTTATACTGAGTGTACACAGAGTATGACTCAGTTGGTTGAGATTCTTCAATATACCTAGCTTCACCAGTCTCAGATTCATTAGACTCAATATTTTGAGGTTCCTCCCCCTCAAAATCTGCTTCCATTTCAGGAACTTGAGGCTCAGGTACTTGATCTAGATCCATAGGACCTGCTCTAATTTTCTCAGCCATTTCTTTCTTAGCCAATTGAAAGGCTATTTCCATCCTCTTTTCAACAGAGGGTATTATTTCAGGAGCATATTGTTCCTCTAGAAGATCTTCCAAAATAGCTTCTTGGATAACAGAGAGTTCTATTTGAGTTGCTTCTTGCATAGTTGGAAGTTCTCTTAGATTTCCTTCTTCCATTGCATTGAGTTTTTCTAATATGTGCTCTTTCATGGATTACTACTCATATTTTGGGATAGTTAAGTATCTTTCAGCCTCAGGTTGGGTTTCTAGATCAACAACATTTCTAGGGGCAGGAGGTTCTTTTCCAGGAATAACGGGAGGAACAACAATTCTTTCCTTTTCAACACCAGCTTCTTCTCTATGAGGTACTTTATCAGAAATAACAGCAAGGAAAACAGTCTTTTCTTTCTCAATAGTATCTACTTCTTTATGAGGTACTTTAGCTACCTCTTCCTCTTCTTATTCATCTTCTGAATATTCAACAACTTCACCTGGTTCCAAACCAGGATCAGTAATATCCTTTGGCCTTGTTGGATAATAAATAAGATTAAAATTTTCATAAATCTTTTCATTATCTTCAACCCACTCCTTTTTCCAGGGGTTCTAATTTATCCTCATCCTATTGATTGTGGGTTTAGATAGACAAAACTCAAGATCCATAAGAACTTCTTCATTTGGTACAACTACTCCTTTGGAAAAAAGCATAGTTGAGATCATCCTAGAATAAAACAAAGAGGTGGATTTGGATGTGACCTTAATCAATTCACACATATGGTGAATGATATACTTGCATAGATTTATCTTGTGTCCATTCTTCATTAGGTGAATCATAAAAACATCTTGATATTTCAATACAGAAAATTCACCTTTCCTTGGGCTAATCAAATTCTGAACAAACTTAAATAATATCCTTGTCTCCCCATCCAGTTTAGCAACTATGGACCTTCTCTTGGTGCCATTTACAGTTAAGGTTTCTAGAGCATTTTTCAGGTCAAAGATATCGGTTGTAGGAGGGGGATCTATTTGATAATAATCACAAATTCCTTTGTGAGGAATCCAAAGGCATGCATCCCATAACCTTGAAGAGAAAGAGCATTTTTTCCATTGACCCAACTTGTCACAACATAGCTTTCACCACCATCAAAAGAAAATTGTACAAACTGATAGAACTGAGATACCAACCTCGGGTAAATTGGTCTATCCTTTCTAGAGAACCATTCGAGCCAGCCTTGTTCTCTCAAAACTTTTAAAACCATGGATTTTCTAGACAACAACCACTCAGGGAAAACTTCCATTTCAGGAACAACAGTGCGGTTTACAAGGTTTGGATTCAGGGGTCCTTCGGGTACAAGCTTCTATGCTATTTTCTTCTTCTTCAAGATAAGCTTCTTAGGAGTAGATGAAGACGGACACTTCATCCTTGGAATCCACTGAAGGTTCGGGCAAGATAGAAGGAGATAAGGGTTGCAAGGTTGAGAGGGTTCAGAAAGAGTGAGTATGATATAGTTCGGGTGAAGAATCGAGTGAAACCCTTGTGTTTTATCATTTGGGAATGTCAAACATCACCAAAATAAAAACGCGGGAAAGTAAAAAGCGGTAAAAATAAATATTATCATGATACGAGTTAAAAGAAAAGCATAAATAAGGTTCACGGTGAGACCACGAATATTTTTTATGGTGAAATGGTGGATGGCCGTCACGGTGAGACAGTGAATGGTCTATTCAGTCACGGTGAGACAGTAAGTGTCAGATCATGAACACTAGGTGCTAACTGTGAGACCATAAACATGATACAGTAACCGAGAAACTGTGAATATGAAACAGTAAAGTAAAATATAGAAAAATATTAAACAGTAAGACTAGTAACATATCTATTTGTGATTGATGATGCCAATATCATGAATGATGTAATCTAATCTCTCAGAATTTAATGGTTTAGTGAATATACAAGAAAGTTGATATTCAGTACCAATGAATTCTAATGTGATATTGCCTTTTTGATAATGATCCCTCAAAAATTGATGTCTTACATCAATATGTTTTTTCCTAGAATGTGAAACATGATTTTTTGAAATGTTAATAGCACTTGTGTTGTCACAATTTATTGGTACATGTCTGAATAGATATCCATAGTCTAGTAATGTGTGTTTCATCTACAAAATTTGTTCCCAAAAACTTACAGTAGCTATGTATTCAGCTTCTACAGTAGATAACGCAACATAATTTTTTTTCTTACTACACCATGATACCAGTGACTTTCCTAAAAAGTGACAATTTCTATAGGTGCTCTTTATACCTAACTTACATCCCGCAAAGTAAACATCAAAATAACTAACTAGTTCAAATGATTGTCCTTTTGGATAGAACATTCCTAGATTGGGTGTATGCTTGAGGTATTTGAAAATTCTCTTTACAGCATTTAAATGTGATTCTTTAGGGTTTACTTGAAAATGAGAACACATACACACACTAAACATAATATCAGGATGGATAACAGTTAAGTAGAGTAGACTTCCAATCATTCCTCTATAAGTGGTTTGATCAACAGATTTTCCATCTTCATCAAGATCCAACTTACAGGTGGTACTCATGGGAGTGTCACTACTTTTAGTTCTATCCAATCCAAAACGTTTTAAAATATCTCTAGTATATTTACTTTGAGTTAAAACAATACCATCATTATTTTTGAAAGATTTGAAATCCAAGAAAGAATTTTAGTTCACCCATTAAACTCATTTCCAATTCATATTGCATCATTTTAGAAAAATCAATACATAATGAATTTTTTGAAGATCCAAAAGTAATATCATCTATATAAATTTGAATAACTAAAACATCATTAGAAATTCGTTTTTTAAAGAGGGTAGGATCATCTATTCCTTTTGTAAAACCATTAGAAATAAAAAAAGTACTTAATCTGTTATACCAAGCTCATGGATCTTGCTTTAAACCATATAAATCTTTTGATTGTTTGAAGATATGATTTTTAAAATGTGGGTTTTTAAATCTAGGGGGTTGTTCAACAAAAACATCCTCAGCTATATACCCATTTAAGAATGCACTCTTGACATCCATTTGATATAGTTTGAAATTCAGGTGTGCAGCATTAGCAAGTAGAATTCTAATGTCTTCTAATATAGCTACAGGAGAAAAAGTCTCCTCATAGTAAATTCCTTCTTCTTTACTATAGCCTTATGCAACTAGTCTAGCCTTATTTATAACTATATTTCCATCTTCATCTACCTTATTTCTAAACACCCATTTAGTTCCTATGGTGAAAGTGTCCTTAGGTCTTTCCACTAATTACCAGACTTTGTTTATCTCAAATTGATTAAGTTCTTCTTGCATAGCCATTACCCAAAATTCATCATTGATTGCATCATCAATGTTTTTAGGTTCAAGCTATGACAAAAAGGCTTGATGTTCAACCCGATTTCTAATAGAATCTCTAGTCTGTGTCCCTCTATCAAGATTACCAAGAATGGAATCTAAAGGATGATTCTTTAGGATCCTAGTTGATCTAGTAAAGGTAGGACTAGAAATTTCAAATTCTTCTCTAGATTCGGGTTCATTAGGAGCAGATTCTGAAATATTTCCAAAATTGGTTTTCTTTACAACAGGTTCATTGATTTTATTATTAAGGTTCAGAATAGAAAAATTTTCTTCAAGATTTTCAAGAGATGACTTAGGTTCATGTGAATCAGTTTCATCAAATTTTATGTGAACATATTCTTCCATACACTTGATTTTCTTATGAAACACTCTATAGGATTTTTTAGTTATAGAATATCCTAAAAATATTCCTTCATCACTTTTAGAGGCAAACTTTTCAAGATTATCCTTGGTATTAAGAATAAAGACTTTGCAACCAAAGATTCCAAAATAACTAACCTTATGTTTCCTATTGTTCCACAACTCATAAGGGGTCTTTTTAATAACATGTCTAATCAAGACTCTATTTATGATATAATAAGCTGTATTCACAGCTTCATCCCAAAAGTAAATAGGAAGGTCATACTCATTAAGCATTGTTCTTGCAATTTCTTGAAGGGTTCTATTTATTCTTTCTACTACACCATTCTGTTGAGGTGTTCTAGGGGGGAGAAAAGTTGTGACTATAGCCATTGTGTGAGCAATAAGACTCAAACTCTTGATTTTCAAACTCACGGCCATGATCACTTCTCAGGATCTTAATCTTAAGTCCACTAAGGTTCTCTGCAGACTTGGAGTATTTAATAAAGTAAGAACAAGCTTCACTTTTGTAAGCTAAGAAGTATACCCAAGTATATCTAGAAATGTCATCTACTAAGACATAGACATAGTGCTACCCATTTAAATTATAAACTCTATAAGTTCTAAAAAAGTCCATGTGAGCCAACTTGAGAGGTTGAGAAGTTGAAACTTCTTTCTTTGATTTATGAGAAACTTTATGTTGCATTCCCTTTTGACAGGGATTACAAACTTTGTATGATGAGAATTCAAGTTTGGGTAGGTCTCTAACTAAGTTCTTCCTAGTCAATTTTCTAAGTGAATGAATTTTGCAGTGTCCTAATCTTCTATGCCAAAGCCAAGATTATTTATGAAAAGAATTTAAACAAGCAACATTTTGTTTAGCTAAATAATTCAAATCAACAGCATAAACATTTTCATTTCTCAATGCCGAAAATACTAAAAAATTTCTGGAATTTAAAAAAATTACAAGAATCATTTTCAAATTTACCATTAAAACCATCATCACATAACTGATAAATACTCAACAGATTATATTTAAGTCTATCAACAAATAAAACTTTAGAAATTAAAACTGAGTCAGTGTTACCAATCTGGCCTAGGCCAGTGATCTTTCCTTTAGAATTATCACCAAAGGTGACATAGCCTCCATCAACCTTCATTAAGCTTTTAAAGCATGAGTAATATCCAGACATGTGCCTTGAGAATCCACTATCCAAGTACCATGTTTTTCTATAGGAACTCTTTAAGAAGGTCTCCTAGAAAATAGGTTTAGATAGATAATGATTTTGGTACCCAAATTTTCTTGGGTCCAGACAGGTTAGTAATTAAATTTTTAGGTACCCAAATTTGTCTTAGGGGTCTCATATAATTTAAAAAATAAATTGATTTTGAAATATAAACTTTGTTTGATCTATAATAATGTGAATAACTAGTTGAGGCATATGAATTTCCAGAACTGGAACTAGTTGAATTTTTTCCAGATTTAGGAATAAATCTATTTTTGGTAAACTGTCTCTGTCTTGGTTGGTATCCCAAACCATTAGTATACTTTGGTGCCACTTTTTTACCTAGAATTTGAGTTAGATTTTTCTTTCCATTTGTGAACTTTTGTAAGTCCTTTCTTAGTTTCTCATTAGACATTTTCAGTTCAGTATTTTCTTTTAACAGTTGAGCATTATTTTCCTTTTCAATCTCAAGGGAAGATTTTACATTGATTGATAAAGCATGTTGTTTCTTTAAGTCTTTGTACTTGTCCTTAATTTCATTATAGGTATCTTATATCATATTAAAATATTCAAATAATTCTTCACTAGAAATGTTTTCAAATTCAGAATCATAATCACAATCAACTCCAGAATAGTATGAATTTAAAGCAGGAGGGTCCAGTGTTACCTCAGATGTGTTTTTCATAAAACACATGTTATCTTTATAGGAATCTTCATCCTTAGCAGAATTAGAATCACTTGAAGTGTCTTCTGAAGTACTCCAAGTTGCTTTCATTGCTTTCTTATACTTGCTGTCCTTATAGTCATGTTTCTTCATGAACTTCAATTTTGGACAGTCAGCTTTAATGTGACCTTTTCTCTTGCATTCATAGCAGATAACTTCATCACCCTTATCAGCTTTCTTCCAATCCTTTTCCCAATGACCTTTGTTGTTATATTTACCTTTGTAGTTTCATTTTCTGAAGAATTTCTACTTCCTATAGAATTTCTTAAATCTTCTGGCTATTTGAGCCATCTCAGCATCACTTTCAGAATCTGAACTTTCACTTGTTGAGATTTCAGTAGGTATGTGAATTTTCTCCTCATCCTTGATCTTTGAACCAGTAGACTTAAATGCCACTAACTTCTTTTTAGGTTCATCATCTTCTTCCTTATTCACCTTGAGTTCTTCCTCATACATCATAAGCTTACCAATTAGCACTTTGACAGGCAGAGCACCATTGTAACATGACTCTCTTATTGAAACAGATGTGCCTCTCCATCGGTCTCACAGACAAATCAATATTCTCATAATTTGTTCCTTTGTTGGAACAGCCTTTCCAAGGGAGCTCATAGTGTCGACAATCTCATTGAACCTGAGATACATATCAGATATAGTTTCATCAGTCTTCATTTTAAAATTATCCTATTTAATAGTATAAGTGTTCAATCTCATTTATTTAACATTGGTTATTCCTTCATGAGAAACACCCAAAGTATCCCATATTTCATAAGCAGTTTTGCAAGCAGATATTCTATTAAACTCTTCATCTCCGAGAGCACAATACAAGGCATTCATAGCTTTACAATTTTTATTGTAAGCTATTTTAGTAGGTTCATCCCAATTAGTTCTTTCAGTTTATGGAATCTTATATTGAGTCTCTATAGTAGTATAGATGTCAAACCCCATACTCTCTAAGTGAATTTTCATCTTAAGTTTCCACTAGGCATAGTTTGAACCATTAAATAAAGGTAGCCTGTTGGTATCAACACCTTCTAGTCTATTATCCATAGTTAGATTTTAGCAACTATATTTAAAGAGATAAAATTTAGAACTAACAAAAATTTAAGATCTTTAAAATACAACTAAAATCACAGTTGAAAAACAGAATGTTTTGAAATACTTTAATAAAAACAAATCCCCTGATACAAAATGTTTGTCGGAGTGGATACTCAAGAGGGGGTGGGGTGAATTGAGTTCCAATTAAAAATTTTGTTAAAAAAATTTCTATTAAAATCAATAATTTTTAAAACAAGTTAAACTGTAGTGAATTTGTAAAAATATAAAAGTTCAATTAGGTTCTCAAAGATTGATTAGGTCTCAGTTAATTTAATCATAAGATTAAATTAGCTTTTGAAACTAATCTACTGATTTACAATAGTTACAAACACTTGATAGATTGACTATCAAAGTAACTTTAAAATAGATCTGTATTTCAAAGTAATTAGAAACGAAATATAAAATATATAGTATACTTTAAACTTATTCTATGAATGCACAGTAGATATAACCAAGAGGTTCAGTCTCAAGCCGAGAATTAATCCTCTTAAATTTATATATATATTTGATCCACACCCTAGATCGTGGTAAAAAATAGTACATAGACTATCCAGGTACTAAGACCTCTACCATAGTAATTCGTGGGAAAATAATATAATGACCAGTCCAAACATGGACCTCTTCCAAAGTTGTCGTGGGTAAACATGGGTAAAGAGTTTGGTGTGAGGATTTTGAAACCCTCCAATTCAGCATAGGAGTCAGTGTGTGTAAACAGAGCACACACTGCTTGAAATTTAAAAGAATGAAACACAATAGATCTTAAACAGATAGAGATGAGTTTAGAATGCTATAAGTGTTATGATTAAAGCTCTAGACTCCTTTGGATTGAGACAGATGAAGCTTTGAGTCCTTCTATGGTTTTTGTGAGAAAAACAGAGTGTCATGGTTCAGCTTGGTGTACTTCATGGGTGAATGTGTTTTGTACTTCGTGTGTTCTTCAGTAGTATCGAATTGCATGTATGGGACAAAGCTTTTCTTGAAGATCTTGCAAAGTCTTCTTCGTACTCAGGATTTCTTTTCTACTTTGTACAGTGCTCGTGTGTAATTTCTGTATTTTCACATGTATTCTTCCTCTTGGGAACAATACTCTTTATCTTAGAATTCATGAGGTTGAGCCAACAGGTTCCATGTATTTCGTGCTTCATACCTCCTACTATGTCTACAAATAAACATTAATTATGTCAGTTCATTAAAGTAATCAAATATGACCTTTAAAAAGTTAAATAGTAAAACGACAAAAGAGTTTAAGAAACGGTGTCATAATGGTTATGAAAATGGTGTCACCTTCACAGTATGTCCTTCACTGTGTCTCCTTTATGGTATTTTCTTCATGGTATGTCCTTCACGGTGTCTCATTTATGGTGTCTTCTTCATGGTATGTCCTTCACGGTGTCTCTGTGTCACGGTGTCTCACTCACGGTGTCTCCTTCACGGTGTCTCCTTCACGGTGTCTCCTTTACGGTGTCTCACTTACGGTATCTGGATTACATTTTCTGGCTTTTGTTTCCTTGCTCATATTTTATGGATTCACAATTCCTTGATGATTGTGTCTTACTAAATGTGTTTGGCAGAGTGTCTTGCTTACAGTGTCTGTTCTTAGTGTCTTGCTTCACAGTGTCAGGCTTACTGTGTCACGGTGTCTGAGACATAGGCTTCATGGTGTATGTGTCTTGCTCATAGTGTTTGTCTTACCGTGTAAAGCTTCACAATGTCTTGTACTTATACAAACAACTATATTTGGGCTTAAACAATAATATGCATAGAATAAATTGAGCTTTACCATTATAAAGTATAAGATAACTTAAAACATAAATACACATAATTGATAAGATTTGTGATATTTGTGATCATTAATAAGATTTGTAATTATTATTGAGATTTTTAAATAGTAATGAGATTTGTGATCATTAAAACGTGATTAATACATGAGGAGTCCAACAAATACCAACCTAAATGCATAAGGAAGTGTGGAATAAATATAACATGGAATTCAAAACCTATATTCTTGTATAAAAAATGAAGACGAAATACCCACCAATTTTTGTATATAAGATGTGATTCAATTCTCATTATGATACCAAAAAAATACATATAATTCCTTTTATAAGAGAAACCAATAAAAAAAGTTTAAAAAATAGAGGAACATATAGTTTTCTTTACATTTATATATTTTGGAAATGAATAACTGTAACACCTGAGACTTTTATGAGAAATATTTTGTTTTTATGTTATATAAATCATCAAAGGAATCTTTCACTACACACATCACTTTCTTGGCTTTCTTTACACACAATCGCGACCTTCCTCAACAGCTTGCATCATACGCAATACCGAGTTTCACTAAACAACGATATGCTATTAAAATATTATTAAAACTAGCCGTTATGAATAGTAATAACCACTTTTTGAAATTTTATAAATTTTATTTTTCAAAATGGACTTCATTTTTGGATTCAGAATATCGAAATTAGCCTAGGGTGAAATTTTGGTATTTTTCTGAAAACTTTCAATTTTTGATGAATAGTGAAACCACTAAGTGGTAGTTAAAAACTGAATTTTTCATAAAACTTAATTTTACCGCTTCTGTGAGTGGAATTTAAAAAATCTAAGAGACACGGTTGATGTCAGTAAGTAAAATGCGGTTCAATGAGATTAAAATAATTTTTGGTGAATAGTAACTTTTTTACTTTTTGTTACCACGGTTAATAGTAAATAGGGTGATTAAGGGTAAAAATGGTATTATTATTACCCTAACACATGTCCTAATTCTGTTGGATAAGTGTAATTCGACCAAAAACAACCTTAGGAATAAAATATTATCATTTAGGTCCACTTGGATTAGATTAGGACATTTATTATTATTTAATTCAAAGAAGAGTTAAAAGAGTTAAAATCAAAGTTTATTTACTAAAACATTTTTAATATAGGGTTATACATAAGATAAATTCGATTGTAAATATTCATTAGAAAGATAATAATATTTCCTACATAATTATATTTTATTTATAATTTTTAGACATTAAATAATTTAATTTATTTATGACACAATGATGATGCTGTAATTACCATAATAATGAAAAATTAGAATAATTAATATTATAAATACCAAAATAAATATAATTTGAGACTTTTCATGAATTACAATAATTTTATAGGTTAATATGACATGTTAGTATTGATTTAATTAACTTTGGTCAAAGTAATCATTCTGTTATGAGTTTCACAAAAATCAACAATTGAATAGTGTCAAAATTGAAATAAAATAGTTTTTAAAACAAATATTATATTATTGATTGTTATTTTATTCCTAAAAATCCAAGGTTCGGCCAAGATAGTTATATCAAGATAGGTGTATCATTAATGGACCACTTGGGGGTCTCTTGGATGTATATGGTAAGTTTATTAACTATATAATATAAAAATACTAAGTGACATGGTAAATGTCAATCTAATTAACTAAGAGTTAAAACTAAAAGATAAGGTTAGTATAATGACCTGAACTTGTCTAAATTCTATTGGATGAGAGGATTTTGACCCATCCACACCTTATCTTAGAAATAAATCAATTTGGATCTATTTAAAACCGAATTTGGCTTTATAATAAAATAATAGTTTTTAGTTATTCCAAAGGTGCCCCTCTCCTCCCTTATGAAAGGGCACCTCCTCCCTCTCTTCCTCACACCACTTTGAGCCTTCAAGCTCGGACAACCCCTGCCAATATCTCCTCTCCACTCCCCTAGAAACATCCTAGAGGTCCTGGCCTTCTTCAAAGACCAATTTCAGTTCCCTAAGAGGAGGTCTCAAAGAGGCGTTTCAAAGAAGAGGTAATGCCCGTTACCGATTCTTTCATCTTTATTTCTTCTTCCACTTATTCTTATTTAGTTGTTTCATTATGAAGTAATAACATCAGTATCACTAATATACTGATATGTTATTATAATTATGAAACAACCCTATTTCACTATCTATCCATCCTACGGAAAACAAAACCCCCGCGCGTGCGTACGTACGGAATACCGTCTCCATGCCGTGGTGTAATCTATTTTCCACCACCACTTTACTTGGTTGAGTATAATGGTGTAAATAATGACTATATATGATTATTGTAAAGTGATATTGATTCTGAAATAGTATACATACACTCCAATACAATTCCATGATCATTGGAACGATATCATCGCTCGTGCGTGCGTACGGAATACCGTCTCCATGATGTGATGTGACTCGTTATACATGATCTTCATTGCATAATGATTATATAAATGAATTGAGTGAATGAATATGATATATATTACACTAATACCATTCTGGAAATGAGGTATTTATAACCTAAAAAAGAAAAATAAGAATTTATTCGACAAAACGCGCATAAGAACAAAAAGTAATAAACACCTGAATAACAAGTAGTAATGAAATATTACTAATAAGAAGCTAAGAATATGACCATATATGATATCATAAAAATAAGTATGATTCTGGAATAAGTCAATAACATTATTTAAATCATTATACAGGAGTTTCGGACACTTACGAAGCAAATCGGACCTAAGGTAAGGGAAATATCACAATCTCCTTTTTATCTGAGATTGTTTATACTTTGGTAGTGATTGGGGTGTATTTTATCATCCACATCCATGTTTCCTCAATATGTAATATTATTTCCATCAACCTACAATTGTTTAAATCCTATTTTACCCTTCAGTGAGTTTTTAGTAAAATATATGAAAAGAATCTTTTGTCATTTTTCGTACGAGGTACTTTTTGACTTTTCCGACAAAAGTATGAGAAGAATGTTTTTTTAACTTATACGGCATGAATGGATTTTTTTTAAAACATTATTTCAAAGAAGATTCCTTTACAAGTTTTCAAGTTTATTTTTAATCAACTTCTTTTAGTTTAAAATTGTATGACATGTTAAGAAAGGAAAATGTTTTTGAAGTAGAAAGGATATTTTCCTCAAGAATGGAGTTCAAGTGTTTTATAAAAAATTATTTTCCATATAAGATAATATATGGTTCTATTTAAATACCTATTATTAGATTGATTTTATTATGTTGTGATGGAATTATTTTTATGAATTCTTTTATCTTATATGAATTGTTTTATGATGTCATGTTTTTTAAGAATCCCATTTTTATTACATGAGTTATGCAATGATGTATGATTTATGATTTTGTGGCACACATAAGAATGGTATCATTATGAGATGGGTGGGACCTATATCTCCCTCCAATGCATTGGGTAAAGATTTTATATCTCATGAGATAGACATGGCTGGAACGGCAGGTTATACCGGTTCAGTGAAACAGGACTGAAACGAGGAGTGAACTCGGTTCAGAAATGGACTTTGTCCACTAAGATAGTCTTGGCATTGAGTCTTGACTAATAAGAAATGATTATCTATGATTATGTGTGTATTCCACAAAGTTTCATGTTTTATTTTATGATTATTGGGATTTCATTTCACTACTATGATTTATCCCATGTTATGAAATTATTCTCTCTTTTGCAGGTTAAGATTTCCAAAATGTTATGTTCTTATGAATATGATGTGATTGATATTTCTTATGTTTACCCTTACTGGGCATTTGAGGTCACCCTTTTGTATGTTTTCTTTCCCCAGGTCAGGAAGAAGCTTATTAAGTAAGATATGCCAAAAGGGACTATAGATATGATGAAATATATGGGAGACAGTGTAGATGCTTTATGAACCAGTTGTTTATGCTTCCCAGTTTCTAAAGACACTATACCTATACGGTCATTTCAAGGTTTTGTTATATGTTGTAATAAGCATGATTCAATTTTGAAGTAATAACAATGTATGTAAAGTATGGGTCTTTATAGTTGGTATCAGAGGAAAGGTATAGTCAACCTTTGGAAACTAGGATGTGAAAGCCTTAGTAAGAACCCTAAGGGTAATTCTAAGCATAGAACACAATATTAGTGTTTTAGAAATGACCATGAATAAACTAGGATAAGACCTTAAGTGTGAAATTTTATTCTTGATTATGTGGTTTTCCTATTATAATTAGTGTTTCTCACACTATTCTTCTTGGTTTTAGTCAATGGCTGGAACCCGAAGGAACCGTGCTAATGCGGAATGCGATGGGAAATGAAATGATTGTCCCCCTGAGAAACCAAATGTTATGGGAGCTGGAATACAAAATCTTGTAGCCATGCTCACACAACTTTCTCAAGCTATGAATCATGCAGGACTTCCAAACGAGCAAAGGAAGGAGCAACATTCTGTTGAATCCTTCATGAGGCAGCGTCCACCTTCATTCAGTGGG
Source organism: Viscum album (assembly GCA_963277665.1). Classification (NCBI taxonomy): domain Eukaryota; kingdom Viridiplantae; phylum Streptophyta; class Magnoliopsida; order Santalales; family Viscaceae; genus Viscum; species Viscum album. Next base: position 1,503,089,293 of record OY728135.1, read on the forward strand.
TCTACTAATCCATTAGTTTCTAAACAATGGATTAGTACTACTGAAAAGATATTTTCAGTTCTTCAATGTTCTGAACATGATAAAGTCATCCTAGTAGTGTATCGTTTGGAAGGAGATGCTGATCAATGGTGGAATCTTATTAAGAATACGAGGCAAAGGGATGAAATTGAGTCCATGGAATGAGACGAGTTCAAGAAATTATTTTTCCATAAGTACTTACCTCGTATTCTCCAAACAAAGATGGAGAAAGAGTTTCTTGAACTGAAGCAAAAGGATTATGAATCTGTTGGTACCTATGAAGAAAATTTTACAAGACTTGCAAGGTATGCTTCTGGTATTATTATCCAACTTGAGAGTAAGATCGATTGATTATTTAGTGGATTAAAACCAAGTCTTTGAAGGGTGTTAGCCATAAGGGACTTCAATAGCTACGAGGAAATCGTTCGATGTGCTCTCAAAGTCAAGATGGAGATTGGAGTAACCCATCAGTCATATGGGTTTGATAAGAAGAGGAAAATGGAATTCAAAGGAAAATCTAAATAGCACACTGAAAAGAAGATGAGCTTTCCCTTATGCTCAAAGTGTGGAAAGAAACATGGAGGGAGTTGTCTTAAAGGGACAAGTAAATGTTTCAAATGTGGAAAGGAAGGTCATCAGGCATTTTAATGCCGTAATGATGGGAAGAAGATGTATAATGATGAAAACAAAGGAATGGATGCACAGAATGAACCTACTACACTTCAATGTTTCAAGTGCAAGGAGATGGGTCATTATGCCAATCAATGCAAAAATCCAAGGGTTGATGATGATGTTCGACGTCAACAAACTCTTAAGGCTAAAGGCAAAGGAAAGTCACAAGCAATTTCTATCAGCGATGTGGAGTACGATAACGATGTTGTGAAAGGTACACTCACCATCCACTCTAAAGTAGCAAATGTTTTATTTGATTCTGGATCCACCCACTCTTTTATTTCTGAAGATTTTTCTAAGGGTATCACCGTATTACCTCAACAATTAGATGTTGAGTTAGTTATGGCAACACCTAAATGGCACAACAGTCGCATCAAAAGTTTATAATTCTTCCCTGATTGAAGTTTGTGGGAAAGTGCTTCCTGCAAATATTGTGATCCTTCCTATAGTGGAATTTGATTTGATTCTTGGCATGGATTGGCTTTCTTTATATGGAGCTCATATAAATTGCCAAATAAGGGAAGTCACATTTCATATTCCAGATCAATCTATGATCGTCTATCGATGCAAGGATGAACATAACCTTCCAGTGGAAATTTCTTCCATCTTATGGGTCTTGATTCCACTGAATGAAGGTTATTTATCTCAAATGGTTGGTGAGGAACTCACAATTAAGAATATGCCCATTGTACGGGAGTTTGATGATGTCTTTTCGGAGGAATTTTCAGGCCTTCCGCCAAATCGTGAAGTTGAGTTTTCAATTGAACTTGTACCGGGTGCTTTTCCTATTTCAAAGACACCTTATAGAATGGCCCCAATTGAGTTGCAGGAATTTAAGAAGCAACTCCAAGAGAATCTTGATAATGGATTCATACGTCCTAGTGCGTCACCTTGGGGAGCACCTGTTCTATTTGTTAAGAAGAAAGATGGATCAATGAGACTCTTCATTGATTATCGAGAACTTAACAAGATCAATATCAAGAACAAATATCCTCTCCCACATATTGATGACTTATTTGACCAACTACGTGGAGCTGAATACTTTTCCAAGATTGATCTTCATTCAGGGTATCATCAATTAAGGGTCAAAAGGGAGGATATACCAAATACGACTTTCCGTACAAGGTATGGACACTATGAATTTATAGTGATGCCATTTGGTCTTACTAATGCCCCTGCTATCTTCATGGATCTGATGAATAGAGTCTTTAGAGACTATCTTGATCAATTTGTGGTAGTCTTTATAGACGATATTCTTGTCTATTCAAAGAGCAAGGAATAACATGAAGATCACTTAAAGATTATATTGAAGACTCTGAGAAAGGAGAAGCTTTATGACAAATTTACCAAGTGTGGATTTTGGCTTCAAAAATTTGCATTTTTGGGTCACATAATCTCAAAAGAGGGGATATCTGTGGATCCAGCAAAAACAAAGGTTGTCGAAAGATGGTCGAGACCAACAACAGTAACTAAGATCCGATGTTTTCTTGTTTTGGCTGGATATTACCGACGTTTTGTGAAAGATTTTTCCTGATTATCTAATCCACTCACCAGGTTGACTTGGAAAGGAGTTAAGTTTGTTTGGACGGAATAATGTGAAGAGAATTTCAGGGAGTTGAAAAGAAGGTTATCCAGTGCACCTGTGCTCATACTGCCTTGTAGTGGAGAAAGGTTTATGATCTATAGTGATGCATCCAAGAAGGGATTGGGGTGTGTTCTTATGCAAAATGATATGGTGATAGCTTATGCCTCACGACAGTTGAAAATCCATGAGAAAAATTACCCAACTCATGATTTGGAGTTAGCTTCGGTAATCTTTGCATTAAAGATCTGGAGGCATTATCTTTATGGAGAAAGGTGTGACATTTATACTGATCATAAAAGTTTAAAGTATATTTTCACACAAAAGGAGATGAATATGTGCCAAAGAAGATGGTTGGAACTAATTAAGGATTAGGACTGCTCAATTCATTACCACCCTGGGAAAGAAAACGAGGTGAGAGATGCATTAATTCAACAAGACCATGCTAGCTTATCCATGATGAGGATCACAAAAGATCCTATATTTATGGATTTACAAAGGATGGATCTTGGAATTATAATGGAAGGGGGGGAAATCGTATATTTCTCAAATGAATGTTCAACCATCTATACATGTGAAGATTAAAGAGGCACATAAAGAAGATGTAGAGTTACAAAAGAAGGTGAGAAATGTTCCTGAATTCAACCTTGATTGTGATGGGATAATAAAATTAAGGAATCGGGTTTGTGTTCCTCCCATCCCCGAATTAAAGAAGGAGCTGCTGGATGAGGCTCATATTTCTTCATTCTCTATTCGTCCAGGAAGCATGAATATGTATAGGGACCTGAAAGAGTACTTCTGGTGGGATGGCATGAAAAGAGATGTTGCTGAATATGTCTCTTGATGCTTGGTTTGTCAGCAAGTTAAAGCTGAGAGACAGAAGTCTAAGGGGATGTTACAGCCATTACCCATACCCGAATGTAAATGGGAAAACATCACTATGGACTTTGTCACAGGACTTCCTAAAACATCCAAAGGCAATAATGCTATCTGGGTCATAGTTGATCGTCTTACAAAATCTGAACACTTCATTGCTGTTAGAGAGGATTTCTCTCTGGATCAGCTTTCCAGGATATATGTAAAGGAAGTGGTAAGATTGCATGGAGTACCAATTTAAATTATATCTGATCGGGATCCAAGGTTTACCTCAAAGTTCTGGTGAAGTCTTTAGCATACTCTGGATACAGAGTTGAGTTTCAGCACTGCTTATCATCCTCAGACAGACGGTTAGTCTGAGAGAACAATTCAAACTCTAGAAGAGATGTTGAGAGCTTGCTCTATGGATTTCAAAGGTGGTTGGGATCAACACCTACCTTTGGTGGAATTTTCTTATAATAATAGCTTTCACTCCAATATTCAGATGGCTCCTTATGAAGCTCTCTATGGAAAGAAATGCAGGACTCCAACTTACTGGGATGAAGTTGGGGAAATAAAGCTATTAGGACCTGATCTTGTTGATGAGATGGCAGAAAAGGTATGATCTATTCAACAACACATAAGAGCAGCTCAGAGTCGACAGAAAATTTATGCCGACAACCGAAGAAAAGACCTAGAGTTTGAAGTAGGTGATAAAGTTTTCTTACGAATATCTCCATGGAAGAGGGTCATGAGATTTGGAAAGAAGGGGAAGTTGAGCCCTAGATATATCGGTCCTTTCGAAATACTGGATCGTGTTGGGAAGGTAGCTTACCAATTGGTGCTTCCACCGAATCTCTCTCAAGTTCATGATGTGTTCCATGTATCTCTTCTGAGAAATTACATACCTAATCCTTCACATGTACTCATCTCAGAAGTTATACCGCTGGAGCAAGATCTTTCTTATGAAGAACAACCGATAGAGATTCTAGATCGTAGCGAAAAAGTCCTACAAAACAAGACCACTCGCTTGGTGAAAGTTTTATGGAGGAACCACCAAGTAGAATAAGCTACATGGGATCTTGAGGATATGATGAGGGAGAGGTATCCTCATCTATTTGTTACAAAGTGACGAATTTCGAGGGCGAAATTCATTTTAAGGGGGGTAGAATGTAACACCCGAGACTTTTATGAGAAATATTTTGTTTTTATGTTATATAAATCATCAAAGGAATCTTTCACTACACACATCACTTTCTTGGCTTGCTTTACACGCAATCACGACCTTCCTCGATATCTTGCGTCGTACGCAATACCGAGTTTCACTAAACAACGATATGCTATTAAAATATTATTAAAACTAGCCGTTATTAATAGTAATAACCACTTTTTTAAATTTTATAAATTTTATTTTTCAAAATCGACTTCATTTTTGGATTCAAAATATCGAAATTATCCTAGGGTGAAATTTTGGTATTTTTCTGAAAACTTTCAATTTTTGATGAATAGTGAAACCACTAAGTGGTTGTTAAAAACTATATTTTTCATAAAAATTAATTTTACCGCTTCTGTGAGTGGAATTTAAAAAATCCGAGAGACACGGTTAATGTTAGTAAGTAAAATGTGGTTCAATGAGATGAAAATAATTTTTGGTGAATAGTAACTTTTTACTTTTTTTTACCACGGTTAATAGTAAATAGGGTGATTAAGGGTAAAAATGATATTATTATTACCCTAACACATGTGCTAATTCTATTGGATAAGTGTAATTCGACCAAAAACAACCTTATGAATAAAATATTATCATTTAGGTCCACTTGGATTAGATTAGGACATTTATTATTATTTAATTCAAAGAAGAGTTAAAAGAGTTAAAATCATAGTTTATTTACTAAAACATTTTTAATATAGGGTTATACATAAGATAAATTCGATTGTAAATATTAATTAGAAAGATAATAATATTTCCTACATAATGATATTTTATTTATAATTTTTATACATTAAATAATTTAATTTATTTATGACACAATGATGATGAAGTAATTACCATAATAGTGAACAATTAGAATAATTAATATTATAAATACCCAAATAAATATAATTTGAGACTTTTTATGAATTAAAATAATTTTATAGGTTAATATGACATGGTATTATTGATTTAATTAACTTTGGTCGAAGTAATCATTCTTTTATGAGTTTCAAAAAAATCAACTATTGAATAGTGTCAAAATTGACATAAAATAGTTTTTAAAACAAATATTATATTATTGATTGTTATTTTATTCCTAAAAATCTACGGTTCGGCAAAGATACTTATATCAAGATAGGTGTATCATTAATGGACCAATTGTGGGTCTCTTGGATGTATATGGTAAGTTTATTAACTATATAATATAAAAATACTAAGTGACATGGTAAATGTCAATCTAATTAACTAAGAGTTAAAACTAAAAGATAAGGTTAGTATAATGACCTAAACTTATCTAAATTCTATTGTATGAGTGTATTTCAACTCATCCACACCTTATCTTAGAAATAAATCAATTTGGAGCTATTTAAAACCGAATTTGGCTTTATAATAAAATAATATTTTTAGTTATTCCAAAGGTGCCCCTCTCCTCCCTTATAAAAGGGCACCTCCTCCCTCTCTTCCTCACACCACTTTGAGCTTTCAAGCTCGGACAACCCCTTCCAATATCGCCTCTCCACTTCCCTAGAAACATCCTAGAGGTCCTAACCTTCTTCAAAGACCAATTTTAGTGCCCTAAGAGGAGGTCTCAAAGAGGCGCTTCAAAGAAGAGGTAATGCCCGTTATCGATTCTTTCATCTTTATTTCTTCTTCCACTTATTCTTATTTAGTTGTTTAATTATGAAGTAATAACATCAGTATCACTCATATAATGATATGTCATTATAATTATGAAACAACCCTATTTCACCATCTATCCATCCTACGGAAAACAAAATCACCGCGCGTGCGTACGTACGGAATACCGTCTCCACGCCGTGGTGTAATCTATTTTCCTCCACCACTTTACTTGGATGGGTATAATGGTGTAAATAATGACTATATATGATTATTGTAAAGTGATATTGATTTTGAAATAGTATACATACACTCCAATACAATTCCACGATCATTGGAACGATATCATCGTTCGTGCGTACGTACGTAATACTGTCTCTACGATGTGATGCGACTCGTTATACATGATCTTCATTGCATAATGATTATATAAATGAATTGAGTGAATGAATATGATATATATTACACTAATAAAATTCTGGAAATGAGGTATTTATAACCTAAAAAGAAAAATAAGAATTTATTCGACAAAACGCGCATAAGAACAAAAAGTAATAAACACCCGAATAACAAGTAGTAATGAAATATTACTAATAAGAAGCTAATAATATGACCATATATGATATCATAAAAATAATTATAATTCTGGAATAAGTCAATAATGTTATTTAAATCATTATACAGGAGGTTCGGACACTTACGAAGAAAATTGGACCTAAGGTAAGGGAAATATCACAATCTTATTTTTATCCGAGATTGTTTATACTTTGGTAGTGATTGGGGTGTATTTTATCATCCACATCCATGTTTCCTCAATATGTAATATTATTTCCATCCACCTAAAATTGTTTAAATCCTATTTTACCCTTCAGCGAGTTTTTAGTAAAATATATGAAAGGAATATTTTGTCGTTTTTCGTACGAGGTACTTTTTGACTTTTCCGACAAAAGTACAAGAAGAATGTTTTTTAACTTATACGGCATGAATGGATTTTTTTTAAAACATTATTTCCAAGAAGCTTCCTTTACAATTTTTCAAGTTTATTTTTAATCAACTTCTTTTAGTTTAAAATTGTATGACATGTCAAGAAAGGAAAATGTTTTTGAAGTAGAAAGGATATTTTTCTCAAGAATGGAGTTCAAGTGTTTTATCAAAATTATTTTCCATCTAAGATAATATAAGGTTCTGTTTCAATCCCTATTATTACATTGATTTTATTATGTTGTGATGGAATTATTTTTATGAATTCTTTTATCTTATATGAATTGTTTTATGATGTCATGTTGTTTAAGAATCCTATTTTTATTACATGAGTTATGCAATGATGTATGATTTATGATTTTTTGGAACACATAAGAATGGTATCATTATGAGATGGGTGGGACCTATATCTCCATCCAATGCATTGGGTAAAGATTTTATATCTCATGAGATAGACATGGCTGGAACGACAGGTTATACTGGTTCAGTGAAACAGGGCTGAAACGAGGAGTGAACTCGGTTCAGAAATGGACTATGTCCACTAAGATAGTCTTGGAAATGAGTTTTGACTAATAATAAATTATTCTCTATGATTATGTGTTTATGCCACAAAGTTTCATGTTTTATGTTATGATTATTGGGATTTAATTTCACTACTATGATTTATCCCATGTTATGAAATTATGCTCTCTTTTGCAGGTTAAGATTTCCAAAATGTTATGTTCTTATGAATATGATGTGATTGATATTTCTTATGTTTACCCTTACTGAGCATTTGAGCTCACCCTTTTGTATGTTTTCTTTCCCCAGGTCAGGAAGAAGCTTATTATGTAAGATATGCCAAAAGGGACTATATATATGATGAAATAAATGGGAGACAGTGTAGACGCTTTATGAACCAATTGTTTATGTTTCCCAGTTTCTAAAGACACTATACCTATACAGTCCTTTCATGGTTTTTTTATATGTTGAAATAAGTATGCTTCAATTTTGAAGTAATAACAATGTATGTAAAGTATGGGTCGTTATAACAACACATAAAATATTACTTTCTCAAATAGTTTTTCATTAGAAAAAACCTAAATCACATTTTTTTACTTTAAATTTATAAACCTACCTTTCAAAACAATGTTACTTAGATAAGTCAATGATGGGTTTCCATAATGACTCACCAAAATATTAGAGTTTAGAATGAAAACCACCCTTTTATTTAAAAACGTATACACACTCCTCAAAATATAATCAAATTAAAGTAACAAAACTATAAAAGTATCATCAAAGATAATAGAGAAGAATTGAAAATAAATTATTCCAAGAATAAATTTAATATCAAGATCAGTTATAAATTACTCATTACATCAAGAGTATGAATAAATTAAGAAATCTAGTTTCACATAACAAGTAAATCATAATAGAAATAAAACACATAATAATCATATTAGGGAATAAAATTAATATATAATGGTACAATAATTATATGTTCCCATGAAGAACCAAATTTCAAACTATATTTCATTCCTAATACAAAACAACCTAAATTATTCTGTGTAGCCTCTTAGAGGGAAATCCCAAGCTAGGATGGAACATATAGCTCGAGTCCACTAGCCATTTCATAAGATAAACTAGAATATCACAAGTCTGTCAATTTACCACCTAGTTTCCTAGGGTTCCCCATGAAATTATCTAATGGAGGTGGGAAACATTTATCATTCATAAATCACAAAGCATTAGTATAACACAAGGCAACACATATCAATATTAACTTTCCACACCACCACCAACACCCCTTTAACAAAGAGCCCCTCTCACTTACACAAATCTCAAATAGTAATCCATGAATCTATATATAAACATAAACATTAATAATATTAGGCATAAATGATCAAAAAATGGTAACTAATAGCTATTTGAATCTTTTTATACAAAGTTCCAAATGAGCCTTTAGTTTTAAGCTAGTAACTGTACACTTTAAATCCTTTTTTTAAAAATAAAAATTAAAAACAAAATAAAATCCAATAAAAAAATGACATCAATGTATAATCAAAATCAATAAATAAAGTCAATAATAATTTTCCACAAACTATAAAAACCCTTAAAAAATAAGGAAAATTTAAAAACCATGGAAAACCTAGCTTTTTTATCGTATTTGGTTCAAAACATAATGTCTAAGTTGTTTAATTTAGAGTAAAACCTCATTATATTTTTATCAAATGTGTTCTATGCCTAAAAATATTTTTTTATTTAGAGTGCCTTGGAATTATAAATTTTCCCTATTATTTTATAAGGAAAACATAGAAAATTAGAGTTGATCCTTAATAAAACTATTTCAGGTATCTTTTACTATACTTTTATTTTAAGGGAAAACAAGTTTCAAGATCTAAGAATTAATGTAACTCACAAATAAGAGGAAATATATGGATAAACACACCTTTACTGATGTAATCATGTTACCTTTGGGGAATATTAGAATATTAGGTGACATGAGGAACCTCAAAATCTATAATAAACAAAACTCTACATTTTAGATAACCCTATACACGAGGTTCGACCACCATGCCCCCTAAGGTTATATAAAAGGGTCAAAACATGGATGAAATGAGGAAAATCAGGAACAATAAGGATAATGATACCCTAAATTTGATATTCAAAGGAAAAATCATCAATAAATCACCATGATTCTACCATATAAGGATAGGATGAGGATAGAGTTGTCAAGGGAAGGTCTCTCGAAGACCCCCTTAAAAGTGGTAAAACAATTGAGGAATACCTAATAAAAAGAATTAAAAAATGACAAAAATAACCATTTTAAAGAAGGCTATATATTTTACCCATATTTTTTACAAACTTATCTTGGTAATCATGAGAAAACCATTTAATTACAATTATATTAGGTTGTACACTTTAGCTGCATTGTTTAAAAAAATTTCTTTCCGAAAAAAGTGTCAAAAGTTTCATATTTTTCATCCCAAAAAACCTAAAAATGAAGAGAACAAGTAATATAATAAATATATAAACATAAATGTTACATTGGTATGTCACAATCTCTGAAGAAAATCTAGGATAACATATTAAAAAAATCATCTAATTTACATGCCTGATGCGATCTAACTATTTGAACACTTTATTTTACTTTCATGTCCTGACCGAGAGGGAAAATCACTTCAAAAGAGAAATATCATAACTTGGGTCCCACAAGATAGAGTCTAATCATTCCTAGTGAAGTAACCATACATACTTCTCCCACATAGCTACCCACGGACTACCATAATATATAAATGGAGTTGAGATATCAATTACAAAAGTCAATGTATCATATAACACAATACATAAAAAATATAAACTCCCAACTATCCTATGAGTACCATTCAAATAAGAAACCCATTATAATAATATCAATTATATAATAATAATAATAATAATCCTTTATCAATAACCCATATCTTAAAATAAACCACATTTTTATAATAAACACCAAAGGGGAAAGCTCTCAACTGATTATAAATAATATAAAATCATTATAGATTTAAAAATATGATAATATTGCTCCATCCTTATAAAACATGGAAAATATATTAAAATACTAATTTTATAAAACAATTAAAATATTTTAAAACTATATAAATATGTATAAATAACATGGTTTTCCTTACAAAATAATAGTACTTTAAAGGAAACAAATTCACCATTAACCACAGAAAAATTTAAATTTTTTTTTGACAACTCATTATAAATTATAAGAAATTAACCCATGGAAGTCACATTAATTATTTCATGAAAATTAATAGGTGAAATTTTAACAAGCATTTTGTGTTCATAAAATATATAAAAGGACAACATTGATCATTTAAATATAATTAATCCTCCTTGATATAAAAATAACTTAAGGGTTATATTTTAAATCTATAGAATCATTATAAATAATCATAATAACATTATTTCTATTTAAAAATAATGATTAAAATATGATAAGCACTTATTACTATATAGATAAAGGAAATTCATGGATCCATATATCTTAAATGATTGATATATTTTCAAATGGTGTTTATCCACCATAAAAGGAGATGAAAAAGCCATAGAATATGATTTATAACAATAAAATTGAAAAACAAACAAAAAAAAATCAATCCAAGTGAAACTATAGATACCATGTCCATGAGAGAGCACGATTTTGGAGAAAGAAGGAAGAAAGAGATGAGATAAGAGGAGGGGGAGAAGATAGGAATATATTTGTGTGGGATTTATTGGAGAAATCACCAATTTTGAACGATTTACACCATGGATAAGGGGACAAGAATAAAGAAGAGGTTCTTATTGGTAGATATGGACACATGGGTAAGAAATGGAAGGGAATCCCTATACAATTTTCCTAAAAAATTCTAAAATATAGGGGCTTTAAAATATAGTGGAGTAAGTTTCATAGGTTAGGATATCTTGTAGGTTACCTATGAATTCTATTTCCCCTTGAGAGGAATTCACATAACTACCCATGAAAAATTTTCATTACCATTCAATATTCATTGTACTAGGTAACCCATTCATTATTACCCATGAAAATTATGCATGCTCATGTAGGATACCCGTGCAGCCTGTACACCAATGCACCCCACCCATGCAAATCAAAAACCCTTACAAAAATTCCTTTGACCTAAAAAATCAACTCAAACACTCTCCTAATTATATAATCACAATCACATAGGCATCATAAACCTTAACAAACCATCAATTTCAGGACTTGGGTGTTACAAAAAATTATTTACTATGAAAGTAATCTCACATTTAGTATTTCATGGGGTTTCTTAAAGTTTCACCATTTCAATATACAAACTCCACATATCATGCAGTACTATTGAATCTCATGAAATCATTATATCTCATGTAATTTTTATAAATATTTATTCTTATAATTATTTAGTTTTTAAATCCTCATTTCTTTAACTAAATTAATATGTCCTGAATATATTGATGTGAAAAACATTACGCAATTCATGAATTTTATTACTTTTTTAAAAATTAAAAGATAATTATATCAACACATATCCAAATTTATATCATGAATAAGGTATATGAAACCTTTTCATGTAAATAATTTGAATCATATGAAACCAAATCCCCCATAATAATTGATATGGTGAAAAAATTAGCTGACCACCACTTTTCTAGATAGATCCTAAGCTCCTACGCTAGTGAAAATTCTAACATAATGTCTTAATATCTATAGATAAATACCAAAGAGATGCCTAAATTATGGTAAAACCTTACCGCCTAACATATATAAATTATAACCAAAATATTTTACTTAATTACTCAATAAAAGAAAAAATCAGAGTCTTGGTAGAACAAAAAATAAATCTTATTTATTTTTTTCCAGAAAATATCATTCATATGAATGGTATGATAATTTATAAGAAATAATTTAACCCTTTGAATTAAATACTAAAATTATTAACATTATATAAATAATTTATATATATTAATATATAATATTAATTAAAATAAATAAATGAAAATTTTAAAAATATAAACATGAGATATACATATTAATAAACATTATTTCAATTAAAAATTGTAAAAAAATTATAATAATTTTTTTATTTACCATGAAAAAAATAATAACCTCATAATTATCATGACCCCTTGTGTTATTGACACAAAACATTTCATTTTGTCATAGACCCATTTAACTCACTATATTAGCATACACTAATCCTATAAAATGGGAATAACCTTATGAAATTTTGGAACAACATCATGAACCAAGAAAATATATATCTTTATATTGTTTTTATAATTTTATATTATCAATTATTTAATGAAAATTTTTTATACCAGAAAAGTGTTTTTCAAGAATCTAATTAGCTAAAATATAGTAGAATAAAAATGAAACATAATGACAAAATCATACAATAGTGGAATCATTAAAATAAAATACATAAATATTAATTTTTTATACCTCATTCTTGATCATCATCAGTGTTCAATCAGTGAGATTGATGGAAATCACTCAAAAAAAGTTCTTTCTTTAAAAGGCATCACTAAAAAATGGAATCACCATTTTTTTGTAGGACCCATTATCCTTCAAAGGTGCACTAATACCTCCTCATCAAAGGTAAATGAAGTAAAGAGCACAGATAGAGTTTCAACATATCATTTCACTCCAACAATAACTTCATAACAAGGAAAGGAAAATTTCCTTTTCTAATTTCACTACATTTAATAAATTTATGCTAACATTCAACCTTTTTAATTTCAATATATAACTGTTTTATTTCCAGAAGCCAACATTTTTCATTTTAATAACCAACCTTTGGTTTCCAATTATATAATGTTTATAACATTTTCCTAATTTATAGAAGCATATGTTTGTAATTGAAGACCCCAATGGATAGTAAGGATTTTATTTGTTGTCAATGATTAAGCTAGCTTCAAATAAGTATTGGGTGATGATAAATATCCTAATGAATGGTGTAATTGAAGGACCTCATCATTATTTAATAGTATAATGTAAATAGAGATCTTTAAGAGTAAGATGTTTTTTTATAGGAGGAATACTATTAACAATAGATTATTATAGAGATGTCCTTGTAATAAATTAATTAAAAGTGCCACTGGATAAATAGGACATAGTCTACCATATGAAAATAAATTATATTTATTGATCTGGGTGTGTTATATAAGAATAAATATAATTATAAGAATAAGAAATCATCCCTATGCCATCTAGCATAAAGTTTTTAATAACTAACAACTTATTAAACCTATAAATACATGATTTATAGAAAGGGTTATAATTTCTTACATTTTGATGATATTTTTTTATTTATAATTTTATAGAATTTGGTAAAAAATTATATAAAAAGTGATTACTTCCAAAAAATGTTTATTTTTTTACACAAAAAAATTTCTTTATAATACACACTTTTTTTATTTAAGTTAACTCCCATATCTAGAACTCAGAATTTATTATTATTTTTACTCATCCTTAAGCTCTGTGAAAAATAATTTTAAAAAATGGGACAACAAAAATAAATCTTACCATGTAAAATAAAATAAAAAATAATCCCAATATTAAATTTATAAACCTATGAAATCTATAAAAAAATTCAATTTTCACAATAAAAATTTAACATCAAATGTTTATTTAATTTTCTATGAAAATAACTCAATTTATTAATATATATAAAAAAATTCACATGAAATCATAAAGGAAAGATAATAATCATAAAGGTTTTCTAGAAAACATTAAATCACATAAATTATTTTTCTTTAATAACAATCCTTTCAACTTTATAAAAAGATTCATAAACTTTCCTTATAAACATAAGATCATTTTCATACCTTTTGAAATCAATATATTTACTTGATAAACCATTTCAAAAATATCATATAGGTACCTTGGGAAATTATCATTACATTAAATCTTATAATAACCATTATAATGGAATCATCTAACTGGATAATTCCAATATCTATTATAAGTAACCTATCCCTAGAAAAACTAGTGAGTTTACCCAATGCATTGGAGATCTCTATTGGGATTACCCATCTACAGAGCTATATCAGGATCACCCATCATTCATATAAAATTTCCATGAATCATAGAATGAATAAAACACATATATATTTAAATTTATTCATAAAACCAATTTGAATTGTCATTTTAGCTCATAAGAAATAACACATTCCGTTATCTCATAAAGATGACAAAAAACAATTTATTTCTTAAGAAAAAAATTTTATAACTAAAAATTCAAAGAATATTGAGAGAAATATTTTCTTATAAAATTAACATGTAAAATTATAGATAAATATTAATAATTAATAAAGTATATAATGGTGGTAAAGGTCGTTCAAGCTATATACTTTAAAAAACCAGTATTTTTTACTTTTGTTAAAATCCAAAAAAGTAACCGATACAAAAAAATATTGAAAAGATTCATTTTTAATAAATTCTAAAGAAAGTAAAGAATAATTTAAAATTTAATTTATGAAACATTTAATCATAATTAAGAACATTCTTGAAACATTTAAAATAACCACAACATGGGAGGAAAATAGTTGGTAGGAAAGATTTAAAAAAATATTTTTTTAAAGAAATTCACTCGCCTTAACTCTCGTCTAGCTTCATATGTTCTATAACTATTGAATAATAAAAATATATAATATTTATTATTAACTAAAAACCGATTTAATTTTAATTTAATTATTATTATTCATTTTATTTCATTTATTAGCATGTCATATTTTTTATATTAAATTGGTTATGTTTTCATTAGATGTTTTTGGGGTTACTTGGTTTATAAACTCAAAACAACATTAGTGTGTTGACCATGGTCAAAGAGTTTATAGTTACCCCACATATAAAATCCCAAAAAAGTTATATTTTTAATTTTTATACATTAAATAACTTTTTAAAACCGACCATGTAATGTGTTCATGAAAAATGAATCAAATTGTTTCATAGAGATGGTAATCCATATGTACGCATAAACAACAATTTAATTTTTGTACTGAGTGGAAAAGAAATAAATTAGATAATATTTTACATTTTGAAAATCATAAGTATATTATTAATGTGATATTTATTCATTATTTATATATTTATAACCATTCTTGTAAAGGGGGATAAAAAATGAATCACATCGCTTCGTGGAGGTGGTAGTCCTCACATATTAATGGTCAAATTTATCATTTTCTAATGGATAGTAGGGTGAGAATGGTAGTATTTTATTATACCTAAATAATCATAATTATGTCATAAATATCATATATATATATTCATTTATTCCATAATTTTAACCATCTATATTATATAGTGATGAAAAAAACACACCGTTTTGTGGAGGTGGTAGTCTCCATATATAATATAGAAATGTTTTCATTTACCATAAAATGATAAAAGAGAAGAAAAGGTGTCATATCGATAAAAATAATAAAATTTTAGTATATTAAAAATATTTATGTTATTATTTCATGAGGTTTGAATAATATTTAAAATGGTAAAAGAAAAAACAAACTTGAAATAGTTCGGTAAAGACTTATACCTAATCCTCAGATATCTCCCTCTGGATTTCACCATATGAATTCAAAGATTTGTATATTGAGAATAAAATCACCTATATTAAGTGGTTATGGATGTTGGGTAGAGATTTATGTAGGTATTTTTTTATATATAGTTCTCAAAAGGTGTGAGGAAGAAAGGAGATGATGTTCCCCTTTGTAAGTAAGGGGAGTGAAAAACTTGTAATTTTTTAAACTTTTCAATTTCACAAATTCTTAATCATGGGAAAGTGGATCCAAAAATTAAAAATTTATAATAAAAGTAATTAAGTGTTAAATACCACCATCCAATAATAATTTAGATGAATTTTTTTAACCTTATTAGAAAGTTTTTACCTTAATTAACCCAAATTACCCTTTACTGCGGTAAAACATTTTTACCATAGTTACAATTCATAATGAAAGAAATGAAACTGAACCAATTAATTTCAACATCCTGATTAAAAATATTGAATCCATTTTTTAATATTCAATTTGTGTAATTTATATAAATTAATTTTATTTTAAGTGCAAAAAACATAATGAAAAACATTTTTTTAAGAAAATAGTGTTTTAAGCAGAAAAATAAACTTATACCGAAGTCAAATATAATGTTTATTCCTATGAAATTAGTTTTATTATGTTTAAAAAAAATTATATTATATTAATTTAAAACCAAATAAAAATATATTTGGAATTTCAAGTTACCTGATTTAAAAAATGATAGTTTCGTAAAAATCGACATTTTTTTACTATTGACTCAAAAATAAATTTTTCCAGAAAAAACATAAAAATCAACCTTAAGAAAAAAAATTATATGTTTATATTAAAATTGAATTCCATTTTATCAAAATAAATTTCTAAAATTTATAAATTTATCTTTTAAATAAAACCATAAAGTTTATAGAATAAAATTTAGTTAAATAAAACTTTTACTTTTTTTGATAGAAATGTTTTATAAAATTATTTATAAAATTATAATGATTATGAATCCCTAAAATGAATAGTTATAAATTATAATGTTGATTTATTTATAGAATTACTTAGGTTTTCATAAAGGTTTATATTTATATTGATTAAATAACTTGGATGATTATTGAATAATGTTGAGTTTGAAGCTAAGAAGTATTAAGGTGGTGAAGTTTCATGGAAAGACTCAAATTTGGTTAATATATACTACAAGATGATTTAGTAATTGTTATGAATAGGTTTTGGAGGCACTGATATATTCCAAAAGTAATTTAAGTTGTTTTAAAATCTATTGAAGAAACTAAAGATTCCATAAGAATGTTAGAATACGTCCTGAGTTGATTTTAAAAAGTTGTGGAATTTTAAGCTGAAGTAGAAATTTGAAAAAGGAAAAAAAATAAGTTTAATATTGAATATTCACTACAATAGATAATCATTTTATAGAGTGTGCAGACTATAAATTTACAAAGTATTAGAATTCATTATGATATGTAAGGGTCTAAAGATGATACAAATGAGTCATTCTAAAGTTTCACTCTATATATGAGAGAACCTCTAAAGTTACTATGAATATGTAAGGGTAGTTTATAACTTACCGATTGAAAATTAGATAATAAATCTATATTTAAGGTTTGATCCATTGAAAATTGAATACATACGGGTAATTAGAAGGATATGTAAGTGTACTCAAAGGGATGTGGATTTGAAAAAGTATTGAGTCACAAAGTGATACTTAAGGGTTGTTTTTTGATACATAAAGGTTATAAAAAGTGTATAAAAGGTACACATAGGGCTGAAAATTTTGTAAAAGTGTTGAATCACACTAAGATATGTAATATTCTCAGGATGATGTGAAATATATTATGAGAAATATTTAAAAGTAAAATCCTTAAATTGATATGTAAGATATTGGTTCTTGAAGAAGTGGTATGTAAGATATTATATTTATGACATAAGGTTTTTTAGTTTGAGAAAATGCGGGTGATTTGAATATTTAAAGAAGATGATGCTACACCATTCTCTAAAGGTTAAACATCAAAAAATGAATTATTATACAATATTATTTTAAGGAGATGAGATTTACACCGTAAGAAATACAATCACACAATAATTAAATATGTGAATGAAAAAAGTTTGATGATATTTCATAAGGAATATCTTGATAATTGAGGAGGAAGAAGAAGAATAAGAGAAGATGAATGAGGCCAATGAGGAACTACTACTATATACCTAATTATCACAGAATTCAAAATAGAATAAAATATATAAAAAAGAAGAAAAAGGATAGGTTTTAGATAGAAACTAAAAGGTGAGAATTTCTTCTATTTACCAATAGTGTTAGGAATTTTATATATTTAGGAGAAACTGTGATCTAATATCATAAAAATATTATATAATATTGACTTTGAGTTAAGATATAGAGACTTAATTTAATTTTATCGTAAAAAATTATCCTTTGTCTTTAAAAGACTCTAGTTTATAAAGAATATATTTAATTTTATTTATAGAAATCCCAAATCAAATTTAAGGTCATTTTTATCCGTGAGTTTGGGATGAACCCTTGTACACCAGTTGGATCCTGTATAAAGAACACAATTGGGTGATTGTAAAATTGTCAAAATCTTGTAAAACTAACAGAATATAGTAATGAATTTTTAAAATATTCCAATATATATTCACTTGATTATTATAGTGGATATTCATGTATTATACTCAAATAAAACATAACAAGGATTATATACCCACATTGGGATCAAACATTGTTAAAATACTATGTAAAGTTTCCATGAATTTCATTAATTCTTTACATGTGTAAATTTTGTGTTAAAAATTTATTTGAAGATATATATATATATATTAACCATTATAGAGGCATTAAATTTAAGAGGTGAAATTTAAAGGTATGATAATTCAATAAAATAGGACACATTGATTCACCCCATCTTAGAGTGACTACATGATTCTTTTGGGAAAATTTAAGTGTTATCACAGTTAATATAATTTTCTTATGATTGGATTCATTATCATTCTCACTTATTTTTATTAGATATATGAAGTATATATTTGAATAAGTTATATAATTTCCTCAAATAGTGAATAAATTTTCATCCTTTCAAAAGAATATTTACAGGTTTTAGTCGAAACCTTAAAGAATAGGAAGAATAAAGAGGAAAAGAAGTTAAGTAATAGTTAAAAGTAGAAATAGGATACACTAATATTTTAAGCTAATGAATGTGGAAGTTCATCTATCAAATCTATTAAAATGTTTCCTAATTAATAATCTAATCTATGTTGTGAAGAGTATGCGGAGATTGAGTCACATACAAACTTTTACTCTAAAATAAAGGATTAATGAAAAATTAACTTGTTGAAGTTTTCACATATATTATTATGTTTATCAAGGGGATATATGAATAAAAATGAAAAATAGAGTTTGAAGCGGATAAAATAGAATAAACAATGGCATAAAAGTTTCACATTATAATACTTCTTTTAAAGAAGTTAAATCCATTGAACAATCCTTAACTCATCAAAGAAAAATTATTCATGGCCGATAAATTATTATAAATAAATATTAATGAGAAATCCAAAATAAGGAAAATATTTAAGAAAATATCCATGTATTAGAATCTCTTATTATTTCCATGAATTCTTAGTTATAGCTTAAGGATAAAAGAGTAAAGGTTATTAAAAATTATTTATAATATATGAATAAAATTTCTTGTCAATCTAATTATAATAATGAAAAAATATTACAACTCAATAAAATTAGTCTAGGATGAAGAAAATATACTTAGGATGAAATTTATTGAACTTGAAGTTAAATTATAAAATCATGAAGTGTTTTAATCCATGTCTTTGAAATAGGTTAAGAGATAAATTTTTACAAAAAAAACTCTAAGGAGGATTATTGGGATAAAATATCTTAATCATATAGAAACAAGATATTGAGAACATCTTATGATAAGCCTATTTAAAGATAAAAAAATATAACAGATGTATAATAAACTTTTTCATGTAGTAATACTATTTTAATCACTAGAGTAGGTTTTAAATAATTTTTTTAACAAATATGGGTGAATAAAAATTTTGAGAAACACACCGTAACTGAAATTATAAATGTGATCTTTAGTATGATTTTTGACTCCCCAACTTGTGATCAAAGGAAGGGTTGTTTAGGGTAAAAATAACAAGGTGTTCAAGATGTCAATACTACAATATAAAAGGAAAAAAACAAGATTTATTGGTCACTAGTGGTACTATGTAATGTCTATGAATACGGAAATTGTGTGTGGGAATAATATTTCAATACCTCAAGATTATATAATTCCTATATCTAGGGGGATAAATTAACAATAGAATCAATGAACAAAAAATAATAATTTCTTCAATAAAAATAGATTTTAAAGTCTATAAAATATCTATCGAGTTGGAAACAAAGTTGTTAATTATCATCATGAGTGCTGGTATAAATCTACTAGTCATAATTTACATACCGATGAGAAAATAATACCAAAACAGTTGTAGAAGTAAGTGATAAATTAAGGTGAGTATTCCTTGGAGTACAAGAAAAAACATTGTGTTAAAAAAATAAAAACCAATAATAATAGTGAGAATTATATCACACTAAGAAAAAATATATGCCTCTATTATGGGCGAAAAAACCACATAATAGATATTTTCAAGAAATTCAAGAAAATTGATAGAAAAGGAATCATGCTAGAAGAAAATAAATAATAAATCTAATAAATAATTTATATGATGTGTTTTGTGGAATACATCTATAAAGATGAAAATTATAGAAGTTGAAAATAAGTTAGAAACACTCCTTAAAAATTCTGACATGGATACCAAGACAGAAACGGATGATGAAAAAAATTAAAATCACCATCAAATCTATAGAAAAAATCCAATCAAGATGGATAGGTTCTAAAAGAATACATGATTGTTTGGATGACATAGTTTGAAAAAGAAGAGGATGGAGGATGTATAAAACATAGAGTGTTCGTTTCTATATAATATGAAATAGTCAATTCCACATGAGAGAGAAACTATGAAATGTTATAAAACCATGTTATATATAAATGATCAAACTTGTAAAATCAAATAGGGAGAAATAATGAGGAGTTATCATAAATTTAGAGTTGCAAAGAAAGGGGTTTGTGGGTTGAGAAGCAAATCTCAGCCCTCTTTCTCTTATAGAGAAGATAAAAATAGCTACCTTATTCCCATATTTTTTTTGTGTTTATTAATGTTGGTGATTAATGGTGATTCTGGTAGGGTAGAACTTAGTGAATACTATGACAACTATACAATATAAAGAGTTATTTATCATGGAATTATTTGGCTAGTATCATGATTTCTCCTTAAAATATTTCAAGTGGGAGTACATTCTAAATTGGAGATGATAAAACAATAGCATATATACATATTATATAATTTTACATGAATATTCACTACATCTCATAATAAATCACACCTAGAACTCTATATGTTTATTTTTTTATAGAAAAGATACATAAAAAACTTACTTTATAAATATTATTCAACATCTCCCATAAATAATTTGCATACTCAATAATCTTAAAGAAATATTAAAAATAATATTATTCTTCCTTATCTGGGGAATATAAACATAATAAAGGGTGATCTCATATTCTTAGTAAGGGGTGAATATAAGTGATATAAATTGACTTTAATAAGAGATTATAATATGAACATGTGGGTATGAGAACATAATAAACATACAAGAACATAACATAACGAAATCATACCAAATAAAACATATATCATAAAACATGACTGGTGAATTGGGAATGATATAATAAATTAATCATAGGAATATTGAATAATTATTCAATCCTCTTTATTCATAAGAACTTTAAATAGGTATATTTCAAAACATAAGGGTGTGGTGAAAAAAAATCATAAAATTAATAACATATTTCAAGTTTAACCACTAAGGCATTCAAATCGTAATGGACTAGGCTAACCACCTTCCCATAACATAGTGTACGTGGGATAACCACATGGTTCCCATAATATATTGGTCTTGGGATAACAACCCATGTCCCATCCATATCCCAGGATATATAAAACTTTACCTAATTCATTGGAGGGATATAATATACCCACTCATCACATAATGATAAACCATATATATGTGTGCCACATGATCAAGGAAACTTTCATAATCCCATCATATCTTAAAATAACTAGTTAGAAGTGAATGAGTTTCATAAGAATTCCCAAAAAATTAATGACCATAAGCTATCCATAGAAATAATTTGGATGATATAACTATATCACATCCAAAATGAATCATAATAAATATTAAAGTGTGTTTACATAGATGGAACACACTTTATATGAGTATAAGAAAATTACTTTGATAAATAAGAAGAAATAAGATTTATGTTTTTAATAAATTTTATTTAAAAGGAAATAAGTTATAAAAATGAGAATATAAATTACTTTGGGAAAACTATGAAATCCTAGAAAGGAAGATTCATAAATAAATTTAAGAAGACGGTGGTAAAATATATCCTTATATAAATAATTTAAAAATATTCCTTTCACACTTTATAAAGAAAGTCAATAGAAAATGACACTTGTAGAAAATATTAAAAATATATTCCTTTCACACTTTTGTAATTAAAGTAAAAAAAAATATAAAACTACCTAAATAAATAATATATTAATAGGTAAGGACATTTATAAAACAAAATAAATAATATGAACATGGAGGAGAAAGATTCTCGACCGATAATATGAGATAATGTCAGCTCCAATTAAAGGAAACCTTTAAGTTGATTTGTGCACCAAAGAGATGTGAAATACTAATAAAATATATAAAATAATGAAATAAAAATAGGATAATAAAATATATGGTTTTATAGAGATAAAAATAATATGATTTACATAATTATTAATTTATACATGGACAATCTCAATTTCAAAGTGAGATTAGAAAAAAACCCTTATGACTTTTGTAACTTTCATTAAAAACCACTTGAAATATAGGTCCTTATATGGATTTTAAAATACCTTTAATTTCATCAAAATCATTATAAAATATATTAATTAGTAGTATATACAACACACAAAAGAAAAAAAGTGGTGAATATGAGTGTACCTCAATGAAGAAAATTTGAGATGAGAAACCATTAAATTTTCATATTTTTTTGGCATTTGAAGGAATCAAAAAATAGATTATGATAAATAAATTAAAATCCGAAAAACCATAAAATTATTTTAAATATAAAAAAATCATAATTTATAATGTACTCAACATAAAATAATAAATTACATGAAAAATGATTATAACTTAATGAAAGGAAATTAAGTTAACAAAAAACCCTTACCTTTGATTCTCGCTTGGTCAGATGCACTCAGACATCTTGTATAATAAATTTATATATATTTCTAATCTACATAATAAACATATTTATCTTTATTTTATATTATAAAATTCATTAACACTTTATTATTACCAATTTATTAATATTTTTTTATCAAAATTAATATCGGGGTGGTAATTGTCCCAATTATCCTATGCAAAATTCCATTTGGCGGTTCCGAACCTTAATAGTTAATTATGTGTTAATCAATTAAATAATGGTATTATAGGTCGCATATGTTCTTTTTATATAATTATTAAGTCAAATGGTAATTTTATGGATGTTTTTAATGTAGTTTGTACATACTTGTAAAAATACCTTTTTTGTGTGAATAATGAATCAATAAGAAGAATTGATTTTATTTTCCTAGCCTAAATCAACAGAGCCCACCTTGATGGAGGAAGTTTGAGTGTAAACTACCGCAAGCCTACCTCTTTATGATAGGGGCTA
Source organism: Viscum album (assembly GCA_963277665.1). NCBI lineage: Eukaryota > Viridiplantae > Streptophyta > Magnoliopsida > Santalales > Viscaceae > Viscum > Viscum album. The sequence goes on from OY728135.1 coordinate 1,503,113,072, forward strand.
GTGAAAATCACCTAAAGGCATAACTGAAATTGGATTCCTTTTCCAAAATTACTGATATGCACGCACCCAACCATCTCCATGTAGAAGTGCGGATGAAAAATGATAAAAGATGATAAACTCTAGAGTAAAAATCATGCATGTAATAAACTATAAGGAATACAAAAGGGTGAGAAAAATTATATCAAAATTAAAGGTCATAATAAACACCCAACCATAAAATATTTCCCAACCTGGAAACAACTAGAAAATAAATATTAAGAGGGCATGGCTCAAGATGCCCAAGACTCGACCACTGTGCATGGTAAAATGCACCGAGCTATCCCTATTCTTCTCAAAAATCACCACCTACCTATATATCAACTACATAAGACACAAAATATATGAAAAAATATCATTCATTGGTGAGAATATACATACCCAGTTTGGCACCTTGAAAACCGAAGGGGTAGCAATAAGAGACACAATAAAAGTAGTCATCTCATCCCAGAGCAAGTGGAAAAAGAAAACCAAAAAAAGATATATATGATCATATAATAAAATAATACGAGATAAAAAGGATATATTCATATCATAGATCAAAATTTTAAAAGAGTCTATCAACAATTCAAATGGTCCATCATTGATGCCAAACATCTCATGTATTTATATAAAGAAGTATATATGTGGAGGACTAACACCTCACCACTAGGTTTAGTGGTAGAGGGGTCACAATATAATAGTAGATAACCCATTCTCTAGTCCATAAAAGTGTACCAATCAGTATATAGAGGACACATGCCCTATTCCATCAGGGGGATACCACTCTGTAGATGGAGGACCTCTACCCAAGTCCTTTAGGGCGTACCACTCAATTGACAGAGGACTCGCGCCCTAGCCCATCGGGGGGCGGGGGGATCCACTTAGTATATGGAGGACCCAAAACCTTGTCATTCAGGATGTATAACTTTGTATATTGAGTACTACCACCCTAGTACATCAGGGAGGAACACTTAGTAGATGGAGGGCCCACACCCCAATCCATTGGGAGAGGGGGGTAGCACTCAGTAGATGGAGGACCCGCGCCCTAGTCCATCACGGGTTAACACTTAGTAGATAGTGTGAATATTCCATAGCCTATTAATTGGTGTCACCTAGTAGTAGAGGACTTACTCCTTAGTCAATGAGAGGGTACCTCTCAGTAGATAGTGGTAAATGAGTGACCCATGCCTGAGTATGATAGAGGAATTTCCAACCCTGACCTCTCTATGATAATCCTGGCCAATCATTATCATTGTCAAGAACCACCTAATAAAGATTCACACTTGGATAATCTCATATTGTATCTAAAATGACACTAAAGATACTACCATCTCTCTCTACATGAAAAAACACTCAAGATAGGATACTTACGGGCCAAAATTCAAGAAAAAAATAAAGGAGATGCAAGAGGTAGAATATTCTCAAGAAGTAAAAAAGTGTAAGGGAGTCCACATGGCATTTGGACCTATTTATCTACACATCCATGTCATGAAAATAAAATGGTTTCTTTTTATGCAGTGCTATATGGTGTGTCTCATCCACTTGGGGCCAGCCCGTGTGCTCTGTGTCGTGCCCTCCATCATGTCATGTCCGTGTATCTGGATGTTTTCATGGCCATGTACTTCTAGAGTAGATGTTGGGCTACCATCACGGGGTGAAATGGAGTGTGGCGTTCTCACATAGTGCGCCATACTTATCTTCCCCATTACCCTATCCATTGTTTCTAGGTGGGGATACACGATGTGTGTTTATCTTTCTACACGTCGTGTAGTTTCATTTTTAATAGAAATGTGAGTTTCATTATGAATCACCAGATATTTCTATACCATTAAAAATAGTCCCATTAACCCCATGGAATCCTCTAAAAATGAATAAACCATCGTCAACCATAGATTTTTGTGATTCGATGGCTGAAAATAGTGAATCTAAAAGGTTTATACGTGGATGTAGCTCCTGTCGCATGCCATCTGTCATCATCACCACTCTAGATCCCAGATCCATAGAGTATCACCAACTTTACATCCTAATATTTTTGAAAATCACCAATCAATTCATCACATGGGAATCTTCCATGAATATGTGGGTTCGATCACACTCGAACCTTCCCAAAATTGTCGAACTGTGGCCCCATAGGACAAAGGAAAATAACAAAAAAAACAACGGGGAAAAGAACCATTAAAAGAGTGATAAAAATAATTTTCTAAGAGTTATCAATCAAATATTTCAAATTTGGGAAACTAGGGTGATATCATGGAATAAGAAAATATATGAAATATAATAACAAATTATTCATTAACAAGGCTCATAAAGTTGATATGAAAACACAAAATTAAAAGTAGATTATAATCCATGCTTAAAAGATTTAATAAAACGGGTAGAAAATGAAAATGGAAAAGTCTTTCCTTAACTCAGATCGGTCATTGGTGAAAAACATAGTTTCTAACAATGGATAGGACCTATTGCATTCGTTGTGCCTTGATTCCCCTTGATCTGGTTTCTAGTTGTTGTCTGATCTCAATAGGCCAATGAAGAATACTCTAAATCACCTCCCCATGATCCCAGGGTTATGTGGCTAACCTTGGAGAGTTACCATAATAGGAAATTTATATATGGAAATAGGTTATCGGTATTAAATTAATAAATTAATTAATCTACTTAACCTACTTGCTAATGGATATCTTATCCAAACATCTGGATCTGACCAATTTTAGGTCATACCATAGGTAAACCCTACTTTCCAGATTCAACTGCGATCTTAGATTTTTTATCCAAGAATTTATTCATGATAAATTTTATTATGTCTAAAAAATGTTCTCATGTGAAAAAAATCCATATTTTTATAATATTAATTTTAGATACATCCAGTTTCAGAAACATGCATTGTCTTTGTGTCTAGATTTAAAAATATTTGTTAATATATTTCAAAGTATTAAATAGAAAAAACAATCTCTCAACATTATTTTATACTTCAATATTTTTTTACCCCAAAAGTAAAAACTAATCCAAAGAAGGAGATACTAGGCATGCATCTGGTCTCCCGCACCCAAGTTGTCTCCTATATACTCCCATACTACCACAACATACAAACCAAGGGAATGATCATTCCATACAGGATCCTCTCCCGACAATCCTTGATTTCCTGTGGGTACTCCATGAAGGTGGATCCATCCTTGATGTCAATATTTCCCTAGTCAATAACATGAATATATCTTCTCAGTTGTGATACATGGAAGACGTCATGATCTTGCTCCAACTACAGAAGTAAGGTGAGGCAGTAAGGAACCTTGCAAACCCTATGCAAGATCTTGAACCACCTGATGAACCTTGAGGATATCATACCACCTCAACTAAATATTTGTAATACTCATCATGGGGAGACTCTTAGGAAAACATGGACACACTGCTCAAACTCCAAGGGTGTATGATATTGATCAGAATTAGTTTTCTACCAACTCTTGGTTTTCCTCATCTGATCCTAGATCTACTGAACCTTCTCTGCCATCGCCTGCACTATCTATAGACTGACAAGTGATTCCTTTCCAATATGAGTCCAACATAAGGGTGAGCTTCAGGGTATCCCATATGGGGCCTCTAAAGGAGCCAATCCAATACTTGAGTGATAGCTATTATTATAAAAAACTCTACAAAAGTTAAGTGATCCTCTTATCCCTCAACAGAGTCTAACAAAAAATACCCCAACGTATCCTCTACCACCTCGATAGTGTACTTGTTATTCCTATACTTCTAGAGGTGGGAAGATGTACTCATCATTAATGGGATCCCTAATGCCTCCAAAAGGCCTTCCACAATAGTGACATGAACTGCACAACACATCCACAGACAATCATTGAGGAAACCCCATAAAGGCATATGATCTCACACATGTACATTTTCCCCAAACTCTCTAAATAAATCTTCTCCTTGATAGAAAGGAAGTGCATAAACTTGGTAAGTTGGTCAACTATCACCCATATGGAATCATTGATTCTAATTTTTCATATAATCTTTGTCACAAAGTCCATGGATATGTTATCCCATTTCCACTACGGGATCTAAAAGGGCTATAACAAACCTGTTGGAACCTAGTTCCCAGAATTCAACTACAGGCATGTGGGACACCAGGAGATGAACTCAACCACACTCCATCTCATTCCAGTCCACCAAAACTACTGTTGAAGGTCTCTATACATCTCCCCAACACCAAAATGCAAAACCAAAGTAGAAGTGTGAAACTACGTCATTTACTCATCTTGTATCATAACTGGAACCACCATCCATCCCTAAAAAATAATGATATGATTCCTTCCTTTAGAAAAAACCATCTAGTGAATCTCTTGAGGATATTTGGTCATGTAGGACCTCATGGTAAATGTATCCCAATTGAGCCTCCCTCACATGCTAGATAAGCAGAGGAGTCAACACCATTAACTGAAGACAAGTTTCACCCCTTTCCTCCACTAGGGTCAATAATAAGGAAGCTTACTACTCAGACTCCCCCTCCACTAGGTAATAATGAGACTTCCTTCTAAGGGAATATTCAACCATGTTTTCCTTACCAGGGTTATAGACTATCTCAAATTCATAATCTCATAATAACTATAACTATATTCTCTATCTTAGGTTAAGTTCTCACTATATAAATACACACATGAGATTGTGATGGCCTGAGTAAAAAACAAATCACTCTTATAGAAATAGTGACTCCACATCCTCAGTTAGAAGGCTACACCTGCCAACTCTAGGCCATGACTCACATAGTTCCTCTCATGAGATCTCAAATATCTTGACCCATATAATATAATTACCAGCCTCTTTATCAATGTGTTGTTGAGACCATCTCCAGTTAAATCAAAATACACTACATACTCCATGCACTCTTCCGGTGGTCTCAAAAAGTGATCACTCATTAGCCTCATCCTCAACACCTCAAAGTAACTTTGGATCTGCTTAGTCTACGTAAATTGCCTCCCTTTCCATGTCAACGTATTCAAAGGTACCGATATCCTGGAGAAGTCTCCTATAAACCTCTTGTAGTGCCCCTCCAGTCCAAGAAAACTATTGACCCATGACACACACTTTAGTGGCTCTCAATAAAGCACCATATTGATCTTTTTAGGTCCATAGATATTACATGATCAAAATTGAGATTCCCCATAAAGTGAACCTTGTAGATCCAAAACCGAGACTTTGAAATCTTACAAAAAATATGGTGCTCTAAAAGTAAGTCTTGGACTATACTCAAGTGGTCATCATGTTCCTCATATGATGCATAGTATATGAGTATGTAATTAATGAAAAAAAAATCCGTCCAAGTATGGCTAGAAAATCCAATTCATTTAAGTAATAAACACAGTGGGGGGGATTTATCACACTAAAAGGCATCACCAAAAAATCATAGTGTCTATAAAGGAATTGAAACTCTATATTTGAAATATCACCCTCCTGAACCCTCAATTGGTGGTATCCAGACCTCAGAACAATCTTAGAGAACCATATCACTCCCCGTAATTGGTAAAATAAGTCATAAATATTTGAAAATGTCATTTTTTCTTTATCATGGCCTAATTTAGGGGATAATAATAAACAAAAATCCAAAAGTTCCCATATTTTTTTTCATGGAAAACATTAGAGTTTTCTAGGGCACATTGGGTCAAATAAAACTGTTATCTAGAAGGTTTTCCAACATCACCCTCACCTCCAGAATCTCGGTAGGGGCCATCTGATAAGACACGTATGATATATGAGTGGTCTCAGGGTGAAAGTCAAAACAAAACTCTATTTCCTACCTTGAAGGTAGTCTCATAACATTGTCAAGGAAGACATCTGTATAATATTCCACAATATAAGGAACCCAGATTCTTGAAGGGCCTTCTATGCCAAACTATAAACTCACAAACTAATTGGTGATGGGTTTTATCTTCCTGGTCTCAAGCCCCAATCACTCCACAATGAGATATATATTTACCAAAAAGTAGAATATCGTTCTATTTTTTTGAAGGAATATAACTCGTTTGTGGTGATAAAAATTCTGGGATCGGACCATGGGAAATTAATTCATACCTAAGTTGAAGTCATATGGACTTATTGTGATGGACAGGAGGTCCCCTGATAATCTATATCCACTAGGTGATGTATTTCACTACTAGAAGATAAATGATATCTAATAATCTTTACCTATAGGAACCTCAAGAAAAATTTGTTGGGAGAAAGTCTCTATTGGGATCCCTATCTCCCTCACAAGGAGTAAAGAGATGAAGTAATGACTCATACATATGTCTACTAGTACTAATGTAAGAGTATAATAAATATAGATCATACCTCTAATAATCACATGAGCTACTGGGTCATAAGCCTTTAGAGCCTAAAGCTCCCCACGACTCTAACTACCTACTCCTTAAGCCTCGCGTGGGCTTCATGGTGGTTGTTGTGAAAGGATCTCATGATATCATCTACCACCAGAAACTCTTCCTTTAGGATCCCCACTAACTCCTCTACCAGCTTTGCCTCCCGGGGGCTATATTGGCCACATCTAGGAGATCCATGATCACGACATTGCTTCTATTATGGTGGTCCATCCACTATCTTTCTTCCCTCTTTATCATGCCAGGTTGGGAAATCAAATGCCTTGTGAACTCACCCATAACATGCATATTATCTCCCCTAGCTGGGCTAACCTAGACCTATGCGCAGTCCTTATTCCAGTAATCATGTGAATAAGTCTGGTCATGAGGAGGTATCCTACATTGATACCCTTTTAGATGGTGCCTAAATGATTCTATAAATGATTCATCCCCATGAAAACCACTAACAACTCTAGAAAAATGGTGTCAATTAGAAGGCAATATCTCTACCAATAGTACCTACTCTAACACTCCAGAATACATGAGAATTTACAGGGCTACCACACTGGCACAAACATCTAGGCAGATACCCTACTCAAACTTTTTTTCCTGGAAGTAACCATATTGAATCATGTCGAGGGAGTACCATGTAAGGTTAGAAAACCTCATATAATACTCAAGAACAGTCATCCATACCTGGTGCATCTCTAAAATCTCATGAATTTTAATTAAGGTTAAGAAAAAAGAGGTAGTACTCCTCAGAAATAGCTAATAGAAGTCAGATCATGAGAGTGTCGACTCATCATGATACTGTGTGACTAGGATACTCCAGTTCCCAGATACTCTATGGAAATGACTAGCTTCTAGTTCAACCATCCGATCATTCAGGGTCCATACAAGTCTGAAAACTCAAATCACTGACTCAATCCAATCCACCACTGCCTATGGATCTGGTTCACTATGAAACCTTAGCATCCTCTAGGACATGAACTCATGGAGTGTGTTAACATTTCATGAATCCTCATCCATATAATTTGGTATAATTTTATACTTGACATGTGGGAGTGCTTCTACCTACCCTCCTATATAAAATATCTCATGAGATGGCTCCTGAAATGATGCCCCATCACTCATTAGATCATTTTCACAATTCTTAATCAACATCCTAGCTAGCTGTCTACATAGAGGCATCCTGAAAATTTAATCAAGACATACCATGGTCAGAGGAGCATATATATATGGGGATCTGACTCAAGAAGCATAATCAATGGAAACATTATTATATGATTCATGTACAAATGTTCCCTAAAAATCAATTTCTCAATATGCTAAGTTGAAAAGTAGGTAGTTTTAGTTATATTGAATTGATATATTATATGTCTCACCAACACTAGGTTCCCTAGCCTGAAAGAAGAACTCAAGAAACATTGACACCATTTACCTAAGTTCCCAACCAAACCTCATAAGGGGAAAAATCCTAACACTATCCCGATGTCGAAAAACCTATGACACCAATATTTCATAACCTGACCCACTAGGGCCAACCTAGCTAGTAAGAGGTTCAGTTGTAACTACTTGAAGCATGCATCCATTGGTCAGGGGATGTTGACTAGTGTGAAAATTCATAACTAAAATGGGAGTCATTTTCTAAAAGTACCTATATGCACTTACTCTACCATCTCCATGCATAAGTGTAATGGAATAAAGATAAAATACAGTAACCTTCAGAGTAAAAACCATGATTGTAATAACCTTTAGGGAATACAAAAGAGTGCGGAAAAGTAAACCAAAATGAAAGGGAAAAATACATGCCTACCAAGAAAAGATGTCCCAAATTGACAAAAATTCGAAAATAAATGTTGAGAGAGATTGAATATTGGTCACCAAAAATCGACCGTCGGACATTTTTAGATGCACCTGAGTACCCCTATGCTCCTATAAAATCACATTTAACCCTTCTTTCATCTATATAATACATGAAAAATGTGAGCAAATCCCATGAAGGGGTGATTATATACATACCCATTGAGACACCTTGAAAACTAGAGGGGGTCAAGAGGAGACACAACAGAAGTAGTAAGCTCAACCAAAACCAAGAGGTAAATAAAACCCAAAAAATAAAGATATATATGCTCATATAAGAAACCCAAATGACAGAGAAAGGGGATCTCTATCTCACAACTCATCTTAGGAAAATATTCTTCCAAATGTTCTAAAGGTCAATCATCAATGCCCAACATGTCATGTGTATCTATAAAGAATTAACCATATGGATGACCCATACCTCACCACTGTGTTAAACAGTCAAGGGGCCATAATCTCTAAGTATAGAACCCATGTCCTAGTTCATTAGGGGGAACCAATCAGTAGATAGATGACCCTTTCCCTATTCTGTTAGGGGCACCAATCAGTATATGGAGGAATCCCTCCCTAGTATATCAAGAGGTACCATTTAGTAGATAGAAGACTCATTACATTTTTCATCAGGGGGTTACACTTGGTAGATAGAGGACTCGCACCCTATTTCATTAGAGTGGTACCACTCAGTAGATAGAGGACCTTCTCCCTAGTATGTTAGGGGTACCTCTTAGTAGATGGAGGACTCATTCTCTAGTCCATCAGGGCGGTACCACTTAGAAGATACAGGATCCACTCCCTAGTCCATTAGGGGGACCACTCAGTATAAAGAGGACCCATTCCCCTATCCTTTAGGGAGGTTCCACTCATCATATAGTGGTGTTTTGGGGACCAATGGTCTGGTTTGGTTGGGGGATTGCCAACCCCAACCTCTCTCTGATGACCCAGCTTGATCAAGGCCATCATCAAGTACTTCTTAATGAAGCATCATTATCAGAAAATCTCCGATCATGTCTAATAATCCACTAGAAAGAGAAAAATCATGTTCTATATGAAAAAAATTCAAGATATGATACCCAAGGGATAAAATATGAATCAAAATGAAGGAGATACGCGAGGTAGAAGGTTCTCAAGAAACACACGGCATGTAAGGGGGTCCACACAGTATGTGGCCACACTTCTCTTCCTGGTTTTGTCCTTTCCAGTGCAAGTAATTCCAGCCATGTAGTACTACATGAAGTGTAAGGGTACTACATGATGTGTATTTTCCGCTCTAGGCCTACCCGTGTCCTCAGGTCTATGCTAGTGTAATTTGGGCTATGTCCATGTGTCTGTTCGTATACTTGGTCATGTGCTCCTAGAGTACAGACCGAGCATCCAACACCAGGTCACTTGGCTTATGGGGGTCCCACATGATGTGTGATCTTTAACATAACCAAAACCCTATATTTTATAGTTGGGTGGAGCTATAAAGTGTGCGTTCATTATACTACACACCATGTAGTCTTGTTCTTCATTGAAACACTGTTTTTTAACACCTCTCCAAATATGGATCTACTGATGACAAATCATCCAATTCACCACATACAATCTTCTGAAAATCAAGGAACTATTGTTGACCATCAATTTTCCAGATCTGGTGTCCGAAAATAGGGAATCCAAAACACTTGTGTGAGGTTGTGGTGCCTTCCACTTGCTTCCCATCATCATCACCACTCCAGATCCCAGATCTATCGAGTATCACCCATGTTTCATTATAATATTTCCATATATCACTAATATATTCATCACATTCGAATATACAATGAATATGTGGGTTTAATTTCACTCAAACCCACCCCAAAATGTTGAAATGTGGACCCTTTGGCCAACATTGAAGAATAAAAAGAATTATGGGGGGAAATCACCATAATAATGGGGATAATAATCATGGGACAAGCATTCTTGGAAAAACATTTCAAAGTGGGGAAACCAGGGTGAGATCATGGAATAATAAAATATATAAAATTGAATAGAAATTATTCATCAATGGGGCACATGAAATGGGTGACAAAACACAAAATAAAAAGTAGATCACAATCCATGTTTCAAATATTTAATCAAAGGGGAGGAAAACCAAAATTGAAGATAACTAATATGATTCAAATCAATCATTGGTGAAGAACATAGTTTCCAACAATGAAGAGGACCTCCTTCGTTCCTGAGCCTCAATTCACATTGATCTTATTGTCGATTGTTGTCTGATCTCAATCCTCCAATGACTAAATCTATTAATATACTCTCTGTAGTCCTAAAGTAAAGAAGTTAACCCTATAGAATTTCTATAACACGATATTTATATAGTTAAATAAGTTATACATATTGAAAGAATAAATTTAACAAATTAATTAACTAATACACTTAATATACCCACCAACGACTTCCTTATCTGAACATACAACACTAACCAACTTTAGGTCATGCTTAGGCTAAACCCCATGCTTCGGATTCAACCGTTATCTCATATTTTTTATCCAAGACTCCATTCATAACATGTTTCATTATTTCTAAAAAAACTATGTGCATGTGATTAAACATTTATTTAATATTTCAATAAAATTAATTCCATGCTCATTAGGCCTCATAATTGCACGCCATCTCAGTTCCTTGATTTCAAAATATTTATTAATATATTCTAAATTCATACAAATAAAAAATAGAGTCTCAACATTATTAACGAAAATACATATATACATTATCATTATAGAATTTAGAAAATATCTTAAATTTATCATTATTACCAAATACTCCCCAAAAATAAATTATATGAATCATTCATGATGGGAACGATATATCATCGTTCATTTAGGTGGTAAAACTAAACCAAACAAGAATGTGTTATAAAGAACAAATGAATAAGACCATGTTTTTTATAGCTATGGTATCACCTTTAAAGATTCATAATTATTTTAATAGAACATTATTATACTGTATAATTTGCTTTTGGAATGGTGGAGATGATACAATAAATGAAAATAATGGAAAATAACTTGATACTTAATTTGATGGAATCAATCCTTCTCACAACATATTTCTTCAAAATAAATGAATTAGGTCTCATTATTTGGAAAAAATGATACCAAAAGTGATATAGGGATTTAGGAGAGGGAATTTCGATTTTTATTTAAGATAAAAATGAATTATATAATTCTTTTAAAGTGAATGGAAGAGATTCTATTTTATAGGTGAAAATGATTATTTGAAAAATATCTATTTTTAACATTAAATGATGTTATTATTATTTATAACTAATTAATAACTATTCAATGAATATTAATTAATTTAAATATATATTAAAAATACATGTCATTAAATTTATTACTCCAAATAAGAGAATTTTAACTTTTAAGTAAAACATATAATATTTCATAAATCATGGTTTTTAAATAAACCATAGTTCACTATGAATGAATAACTAAATTGGTATTCATTATGGTTCTTTAATTATTTTATTTATTTTATTTATTTTGTATACTTATCATTAATTTTTATCAATTAATTTTTTAAAATTATTATTGAAAAGTAATAATTTATAAAAAAATTCATATTTTAGAAAAAAAATTCTTTACAATAAAATATGTTTTCAAAAAGGATTAGTAACTTTTTATTCTTATAAAAAATCACTTATTTTATTTTTTTTAAAAAAATTATAATGAAAATTTATATTCTTTTAGCATCTAAATAATTTTATTCTATATTAACTATATACTAAAAATTACAGACTCATAATTTGTTTATTGGTATTATATACAATGGCTATATAACCATTATAATTGTTATATAATGGTTATATTACCCATATTACATCCTATAAATTCATTCCATTATAAATTCACAATACACAAATCTTAATCCTATAATTTTCAATTGTATTTTATTACATGCTTTATCCTTTAATGATGTTCTTTCTCATTGTAGGTTTAGTTTCACTAACGGTTATTCTCAAGGCTGAAGATAATCTATGGGATTTCCAAGTTGTAAAGATATTTTTATTTTCAATTTATTGTTCGATTTTAATTTGTGAAATTTTAATTGATGTAGTCATCCATAGTATGTAATTTCCATGGTATAAAATACTTGGTATCCTATACTTTTGTTGTAATGTTACATTATGATTGAATAAAGTGTTGTTAATTTGGTTAATTTAATATATTACTTAATTCATACTTGTGATTTGATTCATTTTAAATAATAAACTAAGTAACTTAGGGAAATAAAATTCATGCAAAAATTAGGGAAGTTATATCCCCTCTTAAATAATTTGCTTCCTCATAATTTTTTTGATCACTCGTTTATGAAAATATGAAGGGAATCTATAAGATATAAGTGACTCAGGATAAAATTTCTAATGAGATATCAACCTCACTATCTTTGGTAACACTATGAAACTTATATTTTATTACATAATATGAATATATTTATATTTTAATTACTATCAGCCATTTGTTCCAAATATTCCACCTTCATTGAGTATAATACATATGAGTTTTTATAGACTTTCCTTTGATAGAATAATTTTCATAATCTTGTTTCCAAACAAATAATAAAACAAAATGGTTTGTATATAATAATGATAATATCATATAAAATAAAATTAATCAATCATATTAATATGATCAATCCTAAGATTTACTATCCTATGACATCATCATCTCACCATATGAAATGTTTGTTTCAACTATGATATAATTGAGTCAACCTATACCTATTTCAGTTTTTTTAATTAAAACCCCAACCCCCAAAACAAAGCATTATATTCTTAATGAAACCATCTCTCCATAGAATAATGTACTTTATCTTGTGTATCAAAGGTATCCTATGAAAAGACTGGGTAAAACTACACTCCCTATGATTCCTTTCATTTTAGAGCAGTTAAACCATGAGTGTGTCAAATTATAAAGGCAAGACAAACCATAGTGAACCAATCCCTATATACAGAGTCACCCATTGAGTGAACCTAACCACTAGGCCATCCCCATGGTAATATTCCTTTTAGTTTAAACTAGGTTTCCATAAGTTTTATCCTTTTAATATCAATAACCTAATCCCCAAAAATTACTAAACCTTTTCTTGATACCAACTGAGATAATAAAACCTTTACATATACATATATGTGTATATATATATATCTTACATCATTTTACATGAATATTCATTACATCTCATAATAAATCACACCCCAGAACCTATATGATTATTTTATCTAGTGATTTGACATATAACCAACGTATTTTACAATTTCCAATCTCCCACATATATTTTTAACTCTTGATAATATTCTAGACATATTACACATAATATTTCTATTAATTATATAGTAAATGGAAATATATGAAAGGGTAAGCTCATAAATCTCAATTAGGGGTGAACACAAGAGATATAATTTAATATCATAAGTGATAATAAGATGAATATGTGGGTATGATATTATAATCAAGGTACATGAATATAGCATAAGGAAATCATACTCAGTAAAACATAGATCATAAAATATGATTCCTGACATGAGGATTTTAGCATAACTTTAGAAATGAGTCATATAAGTATGGAATCAATAGTTAATCATAATTAGACATGAGAATATGACATAGGTACATTTAATATCATAATTGTATGGCAAAAATATATGAATATAATTCATAAAATATATAAAAATTTACCATCAATATGTTCAAATCATAATGGATTAGGCTAACTATCTACCCATGACATAGTGTATTTGGACTAACCACATGTTTCCCATGAAATTTTAGACTTGGTACAACCAACCATGTCTTATCTTAATGCAATAAGATATAAATATTTTCCTAATGCATCATAGGTTTATAATGGGAACACCCATTACATAATGATAAACCATACATATGTGTTCCGTATGAACATGAAAACATTTACAATAGCATATTATCTTAATTAATGTGTGAAAAATAAATGTGTTTAGTGATGATTTAAAAAAAATGATCATAATATATATGTGGAAATAATGTGGATAGTATCCTTTGATAATATCCCCAAAAAATCATAAGAAAATTTAAAGGGTGTTAACATAGATAAAAAATGTTATAGGTACATTTGAAAATTACTTTGAAAAATAAAAATAAATTCCCTTTACATTTTTGATAAATTTTATTTCTTAAGATATATTTGTTAAAATAATGAGGAAAGAAATTAATTTAGAAACCTCAGAAAACTTGAAATGGAATCCTTATAAAAGAACTAAATAAGATGTTAGAAAAATACATTTGCGCCAAAAGCTTTAAAAAAGATCCATTTTACACTTTATAAAGAAATTAAATAGAAAATGACCCATACATAAAACATTAAAAAGTTTTTACTTTAATAATTTTGTACATAAAGTAAAAATCCATTGAAAATGAACATTAAAAATCATAAAATTTTAGACGAGGACATTTAAAAAGAAAAATAAAGAATATGAACATATATTAGAATGATTTTTAATTGAAAATATGTGACAAGGTTTGATCTAATTATTAGAGATCTTTCGGTTGAGTTGTGAACCAAATAGAGGTTAATTGGTATGAAAACATGTAAAATCTATAAGTAGACACAATGAAAAAAAATAAATGGGGATTTGGAAAGAATCAACATACATTTTAAGTAATTAGGAATTTAAATATAGAAAATCACAACTTCAAAGTGATATTGAAAAAGAAAACCTTAAGAAAGAGATAAATTTGAATCAAAACCAATTGAAAGATAGATCCTTAGATGTATTTTTAAATTCCTTTAGTTTAATGAAAACTATTATAAAATAAATTCAGGGGAAGTAAATGCACTACACAAAAGAGAACAAGTGGGGAATATGGATTATATCTTAATGAAGGAAAATTGAGCTGATAAACCCTTAAAATGTAACACCCCAAGATTTTATGAAAAATATTCTTTTTAATTTCATGTCTTGTGTTGTACGCTACACCAAAAGGAGCTTTCACAACACGCATCCTTGACTTGCCTTTCATTACACGCAATCACTACCTTCCTTGATAGCGTGTGTATTACGGAATACCGAGTTTCACTAAACAACGATATGCTATTATTAAAACTAGCCGTTATGAATAGTAATAACCACTTTTTGAAATTTTGTAAATTTTATTTTTCAAAATGGACTTAATTTTTGGATTCGGAATATCGAAATTAGCTTAGGGTGAAATTTTGGTACTTTTCGGATAACTTTCATATTCTGATGAATAGTGAAAAATACTAAATTTTAATTAAAAACAACTTTTTTAATCGAAATAATAAATAGTGATAAATTATTTATTTGAGTGGTTTTAAAGTATATTTAGAATATATTTTTACAATTTAATACAATGTTGTTCATTGGATGTAATTTCCCATTTAAACCAGACAAAAAAAAGTGTCAATCTTTTGATAGTTATTATCTTTTAAAAACACGCTATTTGATTTGACGATGGGAATTAATTTTTAAATTAGTTAATGTAACTGATATGTTTTTAATTTAGTAAAATAAACATCATTTTTGAATTCATAATATCAAATATAGCTTAGGCCTAATTTTTGGTATTTTTCTAGAAACTTTCATTTTTTGATGAATAGTGAAACCACTAAGTGGTAGTTAAAAAAACTGAATTTTTCATAAAAATTAATTTTACCGCTTATGTGAGTAGAATTTCGAAAATCTGAGAGACACGGTTAATATCAAGGGCTAAAATGTGGTTCAATGAGATGGAAATAATTTTTGGTGAATAGTAACTTTTTACTTTTTTTTACCACGATTAAAAGTAAATAGGGTAGTTAAGGGTAAAAATGATATTATTATTACCCTAAAACATGTCTTAATTCTATTGTATTAGTGTAATTCGACCAAAAACAACCTTAGAAATAAAATATGACCATTTAGGCCCACTTGGATTAGATTAGGACATTTATTATCAATTTATTTAAAGAAGGGTTAAAATAGTTAAAATCAAAGTTTAATAACTAAATCATTTTTAATATAGGGTTATACATAAGATAAATTAGACTATAAATATTCATTAGAAAGATAAAAAGATTTCCTAAATAATTATATTTTATTTGTAATTTTTAGACTTTAAATAAGTTAATTTATTTTTGAGACAAATTTGATGCAGTAATTATCTTATTAATGAAATATTGACATAATTGATGTTAAAAATACCCAAATAAATGTAATTTGAATCTTTTTATGAATTCCACTAATTTTATAGGATAATATGACATGTTAGTATTTATTTAATTAACTTTTTTCGAACTAATAATTCTGTTATGATTTTCACAAAAAAATCAATTACTAAATAGTGTCAAAATTGACATAAAATAGTTTTTAAAACAAATATTATATTATTAATTGTTATTTTATTCCTAAAAATCTAATGTTCGGCAAAATGACTTATATAAGGTTATATATATTAATAATAAACAACTTGGGGTTCTTTTGGCTTGTTATAGTAAGTTTATTAACCTTATAGTGTAAGAACACAAGAAGACACGGTAAAAGTAAAATTATTTAACTTAATGTTAAAACTAAAAGATAAGGTTAAAATAGGAACCTAAACTTGTGTAAATTCTATTTTATGAGAGGATTTCGACCCATCCCCACCTTAGATTCTAAATAAATCAATTTGGAGCTATTTAAAACCGAATTTGGCTTTATAATAAAATAATATTTTTAGTTTTCCAAAGGTGCCCCTCTCCCCCCTTATAAAAGGGCACCTCCTCCCTCTCTTCCGCATACCACTTTGAGCCTTAAATCTCGGCCAAAACCTACCCAATTCTCTTATCCACTTCCCTAGAAAAAATCTAGAGGTCCTGGTCTTCTTCAAAGACCAATTTTAGTACCCTAAGAGGAGGACTCAAAGAGGCGCTTCAAAGAAGAGGTAATGTCCGTTACCGATTCTTTCAACTTTATTTCTTCTTCCACTTCTTCTTAGTAGGTTGTTTCATTATTAAGTAATAACATCAGTATCACTCATATACTGATATGTTATTATAAGTATGAAACAACCCTATTTCACCATCTATCCATCCTACAGAAAATGAAATCACCGCGCGTGCGTACGTACGGAATACCATCTCCACGTCGTGGTGTAATCTATTTTCCACCACCACCTTACTTGGATGGGTATAATGGTGTAAATAATAACTATATATGATTATTTTAAAGTGATATTGATTCTAAGATAGTATACATACACTCCAATACAGTCCTGCGATCATGAGAACGATATCATCGCTCGTGCGTACGTACGGACTACCGTCTCCAAGACGCGATGAGATTCATTCTCCACGTTAACCATTCATTAATGATTATAAAGTATATATAATAAGTAATCATGAAATATATGACATAATAATACTGGATTTATTAGTGTATATATTTATTTCATTTACTTAATTCCATTCAACTCGATAAGGAAACGAAAACAGCGTTCATGCATACGTACGGCCTACCGTCTCCATGAACGGTGTATTTCTTTCCATTTACTGATCTATTATATATATGTATATTCTGAATATATATTATATATAAATAATGTTTTACATTATGTATTTAATTAATCATGATCCAAGTAATCATATGAATAATTACAAGTTAAAACACGAACGACAAATGAGACGATTTTACCCAAAACTATCTTTAACATGGAATTTACAAAAGAACGGGTAATATAAAGTCATAAGTGAACCATATATGATATCATAACAATGAGTATGATTCTGGAATAAGTCAATGACATTATTTAAATCATTATACAGTAGGTTCGGACACTTACAAATCAAATCGGACTTAAGGTAAGGGAAAATATCCCAATCTCATTTTTATCCGAGATTAGTTATACTTTGGTATTTACTGGGGTGTATTTTATCATCCACAACCATGTTTCCTCAATATTTCATATTATTTCCATCCACCTAAAATTGTTTAAATCCAATTTTACCCTTCGGTGAGTTTTTAGTAAAAGATATGAAAGGAATCTTTTGTCGTTTTTCATACGAGGTACTTTTTAACTTTTCCGACAAAAGTACGAGGAAATTGTTATTTTTTTAACTTATACGGCATGAACGGATTTTTAAGGTTTCATAACGCTTCATTTTCAAGAAGCTTACTCTACAAGATTGCATGATTATTTTCAACAAAACCCTTATCTTTTAAAATTGCATGGAATTTTGTGAAAAGAAAATGATTTTAAAGAAGAAAGGATATTTTACTCAAGAATTCATTTCAAGTGTTTTATCAAAACCATTTTCCATCTAAAATGAAATTATTTCATATGTGTATGTTTTAAGTATAATGACTCTATGATTTACATGGTTTCACTTTTCTTATTATGAAATGATATCCATTTATTTTATATGGATTATGTGATGATGGGATGATGTTTATGAAACCCATTTTATTCGTTGGGTTATTATGAATGATGTATGTTTATTTTGTGGCACAAGTAAGAATGATTTCATTATGATATGGGTGGGACTTATATCTCCCTCCAATGCATTGGGTAAAGATTTTATATCTCATGATATAGACATGGCTGGAACGGTAAGTTAATTCGGTTCAGTGTTACGAGACTGAAACGAGGAGTGAACTCGATTCATAAAGGGACTTTGTCCACTAAGATGGTCTTGGTAGCAATGCCTTGGATACTATGGAAATCATGACATGTGCTGAATGGTTTCCACGATTACATGTTTTATTCCCATGCTATTTTATCATGATTTATGTTCCATTATGATCTATGCCTTATGTACTTCCATGTTTTATGTTGTTGCTCAGGATTTTGATGTTTAAACATTATGTTCATGTTTTTAAGTTCAAATTCATATGGTATGTTTTATTTTATCCATGCTTACCATTACTGAGCATTTGAGATCACCCTTTTTATGTTTTCTTTTCCCCCAGGATTAAAAGAAAGGTTTTAGGTAAGGAAACAAAAAGTGGAAGATCTTTATGGGAGATGTTGAAGATCTTTCACCATGATTAGAAGATTACGTTCCAAGTTTCCAAAGACACTAAACTATTACGGTCCTTGTGTGTCTGTTTTTGTTATGTATTAAGAATTCCGCAAAAGTAATGAAATGTCCATGTACATCAAGCTTCAGGTCTCTACATACAATGTTATATTTTATAGTGTAAGAATCAATCAAGAAGGGGATTATGAGAAATAAATTAAAATCCCTAGAAACATAATAAAAAATAAAAAATAATAAAATCATATGTTATAATGTGCACAAGTTTTAAGAATAATTTTTAGTAAAAATTATTATAACTCAATGAAAGGAAATTGAGTTAATAAAAACCATTCCCATCAATTCATTCATGGTCAGACATGATCTATCCTCTTGATTAATATATTTAGTTTTATTATTAATCAATATTAAAGCAGTAATGTTTTTATTTTACTTTATAATATTTATTCATAATTTTTTATTACCAATTTATTAATTTATTTTTTGTTAAAATTAATATTCAGATTCTAACTGTCCCATTTGTTTTATGCTACCTTTTATATGATGGTTCCTGTCCTTGATTATTTATTGCATGGTCATCACCTCCATAATGTAAATAGAGGTCACATAAGTATTTTTAATATATTTCTAAATCAAAAAAGTTATTTTATAGAAGTTTTGGTGAGAGTAAAAAACGATCAGTTAAAATCTCCATTTTTTGTGAATAATGAATCAAGAGGAAGAATTTATTTTATAAATTAAAATATTGATATATATTATTATTATATAATTGAAAACATATAATAAATTTATTTATATCACCATATATTAAAAGAATGTAAATTTTCTTAATAATTCATTATCAAACCCATACCCTATTTAGGTACAGATTGTTTTAAATTTTAGTTGAACTCCATGTATTTTACATAGTTATTAAGGTTTTAGGGGATGGGGTGGCTCGAGGAGACCTTTCAAAGGATTGGGTATACTTGAATCCATTTAAAACATCGATCCTATTTTATATGGTATGAAAATTTCACAAAAAGCGTATGGCCCCTACCTTGAAGGGTTCACAGAGTTAACTTTAAGACCATGTTGTGAAAAATATCTATGTGTGTTTATTAGTTAAATTGAAAAATAAATTAAGTGATGTTTTTAAATTGGGATAGGGGCTCCCCCTTGGTCCGCTTCATGATTCACCCCTGGTTATCCTCCCTTCCAATAAGTGTTTCCCCTCATTCATCACTTGAATCCAGCATTGTTCATTATGATAGGAATCTATAGGTGATTTTATCCTTCCATATCTAATTTTTATTGGTTTCATTAATTATTTATCAGTATCACTCTATTCTCATCTATTATTCCCTATTTCTTGGGTATTCTTATTATTTTTATATTTCTAATGTTTTTTCTCAAATTAGTAACCAATACTACACAAGTGGATGTCCATGAGCATGGGGAAGGTGATATCAAAGCTTTCCCCTTAAGGAATAATCATTTTATTGATGTGTGTGGTGTGAAGCCACACTAACATACCATGATATTAACCTAAAAAAATATGGTTAAATGTCATATAACATTAATTCATGAAATTTAATCTCTCTATTGTCCATAAATAGTCATTAGTGAGTATACTAGGTCTTTACTCACTACTTTAGGTGTTCTTGTCTTGGGAATTAATATGGTAAATTAAAGGGGTGACCCTAGGGGTGCCCTGGAATTAATATGTAACCTTGTGTGTGTGATCTATGGTGCCTAAGACTTGTTATAAGATCTAATGACCCTATTTACCTTATGCTACCATATTTAATTGAAATAATGGGATGTATGAGTAAATTTACACGGTACTATAATTGTGACTAATGGTTTGGAGTGATCTATAGAAGTACCCCTTGGAATCATTATAGCTCATGGTTTAGAGTTCCTTGTGGAAATACCCCTTGGACTCAATATAACACACTGTTTGGAGTACCTTAGGGAAATCCCCTTTAGACTAGTTATGGATCATGGTTTGGAGTTCCATGGATAAATCCCCCTTGGAATCATTATAACTCAAAGTTTGAAGTGCCTTGAAAAAATACCCCTTGGAATCATTAAGAAAAATGATTTGGAGTGCATTATTGAAATCTCCCTTAGACTCATTTTGACTCATGGTTTGGAGTTCCTTGGGGAAATCCCTCTTGGACTCATTGTAACTCATTGTTTAGAAAACCTTGGATACACTCCTTGGATTCATTTTGAATCAATGGGATACTATAAAAAAGACATCAAACTTATTCCAAAGAAATAATGTTCTATATTGGGTGTCACCACAAAACCCAAGGATCAACAGTGGTTTTACATATTTACATCATGCTACCATTTTATTATGCACATCAACATGAATTATATACTCAGACTATACATGATTTTAGATTGTTTTATTGAGGTAATAATGAGTCGTAATCACACCCTGCTCAACCCACTATTTGTTACCCAATAAGACTTTAGGGTTACATGATAGGACAAGGGAAAACACCCTACGACTAAGGTGTGATTGGACATATAGGTTGGTGTATGGAAGATTGGGAACGGGTTAGGTCTCAAGACCAATTTCTTTGGAGTTTACTAGATTTTTTATTTTGTTATTTTTTTAATATTTATGTATATTAACTACTTGATATATGAATCCCTAGCATTATATATTAATTATTTTGATATATCATGGATTTTGATTATTTATTGGAACTGTCTGTTATGTCTATTTAATAATTGATCTAAATTTATCTTATTGCCTTTATTTATGATTTTTTTCACTATAATATGATAGTTTAGTATCTTAATTATTACACCATATAACCTATACTAGTTTGAAGCCTCTAGAATATGGGGATACATGCCTAAGGTTACATTGTCCCATTGTTTGAGACACCGATTAGTGATCTTTGGCCAGTGGACATTAGAAAGTGGCATTAAATCCATTTATTTACATAGATTATTTGGTGAAAGGTTGTTGGGAGATAGAGTGTGGTTGGGACATCGTACAAAACATGTAATCTACAGTAGTTAACCCATGTACAAGGAAAAAGATAAGTTATCAGGGATGGGTTTTTTGTTTTTACTTTTTTCTTTTACTACCAAATTATTTTCACATTAGGTTATTCACATGGTTTGTGATTTATTAATTATGTTATTTCTATCTCTATACTAGAACAATAAGAGGGTGTGTGTTCATACATCATATCAAGAATATAGGACTCACTTTTATTTGAATGATTTCATGTGATTGAATACTTAGAATATGATAAGGTTTAATTATTTAAATTGTCAAAAACAATTTATGTAGTTCCTTCCCATATAAATTTATGGTGGAATATAACTTAACTGACCTTATAAATTTTTAAAAACTATATTACATGATTGATTATCTTTGATAATATATGGGATCAACTAAACAAAATTTCAGTAAAAATTTATAAAAGAATTTCCACTATAACTTGTAACTAAAATTTCATTTGAATATGTCTAATTTATATAAGATTCTAGTTGAAGTAAAATGAAAAAATATGATGATATGTATCCATTAAACAATTTGGACTTCATTAGTATATGTTATGGACTCTCTCTATGGATAAATGGGGCTAGTGAGAGAACCTGAGTCATGAGATTCCAATGATATGATGTGTAGAGAATAGAGGGGTGTTATTTTTATTATCACTTTCATTAAATTGTGTTATTAAGAATTGTTATAGTAACATTTTTTGAGGCATGTGTTTGGAATTTTGGATAAATGAATTCATGATGGCCTCTATTTGAGCACCAGGGTGAAATTGATGAGAACACCATGGGGGCTATCAAGAAAGAAACTAATGTGGTAATGGGGTAGGTGATGAATAGCTCACTTTAAGTGATATTACTATGAGTGGTATAATAAACGGATTGAAAGATATAGAGAGAGAGAGAGGATCCATGAGCCACATTTATGATGTATGAGTTGACCAAGTAGTTTAAACTACAACACCCACTATATTTTTATTGGGAAAATGGTCCTTAGGAAACTTAGTTTTTTATTGATTCTATCGAGATGATTTTTTGATCACCTTGAGATGCCTTAGGAGAGGAGGGTGATATTGGCAGTCTATATGATTAATGGTTCAATGAAGAGATGATGAAATATTTTAGTCTTTGTAGATGAGTACATGGGGTTATCTTGGAAGGACTTTTGACCCATTTATTTGACTATTTTGAACCAGATACCTAAAGAGTATACATGGATAATGAATTTATTCACCATACATAGGGGAATATTCTGGTCATGTACTATGGTGATTGTTTCATTAATTTACAATGTTTCACCCTTAGGTTAGTGGAGGATAAAGTAGCTTAATTTAGATTCTTTGAGGATGGGTTGGGATATTGGTTTTTGTTTAAGTAAAAAGTTCCCAACATTAATCCTTTAATAGGACAGTTAACTAGACATTTATTTTGAAGAAGAACCTGAGTGAGGGTAGAGGCTTAGGTTGGTAGATTTTTCTGGGTGGACCAAAAATGGGTCTTTGGGAAGAATAAAGAGTTATTTTGATAGTTTATGCCAAAATATTGGGGAATAGAGTATACATGGTTGAATGTTTCCTTTTTATCCTTAGGATGACAACACTGTATAGTTCTATCAATGTGAAAATATCATCCACTACCATTATCTTTATGACTTAACACCATTAGTGTACTATGATTAGAGAAGAATAGGGAACCTCCATAGGTTCAGGAAAAAGAATTAGATTCTTAGTGATATGAGATCTAGGCAGATACGAGGTTCTGTAGATGGACTAGTTATTCCATGTTAGGTGGGTAGATGGAGTTCTAGCGGTCATCTGGGTTTGGGCGAAAAGAATGGTTCTTAAAGATATGATCAATAGTGCTGGCATGAGTAAAACTTAGGAATCATTGGTAGGGGTTTAGAGTCTAGGTGTAGGATAGATGTATTATATTCACCATACACCAGTTGAGTAGAACATTATTCCTTCCATAGTCCAAGGTATGAATCTGGTATCCTCAACATTAATTATTGCCAACTTTGATACAAAGGATTTATATTATTTCATAGTTTCTTAGTTAATTAAGGGTTTGAGTTTAACAATAGAGTATTTGTATGGGTTTATGTATATAAACACATCATTATGATTTAAATTAGAGAATTTTCATCAGTGTAGCAGGTGTTCCCTAGAGTTTAGAGGTTATAGATTCCTTTGGGATATTTTTGTACATGTTATAAATGGGTAGATATTATATTCATACTAGAGATTGTGATATCTAGTCATGTCACACTACTCTAAATTCAGTAATTTGCTGCTATTTTTTAGTACTTTTTTAAGAAACCACCGCTAAAAAATTAAAAATATAGTAGAGGTTTTTTAAAAACAACCACTAAAACTTTTTTATGCACGACACTTATTCCCCCAACCCCCAAGCCTGACACCCCCACCCCTCTTCCCCCAACCCCATTGAACCCCTCGCTACTGGCCCCTGACCCTATCTATCTTCTCATCGCCATCTACTGACCCCGTCAAACTCTAGCCCCTCACTATTGGCCCCCAACCCCATCGAACCCTATCCCCTCACCGCTGAACCATGACCCTATCAAACCCTAGCCCCTTTTTCATCCCCCTTCTCCCCCTCTCCACCGACCCCTTTCCCCATTGACACCTTCACACCCTACTCTGCCAAAATTCACTCCCTAGTTTTAGGTAATTCACCCTTTTATTATATATGTTTGATTTTTTATAATGTTTGGGTTCCATCATGGGACTATTGTAGATAAGGGAACCTTGAATTCATGTATATGTGATGACTTTACTAGTATGATGGGATTATTATCATGATTTAGGAATGATCCTAGTTAGATGCATGCTTTTTTTGTTTTTTTTTGAATGTAGAATCAATATTCCATGTTGATGAAATGGATTAATTATTTATAATGCTTATATTTAATTGAAATAAATAATTTTTTTTTGTATTTCCACACTATAGTTTTATTTATTTTTTGAACTATGATCTTAGGTGGTCTATTCCAAGTGGAATGTGTTCTAATATTTTGGTTGGATTTTCTACTCAGTATGATTACTTACCCCATCCATATTAACATTGGTGCATATTCAAATAATGTTTTCCATGATATTAGAAAGAGGAATAATTTTTTCTCTATTATTTATCTTAATGTAGATATCTGGAATCAGAACCTTGGAGTTGGTCATGTCCTTATAGTTTGGAGTGGTTCAAATTTTTTTTCCTGAGTTATGATTTATTATGGTGTCTTATATTCTAGTTTCAAATTTTCTTACCACTTAGATATTATTTGATATTATTCTGGTTTTTGAGTTTTATTTTTTACATTTCATAAAACATATAGTTTGGGTTTAGTATTTTTATTATTTTCTTGATAAGTTATTTTCTTTATAAAGGAAATTTATACCCCAATAATTTAGTGATCCCATTTAATTTTTTTATTACCATTGGTTTTTTGTTTCTCTCTATTAGAAATACATATATTAAATTAGTAGGTAAGGGTTTTAATTCTATATCTAGAGGTTGGACTAAAGATAGTAATATATTTGGGTTACTTAACTCAATGGTTTAGACCTCCTATGAAAGAGATGAAGTATCAAACACTTTTTCAATGAATAAATAGAAAAATCAATCAAGTAAATCAAAAGTTATTTCATATTCAGATGGTCAGATGGTTGGATAGAATATTTATGTTTTTTCAAATTGTTTTTCCCAATTTTTTTGATCAAATTTTCAGATATTGATACGTTTACCAAATAAAAAATATATTTTATCAAACAAATTTATTCACATAGATTATATTCATCTGAATGTGACAATGTAAACAATTGAGTTCTCTTATTATGGGTACACGATGGAATCAAAAATATTAAAGTGGAAACACTTTAACTAAACTTTATTATTATAGTAACATCATGGAAATTTATTATTGAATTTTATATTTATAATAAATGTTTATCCAAGATGATAGGTGACTAAGTAGAGGTTATATCCTCATATATGATTAAAACAAAAATAATTGGCAGGGAAGATCAAGTTATTCACTCCAAAAAAAACATTATCAAATACTCTTGCATGGAATGTAGTGGATCTGTTAGGTAATTTTAAAACTACTCTAGTTGGTTTGAGATATTTCATCTTTAAATAAGTAAAAATAAAATGTGACATACATAAATAGAATCTATTATATTTCTATTAGAAATTCAAGTAAATCATTATGTGACACCCCCTATAGCTAGAGATGTGTTAGAACTATAAATCCACTATTATGATGAAAGATAATTACTAGGTTAACCTAGGTTTAACGACACTAGGGTGTTTCTACCATGATTCCTATTTTAAATTAATAAATTTTTTATTTTTATTTTGTTTCTATTTTACATAATAATATCCATGATTTATTTTCTTTTTTTACTTTTAAATTATTAGTACTAATATGAATCTTCTTATAACAACTTGGGTTGAGTATTTTTCATTTCCATTTATCTCTCTTAATACTTAGTAATACTTATGTGTTTTAATTTTTTTAATACAGTATATGCTCATTTTGACATGGAAAAAAGTTGGATCACGTTATCGAGGAACACACCTCTGTATGATAAGGTATTGGAGGAGTTTTTAGATTTTTCAATTTCCAATTGATCTATTGATGGGAGAATATTATGTCCATTTTGTAAATATAAATATAGAATATGGTTGAAGAGATATTAAGTTTATAAACACTTGATATTGAATCTATTCCATTCTCAATATTTGTTTTTTAATTTTTCATAGAGAATCAAACATTACAGAAAGTTTGAGCACTGATGTAAATTGATAGAATGATATCCCAGCTTTTTCAACAACTGGCAATGAAATGAAAACCTTATAAATGATCCATTTGTAATTTCAATACACCAACATCGACATCAAAACATATCAGAACAAATAGTTGAGGGTGCTACAAATAACAACTAGGCAAGTAACATTTTTCAGACTAGAAGAACAACCAGATCAAGATTGTAACATATCATTGGATCCTCCTCATGATTAGATATAGACAAAGGTAATAGAAAACTCAACAGAGCAGACAAATTTTTTTCATGGTTTAGTTGATTATGGAAATCAAGAGTTGTATAGTGGATGTTTGAAATATTAAAAACTTTCTTTTATACTATTGTTATACCATATCAAATTCCTATGTGGAATTAAAAATAAGGCGATGTCCATGATATTGGAATTATTTCATGATGAATTTCATGAAGAAAAGATCCCTAAATCCTTTTATAATACGTAAAAATTAGTAAAAAATCTTGGTCTGAATTATACAAAAATACATGGATATCCCAATGATTATATGATTTATTGGGTAGAGGATTTAAGCAAAAAAGATTGCAAAAAATATTATTCTTTTAGTTGGAAGTCAATGGGTGAAGTTGGAAGTCTGAATCATCATAATACTATGAATGAGAAGAAAAGGAACACACCTTCAAAGGTTTTATGTTACTTTCCATAAAATCCTTGATTTTAAAGATTATTCATGTCATAAAAAACTACCAAATACATAAAACAACATTATATAGATAGTAACAATGACGTGTTAATAGGAAATCCAAGAGATTCACAATCGTGGAATACATTTGATTCATTACATCCAAATTTCAAATTTGATCCTAGGAATGTTTGATTGGGATTAGTTGCCGATGAATTCAACCCATTTTGGACATTAAGCACCAGTTATAGTATTTGGATAGTTGTTTTAGTACCTTACATTCTCCCTCTGTATATGTGTATTAAATAAATGTATTTTATCATTTCAATGATTATTACTTGAAAAAGAATGCCTGGAAATGAAATTAATGTATACTTGCATCCTCTGATTGAATAATTATAGGAGTTATGGAGAAACGGTGTTGATACATATTATGAATCTTCTAGAACAATGTTCAAAATAAAATCTATTCTAATGTGAACCATTAGTGACTACCCTAGACTTGGGAATTTAATTGGTTGGAACACTTACATGGGTTAGGATTGTCTTGTTTGTAAACTTGATTTTGAGCCTGAATTGTCACCTCATAGTAGAAAATGGTGTGTCTTGTGTCATTGAAGATTTCTTGATTCATCTCAAAGATTTCATTTGAAAAAATAAAAATTCAATGGCTCTATTGATCGTAGACCACCTCTAAAGTTATTAAAATGTTCTAAAATATTACCACAACTTGGAAATGCTAAAATTGAATTTGTATAGGTGCATCATATTAATGATAGTGGGAAATGAGTTTGAACAACATCATCAAGTGAAATTAGAACACAACAATGGAATAAAAAGTATATTCTTCAAACTTCTGTATTGGGAATTTAATTTGTTGTAGAATAATCTTGATGTAATGAATATTGAGAATAATTATTGGAAAAATTTGATCTTCACATTGCTTAATTACTATGAAAAATAAGAGTATCCTCTCAAGGCTCGTAAAGAATAATAATCAATTAATATAAAGCGTGATATCTATCTAGATGAGAATGGAAGGTATGCTATGGAAATTTTTTCAATAAAAAATAGGGATAAAGATACATTCCTTATAATTTTAAAACATGTAAATATATATAATGGATATTCAAGTAACATCTCAAGGTGTGTTAACTTAAGGAATCATAGGTTAATTGGATTGAAAATTTGTGATTCACATATTTTGTTACAGCAGTTACCACTATTATAATTGCGTACATTATTACCTGAAAATGTTACTACTATTGTACTCCAATTTTTCACATTTTTCATAAAACTATGTTAGAAACCTATCCAACAATTTGATCTTGAAAACCTTTAGGATATATTTTTATTGAATCTTTTTGTTATAGAGATGATCTTTCCTCCAACATTTTTTTTACTATCACGATTCTTTTAACTGTGCATTTGATTGATGAAGATAAATTAGGAGGCCCCATAAATTATCTATGGATGTATACAAATGTGAGGTAATTTATTTATATATTTTTCATTTAAATAAACAATTATTGTCACTTAATTAAATACACAATTATGTTTTCTTATTTTATTTCACATGTATCTTTGGTATTTGAAATCATACATGAAAAATAAAGCTCAACATAAAGGATCTATTTCTGAAGGATATTAAGAGGAGGAGTGTCTTAACTTTTGTTCTAGATACTTAGATGATATTGAGACCATATTCAATTGAGTTTAACATGTGGATGACACATCGGCTCAATCTCAACTACATAGGAAATCAAAAATCTTTCCTTCTATTGGCTGATCAGTTGGGAGGAGCTCAAATGTTACACTCAGAGAAATAAAATTATTACAGGCACATAGGTATGTGATACTGAACAGTGAAATTAAAGATCCATTTATTGAAGAGTTTAGGATGCAAAAAAGAGGAAAATGAGAGTCCAAATATGAAATGAGAAAGATATAACAAAAGTTTTTAATAAAGAGCTTGTAGAATGGTTTACAGGATGTTTAAGTTCATCATTATTTCAATCAATACATATATTATGTTGACACATGTTTTTTGTAAGTATAATAATGTATATTACTTTTTTTAGATTATAAATACTAATACTCAAGCTGAGTTTTCAAAATATTTGAAGTTTATTGCTTGAGGTTCTCTTTAACAAGATACAAAGTTCGATTCTTACAATGTGAATGGATTTAAGTTTCATACAGTCAATTGGTAAGAGGGGTTGAAAACACAAAATAGGGTATATTTACATTTTCAAAAGTGGGATACTATAAAAAGTTGACTGATATTATTGAATTAAACTACCACATGCATTTTTCAGTTGTTTTATTCAAATGAAATTGGGTTTATATAATCAGGGGTGTTAAAAGAGATTCCGTGTAATTTACTTCTGTGAACTTCTCTAGATTTATGGATGTTGGTGACCATGAATTACATGATCTGTATATCTTATAATCGTAAGAAAAAATGGTATATTATGTGGAATATGTCTTGGATTAAGGGTGTAGTGTAATTGCTCACGTAAAACAAATATACTTGTATGAATCTATTATCATTTCTATGTTTTATGCATGAATTTTTTGAAATATATGTTCAAAAGTTCATTTTATTTGATTAAATGATAGTAATTCCAAGGAGGAATCATTATATTGATTCTAGTCGATTCTCAATAGACATTACCTCAACCATACCGATAGAAGATGATCCATATGTCTCCCTCCCTATGGAATCTGAGACACCATCCGCTTGCCCCCCTACAGAGTCTCTCACACCCTCCATCATCCTCTCATCAGTAGCTCAACCAATGCCTCCTCATTCAGTAACCATAGTAGTGAGGGAGTAGGTCTCCACTCCTGGTTCTTTGCAGGGGTTTTGGAGGGTGACTGTTATAGGTAAAATTTTTAATATGAATAAATTTAATGCACTTTTTTATACTACTAAATATTTATATAAAATATTGAAATAGTAATACTATGGAGAAAATTTTGAAAAAGTTCATATGTATAGAATCTGAACTGACTTAAGATAGTTGTCTCATTTGACTACTATGGGGTCTCTGCGGATGACACCATGGGATTATTTGGCCAGTTTCTTGGACATCTGGTGGTGGGGTTGGTTACCCTTCCAATTACATATTATGATTAGAGGCATAGGAATTCATCATGGAAGAATAAAGTTTTTGATTCATATTTAAAGGTAATTTTAATACATTACGGTGTAGTTTAATGTCATTATGTTATTAAATTCTAATATTTTTAGAATGAATCTCTTTGTACATATGTTTTTCTAATTTCCCATTGCTGATCGTATAGTATGAAATGGGACATTAAAAATTTTGGGCAAGAAATGTAAATATTTTAAAAGAATATTATGGAACTAATTCAATGATACTTCAACGAGCACCCAAAAACTATATGGTAAGGTACCCAATGGGGTACCTATATAGTAATGGAAATTTTTTATTGATCGACATCATAATGAGAGGAACATGATATTTAAATATATATTATTATATTAATATCATTTTACATTTTTACATGAATATGAAATGGATATGGCATTGAATAAATTACTATTAAATTTTATTTTATTTATTCCAAGATGTTTCAAGGAACAATGCATCAAGTCTGTCTAAGAAAACTATCCCTCACACTACGGGGTCAATGAGTTTTTATAGAAGTCGATAGAACATGGTAATATTTTCATCAGTTTAAATATTTATAAGTCAATATTATTTGTTCCATATATTAAATTGTTGATTTATCTTTGTTTAATGTAGTCAAAGAATTTATTGATCCAAGCCTCCTAAACAAAACGGTAGTTGGATGTTTTTAAAGAATCTGATGGGAGTTCTATTAATGATTCTTCCAAAGAAGTTCGGGTGTGAATTCATTTTTTATTATAATAACTAATTACTATTTTTCACTGTGTTAATATATATTTCTTCAAATGTGACTGATATTTGATTTATAGGTTAAAATTAAAAAACTATGGGATGTCAATCTCACACAGTCCCACTCAGTCTCCCAAGATGACCTAGTTAGTAAATTTTTTGGGAAGGAGCATCCTATTCAAGTGCATGGGATTGGTTTGAGACCATTACCATATAAGTTCTTTAACATGAAATTGGGGATTTCAGGTATATATACTCCTGGTTGTAGTCACCCCCTACCCAGAGATTCTCAGAGAGAGTTTGTTTCTATGCAAAGCACAATTTAGGAACAAAGGGCCCATATATTCGTTCTTAAGAAAGAATTGGTTGATTTATATCAGAATATGGCCAAATATTTCCCTGGTGATATTACATCGATGACTCGTAGTGATAAGGTAAATTACAAAACTTCAAAATCATTTAGTTCACAAACTTTTATTGGTTTTAAGTTTAAATATAATTATAAAACATTATTTAATTTCCAATATATTTGTATTACTGGTGCCAATAGAAAGAAGTAGAGATGAATATAGAGAGGTTGATGTGAAGAGTTTGTCATTGGGCAGTGATTAGTGGTCTTTTTGATGTCTTGGACTAATATGTAAAGAGAGGGTTTGTTCATGTATCATTTGTGGCATAGAGTAATCACATGACATTTTAATGGTTTCCCAAGTTTTAAGAGGCTGAAACTATTTATGGATCGTGTATATTAATATACTTGTTTATATATGATTACTTTCCATCAGTCATGTTTTAGGGGAGTGTGTAGATGAATATGGTCAAAGAAAACTATAGAGAAATATGTAGGATTTTTTTGGCCTCTTAATCTCATAATAAGTTTGATTTATCACTATAGGTAATTATAATTGGTGACATATGTGATTGGATTCATTCCATATTTTTTATTTCATGTGTGTGATTTTTTGTGCTTACCATAGGATATACACCTGGTTTGTGCATTAGTTTTTTTTTTTCAGGGTAGTTCTGGGGATATAGAATCTGCAACTAGTTTTTTTGTAAATCAATATATAGAGGCAGTTTAAACCACCGGTAAATATGGAATATTGTTTTTTACATCAGTTTAAACTACCTCTATATGATAGTGGTGTTTATCAGCGGTAGTAAAAACAACAATCAAATATAAAAGGCTATTATTTTAGTGGTGGTTTTCTTCATTTTAGTTGTAGTTTTGCGGTAAAAAAACTTTAAGATTTAGTGGCGGTTAAAACCTACTGCTAAATCCTAGTCATTTTTTTGCCAGAAAACCTGCACTAAAATGAAGGAAACTACTAAAAAATATGTTTTATATGACAATTACTAGAAACCATCGATAAATGAAAGGAACATTCATTTATTGGATATCGACACTAACTTTAGGATCATTTTTTTGAAATTGTTGTAGAACCATTTGGCGGTGGTTTAAAATGCCTCCAAATAAAAAAAAACTATTGCTACTCAGTTATTTTCTTATAGTGACATATAGGAACGGAGCATCGAAATATGGGTGAGATTTCAACCTAGGTGTCTAGTTTGGTGTTGGAAGATAGGCGGATTAGTCAAGAAATTTTCCTTATATAGTGGATCATTACCAAGATGTGTTTTCCAAATATTTATCAGAGATTATACGTGAGGGAGTGGTTAAGTTTACAATTTATATCATGATGACTATGGATTCTATTTCTATTCCTCCATAAAGGATGCATCTTTCATTGTTTTGAGAGTTTAATGCCTTGTTAGGGGACTTGGAGGGTAAGAGATTTATTTTACTAAGCACATATCCTTGGGTTTCTCTTATTCTATTCTCTAATAGGATATATGGTTCCTTGATATCGTGCATCAACTATCAGAATCTAAATCAGGTGATGATTAAAAAATGGTATATGATTCTTTGTATTGAATTTTTTTGATCAGTTGAGGGGAACTAGAGTAATCTCTAAGATCAATGTGTGATTAGGTTATCATCAGTTTAGGTTGAGACCTTCAAATATACCTTGTTCTAATTTTATGAGTAGGTGTAGCATATTGAAGTATCGAGTTATGTCGTTCAGTCCTAAAAATGAAGCAATGGTGTTTATGGATTTGATGAATTGGGTTTTACAACTATAACTTGAAACCTTTTTTGGTTTTATTTATTGAAAAAATTATCATATAAAACATATTTTATAAGGATCACACACTACATCTAGATATCATGTAGAGTACTCTTAGGGAGCATCAACTTTAGATCACTCTAATAAAGACACTTTTGGAGAGATGAGGCATGCTTCTTGAATCATGTCATCTCAAAGATCAATGTATCCATATAGCCTAAGAAGTTCAGATTAGTTCTTTCTTAAGAGAATCCCAGAAACATGTTTGATATGTGAATATTTATGGGTTTATCTTGTTATTACTAGAGGTTTATCCTTGATTTATCCTAGTTGGTAGCAGTGATGGTAGGCTTGACCAAAAAGTGAGTATGGTTCTACTAGTCTAAGGCTTATGGTAATGATTTTAAGGAACCTAAGGGAATACTAACTTTATCACTGATCCATACCTTTCCTGATATAGATAAGGAATACACCATGTGTTATGATGTGTTAGGGGTTGGTCTTGAAGTAGTCGTGATGTTGGGAGGTTGTTTGATTTCTTATGGGTCCAGATATATGAGGCCGCATGAGTATAATTACCCAAATCATGACCCAGGACTGGAAATGGTAGTACATGAACTAAGTTTCTATAGTAAATATTTGTTAGGTGAGAAGTTTGTGGTGTATACCAATCATAATATCCTAAAGTATATATTCTCAGAGTAAGACCTAGACCTTAGATTGTGAGGGTAGATCAAATATATCAAGTCCTTTTATTTTGATATAGAATTCACTCCTAGGAAGGAGAACATGGTTATAGATGTTTTGAGTTGGAAGTCATAGGCTTAGTTAGTACAAGAGTTGAGTAGTGATTGGAAGTTGATAGACCTATTTGTAGAGATGCATACAGAAATTAAGGAGTACCAGGGTCAGGAAACCCTTATATCTTTGTCTATTTCACCTTCACATCATATTATTATAGAGGGAATTAAATTATCATATCTAAAGTGTTTATCCATAAGTTGTAGTAAATATAGTGGTGATCCTATACTAGAGTGGATCCTTGACAACGATGGGATTCTCCATGTTCACTTTCACATCTTGGTTCCCATAGGCACGCAAGATGAAATGATGTGAGATTATCTTACTTTGAATTGATAGGTACAACAAGGTATAAAAATATGTATCATGATATGAACTGGTGGTATTGTTGGTTGGGGATGAAGAAGGAGGTCACATGTTTTCTCACATGGTGCTTCACTTGGTCAGTAGGTGAAGGTGGACCACCAGCTACCCACTGGTCTTCTAAAACAATTTCCCATTCCTAAATGGAAATGGTATGATGTCACTGTGTATTTTTTAATTTGTTATGGAGTAAACACTGAGATAATGATGCGACATGGGTAATCATGGATTGACCCACTGAGGTTTCACACTTTATACTAATCTAGGAGACTTTTAGTTATTGATCTAGGTAAGATCTATGTATAAGATCTAGTGAACTAAAATAATATTCCTTAGAGAATAATTTCATATAGAGATGCATGTTTTACATCATCTTTATAACATGGTATTCATAAATAACGGTGTATGAAGGTGCATCAGATCACTACCTATTACCCACAAACCAATGGATAGTCTTAATGGACAATTAATGTTTTGGAGGACATGTAGAGAGCATGAACCCTTGACCTAGGTGGTTCCTAGGATAATCCCTCATATTTGGTGAACTCATCTAACATTAATAACTATTAGGAATCAAAAAAAACATTAGGAGGATATATATAGTATTTAATTCCATTCACTTCAATATTAATTAGACACAGGTGAGGCTATGATGATCACTTCAATTCTCATTAAGGAAACTTCATAATATATTCATTTGATATTGTAATGGAAATAGACTTCCTTGAGTAGACAAGGATCATATGAAGATAAAACACATCAACCTATTGAGTTTGAGGTACGTGATTGGGTTTTTTATGGGTCTTGTATATATTGGGAAATTTCCATGTGAGGGGATTAGGAAAATCATCGCACTGATATGTGGGATCGTTTTATATTATTGAGAGGATTGATATAGTGGAATACTAATTATCTCTTATGAAACATTCTAGTGTGATACATTATGTATTCAATGTATCAAAACATCAATGATATTATCTCGATCCATCTCACATGATCAATACCAACAATATTGAATTTGTGATTGACACATTCTTTGAGGATCATCCAATTCACATATTTGATTATAGTGAAAATGTTCTATATGGAAAGATAGTACCTCTAGTACAAGTACAATGGTAGCATGGACTTATCCATGAGGATACATCGTGAAATATTTGACATGCAGGCTCAATTTATGGAGTTGTTTTCTAGTGAGGGCCAATGACGTCTAGGAGAGCAGATCAAGGATGAATTGTTATATGAAGGGGAGGTTGTAAAACATAGTCCCTTTCCAAGTATTAATTATTTTAAATTTTTACTAAATCCCATGTATTTTACTTAATTATAAAGGATTTGGGTCCAATATTGGCTTGGGTGGAGTTTTAGGAGGATTGAGTTTGCCAAAAATCTATTCATGATGTGAAGCCTTGGCTTTATGCCATGGAAAATTCAGCCATATTGGACAGTCCCTTGGCTTAAGGGGTTCAACTGTGAACCTCAAGGTCACATTGTGAACTGTGTTGTTTTTTATTATATTAATTAATTAATTAATTAATTAAGTTTTTAAATTAGGAGAGGGGACCCCTGGTCTTGTCACATGACACATCCCCTCCCCTAGTTTTCTTCCCTTACAAGATGGTTTTCTCCCACAATCCTTAGTATAATCAATCACCATTCATTGTGATGAGTAGTTATAAGTGATTTTATCTTTCTGTATTAACTTTCTCTTGGTCTCTTTTTCTTTCAAGTGGTCTCATTCCATTCTCATCTATTATACACAATTTCTAGGGTATTTTTATTATTTTATGATTTATACTATTTTTTCTTAAAATAGTGTATAATTTTGGAAAAGGATACATATATGAGCATAAGGTAGGTTATATTTAAAGTTTTCCTTAAAATCCACAACATTTTATTAATGTTTTTGTGTGTTTGGTCACATCGGTATATTGCATGCTTGACATAAAAACTAAAAGTAAATGTCATATGCCTTTAGTTTCTAAAATTGAATCTCTCCACAAACCATTAATAGTTTGTTGGCAATTAAACTGAGAATTTATCAACCACTTGAGCTGTGATTTACTTGTTAAATAATATTGGGAATTTAAATTAGGGGCACCTTGTACTTAATATGTGACCTTGTGTGTGTGATTGGGGACGCCTTAGATATGTTCTAGGATCCAGTGACCCAATTTACCATATGAGACTCTATGTAGTTAAAATAATAGAATGTAAGAGTGAATTACCTTGTTACTTTAATTATTAATAATAGTTTGGAGTGCATTTGGGAAATCCCACTTGTGCTCATTATGAATCAAGGTTTAGAGTGCCTTGGGGTAATCCCCCTTGTACTCCTTATGAATCACAATTTAGAGTGCCTTAGGGAAATCCACCTTAGACTCATTATGATTCATAGTTTAGAGTTCCTTTAGGAAATCCCCCTTGGACTCATTAAGACCCATGGTTTGGGTTTCCTTGGGGAAATTTTCCATAGAATCATTATGACCCAAAATTTGGAATTCCTTGGATATTATCCTTGGGTTTATTTTCTTCTATGGTATATTATCGATAGAGACATCCATTATAGTCCAAAGCTTATATGGTTGATCCCTAGTGTCACCATGAAACCCCAATATAGATTTTGGTTTTACTTGTTTATGTTATGCTCCTATTATATTATACACATAGACATAAACTACATACTAAGACTGGAAAAAAATTACAATTTGTTGGTGGCGGTCAACTGAGTCTTACTCACACTATGCCCGATCCTCTATTTGGTACCCAAGAAGAGATCATGTTTAAATTTAAGAAAAGTTAATGTTTCCTAGGAATGATCCATGATTGGAATGCTAGTATGAAACATGAGATATTTGTACTATCCTATGACTTATAACCAATTTTATTGGAGTATCCCATTTCTTTTATTTTTTTATTTTTGGGATATTGATGTATATGATCTTATAGATGTATGACTACCCAACATCATAAACTTTTTATTTTAACATAGAATGGGTTGTGATTATTTTTTTGGAACTTTCTTTTGTGTGTTTTTACTAATTTTTCTATACATATATGATTGTATTTATTTTCATCATTGTTTCAATTTGATAAAAATGTATAGTCTCCCACCACACAATCTGAGAGTCTTGCCACTAGTCGGTAGCCTTTAGTGTAAAAAGAGGTATACCTAATGTTTTTTGGTTCCGTCGACTAAGACACCAATTAGGGATCCTTGAATGGTACATGTTACATTCATGATGGAGATGTTATAACATCATTTATGTAGGGCATAAAAATAAACCAAATAGGGACATATTATAACTAACAAAGAGTAATAAATTATTGTTTTATAAAAATAACATTACCTTTATAAAATAATAATTATATTAATATAAAATAATTATAGGAGATAATGATATTTAGGATGGGTGTATTTGAGAACATAAATGAAAGGAATGAATAATAACACGATACACACTTGGAAAAATAGCTCTTTCTTACAATGTCTCCCTTCAAAAAGAAGAAATTAGGCCAACATTGTGAAAACAAAAGTAACCAAAAGTTTATGAGGAA
Source organism: Viscum album (assembly GCA_963277665.1). Lineage (NCBI taxonomy): Eukaryota > Viridiplantae > Streptophyta > Magnoliopsida > Santalales > Viscaceae > Viscum > Viscum album. The sequence goes on from OY728135.1 coordinate 1,503,151,530, forward strand.
TTTAGTAATGGGAATTTATGAAGGGATTCAAGTCAAAACTAAAGTAGAGATGGAGTTTGGAGTTAGTGTAAGGTTTCTCCATCTATAGGTTAAATTGGGTGAATTTTTTGGAAACTTAAGTTAGGTGAAGGGTAAAGATGAAATCACATTGAATTTAGGTGATTTTGGTAAGGAAATGTTGTAAATACATGTAGTTTTGAAAAAAAAACATCACAAAAAGGACTAATAGAATGATTTTATATAATTTTAATTATCAAAATGCGATCCATGCCATTTTTACCCCTTTTACCTCTTTTTACATTATTTCAAGATTTACCATGGTAGTTATTCTTTTTAAAAATATATGATGGTCCATATTAGAAAATTTCAATGTTTTGATTAAAAATATTAATTCATTTTATTAGATTTGATTTCTAAATGTGATAAAAATTAATTTTAATATAAGAAATAAAAACAAAGAAAAAGAAATTTTTTTTGAAAAATATTCTTTTAAGAATAAAATGAATTTATTTTCATCCCTTTATAAGTAATAATATTTAGATAAATTTTAAATAATATATATATATTATTAATAAATTTCATTAATATAATTATTTAGTTGTAACAACCTAGATCAGGTCAACTTGACACGTCTCCCAATCTAGATTACCACAAGGTCTCATGAGAGCCTCTCTGAATGCAAGATGTTTTTGACCAGTGGTGAGGGTCTAAATGATATAGTTATGATATTATATCCTCTGGTAAAATTGTAATAATAATAATAAATAACCAAACTCCTATACATAGATAAACATTAGAGTACACATAATAAATAAACTTAAATAGAAGCATTCTATAATAAATTAAATATGATATACAATCATACAGAATCAAAGTAGAAAAAAAATACAATATTCAGTTTCCCACTAGGACAACCACATATAAAAAATAAAAAATTGAAAATAAAATACATCAGTCTCTATTTGTAACTCCAAGATGAACCACATACCTAGTCTCTCTGATGCTTGAGTTGTACCAGCCTGATCTTGAGACTCCACACAAGCAGCTTTACTCGATCAAGAAACACTAGACATTAACCCAATCCATCGCAGAAATTTTTCTCTAAATAAAAGGAAGACATCAGGTTTGCACACACACCAAGGTGAACATATAGGGGTTATAGATAAATCTCAATAGTCCACCCCTAACAGCAATCTTATAATCTGTTGTCATAATAAGTGCATGCACAAATAATATGTCTAGCATAGTAAAATCCTAAAACAGATGGCATAAAAGTAAAACTATAAAAATGGGGTAAATACTAAAACAAATAAAACAACCAACTGTGAGTTCTAGTCAGACACCTAAGGAAATTTTACCCACACTCTGGCTCCCACCAAATGATTTACAACATGTAACTTACCAAGCCACACGAAAACCAGTGTGTCCACCAAATCTATAGAGGAGCATTAATATATATAAATAGAAAGGAGAAAATGTAAAACCCTAGGGTGTAACCATAGGCATCAACATAATAAATCGCATATACTAGGATCTATAACTCTAATAGAATGATCTCAACTAGGAACAGAAACATCTTGGTAAACATAGCTAGAGAACATGTGAGTCCTGAAGGTCCTCTAGAATGGTTCATGTACTAGAAATGGACTCGAGCAACAATGTAACAAAGTTTACATCTATAAAAATAGAAGCATATAGTATCCTTAGTGATGGTATCACATCATTTTCCTTGATTGTAACCTCTATCTAGGGCATATGACTCAACTAGAAGGGTATACTCATACTGATCACCCTTTATCTCCATAATACCAAATAACCAAAACCATATAATGGTGGAGAAAACCAATTCAAAATAAAAGCTAACACCTGATCCAAGATATGACAGGGGTCTCCTCCCTAAACCAAATTCATGTAAATAATCTTCCTCAAACATCATATCCAAACGCCAAAATAACATGAGATCATCCAAAATTGAACCCACTATCCAAATAGATGAAATTCTAGTGCTAGTAAACTCTTGGCTAACAAAGAAAAATTCCAATCTCAGTACCCTAGATCTCATCATGCAATAAAATATCAACCATAGACTCTCAATGATCCACCTTAGGGGAAAAACAAAACTTATGGCTCTCATAGTTTACGAGGTCACAACAAAAAGTGAAATCCTACAAGGGACTCTCCTAATACACCCAAGATCTCAGGACACACCTGTTAAAATATCCTTAATTTCCCAAAGTCCATATAAAGAGAAGAAAAACCTACATGGGGTTTTAATAGCTCATGAAAAATAATGGGACACAACTTGTGTGGAAATATACCAAAAATCCCTCAATGGCCTCCAATTTATCTTCGATCAACAACATGGCCAAAGGGAATCTAAAAGAAAAGCATGCCTAAAGGGGCATTCATAAAATTCCTCATGACCACCTCAAAATTATGACCCTATAAGGACTCCTCATCACAAACCAAATATTTGGAAAATTCTCATGCAAGAAAACCCCAAACATCTTTCTCAACAACAACTCATCATTAGGTACCAACTCACCCACAAGGTAATCCATTAAACACTATGCCCCATGGGAATTCTAAATAACCAACTATGACAACCATTAATCAATTGATTTGTAACTATCCCACAAGGGAATCCTCAGGAGTCCCTAAAACTCATCTCAATACCATAATGTCACCCATCCATAACTGATATCCCATATTGTCAACCCAGTCCAAAGTCTCTAAAAACTATGATCCTCAAGAACAGTATCCAAACCTCAACTTATCTAACCTTGAGAAACCAATCTTGAGATGAATGTACAAAACAAGATCTCTTCAGAGATACTACATCATTCAGCCTTTGTAAATCCATTCCAAGAACCTCAAAAAAATCCATGGAACAATCGAGTGAGGCCGATCACCAAGCTCCAAATCCTCACTTGATCCTTACAGCTCCCAACCCAACCTCTAAGAAGATTATTTAACCAAAACTCATGGAAATCCATGGAACTATCCCCTGTGCATTTTCATCATTCCACTTGGAATTTAATTTTCCAAACCATACAGTGTGTGTCTCTTAGTACATGGAGTGTACCCTAAATGGGGTACCTTCCTCTCTACCTCATCCCCCACTCAGTGTGTGCACCGCCAAACTACATGGAATGTACCGCTCGTACACGATGCAAACCCCACACTAGGTCCCTAAACTTTTACCTAGCCATAAACCCCCACATGGGATTTTTTTATCATAATACACAACCACTGGCCATATACCTCGAATAAGATCTGGTCATGTAACCTACATGTCCATGTTTCCCCGACACACCTAGTGACGCCGCTATATAGTATGTACCACCCTTCCCAGTACTTGGTGTGTAGTCTCAAAAACCCATCTTCCCAAAATATAGAGAAGACATGGTGTGTGTTATCTGAACCACATGTTGTGTACATGGGTTTTGCTGAACAAAAAATCCTCAAAAACGTCCCAAAATGCCTGATTTTCTCTTTAAAATCCACATAACTACTAAAGCTTTACACCAAATTCGCGCAATGCACCAGACGATCCTCAAACTAACTCTAAACGAGCTCACAAAGTGGCACCTCATCCTCCCTTTCCGTCATCTATACTTATCCCTCTCTTGTAAAAAGACCCAAAAATGGGGATCTCTATGGGAATACAAGAAAATACAAATAGAATATTAGAAAATAAAAGTAAAAAATAAAAAGATATAAAAAGGGGGCCTTGGCCCGGCCATAACGCTCTACGCAAGGTTATGCATTGCCTAATGAAACCCCCCATTCTAGATTCAACCATAGAGACTAAATCTTAATCAAACTCTCTATTTGAAATATATTACTAAATAAACTTGTGTGAATAAATTAATATTTAATTAAATAAATATTATATAAAAATTAAAAAAACTTGGATTTCCACTAAACTCGTGTCATAGTGTAAAATTATTATTCTCAGGCCAATGGAATGATTGGAAAAATTATTCGAGATCATATTACAGTATAATTGATATTCATATTTCATGAATATATATTTTTGGTATTTTAATACAATGATCATTTTGATTTAATTGATATTATTACCAATATCTGGATTGGTTGGATATTTTTGTGATATGTGGTAGGATATAGGTAATATTTGGAAAGGAAATAAAAATATGTGAATATAATGAGTTGAAGAAAATTACTTCCATGAAAATTAATTCCATGGTGAGACACTAGAATTTTAAAGCCAATATAGCTATTGAATTTGGAATAGAGATGAGTAGAACTAAAAAGTTTTAAAATAATAGAAATAAAGAATAGGAATATTTTAAAGTGTAAAACTCGTTTACATAATGAATCAAGTGAGGTGAGGATGCATCGAGTTTCATGTCACCTCAATGGGCTATAGAAAAGGGATTTATTCTATAAAATGAACTTATATTGTAAGACTATAACAAAGAGAAACATAGACCACACAATTTTCATTGTAAAATGATAATTTATACCATGAGTTCACTGAATGAGTAGATTTAGAGAATATGGGATGGATTTATTACACCTTAAATTTTCCATTTATGATGTAAACTCTTCATCATTTTAGATTTTAATGCATCTATGAAAGGGATTTTTTGGGAATAAAATTATATATTATATTATTTCTTTCACATGAGAGAGGGAGAAGATACTAAATTCATGACAACATCCAAATGATGGGAGCATGATCCACCTTGGATACCTATTTCTGCCACTTTTCTTCCTCAAGTAACCATTCCACTCTTACTGCTCATGATTATCATGAGTGAGAAGTTATTTTGTACTGGGTAACATTATTGTATGGAGAGTTTTGTGTAGAGATTATTTGTATTTTTTTATTCATTTTTTTCATTTTCAATTATGTTTATCAATTCTTAATCTCATTTTTATTGCATTAAATTATCATTAATACATGATTTGAAGAGTACTAGTTTAAAGCATCAACTAACCACCCTAGTTTGTGCACGACCATTGTGAAATCTAGGGAAATTATATTTAATGTTTTGGGTGTTCTTATCCCTATAACGGAACCATTTAGTTAACCATTCCAATAGTTTGGTTATTTTATTAGTGAAGGGTACCCAGACCAAGGATCCCTAAAGACCTAATTCTAATGAAAAATATGAATGAACATGTAATTAACCAAATATATGGAATGTGAACCTAAAAATAATAGAACATAGAATGCATCACATATTCATTTCAAAATGAAAATATTTTCTTTATCTCCCTCTCTCACTCTAAATAATCAATTGATTACATTTTAAATACCTAAGATTAATCTAGATAATTTTTGGTCATCCTTATGGGTTCGACAATCAGACTTACCAATTAATTCAATTTTTTATTTAAGTTGTTTTAGTTTTTAAATTATTAAATTTGGGTAGTCTTGTATGAATTAACAATACCCTATGGGATGTCAAGAATTTACCACTTCCCTTGAAAAATTCTAGGAAAAAAGTTCAAATTTACCCATATTTTCAAACCCTATAACAATGAGATGCATAAAAAATATCCTACAAAAAATGATTTTCTTCTTTGAGAATCCTTGGTGGTCAACTAGTAACCATGATTTTTTCGAAGAACTAGTATAACTCATGATATCTCTAACATCTAAAAAATGGTCTTATAGTATCCCCCACTCTCTCCCGACATGACATGGATTTAAAATAAATTGATCTGATTCCCCTAACTATAGGAGTATCCTTAACATTACCCCACTACCTAAATGAAAAAACACATGGTTCACATTATGTTCATCACTGAACACAATGGATAGAAATATCCAAACTACTCTTTCCTGAGTGCCAATATTAAATCCCATAGTAAAAAATGATCAATAAACCACTTAAAATGAGGTTAAAGACCACGAACAACCTATGGTAAACTCCCCACCACAAGCCTTTCTTTAAACCTCTCCCAAAATAGCAACAGTAGTTAAACTCACATGGGCCATGTCTAATTGAATCTAGGATAACACACTTTAAAACACTGACCAAGCTCCTCACATAGGTCAATTCTAAAAAATCGAAGTACTCTTTATACTCCTCTTAAAAAACAAGGCATCTCCCTTATTCCATGATCAACAATATGACCACCATCGACTTGGGCATTAATCCAAAGCGACAAGCATCCAACCATGATTCCACTACACTACCCAAATTGAAACCAAAATGAGTAGGGATAGGGGCCTAAATAAACCTAACCTCTCAAACCATCCCCAAGATAAAGATTACTCCTAGAATTACACTTCTGAAACATAATGAATAATAATTCCTAACCAAACCCTAGTGAAAGTAGATCTCAACAACCCCACTAAGGAAGAATGACCACATCCACCCAAATGACAATATGTGTAAATAATAAATCCCTCCAAAGAAACTCAAACCTAGGAATTTAGGTAATAAACCACTTTAGGAAAATTAGAGACAAATCCAAAGATCTCTCAAGAATCTTTCCCCTTATAGAGCCACTAATAGAGAACTCAGAGTCCACACTAAACCATAAGGGTTTCCATGCATTCCTTGATGAAGGGACCACATCTCAATCACCGACGAACAACTCACCATAATATCCACATGACCCGTCATCCTAAGAAAAAAATGCAGTTCAGTTGAGTATGATTCCACCAAGTACTTATATAAGAAAACATTAAATGAGCAGTTGTTGACACTTTAAACAACTCAACCTCCACCATTAGGAAAAATACCATAGACAAGCATATTTCATGTGAATCCCAGGTTCCTAGAATGATGCATGAACACTAGAATCTTCACTGTGGTCCAAGATCCAAAAACCCATAATAAACCACAAATCCACAAGCTCAAGTGCATCACACTAGGTGAAATCATGCAACTGTAAAAATGGAAACTAAGAATAGAAACCCCATGGCCAGGAAACTTAGACTTCCTATTGTCAAATGTGTTGAGGACACACCAGTTTGATATCTATCAAAAGTTTATAAATAGTCCTAGACCACCTATCTACAAAGTCTACAAACCATAAAAGCAGATAACTCTGATACCAATTTTTTAATCAACCAACCCAATTCGACCTAACATGTCCCCCAATTTGGATCACAATAAGGCACCAAGCATGGTTTCCCAAATCCAAAGGCTATCGACCAACACTAAGGGTCTAAAAGAAAAAGTTGGGAGACTATACCCTCCTGTCAGAGTGCAATAATAGTGGGAAAAACTAAACTCATACACAAGGATAAACATCAGAGTACACATAATAAGTAAACCAAAATAAAATAATTCTATAATAAAATAAATGTAGCATACAATCATATAGACTCAAATAAAAAAACATACAACATTCAATCTCCAACTAAGAAAACCACATATAGAAAACAAACATATAGAAAATAAAATAGATCGGTCTCTACTGCCAACTCTGATATGAACCACATACATGATCTCCACGATGCTCGAGTTGTACCAGCCTGATCCCGAGAATCCACAAAAGTGGATATTCTTGATCGAGAACCACTGGTCCCCATCCCCATCCATCATGAAACATGTTCTCTAAGTTGAAACAAGACATCAGATCTACACACACATTGAGGTTCATGTATAGGGGTTGAGAAATAAATCTCATAAGTCCACCCCTAATGATAAACCTATAATCTAATATCATAACAAGTGTATGATTGTGTCATATCCCTATCCTATCAATAAAATAAAAAAATGGAATAAAATAAAAACTACAAAAAATGGTACGAAACATAAAAAATAGCCAATCATGGGTTCTCTTATAACACTCTAGGTAAGTCTACACCCACTCTATCCCCCACTAATTACTCAACCACCTGAAAAATGGTTCATTTACCAAATCTAAAAAGGATATCCCAACCATCTAAAAAAGGAACAAATTCCATTCCCTAGGATGTGATATAATAGTCCACATGACAAAGTGCATATACCTAGCTCTATAAATCAAATAGAATGATCTGTACCAGTGAAAAGAACTTCTAGTATGAAAAAACTAGAGACCTTTTAGTAATGAATGTCCTTCATAATGGATCAGAAATTAGTGATGAAACCAATAAATAGTGTCCCAAAGTCTCTATCTATAAAACTGGGAGCACATAGGATCCACGGTGCCTGAAGAACATCATCATCCATGGAGCTAACCTCTAGTTAGGATGTAACAATCAACTAGAGCATTTAACTCATCTAGATCTCCCATTATATCCCTAATCCAATCTAACCACATCCATCTAGCATATAAGAGGACCATATAAAACTCAAGGCCAATGCACAATCCAAGATATTTGAAGGGTCTCCTACACAAACCAAAGTATTGAACAGAAACTACCTCAAACATCATGGAAAAGGCCATCTGAATGTGGGATGATCCAAACTTATACCCACCATCCAAAAAAATAACTAGAATCACTTATCAACTCTCTTCTAACAAATAATGGGGTCGTTCTTGGTCCCTTGGATCTTAGAATCCAACAAAACAACCACCATAGGATCTCAACGAAACACCTCAGGGCCAAACTAAAACTCTCGGATCCCACAATACCTAAAGTCACAACATAAAGGGATGTCCTACTAGGGAATACCCTATTGTACCCAAGATTCCAAGACATGCCCATCAAAAGATCCAAAAATGGACCAAATTCCATAGTAAGATATCACAACCCTATGGTGGGTTCTTTTATCCAATCCAAAAGAACACTGCATAACCAATGTGGAAACATCCCAAACAACCCTTAGTGGCCTTTAACTGATCGTAAATCAACAACACACAAAAATGGTGTCCAAAAGGAAATCATGCCTATAAGGGTTTTCACAATGGTCCTTATGACTTCCTAAAAAGTAGGACCATACAAGGGATCCTCAGCACAAACCAAACCTTAGGGAAACATCAATAAAAGAAAAACCAAATGTGACTTCTAAAAAACAACACATCCTTAAGTACCAACTTAAACAAAGAGACATTTAAGAAAAATCATTCCCCAAAGTCATTCTCAATAGTCAACTATGACAACCAACAGTCACTCGATTAGTAACCATCCCATAAGGGAATCTTCAAGAGTCCCTCAGAATCATATCAACACCACAAAAATACATGTTCATAACCACCATCAAACTTAACCTAGCTTGAATGATCCAATAGATCTAATCCTCAATCACGGGATCCAAACCTCAACCGTTCTAACCTCAAGCAACTGGCCCCAACACACAGAGACAAACAAAGTTCTCATCAAACAGACCACACTATCCCACCATCTAAAATCTATCCAAATAACATAAAATATTTAACCATGACGCACTCAATCAAAGATGATCACTGAGCTCACAACACACACTCAAGACTCACAGCTGATTTTTAAACCAAAACTAGAGAATATCCTCCTAAAATGATAAAAAACAAGAAAACATCATCTAGATAGCCTATAAACACCGAAATTATTCCACCAGAATTATCTACATGAAACAACACTTAGAACAGACTACTCCCAAGTCCAATTTTGAAACCAGAAATAACAAAAAGAAAAATGGGCCATGCTAGAAAAGTTCATGGCATGTACTAGGGGTATACAACATGTAAACCCAAATTTCCTCCCTATACATGTGCCTTAGTCCACTCAGTTTGTACTTTTCTAAACTACAAATCATGTTCCCCTCAATATATGTCATGTGCCCTAAATAGGGTACCTACTTATGTACCTCATCCCCATTCGGTGTGTAAACTACCAAAATACACTATGGTGCCACCCTTAGATGGTGTTTACCCCACAGAGGGTGTCCAACTATGTACTTAGATATGTACACCCACATGGGGTCTATTAAAGAAAAATACATTTATAATGGTTGTGCAGCTTGAACAGGATCTATCTATGTCCCCTATATGAACTTGTGCACCTAGTACACCCGGATTTGGCACTACACGACGTTTACACCTAGTACATTGTATGTAATCCAAAAAACCTATCTTCCCTAAACAGGAATAACACATGAAATGTTTTGACTAAACAATAGGCCTTGTACATAAAATTTCCCAAATAGAAACCCCCAAAATGGGCTGAAATGCTTGATTTCTCCCCAAAAACCACAGATCAAATCACTTGGGGTTCCCAACAAAACATAAAACGCTTTAAAACTTAAAAAAACTAAAAATATAGGGGTTTACCAAAAAAATTAAAAACTTACTACCATCGATTGGAAACTGCCAAAGTTTTACATCATATTTGTGCCACACATAAGTTGAGAATCTATCTACATCCGGATGAGCTCTCCATGTTGCGCCTCCTACCCCCTCTTCCTCTTCTCATCCTCTAACTCTCTCAGATAAAGACCCAAAAGAGGGATCCCCATGAGAATAAACAATAATACATAGTGGATAAGAGAGAATAAAAGGACGAAAGGATAGAAAAACAAAAGAAATTGAATGAAAATGAGCTCGACACCAACCCCCACATGCGACACAAGGTTATGCCTCACCTATGAAAACCCCCTATTATGGACCAAGCCATGAAGATTGAATCTAAATTTGTAACTCCATTTGAAATATATCTCTTAAAAACATGAACGAATAAATTAATATTTAATTAATTAAATATTAAATATCTTGTTAAAATTAAAATAGATCATATTCCACTATAGTGTTATATTAGGGTAAACACCCTATTCTGGGACTAACAGAGTGTTTGGATGTTGAGAAAAATTTCCTCAAGGTAACATTAAATCATTTTTTAGGTGATTGTGTCTGTTAAAAAATTGGGTTTGTTTGTTGACAAAGAGAGTTTCCATGGTGAGTTTTCGAGTTCCAGATATACTGTTGACAAACTATGTTGATAAAGAACCATGAAAAAGGAATGTATGATTTAGAAAAGTGCGTGAAAGATGAGGTTGCATGAAATAAACTTGCTATCCCAATGCGATGTCAAATGGGGGTTTTCATGATGGAGGAGGATCTTGCACGACATATTACATATTCTGAATAAGGGTCAGTGATTCCTATAAATAACAGGTAAACCCCCTCATTCAAAAATTATCAACAATTGGAGAAAATATGAGCTCTGGATCGTGTAAGAATTTTGTTCAATGAGAGTTGCGCGAAATATTTGTAGTTTCCCTGTACATTTGGGGTAAAGAGGTATTCATTAGTGGATAAAAGTGGGACATCAATAGATCATTTACATATAGTGTAGTATGCATTAATTTGTGATAATTAAGGTATATACAAGTCAATAAACTATGAGTGGGTCTTCTGAAGAAGCAGTGAGCACACATTAGTTGAGAGAGTAGTGAGATTTCAAATTGTGATTGGTTGTAAACTAGGAGGGATAGTGAGTGAACTATAAACATTGTAAACATTAGTGCACTTTTAGTGGATTTGGTACATCGTCACATTAACGTTGTAAGCTCTATGGATGTATCCTAGTGAGGGTGAACAAAGTAAAAAAAAAATTATCTTGTGCATGATTTAATTTATGTTCATTATTTGTTATAGGAAAGAGAGAGAAGATAGTATTGTTTAACAAAAAAACAAGATCAAAGGTGGTAGTTGTTTTAATCTTTCATACCCAAATTCACACCCCTCATAGGGTATTTTACCTAGTATACCTAACATCTGAAAAAATATCAAAGATAATATTATAGGATAATTTACAATTTTACCTTAAACAATCTCAGGAAAAAAAGGTTCATATTTCCCCTTATTTTCACAGCCCGTGATAACCTTAGGCATCACATTAGTAATGATTAATTTAATTAATTAGGATAAACAATACATTACACACAAAAAAATCTTTGATAAATATTACCTTTTTTACATTAAATTATATTATTATTATTCATAATAATTCAATGAATGGTAATTCATTTATATATATATGTAATAAATTTCAATAAATTTACTAAACTGAATAATAAAAATTTAACTTTTAAATAAAATATATAATATATAATAAAATTTTGTTTTAAATAAAAAAAATCATTGGAAAAGAATAATTAAATTAGTATTCCATATAGTTTTTTAATTATTTCAGGGATATTATTCATTTAAATTACCGATCACTCATTTTTATCATTCCATTTTACAACAAGATTTCTTCTATTGGGATGTTATTTCACAATGTAGGTTTAGTTTCCCTAATAGTGATTCTCAAGGTTAAATATGATTCTGAGGATTTACTAATTATATATATATATATATATTATTCTATATTTAATATCCCATTTTAATTTATTCACTTTAAGGGGTTGTAATTGTAGGTTCCTGGCACAGCGGAAGCGCATTGGTGGGTTTGCCCAACTTTAATTTTAGCATTAAACAATATTCAATCTGAGATTTTCACGATAATAAAACACTAGTTATTCGGAATATAATGAAGAAGGAAAAGAAAGAAAAGGGTCCTAGAACCATCGATAGGATCATCATATGTTGGTTATAATTAATTTAATTAATTAAAAATAATTACCTTGGGGGAATTCTTTCTTCGTTGATGTTTTCTGGTCACGTTTCGATGTGATTTGTCTTTGCGTCATAGAAGCCAAGTGTATACTTCCTCTAATGGTGATCAACAGGTGCACCACGTATCTCTGGACGTCGCCAAAGGAATCTCTGGGTGTTAGCGTGGAGAAGCCTTTTATTGCATTGTCCACCTTAGATCGCCTTGATTCGATGTAAAAGGATCTCTCTCGATATTGAGAGAGTTCTTAGAGGAAGGATTTATCTCTACCTTGAGAGAATTTTCCATAATTGTTGTGCACAATGATTCTTTGTGGAAAAGTGTTGGGGTTGTGAGGATATTTATAATTGGGTTTGAGTTTATAGAGTTATGATAATAAATAAACATGTTACACCTTTTATTTATTTCATTAAACTTTATTGAAAACCACCATGTCGAATGATTAATTCCTTCACATGTGCCCACACTGATTATAATAAATATCTTTTAATAAAACTATATTATTTCCTTAAAATCCCTACTAGAAAAATGACACAAATTGTAAACATTAATACACAGTGTGTACTCATTTTCCATGAAAACTACATGGCGTGTACATTCAATGTACACAGTGTGTTTATCTTGTTTTCATTTTTCTTTATTTCCTCCACCACATTTATTAGGCCTTGAGTAATGGCTATTTATTCCTTAAATAAATGTAATGGCATTACTCACAAATAAATATATACTATTTTGCCCACAATATATTCTCTCTAATAACTAGTGTCGAAAAAAATGAGATCAGGAATCCTTGAATAATTATTAAACCACAGCTGGGAATAATATTTATTTAACTTGTTAAATTAATATTTAACTGAGATACATGGAAAAACATAGTGTGTGACCCTCTAGGACTCTTTCTCAATGGTATTAGGAAGAGCCTACCTAAAGTCTAAGGTTAGAGTCTAGAAACTCACCAAGGCACCCATAGAGAAAAAATTTTACGCTGCAATGACATGTCACCTCATACGAATGCTTATCGTGTAATATAATCCCTTTTTCACGATATCTCGAATCAAGCGGGTGGCATGCTGGTGCCATCAACCCATGTTCTTGATTATTATTTCTTTGACTTTTGGGAATTCAACTCGCTCATTCCTTACCATGGACATGGATTTATTAAGTTATATCAATTCAATCAAAGGGCATGAGATATCTGCTTTTGTTATGGAATAGAAGGGACAAATCCTTTTTCGCCTTATCTATTGATGCAGTATTACTCGTGACGCACCCAATGTATCCTACCTCGCTATGAACAATGTGTTGTCATAATTTTCGTCAATATATCTAAGTGCATGAGTTGTAATACCCATAAATAATAATCTTAAATTCCAAGGAACAATACATACGTTTGTAGTTAGGAACCTCTAATGACACTATGAAATGTGGATTTCCTACTGGCGGGTCTTGTTCTCATAATATCCTCATAGATATTACCAAGGGGCCACACCATGAGTAGGTGCCTCAAAGTTTTATGAGTTCTTTCTCCTAATGGCCTGTAATATTTGTGTCCCTCAAATAACATCATCCTGCCATAGAACATATATTCAATAACAGTGTTATGACACTTCCAGGTTCTCATCATAGTAGGGATCCTCTATGACCATTTAATGCAACAGCTATCCTTGGGATATTATCACATGCATTATCACACAAAATAATAATCAAGATGTGATAATGTGTTTATTTAATGAATAAAGTACAAAGTAGTTGGTTCTAGGCCATTAACTCCAACAGACTCCCACTTGGACTAGAACCAACTGCTAACAACGTTTAACCCGCTAGCTCCCACATGATATTCATGCTTCTGCTGAGATATGCCTTTAGTCAGGGGGCCCACCATGTTCTCTTCCGTGGACACTATGTTCATTGAAAATTTACCCCTTTGATAGAAATACCTCAAGGGGTGATAATTTTGGAGTATGTGCTTTGTTCATTGATGTGACCTTGTTTTTTTTCAAGATCCACCACTGCAGTATTATAACAATACAATGTGATATGATCTTTATTTTTAGGCACCGCATCAAGATCTTGGACAAAGTTCTGAATCCAGAAGGATTCCTTGGATGCATCATAAGCCGCTATATATTCAAACTCTGCTATAGAATTGGCATCAACTGGCTTCTTTGAAATATTTCATCTCACAGATCCTCCATTGAGACAGAAAACATATCCAGATTGCAACTTCAGATCATTCTGAACTGCTTGAAAACCAACATCAACGTACCCTCTAATGACAAGCTCCTTCTCTCCTCTATACACTAGGAACATATCCTTATTTCTTCTCAGATACTTAAGGATAGTCTTAATAGTAGTCCAATGTTGTTCTATTGTATATCCTTGATATCTACCTACCATGCTCAGTGCATAGGCAACATCAAGCCTGGTACATAACATGGAATACATGATGGATACTATAGCCGAAGCGTATGGGATCTTACTCATTCTATCTTTCTCATGTTGTGTTTATGGACACAATTTCTTAGAAAGATGTAGGCCATGTTACATTGGAACTAATCCCCTATTGGGTTGTTCCATACTAAATATATTTAGTATTTGGCCAATGTATATACCCTAACTTAGTCCAAGTAGCCTCTTGGATCTATCACTAATGATCTTGATACCTAGAATGTAAGCTACTTCACCCAAGTCCTTTATGGAGAAACACTAGATCAACCAGTCCTTAACTAACTATAAGACTGGTTCATTGTTTCCAACGAGAAATATGTCGTCAACATATACTACTAGGATAACGATCGCGTTCCCATTAAATTTATTATAAACACCTGGCTCACATTCATTATTAATGAAACCAAATTCCTTTATGGCTTCATCAAATCAAATGTTCCAGGACCTAGATGCTTACTTTAATCCATAAATGGATTTATGCAACTTGAAAACCCGTTTGGATTCACCTGGTGTCATAAAACCTTCTGGTTGTGTCATATAGACATCTTCCTGAAGGTTCCCATTAAGGACTGCCATTTTGACATCCATCTGCAAAATCTCGTAGTCACGGTAAGCTGCTATGGAAAGTATGATTATTATGTATTTAAACATGGAAACAGGAAAAAAGGTTTCATCATAGTCAATACCTTGACGTTGTCTGAATCCTTTTGCCACTATCCTTGCTTTATAGGTGCTAACTTGACCTTCCATGTCCAATTTTCTCTTGAATACCCATTTCCATCCAACTGGATTTACATCAATTGTCTCATCGACCAAAACCCAGACTTGGTTCTGATACATGGAAGCCATATCAGAATTCATAGCTTCTAGCCATCTTGCAGCTTCTGATCTTTCTACTGCTTGCTTGTACGAGAGAGGTTCATCATTGTCCAACGATAATGATTAACCATCCTCAGTGACTAGGAAACCAAATCTCTCTAGTTCCCTTACCTCTCTTGAGATCCTATGCAGTAGTTGTGTTTCTAGAACCTCTTCTATGGGGACCTGTGGAACTTGTTCTTATACCAAATCATGTGTATCTTGATCATAAACTTCGTCTAATTCAATCTTGATCCCACTATCCTTTTTGAGGATGTGCTCCATCTCAAGAAATATGGCTTGTTCGGTGATAATCACTTTCTTATTTTAAGGGTTATATAGGTAATATACTTTCTTTTCCTTGGGATATCCTATAAAGATACACCTCGTGCCCTGGGGTGCAAGTTTGTTGCCTGAGAAGGACTTAACAAATCCCTCACATCCCCATACACATGTGTGCGACAAAATGGGTTTCTTTCCATTCCATAACTTAGATGGAATTCTACTTTCCTCCTTATTTGGTACTCGTTTTAATGTGTATTCTACAGTTTGTAATGTATATCCCCAAAAGGATAATGGAAGATCTACATGACTAATCATTGACCTCACCATTTCCAACAAGGTTTGGTTCCTCCTTTCACTAACACCATTCCACTGTGGTGTATAAGGAGGAGTGAGTTGAGATAGAATCCCAGACTCTCATAGAATATCGATGAACTCTTGGTTCAGATATTCTCTACCTTGATCCGATCGAAGTTTCTTTATCTTCTTACCAAGATGATTCTATACTTCATTCTTTAATTCCTTACATTTCTCTAAGGCTTCTGACTTATACCTCATTAAGTATACATAGCCATATCCAATCAAATAATTAGTAAATGTAATGAAGTAAGAATATCCACCTCTAGCTTCTACTGGAAGTGGTCCACAAACATCCTTGTGCACCAATCCTAGAAGCTTTGTGTCCCTTTAACCTTGTCCACCAAAAGGCGGCTTGGTAATTTCACCTTGTAAACAAGCGTGACATCTATCAAGTGGTTTTAGCTTATTAGAGTCTAAATAGACATCTTGGAAGAGATTTTTCAAGCATTTCTCATTTACATAACCGAGACGGTGATGCCACAACTGGCTGATATATGAGTCATGTGAGTTTGTTTCATTATCGATTTCCAACACTTGGTTTTCATAATTTAAAACATACAAACCATTATTTAATTGTTCCATACCACAACATACATTGTTATTATAAAAGAAACAACCCTTATTTCCAAACCAGAAAACAAATCCATCCATATCCAAAAAACATATAGAAATTATGTTCTTGGTAACACTAAGCACATAATAACAGTTATATAAAACCAAAATCATCCCAGTTGGCAATGAGAGGTGGTAATCGCCAATAGCCAATGCATCCAACCTTGTTCCCTTGGCAGCTCGAAGATCCACATCTCCTACAGAAATCTTCTTAAATCTACTTGGTTCTGGCATTTGAATACAGATTTGATCCCTACAAGTTGTATCTAATATCCAATATGTAGAAATGGAAATATTACACTCGATAACGAACACACCTTTAGCATCCCCACACTTCTGAGTGCAGTTCCTCTTCCAGTGGCCTTTCTTGGCACATGAAAAATATACTGCCTCCCATTTCTTGCCATGCCTCTGGATCTTCCCCTTCTTGGAAGGATGGAGCACAGGGGATTCAGACCATTTATAATTCTTTGTCCCCTTTGGATTGTCCTTCCTTTTCTTATTCCCCATAAGGATTGCGGGTTTGTCACGCCCCATGTTCTTATCTACCTGGAAAATCAAGGTCAGAAGTTCTGATAGACTCTTCTCATTATTGCTCATGTTGTAGTTGACAATATAGATTGAGAAAGTCTTGGGCAGTGATGATAGGATGAGATCTGTATGCAACTCATCCGAAAATTTAATCCCTAAGATGTCCAGGCATTCGATATAGCCAATAATATTGACTATATGAGGCCAAGATGGCACAGACTCTCCAATATTAGTTGTAAACAAATCATTGGATATCTCATATCTTTCTTGTCTCGCCTTATCTTGGTAGAGATCCTTAAGGTGAGACATCAGGCTATACGCGTCCATGTTTTCATGTTCCTTCAAGAGCTCATTAGACATGGTCGATAGCATGAAACACTGGACATCTGTGGCATAATCCATATGTTTCGCCTAGAGATATATTTCTTCATCACTGGCCTCTCTCCCAGATGCAATAGTAACATGCTCTTCCAGCACATAAAATTTCCTCTTGTGGCGAAGGACGACACCTAAACGCCTCTGCCACTCTTGGAAATTGGTGCCGGTGAGAAGGTTTTCCATCTTGAGTATGGTTCACAATGATATATTTGAAGTCACTTTTCTTGTCATTTCTATAAATTAAGATGAGCAAAGATTTTAGTACTTTATAAAACTGAGATAAATAAATAAAATAATACTTATTAATCTCCCACTATTTTATCGAAATCCAATATCCCTCACCATTGACTTCGGAATATTCGGTTTCCTAAATATTCTAGTGGAAAGGATCCATATTTCCCTTCACATTACCCCAACTAGGGTTGGTCAAGAAACTTGAAGAGTTTTAGGTAGGAATTCCAAATTCAAACTGCATTAACTCTTTGCTCCTTGATCCACTGAGTGGGCTCCCCAATCCTTAAATCCTTTTATTTTGGATTTCCTCAACCTTTTTCTCTCGGTCACACCAAGGACTGTTGTGCCAGTCAACCCTTGATGTGAACCATTTCAATTTAACCCAAAAACATGAATTATAATTCCCCAATAATTGAAAGCACCCCAACTAGGGTTGGTCAAGAACTTTGAACTATGGTTCGATTCTAACCAATATTCTGGAAGGCTATACTGACTTAATATTTCATTGAGGGATTTTATCCTTATACATAAATTACCATTTTATTACCTTTTATTACATTCTTTTTAATATTAAGTGGGATATACTTAAGTGATTGAACATGTCTAAGATAATATTTACGCATAATCCGGTCTTATTTTAGTTCCATCTTGTATGATTGTTTAATTCATTAATTGTGTGATCGTGACAACACACCCATAATAAATAAACCATGAAACTGACAAAAATAAAAGGTATGATCATGAGATTGTTATATTGGTTAGTTTATCATGCAGTTGATAAACTAACCCAAGAATTATGGGAGAAACACCTTGAACCTTTTGGGTCCGTGTTTATATCTTTCTACCTATCCACCTTTGTATCTCCTTGGATTGTTTTCACCTTGGCTCCTAACTTGAGCCACCTCCACTAGCTTGGGAGCTCCATCCATTAAAAATGCATTTATCTCACATGCACGTGAGGGGTAAAAGGGGTTTTTACATAAAATAAAGCTTGGGCATGCAGGACCTACATATTAATGAGGAGAAGGCTCATAGTCCAACAAATTTAATTTAAATAAATTAATTAAAATAAATCATTCACATAAAAAGGTCTTGGTATAGCCCAAGATCATCCATACATGCAACGATATTTATGCATAAATAAAACTAGAATTCAATTCTTTAATCGTTCTTGCATAAGATAAATCACACTCAAATCAATTAATTATCTTTAATTAATCAATCCTTTTATCTTAAACCCTTTTCTGAATTTCCTTGAGATTCTCATCCATCATAATTTTGTACAAATAAATTCATTTAAAATTATCTTTGTATGTAACTTGTATATTGGAGTCAACCCGGTGAATTCCCATTCATTACATAGATGTTAAATTAAACACATATATATAAAACACCTATCACATGTTGTGCCTCATCTTTATGTATACACTATGGTACACGTCTCAAGGGTTTTTATAATATAATAATAAATTCTAATAAATCTATGTAATTTGGATGAGTACATGGCGTGTAGTTCCGACTACACGGCGTGTACTTTTGTTCACCATCCATCTGAAGTACATGCATTGGGACATGGCGTGTAGATGTACTTCAGAAATTTTCGGAGTACACGGCGTGTTCAATGGGACAGACGCCGTGTAGTATCCGTATTACATGATTTCTAGCCGTGTCTGGGGTATACAGTCCAACCCTAACCCAAAGAGACTACATTCCATGTTCAGTGGACCACACGGTGTGTAATCTAGAAACTGTGTGCCACCTATTCCTGGTCAACACACGGTGTCATTTATGACTTAGGTATACTCCAATACACGACCAGATTTGGTGGACCAGTCTGATACATTGAACCTAGACCATACAACATGTACTTCCAAATACGTGTCATGTATTCTTGTGTTGTATGGATAGGAACATTTGGAACCTATGGATGAGATCCTCTATTTTATTTTAATCAATGTTAAAATAAAAATTCGTTTCTGTAAGGTGAACTAGAAATGAGAGAGAATGAATAGATCTCAAGATTCAGATTTAAAGAACGATTAAATTGAATTCAAACAACTAAATTATTAGATGCATAAATCACCAACGAAAAACTATAAAATTATAATCAACGATATGACCCCTCTAATACCACTTGTAGGTTTTGGGTGAAGCTGGAGTGCGTTGGTGGGTTTTCCCAACTTTAATTTTAGCATTAAACAATTTTCAATCCGAGATCCGTCATGATAATAAAACGTCACATATTCGGAATAGAACGAAGAACAAAAAGAGAGAGAAGGGTCCCAGAACCATTAAGAGGATCATAATATGTTGGTTATAATTAATTTAATTAATTGACAAGAATTAACTTGATGGAATTATTTTTTTGTTGACATTTTTCAGTCACATTTCGATGTGATCCTTCATTGTGTCGCAGAAGCCAAGTGTAGACTTCCTCTAGCGATGATCCACACATGTACCACGTATCTCTAGACGTCACCAAAGGAATCTCCATGTGCTATCATGGAGAAGCCTTTTATTGCATTGTCCGCCTTAAAATGCCTTGATTCAATGGAGGAGGATCTCTCTTGATCTTGAGAGAGTTATTAGAGGAAGGAGTTCTCTCAGCCTTGAGAGAATTTTCCAGAATTGTTGTGCACAATGATTCTTTGTGGAAAAGTGTTGGGGTTTTAAGGATATTTATAATCATGTTTGAGGTTATAGAGTTATGGCAACAAATAAACGTGTTACATGTTTTATTTATTTCATTAACTCTTATTGAAAACCCCCATGTAGAATGATTAATTCTTTGACATGCTCCCATGACGATTATAATAAATATCATTTAATAAAACGATATTATTTCCTCAAAATCCCGACTAGAAAAAATACATGGTGTGTAATCACTAATACATGGAATGTACTCATTTTCCATGAAAACAACACTGCATGTACATTCAATGTACAAGGCGTGTTTATCTTGTTTTAATTTTTCTTTATTTCTTCCACCACATTTATTAGACCTTGAGTAATGGCTATTTATTTCTTAAATAAATGTAACTTCATTACATGCTAATAAATATATATTATTTCACCCACAATATATTCTCTCGAATAACTAGTTTTAAAATAAATGTGATCAAGTATCCTTAAATAATTATTAAACCACAATCGGTAATAATCTTTATTTAACTTGTTAAATTAATATTTAACTGAGATACATGGACACACTTAGTGTGTGACCCTCTAGGCCTCTTTCTCAGTGGCATTAGGCGGAGCCTGCCTAAAGTCCAAGGTTAGTGTCTAGCAACACGCCAAGGCACCCTTAGAGAAATAAGTTAATGCCTCAATGATGTGTCACCTCATACGAATGCTTACCGTGGAGTATAATCCCTTTTTCATGATATCTCGAATAAAGAGAGTTGCGTGCTAGTGCCATTAACCCATGTGCTTGATTATTCTTTCTTTGACTTTCTGTAATTGAACTCTCCCATTCCTTACCATGGCCATGAATATATTTAGGCTATATCGATTCCATCAAAGGGCCTGAGAGATCTACTTGTGTTATGGAATAGAAGGTATAAATCCTTTCTCTCATTATCTATTAATGTATTATTACGCGTGACGACCCCAACGTATCCTACCTCACTGTGAACAGTGTGTTGTCATAGTTTTCGTCAATACATCTAAGTGCGCAAGTTGTAATACCCATTAATAATAATCTTAAATCCCAAGTAGCAATACACACATCCGCAGATAGGAACATCCAATGGCACTATGAAATGTGGATTTCGTACCGGCGGGTCGTGTTCTTATAATATCCTCCTAGATATTGCCAAGGGCACACACCATGAGAAGGTTCCTCAAATTTTTATGAGTCCTCACCCCTAATGGCATGTATTATTTGTGTCCCTCAAATAACATCATCCGGCCCTAGAACATATATTCAAGAATAGTGTTATGGAACTTTCAGGTTCTCATTATAGTAGGGATCCGCTATGAACCTTTAATAAAACATCTATCCTTAGGATATTATCACATGAATTGTCACACAGAAGAACAATCAAGATGTGATAATGTGTTTATTTAATGAATAAAGTACAAAGTAGTTGGTTCTAGGCCACAAACTCCAACAGTAATCATCCATGATTTGTAATAGTCTATGATATGATGTACTTGGTATCATGTAATATTTTTGTAATGTTCCACTACGATTGAATAAAGTTTAATTATTTTGGTTCATTTATAATATGTTTTTTTCATACTTATTTTTTGATTCAGTATAAATAATAAAACAAGTAACATAGGGAAATAAAATGCCTACTTGAATCTATTATGTTGCTAAATATTACCATCTGGGATGAAGAATGGTGAAATGTATCCCTTAAAGGGTATTTATAATGATATGTAAGATTCTAGATAGTATTATTTCTTAAAAAAATGAAAGTTCTTGAATGAATCTAAAGTTGATGTATGAAAATATATTTTCAAATCCTTATTAGAAATTAAATCAATTTGGTTTACTAATATAGAGAGTTTATTGAGATTATTATGAAGTGATGATATGGTAATAAATATTCTTGCACATTAATTATTTTTATGTGTTTGGTAATTTGAGTGTAGGTGATAAAATTACAAGTGAAATCTACTAGAATATCCCCTTAAAATAGATATTTGATTTGGTGGAAAGTTTTATGGACACATTTGATTTCAAATTTGTTCACTATTATTTTATACCTAGATGTAACTCACTTAAACTTATATTCATTAATTATTGGCCCATTTCTTATAGAAATTTTATTCCACCCATCTCTCAAGTAGATCAGTATTTATTTTAAAAAGGGGATAAGATGATATTTCAATTATCATTGAAGCATGAGATGAGTATTAATGCTATTTAATTTTTATGCATTGTGTTTATTATTAATAAGGGTGAGATAAAAAGATAACTTATGAGGACATATTGACATAGATTTTTTATTGTGGTAGTTAAGGGAATTGGAAAAAAACTAAAGGGGGAGACTGAAGATCCAAATGTACAATGATGATTTTTTTTTTCAATGAGTAAGATAGCTATTGATATGTGTGGGGTGGTTATTAAGATCCCAATGAACAAAGAGATTAAATAAACCCACGATTAATGAATAGTATCATAGAAAGCGGGATATTAGAGTTTGAAATGTTTCTTGGTATGAGGTGTCCTATTAACATTTTATTATTATAGAGTTGTTCTTGAAATGAATAAATTAAAAGTGTTTTTGAAGAATATTGAATTTTCTACCACTTGATACTCAATGAGGTTGAGATAGATGGTTGTGTTGGAGAAGAATAAATATGGATAAAAGAGTTCAAAACCATCACTATTATAGAAAACTAGGATTTTCATAAATATATATCAATATTAATATATTAATATACATTACATAATATTAATATTCATTTCATAATCATATTGGTCTAATTCCTTTCAAAACATGAACACATAAACAACAGGTTTATAAAATATCTATATAATATCCCAGTAAGTTATTCATAACTAGAACCCATCTTAAAAATATCATACTTAGTATCTTTATTCATAACATGGGGGGAAACATAAGAAAGGGTGATCATAGAATCTTAGTATGGGTAAAAAGGGTAAATATCAATGATCACTTGATCATAACATGGATATAAGGGTATGGTAACATGAGAATAACATTTGAAAATCATACCCTGCATATAGAATCCCGCCTTTTTTGTCACATAAACTTTCATTACATTATACAAAACTGAGGATCTTTAAGGTTTAGTGTCTTGGAAACCAAGAACTTAATACATGAAACAAAAAAACATTATTCTTAAACACTTGAAAATCTTCTCCTTATGTTCATACTAGGTTCATTACTGCATCTCAAAACCTGGGGACATACATCAAAATAAAGGGTGAGAAGAAGGCCCAGTAAGGGAAACAAGGGGAAACACTTAACATGTGAACTTGAGATACATCAACAATGTCATGAAAAAGAACTTTAAGGCATGAGAAAGAAATCATGAGGCATATCATAATAAAAATAATGTTTTTCATAACTTGAAGATGTGGCTACTAAATTTAACAAAGACAATCATGAACATATCACCAAGGTCCATCCCCAAGGTGTCATTTGAAAATTACCAAGGTTATTCACCAAGATATCGTGAAAATTGTAATCTCTAGTGGTTATATCATTACCCAATGCATTGGAGCGCTATCAGGGTGCACCCTTAAATTTTACTTTATTATCATGTGAACCACATATATCATCATAAATCATTTCATAAACAACCCATATATCATAAAATAAATGGGTTTCATTTCATAATCATAACGTTTTAAAAACTGCTTTAAAGACATGATCTTTACATCACTTTAAACCAACGGAAAGGGAAAGCGGGTATCATGTATGTAAATCCCAGAATTTAAAATAAAAATTTTTGGTATATATGTGAATACACCTGTATAAATAAGAGCTTTTATTATTTACTTAATAAAATAAAATAATTTTGAGAAAAAGAGAGAGGCATTTTGAGATGAAAATTCTGCAGCACAACGGCTATGTTACAGGGTCTTAGAAAACGCTGAAAAGAGAGGGGACATGGGTCAAACATTCATAAATGACCCATAAAACAGTATAGGGATAGAATATAAGAGATTTAAGAACATGTTAATGATATTTTAAAATATACCATATGAAATGAATAACATGAAAGGAAGACAAAAATAAGATTTCTCTTATGAAAATTCGGCAGCCCAACGACGTCACTTAAACTTCAACAAAAATGAATTGGTGAGATCAAATAGGGTATCTCATCATATGAACATAAAAGATCATTATGATAGATATAGAGATCATACCCCAACATAAAACAAAAGTAACTTGAAATACTTGACATGAAAGTAGATCTTTGAAAAATGAGAAAGGCGAACAAATCCCTTAAAAATTCAGCAGCCTAACGGCGTCACTTAAACTTCAACCAAAAATGAATTGAAAAGATCAAAATAGTGTCTCTCATAATATGAACATAAGGGTTCAGTATGATAGATATAGAGATCATACCCCAACATAATAGAAAGTAACTTGAAAGACTTGACATGAAAATAGATCTTGAAAACGAGAAGGGTGAAAGAATCCCTTAAAAATTCGGCAGCCTAACGGCGCCACTTAAAACATCAAAATACTGAATTGAACTGATCAAATGGGGTATCTCATCATATAATAATAAAATATTATAATGATATATATAGAGATCATACCCCAACATAATAAAAAGGAACATGAAAGACTTGACAAGAAAATAGAACTTGAAAATGAGAAGGGTGAAAGAATCTGTTACAAAAATTTCGGCATCCTAACGACGCCACTTAAACTTCAACCAAAAATGAATTGACAAGATCAAAATAGGATATCTCATCATATGAAAATAAGTGTTCATTATGATAGATATAGAGATCATACCCCCAACATAATAAAAAGAAACTTGAAATACTTGACATGAAAATAGATCTTGAAAATGAGAAGGGTGAAAGAATCCGTTACAAAACTTTTGGCAGCCTAACGGTGCCACTTAAACTTCAACCAAAAATGAATTGACAAGATAAAAATAGGGTCTCTAATAATATGAACAAAAGGTTTCAGTATTATAGATATATATATCATACCCCAACATAATAAAAAGGAACTTGAAAGACTTGACATGAAAATAGATCTTGAAAACGAGAAGGGTGAAAGAATCCCTTAAAAATTCGGCAGCCTAACGGCGCCACTAATAACTTAAAAATACTGAATTGAAGAGATCAAATGGGATCTCTCATCATATGATCGTAAAAGATCAGAATCATAGATATAGATATCATACCCCAACATAATAAAAAGGAACACGAAAGACTTGACAAGAAAATAGAACTTGAAAATGAGAAGGGTGAAAGAATTCGTTACAAAAATTTCGGCAGCCTAACGGCGCCACTTAAACTTTCATAAAATGAAATGATGAGAGTAATAGGGGGTATCTCATCATATAGAAATAAAAAGGAATGTATAATGAATATAAAATACCATCCTCTAACATAAGAACATGGAGCATAAAAGAAATGACATAAAAGATATCACTTGAAAAGAAAGAGAGGGGGTCGGATCCCTTACCTTAAAACGTAACTCTTAAAACTCAAAGGTTGGGACCTTGAGGGATTTGGGGCACCTTGGGAGGACTCCTTGGGAGGTAATGAGACCAGAACTTCGTTGGGGGAGAGTGGGGAGTCGAATGGATTAGAGGATGGCTTGGTATTTATAGGGAAAGTGAGGGGACAAGGCATTAATGGCCAAGGGACAACTCATTAGTGGTTTTGGCAAAACCATGGGCTTGCCCATGGTATTTTCCCATGGTATTGGCCACTTGGGACACCTCATACCTTATCTTACTATTCATAAGTTGACAATATTGATTACATAATTAATACATCATTTAATGATGTCATTAGACACCCGTAACTTAAAAACTGTATTTTCAATATTCATCGAAAATTCAACTTTCTCAGAATAATCCCAAAATTTCACCTTAACCAAATATCAATGTTATGATTTCAAAAATGAAATCCATTTTATAAAAATAATTTTCTAAAAAAAATTTAATTAAATTTTTAATTAAAAACACTATTCACCGAAAATTCATTTTTTTCAGAAAAATCCCCAAAAATTACCTTAACATAATATCGATGCTCTGAGTTCAAAAATGAAGCCCATTTTATAAAAATATTTTTCTAAATATTTTTAATTAAATTTATAATTAAAAAACACTATTCACCTGAAAAAACTAATACTTGAATAATAATTTATGAAACCGTTATTTAACCATTTTATTGAATCACATTACTTAATCAAAGTGCCTAGCTTATTTTAATACTTTCTTTAAGTGAGATAACTAATCCATTTGGTCACATTACTAATCCTAAGCATAAAATCACTATTCATAATTTACTATTCATCAAAAATTAAGTTGACCTTATTAGACTCTAAATTTTGTACTGAACATAATTGTAGAAGACCATTTTTTGAAAATCATTACACATTTTTAATTATTTAAGGTTTACCTAAACATTTTTAAAATATCCTTTTTCTAAAATTCACCAAAAATATGCATACTATATTTATCCGGACATTTAAAAATTCATAAACTTCATCATAAGAAGAAATCAAATTTTTTATTTAAAACAAAGGATTACACAAGGCAGTTACGGTCTCCTTACATAGCCCCTTATCACACCAGCATAGGACCTAAGTGTAAGGTGTGCTAAGGTGAGAGAATCCGTGGGAGGATCGTCCAACATCACACGAGTAGTAATTTCTATCAGTTTGAACTTCTTGCGAAGGCGATCCCGTTCTAGCTTCACATGATGAAGTTCAGCTTGGGTTTGGTCCAGAGCAAAGCCCAGTGGTGCTACCTCCTTCCCAAGTTCTGTTAGATGGGCTTCGATCAGTCCAAGACTACTGGGTGAGGCCATCAAATCTTCTTTCTATATTAATTAACCAAGATTACTTGTATTTAGAGAAAATAATCGAAACGTTTAGTTTACAGCAGTCATATTGACCAATGGTCATATCATAGTCAAAACCCAACGGTCTCATTTTAATCATACTCATGTTATCAAATGAAACATTTTTGTTGAGTATAAAACTATAATAAAATAAAACAACACACAAAATTAGGAAACAAGATTTATTCAAAATTTCGGGTCGTTACAATCTTCCAACCTTAAGAAATTGTGTCCTCGCAATTTTTAAAATTGGGTTTTGAAATTTTATTGAAATCCCCACATCGGAAAAGGAGTCAGTAAAACTATTAATTTAAAAGAAAGAAATGGAAGTACAAAGGTCACCCGAGTTAACCCATACTAGGATACCATGTAGGAAAACATGGACATGGAGGAAAAAACCAAGGGTAATGTTCTAAGGGAGAGTGATAGAAAACATGATTAGGAGAAAGTTAACCATAAGAAAATCCCAAACTTACGATGTGTGTAAACGGTCTTTGATTACCTAGTAGGAAACGTAAACCAACAACGTTTTTGTTTTACGTTCCTTTTCATAATTTTGAGGAATTCATTTACTACATAGAACAAAAACATAAGAATGTATACCTACCTTCAAGTAGAGTTTTATCCTTTAATAAGTTTCTACCAAAACTAATCTTCTCTCCAAACGATGAGCATTCAAAACTACTTGGTCTCATCAAAGCACAAGAATAATCTTATAGAGAATCACATAATCCACCAAAGATTAACTATCTATTTTTTCTATCTTTAAAGATTATCCCAAAAATAGAAAGGGTAAGATAAAACAACTCTTCCAAAATACAGAACCCTAGAGGAATGGGAACTACTTTAAATCTTCAGAGTTCCACGGTACTACCCAAAGTTCATCATAGACCATTCCGTAAATAACTATCCTTAAAAATCCTCAAAATAAACCAAACTAAGATTGAATCCCAAATACAAGAAGGATTTGATAACATAGTCTTCCAAGGTAAACTTTATCATTCATCTCCAAACAACATCAACCACTCCTAACATCTTATAACAAAGTAACTAACCTAAACATATTTACCCCAAGATAGGTTAATCATTTCCATAAGTAACCTAAATTACTATAAGTCCGCCTTAAATTCATTGATTCTTAAAAATATAAGTCAACCTTTACTCCTCAAAGAAAATACCGTAGTAATCTATTTACCTCGATCATATAGGGTCCCCAAAATAGTGAACGTCTTCCAAAATAATAATCATATTTTAATCCCCTAATCATCCCTGTCATATTAATACGGCAATCGTCACATTTCATATCACATTGGTTGTTGGGACATGTTCTTCCATTTCCTGCCAATAACTAAGAAAAGAAAGTACAATTAGGGGCTTAAATACTTATCCAATAATCATGAGAAGGAAACTTTAAGCATAGAAGGATAAACTTGTAGAAGAAAAGTATACCCTAACTTGTGATCCCATAGGTTCTAATCTAGGTTATCCATGATCATATATTCCTATATGAACCTTTATTTTATTTTATCTTTGTTCCTTTAATAATGGTTCATACTAAGCTTATGAATTTACCAAAGCATATCCCACGGGAGTGTCGTAACCAAGAGTGAAGAAAAGCCCGTAGTCGTGTACCAGTTCATGTTCGATTCTAGATCAAAGCGGTGTTTTCAGGTTTTAGCCCTATGTACATCTGTGCCAGAGCCACCTCTACCAGCTCGTATCCAGACAGGGATGTATTTGATTGGAAACCCCTTACTCAATACTCACCAAAATGCCAGGAATGTTTCCTATATATAAACTTTTCTATAGGCTTCTTCCTAAAGATTTCATATCCTAATTTCCACAAATAACTAAACCATCCTTTGATACCAACTATAGCATCCCGCCTTTTTTGTCACATAAACTATCATTACATTATACAAAACTGATGATCTTTAAGGTTTAGTGTCTTGGAAACCAGGAACTTAATAAATGAAACAAAAAAACATTCTTCTTAAACACTTGAAAATATTATCCTTATGTTAATCCTAGGTTCATTACTGCATCTCATAACCTGGGGGCATACATCAAAAGAAAGGGTGAGCAGAAGGCCCAGTAAGGGAAACAAGGGGAAACATTTAACATGTGAACTTGAGATACATCAACAATGTCATGAAAAAGAACTTTAAGGCATGAGAAAGAAATCATGAGGCATATCATAATAAAAATAATGTTTTTCATAACTTGAAGATGTGGCTACAACATTTAACAAAGAAAATCTTGAACATATCACCAAGGTCCATCCCCAAGGTGTCATTTAAAAATTACCAAGGTTATTCACCAAGATATCGTGTAAATTGTAATATCTAGTGGTTACATCAATACCCAATGCATTGGAGCGCTATCAGGGAGCGCCCTTAAATTTTCCTTTATTATCATGTGAGCCACATATATCATCATAAATCATTCCATAAAAACCCATATAGCATAAAATAAATGGGTTTCATTTCATAATCATAACGTTTTAAAAACTGCTTTAAAGACATGATCTTTACATCACTTTAAACCGATGGAAAGGGAAAGAGGGTATAATGTATGTAAATCCCAGAATTTAAAATAAAACATTTTGGTATATATGTGAATACCCCTGTATAAATAAGATCTTTGAGTATTAACTTAATAACATAAAATAATTTTGAGAAAAAGAGGGGCATTTTGAGACGAAAATTCTGCAGCACAACGGCTACGTTACAGGGTCTTAGAAAACACTGAAAAGAGAGGGGACATGGGTCAAACATTCATAAATGACCCATAAAATAGTAGAGGGAAAGAATATAAGAGATTTAATAACAGGGTAATGATATTTGAAAATATACCATATGAAATGAAGAACATGAAAGGAAGACAAAAATAAGATTTCTCTTATGAAAATTCGGCAGCCCAGCGACGTCACTTAAACTTCAACAAAAATGAATTGAAGAGATCAAATAGGGTATCTCATCATATGAACATAAAAGATCAGTATGATAGATATAGAGATCATACCCCAACATAATACAAAAGGAACTTTAAATACTTGACATGAAAGTAGATCTTTGAAAAATGAGAAAGGCGAACGAATCCCTTAAAAATTCGGCAGCCTAACGGCGTCACTTAAACTTCAACCAAAAATGAATTGACAAGATCAAAATAGTGTCTCTCATCATATGAACATAAAGGTTCAGTATTATAGATATAGAGATCATACCCCAACATAATAAAAAGGAGCTTGAAAGACTTGACATGAAAATAGATCTTGAAAACGAGAAGGGTGAAAGAATCCCTTAAAAATTCGGCAGCCTAACGGCGCCACTTAAAACTTCAAAATACTGAATTGAAGAGATAAAATGGGGTCTATAATCATATGATAATAAAATATCAGAATTATTGATATAGATATCATACCCCAACATAATAAAAAGGAACATGAAATACTTGACAAGAAAATAGAACTTGAAAATGAGAAGGGTGAAAGAATCCGTTACAAAAATTTCGGCAGCCTAACGGCGCCACTTAAACTTCAACGAAAAATGAATTGACAAGATCAAAATAGGGTATCTCATAATATGAACATAAGGGTTCAGTATGATAGATATAGAGATCATACCCCAACAAAATAAAAAGGAACTTGAAAGACTTGACATGAAAATAGATCTTGAAAACGAGAAGGGTGAAAGAATCCGTTACAAAAATTTCGGCAGCCTAACAACGCCACTTAAACATCAACCAAAAATGAATTTACAAGATCAAAATAGGGTCTCTCATCATATGAAAATAATGTTTCAGTATGATAGATATAGAGATCATACCCCAACATAATAAAAAGTAACTTGAAAGACTTGACATGAAAATAGATCTTGAAAACGAGAAGGGTGAAAGAATCTCTTAAAAATTCGGCATCCTAACGACGCCACTTAAAACTTCAAAATACTGAACTGAAGAGATCAAATGGGGTCTCTAATCATATGATAATAAAATATCAGAATGATATATATAGATATCATACCCCAACATAATAAAAAGGAACATGAAAGACTTGACAAGAAAATAGAACTTGAAAATGAGAAGGGTGAAAGAATTCGTCACAAAAATTTCGGCAGCCTAACGGTGCCACTTAAACATTCATAAAATACAATGATGAGAGTAAGAGGGGGTCTCTCATCATATGGACATAAAAATTACAGTATAATGAATATAAAAGACCATCCTCCAGCATAATAACATAGAGCATAAATGAAATAACATAAAAGATATCACTTGAAAAGAAAGAGAGGGGGTCGGATCCCTTACCTTAAAACGTAACTCTTAAAACTCAAAGGATGGGACATTGAGGGCTCGGGGGCACCTTAGGAGGACTCCTCGGGAGGTAATGAGACCATAACTTCATTTGGGGAGAGTGGGGAGTCGAATGGATGAGAGGATGGCTTGGTATTTATAGGGAAAGTGAGTGGACAAGGCATTAATGGCCAAGGGACACCTCATTGGTGGTTTTGGAAAAACCATGGGCTTGCCCATGGTATTGGCCAATTGTGACACCTCATACCTTATCTTACTATTCATAAGTCTACCATATTGATTACATACTTAATACATCATTTAATGATGTCATTAAACACCCGTAACTTAAAAACTGTATTTTCACTATTCATCGAAAATTCAACTTTCTCAGAATAATCCCAAAATTTCACCTTAACCAAATATCAATGCTATGATTTCAAAAATGAAATACATTTTATAAAAATAATTTTCTATATATTTTTAATTAAATTTTTAATTAAAAAACACTATTCATCAAAAATTCATTTTTTTCAGAAAAATCCCCCAAAATTATCTTAACATAATATCGATGCTATGAGTTCAAAAATGAATTCCATTTTATAAAAATATTTTTATAAATATTTTTAATTAAATTTTTAATTAAAAAACACTATTCACCCGAAAAAACTAATACTTGAATAATAATTTATGAAACCGTTATTTAACTATTTTATTGAATCACATTACTTATTCAAAGTGCCTAGCTTATTTTAATACTTTCTTTAAGTGAAATTACTAATCCATTTGGTCACATTACTAATCCTAAGCATAAAATCACTATTCATAATTTACTATCCATCAACAATTAAGTTGATCTTATTAAACTCTAAATTTTGTACTGAACATAATTGTAGAACACCATTTTTTGAAAATCATTACACATTTTTAATTATTTAAGGTTTACCTAAACATTTTTAAAATGTCCTTTTTCTAAAATTCATCAAAATTATGCATAGTATATTTATCCAGACATTTTAAAATTCATAAACTTCATCATAAGAAGAAATCAAATTTTTTATTTAAAACAAAGGATTACACAAGGCAGTTACGGTCTCCTTACATAGACCATTATCACACCAGCATAGGTCCTAATTGTAAGGTGTGCTAAGGTGATAGAATCCAAGGGAGGCTCGGCCAACATCGCATGAGTAGTAATTTCTATCAGTTTGAACTTCTCGTGAAGGCGATCCCGTTCTAGCTTCACACGATGAAGTTCTGCTTGGGTTTGGTCCAGAGCAAAGCCCAGTGGTGCTACCTCCTTCCCAAGTTCTGTTAGATGGGCTTCGATTGGTCCAAGACTACTGGGTGAGGCCATCAAATCTTCTTTCTATATTAATTAACCAAGATTACTTGTATTTAGAGAAAATAATCGAAACGTTTAGTTTACAGCGGTCATATTGACCAATGGTCATATCATAGTCAAAACACAACGGTCTCATTTTAATCATACTCATGTTATCAAAAGAAACATTTTTGTTGAGTATAAAAATAAAATAAAATAAAACAACACACAAAATTAGGAAACAAGATTTATTCAAAATTTCGGGTCGTTACACTGCATATCATATATCATAATCTTGAGTCATGGAATAAAAATTGGTAGTTCATAATACATTAATCATAAAGGAATCAAATAACATGAGCCATGATAGAATAACATTGTCATAAGACTTAAGTTTATATCATAAACATAATAATAAAAAATTATTTCCTTAGTATTCAAGGTTTATTTCCAAGACTACATAATGGAATGGGTTCACTCCCCAAACCATAACAGTAGTCAAGGTTCACTACCAAGACTATCATAGAGAGAAAAGTCTCTTACTGAACTAGGTTTACACCATCTTCCATTCTAGTTTATCTCATGAGATATTAATGTGTGCATAATGAATTTAAGGAAGATATAGGTCCCACCCATCCTCAGTTATAATGTGACTATAATCCTTATTTATAATACAACCACCATCATAGGTTATAATGTAACCACTGTCACATAATTAAAATATTACATTTGTGATTCACAAGATCATAAAACATTCATCTTATTGTCACATCATAACTCGTGCAAAGAAAATGGGTTTTACAAACATTTAATCAATTCAATAGTGCATAACCCATGAAAAATAAATGGCTTTTATAAAAATCTCATCAAAATAAACATTATCCACCCAAATAAATAGTAATGATATTATCAATGGATCATGTCCCCAGTAAATTATAATTAACATTAATGTATGTAATCATATATTAAAATTCATTTAAAATATCATTGAAATATTACTTGAGAAAAATAGTCTTTACATTCTGGAATCACTTTTAAAATAAAATTATTTTCAAAATATTTGGGAAAATTTTTATTTGGAAACAACCTTTGAAAATTATAAATAAGACTTCAAAACACTGAGTATTTATGATGGTGGGAAATTTAGTTCATGTTTTATAAGTTAAAAAAAATATTCCTTTCACATTTTTAGTAAAAAGTAAAAAAATGTACCTTATTTAGAAAATTACAAGGAGATTAATTTTAAACCATTTTGTAAAATTAAAAAATGGGTAAAAACACTTTAAACAATTATAGGATAATATTCAAAACCTTATTTAAATCATTTTTAGAAAACTTGGATATAGAATAAAAACAATTTTACAGAAGATAGAAATAAAGTCGACTTTCATTAAAAACATATTTTTGGTATCATGTGTACTTAAGAAGATAAAAATAAAAGGAAAAAATGTATTCTCAAAATATAACTACATTATAATAAAATTCCCAAGTTTATTTATATGTATATTATAATAATTTATCATTAAAAATATAATCATAAACAATCCTGATAAACAATGAGATTATAACATAAAACTCGTACCACTTTGATAACTTCTGAATCATAATACCCATGAAATAGATAAACTTAGATGGATATGTATATCCCATAATTTTTATGATAATAATCATAAAATACATTCCTAGGTAGTATATAAACCACATAAAAGAAATAAGTGGTGTATATGGCATGTGTCCCATAGAAATAAAAGTGAGACGAAAATATCATACCTCAGGTCCGACTTCCTTCGTAAGCAATGGAATCTCATGTATGATAAATATGGATTTTTTTAAATATATTAAATAAAAATAATCTTATATATAATAACATAAACTATTTACTTAAAACCTTTCATCACACAATTTTTAACACTTATTTATTTAAATCACTATTCTATGGTGATATTAGCTTCATTTTGGATGATATTCTAGTTCTGTAGTTCTGGTACTTGTATTTTGATAATGCTTACATCATATAAATAATTTTAATCATGATATAAATATAATATATATTTATTATATACATATTTATCACCATTCATAAAATCATAGATATAAAAATGAACTACACCATTCATAGAGACGGTAGGATGTACAAACACATGAATGTTGTTTTCATTTTTTTAATAGATAGAAAAAAAAAGAAACATAAATAATAAATAAAACTTTAAGAATAACTATTATATAATAAGTATAATTTTTATTCATTAACTCCATTCTTATTACCATCCAAGTAATAAAATACAAAAAATGAATCACATTGATTAATGGAGGTGGTAGTCCACATGTACGCATGATTGACGTTATTGTTTTCCAATGGCTTAGAAAATAAGAATTTGGATATGATATTATCATTAAATAAGTATAATTATGTTTTCAGTATCATAAAAAGTATACCCATAATAATACCCATCCATAAAATATTGCAATGATAAATTAATTGTATCATTGTGTATAGACAATAAGTCGAACGTACGCCCGAGTGATATTTTCACTTCCCATTTGAAAAAAGAGGGTTAATAAAGGTTATTTCATAATCATAATAAAATTTTAGTATATTTATGATTCTTAAATTATAATTTTATTAAGAATAAAACATATTTATATGATGTAAAAGGATAATTAAAAATAAAGTGATCGATTAAGGTAATTACATCTTCTTTGAAATAACTCTTTTATATATCCTCTTAAGGACCCTCAAGTTGGTATTTTGGGAAGAGAATAACCTATTTAATGTATATATGGAAATTTATAAGGTATTTCAGAAGGTTATTGTTGATATAGAAGGATCAAATTAGTGTAAATAAGTGGAGAAGGAGGTTCCCTTTCATAATTGAGGAGAGGGGCACTTTTGAAATTTATCAAAAGATTAAATTATAATAAATCAATTCTCAAGAAACATTCATCCTAATTGATAGGTATTATAAGATAAGATATGATAGGGTTATAATACCATGAACTAATAGAATTTAGATAAGTTTTGGTGTCATTTTAAACCTTATGTTTTTTATTGACCCTTGGTTAACCAATTTTAATTTTTACTACGATAACATATTTTTCAATTTTAAAGGATGGTAATGTTTAACCATATTTTCTAAATTGGAAAATAAATGTAATATTTATGAAATTTTTAAACATATAATATCCATCTTGTGTTATTTAAAGTTCCGCATGATTTTTAAATAATTTAATAAAATATTTTTTTGATAAAATATGATCAATGTCAATTTTGAAACTATTCAATTAATTCTACCTAAACTACATAAATAAAAAGGTATAATTTTAATATATTCAGTTAATGTAACAAAAATATTTCATATTAACATATAAAATTCTTCGAACACTATAAAGTAATCAAATTATATCACTTTTAATATATTTAATATCAATTACTTTATTTTTTCGTCAATTTAATAAATATTGATTTGGCATTATGTAAAAATTTAAGGTAATTATATTATACCTAAAAATTATAAATAAATTACCAAAATTAAAATAATTTCATTATGCAAAAAATTAATATTAATATTCATTCATAACTATTTTTTTCCTATGTGAACACATAATGGATATTTAAAACTGAGTGATATTTTGTAAATTTCTTTTATTTAAATAATATATGTCATTTTCCAGGAAGAGTGTCCATAAAACAAATATATTTAAATACTAAGGTGATAATGTTATAATTAACTTTATACAATTATAATTAGGATAAAACCTTGTGGTAATGTCACTTAGTTTTAACCTAGATTTACCTGAATTACCCTCTATTGAGGTGATAAAGTTTACTATGATTACTATTCATATTGATCAAAATTAAAAGTGGCCTACTAACCAAATTTTTACCTCTTATTTCTAATTATGGAATCCATTTTATTAAATTTAATACCTATATATATAATAAATTAATTTTAAAATAAGTGTACAAAATGTGATGAAATCACTTTTTAGAAAAAGTAGTTTTTAGGCATAAAACAAAATTAATTTTTATCATATACATATAAAAATATTATATGAATGTTCAAACATTTTATTTATTATATAATATATCAATTTCATTAAAAAAATTCACCATAAGTGTTAAATTTAATTTTAGGATAAAAACACATTGCGTGTATAAAAATAATTTTTTTTGGAAAATTCTTTTTTACCAATAAAAATGCTTTTATAATAAATTAGAATATAAAATTAATTAAGTTGTACTTAATTTTATTATTTAAAATATAATAAAAATAATTTTTCATTGAAATCATTTTAACAAAATCTGTATTTGTGCATACTTTTTCAATAAAATCGATATTTATTACTATTCACTGGAAAATTAATCTTTCTAAAATATTCTCAAAATTTTATTCTAAGATAATTTTAATATAATGATTTAAAAAATTAAGTTCATAAAAAAATTATGTTCTTGTAATTAATCATAATATTTTCTCATAAAAAGTAATTAATATTTTTTTGAAGAAAACA
The DNA here is from genome assembly GCA_963277665.1 of Viscum album. Classification (NCBI taxonomy): domain Eukaryota; kingdom Viridiplantae; phylum Streptophyta; class Magnoliopsida; order Santalales; family Viscaceae; genus Viscum; species Viscum album. Next base: position 1,503,189,339 of record OY728135.1, read on the forward strand.
TGTTTTTTAAGAATAAAATGACTTTACTAAAAAAATTAAGTGATTATTTATGAAGCATTTATCAATAAATTAATATTGAATAGAAAATTTATATAAATTTCATAAAGTTTTTAATATTATTCATACCCGATCATTTGTACACTAGGTTATAACTCTCACAAATGGTAATATTTTAATAATATATCATGGTTCCTTTAAACATGGTTTTGTGTGTAATGAAAGATATCAAATAAATTAAATTATTTAAAGAGAAATATATTCTTAAATATCAGGTTGTTACAACTATTTTATCTTTCTTTAATTTTTCAACATATATTTATTAACTCTGTTTGATGATTATTGGATAAAACTAGGTTTAAAGATAATAAGTATTGAAGAACTGATGTTTCATTGAAATACTAACATAGATTTACCATGTGATTCAAGATTATTTGGTAATTTTATTGGAGAGTTTTTAGGTATTTGATATATGACTAAATTCATTTATATATTTTTTATATGTATTTTACAAACTAGAGATTCCATGAAAATGTTTGAAGAGGTTATGAGATGATTTGAAGAAGTTATAGAATTTTGAGTTGAAGTTTAAAATAGAAAAAATCATTGAATATATAATGTTACCCTATAATATTATCTTCAATTTATAATGGTCTCCTAGACTATGAAAACAAAAAAAATTAAAATGTTTTAAAATATATTTTAACATGTAAGAGTCTTAGGATGACATGTAAGATTCACTCTGAAGTCACGCTTCATATAGAAGAGTACCTATCAAGTTACTCTAAATACACAAGGGTGGTCTATAACTTATATATTGAGAATTGGAAAAGTGATCTATAAAAAAAGGTTTGTTATCTTGGTCTGTATTGGTTGATTTGTTTTAAATTGAATACATAAGGGTAATATAGAGGATATATATGGGTACTTATATGACAAAATATTTGAAAAAGTATCGACTCACACTATGGTATGTAAGGATCAGTCGCTTGATATGTGAAGTTTATCACATAAAATACTTAAGGGTATAAAAAAAATTAAATTTTAAAAGTGTTGAAGATAATTGAGATACAAAAAATTATTAGGTTGATAAGTAAGATATTATAAGAAATTTGGAAAAAAATTAAGTTTTTTTATTAAATATTTTTTTAGAAAAGTAATAGATAAAAAATTATATTTATTATATAAGGTTTTTTGGAATGAGAAAATGCTAGTGATTTAGAGATTAAAATAATAAAATGTTAAACCATTCCTTAAAAATTAAACATTATGAAATAAATCATTAAACACGATGATTTGAAATAAATGACCTTTTCATAATCGAGAAGAAGATCACACCATAAAGAAATATATGGATGAAAAATGGATAATGGTATTCTCTCTAATATATCTTGTGCATAAATTAAGAATAATAATAAGATAACACAAATTTTTCTGATGAAAAAATGATGTTTCATACTTAATTATCATTGAAGATATAATAAAATAAATAATTGGAATAAGGAAGAATAAATAGATGCTTGAGAGAGATATATATATACACCACTATTTTTGTTTATAAACAGTATTTAGAATCTTAAATATTTAGAAGCTTCTATGATTTAGGATCACAATAGGTTTAGATAAGATTGATTTTGCATTTAGATACTAAGATAGACCTGCATGTGATTGTAGAAAATTATCGTTCGACGTTTAAGGACTCTACTTATGGAAATATATATTACATTTGATGTAGAGACATCCCAGAGAAAATTAAAGATATTATTCAGAAGTGAATTTGGGAGTAACCCATGTAAACTAGAAGGATATAGTATAAAGAAGATGATCTGGATATTGTTAATATTTTGGGAGACGATAAAACTATTTAGAGAGAGTAAAGGCTTTTCAGAAGATAAATTATTCATATTCACTTGATTATAATAGTGGATATTTTGGTCTTATATTAGACCTAAATGTGATAGAGAGTATATACCCACATTGGGATCAAACATTACAAAAATACCATGTGTTTCATATATTTATTACTTTAATGATTTCTTTGTTGTAATAGTGTGTTTTTAATTCATAATAAAATCCATATATCATAACCTATACGAAGGTTCATAAATTAAGAGGGGAAATTAGAAGGTAAAAGAATTTTGTAAAAAGGGGAAAACTGATTCAACCCTATCTTAGAGATAATATACAATCCTTTTAAGGAATTTCATAATTAAATTTCATAAAGACATTCCAGAAGAACTAAAAAATCTCAGATCTTATAAGATTTTAAACTTGTTGAATTTTAAATTATGAAATTTAGATTGGTGAAAGGATATTATGATCATTTTTTCTATGTTTAAAGTAAGGTTTGTGGGTATAAGTGAAAATAAATGAATTATGGGAGAGAGATATCAATGGTTAGGTAAATAAAAGAGTAATGCGGCTGCAATAAGTAGGCTCAAAAAATCCCAACATGAGGTAGGTGATCCCTAAAATATTAATCCATGAATATTGTATATTTTTTTGTGCAATATGATATGAGGGTGGGAGACTAAAGTCATTGTGACTTTATTGGGAACCTAAAGGGCTTGAAAAAAATATATAATTAAGAAGGATCCATTAGGCATAGAATGTACATTTCAATCCTAATGGAATGGACTTGAAATCATTGGGTGGTTGGTCACCTTAATAACCTTTCATTGGATGTTGGTGAAGATACCCAATGGGTGTCGGTTTAGGTGGTTATGTATAAGGGTGATAGCTTGTACCCTTAGAACTGGGGAAGGTGTTATAATAAGAGTGAGTTTTGTGGCTAATGGATCAGTGTAGGGATCATGATGTTGGTAGTGGATTAAGAAATGATTGTGGAATAGTCTTAGGACTTGGAAAAAAACATCAATGGTGATTAATTAGTATAACTTATATGAGACTACTAGAGTCCAATTAGGCTAGTGGGGTTATCAAATATACTACTGATGAGGTCACTGGGGTTATCAAAGATAGTATTAGGGTTGTAAAAGAGTATTATGTGTTGGATTGGGATAGTCCACTAAGGGTGGATGAGTTAGTTGGTTGTGTAGATTATCTTATCCTGAGAGTCAATACATGGAATATATGGGGCCACTTATGAGTAAAAAATGATTCTAGGTATGGTCTTGAGTTAGAAAAGTAGTTCTTGGGATAAATAGTCTCGTGTAATTTTTGTTGGTATGGAATTATGGTTATCCAAGAGTTAATATCATCTTGAGTGTGTGATAAGAGGCGTGTATCTTGGAACAACTTTGGGTTATGCATGGGTTTCCAAATACTAAGGATATTTTGGTTTCATTTAATGGGTGTTGAATTCCAGGGGCCCAACAATATTTTTAGGGTACCCTGTGGTGTGGTTACTTTCCATGGCATTTTTATGATATTCTCTTCTCTTGATGTGGTTCCTATTATAATGTTCTGGGAGGGGGTATTGAATTATTATGATTCAACCCCTAGATTCTTGTATACTTAGGTTTTTTATGTTACACCTTTCCTAGATGCACTTCTCATATATATGGATTTGGATATGTTACGCCTTTACTAAATTCATTTCCTATATATATGGGTATAGCTATGTTTTATCTTTCCAAGGTTCATTAATTATATACACATGACAAATATGCCTTTATCATATATGTTTCCTATATATAAATGTCTGAATATGTTAAACCTTTCCCAGATTCATTTCCTTTATTTGTGGGATAAGCTATGTTATGCATTTCCTTGATGTGTTTACTTTATATGAAAATGAAGTTTTTGGTATCAACCAAATAAAATAGGTGGTGTTTGGTTTCATGGTGGGTTAGTTTACGCACAATACTTTGACTTGTGTATTTCTTGTGGAGTATTACAATTTTGATTATTGCATTATACATAAAATCATATACATGAATTTTAGTATCTGATATCGGCCTCATTAGTGATGTATTACCATGTTTTGTACTAACACCATATACATGTACTCCAATGTATGTTCAACTCTTATGTTTGAGATGTATGACTGGGTAATGATCTGATTATCAGGTTATTGCTGGAGTGGATCACCAGGGATAAAGTCAGTTTTGATTCAGGGCTGAGGATTAGGTTGGTAATAGTGTTACCAATTTCATTTTAATGATTTTTTCAACATATAATTTTTATGATTAATCCAATTAGGGAAATTATTTTTGTATTCCAAATGCATGTATATCACGGGTTTTATATTAATACAACATTTGTTATTGTATTGTTATAGTTAGGTTCCTATTATAATTCAATATTAAGTTTGGATTGATGATTTTATGTTTTAGTTATTTATTATTATTATATAGTTATGATACCAAGGTATAGTCTCCATATTTAATTTATTATAGCCATATTTCAAGAAAATAACCTCTATTGTACTGGGCGGTGCACATAAATCACATGGAATTCCCCATATCAATCACTCTTCGAGTGAACTGGGGAGGGGAATTGAAAATTATATTAGTGAATCATTTGGATTTTATTTCTATTATCAATATTGAATATAGTGATATTAATGGTTATAACAAGAGATGAACATTGTTCAAGTTCATTGTGATCACATTTATGATGAAATATTAAGTTTCTAGGCTTGTTGGATTGTGATTATGTTTTCTGTTATAGTTAAGATATTTATGATAAAACTATAATATTTATTCTTGATTTTGATTTAATCTTGGCCCAGTATGGTAAGAGGTCATCTATTCATGCATTATTCTTAGAATTTATGATAACATGAACATGAACATACTTGTCTGTGTTTGGAAAAAGGGGGTTCCAAAAAACAATTTTAGGTAAAATATTTTAAAAAGAAATAGTTTTAGAAAAAAAATTAAAGAATGATTGGTGAATTAAAAGTTAATTATAAATTATTCAATTATTTTCTTCAATAAATTATTTGGGACATATTAATTAATTGAACCAACTTGCATATGTTTTTTAGTGGTTATTTCTTATTGATGAATGTTGTATAGCATATTTGTTGTGATGACAACCCGTAAGTGAGTAAAAAGGATTTATATGCCTTGTTAATGGTTTGATATATTAATTTAGTCCCATATATGGATTTATATGGGTTTTATAGTCCTAGATATGAGATAATATGAATATGTAATTTTTGGATATGTTGGATACCTTGAGTCGGTAGATTTAGGAATGTGGTGTGCCTTGGGTAATTTTTGGAATGACTATAATTGTTAGGATCCTAGATGGAATTTTTATAAACATGAGCCTATTTGAGGTGTGATGAGACTCATGGTAGCATGGTTTAAGTGTGATAGTTGAGAAATATTTAATCAAGTTCTCAGTAATGTGTGAGACATGAGGTCACATAATTGATATATAATAGTTGGTTCTCATTTTCAATCGGGGCAAGTGAGATTTAATTGTGTGATTAGTGGAATATAAATAATGATTATAGGCCATTTTTAGGCTTTTATTCTTTTGGGTTCACTCTTTATATAAAGGAAATTAGGTTGGGTGTCATTGTATCGTATAAGGTATATGGGGTGGTCTAGGTGGTCTATAATGTTTGAGAGTTTTCCTAAATTTTTTCATTATATATGAATAACATGGGAAGTGGTATTTTATGGGTGTTTTATAATGGAATAGAAGGTTGAGCTAAGCATTTAATGTCTTGAAAATCCTATAGATGTGGTTTTGGGTGAATAATCTATGCAAGGTAGGTCATATTTAATGTTATAGTATGAAGTTGGTTGGAAAGCCTAGTTATTTTCTAAAATTTTGTTCACTAAAAATTGAAAGTGAGGAATATGATGCACATGATAAGTGATCATGGTAGGTATATAAATGATCTTAGAATATAATAGTCCTAAGTAACTTTTTGGATTATTGATAATTTGTAAAATATACTTGATAAATATATTATTGGTTCACCATTAACACTTTATCACTAGGTGAGTATCTTAGAGTTGATGAGCAATATATGGAAAGTACTCCTTCATGGAACATCTACTGTTGAAATGGAGAATATTAAATGGTTAGTGCCGTATTTAATTGTACCTTAGATTGATCATGTTATAAATAATTTTTTCTCTAGGAAGGATTGGTTTTTTAAGCTGGATGAATGTTTATGATCCTATAAGATAATTTGTAAGACCTCTATAAGAAGGTCTCCATTGTTTCTTGTATTTGGAAAAAAATTTCATTTACTTATGGATCTTCAACAAAAAAAATTGGATAGTGAAGTCCTTGGGATTTTATTTGATGTTTGGTGTTGAGAGAATATTCTTAGATTTAATGGAACTTGAGAAAATTATAAGAGTCTTATAAGAAACCGAAATTTATGTGGAAAAAAATCATATCATAACTTTATCATTCAAAATAAGGTCTTAAAATTTGGTCAAAGGGTCATAGTGTTTAATTCATAACTAAATAGTTTTCCAACAAAACATAGAAAAAAATGGGTTGGACCCTGCATTATTATGAGGGTGTAGTCAATGGGGATGTAGAGATTATTGGATAGGATGATTGATCATTTTTGGATAATATTTAGAGAATAAAATATTACTTTGAGAGGCATACATAGAGATTTTATACTATCTATTTTTATGAAAGAAAATTTTTCATGAAGTATAATTTAACACTATAAACTTAAGGCTTCATGGGAGTAAAACCACATTTCTTTTTTTCAATGATTCTATATTGATAAATAGAAATAATTCTCATTATTGTTCTCTGGGACCTCGAAAATCTATTGAAATCCTTATCTAGGTGATAATTATTATTTACTTACAATTCCATTGACTATATAGTGAATTTACCATGTTCTAGTACCTAACTAATTGCATTAAAAAGTTTCCATGTAGAAAATTAGAAAAGGGTTGAACCTAATATACATGTCCAAATGACCAATTGGATAGTTGAAGCTATCATGGAACCCAGAGTATTATGTGGTCACTCAACTGACTATGATGAAATCTACCATGGAAAAAAGAATAACATTGAAAAATCAGGTAACCAAACTTCCACATGATTAAAACTAGAGGTTATGAAGTGAGTAAACCTACCACAAAAAGGGATGAGATACTATATAAATAAAGAAAATATACCATGATAACCAACCTAAAGAAAGAAATACCAACTCAAAATTCAATTCTAAAAGGAGATACAAGCTGTAATTATCGGGATAAAACTCCCCTCGCCTAAAATTTGGTTTCATTTATATAGATATTTACATTCTTCACACTAATGTTAATAATTTCATAATTTATAAGATTAGAACCATGAAATTAGATGGACTTTTCAAAGACTAAGGGGAGTTTAAATTTGGATAAACTTTGATGATGAAATCTTCCACATTCATGGGGTATTGTTCAAATATATATATTTATTTTTTTTATTGAATACTTCAAGGAGTAGGTGTGGTGGAATAAGCTTGGTTATTTTAAACTCAAATGGAAGAATCTATTTTCTTTCTTGGTAGCATAGATTATTGTTATCTAGGCTATCAAAAATTAAATTGAATTGAATTCTGAAACATGATTATACCCATTACAATTTCTTCGAATTCATATTCTACTTAATGTTATGTACAACTACGAACATGAAAATTTTATGATATTTCCTAACAATTAATCTTATTATTTATAATATTTAAATACTGAATTTTTCAAATCCATTTTGTTTGTTCTTGTATTTCTGGGAAAATGTCTAAAACTTTTTTATAACCCTTCAAACATACTCCAAACTACTAAATTGAAAATATTTCAAGAACCAAAATATTTTTAATTATTCATCAATTTTGGGATTCAATATTGGGGACAATGTTGGGTTTTATTTATAGGGGAGAGGGTCTTAAAATGTAATAAATTATGTTTCAAAGATTAAAACATGAAAATTACTTTAATATTTTTTAAAATTCAATATTGTCCTACCAGATGGATAATTTTATTCTAGTAACTAATAATTTAATCAAGTTTTAAACTATCATATGAGTTTCATTTTTTAGTTATGTTTTACTCCATTTTTATAGAATTATTTTTAGGAAATTGTAAAGTGGTGTGGTAGGAATGATATTTTTTGAATTGAAATTAGAACATGAAGAAACCAAATCCTTGAACTTTAACATAGGTAGATTATCCTTTGAGAAATGGAACACTTTGGGGAACAAACTCAATATATAGTTATATAAGTCCTTTAAAATTTTAGTGAAATGGAAAATTGAGATCCCATGATGAATATCTAAGACATTAGACACTGGTAAGTAAAAAATAATATCAATTAAATAAAAAACCGCTTGTAAATATAATATGTGTTCTTCACATTCATGGTTAGGAAAAATTCATGTAAATTTCCTAATTATCAAAAAATAATTCTTTAAAGTGATGGGAATATCGATCCTAAATGAATAAGGGGAAAATTTACTTATAATAAAATCATTTGAGTTTTATCATTGATGTGGAAAATGAATATTTGGTTTGAGGAACCTGGGAGAGAGTGATAATTGAATATTACTATTGTTAAAGTTTTAATTCCACTTAAATATAATCTATATATACTTCTAGAACTAGAACTTGAAATTATATTGAATTTAGGTAGTGGTTTATTTTCATAGATGAGGCATGTAATATTCATTGATGGATGACTCCATTTTTTATTAATTTCTGGTGTGTGTTTTTGAATTTAATAAGGGATTTTTCTAAAAAATCGTTAAATTTTTTTCCCATATCAAAATCTTGTTCCTCTATAAAAAAATATTTTAAAATTATATATTGCGAGACAATTTGTGATATATTATTTTCTATTTACAATGTCAAAGTACATATTTCTTAAGGACATAAAAATTTTTATGTTTGCAGGAATTTTATATAGCTATATTTCTATTTATTTTTCCCCGTCATTTATATGGAATTGATTATTTTCCAATACTAAAATTTCATAATAATGGAAAATTTCTAATCATTGATTGTTTTGTTGTTGAAATATTCACTCTTTAAATATTTTTTGAAAATCAGTTTTTATGGTCTTTAAATAATCAATTATTCTATGTAATAATATTTACAATTATTTAAATAATAAAAAATTGTGATTTTTTAAGTATTCATTCGTTGAAATTTGTTTATTTTAATGTGTATACATTTAGTTCTTTCAATTTTTTTCATGTTTTCATTTTTTAATTTATAATTTTTGAATATATTTTAGTTTAGAATTTTTATTGTTGAATTAACATTTTCAGTTGATTTTAGTAAATTCCAAAAATTTGGTGTTTGTGGGGGTATGTAAAAGTCCTATTTGGAGTCATTGTTAAGCTGTCGTGGATACTTACCATGATAACCTACCATGAGGTAGTGACTGTGCCAAGTCTCTAGGTTTCTTTGGATACCTATCATGAGAGGTATCCAATCTACCATGTAATATAGATTGTATTTTCCCCAACTCACCACACCCCTAAATTACTGTGAAGCCATGAATATTGTAAGTATTTAACCTACCAAAGAAATAACCTTGACATGTCGTTCCATGTGACTATAAGGAAAATAGGATCAACTATGAAAATATACAGTTAACCGCAAATGAAAATAGATCAACCATGGATGAGGCTTTGTAAAATATGAATTCATTCAATAAACGGATATGGAAGACTAATATTTATCTAGGAGATTAAAGATGATGAACCAATGAATACCACCAATTCACTTAAACAATGATGATTGAATAAGAATAATCAAATGTTAAAGAACAAAAGATGAATGATATTCAAATATTTAAACTAGATAAACATTTAAATTGATCAAAATAGGAGTTGGATAATCTTGAAAAGGATGTAATACCAATTCCTATACAAACTAATGGTTTCTAAATTGATTTTATAGAGAAAAATATTTTAATGATCGATAAATGTGGCTAAAACTACAAAGAACCAAATCTTATCTTGGTGATGAAGATGAAAATTAGTGTAAGAAAGTGATGATGGAGACATGATAAAGTGATTTCAAGTCTTGTTGATAAATATTCACCTAATTTGATATTGTAGTTTAAAAATTGAGGAATAATTATTTCATTATTATGGATGATCTTGACTTGGTTGTAGTTCAAAAGTGAGGTAATGTGAGTCATGAAGTAGTAAGATAAATGAGTATGATTAGTCCAATAGAACTTAGTTATTTTGATTATTCAGTTTGGGGAATATAGTTAAAACCAATGGAAGTTATAAGAAGATCGATCTAAGATTTACAGATAACTATATTTGTTAATTAATCAAAGAAAACTATAGTGAGTAAATCTATTATTTAGTGAAGAATCGAATATAGAGAAGAATTTTGATCTTTAGGTTTTTTTCCTATGCAGTTCTTATCACTATTGATAGTGGTGGGCCTCATTCATTTCCAATCTACAAGTTTCGAGGAAATATATTGATTCAAACCAGGTGATCAGTGTTATTCTGGAAATGAATCTTGGTCTTTGGTATTGGGTAAAGGCCATAGTTGACCTAGTAAAAGCTTTTATAGCTCATTTGTGTTGTAGGTGTTAAATTTTGAGTATCAGTGGAGGCCAATTGAAGGTCAATGACTAATAGAGATGCTCTTTTTTTAACCAAGTGAATATAATGCAGACCAAGTCTATGGAGGGGTAATTAGAAATGTTATGGAATGGTAATTAAGTTGTGTTGTACTCATTTATAGAAGGGTTACCACCAGATTTTGAAGCCCATAGAATGGTATATCACATATCAAAATACTTATATAAAGGTAATATTCATGGTTCTAAAGCTATGTCACGGTCCATAATTAAAAATTGATAAGTGTCTGAATATTTAGAAGTAGTGAGATTTGAACCTAAGAAGAGGAATCAAGCATAAAGCTTAATTTGTGAAAGAATATTTTGGTTGTTTCCTCATATGCAGAGGAGAACATTCAGCTATAAGGGCTCGAATCATGTCACCTATAAGGACGAACATGTATAGTGAATATGACACATGTAGACTAAGGATAATATTTTAAAGTTTTGATTTTGAGCCAGATACTAGGAATTGTAATGGAAGTTGTTATTAATTGGAGTAGGATGACATAATTTAAAATCATCGTTCATTGGATAGGTATAGATCAAAAATTACTGATCATAGTAACTATGATATGTGAAGTAATTAGGTAAAACTAATCAATGAGATTGCATCTTGAGTTGTAATAAGAGTTATTTGAGAGAGAATATTCCTCTACACTCATCTCTACATTTCATTATCTAATTGTAATGAACTCAATAGATAATAAGGATTAATTTTATTCTTTGAATATGATAATCTAATAAGCTTCAACTGGGGAATGATATTTTAATGGTACCCAATTATACTTTAATCATGCCTTATACTTATGAATTATACTATAAAAATTAATTTTCTTAAGAAATTTATCTTTCAGAGAAAAATATCAAGGTTCAGTTATAACTGATCTTGATCAAATCCATTCCAACTAATTAATATTTTGATAATATTATAACAATAGATCATCTCTTGAGAGTGTAATGCTAAGATCAAACAACAATTAGATTCTGGTGAAAACTAAATCATCATTTTTTTAATGAATGATAATTATGGTTAAAAAATAATTGGTGTTAATCACTCATAGGTTGATCAGCTGACTTAGTTAGTTAGCCTCTTTTTATTTAGTTCTAGTGGTTTTTGTGCATGAATGAAGGAAAATAGTTATTAAAGATCGGTAATTGAATTCTCCTACCTCATATCTTGATTTCTCTATGATTTCTATTTTAACTATAACCCTCTAAATATTTTGACATGTTTTAACACTATTTCATTCACTTCATCTATTGTGATCCATTTTTTACTGTCTTTTATTGAGTATTTGTTTCCTTTCCTTGGTTATACACACATACTGTGAGTCCTTCCCTATCTATCAACCCCTATTCACCACTAAACTAGTTCATAATAGGGAATATAAATAATTAAAATGAATAGCATTGTTAATGGCCTATTTCCATTCAAAAATCCCACTGATGATGAATCCAACAAATTTCGTATCACTATCAATAAAACCTTGGTATAATAAAATGAGTAAATGATGCTTCTACATTTCTTAGTACAGAAACTTTGCACACAAATTCTTGAATATTTCCTAAAAGACATACAAAATATCTTCTAATGCCAATATTATGGCATAAATCTATTTCCTCATGTGAGTGATCCATTATGTTGGGAAGGAAATCTGGATAAAACTACTCCAAATGTCTTCCCAATCATTTATTTCTCTTAACTATACGTTTTAAATACACTCTTTGGCCACTCCTTCTAAAAAAAGTTAAAGTCTCTCCACTTGACTTGTTATTCAGCCGCTCCTATGAGCTTCAGTGTTTCATAAACCATGGAAAATTCCTATATATTGTTTTTTGGGTTACTCACCTATAAGTCCAAGAAATATTTTAAAGATTTTAATTACATCACCTTTCAATTTAAAATAAACTTGTAATGCAGTTTTGATAATCTATCTTTTTTTATTTATAAAATGAGGTGTAAATAGATATCTTAAAGTTCAGTTATGATTTTTTTCCACTATATAAACAACAAAATCAAAGTGACTGTTTTTAGTCTCACTTGATTCATTTAATTCTCTATTTTAAAATTATAAATTAAAATCTTACAAGACTCAAAATCTTGACAATATAGTCATTTATATCTTTAGATTAAGGGGAAAAATATAATCAATGTTAAATCCATACAAGAAAATTAAGGGTTGGAAATTTTGATCCCACCTCCAAAGAAATATCGACATGTTTTTTATATAAATTTCAGGGGTGTTAAAAAATTAATGAAAACCTTAAGGTTATATTATAAAATATTTCGGGATAAGGGTAGTTTCCAAAGAGGGGTGAAAAATTCATTTTTCGCAATTTATAAAAAGTGTTTTGGGGAATTTTAGGTTGTGAGAACTAGAAAAACAAATTGAACAAGTTAAATATATTAAATTGGTTATTTATGTTTGTTTTTGGGTTAGATAACGAATTTTAAATATATCTTAGTCTTAAAAGTGGTTGATAATTATTCCATTTAAAATATTAGATAAAGAATCTATAATTTTTGTACCCTTCACCATAGGTTGAAAGAAACTGTAAGTTTTAATGCCAAAATTATCACTATTGGTTAACCCTATATACTATGTGAGTGGGAAGATATCATATGAAATATAAATAATAAAATATACCTCAACTAATAAAGTTAATAATAATTAGGTTAACATACTCCTTGGTAATTCAAAATACAATTGATTACCTTCCACCCATGTATCAATATTATCTAGATACTCACCAATCAACCTTTTCTATTTCATTTTATATAAGAAAATTTAAATGGAGGGAGAATTAAAATTGTTAATCCAAGTAGTAAAAAATAAATAAGAATAATAAATTGAAAAAAAATCACATTCATAATAATAATTTTCTACTAAATATAGGAATCAATAAATATAATAATTTTTTCAATAAAATATAGACTCAACCACTACAAAATGGACCCCTCCCCTATCCCAACCCCCAAATGGGTTTACCCCTCCATGTGAGAGGTTATAGGAATTGAGAGATAAAACATAAAATAATACGTAAGTAAAAAATAAAACTCAAGCTTTGATCAATTCCCCCTTCTCCTCGACCTCCTAACCACTTTTATAGATTCTTTATTCCTTATGCCATGACAGTTAAGATTTACAGAATTCTCTCTCATTTGGTTTTAAATATCTCTTTTGAGATTTTAGGCTTACTAAAAAATTGTGTCTTTGAATTATTAATCCCTTAAAATATTTTCTCATAATCCTACCACTTCTTCTCCCTTATATGAATTCATACTGATAAATAAATATATGATAATGCCTTTTTGGTTAAAGATCATAGTATTCAAGTGATGTGGCTTTAGTTTGAGTTCAAGATTACCGAAAAAATGAAATGACAAAGTGATTGACTCTTATGAATCATATATTTCAACCAATAAAATCTTACTTATCCCATTGTTCCATGAGGTGACTCTTATGTATCATCTCATGACCATTATATATCTCCCCATTTTGGAAGATTGAATCTTACTGTAGGACCCTGGGACACCCTGAGAGGGGAGAGGTGAATCAGGGTGTCAAATTTTTCTCTTAATGTGATGGATCTTGTCCCCACGTTGGTAGGAACTTGTAAAACCTGTATGATGGATATGGCCAACAATCAAACATTCACATGAAATGAGTGGAAAAAAAACTTTTACTTGGTTCACCACTAAGTGATACGTCCAAGGAGCATACGCCGATAGATTTCTGGTCGTACCTAATTCCACTATTATTCACTAGTTGTGGATTACAATGGTTCGGGAACAGTCACTTTGTCCCAGGATCACTACCTTTACAAATGTTTAGGGATATCCCACTACATCCCTCGGGTCACTCCTGTTGACTCCCCCTAGCTCACTACCTTTGGTGAAGTCCCAGTCAGTTTATAGACAACAGGGTCTCTTCAACAGATTCGCATTGAAGTCTTTGCCTCTTATTTGCAAGATACTCTGCTCGCATCAGAGTCCAGAGTTGATGCTCTTTTGAAATCAATCTTCTACTTTAGTGCAAGACCTGAATGCACTAAATATCCTTCTTCTCTTCCTTCAATTATCAATACTGACACCTGAGTGTATCATTATATTTCCCTCTCTCTATGAAGATCTGAATTTATTTGCAAAATCGTTCTTCTTCTCTTCGCAAAGAACAACGAGGGTGTTAAACACCAGTCATGTGTGTGTGGTACTACTTCTCTTCATAAAACCAAATGGTTCACTATTCTTCCATCTTTTCAAAGAATATTTGAGAGTGCTAAGCAGCAGAAAAGGCCTGCGGGACCCCAAAATTTTTCGCACACCCTTCCCGGTGCCTTGCATGTAAAATTCAAACCTTTCACGTAAAAATATATTTTTGGCACGAAAAAGGCTTTTCGCGCAACTCTTCTTTTTCGTGCAGAACTTCTCTTTTTTGTGCAACACCTTCTTTTTCGTGCAACACTTCTTCTTTTCACGTGCCACTCTATACCACAATTTTTTCACACGTCAGAGCTCGGGATTTGTCTAAGTTTCGAGCCGCTACCAATGAGGGGGTTCACCTTGTATTTATAGGAATTTTTGACCTTGTGCGTAAAACCCCTTCTTGTATATAAAATTGTCTCTCAGTTCTTTAGATTACGCGTGCCTTCCTTTTATTTTCGC
Organism: Viscum album; assembly: GCA_963277665.1. NCBI lineage: Eukaryota > Viridiplantae > Streptophyta > Magnoliopsida > Santalales > Viscaceae > Viscum > Viscum album. Next base: position 1,503,204,535 of record OY728135.1, read on the forward strand.
GCACCACCTGTATTTTTCATGCACCACATGACTTTGTCATTTTTCTTCATTTTGAACATGAAGCCTCTCTTGCATCTAAAACATCATACCCACATTTTTCGCATAACCATATTTTCGCTCACAAGTTTGATTTTCCGCCTGCATGGCGCGAACATATTTGATTTTCCCACACCTATTGCCTTTGCCAATTATCAGTATTTCTGATCTGAGACACTGCTTACGCGAAAAAAATCGCTCCACTATTTCGCGCACCACATTTTTTTCACTCACAGCTTTCCTATTTCGCGCACAGCCCACCTATTTCGTGCACCACTTCCCCTTTGCGTGCACCTCCTTTTGCAAAAAACCCATAACTTCATTTTCTAATTTTCAGGCCTAAAAAAATTGGCAAACACTGGGAAACAGTGCCACCTTCACTATATACTTCAGCCATAACCTTCATGCTTTTTTTCTGTGATTTGGATTCTTCAGCAACTCTTCTTCTTGCTTCAAAAACTCCACTATCGTGATATATATCCTTTGATAGAACATCTTTAGGATCATCATATTTTGATACAATGTGAAGTGTATGTCCATCTTAGAATTCCAATCCCTTCCACACTATCTTCTTCTTCAACCGTCAATCTCTACATCATGAAAATCATACGATTCTATTCTTCAAGAAGTCACTTGCATGGTTCTCATGCAATCATAAAGAATTGTATGGTCTTCAGAAAAACCCCATTCTTCTTTAATCATCCTCATATGGATTATACCTCACCATTCTTCATTGTTGTAAACAATGTGTCACCTTTTACACATGTTCTTTGAACTTATGATCAGTACAAAAATCATCTAAATTTCCATTCCTAAATTTCATTGGAGTACTTCTTGATCACTTTCATTTTGATCTTCATTGACAACTATTGACAACAAATACAACCTTATACACAAATTGGTCCTAACACTTACATATTAGCTCATCACCCTCACATATCAGCTAATGAATCTTATATATCATCCTCATCACTTTTGTAGAAAAGGAAAACACCTAAAGTATATAGGGTTTTGATGGAGTGAATCTTATGTGTCAATAGGTAACTCTTTTGTATAAATTTTTCAATTCTTAAATAAAAAAAGACTCTTATATATCTAGGGCCTCATTAATGGAGCCCATAAGTATTTCATTATGCGGCTTGATAACCATTATGTTTTCCTTTGCATGGTAAAATCCCCAGTTCCTCAGTTTACCCTTATGTATCTTCATAGGTTCATCATTTACCTTTACATATAATTTGAAAAGTCTTACATATTCCCCAAGAACATTGATGTATAGATTTTTCCAAATTTTCTCCTCATTAATTCGACCATATTCTTCTTCAACTTCAAAAAAATAATCATAGGATTGTCAATATCTAGCTATTTTTTTATTCTAGAAATTTTGTAGATAAACTAAATTCACAATTTCATCCAAATTAATAAAATATTCATAAAATCCAATGAAATGATCCTTTAATCCCAAAATTATCTAAAACTAAATTAATTTAAAATGGAAGGGAATAAATTAAAAATAAATATAATATAATATAATGATTTAATTACCTCTATCTAACAACAAAATGAAAACATTAAAATCTAAAACATAGAAATATTAATAAATATTTTTTTTTAAAATAAATGATAAATTATGAATTAAATATTAGGAAATGAGACACTTAAAATTTAAAAATAAAAATTACAAAAAACCGTTTCATTTTAATAAAATACAATAAAAGAAAAAAAACAAAAAAATATATAAATTCAATTCATTTATGTTAATAAGGTGGAACAAACAGTATATAATAAACCCACCATATAGTTTATGCTAAATAAAAAAATTTATATATTTAAAATAATAGAAAAAAATAAAATTTTAATTAAGAAAAATGCCAAAAACATTTTAAAATTTTAAAAATTAAATTTAAGCAAGTATAAATATATTTATTTTATTTTAGTAATAAAATTTTCATCCCTAAAAATATTTGAGTTATCATATAATGTGAAAATATTAAATAATGGATCACATAATAAGAATAGAGTTATGAAAAAATTATGAAATTAATTTATATTCTTGAATAAAAAACATTATAATTGTTTTGTTCATAAATTTCTATCAACTAATTAACCTGGAACACAAATATTAATGATATTTAATACTTTTAAAATTGAAAAATATAGTAAAAAATGAAAACAAATTAATTTATTTATTAAGAATGTGTGTTCGATAAGAAGTAAAAAAATACCAATATCATAAAACAATTTTTTAAATTATAATGAAAGGTAATTTAAAAAATGTAAATTATTAAAAAATAAATTATATTAATCACATCACATTGGTGGTCTTTTAAAAAATATATAATACAATTTATTTAAAACATTGATTACCAAAATAATTGAAATTTTTTTAATATGTTAAAAAACAGACACCAAGAAAATTGTCCTAAGACATTAAAAATATTTAAAAAATCAATATTTTTTCAACATATTATTAATTAAAATATATATTGTATAATATTATAATATTATATGAAAAAGGAAGAACGATACAACTAAATAAAACGTTAATAAATTAATTTTAATTATTACTAAATCAGTTAACCAATGCATAAAAGATTTTATACATAGTTTAAAAAAATCAAAAAAATCAAAAACAGATTATATACTTTCCTCATGTTTTATTATTATGATTATCCTAATTTCTACATATTCCATATTTTATCTTTCTTGAAACATTTTTAAATATTGAACTATTTTTTCTCTTATTAGGATTTTCTTATTGTATCATTAGGATGGTATGAACTACATCTACAACCCATAATGGATCTTAAAGTTATAAAATTGAAAAAATTATGTTTATTATCTAAACATAACAACCTTGAAATAATTTCACAAATAATATTAAAAAAACAATATACATCTTAATGATAGAATAAAATATATACATGAGCTTGAAAAAAAAAATCACAAATCTTTCATTGGTATCTTTAGAAAAACTTCATTAGATTTCAACTTCAACACTTAGATTTTAATTTACTTAAAAAAATATAATGATATGACCAACTAACCACCCAAGTTTTACACTAAAAAGAAACAAAAAAACATATATTACTCATTATAGAATATAAAATATTGATTCAACTGTTACCTTAATCCATACTTCCACACATTTTATTCATTAGAAAAATAAAACTTGAACCAATTATATTGGTAGTACACATGTTTATAAAATTTATAAAAAATAGAATTAAAAGATTTCACAATGATGAAATCTCTCCAAGCCCCTCTCCCCCAAAATAAAAATTCACCCACTTTTGAATAAATAAATCCATTAAAAGTTTTAAACCATCTTAGTACCATAAAATTTTATTTCATACTTTTTATAATAATATCTCAATAATATAACAAATATGATCTATAAATTTCATGTTATACATTTTATTGAATTATCTAGTTCCATATAATTTATTTTAGAAATTTTTCTTCAAATGTTACAAAAATAAAAGAAAAAAGGGTTGGTAAATATTTTATGAAAATATTGTATGAGTCTAAGGTTAAAATTATACATAAATATGGAAATTAAAGTACTATCAACTAAAATATTCAATTTTTTAATTAAAAAAAATCAAATTTTCTAACTTCCCAAATTGATGATGTAAAAAGAAATAAGAAAAGGGATTTCCAAAAAGAAAAAACATCCACTAAAATAATTTTTTACACTATAAGTATAAGTTATAACTAATTATATATATATATAACATAAAACATGGTTTTATAATAATGAAATAAATTACAATTTCAAATGTCATAAACATCCAACTTTTAAACTAATAAAATAATATAAAACTAAATATTATATTAATTGATAAAAAAATCTTAAAAAAATATAAATAAAAATCAATAAGAACAATACAGAACATTTCTTATGTTGAAGAAAATTTAAAAAACAAGATATAAGAAATAATAAAAATTGTACTTAATTAATAATAAAAAAATAAGAACATGGTTTCTATCCATAGAAACATTATAGAAATATGACTATTATGCCTTATTTTCAAAAACATTTCCTCAAGTAAAACCAAAATATGAAAAGAATTAAATCCATATAATCAGGTTTTGAAAAGAAAAAAACATATTAAACATATTTTGTTATTTTAAAATCCAAAAAATACTCCTCCTAAGTTTAAAACATGATAAAGAGTAACCTCTAAAACTCACATCCAATAGGCTATGTGGTAGTGACTAGCATCAAGGGTATAAAATAAAAATATGAGATGCATTAAACTTATTTTAAGTAAAGAATCTCTACACCAACCACAAAGTAATAAACTAAACTTAGATGAATAAATTCATGAGAGTGTCAATAAATATATTCAATAAACTCAACATCAGTACAAATAATTTTCTAATGCATGAATCCTAATACTCTATCTAGAGAAAATAATACCTAAATTAATTATCATATTCTAACATACGGTAGGTGAAAACACCTAGCCTACCTCCACCAGGTCCTGATAATGTTAGATGTGCACAAAAATAGGTATATCAATATATATAATATGTCATCAGTCATATATTGTGATATGACATAATGATGTTCATGTCATAGTATATGACAAATGTTTATCATAGTGTATACTGATGTTATGGGATATAAAGTTTATGGGATTCTAGAATATCTAATATATGGTTTCATTTAGTTTTTAATCAATGGGTTCATTTATTTATGTCATGATAAATCATTTCAAATATTAAAACAATAATATTCTTCATATTCATTCTTTATGGGTAATTCACATCGGTTTCCATGCGATGGTAGTTGACCCTCAACTCATTTCATTGAATGAAGGGAGAATATATAAAGGAATAAAATACCACTATTAAGATTATATGATACTATTAATTCCTAATCAAATCTATATTTTCCTCCCTATTCACAATTCATCTTCATATAGAATGTGTTAGCATGCATTTGGTGTTTGAGGTCCTCTTTTAGTGTATGAGGATCTTAGTGTTCGATGTCATTTATATGGTGGAAAGATACAAATTATAACATATTGAGATTTTATGAAATATTTTTTCCCAAATTAATTTAAATTTTCATAAATATTTCAATATATTAAACACCAATTTTATCTTTCATTACATTAAACATCATGTTTAATCGATAGTGTGCATGACACGCAACACCGAGTTTCAGTGAACCATAAAATAATATTGTTCTAAATATGTCATTTATCACCTAGCCATTAAATAGGTGAATATGAATATTATTAACTGATTTATAAAATATACATATAAATTACCTACTCAATATAAATTTAGTTATAAGTTATTAGAAAATAATAAATCATTTTTTAGTAAATTTATTATATTCATCAAAAATATGTTTTCTTCAAAAATGATTTCATTGATTTTTATGAAAAAATATTACAATTAATTTATAGAGGTTTTTTAAAATTTATTTAATAAAATTAACTTCATTTTTGAAATAATCATATTTAAATTAACTTATTCTGAAAATTTGGGATTTTTTAGAAAATATTGATTTTTCACTGAACAATTAAAATACTTATTTTTATAAAACTATCATTTATTTCCAATAAGTTTTGGAATTTAAATATCTCATTATGTTTAAAATTAACATAATTATTATCTAGCTATATTTAATCCACATAATTAATTGTTAACCAATTTTATATTGGATTTTAGTATAAGTTTATATTTGGGTTTAAAAAGTTATTTTTTTAAAATTGTTTTAATGTGCATAAATTTTCACCATTTTAAATAATTAAAATAATCCCTAATGAGTATTTGATATTTAAAAAAAATCTATATTATATATAAACAAATTTTAATAAATATTTATAAAATATTCATTATTATACATATTATTAAAATAAAATCATCTTGTGCTTGAAAAATAAACTTCTCAAAAACTATCTTTTTCGTCGTGTATGTGGGTTTTGTTTTAAATATAATTTAATAAAATTTAGGAAATTTATTTTAAAAAATAAAAAAAAATTGTTTAATCCATCATGTTAAAATTATCTTGTGGTGAATTTTTGAGAATTTTATGAAAATTCAAATTGTTCAATGAATAGTAAAAAATACTAGTATTTATTAAAAATTGTCATTTAGTTTAAATATTTTAAAAACTTAAAAATTATTTTAAGATGTTTTTAAAAATTAAAATTAGTTCAATTAACTCTCTATTATTCCAATTTATTCAATTTTAATCTATTTAATATTGAATTTTAAAATTAAGACATTGTAACCTTTTGAACTTTTTCTCTTTGAAAACTTGCTTTCTCATTACGTCTATGAGATTATTTTTAAATTAAATTAAGCCATTTCTATGAATATATTTTGGAAAAAAGTATTTTATATTTTTAATAATAATAATTTATATTATCTAATATGGTCAAAGGAATTTTTTACCCTGATTAATAGTAAAATAGTAAAAATTATTTACCACCATTAAAGTAAAAATGGGTTTACGGGGGGGGGGTAAACCAAGAAGATAAGGGTAAAAATGACACAAAACATGCCTAAATACTATTATATAAGCATAGTTTTATCTTATCCTCCCTAATTGGTAATCTATTCTCATTTGGAATCTTTTTTAATGGTAAATACTTTATCATTTGGTATTCTTTTTGGAAATTTCCAAGTATTTTCTAAGTGGATTCCTTTCCCCACTTATAAAAGGACTTGTCACCTCCTCTCATATCCACACCCAAGAAACTTTTGGTTCATCTAGGATCTAACCAAAACTATTAATCACTTACCTAATCACTTTCTAGAGGAATTGGTTTGATTAGGAAGCTCCTCTAATAAGGCTTTAGGTGTAAACCTAAGGGAGTTCCGTGAAGAAGACATATATTCATTAATTATGTGTTTTCATTTCATTTCTTCTTCCACATCCTTAAATTCTTATTAAATCGTATAATATAATAACCTCAGTAAACTCTATTTACATATGTGTTTTCATATTTATTTCATGACCCATATCAATTTACATATCCCTCAAATGGAAAACAAAATCATTGATTGTGTGTACGGACGACAACCGCCTTGCGAACTAGCATAATTCATTTTCCATCACCAACTTGCATGGTTTGGTGTAATTATGGGTTTAGTATATTTATATGATAATTATAAAAAAAAATTCTATAAATATAATATCACATATACCCTTTTTAATTTCCATTCCGTGTGGGATGCGCTAAAGTCACTCGTGTGTACAGTGGACTACAACCTCGTGAAGCGATGTGATTAATTCTCACTAAAAAAGTACATGTAAGGTAATAAAGATTATTTAAATAAAAATATGTGATATATATGAAATAATAACGGTTATTTAGAGGTTAATTATTTGTAACTTCACTTTTCTTTCATCCGTCGAATGTTGGAAATAGCATACGTGCGTATATACGGTCTACCATCTCCATGAACAGTGCATTTCATTTTTCTATCTCTAACATTCTTGAATGAATATAAATATGTATATAATGAAAATATATGATATTAATGAAATATTTAAAATTCTAGATTTTATTTAGCGAAGATAAAATTATAATAACCAGAACAACTGAACCAAAACTCTCGTGAAAAAAAATATTTAACACCCAAAAATAGTGATTTTATAATGGAATTATTAATAAATAGGTGTTGAAACATTGTAAGGGGAGAATTTTTTATATTATAATTATTTTTATTATTATTTAATATATTAATAATGAACCAATGTTTATTACACAAGATTTTTTAACTTGTACGAAGGAATTCAAGACTCGAGTGGTAATATATTTCAAGTCTCTTGTATTTTTGGGATACAAATGCAAATTAACCAATTATTCCTTTTGTGTAGTGTATATAATACCCCTTCGAAATTTTATATCATGAATATCATTATTTTCATGAAATTTCATGTTTCATTTGACTTTATTCTTTATTTCTTATTATGATTCTAAATATTACAAAAGCGGTAAGGGATTTTTGTCTCAATTTTATTATTTGTGAGACACAAGCCATATTTACCATGTATTTATTTGATTTGGGGTATATATTTAAAAATAATCTATTTTACGATACTTATATTAAAAATTAAATGGATTAAATATCTATTTTAGGATCCCACTTTCATGGGGATTATGTTTAAAATGCTAATGGTAATGGTTTTATGTTACAATATTGTCGTTTATCGGGATTATTTATGATTAAGTCTCCAAAATTGAAATTTTATAAAATATCACTCAATAATCATAATTAATTTTCTTATACTATTTTTATTAAATATATTTTAAATTAATAATATCATTTTTCCACTCTTTGTCTCTTAAAATAAGTGAGAAAATATTTTTAAGAAAATCCCACTATTTCACTCTTCGGTTAGAAATCTATTTTCTTCTAAAATTATGTTTTCTAAAAAAAATTTCAAAATTTTTTAATACTCTCCTATTATTTTAACAAAAAAATTTAACCATGTCTTAATTTTTATAAATTTTTTAAAATGTAATCTTTATATCTCTTCCAATTAATTCTCATTTGTATTTTATCAAAATTGTAAAAAGAATCTGTGTTTTTAACATGCATGGCATGAATAGTATTTCCATTTATCATGACTGCACAATGATTTAAATATTACCTTAACATTTTTCTAAGTTCTTTTGAAAGGAAATTTTTCCCTTGATATTTGGGGAATTTTAGTTTTTAAATAAATGATTTCAAAATTAAAAGGATTTGGAAAATGTTTTATGTTTTGGAATGTTTTTTTCAAATTTGAAAGTCAATTTTCCATAAGAATGTATTCAAATAATATTTAAAGATTATTTTCAAAGAAAATTATTTCTAAAATATTTTATGAATTTTTAGTTTTAAAAAGTTATTATCAAAAAAAATTTATCTTCCTCAAGAAACTTTCTAAGTGAATTATCTTTCAAAATCATTTTCCATCAAAGATGAAGTCCTTTTATATAACTTATGATTTACTATTGATATAAATCAACAATAACATACTTATTATTTATCTAAATGGTTTATTGTGACAATATTTTTATGAAATCCACTTTTCTTCCGTGGGTTATACCATAATAAAATTCCTATTAAACCGGCTTCATTTTCCACAGGTTATACCATGAAAAAATTCTAATAAAACCCATGCATTTTTCTATAGTTTAATATATGATGAAATAATGAAATGATTATGAAAGTTGTTTCTTTTCCATAGTTTATGAAATTATGACATGATTATTAAACCCATTTCATTTCATTGGTTATGATATGATTAATGTTTTATGATCTTGTGGAACATATGCATATGATTTTCATTATGTGGTGGGTGGGGTATATATCTCCCACTAATAGATTGGGTAAAGATTTATATCACATAATATTCATAAGACTATAATGGGGAGTGAAACAAGTTCAGTATGGTAATTTTCCTGCTATGATGGTTTGGGGAGTGAACCTTGACTACTATTTTGGTTTGGGGAGTGAACTCATTCCGCTATGATAACCTTGGTAGTGAGACTTGACTATTATGGAAATGATTTTTTATACTTATGTGTATGACTTAATTCCCTTTCTTATGCCAATATTATTCTCTCATGTCTAATGTTATTTGATCCCTTTATGATCCATTTCTTATGAAATACCAATATTTTTTCCATGTCTCAATATTATGATCTTTTATATATTGGGTATAGTTTTTAAAACATTATTCTCAAGTTATCATACCCTTATGATCATGTTTTTACCCTTAATAAGAATTTGATCTAACCCTTTCTTATATTTAATTTCCCCAATTTATAAATAAAGGATCTAATTTTGGTGTGTTTGTGAAGATTACTAAAGAACAAGATCATTCTGGTATATTTTCAATATCTTTAACCAAATTAGAAGATTATTTACCTAGTCTCCAAAGACACTACACTATTACGGTCCTCAGGCGTGTGTGTATTTAATGTGTTGAATATTCATCTAAAATGATTTAATTTGTTTTTATTAAAAGATTGGGTCTCTATAGTTAGTATTATATGTAAAAAAAGGAATCTAATCCTTGGGAACTCTCATGTGTGAGCACCAGACGAAGCATTTCTCTCAACCTAAGGGATTCATGAGGAAAGGGATTCCACTTGGGATGGTGGTGTGTCCTAACCAAGAGGTGAATACACCCATGGAGTGCCTGATTGGTATCAATTATTGTCCATTAGAAATAATTCTAGACCACTATTATTGGTAGCAGAGGATAGGTTGAGTTAACCTTTGGAAACTATGATGAGAAAACTTCAGTGATATCCATGAGGATATGTCTACAGATAAGTCTAAGGATTAAAAAATGTAAAAGAAAGTGTCCTAAAATTTGGTAAAGGATATATTGAGTGGTTTCCAACAAATTACATCCCTGACTAGATACTACAAGTGGATATGGCTTGGGAAAATAGGTACCTAGGGGTAATAAATCTGATATGGGTGCATTGAGATAGACTTGATAATCACCTGGTTTAGGATAATGTTCTAATAAGAAACCAAATGGGGTGATGAATGGAGTGAAGGATATTTTAATTATGACCAATCATTTATCTCGATATATGATTAACAAATTTCTATATAAAAAACTCTCAGACTCACCAAATAAAATAATGATACAGTTCACTGATAGACCAAGTGGTGGAGACCATAGAAGAAAGAAGACTCAGTTTTATATATATAACAACGATTCTCTTTAAGAAACATTAATAAAATATTTATCACATTGTGTTAAACTTAATACAACCCAAAAGATTGAAAAGACTAGTTTATTTTTTAATTAGTTACATTACATAACAACTTAAAACATGAAATACATCGTCTTTATTGAAAACCCTCTTAACATGTTCATAATATTCCTTCGTACTTAAAACTGTATAGGATATCCTCAAGAGAAACATAAGAAAGGGGTGAGATATAAAGACCAATAAAGGAATAAACAGGGAATAATATTAAGAAGATAATACAAGTAATATAATAGGCATATAAATGGGTCATAAAAACAGTAGGAATCATAAACATGAATAATGAGACACGATACAACACAATAATCATAACATTGGAAATATGGAAACAACTTAAAACACTACATCATAAATAAAAGTCAAGGCTGAATCCTCCAAGACTTAATAGTGTACAAAGTCCCATAAATTAATCAGGTACACCTCTGTCCCAACACTACATATCATGATACTCCCCCTTACCCAATGCATTGGAGCACTATCTCGGTGCACCCATCATAATCATTTCATTCTCATGCTTATGTTTTTCACATAGATTGAAAAACATGGATTCATTCATCATCATAATTTATTTCATGATTAAGAAGTGTGGAATAAATATATTTAAGTCCCTGGTCAATAATTTTATGTCAAAAAAAAAGTTAATAACATTTATAGAAAATTGGTATGGTATTCACTACACAATTGTCTTGGTATGGAAAATTGTAGTGAAATTTCATCACCGTAACGACATAAAATAAAAATGGTTGATGAAATCGAAATGGAACTATCATAATTTAAAAATAAAATTCACAGTAATAGATATATGGGAAGACATTTTCCAACATTAGTAAATGTAAATATAATTCATAAGTTCATAAAGAAACTTGAACAAAGAAGAGAAGGTCAGGATCCCCCACGGAATTTCGGCATAATAATGGCTTAGTTAAGGGTCAAAATGGGAGAGGATAAATGATACCTCATTAAAATAATCTCAAATAGATATTAATTGAATTATTATAAATAAATGAAAATATAACCATTGAAATCACAATAACTAAATTCAAATAAGTTTCTAGAATTTGAAAGGAGGAGAGGAAAGTCACTTACTAGATTGTGTGCCTCCAAAGGCCTGGGATTGGATTCTTGAGAGCTTGGTGGTAACTTGGGATGACTCTAGGGAATATATGGAATAGTGTGGACATTATATAAGGAGTTTTAATGAAGATAAATTGGAGACTGGGTTGGTTTATATACGAAAATAGGGGGTTTCATTATTATATTGGTTTCGGACACTACATAATAAAATATCAAAAACTACAAACCATACCATGGTTTTTGCCCATGGTTTCTACCAAATGGGAGTGGATTAAACTATTTTATATTACAAATGGATGGACTTATTAAAATATTATCATTGGTGATGTGGAGGTGAGTCACACTCTTAAAATAATGATTTTAAAATATTAAAATATATTATAAGTTTTGAAGGATTTATAATGGCTTTACAAAATAAATAAAATATACTAAAAAACAAATTATTTTAAATTTAAAACTTATATTTGGTAATTTATCCCATTTATATCCTATATTACAACAATTTTTGGTCATTTTGATTTCATAAAACGCAAATTATATTTATACGTTATTTAATTTTTACTCAAAAATTTGATTGTCTCATAAAATTATGAAAAATTCACCATTGGATAATTTTGATGTCCTCATTCCAAAAAATAATATTAATTTTATAACTAATTTCATAAATATTTTAATTTTTACTTTTAAAATAAAACAAAAATTTATTGAAAATCATAGGTTTTTGTCCATAACCTTTTTTTGAACCATTATAAAAATTACATTTGACTTCATAAAAATTATATGAATATTTAATAAAAAATATTTAATAATAAAATTTTATTAAAATGTTATTTATTTAAAAAATACATTAATTTATAAAAATATATATATTAATTGAATTTGAATATTAACCAAAAATGCTATTTGTGTTTTATTAAATCAAAATAAAAAACATTTTTAAAGTAACAATAATAGGATGAAAATATAATCATTATTATATAAAAAATAATGTATATATTAATATTTCTAGGTTATTGAAACATATCCATTCAATACAATAACATATGTCGTAATATTATGGTGCACAGTGGTGGGGATTTCATGGGGTCATTCAGCGAACATAGTTTGGACCTTGATCTTGACGAGCTTGAAATTCTCCCATAAATGACTTAAATCGTGCTTAATTCAATGGATTTCATCTTGGTCTTAGACTAGGGAAAATATCATAAATTCTATCTCTCTTTAAATCTCTAATAAATGGGATTCATAGGGTATAATCCTACTAGTTTAGGACATCACTGACTTTTTCTACGACAATTTGATTTTTTAAAACCCTATATTTATACTAATCTTGTGATCACTATACAACAACTATATTATCATCAGTAAATATACTTAACGGACATTAAAATCCAATTGTATATAATGAAACAAAATAATTTCATGTATTTTCTATAACCATAATACATTTAGTTAAATAAAAAAGGGGAATTCTATTCATAATAGTTTGGGTCATTACAATCTTCACCCCTTAAGAAATTTCACACTTGAAATTTTCTTTTCCCACACTAGAATAGATCAGGGTAACTATTCTTAATTACTTACTCCAATTCCCACATTTCTTCTTCAAACTTTTGGTTTCTCTATAAAACTTTGATGAGGGGCATTGTATTATTTCGTAGAAATTTTTCTCTAGGACCAAATATCTCCACTAACTTCACTTTATAATAAAGATCATTCTCCAATGGTACCACCTCTAGATCGAGTATATGTGAGGGTTCTAATATGTACTTTATCAATAGGGATACATGGAATACATCATATACTTGTGATAGGTTTGGTGGGAGTTCTAGTTGATATGACACTAATCTGATGTGATCAAGGATCTCAAAAGGGATGATGTACATTGGACTAAGCTTTCCATTATTCCTAAATCATATCACTTTATTCCATGGGGATATGTAGAGGAATACCATATCTCCAACATCAAACTCGAGGTCTCGTCGAAGATTTTCAACATAGCTCTTCTGTCGACACTGAGTAGCCTTCACGTGATACTTAATGGTCTTAACCTTCTCCAATTTTTTCCCAACCATTTCAGGACCAACATGTTTTTTGTTCCCCAAATTCATCCCAACATGTTATTGTTCTTCACCTATTACCAAAAAGGGCTTCATATGAATCCATTTAGATTCTTGAGTGGAAACTATTATTATAAGAGAACTCAACCAGAGGATGATGTTGATCCCATCCTTCTTTAAATTCAATTAGGAATTCTCAAACATGTCCTCAAGTGTTTAGATAGTCCACTCTGATTGGACATCAGTTTGAGAGTGATAATTCATATTAAAGTTCATCTCAGTGTTTAAAGTAAGATTTAGTATTTTACAGAACATGGAGGTAAATCTTGGATCTCAATCAAAAATAATCGATAGTGGTACTCCAGGAAGCCATACAACTTCTCTGATGCATATATGTTCCAGTTGATCCAGTGATACATCCTTATGAATCACAATGAAATGTGAAGTCTTTGTAATATGATTCATAACAACCCAAATAGTGTTTTTTCCTTTGTATGTCTTTGTAAGTATGGTGACAAAGTCCATGGTGATGTTTTCCCATCTCGATGTTGGTATGGGTAATGGTTGTATCATCCCATTATACTTCAACCATTCAGCCTTCACTTGCTGATATACCAGGAAATTTGATTTATAATCATGGAACTCCTTCTTCATGTTATCCTACAAATAGTGCTCTCATAGATCGCGATACATCTTTGTGATTCCAAGATAAATGAAGAAAGTAGGACTTTGTGAATTATCCAATAGTTCCTTCTTTTACTCATGATTTTATGTAACACATAGTCTTGACACAAATCTCACCATTCCTTATTCATTAGCATTGAAATATAAGGATTTCACATTTATTATAGTTTAAAATTTCTTCTGAATTCCCATATCATCTTTTTGATCATCCTTTAATCTTTCAAGAAGAGATGCTTGAGAAATCATTTGTGAAAGGATTAATGATGTTCCTTCCTTTATGATTCCCATTTCAATCCTTTTCAAATCAAATAATATCAAATATTTCTCAATTCTCATTTATGATATAATTTCTAGATCTTTATACTTAGAGTATCTTCCACTTTTTTTTCTTTCCCATGATGCTAGTGGATTGAGAATTCATAATAATTGATGAGATTTAACCATATTCATTTTTTCATGTTCATCTCTTTATGTGTGAATATATATATAAGAATTTTATGACCCGTATATATTTTACACTTCTACCCAAAGAGATAATGCTTCCATATTTTCAATGAAAAGATCAAAGCTTCTAACTATAGATCATGTGTGGGATAGTTGTTCTCGTGAATTTTCATATTCTTTGAGACATAGAAAATTACTTTATGATTTTTCATCAACACATATCCCAATACCTTCTTTGGAGCATCACTGAAAATTACAAAAATTTATCCAATTGTGGGTAGTGTGAGCATAGGGGTAGTGATAAGCCTCTTTTTCAAATCATTGAATATCACTTCACATTCATCATTCTAACAAAACTTTACTCCCTATCAATTTATCTTGGTAATATGGTTTGAAAGTTGTGATAAATTTCTCACAAACTGGTGATAATACCTAGCTAACCCAAGGAAACTATGGATATATATCATGGATGTTGGCCTTATCCATCCTTAAATTTAATTTATCTTATAAGGATTCATAGATATCTGATTACTTGTGGTGATATGAACCAATAATTATACTTCCTTCAACCATAACACACACTTGTTGTAACTTTCATAAAGCTTCTCCTTTCACAACATTTTTAGCATAGTTCTTAAATGGTCCTCATGATTCTCCTTGGTTTTGTAGTATATTATAATATCATCTATAAATATTACCACAATTTTTTTATATAAATATATAAATACTCTATTCATCAAATCCACGAATATTTTTGGAGCATTAGTGAGTCCAAATGGAATCACTATGAACTCATAGTGCCCGTACATTGTATGAAAAGTGATCATGGGGATATCTTCCTTATTCACCCTTATTTAATAATATACCAATAGAAGATACACATTAGAGAAGTATTGTGCTCCATTTAGTTGATCGAATAAGTCATCAATTCATGGAAAATGATACTTATTCATTATCGTGATCTTGTTGAGCTCATGATAATCAATGAAAATACTCATTTACCTATCATTTTTCTTGATGCAGAAAAAAGGTGCCCCCCCCCCATGGTGAAGCACTTGGGTGAATGAATCCTTTATCCAGATTCTCTTGTATTTATTTATTTAGTTCCCGAAGTTCCACAAAATCCATCCCATATGGATTCTTGGATATTGGAAATTACCCAAGTATAATCTCAATTGAAAACTTGACTTCTCGGTTAGGAGGAAGATGATGCAATTACATGGAAAACTCATTACCATAATCCCTCACAATAGAAACATATTTGAGGATGATCCTTTACTTATATTTAATCAATTGAGCTAGATACGCTTCCTCATAGGGAAATAATACCCATGCTTTGGATGATGGTGTTAAAGAAAATCTGTCCTCCTCCATGTAGTTGTAAAAAAATTGGGGTTTGATTCACCATACGGAGAGTGATTTTCTTATCCTAAGAATTTATGTTGGATGTATATATGGAAAACCAATACGTTCCCAGAATTTCTTCAAATTCCACCAAGTAAAGTATGATAAGGTTCACAGAGACTTTCATCCCACAAACATTGATTATAGAGAAGTTATATACTTAAGATGTAATAATTTCCCTAGTTTCCATTTTCACTAACATCTATACTTTAAAGATTTGTTGTGGGGTTTGGATAGTTCTACTAAACATTAGTGATATAAAGAAATGCATAGAAATATAGAAGATAGCCATATCTTTCACTTTTTGATTCTGGTTCTACTTTACCCAATATAGACTAAGGGATAAGTATTTTTTAACTGTTAACATGTAAATGAGAATCTAATGACATTAAATGGACAAATTATAATTTATATTTTTCTTCATAACTTATGAGTTTCTAGGATTCAATCTACGTTATCCATGATCTATTTCCTAACATATATTGTTATGGTCATTTTTTCCCCTAATAATGGTTCATAATGAGCTTATAAATTTACCAAATCACTTCCCCTGGGAGTGTCAAACCATGTGTGTATAAGACCCATTATTGTGTACTAGATTACCTCAATTCAGGATGAGAACAACTTGTTTGAGTTGTTACCCCTAGCTATATCTATGCCAAAACTATGTTTATATGTAGTTTATAGATAATTATGTATTTTCTTGATAAATCACTTACTCTATACTTACCAAAATTTAGGTATGTTTTCTTATACTTAGTTTTATCCCTAAGGATTTTTATAGATTTTTCAAATCCTAATCCCAAAAATAACTAAACTTTTCCTCTAATTCCAACTATAACTACCTTGATCTTTATTACACATTAATAAATGATTTATTAAATAGAATTACACTTAATACAACCCAAAAGATCGATAATTATAGTGTTTTTAGTAATTTATTACATTACATGACAACTTTAAACTTAAAATACATCATCTTTATTGAAAAAATCCTTAACATGTTCATAATAATCCTCCATACTTAAAAATGTATGGGATTTCCTGGTGTAAAATATAAGAAATCGGTGTGATTTAAAACAAAGTAAGGGAATAAATAAGGCATAACATGAAGAAGATAATACCTGTTAAAAAATAGGCATATCAACCGGGCATAAAAAGAGTAGGAATCATAAACAAGAACAATGATACATGTTATAGCACGATAATAATAACATGGGAAATGGGGAAATAATTTAAAACACTACATCATAAACTACTGGAAATTTAAGCTATAGCCACGGCTTGGAACTGTGGCTATAAGCCCAAAAACTGTGGCTAAAGCCCAATAGTCATAGTTCATTGAATTGTGGCTGGTATTGTCATAGATATAGGGTGAACCCTATAGCCATGGTTTCAAACCTTGACTATAGGTCTATATGCATGGTTCAAACTGTGTCTATAGTGCTTTTAGCCATGGTTCAAACTATGTTCATAGCCCTTCCCTTTTCATAAAAAAAACCCCCACACCCACACCTGAAAAGACCCCCCCCCCCTAGGACAGACCCATATGACCCTCTCCACCTACACACCCCCCTCCTGAATAGACCCCCCTACCCCCCCCCCCCCCCGCACACCCCCTCCCCCTACAGACCCCCTTCCCCTTGCAGACCCCATTTCACCCCTGTACAGACCCCCCCCCCCCCCCCTTGCACCCTGGATAGACCCCTCTTGCACCCTTGGACAGACCCCCTTGCACCATTGACAGACCCCCCCCCCCCCCCAACCTCCCTGGACAGACCCCCTTTCCCCCTAGATAGACCCCCCCTTGCACCCTGGATTGCACCCTGGACAGACCCCCACCCATCCCCGGACAGACCCCCCTTTCACCCCTGTAGACCCCCTTCCACCCCTGTACAGACCCCCCTTGTACCCTGGACAGACCCCCCTTCCACCCCTAGACAGACTCCCCTAGATTGAGCCACCCTTCCCCCCTGTAGACCCCCCTTGCACACCCCCATTGCAGACCCCCTTGCCCCCCCCCCCCCCACCTTGACACCTCTGGAAAGACAGCCCTATAAAATATATGGAGACTACTAAAATAGATGTTCCAATGATAAAAAATCATTGTTCAAATTAAATACATCATCGACTTGTTAAAAAGAGTACATAATCCGGTTTTCAAAAACATGTATCCAAAGTGATACTCAGTACAAGTAGAACAAACTAATAACTGTGATAGAATAAAATGATCCACTACTCCAAAATATGTCACAGATTCTGTGTTCAATGATTTTGTATTTCTCCAAAATCCGTTTATGGAAAACCCTATAACCTAGTATCCAAGATCAGAATCCTCCATTTTAGCCAATTGAAAATAATCTTGCAAGTCATGAAATTTAATCTAGAGTTTAACAAAAATACATTAATACTCAAAACGAAATGCATTCATAACATATGTTTTAGTGTGAAAATAAAGGTAGCGGATGTGTCAATTTTATTTAATTATTTGAATCTTCAAATTTCAAAACAAATTAGAATATTGTAATGAATATGCACACTAGAGGAAGAAAAATTAGAAAGTTTAGCTCGTTGATTGTCAATGCTTGAAAATCCAACCTGGTTTGTACCTCATTTTGTTATGCAAGACTTTCTTGAAGTTTGATCTCGTTTACATCATATGCCATAAATATTACCTTGAATTTATTTTGTTCACATGGTTGATATTGGTTGCAAACATTAAAATCAAGTTATGGAACACCCCCTGTAGAACCCCCTTTCACCCCCTACAAACCCTCTTTCACCCCCCCCCATTCCTCCTAGATAGAACCCCCCTCCCCTCCCACCTAGACAGACCCCCCCACCCTGGACAGACCCCTAACCCCTCCCTGGATAGACCCCCCTTCCCCACCCCCACTACACACCCCCCTCTCCCCTACAGACCCCCCTCCCCCCTCAAAACCCCCCTTGCACCCCCTCCCCACACCTGAAGACCCACCTTGCACCCCCTAGACACCCCCACCTCCTAAACACCCCCTTAGATACCCCCCCCCCCACCCTCCTTGATAGACCCTCACCCCCTCCCTGAATAGACTCCCCCTGCAGACCCCCCCCCCTCACCCCCCCCCCCCCACAGACACCACCCTTCCTGGACAACTCCCTCCCTCTTGGACAGACCACCCCCCCTTCCCAGTCTTCCTAGAGAGACCCCCCCCCCCCCCTCCATTCTGGATAGAACCCACCTCTTTCCTAAAGACCCCCTTGAACCCCCCCCCCCCTCCCCCCATCTACAGAACCACCTTTCACTCCCTAGACACCCCCCTCCTTCCTGGACAGATTGTCAAAGCTATGAGGAGGTTTGGTTTTAGGGAATGATCTTGTCAATTGTCAGTTGTATTCTACTATATGGTATTATAATATTTTCATTATCGATAAGGTTGTTGCAGGTATAGAGAGTTGATACATTCATGTATGAATGATCCAAACTGTTATCCTTTTCTAGCACAAAAAGAATTGGTTAATACATTACAACCTTATTGTAAAACAGAAACATAAATCGGGAAATAAATTAAAGTTATTTTATAACAAAATAAAATCGGAACATTGAATTTTGAAAGATACCATAATATGTGATGATATTTTCTTGATCAATATGCTCTATTGGAAGTTGTTCCTATATTGAAAAAATTACATCATGTTATTTTTAGTAAAATAAGAATCGTAAAAGTGGTTGTTTATTGTTCAGAGTTTACCTAAATGTAGAATAAATAACTATCTATTTATAGAGTCTTGATAAAATGTGGTGTATTTGGATATATCTAATGTAATTTAAAAAATCATATTGAATCTATCTATGTACAGGTAAATTCGTGCAATGTGGTAGTGGAATCAACCCACCAAAAGGAAGACAGATTACAGGATCCAAATCTATCTTTATAAGATATAATGAACAAAATTGGACATAAGGGCCTGATTTTTTAAAATAAAAGGTGTTAAATCCATACCAATAACAACTAGTGGTATTATATCAAATCCGATTCGTTTCAAGTGATATCAAGCCATGATTTAGTGAAAGCAGTCTCTTGTAAATAGGGGGAATATTTGGAGAAACCTAATCATGAAGAAATGGGGGAGTTAGAGATGAATTTTAATGGTTAGTCAACCTTATATAAGATTAAAGAAACCTATAGAGATTAACTACAATCCCTACCCACTAACCCACCCCCCTTGCACCCCCTTCCCCACTACCCGACCCCCCTGCACCCCATCCCCCTTGCACCGTACCTTCACCATCCGCACTACCCTGTATACCCCCTGCCAGTCCCCCCCCCATTGCCTCCCTTGCACCCCCTTACCAACTCCCCTTTCACCCCATTCCCTAGATACCACCACCCTCTCCCCCCTTACATCCCACCTACACCCCCCCTCCCCCTACCCCGCAGACCACCCCATGTCCCTTCCCTGCATACCTCCCCACACCCCCCACCTCCGCCCACCCCCCTCATCCTGCAGTGCAGATCTACCCCCTGCCCCATTCCCTATAGACCTACCCCCTCCCCCTACCCCCTTCTCCCTCCACCCCCCCCCCCTCCCCTTCCCATCAGACCTCCCCCCTGTCCTACAGACCTCCCCCTTTTCCCCTTCCCCATGCTCCCTACACCATCCACCAACCCCCCCTCCACCCACTCCCATCCCCCCTCCCCCCGCCCCCCTCTCCCTACCCTACAGAAATCCCCCTATCCCCCAGACCCTGCCCTGCACACCTCCCCCTACCCCCTCCACCCTCCCCCTACCCCCTCCCCCTACCTTGCAAACCACCCCCTGCAGATCCCCCCTACATACCACCCCCTAGCCAGTTTTCCCTACCCCCTGTCAAGAAATGATGGGATGATGTTATTTCTAAATACCTACTTCACAATAAGAATATATTGGTGGAAAGGCTCATGGATCATGAATACTCAATGTGCAAGTAATCCTAGGTCACCTAGCTTGAAAAAGGAGACAAAACACCACATGTTGTCATGATTTACTCAAAGAGAAGCGGAGAATTACCACAACCAATATTCTATGGGAGGATGGTTCATTATTTATTGATCATGAAGAAGTCATAGGTATGGTCGATGATAATTTTAGTCTCTTCTTACAGGGACCAGTCCTACATGCTTAGTGGCTATAGTTGTCAGGAAGATCTCTCTGAAGCCTTACCCAGAGTAGTGACTATTAGTGATAATTTCATCTTGGTTTTTGTTTTGGGGGAGCATGAGATACATGATTTAGTGCTTTATCTTTACAATTCTAGTGCACCCTTTCCCGAATGATATAATGGTTTATTCTATGTTGCCTTATGGGAACTAGTTAAGAAATATCTAGTGTCAGTGGTGCATGACATCATCTGGGGTGGAAGCATCATGCGCATGGCAAGATCCACCTCCCTTGTTCATATACCTAAACTTATAGATACTTATTATTTGAGTAAATAGAGACCAATCAGCCTTTGTAAATTTTCCTATAATGTTTTGGGTATTGTGGTTAATATTCATTTCTACCAACTTCCACCTTAATGGATTTTAGATGAACAAAACGGGTTTGTGAATGGCAGGACGATCTAGGGTGATATCAGTTTTCACAAGAGATGATTGGTGATTTGATAAAAAGGAAAAATGTATCCAATATTTCCATTATGTTAGACATATACAAATCCTATGATCAGGTAGAATGTTCTTTCATTGTCAAGGTGTTATCATGCATGTGTTTTTCTGATGTATTTATTCAAACTCTTTTTAGGTGATTTAGTTTCGATGGATGTCCACTTATTTCTTGGGAAAGAACTTCAGATTCTTCAAATATTTTTGGGAATAAGGAAAGGATATAACCTATCCCTAATCTTATTCATCCTATATCAATATAACCATTATAGAAATATTAATAAGAACATCCACGAAGGAAATGTAGCTTCATTTCGGTTCTGGAATCTTATTTCGAGAAAATCTCAACTGATGTTCGCAAATGATATCGTCATTTTTATTAGTTAAAGTAAACTCTTAATTCATCAAAAAAACAAGGTCTATAAATAACTTCAAGGTCTATATTCATATTATTCCTCAATAAAAATAGTGGTTTTTAGAAAAAAATTCTAAAACAATAAATCAATTATGGATACAAGTTTTCAAATAAATCAAGTAATTATAGAATTCAAATTAAAGGTTTAGGCAGAGGGAACCTACCTCAACCCCAAGGCATGTTTTCTTTTGATGAAGAAAACTAGAATCTTCCTTTTTTCCACTTGCATTAATATGCAACTTAACATATATATAAGGACACCTATCCCCACTGTACATATTTTTATGGCCAAATATTCCCAAGGGGTCCATAGATATATGTTTATACATGCATATACCCCTTTACACTTACACATGTATGCATTTTTCATATCTATATATAAGCCCACCTGGCCCCAATATATATATTCATAGAGACATGAATTAATATATATAAAGGTGGGACTTATATATGTATGTGCCTACCTATGAATACACATGTAAGCCTTCGTTAATGGCGACTCGAATCCACCTCAATGAAATCCAAAACGCACTACAAAAATATAAGGAACCCAAAAATCAAAAAAGCTCCAATTAAAATCAGGCCAAAGAATAAAAAAAGAATAAAAATTACCCAAATATGATGTTGAAATAACTCTATTAGATGTTGGTGGATAGAACCGGCCTCACCGTAATAATCCACCCATAAGAAAATAGTTGGAAAATAAATGAGATATAATGACTTCTTATATATGTGTGATCAGTGTTTCAATTGTACATGATAAATGTTATATGAATCCACAACCAAACACAAACAAATAATATTCATATTGATATGTACATCCCAATACTAAATAACATTATCATTAATAAAGCTCTTAATTTTTCAATCATCACTCATTCAGCACAAATCACAATGATTTAAGGTATAATGAATAACCCAAGAATAAAATCAACATCATCAATATTATTCTTAAAAACTCATGATGTTTTTTATCAAGAATCTCTTTCACCCCCCCCCCTCTCCCCTACACCAGCACCCCCCAGCCCCACCCCCTCCCCCCTTTTACCCCCACCTGCCCCTAACACAAATCCCTCCCCACCTTCCACCCCTACCCCTGCCCCTTGCACCCCCCACTGCCCCTCCCCCTACACACCCCCCTTCCCCCTCTCCACTACACACCCCCCTCACCCTGCACCCCACCCTGCCCCAGTACCAACCCCCCCCCCCCCCCCCTCCACACTCCCATTGCAACCCTCCCTCTATCCTTTCCCACCATCCATTTATGGCTACTCAAGAACCTAAAACACACAAAAATTATTTCATAAACATGATCCAAGGCTATGTAAAATATATAAAGATTCATGACATATCATTTATTTGTCACAATAATCCCGCTCTTTTGACATATTTTCTTTGATAAGTGTCCACTTAGGCATCCTCAAACAACCTGATCCACTTCATTCACACCAAAATTGAGTTAAGAAAACTTAATGAATATATAGTAATAAGGGGTCAAGTAAATTGGTAATTTGATCAATTTAATCAAAAGATAAAAAAGAGTGACCCTTAATTTTAAGAGTTAAAGATCCAAACTAGGCGGTGAGATATTTAAGGTAAAGTATATAAATTGGTTTTGACTAGCATACCATGATCCCCCACTCAAAGTTTATATCTAGTGTTAAGACCGTAATAAGAAATTGATCACTCAAATATTGATAACCATAAAAAAGACAAGGACTATACAATCACTTTCTAATATGTCCATTCATATTAAAACTACTCTTTCACCTATAGTAAACCTCAGTCACTGTGAAATAGAAGACAATGATTCAAGAAACCCAAAAATAGGGAATAGTTCAACTTTACCACTTCATTCATTTTTTAGGCATAGTTTAGAACTAGAATAGCTAACCCCAATGATGAGAAGAATTATCCTCGTGGTCATCCAAAGATACATACTCTATACTTTTTACTAAAACCTTTATGAGAGAATTAATTTAAATATCACAAGCCATGGTTCCAAACCATATATGATTTATACCTCCAAAAACAACAATCTTGTTTAGAACTATGGGATTAACTAAAATCACTTAAATAAGATCAAATTGTAAAAATATCTTTCTTAAAAATCCCCAAATTTTAAAAAGAGTTATGAAAACTCATTTCAAAAAGCAAAGAACATTGAAAATAATCACACTTCTTTAAAAAAATACAAAATCCATTTCATAGGGTAAAATTAAAACTTCCCAAGTATAGAATTTTAAAAAATACTAAACCAAATTTTAAAATCATGAACTTATTTAAAATAAAATATCACTAAAACTTCATAAAGTTCTCCTCTATTTTAAAAAACCTCATGAATTTCACCATAAGACCAAAAAAAATCTTGAAATATCATTTTGTTTTAAATCATTTCCCAAATTATATAATGTAATCAAACACTTTAAAATCATCATGTGAAAGTCAAAACAAATCATAAAACCTGTTTTTTAATCCAAAACATCCACGAGTCCCATTTTTAAATTAATCAATGAAAAGGTTTTAAATTAAAACACTTCATGAAATGTATTTTCATCTTAAATAATTTCCCAATTTCTTTTTAAAACTTACTACTCTTGAAAAAATTATACATGATATTCAAAATACATTACAAATAAGCCCCCAAAACCAGTTTTGGAATCAAAAAAATCAATAAATGTAATTTTGTTCAAAAAAAATTGAAGCACCAAAAATAGGCAAACCATAATGTAGTACAACATAAAAATGATAGATTGATCAATTGATCGATCATAAAAAAAATCCTACCATGAGGTAAGCCCCATGTTAACCTCTCACATATAAGAGTTACCATCATCAAGGTGAACTCAAGGGAACTTAACACGGTCTATTAAGTCAAACATGTCAAAGGAAACCCCTCTTAAGTTATCAATCCATAATTCTATAATGTTTTACATTTTGTAGATGGTTATATATGGCCATTCAGTAAAACACATCACCCGAAGGACCTCTTACAACCCTAAAATTCTTATTTCACTCTTTAAAAATGAAGAAATGAAATCTAGTTTCATCTAAAGACATTTTCACATGCTTGTCATGACTCGCACATCATAAAGCATGTACAACTCAAACCTTATTGCTCTCACTAAATGGAAAGGTAACCTTAATTATTCCTTTTATTTTATTTATACTAACTTGAAGGGAATTGAAAGAAATAAGGGGGATATGAATTTTTTTAACTTTGGAGAAGTTTAAAAGGGTATATATCAAAAACTACAAAGGGGTATATTGAAGTTACCAAATAAAAAGAATATTTATTTTCAATATGGTTCTGAAGAAGTATAGTTAAAGTAAGATGGGTTTTAAGAATAAAACATGAAGAACTCAATTAAAGAGATTCGAGACAATGTTCTAAATGTAATAATGAATCTTCAATAAAAAATAATAGTTTTGATGGGGGAAGAAACCATGTCTACATCATTTGATAGAACTTTGAAGTCATTGGGGTTGATTGAGAATTTTATGAATTCATTTTGAGTTGAAATCGTTACCTATGTAAAGTTAAATCGTGATTTATGTTGACTAAATAATGGTACTACTTGAAGTTAACTACTTGTATAAAATTAGTATAAATCATGTATAAAGGTAAGTTAGGGATTCGATAGCTATACAAATGTAATTGAGGCTCTATATAAAGGTTTCAATGAAATTAGGTAGATTTATAAATGTAATTAGAGACCTATGTAAAGGTGAACTCACATTGAAAAAAGGTAATTTAGAGATTGCACTGCCTAAGTAAAGGTATTCTAAGGACTATATAAAGGTCAGGAAATAATATATGGGATATTTAAGGTGATATAAAGCTACGTAAAGGTCATTAACAACCTACATAAAGGTCACACCAAAGAAAATGAGACTATATAAAGGTAATTACTAACCTATGTAAAGGTCATCTAAGAAAGATTATGGCTATGTAAGGGTCTTTTATGATTTGTAGTAACTATATAAAGTTAACTTTGGGATTACACTAGATTCATCAAGGTAATTATGATCCATGGTGAAGAGATGAAAACCATTGCATAGGGTGCTGTGAAATGAAAACACAACCACAGCATAGTTAATTACTAAGGGGTGTTTTGGTGACTGTGGTAAGATTATAATTTTTCTATGAGAAACTGTGAGTCAAAAAAATATTTATAGATGCTTATGGTGTCTCAAATGAGAGAAGAACGTGTAAGGATTAAAATGGGAAACATCAATGCAATAATGTCAAGCAAGCTATATAATAATAACCTACCACTGTGAGTTTTTACAGATAGTGCACCTCCATTAGAGAGGTTTTATTACAAAACCAAGACTTGTTTATCAAACAAAACGATTATCTTAACTAACACTTATTCAAGAATTACAATTTAATATAAAAAAGAAAAATTAAGAAGGTATCTGAATGCTATTTAAAACATTCTTGAATTAAAGAGGCTGGGAGAGGGACCCTACCTCAAAGGAGCCAAGCCACACTCAATTCTTGACATTTTTATCAGCAACAACTCTAATATGCTCCATCAATCCTCTGGACATATGCACCTTTTCATATACATAAGGATTCCCTAACCCCTATGTACTTGTCTACATGGCCTTGAACACGCACAAGAGGATCCTTATATATATGATCACATGCATAAGCCTGTTATCACCCACACACATATGAATTTTCTATATATATACATAAGCACACTTATCCCCTTATATGTAATTGCACATCCATGGGAGGACACACATATAAGGGGAGAAATTATTATATATATATATATATATATATATATATTTACATATGCATACGTAGTGAGTCGCCTTTGACAAGCGGCTCAAATCCACCTCAACAAGATCCAAAAAACATTACAAAAATATAGGAAACCCAAAACTCAAAAAATTCCTATTTAAAATTTATCCAAATAATAAAAACAGAAGAAACCTTACCTAAATAAGATGTCAAACTCACTGCCTTTGATGACAGTGGATAGAACTGGCCTCTTCATAAGAAACCACCTATAAGGAAATAATGGGAAAAGAAGTGAGATATAAAGACTTCTTAAATATATGTGATTGGTGTGTCAAATGTCCGTGATAAATGATAGATGACTCCAATAACAACCTCATAGACTATTGTATGACTAACAGATATCTGAAAATCACTAAAAATTTTCTCATAACCTCATCTTCCAAATACATCTCAATTTGAATATGTGAATCTTCTTTTAACAATGTACATCCTCTCAGTACTTCATTATTCTAGAACTTATACTTTGATATCTTTACTCCATTCTTGAAAAGTCCTCTTCTATAAATATCTTTTCTAGATAAATATATAGATAAGAAAATTCGTATATCGATAATGTTTCTTTCATAATTGTAACTTCCAAAATCACTTTTCATTCTAAATAAACTTCTTCAGTATCATCCTAGTGTATTTTAATTTTCAACATTAATTTTCCTACTTTATAAACACAAGGATGGATTCACTTAAACCGTAGTAGGAACATTTAGAACATATTGGATCACCTTAACCATACACACTTGTTATTTATTCCTATTAATATCCATCCAAAAAATCATCAATATATAACTTTATTCCTCAACAAATAAGTAACAACAACATATTCAATATTTAATCAACTTCATTACTTTTTTAAAAAAATATCTTCTATTTTATATATTAACCATTTGGAATCACAATATACATTGAATTTATTAACTCAAATAAATACATTCATTCACAGAACATAACATGTCATGACATCTTGGGCTACAAAAAACATTCTAACATCAAAACTCCAAAAAGGAAACAGAAGGAAAAATGTAATGGATAGGCTATGTTTGGTTGATGATAACACTTTCTAATTCAATATTTTTAATCTAAACCATTTTAATAAAAATAAAAACAGAAAATTTTTCCATCAACCAAATGCACCCAAATTATTTATAATGTTGTTTTACCATTTCCATTTTCTCTAGATTTACTTTCCAATCTTCTTCAAAAGATCAAAAACTAAACCATAATGTGTTGACTGTCCCTTACAGTACTTACAGTTGGTTTTCCACATTAGAATCTCCTTCCAACACTTTTTCATATCAAAGTACTTTATAGTGAGGCAAGCCTGGATGTTGCAGACCTCATCATTGCACGACAAATTGTTCGACGGTGCCATCTCCATAGCTCGTTGTAGCCTCCAGCCTTGTCCCACGCCCTCCCTCTCCATTTGGCATCACAATATACTTCAGTGTTACCTTTTGAAATTATATTTAGACTTTGATTGTGTCAAAATGATATCTTTATAAAGGGGTATTTTTAATTATCACAAGTAAAGTTTTACTAAATTATTTTTCATTTTACTTATTTAATACAATTCACATATTATGATTAATGGATCTCATACACATAAATTGAAACATTCACATTGTTTGCAGGACCAAAAGTAATGATAGAAAACCACATAATATTTTTAAATTATTATACCCCAATATGGGTGAAAAAATTATAATTATATTCATGTCAAGCATGAGACAACAATTTTATCACATGTATAAAAAAGTGATTATAATAGGTAAGCATGTACCATCTCTAACTCAACACTTACACTAGGTGGGAACATATCATCCATAACTCAATACTATATCTAGATAGTTATTTTTCTCTTGATAGGTTATTTATATCAAATCATTCAAATTGACAATGGTCATATAATCCTTACTAATGGAAAAGATCTTTCGTATGCATCAAGATGTCACTAAATCACAAAAATATATCTATTTACTCAACTATAGCTCTTAAACTTCTAGTGAATATATAACCTTAACTGCATTTACATCATCCTTGTACTCTCAATATTTATAGTGATCAATTAAATAATAATAAATCATCTTTTAGTTGTATTATTTATCAAATTTTTATTTATCCTTTATATTTTAGATACATATCATATTATTTTGGATCTTCTGAATCCCTTTAAGAACTTAAATCTCCAGATGATGGATTGGTTCTAATAGGATGTTGATTTCCCTAAAAAAACTTACAAAACATCAAATATAATTTATTATTATCTATTAACTTTTGGAACTTTTGATTCATCTTATTTATCTTAATTTGATATTTTCATAGATGCAAGACAGAATAAGTTCTTATATGGATTAAAAAGATATTAAATCAAAAAAAAATCTTACAAGTGCAAATCGGAGAGGTCGAATATCTGAAATCAAAGAAACCTATGGTAGAAATCAGATAGACGTGGGGTGGCCATTCAGAGGAGAAGGATCTTGGGGAGGTGGGGTGGTAGCATCTAAGGAGGACTCTGGAAGGTGGTGTAGCCACGTCGGAGAAGCATTGAGTGGCGGTGATCCATAGTAGAGGAGCAGTGTAGTGGTGAAGTGGGGGGTTGTCGGAGCTGGGTAGATATGGAGGTAGGGAGGCCGCGTAGGTGGGGAGGTGGCATTGGTGTACCAGATCCATGTTGCCAAGGATGTGGGGAGTCCACGTAAGATGATGGGATGAGGGGGATAAGGAATCATGAGGGAGGCATCGCGGGGGAGAGAAAATTTGTAATGCATCGCAAGGGAGGGAGGTGGATGGGGTGGAGAAATCTAGAAGGATGGAGGGGGTTGGGGTGGAGTAAGATCGAGGGGTGGGGGGTATAGCCAAGACCATCGTTAAGGCTCTGGATTTATGTTAGGTATAGCCACAGTTATTATAAACTGTGGAAATAAATCTATGGATATAGCCTAGGTTTTCAGTAGTGATAAACACAAGTCAAGGCTAAATACACCAATACGTCATGGTAGAAAAAGTCCCATAAAGGAATAAGGTACAACCCTATCCCAATATGACGTATCATGATACCCAACAATAACTAATGCATTGGAGCGCTATCTGGGAATACCCATCATAATTATTTCATTCTCATGCTTAAGTCTGCTGCATAGTTCGTAAAACATGGATTCATTCATCATCATAATTTATTCCAAGATTAAGGAGTGTATAATACATATATTTAATTCCCCAATAAATAAGTATATGTGAAAACGGGGGAATACCCTTGATATAAAAATGGTTATGGTATTCACTACACCATTGTTTTGGTATGGAAAATTGCGGTGAAATTTCGGAAGCATAACAACATAACATAAGAAATCATAAAAATGGTTGATGAAAAAAATGGGGTATCTCAAAATTTAAACATAAAATTGGAAATAATAGTGAAATGGAAAGTCATATCCCAATATTAGTTAATGGAAATAGAATGAATAAGTTCATAAAGAAACTTGAACAAAAAAGAGAAGGTGAGGATCCCTCACGAAATTGTGGCATAGTAATGGCTTATTTAGGGGTCAAATGGGAGAAGATAAATGATCCCACCTACAAATAACATCAAATGGACGATAATTTAATTATTATAAATGAATTAAAGTATGACCATTAGGAATTACAAGAACTAATTTCGAATAAGTTTCTTGAATTTAAAAGTAGGAGAGGAAAGTCCCTTACTAGAATATGTGACACCAAAGGCTTGGGAGGGGATTCTTGAGAGATTGGGGGCACATAAGGAGGACTATAGGAAGTACAATTCATAGTTTGGATGTGATCCAATGATTTTTAGTGAAGATAAATGTGATATTGGGTGGGTTTATTATGATATAAATGAAATTTTTAACACCAATTTTTTATGGTTTTTTTGTTTTTAATTTTCACATGATCATTCACTTTCTTATTATTGATGATCTTTGTCACTCTCTATTATTATTTAGACATTATTTTTTTCTACCATGTCTAAATCTTCACTTCCCACTTATATTATCCTATTTAGAAACCCAGTACGTGTTATTCTAGATGAAATTCACACATTCATTTATCTATTTTGAAGATTATGTTTTATTAACCCTTTTTATTATGTGGGTTTCTATAAAGGAATTTTCAAATGTTAAACCTTTAATGAACGAGATGAATTTAGGGATAGAAATTCATTTTTAGGGTGGTAGAACGTAACATCTCAAGTTTTTATGATATATATATATATATATATATATAAATTAATTTAATTTTTTAGATATATTTCATTATAATAAACACATATTCTAGATTTACACGCAATAAAGAGTTTCTCTAATAGTGGTCATGACATGCACCACTAAGCTTCAACAAACCATAAAATAATATTATTTTAAATATGAATGTTATAACCTAGCCATAAAAAAGGCGAGTATGAATAATATTAACTACATTATGAAATATACATATGAATTTCCTACTCGATAAAAATTTATTTATAAATTCTTAGTGATTAATTAAACAATTTTTAGAAAAGTAATTATATTCATCTAAAGTACAATTTCTTCAAAAATGAATTTTATTGATTTTTATGAGAAAATTTTATAATTAATTTATAGATATTTTAATAAATTTATTTTATAAAGTGAAACTCAATTTTTAAATCATCACATTAAAATTAACTTATGGTGAAAATTTGGTATTTTTTTCAAAATATTGATTTTTTAGTAAATAGTGAAAAATAAGATTTTGGTAAAAAAATTATTTCTTTTCAAAAAATTAATTATTATAAATTATAAATTATGTTTTAGAGTAAAATAAATATGATTTATGTATATTTAATCAACTTCATTAATTTCTAATCAAATTTATATTGTATTTTTATATAAGTTTATTTTTGTGATTAAAAAACGAGTTTTTTCTTAAAAATATTTTAAAGTGCATAATGTTTCTCTATTTTAATTAATTATAATAATCCCCAATGAGTAATGTTTTAAATGAAATGTATATATTATATATAAATAAATTTTAATTTATATTCACATAATAATTATTATTACATATGTAGTTCATATAAAATCATATTGTGCTTGAAAAATACACTTCAAAAAAACCCCTTTTTCATCAGGTTTGATGGTTGGTTTTATTTAAAATTTAATTTTTCCCAATTTTATAAAATTTATTTTAAATAAAATAATTTTTTAAATCATGATTTCAAAACTATCTTATGGTGTATTTTTGATCATTTTCTGAAAAGTTAAATTTTTTATGAATAGTGAAATTTTTTGGTTTTTATTAAGAAATAACATTTCCTTTAATGATTTTTGAAACATAAAAATTGTTTTAAGATTATTTTAAAAGTAAAATTAGTTAATATATATATATATATCCAATTTAGTTAATTTTAAACAATTTCATATTGAAAGTTGATATGAGAACTTTGTAAACTTTTGAACATTTTTTCATTGAAAACTCGCTTTCTTTGTCGCATCTCAGGGATTAATTTTATATTAAATTTTTTTAATTCTATGAATGGAATTTGGAAAAATAGATATTAAATTTAGATTCAAAATAATTTATATTATCTAATAACATCAACTTAATTTATGACCATAATGAATAGTGAAAACAGAAAAAATTATTTATTGTAGCTAAGGTAAAAATTGGTTTACCCAGGGGTAAAACTAAGAATATAAGAGTTAAAAGAGACCCAAAACTTGTTAAAATTCTATCTAATAGACATATTTCCATCGTATACTTCTGAAGTTTGATTCTAGGGCCATTTTTTAGCCATTGGAATGTGAAAGAATTTATCATTTTGGATTCATTTGGAAAATTTCCAAGTATTTCCAAGTGATTTATTCTCCCCGCTTATAAAAGGACCTCTCCCCTCCTCCCCTCCCCACACCCAAAGTTACTTTTTTTTCATCATTCCTTGACCAAACCTCTTTCTCACTTCCCTACTCACTTTTAAAGGGAATTATTTTGATTAGTAATCTCTCGTAATATATATTTTGGTGTAAACCTAAAGGTGTTCCCCAAAGAAGAGGTATATTCATTAACTATTTGTTTTCAATTTACACTACTGAGAAAAGGACTTTTAGCGATGATTTATATGTGATGGGCCCATCACCAAACACAAATAGACTTAAAAAAATAATATTTGTGAGGGGAAATGAATCTCATCACAAATAATCCTAAATAAATAATTATTTGGAATGAGAAAACATTCTCGTCATAAATACCTTAGGCGCACATGCGCACCAAACCACAGGAAAATTGATTTTTGATGGGTATTTACTCTCGTTGAAAATACTTTCCATAATTAATATTGTTTGTAATGGAAATTTATAAAACATTTCAAATAATGTGACAGGTGAGCAGTATTTACAATGGGACCCATCGTATAGACTTTTTTAATTGCTACCGTGTTTATTTGTGGTGGGTAATAATTGTGACAGGACCCATCGCATATATTCTCGTCACTAAAAATCTAACCTATAAATACCCCCACCTGAATTTTTTCATTCATTATTCATCTAAACTCTACTTTCCTCCACTACT
This sequence comes from Viscum album, assembly GCA_963277665.1. Classification (NCBI taxonomy): domain Eukaryota; kingdom Viridiplantae; phylum Streptophyta; class Magnoliopsida; order Santalales; family Viscaceae; genus Viscum; species Viscum album. The sequence goes on from OY728135.1 coordinate 1,503,238,392, forward strand.
CTCCTCTCCACCTCATTTCTTCATTTAAATGTTTAAATTTGTACATGGAAGAAAATTTTCATATTTTCATCTCATAAAAGCTTCAATTTTAAGGTATTTGTTGTATCTTTTTAATTTTTATTTCATTTATTTTATTTTATATTATAAATTAGTATTATTAATTAGCAGTAATTAGTAGTAATTATCATTAATTTAAAGTAATTAATATTAATTAGCAGTAATTATTTTTAGTTAAAATTAATTATATTTTATTAAAAGTAATTAGTTTTAATTTGCAGTTTAGTATTAATTATCAATAAGTAGTTGTGATTAATAGTATCTACTTATAATTGAAAAATAAAAAATATTAATTGACATAATGTTTTAATAATTTATAGATCTTAGTAATAAGTAATATTAATTTCTAGTAAATTCTAATAATTAACAATAAATAGCACTAATTAACACTTATTTTTAAAAATTAACGCTAAATATTAAAAAATTTAATAAAATTAGTAAAAAATAGTATTAATCATTAAAAATTAGTAGTAATCAATAAAATTAGTAAAAGTTCTTAAAATTAGCGTTAATTATTAGAGATTATCGATAATTAGTAGAAAATAGTGGTATTTAGTAAAAATTAGCAAAAATAAATGACAGTTAGTAAAGAATAGTAGAAGTGTGCATGAATTATTAAAAATTAATGGAAATGAGTGGGAATTAATAAACATTAGTGGAAAGAAGTGATAAATAGTACAAATTACCAGTAGAGTGGTAATTATTAAAAATTATTGGTAATGAGAGGAAATTATTAAAAATTATCGGTAATGAGTAGTAATTATTAAAAATTAGTAGAAATGGGCTTTAATTAGATAAAGTTAGAGGAAATGAGTGTTAATTAGTTAAAATTTGTGGAAATGAGCTCTAATTATTAAAAATTTTCAAAAATGAGTGGTACTTATTAAAAAATATGAGTAATGAGCGGGGATTTTTAAAAGTTACTAGAAATGAGCGTGAATTATTAAAAATTATAATTAATAAGAATTAATTAATAAAAAAATACCAAAAATAAGTGGTAATTATTAAAAATAATATCGATAGTGAGTGAGAATTATTAAAAAATATTGAAAATGAGCATTAATTAGTCAAAATAAGCGTTCATTGGTAAAAATTAGTGGTAATGAGCATTAATTATTAAAAATTAGTACAAATGAGCCGTAATTATTAAAAATATGGGATAATGAGCAGGAATTAGTAAAAATCAGTGGAAATGAGAATTAATTAGTCAAAATTAGTGGAATGAGCCTTAAGTATTAAAAAATACCTGAAAATGAGTGGGAATTATTGAACTATATTGGTGAGTGATAATTATTAAAAATTAGTGGTCATAAGTGCTAATGATTAAAATATACTAGCAATGAGATGTAATTATTAAAAATAGTGGTAATGAGTGGGATTTATTAAAAATTATAAAAACAATTAGCATTAATTAGTTAAAATTAGCGGAAAAGAGCATTAATTAGTAAAAATTGGCGGTAATGAGCGGTAATTATTTAAAATTAGTAGTAATGAGTACAATAATTAAAAATCCATGGAAATTAGCATTAATTAGTAAAAATTAAATTGAGAGGAGTGGTAATTAGTAAAAAAATACTGGTAATGAGAAGTAATTATAAAAAATTTGCAGTAATGAGCTAAAATTATTAAATATTAGCAGAAAGAAGCGTTGATTAGTTTAAATTAGTGTCAATTAGTAGTAATTAGTAAAAAATAATGGTAATTAGTAGAATTTAGTAAAAAACACTAGAAATAATTGGTATTGAGTAAAAAATATCAACAATGATCGCTAATTAGTAAAAAATTCTGGCAATGAGTTTTAACTAGTAAAAAAACCTGACAATGAGCAGTATTTAGTAAAAATACTTGTAATTTAGTAAAAATACTAGAAATGAGCATAAATTAGTAAAAAATTACTATAATTAGCATTAATTATAAAAAATAAAAGGAATGAGTGGTATTTAGAAAAAAATATTATCAATGAGTACTAATTATTAAAAAAATACTATCAATGAGCATGAATTAGTTAAAATTACTGGTAATAATTAGAATTTAGTAATAAATATTGGAAATGAGTGATATTTAGTAAACAGTACCGGTAATGAGAAGTATTTTGTAAAAAACATAGGTAATGAGTGGTAATTAGTAACAAATACCAGAAATGAGCGTTATTTACAAAAACAATACTGACAAAGAGTGTTATTTAGTAAAAAATATAGGTAATGAGAGTTAATTAGTAAAAAATACTAATAATGAGCAGTATTTAGTAAAAACTATTGTCAATGAGCATTATTTAGTAAAAAAATACCTAAAGTGAGTCATATTTGTTAAATAACACCAATAATGAGTGTTATTTAGAAAACTAATATCGACAATGAGAAGTATTTAGTAAAAAATACCATCAATGAGTGTTATTTATTAAAAACAATACCATCAATGAGTGGTAATTAGTAAAAAATATCACCAATGAGCGTTAATTACTAAAAAATACCTGCAATGAGTGGTATTTAATAAAACAATATGGGAAATGAGCATTATTTAGTACAAAAATATTGATAATGAGTGTTATTTAGTAAAAAATACTGAAAATGAGCGATCATTAGGAAAAAAATACCAATAATGAGAAATAATTAGTAATAAATACCGACAATGAGCAGTATTTTGTAAAAAAATACCATAATTAACCACAGTTAACAACAACTAACCATAATTAACCACAGTTAAAAATAATTGACCACAATTGCTAATAAAAGGTCAACCTAGGGGTATGAGGTAAGCAAATAGTAGAGGAAGTGAAGGGGTCATAGAGTGAAATAATTATGGTCCTATGATTCTTTCTATTTTTTCACCTTCATCACCTCTGCTCCCTACTTCCATTGAAGCATTGAGAAGAGGGGATGAAGGTGATGATGGAGTGAAAGAACTCCACTACCCCTACATTCTGACCATTTTGAGAAGTGGTAGTCATGGGTAAACGTATAAGTTTACCCATGACCATCTATCCTCTAAAAGATCTAAATCTAGAGGCACTAGAATAATTTCACTATGTCATCTCTTTCATCCACTCCACTCCATTATTCCAACAAACCCATAGGTCAGCCATATATTTCCCATAAAAATAATTCACATTATTTAGAAAAAAAATTATAAGTCATAAAAAAATAGCGATCATTATAGGAATTAGAAAAAAAATAACATTAGTTGGAAATAATTGATAATATTTACAAATAATTTTTGATTTCTTGATTCTCTATTTTTTGGATACTATATTCCATATATTATATAAATTATAAGTAATATTTTTATTTTCTATTTTTTTTAAATATGGAATAAGGAAGTACACAATATTCTTTATTACAAGATTGTGATTGGATAAATCATTATAGTAATCTAAATGGATCTGGTATAAATCATATATATATTGATCGTACTGAAGATTTTTTGTCATTTTTATCATCTAAACCATAATTTTTTTCAGATGGTAAAATTATGTTTTTATGTAAGAAATGTGAACTAAATATATTTTAAACATTTGAAAATGTGGGGGTCATCTATTGTGTTTTGGTTTTCAGAAAGATTATGTTTTTTTATGAAAAAGTTGAATACAATTTTAGAGATGATACTAATAATTTGGTTCCAGATCCATCACAGTTTAAAACATTAGTACATGATGTTTTCAATCCATCTTTTCAACAAATTGAAACTCGAAATGATATTGGTTTCACTCTTGAGTTAAAACCAACTCAATTTTATGATTTTCTAAAGTCTTTTGAAGTTTCCTTATATCCTAGTTTCAATATAAGAAAATTAGAAGTGGTTACTAAATTTATGGCCAATAAATCATATAATGGAAGGGAAATAGTTTTTCTTATCAGATATTCTCTTTTCCTAAATCACTTCTACCTGAATCAAATGTGTTTCCAACTAAATTCTATGAGTTCTAGAGACTAGTTCATAATTTGGGTCTTGGTTATAAGAAGATTAAACTATTTTCAAATGATTACATCTTATATTATGGTGAAAATAAGTCCATATTTAGCTGTAAAATATGTGTAAAATCAAGGCACAGGGAGGCAAAATAAGGAAAGTATGAATTGGTTCCCATTAAATAGTTTATGTATCTTCCACGTACACCTAGATCGCATTATTAATTTATCTCTCAGAACACAGCATCATTGATTTCATTGAAAAAAATCCAATATTTTAATATGTAAAATATTAAATCAGCCTTGTTATGATCATTCATGGAAACATTTTGACCATGTACATCCTTATTTTTCTTTATAATCCGATAACATACTATTAGGTCTTTCTACTCATGGTTTCTATCCATTTGGTTTGTACAATAGTCAATATTCTTGTTGACCTGTCTTTATAACTCCATGAAATATACCTCCTTGGATATTGATGAATGAACCTTATATATTTTTAACATTTTTAATTCCAAGACATCTAAAAAAAGTATCGATGTTTATTTTAATTCTTTGATTGATGGGTTAAATTTGTTATGGAGTAATGGTGTTAGTACATACAATGTTGTTATGAAACAGAATCTCTCATTGAAAGTAGCTTTAATGTGGACAATTAGATACTTCCCAACATATGGAATGTTATTTGGTTAGAGTATATGTAGTCCAATATCATGTATATACTGTATGGGGGACAGAAAAGCACTTATTCTCGTCAATGGGAGAAAATCATTTTTTTACAACCATCACATATTTCTTCCGATTGATCATCCTTTCTGAAGGAATAGAAATAATTTTAGAAAATGTACAATTGAAAGAGATGGACCTCCAACAATGATCTCAGATATTGATTTAAAATCTAATTTCTCTTCATTACAGCCCATTACCTGTGGACCGAATTTAAACCAATAAAAACTAGATGGATTTGGGAAATATCACAATTGGATTAAAAAAATAATTTTTCGGGATCTCCCATTTTGGTCTAATTTAATGGTCTATCACATGTTGGATTTCATGCATATTGAGATTAACTATTTTGATAATACATTTTATACAGTTTTTGACACACCATATAAGACCAATGATAATGTAAAGGCATGATTATATCTTCTGTAAATTTATAGGTGACCAGAACATGAGTTGCTTGAAAGTGAAAGATCATGGAAGTTCATAAATCCAAAAGCTTCTTATAAAATTTCCAAATAATCATTTATTATTTTGTCAGCTGATTTTGGATTTGACGCTACTGTATTTTTATGGTGCCAATTTGGTTAGATGTATCACAAATAGACATATTATAGAATTAAAAGTCATGATTATTATATATTATTATAAATACTTCTATCGATTGGATTTATTTGTTTATTTAATTATTTGATTTGGGATGTGATAATAGAAATATCATATTTTTTTCAAGACATCTATACATTTACAACAGACTATGATACACATAGTAGACTATAAAAAGATATTATTTTGATTTTATGTAAACTGGAAAAAAATTACAAATTTATTTGATTCAATAGATCATTTGATATTACATTTTATGCATGAAGAAAAATGTGGAGGTCCAATATAGTTCTAATGGATGTATCTATATAATAGATTCATGTAGAAATTAAATAAAAAATTTTGTAACAAAGCAATAATTGAAGGGTTAATTGCAGAGTCTTATTGTAAAGAGGAATTTTCTTTTTTCTACACCTATTATTTTGAAACTGAATATCCTTAAAAAATAACTGAACGGGCCATAATGAGGGAAATTTTGATGATTCAATGAACATTAAATCATTAGTTTTAAATCATCATGGACATGGAGCTGGTGGAGTACATGAATGATGGATTTTATATAATGAACATCACAGATATCATACATATGTTTTAAAAAATTGGGAGTAAATGAAATAATTTTTATAGTGGTTTCAAATACTAGTAAAGTAAATTATTTGTGGTTTAACATATGAAATAAAGTTATTATTTTTTATATTGTTAATTATTTTTATTTTTTAGGTATTTCAACATACCAATAAAATTGATAATTGATTGTGTGTATCGAGTAAACCACTATCCAAAATGGTTAAATATTATAATATATATGTGGTGAATGGTTTTTGATTTCATACACGTGCATATGGTGAATCAAAAAATAATAATGAATAATGGTGTTTTATTAAGAGGGGCTCATCATAGAGAAAGTGAATTTGACTTTTATGAAAATATGGATAAAATATTTGAGTTGTTTTATCTAGAACAGAATTACATAACAATGTTTAAATGTCATTAGTTTAATACTGATATATAATTTTGTGTTCATATATAACATGTAATCGTTTATATTAAATATAAAATACTTCTTTCAGTAAATAAACCATTTTTATTGGAAAATCAAGCACACCTAATATATTATGAAAAATATTATGCTTCTTAAAAAGAGTTAATTTATTGGTGGAGCATTATAAAAATGAAATATCATGAAAATCAATTTATGAAAATTGAATGTTATTCTTCTAAAGTTCAAGGAATTAAAATTTTTCAAGAGATATCACCAAATGTAAAATTTTTATGAAGAGACACGAATATCGATGATGACACTCTATAGTTATAGGTCAATGGTGATGATGATGTTGATGAGGTAACAAATGAATTTTAAATAACAAGAGATGATGAAGATGATCCTATGAAAATAGATGATACTGAGGAAGAAGCTCAAGATATTGACACCGTCTTATCTGAATATGAGGATTAAGATGAAGAATAAAACAATTACATGATTTTTATAGACATAATTTATATATATATATATATATAATACTCATTTTCAGTCATTTTCTAAAAATATTTTATTCATGTTTCAGATGGATGATAACGCTTATGATGATATATTTTATACCCTTGAGGAGTATATACTTTCGGGTGACGGTCCTAATGCTTCACCATTTGACCCTCAGGTTGTTGGCTCATCGTTGTCAACTCAAAGGGGTAGTGGTCCTACAAGATTGATGATTCCCAACCCTATTATCGAGCAACATCCAACTCTTGAGTTCAATATACACATTTTGAGGTATGTTCAGTTGTGTATTTTAGTTAAATTTTATTAATTTTCAATAATTTATTTATATACTAATTTTTTGATTATTTGTTCTATTTTTTCGTTGTTTTCACTTATAGTTTTTGGACAAGGGAGTTCTATTTTGTGGGATTATTTTTCTAAAGCATATGGGATGTATAATTAGATTCCCATTGATGTTAGGCCCTACAAGTTTCATCATTGTATGGTGCATTAATAAATAATAGATATTTTTAAATTTATTTAATTATTAACTTTCTATTATTAATTATTTTTAGGATTTATATTATCTTATTGATGATAGCATGAGGATATTTATATGGGAGGCATGGGAGTTCTGTATGCATGATTGTTGTCATGATTTGTTTCTCAATTTGAGGAAGAGAGCCTTGCAGAAAGTGGGAGTAATGGTTTTTTATTAGTTTTGATACACCCATCATCCATATTAAATATCCTCTCAGTTTTGGGATAGATTGTGCTCATACTAGATGGGTCATAGTTTTTAGAGAATATCGCCATTGGGTCATAAAAACCAGGGGAGGTAGAAGGTGACACATAGAGTTGGTATACGTACAATCAATCCTCATCGACGGTATATGGAAAGAACATTTAGTTAATAATTTATATAAATTCAAATGTAAAATATTTATTTTATACTCAAATAGTCAGTCAAGCATCCCAATATTATGGATTTTGATATTTATTAGAAGATGTATAATAATCCTATCATGGGAGAGATTACTGGTAGACGACAACAACATATTGTTGTCAGTTTTATTTTTTGAGTTTTCAAATTAACTAAAAATAATATTATAAGGATATTAATTTAGAATTTCATTTTAATTTGTCATATGAGGTTGTGACTTCTCAGACACAGGATGAGATTTAGGCTGATATTGAGAGTGTGGTGGGATTTGATGATGTAGTTTGGATGTAGTTGACTCAGTACGCATTCGAGATGGGGTGAGTTATTGGTATCAGTTCTAAATTTATTCTTTTAAATTTTTATTCTATTACTGAATGGTCGATTTCAACATTAAGCGGAGCTTGTGGATAATCTTCATCATCCATTTTAGAGAATCTGTACAACCTGTGTGCTCAGGATGAGATTGTAGAGGCTCTATGTAGAGAGCAGGAAGAGTTTTGTTGATAGCATGAGTGGTGAGAGGAGGAGAAGCACCAATCATATGATCAGTATTAGCGGCATATGATGATGTATATGTGGCACCTAGAATAGGGTATAGGGATGGAGTTCCCTCCACCACCACCACCTCCAAATTTCCCTCCCACACTTTAGTGATATATGTATGTTTTTATACATTTATTATGATAAAAATTTGAAAGAATATAATTTTTTAATACTATTATTAATTCATATTTTTACAGTTTTTTATATTTAATTTTATTTATATTATTGTGATTTTTTCTATTTTTAAAATTTTTTGTTTTATTATATTATTGGTATGTTTTTTAGTTATTTTTTCTTTATTTTTATTTTATTTGTGATGGGGGGTCAATCCCGTCACAAATAAGTATTTTGTGATGGGGCATGAATCCATTCACAAATTTTAATTTATCAATACTAGGAGAAAATTTTTTGCGATGGGAGGGTCCCCCATAGAAAAACAAAAAAAATATGGTCCATCCCAAAAAAAATATTATTGATTCCCTTTTTAGCAACGGGTAATTTGCAACGGGAACACGTCGCAAATGATCCATCGTAAATAATTCATTTTCCAATTGTGTTATTTCTTATTCCACATACCTCAATTCTTATTAAACTATGAACATTTAATAACCTCAGTATATTCTATATACTGAGAAGTATTTATATTAATCGAAAAATCTATATCTATATGCATTTCCCTCAAATGGGAAATGAAAATATTTATCTTGTGCATGGAAGAATACCACCTTGCGAACCAACATAATTTATTTTTCATCATCACCTCTCATGGTTTGGTGTAATTATGGGTTTAGTATATGAATATTATATTTCCTATATAATTTCACTTATAGAAATACAATTTCACATATACCATTATTACTTTCCATTTCATGGGGGATATACTTATGTCGCTCGTTTGTACGGAAGACTACCACCTCCCGAAGTGATATGATTCATTCTGACTAACGATTTACATGGAAGGTAGTAAATATTATCTTAATAAAAATATGTGATATATATATATATATATAATTTCTATTTAAAAGTTAATAATCAGTTACTTTTATTTTGTTACATCTTTTGATAGATGAAAATATTGTTCATGCATACATGTGATCTACCGTCTCCATGAATGGTGCATCTTATCTTTCTATCTATAAATTTTTTGAATGAATATAAATACATATTTAATGAAAATATATGATATTAAGGTCATATTTCTCATTCTAGAGATGATGTAATGATGATCAAAGTACAAGAATTTTAATTACTAAACCAAAACTCTCCTAAAAAATGAAACAACTAACACCCAGAAATAGAGATTTTATAAAGGAATTATTGATAAATGGGTATTGAAATGTTATAAAAGAATCATATATGATATTATAATTATTTTTATGATTATTTAATATATTTATAATAAACCTATATTTATTATATAGGAGGTTAAAATGTGTATGAAGGAAGTCAATACTCAAGTGCTAAGGGATTTCTAGTCTCTCTTTTATTTTTTGGCGACATATGTAAATTCACCACTTGTTCTTTTTGTGTGGTGAATATACTTCCTATTTGAAATTTTATATCATGAATCACTTTATTTTATTGATATTTAATGTTTCATTTTATTTTATTCATTATTGGGTATTATGATTCAAAATATTACTAAAGTGGTAAGGGATTCTTATCTAAATTTTATTCACTATAAGACACAATCCATATTCACCATATATTTCTTTTATGTGGTGTATATACTACCCATTAATTTATTTTATGTTCCTTATCCTGAAAATTATGGGGATTGCATATCCATTTTATGATATCTCTTTCATGGGGATTATGTTGAAAATGTTACCAAAATGGGAATGGTTTTATGTTACAACCACATCATTTGTCAAAATTATTTATTATTAAGACTCCGATGTTGAAATATTATGAAATACCTCTCAATAATTAACATTAATTTTCTTATAATTTTGTTATTTATAATATTTTCAAGTAATGGTGTCATTTTTTCACTCTTTTTTACTTAAAATAATTGAGAAAATGTTTTTAAAAAAATACGGATTTATTTCTCTCTTCGATCAGAAATCAATTTTCTTCCAAAAATATGTTTGCTAAAAATGTTTTAAAAAATGATTTACTATTATACTATGATTTTAAAAAACATTTTTATCTGTGTTTTAATTTTTACAAAAAATTTTAAAAAGGAATATTCATATCGCTTTTGAAACAATTCCCTCTTGTATTTTACCTAAAATGTGAAAAAAAATATTTGGTTTTAACATGCAAGGAAAATATATTATTTAACACTATCATGGATTCTCAATGATTTCAAGATTCCATTAAAAAAATTTGAATTTATTTTCAACAAAAAATTTTCCCTTAATATTTGGGAAATTTTAGATTTAAAATAAATTATTTTAAAATGAAAATGATTTTGAAATTTTTTATGTTTCAAAAAGTGTTTTTCAATACAAAAGGCTTTTTTCCTCAATAAATATTTTTTAATGATATTTAAATCTTATTTTCAAAAAAATAATTTCCAAAACATATTATGATTTTTTAGTTTTAAAATTTTGTTTTTAAAGAAAATTCATCATCATATATCAAAATTGTTTTGTATCTAAGATGGTATCCTTCGATATAACTTTTTCTTTAATGTGGATATGAACCAAGGATACCGCTATTATTATTTATCTGAACGGTGTATGATGAAAATATTCTTATAAAACCAATTTCTCTTCCATAGGTTATACCATGATAAGATTCTTATGAAATCTGCTTCTTTTTTCATGGGTTATACCATGATAAAATTCTGATAAACCCACCACTTTTTTCCTAGGTTATGCTATGATAAAATGATTATGAAACCTATCTCTTTTCCATTAGTTATTATATTACAAAATGTTTATGAAACCCATTTCATTTAACAGGTTAAGATATGATGAATATTTTATGATATTGTGGCACACATATGTACGACTTTCATTATGTGATAGGTGGGACCTATATCTCCCTCAATTTCATTGGTTAATGATTTATATCTCATGAGATAGATAGGACTGGAATGGGGAGTGAACCCAGTTCATTAAGGTAATTTTCCTTCTATGATGGTCTCGGGATTGAACCTTGACGACTATGATGGTTTGGGGAGTGAACCCATTCCACAATGATATCCTTTTAAGTGACCCTCAACTACTATGGAAATGATTTTCTATGAATATGTGTATTCCACAGTTCCATGTTTTATGCCAATGTTATGCTATCATGGCTCATGATCTTTGATTCCATTATTATGTATTTATTATGAACTGTCATTCTTTATTCCATGTCTCAAGATTATGGTATTTGATATACATGTTATATTTTTAAAATATTATGCTCATGTTCTCATACTCTTATGGTCATGTTCCTACCCTTACTGAGCATATGATCTCGTCCTTTCTTATGTTTATTTTCCCTAGGTTATGAAGAAATGTTTTAACTAGGGTATGTTTCTGAATAGTACAAAAGTGAAAGATATTTAAGGGAGATATTAAATATATTTCACAAAATTAGACTATTGTATACCTAGTACCTAAATAAACTAAACTATTACGGTCCTTGGGTTTGTTTTTGTGTAAGGTATTAAATATTCATCTAAAAATATATAATATCTATGTATAAAAATCTTGGGTCTCTATATTGAAACCTATTTCTTATTGATCACCATTAGGAAAACTTAATCATATTTTATAGAGATAGATCTATCTATGATAAAAGTATGCCTATATTATTTATGTAATTCATACTATATCAAGATGATAGATCATGAAAATATGTATGGATTCATTCCACTATAATGGCCATGAGATGATCCTCTAAAACCCATCAGTGGTATTAGAGACACATTAATCAACGAATCAATATTTTATTTTAATGACTTTGTAATGAACATGTGTATCATAATATTCTTAAGGCAATATCATAGTATATGACATGATGTGGTTAAATATAAGATAAAAGATCACCAGATTACTCATCTTGACATTTCATTATAAGATAATATAATATACATTGCTTAATCATTGGATATGACTAGTGTGTATCATAAAGTATGATACATCAAAACATGTGTTTTTGTTTTGTGTTTTAAGCTATGATATATGTGATATTGTAGGCTCTGAATTAAATCCATGTTGTGTAAAAATACAGTATCATGTCATATCAATGATACAGTGTATATCGTTAAATACAATAATTTCACGAATAAGAGTTATAAGTTGATTTGTAATGGTTTCATGATAGGTAACATTTATGTATTCCTTTTCCATTACCATATACAATTAAGCATAATGATTACATCTATATAAGTAACATGTGTAAACTTTCCATATATAAGGGTTACTTCCTTTGCATGATAGACTTATACATAAGTGTTACTTGATATATAAGGGATACCGCAACTGCATGATATTTTCGTTATTAAGGGATAATAATGTGTAATGGTTACTACATTTATGTGAGACTCATACATAAGGGATACTAGATACATAAGGTTTGTTTAATTTTCTTGATATATCTTATGGTAAATTCTAATTTCAACCATAGATTATGATTGATAATACCCTTATCAATTATAAAATTTGATACAATCCAAAAAAGATTAACCTTTTGGCTTAAAATTCTTATTTTTTTAAAATATTTTATAAAAGATAAGTGTAGGGAATTATAAATAAAATATTTTCATTCCTAACTAAAATATGAAATGTTTATATTAATATATAATGTTTGTAAAAAAAATGAAATGTCCTTTTATATATTTATTCCTTTTGAATGTTCAGGATTATAATTTGTTATGAAATCTGAATATTTCTTAAACTTTAATTTATGTGATCAATTTATTATTTTAAAATTTCCATCCCATGCATTAAATTTTAGGTAAACAAACATAAGATTTCTTTTTCATCTACCTTGACCTCATTCAGAATTTAGAGTCATTATCTAGAATTATTTGGTTCATACAGTTTATAAATATTAGGTATTAGAGTTATAATGAATTCAAATCTCTCCTGATTAATGTATCCCTAGGTAGAGGGAATTTGGGTCAAACTTTCCACTAGCCTAGAGGATTATGCCTTTAATTTAGGTTTTTCTTAGTGGTAATAACCTCATTAACCTACATGAATGAATCATGTTCACATCTAGGTGGGGCATAATTTTCAAGTTATTGTAGCAGTACTGTAATAGTTGCACTATTCACCTAATATAGGATTTAGGGGAACAAAATCGGGTCCTTAATTCATAGGTCCTTTGATACATCCAAGGTTATTTGGGACATAGGGTTTATAAGCCAAAAATATTATGGTCTTTGGACCATTGGACCTTTAGGCCATGCAGTAGAGTAGGTTCGACTTATTGGAGAAACACCAGGCTGATGGATTATAGCAGAATCCATCATCGGGTGGAGAAAATAAAACCAAGGATAAAAGGATGGATATGATTCTATCCATTTTCCTAGATATCTCTACCCAAGGTCAATGTAAGTCATTAGCAACACCATGTGGTGAGCTACATAAAACCTTGCATAAGTGTTGGGGAGTAGTTGTTCTAGTGTACTCAAGTCATTAAAAATATATAAGGGCTTATCCCCCTGATCCTTCACACCATGAAATTCAATATTTATGCCATTGGACCTCAGGTTCATGTAAGGTTTTGCTAAAAAACCACTAAAAATTTTCAATTATCAGATAATAATAAAAATTAACTCGAGGGATCCATAGTTTTTCATTATTCTATAAAGGTGGGAGTATTCTATCATGAAAACCAAGATAACTCATGTGGGGATTTCTAATTTAAAATAATTATAAACCTTTAAATAAAAATTTCATGTGCTTTATTCATAAGATGAAATTGAATATTTGTAAAATTGGTTGGATTATATTTTTGAGTGAGTAAAAAAACTATGGGCTTTGAAAAGAGTTATAAATTAATATGATTTGACAATATTAATTTAGTGGATGTAATGGAGATTTCAAAAAATAAATCATTAAAATTATTCATGCATAAAGTAATAAAAAATGAGATAATAAATATTTCATGGGATTAAATAATTGTGTATTTAATATTCCTATGATGTATATTAAATTAGTGAGACTTTAAAAGAAACCCACTTAAAATAATAAGTGTGTGATTCCTTCCATAGCATCACTTATCAATACATTGATTATGGGTCATCAATTTAGTGGGAGTACTTTTATTGAAAGTTCTTGAATAAAATATTTAAAAATTATACTCACCCATAAATATATTGTTATCATAGATTATAACATGAATTATATTTAACATTTTGGTATATCTTAGAAGTTATTACTTATAAAATTTTTTAGATTTGTATATAAGGTTGAGAATTTTTCTCAAAGAGAATAATTCTACGAATTGGAATGTGAATATTATAGATATTAATTTTTATAAATTTTACTTATGAATATTAGATATGGGGTGTGCATCACACATTTGTTCTAATAAACAAAAACATAGATATCAGATAGAATCGAAGAAAATTGAAGTTTATATAAATATTAGAAATGGGGAAAGAGTTGTTGCATTATATGTAAACACTTATGATCTAAGTATACTCAATAGATTATCCTAGAATTAGAGAATTGTTATTTGTTTCTAAAATAAATTAAAATTTAATTTTTTTATCTTTTTTGGAAAATATTTGATTTTCATTTATTATTAATAATAATTGTTAATATATATATATATATGAATGAAAATTTTTATTACATCAAGAATATAGTAAATGGTTTTTAAAGTCAAGATATGGATAATTCTATCAATAAAATTAAAAATAAGAAGTTCAAGGTTGATTATAACCCCACTTAAATTTGGAATTATTTCTTTGGTAATATAAATTATAAAAACATTCAAAGACTCCATAGAGATAAATTACTTGAATGAATCAATTATGAATCATTTGATAACTGTGAATCATTTTTATTTAGAAAAATGACCAAAGTACCTTTTACTGGAAATATAGAGGGGGATATTAGAATATTAGATCTTATACAGAGTGATATATGTGGACTAATGATTACATAATAAAGTGGTGGGTTTAGTTTATTTATAACCTTTATCGATGACTTTAGTCATCATGGTTATGTGTTTCTAACAAGATATAAGTATGATGCTTTTTAAAAGATCAAATAGTTTTAAAATAATGTAGAAAATAAATTCGGAAAAAGAATTAATATTTTCTTATCAGATTGGGGTAATGAATACTTCTACAGAGACCCAAGCTTGATGTACATGGGAATTAGATTTATTTTGTGGAATACTTAATAGATGACAAAAAAAAATTCCCAAAGACCGTATTAGTTTAATGTCTTTAGAAACTTAGAACATAATCTTCTAATCAGGGTGAAGGATCTTCAATATCTCCCATAAAGATCTTCCCCCTTTTGTTTTTATACCTAAAACTTTTCTTTATATCCTAGGGAAAGGAAAACATAAAAAGTGTGAGCTCAAATTCTCAGTAAGGGTAGACATGGAAAATATAAAATAAATCATAAACATTTGAACATATTAACATGAACATAAATTTTAAACATAAAAATATTGAGTCGTGAAATTAATCTTGGAAGTACGTAAGGTATAGATCATAGAGGAACATTAATCGTGATAAAATAGAATGGGAATAAAACATGGAATTGTGAAAACCATTAAGCACATAATATTATTTCCATAGTAGCCAAGGCATTGCTGCCAAGACCATCACAATGGATGAAGTCCATTACTGAATCGGGTTTAATTTCCATTCCATCCCTTTATTACGGAACCGGATTTACCTTCCATTATAGCCATGTCCATATCGTGAGATATAAATCTTTACCCAATAAATTGAAGGGAGATATAGGTCCCACCCATTTCATAATAAAATTATTCATTCATGCGCCACAAAACATAAATCATTCATCATATCATAACCCACGAAATAAAATGGTTTTCTTATATATCATTCTATCATAAAAAATCTATAAAAATATCATTCCATCATTAATGAAATAAAATCATAGTAATAATAGGTATATAAAAAAACCTTATTTTAAGAGTTTCATCTTATATGGAAAATAATTTTGGTAGAACACTTGAAATTATTTCTTGAGGAAAATACCTTTTCTTCTTCAAAAACGTTTCCTTTTCTCAAAATGACACGCAATTTTAAAAGAAAAAAATTTAGTTTAAAATAAAATTGAAATATGGTAGAGTAATTTTCATGGAAATAAGGCATTGTGAAACTGTAAAAATTCATTCATGTCATATAAGTTAAACAAAATCATTATCCTTGTACTTTTTCTAGAAAAGTCAAAAAAGTACCTTGTATGGTAAACAAAAGAAAGATTGCTTCCATACCATATAGTAAAAGTCGTAAAGGGGTAAAAATGACTTTAAACATACATATAAGAATAGTAAACATTTTATGAATACCTTTTTAGAAAACATGGATGTGGATGATAAATATAACCCTAGTAGATACTTACGTATAAACAATCTCGGATAAAAATGAGATTGAAAAATTATCCATTACCTTAGATCCAATTTCTTCTATGTGTGTCTGAAACTCCTGTATAGTGGGTTTAAACATATTATTAACTTGTAATAGTACCATATTAATATTTATGATATCATATATGATTCTATTATGACTTTATATTACCCGTTCATTTGTTAATTCCATGTTAAAACAATGTTTTGGGTAGTAATCGTTTTATTTATCGTATGTGTTTGGACTTTTTATTATTGATATTATTACATAGATAATGATTTTTTACTTATATAATATAAAAAATGATTTATATATAATATATATTTAGTATATGAATATATATAATAGATCGATATATGGAATGGAATACACCGTTCATGGAGACGGTAGGTCGTACGTATGCATGAACGTTGTTTTCGTTTCCTTATTAAATTGAACAGAAGTAAATGACATATATATATATATAAATCCAGTATAATTATTATGTCATATATCTCATGATTATTTATTATATATACATTATAATCATTCTTGAATGGTTAACATTGAGAATGAGTCTTATTGTGTCATGGACATGGTAAGTTGTACGTACGCATGAGCGACGATATCATTCCCATAGTTGTTGAATGGTATTGAAGTGGATGGTGTAAAATATCTAAGAATTAGTATCATGTTATAATAATAATATATATCTATTATTTCCACCATTATACCCATCCAAGTAAGGTAGTGGTGAAAAATAGATTACACCACGGCGTGGAGACGGTAATTTGTACGTACGCACGCACGATGATTTCATTTTTCATAGAATGGATAGAAAGTAAAATAGGGTTGTTTTGTATTTATAATAAAATATCAGAATATTAGTGATACTAATGTTATTAATTTATAATGAAACAACTAAATAAGGGGAATTAGAAAAATAAATAAATTTGAAATAATCGGTAGAAGAGATTACCTCTTCCTTGACATGCCTCCTTTAAATTTCTTTTTAGGGAACTAGAGTTGGTCTTTTGAGAATAAAAACACCTATAAAATGTAATTAATAAATTTGATAAGATAAATGGTCAGGTTTTGGCTGATATTGAAGGCTCAAAATGGATTGAAGAGGAGTGGGAGGAGGTGCCAATTTATAAGAGACGAAAGAGGCACTTTAGGAATATCTTAAAATATTAATATATTATAAATTAAATTTTGCTTTAAAATGGTAAAAAAACTTATTTAATTATAAGATAAGATGATTTTGGATCTAATAACCATAATAAAATAATTTTTTGACAAGTTTTGAATATTTTTTTATCCTTATATTTTTGGTTTGACCCTAATTTTATCCTTTTTAATCTTACCGTTATATCATGTTATTTACACATTATAGGTCAATGTAATTACCATATCATGTAAAAAGAACCCAAAAAAGTTATTTATGACATATTTGTACTTATATTAACTATTTGGAAGAATTTTTTATTTTTAATAATTCAATAGAATTTAATAAACTATTTTATGTTTTTAGTTATGAATTATGTCAATTTTTAACACTATTCGTATTTGACTTTTAAAAAAAATCATAATAGACTGATTTCTTCAAAACAAAGGCTTAAAATCATCCCTAGTATGTCAATTGCATCCATAAAATTCTTGGA
The DNA here is from genome assembly GCA_963277665.1 of Viscum album. NCBI lineage: Eukaryota > Viridiplantae > Streptophyta > Magnoliopsida > Santalales > Viscaceae > Viscum > Viscum album. The sequence goes on from OY728135.1 coordinate 1,503,256,804, forward strand.
TGACATCAAAAGGTTCAAATTTAATTTATTTTAATATTTATAAATTCATTTATTTGAATCTTTCATTAGTGAGGTAATGACAACATCATAATTGTGTCACAAATAAATATATTTACATAATGTATAAAAATTATAAATAAAATACCATGATGTAGGAAATATTTTTTTTATTTCTAATTCCTATTAATATAAATAGATATTATTTATATTAGCCTATAATAAAATCTATTTAGTAAAAGATATATTTTTAGGTTATAATTATCTTTACTTTAAATTAATTCTTATAAACTGTCATTTTCACATCCATGTGAATTCATGGGGTCCCAAAATCAATCCAAGGATTACCATGGTCAGAAATATCTCATCCAATAGAATTAGGACATGTTTTAGGGTAATTTAATATTATTTTAATATTATTTTTTACCCTTATTTACCATATTTTCTCTTTAACCAAGGTAAATAAAATAATTACTGAAGTTACTATTCATAACATCCAAAAATAAAAGGTACCTATTTAAAAATTTTGAACCTTATGATTAAAAATATAAAATCCATTTTTAAAAATTCTAAATACAAATTTTTAGTAATTAATTTAAAATTAATTCCCACTGTCAAAACCAAAAAGCGGGTTATTAAAATGTAATAACTATCAAAAGATTCACATGTGTTTATGTCCAATTTAAAAGTGAAATTACTTCCAATGAAAAAAATTCTATTAAATTATAAAAACTTAATCCAATTACACTTTAACACAAATTAAAAAGATAATCTAACTATATAAATAAATTATATGAAAAGGTAGTTTTGAATTAAAATGCAGTATTTTTCACTATTCATTAAAATATGAATTTTATCAGAAAAATACCAAAGTTTCAACAAAAGTAAATTTTTATGTCTTTATTCCAAAGAATAAGTTTATTTTGTCGAATTTAACTTATAAAAGTGTCAAAAACTATATTTAAAATGGGTGTGCAATCAAAAGGCAGTAAAACTGCATTTTTTTTAAATATACTACTTTTATCCAAAAAATTATTTTTGTTCTCATTGCATGTTTTATAAGATGAAGGATAATTTTACAAAATTAAAAATGTGGTTAATACTATTCATAGCGGCAAGTTTATATCCCATTAAATAATAATATTTTTATAATATATCGTTGTTTAGTGAAACTCGGTATCGCGTACAGCGCCAGCTATCGAGGAAGGTCACTCTTGCGTGTAATGCAAGCCAAGTTAGTGTTGCGTGTAGCAAAATATTACTTTTTTGTTGGGAATAACATAATCAAAACTTATTTCATTTATACATTGACCAAAATTTATACTCAGTGTTGAGTGAAATCAATTCAATCAAAAGAACTTGAAATTGTGTACACACAAGCCAAGTATATTATTGTGTATACTAAAAGTTAATGCGGTGTTGCGTATAGCACAAGTTAATCTTAATGTAGTTTAAAACACAAGACATCAATGAAATTAAAAAGAATATAACTCATAAAATCTCGGGGAGTTACAACTTAAGCTAAGAAATTATTGATCATCTGATAGGTTGTATAATTTTTCTACAGCTCACTCCTTATAGAACACCATAGTGAAATGAAATGTATGCGATGAGGAATCGTGCCCTATTGTAAATGGTTAAATCAATGATTAGTTAGTGTGAACTTTATATTTTAATTTTGGGAAATAATCTAAGAACAAGTGTATTTCTAAATAACTAAATTCCATATAAAGAAATAATAAATACATCATATGATATATATATATAATTGGATATATCCTAAAAAATATTTTATGAATATTTAGAGTGTTGAAGCACTCGTTTGATGTTTGGATTATGAGAATATTAACCTTAATTCAGAGAAATTTTTATGTATTGGTTATACTAAGGAAACTATGGGATATTATTTCTATAGTCCAAATGAAAGCAAAGTTTTTATAGATAAAAATGGTATATTCTTTGATAAGTGATATATGATTCAAGGATTAAATGGGGGAAAAGTTGAACTTGTCGAAGTTGAAGACTAGAAAACAATAAGTATTCCCAAGGTGGAAGTTAAACTAGTTCCACAAAGAGTTACAGAAGAATAATAAAATCTGATTACACAAGAATTATAATGGTATGGTATGATTCATCTAGATCTCAAGTGATATGGATTTATGATAGAGAATGATGATGAAGTAATATTGATAGATAATTAACCTTCTACCTACCAAGATATCAATTAGAGTTCTGATTATGAGTTATGGATAAAATCCATGGAATCTAAAATTAACTCCATGTTTGCTAATAAAGTTTGGAACTTAGTGGAAACACATAAAGAGGTGAGACTTATAGGGTGAAAGTGGGATTTTCGTAAAAAATGACATGGATGGTAGAGTTTCTACCTATAAATCATGCCTCATGTCAAAGAGTTATAAACAAATAAATTACTTTGACTGTGAAGAAACCTTTTCACTTTTTGAAATGATAGGATTCATTCAGATATTTCTTACCATAGAAACTCAATATGATTTTGTGATATATTAAATGGATGTCCAAACCCCTTTCCTTGATGATAATTTAGTTGAGGATGTTTATATGACCAAAACCAAAGGTTTTTAAGTTTCAAATGAGTCTATTAAGGATTTTAATTTATAAAGATCCATTTTTGGATTGAATTAATCCTCTTAAAATTTGAATATCTAGTATGATGATGTAATCAAAGAGTTAAGTTTCATTAAGAATGGAGGCAATTCTTGTATATACAATTATATTAGTGGGAGTGTTGTGGTATTTTTAATATTTTATGATATAGAAACCTATGATTTTCAAATATATATATTACATATTCTTAGATGAATATTCAATAAATTATATAAATAAACACCTAAGGATCATAAAGGTATAGTACCTTTAGAGACTAGATGAAAAATATTTTTATTTATTTAAAGATATTCAAATTATCTCATAAATATCCTTCTATATTGTACTCTTCTTAGATATACCCTACTTAAAACCTTTCTTCATAACATGGTGAAAGGAAATAAAAGAAATGGGAGATCAGATGCTTAGTAAGGGTAAACAGTGGAGATACGTAACTATAACCTTAGAAATAGGGTATGAGAACATGATCATAATATATTAAAACCATACCCTACATATCAAAGATCATAATCTTCATTCATTGCATAAAGATTTAAATTTTATAAGACATGAACCATAATGAAATCAAAGAACATTATTCATGACTGCATAACATTGGCATAAGACATATAATTATGTCATACATATAAGAATAGAAAATAATTTCCATAGTACTCAAGGCTCACTATCAAGGATATAATAGTGCAATGGGTTTACTCCCCAAACCATCACAGTTGTCAAGGTTCACTCCCCATTCCATCATACCGGAAAAATTCCCTTACGGAACTAAGTTCACTCCATGTTTCGGTCATGTATATCTAATGAGATATAAATCTTTACCCAACACATTGTAGGTACATATAGGGCATGCCCATCACATAATGAAAATCATACGTATGTGTTCCACTTGAACCTAAAAAATTAATCATATAATAACCCATGAAATAAAATGGGTTTCATAAACATTTCATCATATTATAAAATATGGAAAAGATAAAGGTTACATAATCATTTCATAATTTCATAATAGCATAACCCATGAAAATAAGTGGGTTTCATAAGTATTTTATCATGTTATAACCCATGGAATAGAAATAGGTTTCATAAACATCTTGTCAACATAAAATAAACTATTAGAGAAATAATAATAATAGTGTCATTAGATTATATCCCAAGTAAATAATACTTAAAATCAATTAAATTCATCTTATATGTAAAATAATTTTTGAAAGATCATTAGGAACATTTATTGAGGAAGGTAAATATTATTTGAAAATCACTTTTTAAAAATAAAATTTTATAAAAAAAATTGAAATTTTTTTCTTTGAAAATAACTTTGAAAATATGTAAAGGGATATTTAAAAATAATTTAAAACATTTCTTGAGTAAAATACACTTTCCTATTTGAAAAAAAAAATTTGAAAACACAAAACATTGTGAAAATCATTTTATTTGAAAATAACTATGAAAACTTAGAAAGGATGACTTAAAAAATAATTTCAAAATCTTATTGAAGAAAAAAATCCATTATGATTTGAAAAAAACTTTTTAAAACATAAAAAAATAAAAATTATTTTATTTTAAAATAAATTTGAAAACTTATAAAGGAGTATTAAAATAAAATAATTTCTATGATAGAGGGAAATTCTGTTTATGTCTTACATGTTAAAACAAATATTCCTTTCTCATTTTCAGTAAAAGGAAAATAGTAATTTTTTTAAAAATAACATGAGGATTCCTTTCAAGAAAAAAATAAATTTTAAAATATCATAAAAAATTACTTTAATACGTCATTTTAATTATTTTTAAAATATTTTTGAAAACAGTTTTAGAAAACATAGTTTTGGAAGAAAAAGTGCTTTCGATCAAAGAGAGAAAGACATATGATTCTTCTTAAAAACATTCTTTTGAACACTTGAATACATAAAGAGAGGAAAATTAATTGAAAACATGAATTATTATGACATAAATATAGTATAAGAAACTTCATGAGTTTATTGAGATATATATCATAATATTTCATCATTTGAAACATAATTATAAACAATCCTAATAAATGATGAGATCGTAACATAAAACTATTACCACATTTGTTACATTGAATCATAATATCCATAAAATAATAATACTAAATAAAACTTTTAAATTCATTAAAATAATTATATTCATGATATAACATGCCAAAGGAGTGGTATATACACCTCAAATAAGAATATAGGCTCATAACATAACAAATGTCTTAAGGAATGAAAATTGAGACAAAAATCACTTACCGCTATGGAGACTTTTGAAAAGTAAACCCCATGAAAGAGAGATAATAACATCGATATGAAAACAAAAAAAAATTGGATAAGAGTAATAAAACATATTCATTTTTTTATATACACCACATAAAATAAATATATGGTAAATAGGGCATGTGTTTCAAAGAATTAAAAAGTGAGACATAAATCTCTTACCTCTTTAGTAATTTTTTTAATCATAAGACCTAATAAATAATAAAATAAATGAAACACTAAATATCACTAAAATAATTAAATTCTTTATATAAAATTTCGAATGGTTTGTATATACACCACACAAAATAAATGAGTGATGAATTTGCATATGTCTCCTAGAAATAAAAGAGAGACTAAAAATCTCTTACCTTATGTACTGAATTCCTTCATACATTTTCAAAACTCCGATATAATAAATATAAGTTTATTCTAAATATATTAAAAAACTTTAATTTTAAATAATACTATATATTATTTTCTAATAACCTATTATTACCCGTTTATTAAAGATTCTATGTTAAATTCATGTTTCGGACAACAACAACATTGTTTTCCGTGTATGTTTTATCTGTTATTTTTTTTACTATTACTTTTATCATGGTTGCATAATCTAAAAAAATTTAACAATGATACAAATATCATATATATTCATTATATATTTTTTTAGAGTAATCCATAAGATTTAGAGATAGAAAATGAAATACATTGTTCATAGAGATGGTTGGTCATACGTAGGCATGAACATTATTTACACGTTCTAAAAGGATTAAAATAAATAAGGGAAAGTAATATATTACCATTAAATAATAATATTTATTTCATATATATAACTTATTTTCATTAAACCCATCCATATTACCTTTCATGTAAATCTTGAATCATTCATACCGCTTCATGAGGCAGTAGTATGTCATACACAAGAGTGACGTTATCAAATTCCAATAGAATATAAAGTATAAAGTTATATGTGATATAATAATTAAATAATTATAATAATATAATAAATATAATATATATAATTCAATAAATCATTACATCCATCCATGATATGTGTTGATTGAAAATAAATAACATTGGTTTGTGAGGTAGTAGTTTGTTGTACACATGAATGATGATTTCATATCCCATTTGATAAAAGAAGATATGGTGGTAGATAATTCCCTTCACATAAAAAATTTCATTATATGAAATATAAGTAGGTTATTATATCATTATTTATTAATAATAATGGAATGTGGTGGAGTAATAAATAAAATAAAATGCTCGGTTAAGGGTGTTACCTCTTCTTCCACATTTGGTTTGCACCAAAAGGATTATTTGGTAAAATTTATGAACAAAATAGGATTTTAGGATGGTATGGGTGAAATTATTTATTTATTTATTCATTAATTGGCTGAACCAAATAGTTCTAGAAATGTGAATATAAGGATAATGAGTGGCCTTTTATAAGTGAGCTGAGTGGATCACTTGTAATTTTTGAAAAGAAACAGGTGTGACCATGTTTTTCACATCAGAAAAGGATTAAAATAGTAAAGTATCAATCCTAGAATATATATGGTCTAAATATGGCCATAAAATTAGTTTTGGAAAATTTTTTGGGTCATTTTTAACCCTTATCATTTTAGTTTAATCGCCCCGATAAACTCATTTTTACCATAACCGTAGTAAATAATTTTTACTATTTTTACTATTAATTATGGAAAAAAATTAAGTCAAAATTATTAGATAATAGAAATTATTCTTATTTAAAATATAAAATCCATTTTTTCAAAATCCATTCATATAATAGGAAATTTTAATTTAAAATTAATCTCGCAGTTGCGAAGTGAAAGTGGGTTTTCCAAGATAAAACTATTCAAAAGTTTAAAATGTTTTTTATATAAAAATTAAATATAAAATGAATGAACTAAATTGGATTCATAGATATATAATTGAACCATTTTTATTTTAAAACCATTTAAAAATCATTTGTAATCTTTTTAAATATTTATAAGAAATGAAAATTCTTTAAAAAACTAGTATTTTCCCCATTAATCAAAAAAATTATATTCTCATAAATTTTCAAAAATTCACTCAAAGATAATTTTCACATGATGATTTAAAAATTAAATTTATTTTTTGAAATATATTTTCTAAAAGTTTTAAAAATTATCATTAAAATAAGTGCATAAAAGATGATAAAACTAATATTTAGAAAAAGATAGTTTTAAGCGAAAAAATAGATTAATTATTATCTACTGTTTAAAAAAATCATAAGATAAAAGTTTAACATATGATTGAATATATAATATATAATTTTCAGTAAAATAATTAACCAAAATTTACTTTTTAAATTTATTTATGTAAAATACACTTGTTCGCATAAAAACAGACTTTTAGAAAGAGATTTCCTTTATTTTCAAATAGTTGTTATTTTAATTTATAATTAATCAATTACCAAAGAATTAATTTTATTTAAATGTGTAAAGAATATATTTTTAAAATTTAGTTAATATTATTCATACCTACCATTTAAATTTATAGGTGATAAATTTCATATTAAATAATAATATTCTAATAGTATGTCACATTTTGTTTAAACTTGGTGTTGTGTGTAACACAAGATAAATTTGGTGTTATATATAACACAAGATAAACTCATTGTTGTGTTTAATGAAAAATATTGAAAAGATTAAATTTATTTAAATTATATATATTTCATAAAATCTTAGGGTGTTACATTATTCCCCCCTTAAATAAATTTATTCCTCATAATTTGAACTTGTGGTCGATAAACAAGGGTTCAAAATTTCAAAATCCCTTTATGGAAAACCCACATCATAAAAAGGGTTAATAAAACTTCCTCTTGGAAAGATGGAAAGGGGTTTTTTAAGGTCCTATGGAAAAACACATACTATGTTTACAAATAGAATAAAATTGGTGGGAAGTAATGATTTTTATATGGAAGAAATGTGTAATGTATAAATAATGATGGAGAGTGATAAAGATCATTGATTATAAGAAATTGAACGATCATGTAAGAATAAAAAAAACACAAAACCATAAACCAAATAGGTGTGAAAAAAGTTCATTGATTTCATAAAAATTATGGTGATATGATAAAATTTTATTTTAATATTATTTTCCATAAGTTGACACTACTAGAAATTTAGGCTATAGGCTCAAAAACCGTGGCTATAGGTTATAGCCACGGTTTCATGAACCGTGGCTGGTATTGGCGTGGCTATAGGTCGAAGCCTATAACCATGGTTTGAAACCTTGGTTATATACCTATTTCCATGGTTCGAACCTTGGGTTTAACCCTAAAGCCACGGATCAAACCGTAGCTATAGGGTCATCCCTATTGCCATGCCAATAAAGGCCACGGTTCATAGAACTGTGGCTAAAGCTTTATAGCCACGGTTTCAAACCGTGGCTATAGGTTTATTGCCATGGTTCAAACTGTGGCTATAGGGACTTAGCCACGGTTTAAAACTGTGGTGATAGGCCTATCCACTGCATAAAAAACAATCACGGTTCACCGTGCTGGCTATTGGGAGGACACTACCAACTCCACCCCTCCCCCCACCCACATCTCCCCTAGCCTACACCAGCACCCCCCACCCCCTGCCCCACCCCCCTACACCTTGCACCCCACCCTCTGTCCCCTCCTAACTGCACACCCCCTCTCCCTAGATAGCCCCCCCTCCCCACCCTACACCAACACCCCCACCCTCTACTCCTGCACAACTTCCCTGGCCCACCCCCTGCACCTTACACCCCACCCCCACCCCCACCCCCTGCACCTTACACCCCACAACCTGCACCTTGAACCCCCCCTGGACCCTCCTCACTGCACACCCCCCCCCCTCCCCACCCTGCACCAGCACCCCCACCCCCTGCTCCTGCACACCTCCCCTACCCCACCCCCCTGCACCTTACACCCCACCCCCTACACCCTCCTCACTGCACACCCCCACTCCTCCCATTCCTACACACCCCCCTCCTCAATAAACCCCCCCTCCCTCAGATAGCCCCCCACCTAGACCCCCAAACCTTCCCAACACACCAGTCAATTGAATTGAGAAAACCAAAAACATGCTAATATGGATATGATACAAAAATTTCCACTCAAATGTACTACACTAATCAAAAACATACTAATAAGATTAGAACGAAATCAAACATCATCAAGACAAATTGAGTATAGTGGAACCAAACCAAATGGTTTTGAAAAAGAAGAAACTGAACCAAACTGAAAATAATGTAACCAAACTGACTCAAACCAATCAAAACTGACTTCAATAAAGCGTAACTGATCAAGCAAAAAATGAAACTAATGAAACATACCTGGTTGAATCTAAAATTATTTTAATTGAACTGAATAGACCCAAATCGAACAAAATGAACCTGTTACAATTGACATAAATCAAATAAAATGAACCCAATAAAACTAACCTAGAAAACCTAACCTGACCCAAATTGAACCAAGGAGTCGGGTTGTTTGATGAACTTTAAGAAGGCCTCATCCCCGCAGGTTGAGAGGATATCCTAGTCATGCGGTGCTTCACAGTCCTCAATGAGATCCAAAATGCACTGCAAAAAGATAGGGAACCCAAAAACCACAAAAACCCTAATTAAAATTGAGTCAAAGAATAAAAATAGAAGAAACCTTACTTGAATCTGATAGTGAACTACACAGCTTGCACCCTGTACTCCACGACACCCTGCACCTAGTTAATCATACATGAGTGCCCATCATCCATATGTTAAGATACCAGCACCTCATCCATAATTTAAACATTATCAAAGTACATGACATTATATAGCTCATAGTTGGAACACATGAACATAAAAAAACTACATGAACGAAAACTAAATCATGCAATGTCCAAACTCTGCAAAAAACCATGCACAACACTCTACACTGCACCCTGCACTGCCTGCACAGCACCCTGCACTCCAATGCCTGCACTGCACCCTCCACTGCCTGCACCCTTCACCCCCCCCCCCCCATCCATTTCCCCTCCCCTGCCTCCCCCCACCCCCCGACAGCCTCCCCCTCCTCACCCCACCCCCTGTCACCCCTGCACATTCCCCCCTCTAGTCCCCCACTTCCATCCCCCATGTCAGTCCCCCCATGCATATTTATGATTCTTTATTTATCCATATTGGCTTTATTTACATGTAGATTCTAAGAAAATAGGAATAAAATGATGAAGTATAACCATAATTAACCAAGTTAATATGCAGTGATGCAACTTTTGGCCTTCATGGTTATCCTCATGAGTAACTGGACTGCAATGTATGCATGGTCTGACAAGGAAAAATGGGATTTAGAGAAGAATACTAATGATTGTACTCATCTTTGAATTTGAACTGGATCTCTTTCCTAGGAGCGCGCACATTGATAGGCCCTATAAACTTCATCAAAAAGAAACCTATAGTTCAAATGAAGAAATGGAATTGATAACACATGAGCATCCCCATCCAACCACATTAGTATTCCAAAGAAGTGGGAAAAAGATAGAAATTAGAAAATGCAATGGTAAAAGCAAGGAAAATTTGGAAATATAATGGACCCAAAATTAGTACCTTGAGAATTTACAGGGAGAAAGGAAGATCCCATGCCATCAGCCATGATATATTGTGTAGTTTATCATCGAGCTTAAATAAAGTAAAAGCATAATGTATTTAGATATTAAAACACTGGAATAATATATCAATCCAATAACATAAATTTTGGTAGAGAAACCCCTTCTTTCACATTGAGGCCTACAGCAGAACTAATCGATTATTAATTAGAAGAAAACGAACAAGATAAATTATAATAGAATTTTTAAATCATATTAGTTAAGGAATTCCAACCTTATCAGCTAAAGAAGAATCCAAGGCTTTATTTTCAAGAAGAGACCCTATTAAAGAGCACAGCCTTTTGATTGTAGAGTCAAGAGAAATAGCACACTGAAAAAGATCCTTTTCCTCGATGGATGGCTTTGAAATAAATGATGTAGATGAATCCTCCAATTCCTTCACTTGTTCAAATACCTTAGATACTTCTTCCTATACATTTATTCGTTATTCCTCAAATGTTGTGGTATCACCCATTGAACTAAGTAAAATTCACTGCACACACACAAAATACTACTACTGCTTCCTCCCTGTGACCAAGTAAACATAACAAGTTCTAGTGAACCTAAGATGAGACTTGTACTTTCACAAATATAAAGAAGTTAAAATCCCATCTCTTGGTCACTCTGAAATTCTAGTGTTTCCATAGAACACATTAATTTATGATTCAATAGTTTTATACCCCCCAGGGATGAAAATTTCAACAACCACCAGCCCCCCCCCCACCACACACACCCCCTGCACCAGCTCCCCCCCACCTCCTCCTGCACCAGCACCCCCCCCCCACCCTCTTACACCAGCTCCCCCCACCTCCCCCTGCACCAGCACCCCCCACCCCCACGCCCTTCATTAGCCCCCCCCCCCCCCCCCCGCGCACCAATCCCCCAACTTTAACTGCAGGAAAAATCAAAAAACATAAGCACATCCATGAAAAACACTAAGAAAATAGAATTTTCCATTAATATACATATATAACTATAATGTTAAGAGATGAATAGACATTACAAGTAGTTAAGAAGAAGAAAAAGGGGATGGTTATACATAATATATTCTAAGAGATTATTTTATTTCTTACTTTGACCATAATTTCATATATTACAAGAAAGTAAAACTATTGTAAAAGAAGAAAAGAAGTGTAAATGAAAAGTAGAATGATCTCATAGAAGAGATAAAAATGTCCCTAAAATGTGTATAATAAGACAGGATAACATAATCTATTAATAAAAAATGGTTTCTAAATAAAAGGAACTTCATGAGGCACAATCTAGGTATCTTAAATTTGGAAATGCATTAAAGAATATGACATAAGTATATGAAAATGTGGTGGATATTCAAGATGAACCATCTAAGGATGATGATAAAACCAGCCCCATGAAAAAGGTACAACATTTTTCTAAATTCTCATGTGATACTAAATATGTTTCCTTTCATTATAATGATTATGAAACATAATTTTAATATTTTTAAGATGATGAATGGTGTAATAATTTTCCTCCTATGGATGAACTGAGAATGGGAAAATAAAGGTTGGAGGAAGCCTGGAAAACAAGCAGAATTTTATAAACAAAATCATCAATATAAAGTAAGATCAAGTTTCAAGGAATATTAATATTGTTGTAGAAGTTTTCAGTATAAATCTTTTGAGTACTGGTACAACATGTCATTTCACTAGAACTGGGATGAAAAAAGGGGGAGCAAACCTGAGAAGAACAGAAGTAGTTGTAATATAAGTAGGAATACTGTTAGTAAAAAAAATTCTCAGCCTGAACAAACTACTGGAAAGTTATTGCCTCTTTATTCCCATTCATTTTATGTATACTTTCCTATGTGGAACTAAAGAAAACAATTGGTAAGATGGATGACTGTTGTATTATTTGGGTATAACAATAATTAAGTATCCTTCCTAGAATACCATTGAAGTTAGATTTTCCATGATGAAGAAAGTGAGACCATCTCTCAAGGGGTGAAAAGCATAAATTAAAATTTTCAATAATGACAAACTGTATGGAATCTCAAAATATGGACAACCTAATTCTAATTAGTCATTGAGGTTTTTTTAAACAACCCCAATATTATTTTTATATTGACATCACATAATAAATGATTTATGTACTGCATTGATTACTTGTTTATAAAATCTTGATTCTATAAAGGTTTTTTCCTTATAGACTTATAGTTGAATATCTCAAGTCTGTTTTCCAAGAATATCATGTGATTCTATCCTTCTCTCATAAGTGGATAAGTTTGACGCTTAAAATATATGGAGGAGAAGAAGATTTCATGATGGGAGTGCTCAGCATCTAGGACCACTATCAGTGAGTTCTAAAAATCCTACCGGACAGCAGCCCCCTAGACAGAAACCCCCCCTGCTGGACCCCCCTAGACAGCAGCCCCCCCCCCCACCAGACCCCCTGGACAGTAGCCCCCCTGGACAGAAACCCGCAGCCCCCTGGACAGCACCCCCCCCCCCCCCCCACTAGATAGAACCCCCTCTATTGGACAGCTGCCCCCTTGCTAGACCCCCCTGAACAGCTGCCCCCCCTGCTGGACCCCCGTGAACAGCTGCCCCACCAGCTGGACCCCCTGGACAGCAGCCCCCCCCCCCTGTACTTTGGATGCTTCTTAAGGTTGAAGCTGGGAGATGCTGGGTTTATCCTATAGATACTTACAGAGATTCTCATAGTGGGGTTATAGGTTTCTTATGAAGGATTTAAGAGGTGAGGTCGTGAGTTTCGTTTTCATGTTTGGAATTATAGGAACTTTGAAGATGGGTTTCAACTGGGGGTGTTGCTGTTTGGATTTTTCTACATGGTGTAGTACAGGATACACTTACATGGTGCATGGTGCTGGTTGGTTTGTGATTTCTACTATGGTTGGTATATGTTATGGGTGAATAGGGGTTGGATTTCTGGTGTTTCTTATTTGTTTTGGATTACTATTGTAGGCTTCTACTTCTCTCGATTGTCTAGTGTGGTGGATATAGTTTGGGGTGGGTATTCAGGTGGTGGTTTAGAGTAAGTTCAGTTGTCTTGTGGTTGGTTTCCCCATCTTGTGTATTCTGGTTGTTGATAGTGTAGGGATTTCTATGGTGGATGTTCTAAAATTCCCTTGAGATGCTGGATGTTGTAGGTTGGGAGGCATGTTTCTGGTAGATGGGTGGTTCTCTTTCTAGGGTGGGTGCATGTTGACTACTTGGTGGGTCTAGAGGTGTTGGATTCAATGTGGGTATTACCTCACATTTGGATCAAGGAATGCTTGGGGATTCTTTAAGTTGTATGATGGGTTAGGTGTGGGTGATGCAGGGCACTTCGGATGGATGGTACTAGTTGACTGCTGGTTTTTTAGACTTTCTTATGGTGTGGTGGTCCATTTTGATGTAAGGTGTTCAGATGGTGATGGATGGGACCAGATGGTGGTCTGGGGATGATTTGGTTTCTAGCTAATATTTTGGGTGTTATGTCTACTATAGGTGCTTATTGTGGTTGGATCTGGTGTGGTTTAGGGTTCATGTGCAAGTAGGTATTGATGTAGTGGCCATTAGTTGGCATGGTTGTCTAGAGTTCTTTCACTCTAGGCTTTGTTTGGACAGATTCCCCTCCCCCTGGACAGATTCCCCCCAGACCCTAGACAGATTCCCCTCCCCCTTCCAGTCCCCCCCCCCCAGACCCTGGACAACTCATACCTATCTTAGATGGTGTTTTCTATTTTTTGTATTTTTCTCTTGTGATAGGTGGATACCTTTCTATTTGGAATTATTTAATCCTCGAAATGATGGGTTTTGATGTAATCAATAGGATTGATTGACTAGTTCCCAATTGATCCCATATTAACTGCTGTCATTAGAGGGTGATGATTAAATCCCCATAGGGAAGTAGGTATGTGAATAAGTTATAATGGGATGTCTGTGTGACTCAAGATAGGTATGAGCTATAAAGGATGGGTAGTGTGATAGATCAGATCACTAGCATTTTCCTTGAGTACCAAGGGTTACAAACCATTGTTTTCCACAGGTAGTGGGAAAATTCAGTGAAGACTATCCTAACAACATCTATGGTCTACCACTAGTATGGGAGGTAGAATACAATATCAAAATTGTTCCAAGAGGAGTACCAATAACCATTACTCCTTATAGGATGGAACCTATGGAGCTTCTGGATCTCAAGAAGATATTCGAGGACGTAGACGCTAAAGGCTTCATATGCCCCAGTACATACCATGGGGTTTCACTAGTTCTTTTTTTACAAGAATATAGATGGAACCCTCAGACTTTTCATGGATTACTACCAATTGAACCAGCTCACATTATATAATAGGTTTCCACTACATAGAATAGACGACATATTTGATCAACTATGAAGATATAGAGTGTTTTCAAAGATATATTTAAGGTTAGGCTATCATCATGTTTGTTTCAGGACTTCATAGATACCTCACACAGTTTCCAAGATTGTGTTTGGTCTGGATAAGTGTCTTTTCTTGTTGTTTGGACTGACAAATGCACCTACAGTCTTTATAGATCATATGAACTGATTTTTACACCCATATATAGATTCATTCATGGTAGTATTTATTTATGAAATCTTATTGTATTCAGAATTGAGACATGACCATGAAACCCATCTTGATATCATATTGAATACACCAAGAGAGCATCGTCTCTATGCTAAGATCAGAGAATGACACTTTTGGATTAAGAAAGTACACATCCTGGGTAATATCATCTCTGAGTTAAGAGTCTTAGTAAGCCTAGGGAAAGTAATGGTTGTAGTTTCATGGGAATATTCCAACAATTTATTTTAAATCATGTGTTTCTTTGGGAAATTCATTTATTAAAGACTCCTCATCCCATATTTCTCATGTCTTACAGCTCCACATACTAGCTTAAAAAAGAAATTTGTGAAATTCATATGGTTATAATCTTGTGAAGTAGCATATCCAGAGTTGATTCATCAATTCAATTCAGCACTGATATTGATTATTTAATAGCTAGTTAAGAGTTATACTTTATTCTATGACACATCAGGTATTATGCTTGGAATTGTTCTAATGTAGGATGATCAAGTTGTCACTTACGGGTTTCAGAAATTGAGGCCACATGAGAATAATTTTCGAACACACGATCTCATGCTAGTTGTTGTAGTTAATTATCTACACTGTTGGAGACACTATCTACTTGGAGGTAGTTTTGTTTTATATATTGACCAAAAACCCTCAAGTATATCTTTACATAGTGTGATATGAATCTCAGGAAGTTCAGGTGGGTGGAATACCAACAGTCATTTGATTTTGAGCTTGCATTGATGTCAGGTAAAGGAAATGCTATAAATGATTTTCTATGAAGAAAGACTTAGACTTAGGTGGTTAATGAGGATACTAGTGAATTCAAAATCATGGGTTATTCTCATATATTCTTGTTGTGTATTAGGAGGAACATTGTAAGACTATCCTCTCAACCTTAGCAGTGATCTCTACTCTTTTGGAATGGGTAAGAATGAGGCAAATATCTGATCATGAGGGGATTTTCCTAAGGAAAAGTTTCTCCAATGATGATACATCATTATGTTGGACCACATATATGTTTGATACATTAGTATTCCATGGGAATTATTGTGTCCTAAATGACATTAGGTAGGAGATAATGTGTGAATTCCATGCTTTGGAATGGGAATTTCACCCAAGTGTCACCAAAATGTATTGAGATCAATGATGAAATCATTAGAGGATTGGTATGAAATGAAATATTAATTGTTTCATCACTCAATGTTACACCATTTAGCTGGTGAAGTTAGAGAATCCGTTCTTAGTAAGTCTTTTGCAGCTATTTCCCATTCTTGAGTGGAAATGGGATGATGTTTTGATGGATTTCATGACTGGTTTTCCGAAATCAACTCATGGAAATGATTTGGCATGGGTTTACATTGATCATTTGATGAAGTTCACACAATTCTTACCTATACAAGAGAAATTATCAGTAGATTATCTATGAAGAATGTAAGTCACGGAGGTTTTTTTTTCTTCATGGATCTCCACCTTATATTATTTACAACAGAGACACTCATTTTTTACATCACGGTTATGGAAGTGGTTACGATGTCCTTGGGTATATATGTAATTATGAGCACATAGTTTTACCCAAATTATAATGGAAAGAGGGAGCCTGTGTTTTTTGGTTCTAAAGGGAATGATCTGTGCATGTTTCCTTGACTATGGGGGGGTTGAGAGAAATATATTCCTCTCATCGAGTTCGCTTATAATAATATATTTTTGTCTATCATAGAGATGGATCCTTATTAATTCTTATATGGAAGGCATTTTCGCTCAACTCTGTGTTGGCTAGAGGCAAGGGAGGTGGCTATTTATTGATCACGTATTGTGTAGGAGACTATAGAGTAGGTCCACTTGTTCATAAGGAGCATGATGAGAGCATTATCTAGACATTATTCATATGCCAACCAATACTGATGAACTCTCAAGTTAGAGGTTAGAGATCATTTTTTCTTTAGAGACTCACCCAGGTTGGTCTATAGATATATTCAAAGGTAGGATAAGATCTCACTGAGGTTCTTGAGACCCTTGGATGTTCTGAAATTGATCGGACTAGTGGACTACAAGTAATCATTCCCTCAAAAGTACCAGTCAAAGCATGATGTACTTCAAGTGTCTTGGATGCACTAATACTCTCTAGACACAACACATGTATTTTGTCCTGATGAGGATTAGTAGGATGTAGATTCTTCATTAGAGGAGTATCTCATTTATATTTTTGATTAGAGCATGAAGACACTCCAAGTTAAATATGTTCCCCTGGTACAGGCGCTATAACAACATAGTCAAGTATAGGAAGAGACCTAGGAAAGTGAAGATGATATATGGGTGACGATCCCTCATTGATATACACACCCTTGGTTGAGATATTAGTAGTAGTATAGTTATTGTACAGTTGAAACCATTAGAGAGTAAGGAAATCCTTCAGATTCAGGATGAGCACATCATTCAGGATCATATGACCATATAGTGGAAGATGATAACTCTTAGGAGATAAAATACTTCATAATAATCCAGCCAAATCATTTTAATAATTTATAAAAAATGGGAAGAATATTTTTCATTAAAAAAACTAACCTTCTAGGTATCCATTACAAATCTGCAATAATATATCAAGATTTTCATGGGAGATAAAATCTTGTTTTTTGGAAAAATTTATAAATTAAAAAATTTGGCATAGGTGTGATGTGGTGCAGATCACTCGCCAATACAACCTCACACAAGTCACTTGCCCACCCATGGGAACCCACACAGGACATTCACCCAATTAACCTCATGCAGGTCACTCACCCAAATGAACTCACACAGGTCACCCAAACTAGGTACATGTGTCATGAAGATAAGGGAATACCATGTTTATGTGAGAAAAGCATTAGTAGGAATATTTCACAGAATACTAGAATGGTGAAACATCTGTCTAGAAGAAAAGAACAGTGATAGCTGAAGGGTGGGTAAAACTGTTATAAGGTGATAAGAAGAGACTTCAAGCCATCGATGCTATTTATAAATGCATGAACACCTATACTGGTGGCATGTGCACCTAACCTTCATGGACTAGCTGCATGAACCACCAATGAAAGACACCAGCGCGGCATACTTTTGACGCCCATCCTTCCCCATTCATCCCTTTAATGGTACTCAAGATGTTATTTTATTCAATACCAATCAACAATGTAAATGGGAATATAGAGACCAAAAAACAAAGAATATTTCAACATCTGTATTTCATTACTTAAATATTAGACCCTCTTCTTCCAATCGGATCAAATCATGAGGGTTTTGTTTTACACTCCCATTCTCATATGAGGATGACTACATTAAAAAGAGAATACCTCAAGTAATTGGGAAGTTAAGAACAAAAAACATTAAAATCGATCGCCCAATAAATCCCAACAAAAGACCCAAACAACGCCATCACGCAGGACCAGGTTGTGCAACCCCAGACTTGTGAAAGTCATCATAGAAAGGGAGATCTTTGCCAAAACCTAGTGAAATAACCTATGATAGAACCCTGTGCAAGACATATCCTTCTCCCATGGTCCCAAAAATTCCTATAAATAGGACCTTGGGCTCTATATTTATGAAATATGGAAGATCAGAATAAGTCATAAAGCTCTACTTGCCCAATTCCATTTCCTGGTCCATCAAAACCATCCAGGTATCTCTCCAAAACCTGATTGAAGAGGTAATTAAGGGTAATCATTATTTTATGGTTCCTAAAGTGTTTGAATAATTATTCACCCTCTTGAGTAACTACTCACCCTCAGTCCATAAGTATTAGCTTTAAGGTATCCTCCCAAACTAAGGACCTGCACAAAACTCTTCCATAGACACCTGAGGTAACTCTACTATCCTAGATAAAGGCCTCACCTAAGTTTTATTGCCAAGTATTTCTATTTTCTAAATTCACCTCTAGATTACATAGGTACATCCTGCACAAATCAATATCATGCCGCCGAGGTCTATCCTACAAGAAACATTCTAGTCCGTCTAGTTCAATCTTGCGTGTGCCTTCCAGTCCACCCAAGTCTACCCAACATGAGACCCTTCTATCCACCTATGCCCCACCTAGGTGTAACATCCTTTGGAGTTTTGTTAATTATAAAATCTTTTGGTAATAATGACCACAACCTTATTGGAAATGCTAGAAACCTCCCCATTTTAGATAGTGAGGGGATAAATTTTCTTATCCTTTGATGATGTCTAGTGCCTTAACCTTCTCTCGTATTCTATGAAATAAGGACATGGGAATCCCTCCCATATTAATCACCTAGTATTTATTGCATAGTGCACTTATACAGTGTATAAGTGCTAACTTCTTGTATAGTGCACTTATATGCGGGGTGTCGTCCTTGAGCAGGACCAAATCAAGGCATTACCGCGGCCTGACCACGGCGTGACCGCGGCGTGTTGGCCCGGTCCAGGGACATCCGCGGGGAAACATCTTCCGTCCAGGAGTGAAAGGAGAGGGAGGAGGCGGGGAAACATTACGGTCATCACCCCACCAGCAGAAATTTTGATTAGTCAGTCTCAACATTGATCACAAGACTCCTAGAATACTATCACAATGAACCACCACGGGGTGTCATCCTGGAGCAGGGCCAAATCACGGCATTACTGCAGCATGACCGCGGCGTGACTGCGGCCGGACCGCGGCCTGACCGCGGCCTGACCGCGGTGTGACTGCGGAGTGACCGTGCTTATGATTAAAGGTTTTTTTTATACAGTAGTTTTGAAGCCTGCTAAAAGGGAATCATTCACTTACTTAGATCCGTTTGGAGAGAGTAAAGGATTTTTTTTATACCATTTGGAGGTTTTCATAAGGTTACATTCTTCTGGTTGAGAATAATTCAGAATGTTTTGGGAATAAAATCATATTTTTCTATGGTTGTTTCTGCTTCCAAAAAAGCACGATGAGACCCACCGGTGACTGTGCTTATGATTAAAGCTTCCAAAATTTAATATGAAGAGAAAAATATTGATTCTCAGCCTGTGTTTTTGGTACAATAGGATAAGTTTTAAGTTCTTATTTGGGGGATTGAAGCTATATTATTTAAATTTAGCTTTCTATGTGTTTGGTTTATTTCTGATGGGATACTAAAAATGGGCCAACAAAGTAAGGTCATTGAGCTTCAGAAGACTTATTCTCTAAGGAAAATACTGGAAAAAGTTACATTAACTCTTAGGATTCCCCCAAAGATGCCTCTAGGGGTTTCTGTTACAGTGCTTGAGAATAGGTTGTCATTCAAGTACTTAAGCAATCGAGCAAATATATTCATAGTCTACCTAGAGGATAATCTGAGTTTTTAATGGGTATAAAATGTTAGTAATATATGGGGGTTAGTTTTTTGTGGGGATGGCTGGGGCGTGTATGGGAAGTAGTGAATAATTAGGGGAGATGTTGTCTTTCTCAATGCTTTTATATTTTGGCCAGCTATAGTAGTTAGGGAGTTGTTGGATGGGTTGTTAGAATTTGTTTCAGATATTGAATAGGGGAGAGAATAGCGGGAAGAGGGTACAAATTAATTGTATTGGTTCTACTATTTGATGATGAGTATTTTGATTTTTTTTTTTTTGAAGTAGAACCCATATAACCAGAAGTGATTGATGTTGGAACTACCATGGAAAATGTAATGGAGGCTGGTAGAGTTTCTATGATACAACAATGTATTGCCTCTGTAAATACTCGGATTGGCTGTGAGTATTGTTTTTCAAATAGTGGTAGAAAGAGTCAAGATAGTCTAGTGACAACTGCAGCAACCAATGTAGAGGATTATTCCACACTGGTTCAAAGATTCCTAAAGTAGAAAAAGGTCGACCAAGAAAGGTCGGGGCCTCTTCCTCAGGCTAAGAGGGTTCCGGATGGGAATTCATTGGTTACTACAAAGGATTCAGAAAGATACTATAAGGGATACTTTTCAAAAGGATTTTCAAAGTAGTATAGATTACCTATTGGATTATTTTTCAACATGCACAAACACTATAATAATTTTATAAACATGGCATAATATTCCCCAAGATCTAATTCTTGGCCTAGGAGGTCATTGTTTTCCAGTAAGGGGGATGGTGTGGGCTGGATGTGGCTGAGCAGGGCCAAATCACGGTGTGACCACGGTGTGACCACGGCATGTTGGCCCGATCTAGTGACATCTGCGGGGCAGAATCTTCCGGCCAGGCGCAAATGGAGCGGGAGGAGGTGGGGCAACATTCCGACCGTCGCCCCTCCGAAAAAAATTATGATTAGTCAGTCTCAACATTGATCATAAGACCCATGGAATACTATCACGGAGAACCTCCATAGGGTGTCGTCCTGGAGCATGGAAAAATCACAGCATTACCACGGCATGACTGCGGCGTGGTTGCGGCGTGACCGCGGTGTGACCGTGGCATGACCGCAGTGTGTTGGCCCGGTCCAGCGACATCTACAGGGCAGCATCTTTCGGCCAAGAGCGAATGGAAAAGGAGGAGGCAGGGCAACATTCCGATCATCACCCCGCTGGTAGAAATTTTGATTAGTCAGTCTCAACATTGATCACAAGACTCATGGAATACTATCACTACTAACCGTCGCGGGGTGTCATCCTGGAGCAGGTACAAATCACGGCATTACCATGGCGTGACCACAGCATGACCGCGGCATGACCGCGGCGTGACCACGGTGTGACTGCGACGTGACCGCGGTGTGACCGCGACGTGACCGCGGCGTGACCGCGATGTGTTGGCCCGGTCCAGCGACATCTGCGGGGTAGCATCTTCCTTCCAGGAGCGAAGGGAGCAAGAGGAGGTAGGGAAACATTCTGACCGTCGCCCCGCTGGCAGATGATAAAACAGATCAACTATTTAATATGCTATAACAAGGTATCGCTAGAGAAGGTTGGAGCAAGCGGCACAATCACGCAATGTCTAAAGGGAAACAAAATGACGGAAAATAATCATACAACCTACACAAACCATTTACAAATTCATTCACATTGCCTAAATATGGAAATTTTATTTATAATATTCAAAGCTTTAAAAGGAAAGTGTCAGTGTCAAGGCATATGCCTACTCGGGAAATGTCATTTGAGTTAAACAAGTATGACAAGCCAATTTATATTATTCAAAGAAAACAAAAAATAACTAGCCACAAAACAAACACCAAAAAGAGGCATATGAAACAATCAAACCAAATATAAACATGATACAAATAGTTATCACTACTCTTTGGTTTAGAAAAGAGCGCACTTCCGTTAGAGGGGTTTTATTATAAAATCATGGCATTGCTTTATTTCAACAAAAATCAACCATATAGAGAAATTATGAGGGGTTAATTTTATCATTTATTTCAACACAAATCAAGCATATACTTAACAATTCAATTTTCCATGTTTAGGAATGTTGTTTCACCCCATGGGTGGCCCTAAACTGGTAAAATAATCCTCAACGCATCACACAGAAATTATGAGGGGTTAATTTTATCATTTATCCAACCAATTTACCAAACCCTAAAAAAGAAATAAAATTCCCCACAAGAGATAAATAAGAACACAACATCACATTCAAAAATCAATAATAAAACAATTGTATATAACTTATAGACCACATACCTCTATTCTAAAGAATACTGCTTGCTCAACCATTCCCCTTAACTCGGAATCAAACACCATTCAAAACCACAAAATATGACCTGAAAAAAAAACATTGTTAGGTCATTGGAAGAACATGAGAAACTAAACATTCCATAATATGAAAAGGTGAAGAAATATAAGGATTAGAATCACCCATAGATTTGATTCGAAACCAATGGTGCTTCAAATGGAATAGAATAAAAGGAGATCAACCCATGTAGAGATATGAGAATTTTGGATCATCTCTATGGTTTCAAGGTGAATAAATGATGAGAAAATTGAGTGAGGTTTGATAAATACAAGGAAAAAAATTTTAAATTTCACTTTTTAAGGGGCTCACAGTTTGGCTACATGGGTTTCCAAAACATACCCAAACCGTGCCCCTCCAAGAGGGGTCCAAGTCACACTGTGAACCGGGGATCTCACACAGTTTATAAAAATGTGTGCCATCATTCTGAAATTCATCTTTCCAAGGTCATGTGGTTTACTCTAACTATGTTCCAACCATGTAACATGCACATAATGGCCACTTTTCTCCTTTCATTCATGTTTTGAACCCCCTTAACACCCTATACAAACCAGAGGTTTCTTACATGTAGCATGGGTATGAGGAATCATGTGGGGATTCTAAAACCTCCTTACTGGTGTAAGGCACAATAGATACCATGTGAATTAAATGAAACAATAAACAATAATTGGACACATGAATTACAAATTGTTTCCCCAAGAGGGTATGAACTATAACCAAACAAAATACATCATTTCAAGATAAAATTTTCAATTGAGAAATAAACCCAATAATTAATTGAAACCTTGGAATCCCCAAAATGGTTCCCGACTCCAATTCTTGATCCCCATTTATGCTCTTCCCAAATACAACTAAACTCCCCAGAAGAGGGCCTTTGCCCTTATTCAGACATATAATGATGAAATAATCTCAGGTACCTAATGATGTTATGGTCAAGGTGTGGGTAATACTCAGTAGGACATCACCAATGATGTTTATAAATTATCCAATCTAAACAGATAGTGTATGTAGGTTCAATGTAAATAAGATAGAAAACAAAAGAAAACTCAGGTATTATCAGTTAACTATATACACATTAACCATTTCCTTCATTATTTCCATTTTTATCACTTATACCATCTTAATAACTTATTTTATTTTCATCCCATGTTCAAATAGGTTTGGCGTTTATATCTTTTAAACAATGGACTCATATGGTAAAATACTATGCATAAGTGAATAAGTCATGTTCCCTATCTCGCTAGGGATAAACATATCATAACCAAATAATTACACTTACCATGGAGCCTCAGTCCATGTAGTCATATCCAACAAACTATTAAGGGAATATATCCTCAGTCTGACTCCCTAACTCATGTATTAAATGGGTGGGGTTTAGAGCCTCTATCCATCCCAACCCGTGTGTATTGAAACTGAAGTCAATTACCCTCATACAACCAGACCATGATCACATTCTTATGTATTGATTAACCACATATAAAATATCGCATCCATATATATTCCATACACACAAACATCACAATTCATATTTATTTTCATATGACACAATATCAATACATAACCCATTAACACATTTTCCATTTATATCGCTTAGCCCATTTGACCCATTTCCCTTTTTATACCTTAACCCATTTAGAATATTAATCAACACCAATAACTTAACCCATATAATCATTTACTCAATTTTGGTGCATTATCCCTTTTATCATGTTCCTATATTCTTATGAATTAACCTATTTATGCATGTACATCATAAATTCATAATCCATTGACCAGATTCACATTAATCCATTGAACATTTTTTCACATCATTCCAAATAATAAAATTTTCCATTTTCAATAACTTGAAAAAACAACTATTGGTTAATCTTATATTTTCTCTAAAAATTAAACATATTTATCATGGTCTTTAATTCAACACAAATCAACCCTATTCTTGATATTTCAATTTTCTATGTTGGGAAGTGTTGAAGCACCACATGGGTGGCAATAAACAGGTGAAATCATCCTCTACACATCACGCGGGGTTCATGAGGTGTTAATTTTATAATTTATCCAACCATTTTGCCAAACCCTAACAAAGGAATCAAAATAAAAACAATACAGAACCATGAACAGAACTACACAGGAACAAATTAACAATAAAACTTTTGGATATAACTTGTAGATGATGTACTTCGATTCCAAAGAAAACAACAAGCACAAACATGGAGAATCACTCGGATTCGAACACCCTTCCAAACACCAACCTAATATACACTAGAAAAAAATTCATTTAAGGGGTTAAGAAGAAGATAGAAAATTAAACAAACCCAAATCTGAAAAATTGAAGAAAGAGGAGTATTAGAGAAACATGGAGCATCGATTTGAAACCAAGGGCGCTCCGAAAACTGTAGAATCAAAGGAGATCCATCCTTAGAATGATTTGGGAATTTTTTTTCATAACCATGGATTAAAGGGGAAGAAATTAAGAGAATATTTACCGAGGCATGATAAATATTGAAGGGGGGAAATGGGAAAATCATACTTTTTATGGGTTGTATGGTTAGACATAATGGTTTTCCAAACCGTTCACCAACCATGTGCTTGCCTCTATCAAAGAGGGGTACAAGTCACAAAATAACCTGAGGATATTATAAATTTTACAAAATAATGTTCCATCTTTGTTAAATTATCTTATCCAAGGTGGAATGGTTTCGCATCACAATATCACAATTTACATTAACATACCGCCAACCATGCAACATAAATAGAATGTATAGAAACCCAGGGTTAACATAAAAATATATTACATAATATTAGGTGAATATAAATTACATTACAATAATACATGCCTAAGGACTAAAATAGTTTTGTGTCTTTTTAATCATAAAAAATATTCAATCGTAATGAAATATCATAAAAATATCCCATAATGATGTAAACCATTAGTACGTATACCTAAAACATATCTTCATAACCTAGGAAACCAAAATATTAGAACAATGTTCATTTATATTACCATTAAGTTAAATAGTGTAAATGTGTATGATACTACAAAGATAATTATATGTTTCATATCAAAAATAGGTATGGTGATTTTTTTGGAAAATTGCATTGTGTTCTTACAAGGTCAATAGATTCACCAAACCTGAAAATAATAAGTATGTCTAGAATTATGTATATATAATATTATATTTTTTTATTAATCCATAGCCTTGAATGCGGGCTATTTTCCATTCCCAATGAACATGAAAAGGGACCATGAGTTAGTAGGGACACATTACCATTATTAAACACCCCTAAAATGATAAATCATTTCTAGTACCAGGATCACAATATTAATTCAGCTCCCTATGGCCAGTTGGTACACTATCAAAAAGGTTGTA
Organism: Viscum album; assembly: GCA_963277665.1. Lineage (NCBI taxonomy): Eukaryota > Viridiplantae > Streptophyta > Magnoliopsida > Santalales > Viscaceae > Viscum > Viscum album. The sequence goes on from OY728135.1 coordinate 1,503,282,863, forward strand.
ACTCTGAATCTGGTGTTAGATTCATGCACTAGTAATAGCAAACAATTATGAAACATTACTAAGAAGGATACATTTTGAACCAATCGGTTGACATCTAGGGAAAACTTCCATCCCCACTAACTCAATTGTCCTTATTCTAGTGTTGTAAAGTAAGCATGAATTCACCCCTAGTTTGAATTTTTAGGAAAAATCCAGGGCCTACCCACATAAGGATTGTGATAATTTGGTGTGGAAACATACTAAATCCATTCAGAAAAAAAAATACATCTTTCTTGGGGAGGGCTTGACCTCCTGAAGATTTTGTGCTATCTTAAGAAATTACCTCAAAGTAGAGGAGTTCATTTAGGATCATCTCAAATGAAGGGATAAACATATGAAGGGATGTTATAGCTCTTGTTTTGTAAAACCCAAGGGAACAAGAGAAATCAAATAAGTTTCAAAACTTATTATCAATGCCCAGAACCGGTTGAAAAAGATGAGTCAGCTCGGCCTGGGCACTCCTATTCAAAATTTCCCCTAAATTCTGAAGGTTGGAAATGAAATCCCTTTCAAATTTCCAGAAAATTTCACATATTCATGAGAAACCAAGCGTGTGGGAAATGAAAAAACTAAAAGTCCAATCAACTTACAGGATAGAATCCATGACCATTTGGTCTCTGGAGGAATGGAGAGGGAGGAGGAACGGCGAGGGAGGAGGAGTATTCTTCAGGGGAGAGGGTTGAGGGTGGGAGGAGAAAGTCGAGTGCAAGGGTGGGGAGGCCGCCATGAAACACCGATGGTCGGGAAGTGTAGCAGCGATTTCGGGGAGGAGTACGCAGAGAGCAGGTCCAGGTAGAGGGTTCAAGGAGTCATGGACAGTGGAGAGAAGGAGCTCGTGGATCAGGGGAGGAGAGGAGGAGAGCATCGCTGAGAGTGTCATCGATAGCGTCGCGGACTGGGGAGGAGGAGCTCGTAGATCAGGGGAGGATAAGAGTCACGGAATGGGGAGGATGAGCCCGATTGATAGTCAGAAAAAAAACATTGCTACAGATTTTTTTAATCTGTGCCTACAAATTATGATATAGACAGTGTTTTAATATAATTGTGGGTATAAATTAAGCTATAGCCACAAACTTATAAAATTGTGGCTATAATTCCATGGATATAGCCCTGTTTTCTAGTAGTGTGAATAATTTTTACAGGAAGATATAATTTCTTTATTTAATTCCATTTAATAAGCTTAATGTTATTATTTATTTGTGCCTTCATCAATTTCTACTTCATGTCTTATTCCAAGAAATGAAGATGAATTTGTTATTCCTAAAGAACTAATGGATAATAAAGTCCATAATATAATGATAAGTCATTCCTTTTATCTCTTGTTATCGTCGTAACAAAATGGTTTTCAAAACTTATACATAAATATTCATATGGTAAAATAATAAATTGATCTCTAAAACCTCATCCAAATTTTAACATAAACCATTCTATAAATGGTTAACCTTATAACTCTTCCAAAATTCAAAATTTATAAATAATGTCACTAAATATCCAAAATCAACTTATCACTAATCCCACAAAGAACATAAAGTTTCTCATAATGTCACATGCCAAATATGTGAATACATTGATCATATATTCACCTAAAACATAGTAATATATTTAATTACCATAAAACATAAATGAAAATATACCTACTTTAAAAAAATCAACTCCTTCCTCAGTACATAAATAAAATAACATATTATTGAATATATTCTATACATCCAATAATATTGTAAACTCTATTAGTGATAACATAAATCGATTTTTCCATAAATAATTAATCAGTTTCATGGTCATCAATATTATCCAATTTACTTTATTCATGTCAATCATCTCTTTATCCAAACTAAACACCATTTTATCAGCATCATAAACATATTAAGGGTTATATTTCCTTAATCAAAATATGACCTTTCCATTAAATCACTTTTCTAAGTCATCATCACCATTTAGTATATATTTTGAAATATATAATAATAAAATTATAATGGACAATCCTTAGATATTTCATGATTAATATAACATAATTCTTGAATTAGAATATATAGAAACTTCAATCACTCCACTTTATTCTTAAACTATTTACTAGGACTCATCATCTTATTCCATAATTCCACTTTCATATAATATGAAATATAAATCATGTCTTAAGATTCCTTAACCTCAATTTAACCATGCTTATTATGTTAAACATAAAAAATAAACCAGCCCATACCTTTTATATATAATTTGTAGTCTCTTCATCATTAGAAGTATAACCATTACTCATACCACCTTGTTGATTCTCTTCATGATCTTTCCCCTTAGGACATGAATTTTCATAATGCCCATACTTTCCACATTTGAAACATTCAACCATTAATCATATATTAGGGACACCATTATTTACATCCATTGTGTTAACCAGAAATTTCATTTTTCATCTATAATTACTTGATTTGTGTCCTTATTTTCCACACTCAAAATATCATCCCATTCCTCCAAAACATCCACTTGGGTTCTTATTCCCACATTCTTGACATACATGAAATTGAATATTATTTTATTTATGGTCTCCACTACCCAAAATCTAAATTAAATATGTATGTATCTTATTTGGTGAGTCTGAGAGTTTTTTAAGGTGTAATTTTTTAATTATATGTCGAGATAACTAATTAGGTATAATCCTAATATCCTACACAACAGTTATCACCCCATTTGGTTTCTCGTCAACACATTATCTATCACATTAAATGTAAACTGACTTCTATATGGTTCTCACCATTGACTAAAATAAAAAATAGAGTGAGAAACAATATTTATAGTGTAGAACCACATAATCCATAAAAATCACTTATCAGATGTCTCAATCGTGAAACCCTCTTCTTAATCTCTGACATTATAGGTTTATCCTAGGTCATTCACAGTCATTATTTAAATCCTTAATGATGGTTCATAAAGATTTAGTAAACTTCAAAACCATATCCTCTGAGAGTGTCAAAGAATGTGTAATGTAATGCATGTTTTCATGCACCATGTGATGATCGAGTCCAGCACAATGCGCCGTTTTGGATTTATTACCCCTATATACCTCTATACCAGGTCCACATCCACATGTAGTATCTATAAGGGAATTTAATTTTCAAAAACTACTTTCTCTATCCTTTACCAAAATTCCAAGACAATTATTTATACTATGACTCATCCTTAGGCTTATCCTTAAAGATTTCCCTAGACATATCCTTAGAAATATCTCCGATGGATCTCACTAACTTTTTCTCATCCTAGTTTCCAAAGTTTGACTAAACATATCCTCTAATACCAAATATAGAGAAAGAGGTTTTTCATACATAGATATTACATATTTTTAGATGAATATTCATTACATTACATAAACACACACCTTAGGATCGTAAAGGTATAGTTCCTTTGGAGACTAGACACAAAATATTTTTATTTCATGAAATATTTTCAACATCACCCATAAAAATATTCCTATGTAGTACTCTTTATAGATACACACTGCTTAAAACCTTTCTCCAAACCCAAAAAAAATAAAACATAAGAAAGTATGAGCATAGATTCTCAGTAAGGGTAAACAATGGAGATATATAAGCATAACATGAGCATTACGGTATGATAACATGATCATAAGCTTGAAAACCCATAATCTGCATATCAATGATAATAATATTAAGTCATGGTATAAAAATTGGAAGTTTATAAGACATGAATCATAATAAAATCAATGAACATGAGACATGAGAGAATAATATTGGAATAAGACATAGAATTGTGGTATACACATAAAGTATATAAAATAATTTATATGGTAATAAAGGCTCACTTCCAAGGCTATCATAGTAAAATGGGTTCACTCCAAAAACCATCACAGTAGTAAAGGTTCACTCTCAATACCTTCATAACGAACAAAGTCCCTTAACAAACTGAGATCAATCCCAATTTATGCACTATCTATCTCATGAGATGTAAATATTTACCCAGTGAATTGGAGGGAGATATGGTTTGCACCTATCACATAATGAAAATCATATGTATGTATGCCACAAAATCAAAAAAATATTTATCGTATCATAACCCATGAAATGAAATAGGTTACATAAACATTTCAAAATATCAAAAATTATGGAAAAAAGGCAAGTTTCATAATTATTTCATCATTTCATTATAGCATAACCCAGGAAAATAATTTTTTTTCATAAGTATTTTATCTTGATATAACCTATGGAAGAGAAATAGGTTTAATAAACATCTTATCATCATATACATAAACCATTCAAAGAAATAATAAGAATGGTATCCTTGGATTATATACTGACTATAGCATACGTAACATCAAAGGATGTCATCTTATATGGAAAATTATTTTTGAAATATTTATTGGAAAATTTCATGAGGAAAACAACTTTTCTTTGAAAATCACTTTTTAAAAATAAAAATTCAAAAAATATTTTGGAAATCCTTTTCTTTAAAAAATTTAAAAATATATAAAGGAATATTTGAGAAAATTTTAAAACATTTCTTGTGTAAAATATCCTTTACTATTTGAAAAATGATTTTTAAAACATAAAACATTTTGAAAATCCATTTATTTGAAAATAACCTAGAAAACTTATAATGGAGGATTTAAAAAATAATTTGAAAATTTTATTGAATAAAATATCATTTTAGAATTGAAAAAAAAAATTAAAACATAAAAAAATCAAAATCATTTTTTGTGAAAATAACCTTTAATACATATACATAAATCTTAAAACAAAATGATGGTAATGATGGCAGGAAATTTCTTTTATGTTATATATGTTAAAATAAATATTCCATTCACATTTTCAGTAAAATCCAAACAAGTATCATTTTGAAAAACATATAAATATTTCTTTCAAAGCATATTATAAAAAAGTAAAACATGGGTAAAAATTCATTTAAAAAATCATTTGAAGAATTTTAAAAACATTTTCGAAATTTTTTTTATAAAACATGATTTGGGAAGAAAAAGGGTTTTCAGTCGAAGAGAGAAATAAAGACAGTTTTTCTTAAAAAAATTATTTTGAACTATTGAGTACATAAAGAGAGTAAAATGAAATGAAACATGTATTATTATTACACAAATAAAGTATAATAAAATTCATGAGTATCTTGATATATATATATATATATATCATAATATTTCATTATTGGAAGCATAATTATAAATAATCTCGATAAATGATTAGATTGTAACATTAAACTCTTACCACTTTTGTAACTTTGAATCATAATCCCCTTGAAATAATGAAATTAAATGAAACTAATAATATCCTAAAAATAAGTATATTAGTGATATAACATGTCAAAGGATCAGTATATTCATCTTATAAAAGAAGATAAGTGCATAATATAACATATGTCTCAAGGAAGGCGAATTGAGACAAAAATATCTTACCACTTTGGTAACTTTTGAACTAAAACCCCATGAAAGAGATATCCTAAAATTTATATTTAAAATATAATAATTTTCAGAAGAATAAAAATAAAAAACATTCATAGGTATTATATACACCACATAAAATAAATAGGTGGTGAATATGTCATGTGTCTCACAAAAGTAAAAAAGTGAGATGGAAATCCCATACCACTTTAGTAATATTTTGAATCCTAAGCCCCAATAAATCATAAAATAAAATAAAAATTTAAATGTCCTGAAAATAATTATATTAATGATAAAAAATTACAATGTGGTAGTATATACACCACACAAAATAAATGAGTGGTGAATTTGTATATGCCTCCCAGAAATAAAAGAGAGACTAGAAATCCCTTACCCTAAGTATGGACTTCCTTCATAGGTGTTAAAAACTTATTTATAATAAATATAATTTTTTTATAAATATATTACAAATATATACTTATATATATATCATTCCATGTATGTTTTTATTATGAACTTTTATTACCCGTTTATTAACAATTCCATGTTAAAGTCATGTTTAGGTAAATAACTAATTTGTATTTCAAGAATGTTTTTATTTTTATTTTTGTTCCCCATACTTTTATCATGGTTTCTTAATCTCTAAAAGGTTAACCATGATGTAAATATCATATATATTCATTATATATATTTTTTATAGTAATCCATAAGATTTATAGATAGTAAATCAAATACATCATTTATATAGACAGTAAGTCGTACAAACACATGAACATCGTTTCCATTTTCTCGATGAATTGAAAAAAATAGAGAAATTAATATATTAAAATTAAATAATCTTTTCTATTTCATATATATCATATATTTTCATTAAATGCATACATATTACCTTCCATGGAGAGCATGGAAAATCACATCACTTTGCGAGGCGGCAGTCCATCGTACACACGATCGACGTTTTTGTATTCTCACAAAATGGAAACTATAAAGGTATATGTGATATAATAATTCAAGAAGTATAATAGTATAATAAATATAATATATAAACAACTAATATATCATTATATCCATCTGTTAAAGGTGGTTATGGAAAATTAATAACATAAGTTTGCAAGGTGGTGGTCCACCATACACACAAATGATGATTCTGTATCTCATTTGATGGAAGATGAGATGGTTGTAGGCCATTAAATTATTATAAAAACATCTAATTATGTGTAATATAATGGTTTTATTATATTAGTATGGTCTAATAATAATTTAATGAGGTGGAGGAATAAATGAAATAAAATGCTCAGTTAGGGATGTTACCTCTTCCTCAGAGAACCTCATTTGGTTTGCACCAAAAGGATTATTATGTTGCATTTATGAGAAAAATAAGGATTATAGGATGGTAGGATGGAATAATGTAATTTATTTGGGTAGTTATTTACTGAATCAAAGGGTTTTGGAATTGTGAATATGAGAGGAGGAGGGGTGACTTTTTATATGTGAGGAGAGTGGAACACTTGTAATTTTTTAAAACATAAAAAGGTGTTCCCATGTTTTCACATGTCACAAGGATCCAATATAGTGAATTATATAACCTAGAATATATATGGTATAAATAATCTCATAAAATTGGTTTTTTACTTGTTTTTTTGTCATTTTAAGCCCTTATATTTTTAGTTTAACCCCAGGTAAACTCATTTTTACTTTAATTAAGGTAAATAATTTTTACTAATTTAACTGTTAATTATTGTAAAAAAATTCATTTGAACTTATTATATAATATACATTATTTTTATTCGCAATATATAATCCATTTTAGCAGATTCTATTCACAAATTTCATAGAATTTAATTTAAAATTAATATCACATATGGGACGAGAAAGCGGGTTTCCAAAGTGAAAATTATTAACAAATTTTTAAAAAAAAAATTATATAGAAACTAAATTTTAAAAGGATTAAAATGACCTAATTTGGATTAATATAAATATAATTGAACAAATTATTCTTTTAAAACAATATTAAAATAATTTAAATATTTTTAAAATCTTTAAACGAAATGGAAATTCTTAAAAAAACAATATTTTTCTCTATCCGTTGAACCATTTATCTTCTTATAACATTCTCAAAAATACACCCTAAGAAAATTTTTACATGATGATTTCATTAATGACCAATATTTTTTCAAAAAAAATTAATAAAATTTTCAAAAATTATTTTTAAAATAAGCACACAAAAGTTGGAAAAACCAATTTTTTTTTAAATGAAAAATTAGATCAACTCTTATCTCTTGTCTAGAAAACACATAAGATTAATATTAAAAAACATATTGAATATATAATATATAAATTTCAATAATATCATTCACCAAAAGAGACTTGTTTAATTTATTTATGTAAAAAACACTTATTCACATAAATATAGTTTTTTAGAAAAATATTTCCTTTATTTTCAAATTATTCTTATTTTAATTTCAAATTAGTTGGTTAGAAAATAATTCATGTTTTATACATTTTTAAAGCATAAATTTTCATAATTTAGTTAATCTTATTAATACCCACCATTCGAATGGCTAGGTGATAACTTTCATATTAAATAATAATATTTTAATAGTTTGTATATTTTGTTTAAACTCAATGTTGCATGCAATACAAGCTAAACATAGTATTGTGTGTAACTCATGAAAAAATAAGTGTTTTGTGTAACAAAAAATATAAAAAAATATTAAATTCATTTAAAAAGTATATTTTACAAAATCTCAAGGTGTTACATATATGGATAAAATACTACTTGTCATAAATGAGGTACCAAATTTACATTATGTAAATATGTTGTTTGGAAAATTCTTCATGATGAAATAAATGAGTGAAGTAGCCTACATACTAGGTATAAAGATCTATAGAGATAGATTTAATAGGTTGTTTGGATTGATTCAAAAAAAATATTGGTAAATTACTATAGATGTTTAGCATGGAGAACTCCAAAATGGATTATTTACTACTATCTCATGGAAAAAATATTAAGAAGATTAGAAATACTTATAAAGGGTTAGAAAGAATGGAAAAAATTATTTATGTATCTTTTATATGATGGATCAAATATTCTAGGTTTTGTACTACACCTGATTCCACTTTTTCTTCAAAAATAACTAGTAAATATCAATCTAATTTCATTGAGAGTCACTGAATTTCTATTAATAACACCCTTAAGTACATCATAGGAATAAAGGATATGTTCTTGGTATTTGGAGGAGATTATGGGATCACTATAAGAAGTTATACTAGTTCCATATTCCAATCCATAAAAAGATAACATGATATCTCAATATGGTTTCTTATTTTGATTAAATGGTGGAGTGATTAGTTGGACGAGTTCCAAACAATAAATTATAGTATACTCCATAATAGATTCAAAGTATATCAATACATCAGATGATACAAAGGAATATTTTTTAATTTTTAAGTTTATTTCTATGCTTGGGGTGATTCCTAACATTGAGGTAGTAATTGAGATTTACTTTGATAGCCATAGAGTTATTTCTTAGGGAAAATAATCTCAATCTCACTAAAGGAATAAAAACATGCTTATAAAGTACTATATCATTATAGAGACCATTTGGAGGGGTGATGTAAATATCTATTGTGTTGATATAAATGATATCTGGAGGCTCCGCAACCAGGCACTTCCCACTGATGAAGAGGTACGTCACAGGGGTATTCCTCTCGCCTCCAAATGTCTTTACTGCAATGGCCTGAAGGAAGAGATGTCTGAACACATGTTTTTTAGGAGTGATTGGGAATGCTGTATATGGTCCATTTTCCGTGACTTCTCCGGGTGGGATTTCTCGGGTCTCTCTGGGGATGCCTTTCTCAAGTCCTGGTTCTTTAGTTCTTTGGATCATGTCCAGGAACATAGGGTGCGCCCAGTGGTCTTCGCGGTTGGTTTCCAGGTCATATGGACTGCTCGTAATATCGCCAAACAGGAGGGACGCTCCAGTTTCAGTTTGTCCTTGCGAGCTAGGGTGAGGTCCCTTGCTCTTGACTTGTTACTGCTTCTTAAACTTGGTGAACATGCTCCTTCCTTTCGGCATTTCATGGCCAGTAACCAGATTTCTATTACTCCAATGGTGTATCCTCAAGGTCATTGGGTTCGTTGGAATCCTCCAGGATTAGGCCTCAAGCTGAATGTTAATGGCTCCTTTATGAACGGTTGCATGAGGGGTGGGGGTGTTGTTCATAATTCTCACGGCTCGGTGGTCTTGGACTTCAGTTGGTGGTTTGTTCTGGGTGATTCCCTCAGGGCTGAGGCTACCTCTCTTCTCACATGGTTGGATTTGTGTCGCGCCCATGGGTTCCCTATTCATCAAGTGGAAACTGACTCAATAACTATTATTCTCTCAATTCAAGGTACCTCTAGCATACCATGGACTGTATCCTATTTAATTCTCAACTGCAAAAAGTTTCTTCAAGGTGACACTTGTCTTAATCACTCGTGGAGAGAAGGTAACAAAGTCGCGGACTTCCTGGCATCATGGGCCTCCCCAGCCAACCTGCACATTGTTTTTAGTAGTATTGGATCCCTTCCCCCTGAATGTGTTATCTTAGTTCGTGCGGATGCCTTAAGCCTACATTATTTCAGACCTCCCTGATCTGTTTCGGGCCACGGACCTCGTTTTGTTTCCCTTTGATATAATAAAATCTCAATGTTGGATGGATGGATGGATGTGGCTATAAATGATAATGTATCATATCCATTGAAAAATCTAGTAGTGCAACAAAATCATGAGGTTAATATTGAATCTATTGGTATTAGACACATGATAGATTGGATATAATGGCTATAAAATGTATTATGACATAATAATTAAGGTAATATCTATTTATTATTCATTTACATGTGATTCATTTATATTACATAGAGAGTCAAATGATAAAATCACCTCAAAGTATAACTGCTGAGTTGTCCCTAATGGTAATCATTACAATGTATTATGGGTTGCGATGGAATGTGAAGATTATTTTGAGTATAAGATTGTACTCAATATTAGTAGTTGTATACATGATTGAAATAATAGACTCCTAAGATAATAATTTGTGACATATCAGCTTGAATAACCCACCATAGTATATCACATGGAATTTCATATGGTCATTGATATACAAAGTGTTATATGATCATTATAAATCTCCATTACCAGAGGTTTTCAAGATACCCAGCAGTAGAACCTTTATAATTTTATATCTTTCTTATGTAATCCTTGAGGCTTAGCTAATCTTGGGGTGGCTAGGTATATTGTAGATCATGTTATCTGTTAGAGATCAACTAAATCGAAAATTTCCCACTCGTATAATGAGTTAACTGCATATAATCTCTTAATTGAATTATACTAAGAAATTATATTTATGATCTTAGTTTTGAGACACAAGATGTTCTATGTTATTTTTATGAAGGAAATATGATGTATTAATTCATATAGGTCAGTCTATTTTAGATAATCATGAATATATGAGATGTCATATACTAGATTAACGTGATCTAGGTTTTGTGGTCACTCTATATAATTTAAATAATTATTATATAGGTATGATTCATATTGTGATGAGAATTTTCATATAGAGATATGATCATGTTTTTTTTAGATCAAACAAGACCCATTTTTGGCTTCAGTAGTACTACTTTTTTGAAAATCCATGCTTTGTTTACATCTATGAAATCCAAATTTCATATTTGGTTTCAATGATACAAAGGTCCATGGGGTTACACAATTAGGATATAGTTTAAATTTTGGACAAATCTTTTTTTTTTTTGAAATTAAGAGAGTTTGATAAACCATATCCAAAAGTGTTTGGTTGGATTCACAATATATTGTGAGGTTTTTCATAAATTTCATATGGGATTTTAGTGTAACCGATAGATTTTTGGATGTTACCAAAAATGGGTGTATCACATATATATGATATACCCTTAGTCATATCCTACCATATTGCATGAATATTTCTCTATCTTAGTATATGATTAGTGTTTATCTTAGTGTATGATAGGCAGGTGATGTGGGATATCAGGTGCATGGGCCTCTACAAGGTCTTCTAGGTGGTTTCATTTAGTTAAGAATCAATGGGTTGATTATTTTATGGAATGAATAATTTTTTGAAACATTCAAATGATAATATTCTTAATAAGGTGGGTAATTCATGTTAGCTTCCATGCAATGTTAGTTGGCCCTTTACCCTCTTTATCGAATAAAGAGAGCCTGTACAAAGAGATGAAATCCCCCTATTGAGAGTATATGATATTGTGACACCATAGTAAAAAATAAATATTTATTCATATTAACCATTTATCTCTATAGGTGAGGTTTTATAACAAATTTTTTTTAGGGGTCATCTTATTGTGTAAGAGGATCTTAGTGGCCAATGTCATCCCTCACTAAAAGAAAAAAATCACAGTGATTTTCAAAAACACTGCTAAATATTTCATGAAAAAATATTTTTTGACGATTTTTAAAACTGAAACTAAATGTGTTTTTTATTTTACTTATTTATTTTTAGATGGGGTATTTTGACAAACCACATCTAATCATATTTTTTAAATTTTTTTAGGGAAAGTTAACAAAAACAACCATAAAAATGGAAAAATATTAACTAATTAATAATTAATAGTTATTTTTTATTATTTATAATAAATTTTTTTATTATTTACATATTTAAATAATTATAATGTGTCAATTATTAATTATTTATAAATATTAGTTACTAATTATTTTAAAATTAAGTTAACTCTTGGATAAGTTGAAAACTAGACTTTAGCATCAAATGACCATAACTTTTGATCTGAGTGTCCATTTTAGCTCCATAATTAGTCAAATTAAATCTTATGAAATTAGTAACAACTTGATATTCTATGAAATATTTTTCCCAATAAATTAAATTTATTTCATAACTTTGATTAAACAAAACACTGAGTTTAAACAAAAAACAATATACCATTAAAATATTATTATTATTTAAGGAGAGAGTAATAACATAACTATCGAATTGGAAAGTATGAATAGAAAAAAAAATTGAAAATTATATGTTTTATAAAAATATAAAATGAATTCATTGTCTATAATTTTATTAGAAATGTAAATAAAAATCTTTTAAAAGTAAAAGAAACGTTTTTATGAAAAATTATTTTTATGAGTCCTTTGTGTTTTTATCTTAATAAATTAAATTAATTACTATCGGTGAATGATTTTAATAAAATATATATATTATATATTCAATAAATTTTTTTATCTTTCATATGATATTTTTAGGGGAATTGGATAAGAATAAATCCAGTTTTATAAATAAAAACTATATTTTTTAAAAAGTGGTTCGGTCGCGTTTTGCGCACTTATTTTAAAATTAAATTTTATAAATTTTCAGATTTTTTTTAAAAATTATCATAATTTTGAAAACAAAATTTATATTTTTTCTTATATTTAATTTTTTATAATTTTATAAAAACATTTTTTATGAATAGTGAAAAATACTGATTTTTATTAAAAACCGTCTTTTCTTTTAAATCATTCACAAAGTTCCTTCTTGTTTTAAAATGTTTTAAAAATAAAATTAGCGCAATTATATTATTATTCATCCAATTTAGTTCATTTTAGTCAATTTTAATATATAATTCTGATATAAAATCCTTTTATACTTATGAAAACGTTTTTGGAAAGCTGTTTTTTCTCGCATCTTTGGGTTTAATTTTAAAATAAATTAAGCCAATTTTGTGAATTAAATTTGGTAAAATGGAATATATATTTTGAATAATCTTAATTAATAATATATAATTATTCCATATTAATTTTTTTCCTAATGAATATTAAAGAATAAAAAATAATCATTTTGATTAAGGTTAAAACGGGTTTACTGGGAAGGGGGGTTAAACTAAAAAAAGATAAGTGTTAAAATGACCTAAATATTTGTCTAGTTAATATATTATGGTCATATTTATACCCTATGTAATATAAGTTTTGATAATGATACCTTTTGGATCCTTTTTTCAACAAAGTGACATGAAATTGTAATAAAACTTTGAAAATTATAAGTGTATCACTCACCACAATTCTAAAAGGGCACCCACTTTCCTCTCCTCTTTACACATCAAACCCATTTTGATTCATCCAATACCAACCAAAATCCCTTATTTAAGTCCCTCTCCATGACCTAGATTACCTTTTTTATCATAAAATCATCATAGGAGGGCTTTAGGTATAAACCTAAAGAGGTTCCCCAAAGAAGATGTATAGTTCTTAACCATGCGTTTTCATTTAATTTCTTCTTTCACATTATTCAAATATTATAAAAATATGATGAAATAATAACACTATTATGTTACATATAATGAGATGAAATTATCTTAATGTAATAAAATATATCCATATCCTCCATCAAATGGGAAATTAAACCGCCGATCGTGTGTATGGGAGACTACCACCACGCAAACTGATGTAATTTTTTTCCCATCATTACCTCTCACGGATGTATATAATGATAGATTTAATTTATATGTATGATATTTATGAATTAATTATACTTATTTAATCATAATATTACATATAACTTCTTACCTTCCAATATGTTGCAAAACGATAATTTCACTCATGCGTAAGGGTGGACTACTGACTCTACGAAGCAATGTGATACTTTTTTAATTTATTTTAACATGGATGGTAATAAATATATATTTAATGAATTTATATGATATATATGATATAAAAATTAATAATTAAAGTTTAAATATCATACACCTTTATTACTTTCCATCCATCAAAAAAATGGGAATAATGTTCATGCGTACACATGACCTACCATCTCTACGAACGGTGTAATTAATTTTTCTATCTATAAATTTATGGATGGATATAAATGTGTATATAATGAATTTATATATTATTTATATAATTATTATAATTATTTATATGATGTAAACATGATATAAGTACAAGGAACAAAACTACTGAACTAAAACGTACATGAAAAACAAAGCAGTTATTACACGAAATAGTGATTTAAACAAGAAATTGTTAATGAAAGTGTGGTAAAATATATAAGTAAATAATATATAAAATGGTATATATTATTATGGTTATGAAATATATTTATAATAAAACAATATTAATATAATAGGATATTTGAACATATATAAATAAAGTTGAAACTTGAAGTCATGGATTTTCGTCTCACTTTTATTTTAGTTGGACACATGCCATATTCACCACGTGTTTCTTTTGTGTGGTGTATATAATACCCATTAATTTAATTTATTATTACTATTATGAAAATTATACGATATAAATATCTATATAAGTAAATTTCTTTCATGGGGCTCACAATTCCAAATTTATCAAAGTGGTAAGGGAATTATGATACAATCTCATTGTTTATCCAGATTATCTATGATTATGATTATCATGATGAAATATTATAATTTATCTCCTAATAAACTCATGATTTTTATTCTCATATGGTTATTCCTGAAAATTACATCTTTTAATTTCATTTTACTTTATTTATATACTCAAGATTCCAAAATATTTTTTTAAGGAAACACCGACTTTATTTCTCTCTTCGGTTGAAACCCCTTCTCTTTCATATCCATATTTACAAAAAAATATTTCAAGAATGTTTTTAATATTCTATAATAATATTTTAAATTCATTTTTACCCATGTATGAATTTTTTTAAAAAAAATAAAATTAATCTTCTTTTAATTTTCAAAATGAGGAACTTTTTAAATTTTTTACAAAATAGTGAAAGGAATGTTTTCTTTTAACTTATACTGCATTAATGAAATTTCCTACCATCATGAATGGTCAATTATTTAATGATTACTTTAAAAAAATTCAATGTTATTTTCAAATAAAATGTTTTATTTAATATTTGGTAAATTTTTATCTTTTAAATAATTTATTTCAAAATGGAAATGGTATTTTCCTCAATAATTATTTAATGATATTTTCATGGTATTTTTATTCATTAAATACAACAACCACATATGCTTCGTATAGTTTATCATGAATATGATCTAATCAAACCATCAATATTATTTCCCAGGATGGTTTATGATTATGATGAAAAAAAATTATGAAACCTTTTTCTTTCCCATAGGTTATGCAATGATGAAATGTTTATCAAACCCATTTCCTTTTCATATGTTATGATATGATGAATGATTTTTAAGAACACATATGAATGATTTTAATTTTTTCGTGGGTGGGTTGGTAATTATATATCCCTCCAATTCATTTGGTAATGATTAATGTTCTATGATCTCAAAGCGTACACGGGAAGTTACCCCAACCCTAAAAGACGGTATATGAGTGGTTATCCCTAGCCTAAAAGTGGGTATAAGGTAGGTCATCCCAAACTTGAAGTAGGTACATGGGTGGTTATCCCAATACTAACATTTTATGAATTTCTTAGTGAGTATTCTTAACATAATATCTTTTATTCCTATCTATATGCCATAAATCTATGTCTTATTCCAATGTTATGCTATCATGGATTATGTTATTTGATTACTTTATGATTCATATCTTATGAAGTACCAAAATTTATGACATTACATGAGATTATGATCTATGATATCTAAGGTATGGTGTTCAAATTTTATTCTCATATTCACATATCCTTATGCTCATGTTATGTTGATATCTTCCTTTTCTACCCTTACTGATCACCTGAGCTCGCCCTTTATTATGTTTTATTTTTCTAGGTTATGAGGAAAGGTATTATGTTTGATATGTATGGAAGGGTGAAATTTATAAATAACTTAATGAGAGATGATGTAGTTCACCTATGAACTAGTTCTTTATGTATCAAAGTTTCCAAATATACTATACCTATATGATTATGGCATGGATCATTATGTTATGTGGTGAATATTCATCTATTAAGATATGAAATACACATATGGAAAGTATGGGTTGCTACAAAATGATATACAATAAAATTATATAATAATTTGGTGAAAATTAATTTAATAAAATTAATTATAGTTTTAAGAGAAGTTGAGAATTGAACTTCAACTTTAAACGACCATAAATTTTTATCTGGGTGTATGTTTGGATGTACCACATATCAAATCAAATATTGTGATGAGATAAACGCCATATTGATTAGGGTTTCCCTAATAATTTATTATTTAGGTCAAAAGAGCCCCAAAATTTCTCTAGGATTATGTTTTTTATTCATATGCCAAAAAAATTAACATTCGATGAGATTCTAGATTTGTTTAAGTATGTATTCATATTCTTGTTAGGTAATCAATGATTTTATTCCATGGATTTGAATTCTTATTGATTTGATTTTATTGTAATTATTGTGGTTTTCTCTCTTTTGGTGATTTATTATCTATTATTTATATTTATTTATATGTATTTCTACATATTTCTATATATTTATTTATAATTTATATATATTTATCAAAATTTATTTAAAATTATATTTAATTATATCTATGCATGGATGTTTATATGTATTTATCAATATTTTAATATATTTATATATATTTGTAAATATTTATACAAATATGGGTTTATATATTTTTATATCTTATATGGGTATATATATATTTATTTATTTACTTGTGTTTATATATATATATATATACAATTATATATATCTTTGTCTCTATATATATATATTTAATATAATTTTTTTTATATATATTTAACTTATTTTTGTAATATGCATATATATTTATGGATATTTATTTCCATATATTATTTATTATTTATTATTAATTCAATTATTATTTATTCATTTATTATTCATTCATTTATTATTTATGCATTTATTATTTATTCATTTATTTTTTATTTTTTATTTTTTATTTTTCATTATTTATTATTTATTTATTATATAATGATTTATTATTTAATATTAAATTATAATTTAATATTTATTATATATTATTACATATTATTATTTGTTTATTTATTTGTTATTTATTTTTACTTATTTTTATTTATTTTTATTTACTAAATATTTATTAATCTTTATATATTGATTTACTATTTATATATAACTTATTTATTTTATATCAATTTGTTTTTCATTATTGATTTATTATTATATTATTATTAATTTATAATTAATGTATTATTTATTATTTATTTATTAATAATTAATAATATATATTTATTATTTATTAATTACTTATTGATTATTAATTACTAAATATTATTTATTATAAAATATTTATTATCATATTATTTATTTATTATTTATTAATCATTTTTTTATTAATTATTAATTATTTAGTTCGTATTTATTTGTTATGTATTATTTGTTTTTAAATTTTTTATTACTTATTATTATTATTTAGTATTATTATTTGTTATATATATATAAGTATATTAAATTCTATTTACTCACCACATTAAGAGTTTAATGGAGTGGTAAAATCTTTGCAGAATAACCAATATGTAAGTGTCCAAATCTCACCCAACACATATGTGCTGAATTTCTGTGTGACATATTTGGCATATTCATGCTTGGAATATACATCATAATAATAAATAATAATAATAAATAAATAAATAAATGATAAATAATAAGTAAATAATTTATTATTTAATTATGTAAATAAAAACAAAACAAAACAAAAAACCCGACATGAAATGATTTAGAAACAGTTTAAACCACAACCAAATAATTCTCCAAATTTTTAAAAAATCACCACTAAACCATTTCGAAATGCATTTGAAAACTTACACTAAATGATTAATGAAACACGATTTAGCGATGGTTTCCTAAAACTTTTGCAAAATAGTTTAGTGGTGGTTTAAATTTAAACCCCGCTAAAATCTTAGTTTGGCGTAGTGCTTATGGAGAAAGGATTCTGATGACTATTTCGAAGTGATCTTCATCAAGTAAAATCTATCATGTTAAATAGGGGTGGATATCATTATGGTGAAGGCATGAGGGTATTATTATGTTCTTCATACCGCATATTGATTTTTAAAGATAGATTAGGAATATATGTATGGGTTTCTTCCACTACAGTGTTCATGTAACGATCCTCCAAAACCCACTAGGGATAGCAAACAACACTGAGGTATCGACACAATCATGAGTGGCATTACCTCTAGATAAATATGGTACCCATTATCCTACATCAACATCTAATATAATATGCATGAAACATAAATTGAATAATACAACAAATCCATATATATAACAAAACCTCTAGGTACATTGTAAAATAATAAAAATCTAATCACCAGGTATAACTACCACATCCCGAAGAGACATCATTCGACACTAATGACATGATTGTGGTCACCATAATGATATCTCCACACCATCGACAATCCATATCCACATTCCATCTATCATCTCCATGATGATCCATAAATCCACATCTTCTGATTTGGATGGACATAAGAAAAACAAAACGCAAGTTCACATGCAGGGGTGAGTATAACAACACCCAGTATAGTCATCCCAAGTAGTGAGATGACTCTATATATATCTAGTGTCTATGTACATCAACAGTAAATAAGGTATATAAAATCTAACAATATCCAATGTTAACCCCATCCATATCCAGTACCAATCTCAATAAATCTACCCATAACTCACTTACATTACTATTTTTATCCTGAAACCCATGTCGGGTTTGAATGGAATTTTGTGGTGGTGGTGGAACAACCTTCATGTTAGAAACATACTTTCCATGTCCTTTATAGGTAGTTTCCAATGGGTTTTATTCATGTAATCGGAAACACCCAATGGTTACCTTATTCAAAATATTTCACAAACCTAATTTCTAAAGGTAGGTGGTCCTTGGTCAATAGATCCAACAATGCTTAGGGAATCACATTATTTGAGAGGTTGGGAGGTTGGTCTCATTACACATTTTTTAGGTGAATTATTACTTACTTCAGGACTCTCTTATAGATTTAATACATGTTCATGAATCCTTTATTAAATCCCAAATATGAAATAGGTCTCCCTTATATTACAAATCAATTGTTAGCATGTATTGAATTTAGAATCATATGTATGTGTTTGAGGTTCTTAATCGATGGATACATCTGTATGTATTTGAGGTTCTCCATCGATGGTACCCTTTTTTAAACACATTATAGATTCTTATGTTGTTTATTATCATGATTATAGTTTTAAGACACATGGTGGGGTTATTTTGAATTAATCACCATCTAAGAATATAGGAGTTGTTTTGGTAATGAAATTGGGCCTATGAGATGGTATTCCTATGTGTCATTGTAAAAGAAATAAGAATCCACATAGTTTAGTTCCATTTAACTGGAAATATCATACCTTTTAAGGTCATGTGTCAAGGACCAAACCATATCGTTTAATGTCATGTGGAAAGGATGTCTTGGCGAAAGATGCCTAATCAAGGCTGGTGTGGGACTTACACTAAAGACGCCCAAGGGACTTGGAGGGTATGTATCCTCCAAGGTTGGAAATCAACCTACTATAAATATGGCCAATTGAATATTAGGGTGAATTTTGGGTTTTGGGTTTGAACCTTAGGTAGGATCCATACGTATCTTATTTAGACAGGAATCAAATCCCATGTAGTTCATATAGTTGGGAATTGCACATTTGGATGAGGCCATATGGGTTACCTTATTTGGAATATGTCCTTTTGAGGTGGTGATAACATAGTGGGGTCTTACACTAAATAGGATCCCCAAATGGAAGGTGAGAGGAAGATCTCAAAATGAAATCTCCTCATAAGATAGGTATTTGATCATGTTGAGGCCATGATCATCACTAACCTCTAAGCTCAAAAGTTTCATGTTCGGTGTGACAAAAAAGAGGGAGTGGAATATATGGAAGACCACATGATCTCTTTCATCCACTAGTGGATAAGGGAGGGGTAATGTAATGTGGGAGGAATACCTCTAAATAATGACTAGGGGATTACTCCATGAGTGATTCCCTAATGAAGATCCTCCCATCCTCCCCTTTTGATAGGTGGAAGAGAGGAAGAGGGAAAGCCTATGGGCCATAGACGTAGCTTCCTAGTCTGAGGATCCACTTTCCACCATACCTAAGGTTGGGATCCTCATTACCATATAAATGTATGATCGAGAACATTTTAAGGATCCCTCTTGTTGGGTAGGTTAATAATAGGACCTCATTTACCATGGGAATGTATGATTGAGAGGACACACTGATGTGACTTGTACTCTGATTAAACATATCTTGGGGATTTTGGGTGGGCCTTGGACTATCCCCCTTTATATGAGAGACCTAAGGTAATAGGTTCCCTTCCATTGGTGGAATGAAAGGGGGGATCAAATTTTTTCTCATGCAGGTGAGGTCTAGGGGAGATAAAGATGCTTCTCCCAACTAAAGTCTTGGCAAGATGGATATGCTTCAACTAAGTGATTTCTGGGAAAGATATAGATTCTTCACTTAGGTGATGTATGGGCAAGCATGAAAAAATAAAAACCTGGGAAACAACACTAGGATGAGGCTTTTTAAAGACTATAGGGCCTCCTCAGGAACTTCTAGAATGGGATCGCGCAAGTCTTAGGCTTGGAAAGGGGCTTTCACCTTAATAATTTTTTACTAGGGGAAAAGGCTATGCACATAATTCTTTCATGATTCACACACTAAAATAACTCTAATCTCACTACTATCATTAATTTTCTCTTTAATTGAGGCTTAGAGAGCTACCTATGAGGTTTTGAGGGTTTGGGTAAAGGACAAGGGCAAGAAGAGAATCATGGATTCTTCTTATGGCCTTTAATTTGTTTCCAGTGAGGAGACTAAGGGTCATATTTTTAGGTAATTTTGGGATATAGGTTAAAGAAATGATATTGTGAAGGTATTTCATGATAGTTCTTGTGTAGTTATAACTTTCACGAGTTTCTTGATAAATCTTATCCTAGCCTGTGTGGTGATAGTGGGTGCACAGGCTCAACCTATGCGGTGATGATGGGCAGGCTGGTCTAGACTTTTGTCGTGATTATGGAGTGTATAATTGACCTATTCAATGATGACAGTGTTTATACTAGACTTTTTTGGTGACACTAATTAGTCCTTGCATGAGATTTCTTGGGAGAATTTGTGTGATCCTTAACGTCTTTTTCTTCTTTATTACATGGGGTATTTCCCTATGAATCTTATCATACATATGTGAAAAAAGGGAGTGTTAAAAAAAATACTTCCACCCCCCTCAGGTTTAGATCTAATCAGATGAAGAGTTTCTAATCCTTAGTTAGAGAGATACAAATGTTTATGGATCTTCATTTGTTTGCTTGCACATGTTCATGTGTATTCGTGCTCGGTCTTGGAGAGAATTATGAATTGAGTTCCATGTAAGGGAGGCATGAATAAATGGGTCACATAGGTATATTACATGGGTTGGTCATGAAGATAGACCACTTAGTTGTTTCATACAGGTAGACCATTCAGGTGTCCATGCATTTATAAATAGTTCTAAAGGCCCAATGATTCTTCTTTTCACCTTCCCACAGTTTAAGATCTGCCACTTTCGTTGCATAAGTCATTCTCTTGGGAATTTCATCATGTTAGTCTCTTGCACTGGCTTTCCACTAAATCTCCGCTCACACTCATAAGGTATTCCCTTATCTATTTGATGTAGGTACCTAGTAAAGTAACCTTGTGAGGTCACTTGGGCAGAGTGGTCTGCACAAGGTTACTTGGCCGACGGACCTTCGTGAGGTCACTCCTTTTCCAAATTTCTAAATTTCAATTTTTTTCCAAAACCAATACTTTATCTCTAATGAAATTCTCGGTATTTCCTTGAATTTTCCAAATGTATTCTCAAAATAATAGATTTTTTTATGAAAAATCCAGTCAACATAACAAGGAGATGTTGGATGTCATTGTGTTAGATAATTACGGCATTTGTGACACCACTCTATCTGACTTGGGGAATCATCTGAAGAAACATCACCATGAAAACCTCAATAGTGAACAGATACTACTCTATGGTCAAAGGCTACTTAATAACATGCTCACCCCAAAGTTTAAGATTTACCTATCGATATCATGGTTTCAAGATTACATGAATTTAATTACTGCTAACTTCTCATCCAAGGGAATATGTATCAATGAAGGAATGTTACCCTCTACTTGTGTCATACATCGTAGTAGTTATGCCCCATATTTAAATACTCACACTCCTAAGTCGAAGTCACACCACTACTCATATATATATCACACTTCTAAGATAGACTAATCAAAAGGATAGAAGGAAATTCTAGGACCTCCACCCTGGAGAAGGTGTTAAATCAGAGTGGATGTGGGCATACTGAGTGCACTAAACATGTGTTGAATTTGAGTCTGATATTAAGGTGGTCTACATCTATGAGGTGGTCTAGGTGGCCTATAAATACATACACAAGAATCTAGATATCATCCATGAGTTATTAATCTGATGGAGTCTATAGACCAACACATTCTATTTGACACATAGGGAAGTTACTATCATCTTGTGGGATGTTTACAAGATCTATGGAGCACCCATCCTCGGAGAGATGTATGATGAGTTTATCCCACCAAAATATATGTGTGATGATGTGGAAAGGACACCTTTTTTGGATTATGAGATATTAAAGATAGCCTGGGATATCAATGAAGATCCTTGACAAAGAGGGTTTGTCCACTCTGAATCAGAGATGAATTCTTTCTTGGATCCCAAGGGAGAGGGCCACACATAAAAACAGACAATGGGATGTCCTACAATAGAAAAGTAGGTCTTTCCTGGTAAATTTTGGCCCACATTGGAGTATGTCTAGTACAACATATGGGTTTATGAAATTAAGTCTGAGGTATCTTCCAAGACATGTCTTGCTGGATTCTTATCAATGTGCTTAAGAATCTATATGATTTCAATCCAAGAATAAAATAGTGGTGTAAGGCTGGGGAAATTTTCATTGTAGCCAAGTTAACATAGGGGAAGCATATAATGTTGGAAACTCTCATCTTAGAGAGGATTCACAGGTTCTTATTTAACATGAACAAGGGGAATAAAACTTTATAATTATAGGTCCATTTCAAGTGTTTTGGGGATGGGTTGTGGAACACTTTAGTTCTGTTTCCATAATGAGTGAAATCAAAGTTCCTATAGGTTGTTTCTAACCATTTTTTCGGTCTCTTTTTGGCATTCAAACCCTATTTTTAAAGTATGGTGAAGCTTTAAAGTGACTGAATCTATCGAGATAATTTAATTTCCAAATATATGGGGATTAACCCATTGGGACTATCACTAATGATAATAATGATAGTGGTGAACTAAGATTGTACATGATTTCCTTCATGGATGATGTTCTTGTGGCTCGAATTGATAGAAAAGTTATCTATGAATCCAATGACCCTTACAGATTTTCATGCCAATTCAAGATTCGATAACAACCAATTGCATCCCCTCCTATGCACATTTGATCAAAGAAACCCCCAATTGTGTCCCAAAAACTCTATTTCCTCAGGGATTTAGAGGTTTCCCAAGTAGTAATTAACTTACCTTTGCAAAGTGCATCCATTGGGTTGACCTCTTAGTATGTGGATGTTTATATTATGTCGTACCCTCAAGGGATATTAACAATGAGCATGCCCCGAGTCAAAGTTATAATGATTATGCGGTGGGGGAACGCAATAGTAAGGATCAACCCAATCCATATAGTGGGAATGGTGAGGCCCCAATCTCTCCCAAGAGACCTCATGTTTGGGTTAAACATCCATTTTGGATCAAAATGGTTATGCGGGTTGATCCTATACAGTTCATCCACCACCATCAAGAGAAAATCCCAGATCCGGCTGATCATCCTTCTACCATGAAAGAGAATGATGGGAATCCATTGAAATCAAGGAGTGTTGGGTCCACTTCATGGAAGTTCAGAGCAAACTTGGATTATGTACCGTCTGAGGTGGTCCAATTTTGTTAGGATAAGTCTACTAACACCAAAGACATATGGTCATTTCTCCTCTCTAGCTTGAAGAATCCATAAAATGGGTATCTTTAAATCCCACCTAACCTTCACTTTGATGATAACGTTTTTGAGGTAGGAATATAGATCTGGGATTCGGATATTCTTGTTTATACCACCGATAATCAGATCCCCACTGTGAGGTGAGTGGAGGATATGATGGATCGGGGTTTTACTGAAGGGGTTGATGAAAAATCACTCAATTAATGGGATGACTTCATTGATCCTTAGGAAGTAAGTTTTTCCTTCTCCTATTTTCCACATTCATTCTATTATTATTTTTTAAAACAATATTTTATTACTAGGAAAAGTGTGAACTTTATTTTTAGCGAGTGGAGGGAGAATCAGCTGGGATTATGACATTGAAATATGCTCTAAAAGGCACCCCTATTGAGGTTAAGGGGTCAAATCCTAAATTGGGGAAGCTATCCTCAGGCCATAGGATGATAGAATATGACATAGCATGAGAGTATTCTCGACTTCCACCTTTAGTAACTATATTTGAGGATGAAAGTGCTAGCCTTACTCCCTCGAATGTGAAGGAACAATAAAGAGTGAAGAACTTGAACAAGCACATCATTAGTCATGGTGAGTTTTCACAACATTGTTTATTCTTTATTTTTCAAGAATAAATGTTTTATCATGTTGTTGGGATGTAGAATCCAATTCACACTCCCCTCTCAAGGGACTCAGAGATGACCCTCTGAGAATTGAGGAGGATATTCCAGACAAGGTTCATATTCCTGATGTTGATTCTCTCCCTTATATAGGAGAAGTTTTAAGGGATGCGACCACATTTGTTACTATTATTATAGATATGGAGAATAATCCTAGTAATGTCAAATGCACATCATGTGGTTCCTTTTTCCAATCATTGACTTATATTCCTTACGATATTTAAGATCAAATTCATACATTAGAGGACCCTATGACCACTATTTTTGGTCCTGTCACCACCCTAGGAGAGGCTGACAAATACCTCAGATCGTTCAATGAAGGTGCTGGATCTAATCCTGCTTTTTTGGGGGCCGAAAGGGTTGTGTCCTATGAAAGGATAGTGGATGATTCTTATAGAAGAGCTAATTAGGTTCCTGATCCCAGTGTCTTGGATACCCTTAATAGTGGGGATGCTATGAGATTTTATGTATTATATAATAAAATAATGGAATAACTTTAACAATATATTGATATTCCTGGATTCCTAGTTATGTTTTGATACTTTAATATAGAGTTGGATAGATTTGATTTTCTCTATTTAGTGTTTTCCCCCTCAACCAACCTTCTAAATTAAATAAAAGATCTTTACTAGTACAATTTTTTCTCTAGAAAATGTTTCCAAGGTGATCTATAGCTAGGGAATTGAGGTCTATCCAACTCTTATTCCTGTAGGAATGAGTTGAGGGCCCTGAAGTGGCAGATTCTTAAGATCCATCCATTCTGAGTTCTGAGGAAAATATAAGGATTCTTCTCATCAAGAGGTATTCGTTCAATGTGTTGAGACCAGGAGTATTAGGTAGGCATTAATCCAAAAAACTAATCCATCAATGGGTGAGTTCCATAAAGTTCTTTGATCCCATTTTTTTATTTTACTTTCTATCATCCAATGTCGATGACTAATTTTACTTGTATTAAAGTTCCATCAGTCTCAATGGTCTAACCCATCGCTGCCACAACTCAAATAAATGTGTAAGGTGAGGGAGATTTTACTCTAGGAAGAACAATGTGAGTAAATTCTATAATCAAACTAATTCTAGATTACACCTACCCTCCTAAGACTAGCTCTGTGGAAATCCAAGAGGCTCAAGATGCATTCTCAGCATGTCGACGATTCATATGGAAAGGAATCTGAGAGTTAATCTTGTGAAAACCTATATTTGACCTACCCTCATGAATCCATAAGGTTTGTAGTATGTTTAGAATGTAAGGGTATGTTATATTCTATTAACAAATAGTCCACCTTACTATAAAGGAAATCATTTGATGATGGGAGCAAGAGATTGAGTAATAATAGCTTCCTATCAAATTGGGGATGCTCACTAGAACTGATGATCTTTAAGATACATTATCATTGGAAGAGATCAATCATTCCAATAAATTGTATGGGTTTAGGAAATATATTTATGATAAATATTTTGAGGTATTACGAATTCAACAATAGATGGATACTTCGAGAGGGTAACTCATACAAATTCACCATTCATTAGAAGAGGTCCAATCTTAGGTTAATACTACCATTACGACCATGGTGGAATAACTTCACCTAAATGAGGAGATTTATACTACCCAGCTATTCAAGATTTGACAAGTCATTGATGATTATATAGAGACCCTTCAACAACACAAGAGTTGTGTTTATGGTCTTTTATAAAATATAATAGAGTGACTAAAATTTGTGGATGATCCTATGAATTTTTCTCCATGGATGAAAGGAATTTTATCCCCAATCATCTATTTCTTTATCCCTATTTTCCTATGCAATTATAAGATAACACTGAAGAAGTTTTTTTGGGAAAAACATCATCACATAAAAGTTTCTCAATCACAATGATAGTAACATGATGGTGATCTAATTTATTCACAGGTCTTTGAACCTATAGAGCATAGTTAAACTATTTATAGAGTCATATGATAGACCCTGTGAACTTTCTGTCTTTTGTTTCACCACCCTAATGTTTTCCCAATTTATATATAAAGAAAACTTATCAGGTGAAACTTGGATTTTTCTTAGGACACCCTTTGTAGTTTTTCAACCTAACAATTTTTAGAACTATTTATTTTCATTAATATTTTATTCCTTGACCATGCGGAGTGAACATCTAGTGATCTAAAAATCCAATAATTCCTAATCTTCCTTTTTTTGGAATTTAAACATGGTGAGTACTATGTCTCATTTCTCACGTAGTTTAGAGTCTCGAAAGCTGGACTAATGCAACTAATGTTTATGACTATAAGTTATGGGATGATGGCCCAAGTATGGATTTCTGGCTAATAATGTTTCAAAATTCTTCAAGTACAAAAAGGGAGGTTTCAATTCATTATTTTTCGGTTTTTTGATCTAAAATATGTTATGGGAAAATTATGAAAGGAATGACCATAGACCATGTTCAAAAAGTGATTTCCAACATAATTTTTTTGGGGATTACAAAGATAAAATAGGTTTATCCTAAGTATAAATGTGCCTCTACTTGATAATCATTTTGAGGGAAAATTTTTCAAATCGAGAATGTGGAATATCAATACATATTTAAAACAAATGTTCCCTCATAAATAAAAAATTTTATTATCGATGGCTGGAGATTTCATAAAGATCTAGATTCCTCAAGACTATAAAGGGTGGTTTGTGAAGGGAATGTGTTTGATAATGAAGGGAGTATCCAGGTTGGTGTTGAACATTAATTTGAAACCCCTCCTACACAAATTTTGTTTTTATGTAAATTTGGGAGAATTATATTTCAACTGTAAGCTTGAAAAGGATGGGTCTTGAGAGAAATCTAGAACTTCCCACCTGAAACAAGGTTGTGTCTGTGAATGGAGGAACATAAACATTTTGGTTATCATATTATCTAGGACTATAATGGGGGACCTAGGAATCACTACATATCTTTATGAAATTAGAATCCAGTCATACACAATTCTTCAGGGTGATGTGGTGGATGACCAACAATGGGAGCAAAGGATCCTCCCCGATGAGGTTGAAGAATCATGTAGTTTAATTTCATGTGACTTGGACATGAACCGTGTAGTTTAACACCACATGTAAATGATGTTGAGGGATATAATTTTAAGGTTTTTTATCTTTGACTGAAAGATTAGCGGTTTTTAGTTTCATGGTGACATTACTAAGAATGTTTCATCATCATTTAGGCATGAATAATGAAATTTGTAAGTTATAATCTAGGGAATTACCAATCCATAAAGTGATATGGGAAATATATAGAATTAATTATCATGGACCGTGTTTCAAAACAGGTTTACTGTATATTTTTTTCAGGGGTTATGAAGATAGAATAGGTTTCTCCTGAGTAAAAATGTTTCTATGGTTAACAGGACTTCTGATGGAGACTTATGAAAAGCCAGAATCGGGAAAATCAATGCTTAATAAAAAAAGGTTTCCTCAAGAATCATAACTTCTATCACTAATGGTTAGGGAAAGATTATGTAGATTAAAATTTCCCAAGACATAGAGTTTGGTATGTGTAAGGAAGGTGCCTGAGTATATAAGGATCATTTCATGTCAAAATCAAACAAGAATGGGGATATGTCACGACCCGTCCTCGGGGCTCGTGCCGTGACTACCCCAAGCCCGCCTTCAAAAGGCCAGGGGCTGGCGACTAGCACCAAGGCGTAAATCCCAACAAAAGGGAAGGCATTGCCTTTGAAAAGTAAACAAGCACCATAGAGTAAGAAAGAAGAAAAGTAAACACTAAGTAAAAACTGTAACAAGCTGTGCTGAAAGTAAAAGGGGGCGGAAATACAAGCCCAACTAGAAAGTACAACTTAAGGGAAAAACAGCAACTGAAAATAAAAGCCGCAGCGTCGAGCCGTCCTCTGGAAGTTCCACCTGAAGGGTGGGTAGATATAGCCTCCACAGCTCCTCGGGTCCACCTGACCGCTCCGAGTACGTCCCGCCCAGTGGTCCACCTCCAGGTACCATCCTGCTCCACAAGCCTCCACCACGATCAGCGTTGTCTGTCGTCTCCAACCAACAAAACGTAGTGCAGGCATATCCCGTGCAGGGGTGAGTATAAGCTACTCAGTAGGGACCCCGAGACCCCAGAAGGTCTCCCTAAATCCACAAAGGATAATCCACAAAGGAAAGATACAATCACGAAGTAACAACCGACACTGCTTAGGTATAATCCCATACATATACCTAAGTCATCAATTCCCATTCGGCTCCAACGGCTGAGCCCAAGCACAACCCAGTCCACACAGGAAAGCAAAAACGTATACCCACACAGGATAGCACAACATAATCCACAAAGGAGAGTAAACAGTAATCCACAAAGGATAGCTCAACACAATCCACAAAGGAGAGTAAACAGTAAATCCACACAGGATAGCTCAACACAATCCACAAAGGAGAGTAACACAGGATTCAGCTCACACAGGTATACTTCTTCGGATGACGATAAAGATGATCACTGATCCATCTAAGTCATCGGACCCACAAAGGATCGATAGGTACTAACCCCCGCAATGACCCACACAGGATCGGGCCCACACAGGACCTGTAGGTGCTGGCTCACATAGAACCGATGAGCGCTGACCCACACAGGATCGGACCCACACAGGATCGGGCCCACACAGGACCTGTAGCACTGATCCACGTAAGATCGCTGAGTGTTGTAGTCGTCGTAGTCCACTGAGTATCTCTACACAGTCGTCGTCACAATCCACTGAGGATCTCTGCACAGTCGTCACTGCAGTCCACTGAGGATCACTGTACAGTCGTCGCTGTCGAAGTAGCAGTCACAGCCAGCTCTAGAGTTCCCGCACACAGCAAGCTCATTCGGGAGGGTCCGATGCACGAGCCGAGAGGCCGTTACATCAATTGTCACAAAGTCTGAAGTTTATGTATCCAAAAGTTCTGTATCATAAACAGGAACTCAACGTCGCAGACAGCGCGTCAATCGGACGCCCGGTCTGAGAGTTATTGGCTTTTTCGTCCTAGGGGCCTCGTTGGTTTTTAAGGAAAAACCAACCGGACCGTACTCCACCTGCGTTCAAACCTCAGGTGGAGTGATCCAAAATATCCGTCTCACATAGAGGAAAACAACAAAGCTGACGGCACATCAATCGGACGTCCGTAGCTGAAGATATGAGTGTTTCCGCTCCGAAGGCCCGGTTGGTTTCGTGTACAAACCAACCCGGCCGAACTCAAAGTATTCCGAAACCTTGAGTGCAATATACCAAAACGACCGTCTCGATCCAAGGATCGTGTTTCCGCTGACGGCGAGTCGTTTGGAAGCATGTAGCTCAAGTTACAAGCATTTGACCAAAAACAGTCTGAAGATGGGGGGTCCGGGCCCGGGCCGACCCAGCCCGACCCCCCCCCCCCCTGGGTCGGCCGAACCGGGTCGACCCAAACCGGTCGACCCGACCCGGTCCGACCCGGCTGGACCCGGTCCGGTCCGGCCAGGGCACGGCCTAGCTCGGCCGGCCGGTCCAGCTCGGCTCGGCCGAGCGGCTGCCGCGGGGCGCTGGCCCCGCGGGTCGGAAGAAGTTGCGGCCCCGCGTGGGCCGCGTTGGAGAACCATGGACGCAGCTTCTGCCGCGTCCCGTGCGGCCGCGGGTCCATTGGCTGCCGCCGCTGCGGCTTCAGCCGCGGCGGTCTCGTCCGGCGGCGCGCCGAGGCGCCGCCGGAATCTTCCGCGGGCCACCGGAGTTGCTCTGGTGGTCCGTTTTCCTTCCCGTCTGCGCCGGTGCTCCTCCCGGGTTCCGTTCTTCACTTCAGAACCATCAAACTGCCCTTGCTTCACAATTTTCCGTCACCCGCCAAATCCGCACAACCACGAAGAACGACGGAGGGTTGTCGGGCCGTGTTTGTTTGGCCCGCACCCTCCGCGTTAGATAAAACAATGGGAGAAAAATAAATCAACACATGCAACAACAATTTTAATAAATTAAAATTTTTCATTTGCAACCGGTTCTTTAATTTTAAAGAAACGTTCACGGAAAAAGGGAATTCCAAAACATAATCCCTACCTCTTCAAGTCGCACGCGCGGGTTCTTCGCGGATTGATCATCGCGGAATGAGGGGATCGTCGCGTCGTCGCGGAAGGGTGTTGCGTCGACGAACTCCGAGGTTCAAGAACAAAAAGATTTAATTAAAAAAATTAAATCATTCTTGAGTTAAAAACCACAAAGGAAAATATAAAAGAAATATGAAACCCTCACCTCAACGGATGATCGAAGGTTTTTGTCGCGGAGGAGGGAACGTCGCAGAAGAACGTCACAGGAGAGGAAACGTCGGCGTCGCGGCACACGGCGTCGCGTCGTCGATTTCCGCGGGTTCGGTGTTCTTCGTCGGAGGCCGACGTTCTTCGCGTTCTTCGCGTTCTTCGCATTCTTCGCGTTCTTTGCGAAGAAGGGTGAAGGCACAAGAACCTCTGTCAAAAACCTCTCAACGAGTAATCCTCCAAAAGTCATGTTGGTCTTATTTTATTATTATGCCAACAAACGAATAAGTGGTAAGTAACGACCCATTAATTCGTAGAATTAATTCAACGAAAGAAACTGCCCATTTAATTCACAAAATAAACCGCCCAATTAAATGGTGCGTTAATAATTTAAGAAAACGCTTCAGTTGACTTTCATAATAATGGGTTTTCGTGGGTGCGTTACTTAGCGGAAAAGACACGGCGGGGCTCGTGCAGGCCCCACCTCGCAAATATCCTACCAAGAGGGTAGGATATTTTTGGATAGTACCCTATCCGGATCAACTCAGCTTAAGCCCCTTTTAAGTGGCTTCAAGTGGCTTCCAAGTGACTTAAGTGAAATAAAATAAAGTTAGTCGCACAATTATTTTATTTCTTAACTTTAAGCCCAAAAATTAAAAACCACACCCGAGCAAACGCAACTCTGGAAGAGACGTTTCTAAGCAAATACCGGCGCTGTGATTTCATCGGTGCCCTCAGAATTCGATTCCAGGTATCGGTTCAAAAGTTAGAAAAACCCACTCTTCTGTTCACTGAACGTACCCGAGCCAAACTTCGGAAAATGATTCAGGGCACACCGGGCCTCGGAATCAGGTGCTGTCAGAAACTGCGCTCTCGTAAAA
Source organism: Viscum album (assembly GCA_963277665.1). NCBI lineage: Eukaryota > Viridiplantae > Streptophyta > Magnoliopsida > Santalales > Viscaceae > Viscum > Viscum album. The sequence continues at coordinate 1,503,315,036 of OY728135.1, forward strand.
TTCCAAAGAAAATTAAGAAAAAAAAAATTCCTTGAAATTTACAGGTCTTTATATTACTCCCACCTCAGGGCTTTACATCCCCGTAAAGATACATCAAAAACTAGGGAAACAAATGTGGGTACTGAGCACGCATCTGAGCCTCCCGCTCCCATGTGCTCTCCTGGAGGTTCCCGTTCTGCCATCTGATGCACACAAGAGGAATAGATCGCCCACGTAGGACCCGCTCCTGTTGATCCTCGATCTCCACTGGGACCTCCGCAAAAGTCGCCCCATCATCCACGTCTAGCTCCCCATGGTCAATGATGTGCGTCGGGTCGTGCACGTATCTCCTCAGCTGACATACGTGGAAGACGTCATGCACCCGGTGCAACTGAGGTGGTAGAGCCAGGTGATAATCCACCTCGCTAATCCTTCTGAGGACCTGGAAGGGTCCGATGAAGTGCAGAGACAACTTGCCACCTCGGCCAAATCTCCGCAAACCACGTCGAGGTGAGACACGCAAGAAGACGTGGTCTCCATCCTCGAACTCTAGTGGCCTCCGCCTCCTGTCAGCATATGACTTCTGCCGACTCTGAGCTGTCCTCATCCGCTCCTGGATGACCTGGACCTTCTCTGTCGTGGCTCGGACCATCTCTGGTCCCACAAGTGCTGACTCCCCAGGGTCTGTCCAGCACAAAGGAGATCTGCAAGGCATGTCATACAACGCCTCGTATGGTGCCATCCCGATGGTGGAGTGGTAGCTGTTGTTGTACGTGAACTCCACCAAGGGTAGGTGGTCCTCCCAGCTGCGACCAAAGTCGAGGACACATGCGCGGAGCATGTCCTCGAGAGTCTGAATGGTCCTCTCCGTCTGACCATCCGTCTGAGGGTGAAAGGTGGTGCTCAGACGTAGCCACGTCCCGAACGCCTCCTACAACCCCTTCCAAAGCCGGGAAGTAAAACGAGCATCTCGATCGGAGACAATAGTCGATGGCACACCATGAATCCGTACAATCTCCTGAACGTAGAGACGCCCCAAGCTCTCCACTGAGCCCTGCTCTCTGATGGGTAAGAAGTGTGCCGACTTGGTGAATCGTTCAACAATCACCCAAATGGAGTCGTGACCTCTGGAAGTGCGTGGAAGTCCAATCACGAATTCCATAGATATTTTGTACCACTTCCACTCCGGGACCTCCAAGGGCTGTACCAAACCTGCTGGTACCTGATTCTCTGCCTTCACCTGCTGGTAGGTGAGGCACCGTGAAACGAACTCTGCCACAGCCTTCTTCATGCTCGGCCACCAGTGCTATCGCCTGAGATCATGGTACATCTTCGCCACTCCAGGATGTACCGCCAAAGGAGAAGTGTGAAACTCTCTCAGCACCTCCTCTCGTAAAGCGACTGGTACCAGGGTACATCTTCTGAAAAGGACGTCGTGATCTTCTCTAAGGGATAAACCATCAGATGCCTGTCCTGAGGATATCTGTGCACGTCGTGTCTCACAGTCAGCGTCCCCATGCTGTGCCTCTCTGACCCGCTGCAGTAGTGGAGGGGTGACTGTGAGAGACTAAAGGAAGGCTGCTCCATCTCTATCCATGAAGGATATCTGCAAAGCGGCTAGCTGCTCTATCGCCTCCTCAAGTAGCTGGATGCCCATCCTCCTGCTAAGGGCATCGGCTACCACGTTCCCCTTCCCAGGAGTATAGACTATCTCAAAGTCATAGTCCTGGAGGAACTCAAGCCATAGCCGTTGTCTCAGGTTCAGGTCCTTCTGAGAGAAGATGTACCTGAGACTCTGGTGGTCAGAAAAGACTGTAAAGTGCTCGCCCATCAGATATTGCCGCCATGTCTTCAGAGCGAAGACCACTGTTGCTAACTCCAGGTCATGGGTAGCGTAGTTCTGCTCATGCGGCCTCAACTGACGTGATCCATAGGCAATCACAGCCCGCTCCTGCATCAGGACACACCCGAGTCCGGTCCCTGATGCATCGCAGTAGACTGCATAACCAACTCCCTCCTCAGGCAACCTCAAGATAGGTGCGCTGGTCAATCTCTGTCTTAGCTCCCGGAAGCTCTGCTGACATCTTTCTGACCACACGAAGGGTTTACCCTTCTTCGTCAAAGCTGAGAGTGGTGCCGCAACTCTGGAGAAGTCCATCACAAATCTCTGATAGTATCTGGCTAAACCCAAGAAACTCCGCACCTCTGTCACGCTCCTGGGTGGCTCCCAATCTAGCACTGCCTCGATCTTCGCGGGATCCACAGCAACTCCCGCCTCATAAATGACGTGCCCCAAGAAGTGGACCTCACGTAACCAGAACTGGCACTTCAAGAGATTTCAATAAAGCTGGTGCTCTCAAAGTGTGTCAAGTACAACCCGCAAGTGGTAGGCGTGCTCCTCCTCCGTGGTCGAGTACACCAAAATGTCGTCGATGAAGACCATGAAAAATCGATCGAGGTATGGCTGGAAGATCCTGTTCATGAGGCTCATGAACACTGCTGGAGCATTGGTTACACCGAATGGCATAACCAAGAACTCATAGTGGCCATACCGACACCTGAAGGCCGTCTCCTGCATGTCCTCATCTCGAACTCTGAGCTAATGATAGCCTGACCTGAGGTCTATCTTCGAGAACCACCGTGCTCCCTTGAGCTGATCGAAGAGGTCATCAATCCTCGGTAGCGGATACTTGTTCCTCGCTGTCACCTGGTTCAGGCGATGATAATCGACACACAGTCGCAAGCTCCCATCCGCCTTCTTGGCGAACAAAATCGGGGAAGCCCAGGGTGAAACGCTGGGTCGGATGAACCCCTTGCCCTGCAAGTCCTCCAACTGTACTCGCAGCTCTCGAAGCTCAGCGGGGGCCATCCGATATGCTGGAGTGGATATCGGGGCTGTCCCGGGGTACAGGTCAATATAAAAGTCTACCTCTCTATGAGGAGGTATCCCTGGAACGTTGTCGGGGAAGACTTCCGCATACAGATCCACCACTACAGGAAAACTAGGACTCCGGACGTCAACTGCTCCAAGGATGAGGCTAGCCAACTGATGAGTGATGGGTTGTCCCCTCCTATGCGAGAGTCCATCCTGTGCTGCAAAGGCTCCCTTCTCGCCGGTGAAGGTGAACCTGCTCCCGTCGGTGCGCACACATCGCACCTTGTGCCTAATGCAGTCAATCTGTGCATGGACCGTAGATAACCAATTCATGCCCAAGATGATGTCGTAAGGCCTCGACGCCGCTACAAGAAGATACCAGCCGAAGCTCTCGCCTCCTAGAGTAAGCTCACACTGCCGGAACCAGTGCGTAATCATCGAGTCTGCTCCCGTAGGGGTCTCTAGCCGTAAGGATCGAGCCAACGGCTCTGTCGGAATCTCCGAGCTCCGAACAAGGGTAGTGGCTATGAAAGAGTGACTCGCTTCTGTGTCTATTAGAACTGCAGCAAGGGTGGAATAGACACAGATCGTACCTCGAATCTTCTCTGGCGCGCCGTGGTCGTAGGCCTCCGCTGCCTGGAGTTGTGCCTGTCTCTGCCCGCCAGCTCCCTGTGGTCGGGGCGGACCTCCTGGTGGTGGTGGTGGCAGAGCCTCAAAGCGTCGCCCACCACCTGCTACTCGGCCAGCTCCTCTGCCTCGTCCACCTCCTCCCTGCGGACCGCCATGGTCAACCCTCTTCCTCTGCCTGGGTGGCCCCTCCACCGTCTGCTGCTCCTCGGTACGGCGGGTCGGGCAGTCACGAGCCATGTGGCCCTGCCCGCCGCAGGCGTAGCACTGCCAGCCTCTCGGAAGACTGGCTCCGCGTTGTGTGCCCCGCACTACTGAGCCAGTGTCCCGAGGTCGTCTGCCGGAAGGTTTGGTCTGCCTGGAACCCTGAGTCATCCGTCAGCTACCTGCTTCCGAAGACTCCACTACTTGCCGCCATGCGGTAGGTCTCGATGTGGACTCAGCCAGAAAGCTCTCGATCAGAAGGGCTCGCTCCAGCACTCCTGGCTGGGTCGGCATGCTGAGGGAGATCAGCGATGCCCTGATCTCGTGTCTCAAACCCTGCTCAAAGGTCCGGGCCCAGAAGAAGGGGTCCCGTACCATGTCGGTCGAGTAGCGAGAAAGATCGGTGAACCTCTCCGCGTACTGGGCGACCGTCAAGCTGCCATGCCGCAGTTGAAGAAGCTCCTGGATGCGCACCGCACGGAGGGTGCCTGGGACGAACTCTGAGCAGAAGAGGATCTCGAAGTCCGTCCAGAGAAGAGACGCCTCATCGTGTACCTAGAGCATCAAGCTCCACCATCGTCCTGCTGCTGCATGCAGTAGGCTCACCGCGAGGATCACTATGAGGTCTGATGGTGTCCTCACTAGCCTGAAACCTCGAACGACCGCCCCCAACCAGTCCTCGGCTGCCTGGGGGTCCGTCTCCCCACAAAACCTAGGTGGTCGCTGGCACTAGAACTCATGCAGAGCTCCAAGGCGACGTGCATCGTCAGCGGTCGGTGCTGGAAGCATCGCGGGCTCGGCGGGTAAAGGTACCGTCGGTGCCTCTGCTGTCAACGGGCCCTATACCGAGGCCTCATCGCTCGGCGGGCTGTCGTCGCGCTCTACTCTCGGAACCCTAGCTGGCTACCGTCATGGGGCCATCCTGAAAAGGAAACAAGTGCGCCATGGTCAGAAGAGTATACCTGGTGAGCTGACACAAGTAATCACAAAGAAAACTTGAAACACACATGCAATCAATGTTTTCGTGCATTAAGTCGGAAATCAGAAGTCAGGGTCCTGGTGTACGGATACGTCGGCCGCCGCACCAACACTGGACTCCCTGGACTGATAACCACACCCAATACGCTAAACATTATTGCTTCACATAGAAGAAAGATCAGAGTCTGCGGTAGAACTGACCACCTTTGATACCAATTTGTCACGACCCATCCTCGGGGCTCGTGCCGTGACTACCCCAAGCCCACCTTCCAAAGGCCAGGGGATGGCGACTAGCACCAAGGCGTAAATCCCAACAAAAGGGAAGGCATTGCCTTTGAAAAGTAAACAAGAACCACAGAGTAAGAAAGCGAAAAAGTAAACACTAAGTAAAAACTGTAACAAGCTGTGCTGAAAGTAAAAGGGGCCGGAAATACAAGCCCAACTGGAAAGTACAACTTAAGGGAAAAACAGCAACTGAAAAGAAAAGCCGCAGCGTCGAGCCGTCCTCTAGAAGTCCCACCTGAAGGGTGGGTACAGATAGCCTCCACTGCTCCTCGGGTCCACCTGACCGCTCCGAGTACGTCCCGCCCAGTGGTCCACCTACAGGTACCGTCCTGCTCCGCAAGCCTCCACCACGATCAGCGTTGTCCGTCGTCTGCAACCAACACAACGTAGTGCAGGCATAGCCCGTGCAGGGGTGAGTATAAGCTACTCAGTAGGGACCCCGAGACCCCCGAAGGTCTCCCGAAATCCACAAAGGATAATCCACAAAGGAAAGATACAATCATGAAGTAACAACCGAAACTGCTTAGGTATATGCCCATATATATACCTAAGTCATCAATTCCCATTCGGCTCCAACGTCCGAGCCCAAGCACAACCCAGTCCACACAGGAAAGCAAAAATATATACCCACATAGGATAGCACAACACAATCCACAAAGGAGAGTAAACAGTAATCCACAAAGGATAGCTCAACACAATTCACAAAGGAGAGTAAACAGTAAATTCACACAAGATAGCTCAACACAATCCACAAAGGAGAGTAACATAGGATTCAGATCACACAGGTATACTTCTTCGGATGACGATAAAGATGATCACTGATCCATCTAAGTCGTCGGACCCAGAAAGTATCGATAGATACTAACCCCCGCAATGACCCACACAGGATCGGGCCCACACAGGACCTGTAGGCGCTGGCTCACACAGAACCGCTGAGCACTGACTCACACAGGATCGGACCCACACAGGACCTGTAGCACTGATCCACGTAGGATCTCTGAGTGTTGTAGTCATCGCAGTCCACTGAGGATCTCTGCACAGTCTTCGGCGCAGTGCATTGAGGATCTCTGCACAGTCGTCGCTGCAGTCCACTGAGGATCTCTGCACAGTCGTCGCTGTCGAAGTAGCAGTCACAGCCAGCTCTAGGGTTCCCGCACACAGCAAGCTCGTTCGGGAGGGTCCGCTCCACGAGCCGAGAGGCCGATTGATCAACTGTCACAAAGTCCAAAGTTGATGTATCCAAAAGTTCTGTATCGTCAACAGGAACTCAAAGTCGCAGACGGCGCGTCAATCGGACGCCCGGTCTGAGAGTTATTGGCTTTTTCGTCCCAGGGGCCCGGTTGGTTTTTAAGGAAAAACGAACCCGACCGTACTCCACCTGCATCCAAACCTCGGGCGGAGTGAGCCAAAAGATCATTCTCACATAGAGGAAAACAACAAAGCTGACGGCACGTCAATCGGACGTCCGTAGCTCAAGATATGAGTCTTTCCGCTCCAAAGGCCCGGTTGGTTTTGTGTACGAACCAACCCGGCTGAACTCAAAGTATTCCGAAACCTTGAGTGTGATATACCAAAACTAACGTCTCAATCCAAGGATTGTGTTTCCACTGACGGCGAGTCGTTTGGAGGCCCGTAGCTCAAGTTACGGGCATTTGACCGAAAACAGTCCGAATACGGGGGGTCCGAGCCCGGGCCGACCCGGCCCGACCCCCCCTGGGTCAGCCGAACTGGGTCGACCCGAACCGGGTCGACCCGACCCGGTCCGACCCGGCTGGACCCGATCCGGTCCGGCCAGGGCGCGGCCTGGATCGGCCGGCCGGTCCGGCTCGGCTCGGCCGAGCGGCCGAGCGGCTGCCGCGGGGCGCTGCCCCCGCGGGTCGGAAGAAGCTGCGGCCCCGCATTGGCTGTGCTGGAGAACCGCGGACGCGGATTCTGCCGCGTCCCGTTCGGGCGAACCGGACCCGCGCGGCCGCAGGTCCGTTGGCCGCCGCCGCCGCGGCGTCAGCCGCAGCGGTCTCGTCCGGCGGCGAGCTGGGGCGTCGTCGCCTCCGGCTGCCGGCGCCGTCGGAATCTTCCACGGGCCACCGGAGTTGCTCTGGTGGTCCGTTTTCCTTCCAGTCTGAGCCGGTGCTCCTCCCGGGTTTTGTTCTTCACTGCGGAACCATCAAACTACCCTTGCGTCACGATTTTCCATCGCCCGCCAAATGTGCACAACCACGAAGAACGGCGGAGGGTTGTCGGGCCTTGTTCGTTTGGCCCGCACCCTCCGCGTTAGATAAAACAACGGGAGAAAAATAAATCAACACATGAAACAACAATTTTAATAAATTAAAATTGTTCATTTGCAACTGGTTCTTTAATTTTAAATAAATGTTCACGGAAAAAGGACATTCCAAAACATAATCCCTACCTCGTCAAGTCGTACGCGCGGGTTCTTCGCGGATTGATCGTCGCGGAAGGAGGGGATCGTCGTGTCGTCGCGGAAGGGTGTCGCGTCGACAAACTCTGAGGTTCAAGAACAAAAAGATTTAATTAAGAAAAATTAAATCATTCTTGAGTTAAAAACCACAAAGGAAAATTTAAAAGAAATCCAAAACCCTCACCTCAACGGATGATCGAAGGTTTTTGTCGTGGAGGAAGGAACGTCGCAGAAGAACGTCGCGGGAGAGGAAACGTCGGCATCGCGGAACACGGCGTCACGTCATCGATTTCCATGGGTTCGGCATTCTTCGTCGGAGGCCGGCGTTCTTCGCGTTCTTCGAGTTCTTCGCATTCTTCGCGTTCTTCGCGAAGAAGGGTGAAGGCAAAAGAACCTCTGTCAAAAACCTCTCAACGAGTAATCCTCCAAAAGTCATGTTGTTCTTATTTTATTATTACGCCATCAAACGAATAAGAGGTAAGTAACGACCCATTAATTCGTAGAATTAATTCAACGAAAGAAACTGCCCATTTAATTCACGAAATAAACCACCCAATTAAATGGTGCGTTAAGAATTTAAGAAAATGCGTCAGTTGACTTTCATAATGACGGGTTTTCGTGGGTGCGTTACTTAGCAGAAAAGAAACGGTGGGGCTCGTGCGGGCCCCACCTCGCAAATATCCTACCAAGAGGGTAGGATATTTTTGGATAGTACCCTATCCGGATCAACTCAGCTTAAGCCGCTTTTAAGTGGCTTCAAGTGGCTTCCAAGTGGCTTAAGTGAAATAAAATAAAGTTTGTTGCACAATTATTTTATTTCTTAACTTTAAGCCCAAAAATAAAAAACCACACCCGAGCAAACGCAACTCCGGAAGAGACGTTTCTAAGCAAATACCGGCGCTGTGATTTCATCGGTGCCCTCAGAATTTGATTTCGGGCACCGGTTCAAAAGTTAGAAAAACCCGCTCGTCCGTTCATTGAACGTACTCGAGCCAAACTTCGTAAAATGATTCCGAGCACACCGGGCCTCGGAATCAGGTGCCGTTAGAAACTGCGCTCTTGTAAAATTCCAAATAAAATTAATAAAAAAAAAATCTTGAAATTTACGGGTCTTTATAGGATAAATATTTCTTACGTAGGTCTGACCCATATGCAGGGAGGGGTTTTTTTATTGTGGTTGGGCATGAGACATAGGATCTTAGTTTCTCTAAGTATCTCATAAAAGTGAGAATGAATCCAAACATAGTTCTAAAATAGATTCCCCACACTAATAAAATTCTTGTATGGAGGGGAAGAATTTATTTTTGAATACAAGTTCACAAACGAAGTGAGGCATCATATTGGACTCTCTTATGAAGATTTGGGTCATATATAGGAGAGTGGGGGTATTTTTACATTACATCTAGACCAGGATGTTGGATCTAGGTGTCACTACATATCTCTTCAAAGTGATAATCAAGAAACACATAGTTCTTGATATTACATCATGAAAGAGATGTAAACCACTCATTTTAACCTCATGGAGTAAGAATGTTTGTTGTGACTTTAAATTTCTTGCATCCAAAAACATGATAACCCTAACATGAACTGATATGCCTTGATCATGTGAGTAATACTTTACCAAAACTTCTAAGACCTTGTGAGTTATGCTTGGTGTGAGAAACAAGGAGTGGGAAATGTTTCTTTCACCACGCAGAGGTAGTATGAAGGAGGGAAAAGGTAATTTTGATCATGTGGTGGATGGAGGACATAGTATTTGGAGATCACTATGTATCTCACATTGGTGTGAATAAATCTGTACATAGTTCTAGGAAACCATGAATTTTAACTTCATGAGACAAGGACGAAGTTTTCCTGACATGAAAAAGAATGTTTAAATCCCCATAAATGTTATGCAAGAATTTAGGGAATCATCATTAGAGAGGCAAACCATATTTGTGGCATGAGGATTCCTAATCTTGTTTTCCAAGGCATCTTATGCTTGGTACATAGGGTAAGACTACATTTTAATATCATTTTATGAAGATGTTTTCATACAGTTTAACATTATGTGACTAGGATAACATGGTGTCATATAGTTTTAGGTCATACATTTAGGACCATACTTCATGAAAACTAAGAGTGATGTAAGGATTATGGGGCTAAGGATGTTCTGACATAATTCATATGTGAAGAAGGAAATTTTAAATCATGATCTTGGGGGTTAATGGGATAAGAGAAGTGATGTGGGACAAGTATACAAGAAGTGGTCATAAACTATATTCAAAAATCGGTCTCTAACATGATTTTTTAGTGCTTTACAAGATATAAAAGGTTTCTCATGAGGGCTAATGTGCCTTTGGTTGATAGGCATTTTGAGGGTGACTTGTGAAAATTCAGACTAGGGTGTATCAATGCATAGTCATACAAAGGTGTCCTCAATAATTGGAAATTGTATCATTGATGGCCGAGGAAAGCTTATAAACATTTGGATTTTCCAAGATATGGAGTATGATTCATGGAAGGGATATGTCCAAGCACAAATAAAGTATTTATATTGACAATTTCCATGGAGTGTGAAGCTACCTATATAAATATTTGTTCATGTGTAGGTAATGGAATATTTTCATTTCTATGGTGGGATCCTGAATGAGGAAATCCAAATTAAGATAACCTGCATGGATTGGGTCATGTGTAGGAAAGGGATATGTTCACTTTATTTTTTCTATGGATGGGACAATGTTAAGGAACCTGATCATCACTATGTATCTTGTTTGGATAGGAATAAAGCCACATATAGTTCTCAAACTTTAAGATGGGACCACAAGTTAACTGACCCATGTTGGAGTCTCCTATATAGATATTTTTTTGGTATATAAGAGAGTGGGTATTTAATTTTACTTTATGGATAAGCCTTGTACATAAGGTCTAGGAATCACTATGTATCCCATTGAGATCAGTATCAATCTACATGTATTTCTAGAGTGGAGTTGTGGTGGGAGACTAGAACCAAGGATTGTGATCCGCTCAAGAATGTACCGAAATGTTATGTTGTTTTACATCATGGGAAAAGTAATTTATCATATAGTTTAACGTCTTATGATAAGGATGTTTGGATACATGTTTATATTCTTATAGATTAGACTATAGTGTCATTTATTTTAAGTTTGTATGACTAGGACCATCTGTCATGCCATTTAAGGTCATGTGAAAAATTCCATTTGGTGTTCCTTTTAAGGTCTTGTATATGGGGATCTTTGGTGTGCCTTTTAAGTTCATACATCTAGGACCCTTTGGTGTTCCTTTTAAGGTCTGGCACATAGGACCCTTCTTAATGATTACACAAAATATTATTTTAAGAAACCTTACATTGGTAGGGGCTATAACAATCTCTCTATCCATCGATATCAAGGAATAAGATCCATTAGAGTGGCCCTTGTGTATAGCATAAGGTCCCTACCACTTTGGTTCCAAATTTGGAGGTTACTTCCTTAGTATCATCAGGGTCCTGAGGACTAGTACCAGTTCTTCTTAGAGGAATGAGTATAGGAGTACTTTCTTGTTAATAGATCATGTTATCCAATGTTGGTGAGCTTCAAAGTGAGGCAAGGTATACAGTATTTTCTCATCAAGTCACTCCAATTCATCCAATTGTTTTTGTGATTGCTCATTTTTGGTTAGCTGTGTGTAGATGGAAACATGAATAGAGGGAAATCGAACCTCAATGGGAAAGACTACTTCTATCCCGTATACCTGGGAATATGGGGTTTACAATGTGGTGGTGTGGGTTTAATTCCAGTAAAACTACAAGGCATTCAAGAGATTGTTAGTCCAAGACTTTTTATCTGGATCCACCATCTTCTGGAGTATGTTTGATAAGCTCTTGCTGAAGGCATCTATATATCTATTATCCACTACATGATAGTGAGATGAAGGGTTGAATTTTATATTATACTCCTAATACAACTTCTCAAACTCATCAGAATGGAAATTGGTGCCATTTCCCATCAATATCATGTGAGGGACACAAAATTTAGTAATAATGTTGGATTTCATGAAGCTAACAATTATTTTGGTCCTGACTTCTTTGAGGGTTATTTCTTCATCCCATTTGAGAATAAATCATTATTAGTGAGAATGTATTTTAATTTCTAGGATGTAGCAGGAGGATACAACCCTAAAACATCAATCCCCCATACAAAAATGGTTAGGAGTATTTGGATATGTGTAGAAGCACTGGGGGTTTATGGATGAAGTTTGAATTCACTGGGAAGGAATGAATCCTTTTTGGTGAATTTTGTTCAATCATGCATCATTGAAGGAAATTAGTATAGAAGCCTCCAAATTTGATGGAAAGCATGAACCTTGACTGGTGGGCATTGCAGTATCCTATGTGTAATTATTTCATTACATCAAGAGTTTCTTCTCCATGAATGCACTTGATAAGGAATTTGTCAAAGCCTTATTTATAGATGAATTTCTAGTGATTTGGGCCATCATAAGGAGTAAATTTGGTTAATTTTCTATCAGGTTTGATCTTTTATAGCTTTTTCTGATGGGAGAACTTCACATTGAAGGTATTATATATTGGGAATCATCCAACTAGTCATAGGACCATCTGGTGTAATGTTCTGGATCCTGGTGCCACTCAATGGGTGCCCTGAACCTGGTTGGTCACATGACCTCAAGCGCATTTCCCCAAATTCCAGAGGCTGCTGACTAGCAGCGAGGGCCTAGGTCTGATAGTGGGTAAACTTTGCCCTCATTTTTTCAAAGTGTAATGCAACGGAACAAAATACAAGAATACAAAAGCGGAAGAAGTAAACAATACCCAACTGAAATGGGTAATAGTACATAAATAAAAGATAACAACAGTCATGTATATATGATGATTCATTATGTCTCTAAGTCTACGAAAGCTTCCAATACAGAATACACTGCAATCTAGAATAATCCAATACAAAGTACAAGTACAGCAAAGGAAAACGAAACATTACAGCAGGAACTCAGCTGCATCGCGAGCCTAAGCTCGGTCCCATGCTCTCTCACTCCTATGAAACAATCAAGTACCTTTATAGGGACTCTTGCCCTTATCAACACCTACAGCCATATAATATGTTTGGGCCCAAGACATGACACAAACAGGGTGTGAGAAATAAATCCCAATAGGCAACCACAAAAGGCTTGTGCCCAACTGTCAGTGAAAATGTGCAACAGCAGTGTGTAGTAATAAAATTCAGTAAAGTAGGCAGTACTCAAAAGTAACTATCTCTACCAGTTACATTGACCTTTTATTAATTATGTATCAATTCCAAGATTGTGCTTTAGCTTGGAAGGTACATCATATTAAATCACCACAGTGAATATACAAAGTCCATGTTGTATGCAGACATGAAAATACTTACCCTCAGGTAATCAGAATCGAAACCCGTAGGTGACTACCCACAGGCATAATGAATATTTCCTGTAGGCGTACGAGGTGTCATCTACAGGCATAGAAGATACATCCCACAGGCATAAGAAAATTTTCCCTTAGGATAAACGAAACACTGCCCTCAGGATAAACCAGTAATCGGGCCGAGCCCAACACATAAGAAAGCAATCTATATAAATTTTCTCCCAAGAAAACTCAACGCATGCTAAATCACGGCATACCCATGGGTATCCTGGCCAAACGGCTAAACAAGGGAACGCATCCATAGGGTGGCCCGGGATCAAGGCAGTGATCTCAAACAATAGTTTATGCATAATCATTTAATTACCTATGAAATTATAGGCATTTTATCAGTCAATGCCTCAGCCATACGATACCCCAAACATGGGTGTGTAGCACAAAGATACACAAAAACCACATGACGGTTGGAATTAAATGTCAGACCACCTACCTTGATCTCATCTGATCAATATACGTGAACGACACCTCCTGAAACACCCAAGAGCGGCATAGATCTAGGATAAATGAAAATAGCACTACCACAAAAATAGTTTTTCGCAGCGCCCCCCCCCCCCCCCCCTTTATCAGTGTTAATGAAAAAGCACTGATAAAGGGGGGTGCCTTTATCAGTGCTCAAAAAAGCGCTGATAAAGGGTTCCATTATCAGTGCTAAAAAAAGCACTGATAAACGCACCCCTTTATCAGCGCTTTTTTTAGCACTGATAAAGGGACCCCCCTTTATCAGTGCTTTTTTTAGCACTGATAAAGGGACCCCCTTTATCAGCGCTTGTTTAGTAGCACTGATAAAGGGTCGACTTCAAAAACAAATTTAAAAAAATATATTAATATATTAATAAATAAATATAGTTATATTGATATAAATATAATATATAATTTTTAAATATATTTTATATAAGTATAAATGTACATTTACACTTAATATACTTATTATATAAGATATTTAGTGAAAATGGATTCTTAAAAAATTAAAAAAATATTTTTAATTAATAATTTTCTAATTATTATGGAGTAATAGTCATTTAATAACAATTTGAAGACAAAAAAAAATTAAAAAAAATTAAAAAAAGATCCAAAATATGTTGAAAATGCAACGCAAACTTCGACGGTCATAACTTTTGATCCGTGTGTCCGTTTGAGCTCTACCACATATCAAATCGAAGCCTGCGACGAGATCTATGTCGCTATGACCTGGGGGATCCTGGTGAAGGGTTTTTTAAGGCCAAAAGAGGCCCATAAGGCCTCCAAAACTGAGTTTTTAGTTGGGGTACTCCGATTTTTTAACATTTTGTGGATTTTCAGCCTCGTTTAAGGGAGTATTATTAGATTTTTTTGGTGGGGTCTGAATTTATTCCAAGGTATTACATTAATATTGATATTATGTCTTTGAAATTTCAACCTTTTTTATAACACACTTCTATTTATAATCAAATATATAACAATATATACATATTTTTTATATATTCACACCTAAAAAATTAATTATAAATATAAATAATAAAATATATGTATATATAAAATATATTAGTTTTATCTAAATAATAACTAACATAAATTTTATTTAAAATACAAATATATGAATATTTATATACCTATATATTAATCTAACTATATATATATATATTAATCTAACTATATATATATATATATATATTAATCTAATAACTATATATATATTAATATAACTACATATATATATATATATATTAGTATTAATATAAATATATATATTAATATAAATATATATATATTAATAAAACTATATATATATTAATATAACTATATATATATATATAGAGATATATATATATATATTAATATAACAATATATATATATTATAATATAACTATATATATATTAATATAAATATATATTACTATACGAATAAATATAACTAAATATATAAATATATATAGAGTGAGAGATCATTAATTGGAAGAAAAATCAAAATAGAGTAGTGGTAAAGGCTTAGGCACGTAGGGGGGAGGTCTCAAGTTCAAATCCTAGTGGAGGCAGGGGCTCGCGCGCATGGGGGAATATGGAAGAAAGTGTTGTTAAAGGGTGAAGGGGGTGTGTGGGGCACTGTACAGGGGCAGAAAAGTGCTATAAAAGGAGGGGCTCAAGCGCTATAAAAGTCCCCCCCCCTCTGATTGGCAATATTTTTTAATTTTTTTTAAATTTTTTTTAAATTTTTTTTAATTTTTTTAATTTTTTTTACCTTTTATCAGCACTTTTTTAAAAGCGCTCATAAAAGGGGTCCTTTATCAACGCTAAAATGAAAGCGCTGATAAAGGAAGCGCTCATATAGGGGTCTTTTATCAGTGCTGACAAAAGACCCTTTTATCCGTGCTTTATTTTAGCGCTGATAAAAGACCCCTTTTATCAGCGCTTTTTTTAGCGCTGATAAAAGGGGTATTTATCAGCTCTTTTCGGAGATCTGATAAAGGGGACCCCCCCCCCTTTATCTTCGCCGGCTTTATCAGCACTTTTTAGCGCTGATAAAGGCCATTTTTAGCACTGATAAAATCCATATTTGTAGTAGTGTAGGTTCAAACCCAAATAACTTCCCCTTGAGAAAGAATTGGAAGGAAGGGTTCAAGAAGAGTGACGACTCACCCACATGGTTCAATCGAGACCGTCATCGAAGGAATCTAAGTTCTGGTGGACGATCAGGAGCTCATCCAAGCTTCGGCCCTCTCTCTCGCGCTCTTCCAACGTCCTAAGCTTCCTCTGTCGAAAGAGGAGGTAATGCCTGTTTTAAGTGAAAAAAACAAACTACAAGGCATGTACTCTCAAGTACACAGCGCGTACTTTTAATTTTTTAATTGTTCATCTAGCGGCTACTTTTCATCACCGAACTATTCATCTGTCGACATGAGTACACGGCGTGTATTTCTGAGTACACAGCGTGTACTGTCGCTCTGCTGGATGCAACTTCCACTTCCTTACTATTCACCTACCGACTAATTACACGGTGTGTAAATACTAAGTACATGGAATGTAGTCAGTTTTTACACCCTTCAACTTCGACAGGCCTACACGCCCTGTGTACCCATCCCTCATGGACAAAGTACACGGCGTGTGAAAAAGTACACGATGTGTACCCACAAAATTTGGGATTTTTCTCCATTCTCCTTATTTTCTCAAGAACAGTTGAGGAAAAAGGAAAAGAAAAAACCCATACCTCAAGAATAATAAATGGGTTCTTACATATAGTTCATTGATTGAATTAGCCTCATTACTTTCTTTTGTGTTAACATGAGCACAAGTCGAGACCATTCAAAGTGATGCAACATTGATGGTTGTTTCATCCCAGAATGGGTCTTCCAAAGCCATAACTATTTATTCCAATGCACCTACCTGGGAATTTTATAATCATGGGATGCAATTAAATATCATCTCTAATGGTAATTCTTCCATTATAACCCATACAAAGTCAAGTAGGGGGATTAGATCCTCCTTTATGATGTCATATTCCTCGTTGATCATCTTGATTACTAAATATGAATATCCTTTTACCTTTAAGTGGTCTAATAGTATTTGGAGTGCTAGTTATATCCCTATAAAAATGATTTGATATTCTACCTCATTGTTTATATAGCCTTCTGAAAATAGGAAAGAGTAATCCAAGACTGTCTTTGTTGGGGAGATGATAACAACTCCCAACCCAAATTTATTGAGCTTGGGTTCTTCTAATCACTTTCTTGTGGGGATTATGGAATCACCATCAAAATACATTTCCTATTTATAGGGGCCTTCTTGAATAGAGAATATCTCTTCATCAATAAATTCATTACTTAATAATTTTTTTTTCTTGAAAATGGATCTTATGCAAGGAATTATTCTAATGCTTTAAATTTTACTACATTTTGAGGAATGAACAAAATGTAGAATTGTTTCAAGATTATTGTCCATCATTCCAAACATCCATTAAATATAGGATGACTGGGGTTGTATTTGATCGGGTTGCTATGAGAGACCAAATAGACCTTGTGGTTCCGTAGGTACTACCTTGAAATCGGAACCATGAATATTAATTCCATACATATCTTCTTGATATCTAAATAATGAGTCTCCATATCGAACATAGTTTGACTAAGATAATATAGGTTTTTTTTCATTCCCAATATCATTATTTTATACTAGAAAATCACCCAGTAGTCATTCCAGGGTTGTCACATACATATTGAGTGGATTCCCCTCAACATGTGACATTAATACTAGTGGAATTAAAATATATTTTTTCTATTGTCGAATTCTTCTTTACAACCATTAGTCTAATGAAATAAAACCCTCTCTTTCATCAATATGGTGAAGGTAAAACACTTTCATGTGAGGTTTTATATAAATTATTGAATATAAGAAAGGACTTGTTATAATCCCATCAACTCTTTGAGGTTTCAAGGAGGTGACAAATCACGGATAGACTTTTTATTATTGGGATCGAATTCAATTCCAAAATGGAATAAAAAATACTGATAATCTTTTCCAAGGTAACTTTGAAAGTACATTTCAAGGGGTTTATCTTCAGGATATGTTTTCATAGTTTATTTAATATGATCTCAAGAACATTCTGGTGTTTATAATGTGGCTAAGATTTAACCATCAGATCATAGACATATAATTTTACAAACCTTCCCAAAATGGGTTTTAAGATCCGATGCATGGAAAGTTGGTATTTAACACCATCAATATTCAAACCAAAATTAATTTTTAGAGATCAATACACCCCTTGGGGTGATATGAAAGCGATTTATTCCTCATCTATATGGGTTATAATGATTTGGTTGTACTATGAATTTCCATCCATCAAGGAAATAGGTTGATACCTGACTATGGAATCAATAAGTAATTACATGATCGGAATCGAAAAATCAACTTTTGGAAAATGCTGATTGAGACCTATGAAGTCCATGCATAACCTGATTTTCCCATTCTACTTCTTTAATGGGACAATATTTTCTATAAATTTTGGATACTAAACTTCACAAATGAAATTGTTCTTGATAATCTTGTCAACTTTAGCCTTAATTATGGCAGTGTGAGTTAGGTCTGCCCTTCTGGATGCCTATTTATAACCCCGATGGTTTTTTGGATAGCCCAAATGGTGGGTGGACACCTCAGTATCAAGGCCCAACATTTCTATGTAATTCTTTGAAAACACATCTCAATATTATTTCAAAAAGGTAGTAAATGTACAAACTAATCAAAGTGGTTCATGGGTCCTCTTCTGAACCCATAGTTATTTTTAAGAGTTCTTAAATAGTGGTAGAGACCCATTTATTGAATACTGTAAGAGAATCCCTAAGGACCTACTCCTCTTCCTCTTCCTATTTCTCTTTTTCCTTACTCATAGGGGAAGTATGTGGTGAAGTAAATTTATTAAACTGAGAAAAGGTGCCAATATTTTGATATCTAAAAGATAAAGCAGCCTCTTTTGACCTAAATGATGATGTGGGTTTTCTTTGAAGCAACAAACTAGAGACAAAGGGTGGAGGAGTAAATTCACTCTCCTGGTGACATGACATCTTTTTCTGATTCGTCTTTTGGAGAATGGATGTATTAAAGCTCATAGGATGGAATGAGGGAATCTTCATCCAAGATTTTGGAATGAGGGTATCTCTATCCGAGATTTTACCATTATTCGGAGAATTGATTCCCTTTTCAGTACTATCAATCTCAATCGTCATGACTGATACAATGAGATTCATTAAATATATTCCCAAATAGAGACTTATATATTAGATTTTTTTTATGGTAATCATGTATTATTTACTTATCTATTTAAAGGGGTTGGTAAGGGTTATTTCCATACCATTTGGTCCAGTGAATTGAGTGAAACCATCAGTCAAAAATTGTTTCCCTTCCCTATGGTAGAATATTACATCAATATATTTTGATTCAAAAGATTTGAATGGATATTTATCACTATTAAATGTCCCAATTTTAACATTAACACAATATTTGAGGCATTAGTGGTATGAAGAGGGGAACACCGCATGATGAGAAACTAAGTCCATCCTAGGAGAACATTGAAATATATATCTTATTAGACAATCAAAAATGTTGAATCAGATATGAGGTCCCCAAACTAAGTTCTGAACTTAATTCTTACAAGGGAATTTTTCTTTCTCTTTTCATGACCTTGTATCATCAAAGTGGAAGTGGAAAGGTGGGCCTCAATATAAACCAGTCGACAAAGTGTTTGGACTGGAATGAGGTTGGCTCCTGAGCCATTAAAAATGAAATCCCTTTAAATATCAATGTCATTTATACTGCCAGACACATACAAGTGTCTGATGTGTCCTTATATAATGAAATCTTGGTATTTTTTTATGAAATATATGATATTTTATAATTCTACAGGATCAATATATGTATGATATATTTTAGTGTGACGACCTCAACTTCAAACTATTTAGGGCTCAAAAGAGCCTTTATGAGTACTTCATGGAGGTGTTTTGATAAACTTAGAGGAGTCAGGATCAACATCCTAGCCGAAACCAAGGGAAATTTCTTTAGAATTTCATACTTATGGAATAAATTATTGTGATTCCTATCATGAAGTGTCACTTTTTAAGGAACATTAAGATTTTAAGTACTTCATTTAGTAAGATCAGCCCTTGGAACAGGAGATAAAGATACTCTTATCATTAGAGGGTTATGCCAAACAAATCTGCCTACTTACTCAGGTCGATCATATAATTGCATCCCTTATAATCAATATTCTAGGATTATTAGGTCTGGGAAACACCTAGAATATTTGGGGGAACTTTATTTATCATGTTGGGACCATTGGAGGGTTTTCCTATGAATTTATACATCATAAATACTTTGAGCAGGGACATGGATGATGTATTGAGCTCGGTAGTGATGGCATCTTCATCTGTACTCTTGGATTCTATGGCCTCTTCCATTGGTTCACCAATTAGGTGAAAGGAACTCATGTTCATTTCCATATTCAACATCAGAGAAGGGATCTATTAAGTGAATGAAATGAATGGAACCAAGGATTAAATCTTCATCTCACAAGGAGTTCATCTAGTGGGTCAACTCTTGTGGTATCATCTGGGGGGATGGTGTCTGTGGTTTTGATACTAAATACATGAATTACAAGAGAGAAAAAGATAAATTTATCCTTGTTATAGGTTCATATTCCTATGTTTATTTTTATTCCTTTTGACCATGTCATTTTTTATAAGACTAAAATTTGAAGGAATGCAGAGCTAACAGAGTCGAATATGCCATAATAGAAGCTTCTAGGGTCATATTAGGTTGTTTCAACAATGCTCTAAGCATAGAAAGATTTCTTCTGATTGTTTTTTGAGTCATCCAATCATTGAAATTCTATAAATTCTGGATCGTAACTTCCTTCTATTCACCCTCTTCCTCTGGAGTGGTAGTAGAAACTCATTCTACCTGTGTGAGTGGTTTTCCCAACTTCACTTACCCATAATCAACTATCTATTGAAGGACATATTTGAAATTGAAACAGTCCCATATATTATACCCAAATATTTGGTGAAATGGGAAACAATTTGGGTGATAATCAAGGCCAAATTGGTTAGGTATTTTGGGTTCCTGTAGAGTTAACAGGTAATTTTCCAAGGCTCTTAATAAGTATCCAGTAACCTGCTATAAGGACCCAGCCTTAAATATTATATGATCTTTAATTTTAGTCATGAATTTAATTTGTTTCACTTTGAGGATCTTTTCATGTTTAGAGTTTTAGATAATTATACCATAACTCCTATATAACAAAACAATATAATACTAAGTGGACACTTCTGATCAGTATCCATTTTCCCCACAATATAAAACTTTTAAAATAAAACATGATTTCTTTCAGGGAAAATATTTGACTTTCAACTTGACTTCTTCCTTTACCTTACCCATCCATAAATTCTAAGAAAATAAATTAAAACTTTGGGATGAGAATAAAAAAATTGTAAGGTATACAAAAAGAAGGGAAACAGTTAGTTCAATAAAAACATTTAAACTTATATAACACTTACCTTTATCTTAAAATTTCTGTGAGAATGTGAAATAAACCATTTTTATGTGAAAAAAAAGAAAATCATTTTTCTAAAATAAAATCATTAAAACATATATAAATAAATTAAACAACTTTTGGTGACTTAGAGCATCACTTTCATAAAACCCCTTCAAATCCCTTTAAATTTAAATAACTAAACAGCTAACTTCCATCATTATCATTACCTAGTGCATTGGAGATCTATAATGGGGATCACCCTTTGTATAAGATATATCAAGCTCACCCGTGAACTATAATGAGGGTTAACTCTTTGTATAAGCTATATTGGGATCACTCATGAGCTATAATGGGGCTCAACCCTTAGTATAATCTATATCGGGCTCACCTGTGAGCTATAATTGGGATCAACCCATCATATAGGCTATATCGGCCTCACCCATGAGCTATAATGGGGATCAACCATTCCTATAAGTTATATCAGGATCACTCGCTTAATATAATACTCAAGTAACATATCATGAATTAAAAAATATCATCATAAAACCCTTTGAAAGAACTCTTTTAAACCCATATGAAAAACACATTCAGAAAAAATACAATTTTCTTTGGAAACCCCATTTTCAATACCAAGAACCCCTTTTCATTGAAAATCCATTTTCAATACCAAAATTCCAAAAAAGGGAAAGAAGGTTTTTATTTTATAAGAAGAGTAAATTCTCAAAGTAAGTTAAAAATTAAATAAAATACATGGTGATGGAAAAGTCATTGTCTCCATGTATGTTAAGAATAGAACATTCTTTTTTCATTTGACAAAATGTTCCATATAAAACATGTAAAAAGATTACTTTTGAAAAACATTAAATGAAATTTAGATTAAAAATGAAATATACATTATAATACTTTTATATACATATAAATAAACCTAAAATATAATTTCAAGAATATTTACATGGAGGAAAATATTTTTAAATTAAATCTTTAAACATTTAGAAATATATTTTTAAATCAAAATGTCTCATACCACTTTGAAACATTTTATTCATAAGCCCTGTGAAGTAATGACATTTAACAAAACATTAAATAACTTTATAATAAATAAATTCATGATATTAAATTTCAAATGGTTTGTATATATACCTCATAAGATATAGTTGGTGTATAACATCAAAATATGCCTCAAAGAAAGGATATTGATATGAAGTCCCTTACCTTGAGTCTAACTTGTCACATGTGTCTATAACTTCTTGAATAATAAATTTATATTAATTATTTTCTTTCTTGATAACATTTTTAATTTTTATTATTACTTTTATTTCATTTATTAATTTTTTTTACAATTACTTAATTAGTTAAGTTTACGTTGGATGTTTTGACCATACTCAGCTTATGTGTCCAAATGAATTTGGTAGGTTGATTGTGGCCAAATAGGTCATTATTTAAACATATATAAAAAATAATCATGGAATAATTATCATATTTATACATAAAATATTAATTTAAAACCAATCATGGAATATGGTTAT
The DNA here is from genome assembly GCA_963277665.1 of Viscum album. Lineage (NCBI taxonomy): Eukaryota > Viridiplantae > Streptophyta > Magnoliopsida > Santalales > Viscaceae > Viscum > Viscum album. Next base: position 1,503,337,354 of record OY728135.1, read on the forward strand.
GAAAAATTAACCAACATTACAATCATAGAGATAGTAGGTCGTACGTATGCATGAGTAACGTTTCCATTTTTCAATGATCATTATAGAAAGAAGGTGAGTAAAATTTTTCTATAAATAATGATAATTATATCATAAATACCATATTATTTAATTTTATATACTTATAAATATCATTCTTTTGGTGAGGTGATGAAAAATAATAATCACATCACTTTGATGAGGCGGTAGTCCACACGTCCACAAACGACATTATCACTTTTTTAGTGTGTGAAAATGTAAGAAAGAAAGTGATATAATATATTAAAAGAAATATAATTATGTCATTAATATAATATATATATTCCATTTATATCACATATTTTTATTAAACTCTTCCTTAATACATTCCATGTAAAGCGTGAATAAATCACAACACTTAAAGAGGCGGTAGTCCACACATCCACAAACGATGTTATCGTATTCCAAAAAAATAAAAGTATGAAGGTATGTGTTATATAATAATCAAAAAAGCATAAATAAATCATAAATATCATATATATCTTATAAAACCAGTATTTTAATCATTATTCTCAACCTTGAGGTGTGGTAATGGAATAAAGAATGACATCAGTTCGTGAGGTGGTAGTCTACCGTACACACAAACAATGATTATGTATCCCATTTGATAGAATTGTGTGAAGTTTTAGGTCATAAACATAAAAAAACAACATATCAGTATATTTAAGATATTGAATTTTCATATAATCATGATATAAAAATAATTTAAGGTGTTGAGAAATAAATAAAACAAAAGTGCTCGTTGAAGAACGTTGTCTCTTCTTTGGGTAACTCCTTTTGCTTTGCACCAAAGGACTTAATAGGTTTTCTTTATTACCAAATAAAGGAATATATTATGAGAGGGGGTATGTTAGTAGTATATTTTTGTAGGTTTTATATGAGCAAAAATACTTGAGAGGTGTAAATATGAGGGGAGAGTGAATTCCCATTTATAGTGGAGGAGGAGTTGTATTTTTATAAATACAAAAAAGTAAAAAATATTGGAAAGTATCCCTTACATCATGTGCATCCAATAATGAAACATTTTGAATATAATAGTGTATATGGAATAAATATTTCCTTCCAATTGGTTTTGGAAAATTTTATAAGTCATTCTTTACCTTAAGTTTAAATTTTAATCACTAATTAAACTCATTTTTACCTTAATCACTATAATTAATTTTAATTGATTTCACTAATATTTTTGGTAAAAAAACATAATTGAAATTAATATAAATTATATATTATGATGATTAAAAATATGGAATCCATATTTCCAAATTAAAATTAAAAAAGTTTCAGAATTTGATTTAAAATTAATCCTATAGATGGGATGAAACAACGTGTTTCTAAAGTAAAAAAAGTTTAAAATTTTGAAATGCTTTTTTATTCAATTTAATTTTAAAATTGATTAAAATTACCTAAATATTATTCGTTGGTTTATAATTGAAATAATTGTACTTTAAAACCAATTTAAAATATAATTTAACTATATATATCAATTATAAAATAAAATCAGTTTTCAATTATAATTTAGTATTTTTTACTATTCGTCAAAAAATGAAACTTCTCATAAAAACACCTAAAATTAAAAAAAAGTAATTTTTGATATTAATCTTTCAAAAATAAAGTTTATTTTATCAAATAAAATTTATAAAAGTGTCCAAATTTAGTTTTAAAATAAGTCCTCCATTAAAAGGCCACAAAAGTACCTTTTAGACAAATATAGCTTTTCATGCTTAGAATTGGATTTGTTCATGTTTTATTCCTTTAAAAATTATTGGATGAATATTAAAATATTTTATTGAATATAGAATATATAAAATTCATGAATATAGCTCAATAATAGTGATTAATTTAATCTATTAAGATAAAATTCATTTTTGGACATAAAAATATTTTTTTTGTAACAAAATTTCCTTTATATTCAATTGGTTTTTATTTTCATTTCTACTAAATTGGTAACCAATGAGTTCATTATATATAAATTTGTAAATAATATTTTTATAATTCAGTTAATCATATTTATTTACTCCATTACAATGCCTAGGATACGACTATCATGTTAAATAATAATATTAATTGTATATTGTTGTCTAGTAAGACTCTGAATTACATGTAACACAAGTTATAGAAGAAATTTGAAGTTATGTGAAAATAAAGATTAATTTGGTGTTAAGTATAAAAAAGGAAAAAAATTAAATTTTTTTAACTCAAGATATCAAATAATTTAAATTAACTGAAAGAAAATATATTTCATAAAATATCAAGATGTTGCATCCTACCCTCCACCTCACACCCTTAAAATGAATTTATCCCTTGAAATTTATCTTGGTTATCAAAGTTTTAATATTTTAAGGATTAATTCATAGAAATAAAAATCATAAAGGGTTAATAAAACATATTATTAATAACATAGAAAGAGAAGTACAATGGTCAAATGTAAAAAAATAACTAGGTTTCCAAATAGGAGAACATAGGTGGGAATCGAGGAAAAGCATAAATAATCATAGGGAGTGATTTATGTCATTGATAAAAAAAATTAAATGCTCAATGGAAATTTAAGAACCTTGAATACATAAATATGTTATTAGTGAAAATAACATTGTTTCATCAGAAATTAAGGTACTAGGATAACATATTTTTTCAAGATCCTTTTTCTAAAGTTGAAGGATTCATCCACCATCTATACTAAGATCATAAGGAAATATACTCACTTGACAAGAAGAATTACATTATTTGAACAATTTCTACCAGAGTGTCATCTTTTTCTATAAAAAATGAGTATTTAAGATGAATTTTCATTCCTTAATCACTATAATCAAATTCTAATGGATCACATAATCCTTAAAAGGATAACATGATAGTCCTATTATCTTTATATATTAATCAGATCCAAAATGGTTAAAAATTAGTTATATAATTCAAAAAATTATCCAAAATTCATGTTATTAGATAATAAATTAATCTATAGAGTTCAATATTAATACCCAAAGTTACAACTAAATCATTCCATAAAAATATAACCCCAATGGTCACCAATGCCATTAAACTTATGTCCATAAAAGTAATGGTATGAAAGACGATTACATTTCAAATTTGATAGAAGAATGAGAAGTTATAGGTTGTAACCTTAACATAAAAAAATCTCAATATATTCAATATAATGAGGTTATTATATAATCATTATATAAAAATAATTGAAGAAGTGGAGAAAGAAATAAAACAAAAGTTCTTATTGAAGAATGTTACCTCTTCTTCATATAACTCTATTTGGTTTGAAAAAAAATGAATTATTAATTTTGATTTATGTACAATTTTGGTGTTATAAGATTATATGAGGTATTTTGGGAGTTTATATGGGTAGGTTTCAGACAATACAAAGGGATTTGGAGGTGTGAATAATGGGGGAGAGTTAATTCCCTTTTATAGTGGAGGAGGAGAGGCATTCTTGTAAATAAAATAAGGTAAACAATATTGGGAGGTATCCCTTACATAATATTACTCCAATAATGAAAAATTTTATATAAAATAGGAGATATTTTCGAAATGTGGCACTAAAATGGGTTTTTTACAAGTTTCTAGTTCATTTGTTCCCTTATGTTTAAAGTTTAACCACTAAGTAAACTAGTTTTTAACTTAATCGTTGTAAATAAATTTAATTTCTTTCACTAATATTTTTGGTAAAAAAACTAAGTTGGAATCAATATATATTATAAATTATGTTCATATAAAATATGGAATCTATTTTTTCAAATTCCAATCATATAAGTGGAAAATTTTCATTTAAAATTAATCATGTAGAAGAGATGAAACAACGGGTTTTTAAAGTAAAAAAGTTCAAAACTATGAAATATTTTTATATCCAATTTCAATGTTAAATTGATTATAATTAACTAAATTGGATTTATTTATTTATAATTGAACTAACTATTCTTTAAAACCAAATTAAAATATATTTTAACAATATAAATAAATTAGATGAAAACGTAATTTTCAAAAAAAAAGTTTTTTTACTATTCATCAAAAAATGAATCTTCTCATAAAAATTCATAAATTAAAAAAATAAAATTTTGATATTTAGATTTCAAAAATTAAGTTTACTTTTCCAATAAAATTTATAAAAGCGTTAAAATTTAGTTTTAAAAGAAGGCTGTCATTAAAAAGGCAGCAAAGCGACCTTTTAGAAAAATACAGCTTTTCGTGAAGAAAATTGGATGTGTTATTATTTTATGCCAATAAAATTATTGTATGAATGTAAAAATGTTTGTTTGAATATATAATATGTATATTTCATTAATATCTCTCAATAATAGTTGTTAATTTAATTTATTCATATAAAACACCTTTTGTGGGCAAAAAAAATTGTAAAAACATTTCCATTAAATTCAAGTGTTTTTATTTTCATTTATAATTAATTTGTAACCAATGAATTCATTATTTATAAAATTTTAAACCATATTTTCACAATTAATTTAATCATATTCATTCCCACTATTCCAATATCATGGTGATAAATATAATGTTAGATAATATTATTAATAGTATATTTTTTGTTTGGTAAGACTCGGCCTTGTCTGTAACACAAGTTATAGAAGAAACTAAATGTTACATTCAATGAAAGATAAACTTGGTGTTGTATATAAATAAAGATAAAAATTTCATTGCATTTAACTCAAGCTATCAATAAATTTAAATTAATTTAAATAAAATATATTTCATAAAATCTAAAGATGTTACACCAGCTCATCATGAAAGGAGTATATTTGTTATTCCATTCTCTATATTGGGAATGTTTTGTCTCTTTCCTTTCATCTTAATGAGGATGCTTCTACTGACATTTCCGTACAATATTAGCTTAAATGCTATGAGGTTCTAGATTTGGATTTGGAGTTGGGGTAGAGGATGGTTTCAATGTCACTGTTTCATCTCTGACTCTGCATGTACTCTTCCATTAAGATACCAACACAATAGGGGAGTTAAATATGGTTCAAAAAATCAAATATTCAAAAAACAAATACTACAAAAAGATCTCTAAATCCACCTAGGTACTTTACTTGGATGACCAGTGTTTCTAGATCATCAGGAATATTCTTAATGAAAATACCCAAAACATCTTCTTGAGGAAGGTGAAAGTTTAGGGAATAAGTCAATCTCTTCCACCTAGAAAAGAAATCTAACCCCCTCTCATTTTCATGTTGCGTACATTTTTATAGATCTCGAACCATTGTCTTCTATAATGAAGAGATTAATTGAAATAGCAATTTTTGATGCAAATATTTATATACCTTAATTGATCTGGCTAGTAGACTAGTATACCAGGTGAAGTATGGTCCCTCTAAAGTCTTTACAAAATATATGATCTTAGCGACTTCTTATTTCTCAAGGGTCCCTATCATGGGGACACACCTATAACTGAAGTGTTTCTGATGCAATTTTAGATCCTATGAATTATTAAAAATTGGGAACATATTTTTCTCAAATTTTGGTGGGGTGAGAGTTACATCCACCCATTCAGGGTAAGGCTTGCTCTCTAGTTGTCCTGATGCACATTATTATTCCAAAACTTATAATCATGCCTCAAGTGTTTCAATATTGTCAATGAACTAGGGAAGAATGGACAACTAGATAGGATATTAAACAAGGGGAAGACTAGGTTGGGATAGTTGTCAAAAAATTTCTTATACTCAAGGTGGGTAACCTATAGGGGCTGGTTTGTGAGGATGTGTCTGACCGAGCTCTGGTTGTACACTCAAGGGAGGGAACTCGTGATCACTTTCTATTGTGGGATCCAAATATACTATTTTTAGTACCTCGCATTTAGGGAATGTTTTAGGTTAATTTCACTTACTAGGATGAACCGTATTGGTTGAGGTGAATTATATGGGAGTGTGGGGTGAGGATATTCTCATAGAACATATCCAGTAGGGATGTTTCCTCAAAGTAGTTCTGCATTGAGTTTTTTTAACTCCTTTATCTCTTCCTCCTATGGAGAAAATATTTCATCATTTTTGAGGAGTTCAACCTCTTTAGGTGGTCATTAAGTTAAGACTTCACCTTTACCCTTTTATTTGAAATATTATCACTAATGAGGTAGTAGTGGATCAATTGAGGTAATCCCAAAATTCATAACAGTCCTCTAGTTTTGGTTATACATACCTTCTTTAATAATTTTTATGTGAACCATATTACAAAAAGAAACCTCCCCCTAGTATTACTCTATATCACCCTCATGTTCTATAACATCTACAGGGGTGGTGATAATAATGTTCACCAATGTGTTATACATTATAAGAAGCTGATCAACCTCTAAATTATAACAGGGTTCATTTTTTCAAGGATATATTCTAAAATAAGTGTGATCTCTAAGAGTAGTTATACCCTTGAGAGATTTATTTTGTTAGTGTATGCCATGAGGCCTTATCATATCATTCCATGATCCTTCTAGAATCACCTAATGAAGGGTGATCTAAAGGTAATATATCGAAAAAAAAATCATTCATTTCTCAAGTGAGGAAACTGGGTTACAAGATAGGATGAACTGGGAAGACATGTTTTGTGGTTGTCCCCCTAAATAAGAAAAGATTGACTTCTACTCAAGAGGAGGTTGAGGTATAAAATCCCCCATTCCTATGTGTTGGGGATAAACCTCTTCCATTTTTACATCCCTTCTAGATTGGTTAGTTGACCTTGAATGTTGTGTTAAAAAATCTCCCAGCCCTTTGGCATGGGGTTACTCTTGGATTATCAGGGTTGCTACTTCCGTGGTCGCTCTCTTGATTTTATAGAGCTTTGTTAAAACATGGGCTGAGTGAATTGTATTATTTTCACCTAATCCACCTGCATACAAATATATTGGAATTTTTGTGTGATTTTCTTCCCTTAAGAGGGATTCTTGCTCAATATTTTTTTATGTTGATTCAATATAATTTTGATGGTTCACTCTCTTTTTCCTGACATCGTTGCGAGTCGTTTATAGCTATTTTTTGCTGATCATGCCATCCATTGGGAGAGAAGCCCATTTACTGAAGCCAGTATGAGGATGAGATATTACATGATGTCAATTTTGGTTGGATTTTATGATCGTGGAGTGAGTTGAAAGGAAATTCCACATTTCCATCCCGTCCTCTGATATTAAAACTAGATGGGGCATCGACAATCAGAGGACACAACTATTTTAATGCATCGAGACATGTGTGCGGAACGGCTCCTTGCTATTTTCTCAATTTTGAGTGTTGTGTAGCTAGGTGGTCTGCCAAGTCGATTTGATGGTGTTTCCCTTATATTACCTTGACATGTTTGGATATTCATTATATGGAAATAATTTTTTAGGTGATAAATAGTGTTGTTCATATATTTAGAAGGATTTCATGGACATAATATTCTAAAAATTATTTGGAATACAGTACTGGAGAGTGTATAAAGTCCAGAACATGACTAATATATTTTCTATATCCAACTATATCCACATTATAAATACGTCTTCTTCGTATTAGGAAATATTTTCCTCAATATGATCTAACCAAGGTGAATATTTATTTCCTACTTAATTTTAAACATCAGGATCGGTAGGAATTTTTTCTATAATATTGGAAGGAAAGTGATATAAGATTAGTTTTGAGAATTAATGTTCCCTTGGGATGTATTCCAGTTAAGAAAGGATATCACTTTTTGAATGATGAGGTATCAGGCATGAATGGAATCATTTTCCCAAGTGCCTCATGATAAGAGGGTTTTCCCATAATTAACTCAACAATAGGAGGACCTCCTTGAATAAATTAAGTTCCATGGAATGGAGGACCTTCATAGTTAATTCCATCATAGAGAGTACTACCATCACATCTTGACGTCATACTATAAGGATAATTTATGTAGCGTATAACCTAGGTAGGACCTTTAGGGGAGACGATATTAAGGGGAGGACCTTCTTGTTGTTTGATATTCTGTCCATGAGAAGGGTTGCTACAGTTCTCATCAGAATATGGGATTTTGTGATAGATTGAATTTTGGACATGAAGTATGACTTCATGGAAATATCTCTAGGGAGGGACTCTAAAATTTCTAACAGCACAGTTGGAGGGATTACCTTCCCAATTTTATATACTATTTTTTAAAATTTTTTAATGAATGAGTGGGATCTTGAGACACCATAGATAAATATATGAGGGCCTCAAGAACTCTAACATTGAGAAGATTAAGACCATAGACCATTTCTTCATTTTAAAATCACCTTGGTGAGGCTTCTTTTTGTATTCTCTCTTGCAGGCGACTGGGGATGCTTGATATGGATAATGGATTTCATATATGGAATATTATTTGATTAGCTCTTGTCTTGTTGCCAGAAATTTCTGACATATCTCTAGAATTTTGAAAGGGATATAGGTCTACCCTGGAGTGTCCAATAGAATAGACTAAAGACTTTCAGTTGGAATGGGGATATAGGCCCGATCAGGATGTCCATCTATGATGGAATTTTTCTCACAATCCTCCTTGATTAGAGTAGGGATATGCGTATGCTCCAGAGTGACCCTCATATTATGTTGAGGAGTCACGCCAATTATGGGGATCAAGTTATGTATCCACCCCTAAAGCACTCTTGATTCTATTATAATATATTGATAAGGTTTTTTGGATGTGGATAGAAATTATTATCTTCTCTTTCATCATTTTCAGGATATATTGAGTTACTTCAATAGCTGAAACAATGATATATGTGCATTCAGTGGTTAGAGTAAGGGTGTGATCCTACCCCTGTTCTCTATTTCCGATCAGTATATACTACCAATCTACACATGTTGGGGTACGGATTTGGATCTTCCCTCTATTTGCTAAAATGATTTTATAGCTAGTTTCCCCTAGTACTTCTAGATTGAGATACAAGGCATGGTGGATACAGTCATGTGTCTGTGCCTTCACATAATTTATGACCATATTTGACTGGAGAGCTTCTCTAGAGGGAATAGTTGTATGGTCTTTCTCCCTATTTACTTTTTTCTACCCATGAAGGGTTGTCTTAAGTTCTCAGGTATGAATGTCCCAGGCTAGAATCCCAACGGTAACACCCTCATCATTTTGAGGGTTTGATGTTTTCTGGAATTAGTGGAAGTGGCTGCTGGAAGGAGCTCATTGGAAGGATCTCGGTGGCACTGGAATGAGGTTGTTGGAAACCTCTTGATCTACCTCTCTGAGATAAGGGTGTAACTTTTTTTGTGCTCTAGGGATAAACCACTAACGTGATTTCAGATGTCGGTAGATTTCATGTACTTCTTCACCAACAACTGATGATAGATAGATGGCTGGTGGGAAATCATTCCTTGGAGAGATACATGTGAAGCCTCTAGGGTAAGTATAGTATCATTGTGGTGGTACTTTCAAATGACCACGTTTGAGACCTGGCACTGAGGAAATTGGGTCGGTGATAGTGTCCTCTGATTTGATAAGGACCCTGCATATGCGGTAACAAATACATAAGTTTAGGTTGGTCGGTAGGATACCATTTTGGATCAAATGAAGATTTGATTAAAGTTCCTGGTTATAAGAACAAAAATATGAGAAACCTATCAAATCAATATATCAATAAATTAAAATATACATAATCAATTATTTTGTATCCATGTTTGGTCCTCTTTCATTTTGTGCACATAAGAGGCCTAACATGTGGGAGACACATTCATCTTATTTAAGGATTCATGTTGGGTTCACCATTTTTGTTTAGATACTTAAAACCATATGCGGTTTGAATGGAATTTTGTGGTTTGGGTGGCACAACCTTCACTTCAGAAACATATTCCCCACATCCTTTTTGGGTGGTTTCCAATAGGTATTATTTTTGGAATCAGAAACACCCAATGGTTCCCTTATTTATAATTTTTCAGGAACCAGATTTCCAAAGGCAGGTGGTCATTAGGAAATGACTCTAACAATGCTTACGGAATAACATTGGTTGAGAGGATAGGATTTCAGGAAAATCACACCTTTTTTAGGGGAATTATTACCTACTTTAGGACTATCTTATAGATTTAATACATATTTATGAATCGTTTAATAAATCTCAAATACATAATAGGTCTCCCTTATATTAAAAATCAATTCTTATCACGTATTAACATTATAATCATCTATATGTATCTAAGTTTATTCATCGATAGCAATATCTATATGTGTCTAAGGTTCTCCATTAATGGTAATCTTTCATAAATAGATTAGATATTCTTATGTTGTTTATTATTATGATGCTGGTTTAACCCACATAGTGGTGTTCTCAATAATTTATCATCATCTAGGAAGACAAGATTTATTTTGGTGTCAGGATCGATCCCATGTGATGGGATTCATATGTATCCTTATGAAAGGAATCAGAACCCATGTAGTTTAGTACCACTTAATGGGACACATCATACCTTTTAAGTTCATCTGAAAGGACAAAACCATGCAGTTTAACATCATGTGGAATGTACTTCTAGGTAGAAGGTTCCTAGTCTAGGCAGGTGTGAGACTTATGTCGAAGCATCCCAAGGGACTTGGAAGGTATATATCCTACTAATTTGTACATGACCCTACTAAAAATATGGTCTATAGATGATTTGGGTGAAGATGGGGTGTTGGGTTTGAACCTCAGGGAGGCTTCCTACATATCACGTCTGGACAGGAATCAAAGCCCATGTATTTTGGTTGGTTGGATCTTACACCTATGGAGGAGGCCCTTTGGGTTTCGCCATTAATAATATGTCATTTTAAGGTAGTGATAACATTGTTGGTGCTTATACTGAATAGGATTCTGAGAGGGAAGGAGATGGGGATATCCAAAGAGGTAATCTCCTCTGGAGATTAGTATTTAATCTTGTGAATGTCATGATCATTACTAACCTTTAAGACCACCTAAATCAAGTTTCATGTGAGAAATAATGAGTGGAAGATCTAAAAAACCACATGATCTCCTTTTTCAACTAGTGGATGAGACTGGGGATGTGGAAGGCATATGGAACACCCCACAAGAAACAATATGGGCTTACTGCAAGAGGGATTCCCTGACAAATATCCTCCCCTCTACCCCTTTCAAAAAGTGGAAGAGAGAAAGAGGGTGGGCCTACAGGCCACAGATGTAGTCGTCCATCCCAAGGAGCCACCTTCCCTTATACATAGGGTTGATATCATCATTACTACAAGAATTTATGATCAAGAACATTTTTATTATCCCACTTGTTATATAGGTTAACATTAGGACCTCATTTACCATGGGAATATTTTATTGATAGGACACACTGATGTGCCTTGTACTCCGATCACACACATCTAGAGGATTTGTGGGGGCCTTGTCTTAGACCCCCTAAAATGAGGGAATTAATGGAAAAGGTTCCCTATCATCTATGGCACGAAATGGGGGATCAAATTTTAGCTCACATAGATTAGGTCTGCGTGAGATGAAGATTCTTTGACCAGGTGATGTCTATGAGAGATGAAGATACTTCGCCAATGTGATATCTGGGCGACCTGAATATTATTTTCCCAAGTGATGTCGAGACAAACTTAGAAAAATATATAATTGGGAAACAACACTAGGGTGATGCTTCACTCAACCCTCTCAGTGTAACGACCCGAAGTTTCATTAATGGAAAATCCCTCTTGATCCAGTTAAATGTTTCTTTATGAAACATGTTTTTATAAGATGTCAACTTCTTTAGTTTTACGTTAAGATTTGTGACTGTTACTTTTTATCCGTTGAACAGTAATCATCTGAGTAGTATAAATATAAGGCTTTAACGAACCCATTTCTACTCAGACAAAGGAAGCGATGGCCTCATCCAGTAGAATTTTCCCTTACGAAGCCCATTTTTCAGAGCTCAGAAAAGAGGTGGCGTCTTTGGTCTTTGCCCTTGACCAAGCCCAAGCTGAGCTTCATCAAGTCAAGCTCAAACATGATCGTCTACGGGAAAAGTGGAAGTTGATTGAAATTACAACTCGAGCGATGTTATCCGAGCCACCCCAAGAGTTTGTCACCATCGCACACCTTACCCTTAGGTCTTATGCGGCTATGTTAAGGGGTTATGTAACAAATAAGTAGCACCATGTTCATGTACATTATTTTTGTATATAATAATGAATATAATTTCTATTCATTTTTGATACATTGTAATTAGTTTTTAAAGTACAAATGGTGTTTTTAGTTATTATTTAATTAAGAATTATATTTTATTAAATTAAAGGATTTTTGAATTAAATAATATTTTAATAAAATATTATTATTAATATAATATTAATTTTTATTAAATATAAATTATCTTATAATTTTATGAATGAAATTAAAATTTTTATTAAGGTTTGAAAGCCATTTCTGTCAAAACCCGTGATTTTTTTTATAAATGTCAGTTTTTATTTTAAAAGTGAAAATTCACATATTTAGAAAATTATTTAGATAAAATAAATATTATTTTTGGAATCAGGATGTAGAAATTATCTAACGGTGAATTTTTCATAATTTTCTGAGACAGTCAAATTTTTGGGTAAAAATTAAATACCATTTAAATATATAATGTGTTTTATGACATCATAATGACCCAATGGCGATGTAATAAATTACCATAATCATTATGTTCGGCCAATATATGTTTTGTCATTAAAATAATGAGGTTTTGGGTTTGTTTGACTTACTTTTCAAAGCATTAATGGAGCCCTCAAGACATATTCAACACTTTGCCTTTTTAAATTAATTTTCATGGGAGTGTGACTCACCTCCACATAAGCAACCCTAATTTTTTAATAAGTTCGGACCTTGGACTTGTAAAATATTGTTTTCCTCTTTCCTTTTCCAGAAACCATGGGCAAATACCATGGGATGGTTTGTGGTTTGGATTATTTTAATATAAGGGGTCCCAAACCTAAATAATAAAGAATTCCCTCACCTTTCCTATATAAACCCACCCAAGATCCCACTTCCTCCTCACTCAAAACCCTTGTAGTTCATCCAAACTCTGCCCTACTCTCTCTATAATCCTCTCAAGGTTCTCCAAGCTCCCAGGAAGCCTCTCACAAGCCTCTCTCTATCCTTTGGAAGCACACTTCCAAGTAAGGGTTTTTTCTTCCTTTCTCATTTTTGTCATTTTCATTAAGTTGTGTTGCCCTTTTAATTTCAATTATGAATGTTGGGGTATGGTTTTTCACCTCCCCCATACTGCCCTCTTATTGTTTGAATGATGGGAGACCCCTTTCTCTCTCATTAAATGCCTCCCATGTACACCCGTTACTATGCCGAAATTCCGAAAGGAACCTTTTTTTCCTCTTTTATATTCAAGCAATACTTTTGTATCATGAATCTAAATTCCTTTTAAATTGTTGGGACATGTATCTATATGACCTCCTTACTGTCCATTACATGTAAATATGATGAGGAACCTCTTTCTCTCTCATCAACCATTTTTATTAATTCTTATGTCACGTCGTTACGCTACCGAAATCACACCGATTTTCTAAGCCAATATCATTGTGTAGTGAATACCATGCCCATTTCTCCATCAAGGGTATTCACCTTTATGCACATTTACTTATTTATTATAAAGTTTCATGTATGAATTCCACATTCCTTTATCATGGAATAAATTATTATGTTTTATGAATCCATGTTTTATGATCCATGTGGCACACTTATGCATGAAATGAAATGTTTAAGAAGGGTGCGCCCTTATAGCGCTCCAATGCATTGGGTAAAGTATAGTATCATGATACGTCATGTGCAATGAGTGTTGACTCATGCTAATTCAAGTGCAATGAGGGTTTACTCCTGCTTCAAGTGCAATGAGGGTTTACTCATGCTCCATGTGCAATGAGCCTTGGCTCGTGCTAATTCAATGTTAAGTGTTGTTGCCACATTTCCATGTTATGATTATCATGCTTTATCATGCCTTTATATTCATGTTACTCTTATGCTCTATTGATGTTCCTATTGCCTAACATGTATTGTACTCCTCATGCTATTCATTGTGTACTCCCTTACTGGGCTTTATAGCCCACCCTTTTCTTATGCATGTCCTCAGGTTATCCCATGCAATGCTAAGTACGAAGGAATGTAGTGGTCATGTAAAGGAAGTTTTCAATAAAGATGTTGTATTTCAAGTTTAAATTTTTTATGTAATAATCCTAAGCCCCAAAGACACTAAAACTCTCGATCTTCTTTGTTGTATCAGGTGAAGTTTTATGTAATAAAGCATGTTTAAGTTGTAATAAAAAGCAGGGTTGTCATAGTTGGTATCAGAGGATAGGTTTAGTTATTTTTGGGATTAGGAAACCCTAGTAAATCCTTAGATACAAGAATAAATATAATAAAAACATCCCTAAGTTTTGGTAAATACTAAGTAAGTAGTTTATCAAACAAATACATCCCTGTCTGGATACGAGCAGGTAGAGGTGGCTCTGGCACAGATGTATCCTAGGGGTAAAACCTGAAAACACCGCTTTGAGCTAGACTCGAACGGGAACTGGTGCACGACAACGGGCTTTGCTGCACTCTTGGTTATGACACTCCCGGGGGATATGTTTTGATAAATTCACAATCTTAGTATGAACCCTTATTAAGGAAAAAATTCCCCTAAGAATATATGTTAGAAGGAAGATCATGAAAATCCTGGATTGAATCCTATAGACTCATGAGTTAAAGAGATTAAAGTTTATTTATAAGTCATCAAATTTTGTCTTTGGATTACCCTTTATGTGTTACCCCTAACTTTCCTTTTATTCCAGCCAATGGCCGGTAATAGGAGAACTCGGGCTAACAACCGTTGTGAAGATCAGTGTGATGATTGTACTTATGAGATGCCCAATCCAATGGGAGCGGGAATCGCGAACTTTGTCACGCTTCTCTCTCAGCTAAATCAAGTTTTGAATAGAAACACTGGTCAAGAGGAACATTCAACCCCCCCTAAGAAAGAACAAGTCGCTATTGAAAGCTTCATGAGACAAAGGCCTCCTACTTTTAGTGGATCATCCGATCCCACGATCGCTGAACAATGGATCAACTCCATTGAAAAGATATTCTTCATCCTCCAATGCTCTGAAAAAGAGAAGGTTCTCCTGGCGGCTTATCGTATGGAGGGTGAAGCTGATCAATGGTGGACGTTGATCAAAAATACAAAGCCTGAGGAGGAGATCAAGGCTTTGAAATGGAAGGAATTTTGGAAGATGTTTTTCGATAAATATTTTCCACGCACCCTCCGTCTTAAGATGGAAAGGGACTTCCTTTCCCTCAAATAGAAAGATGAAGAATCTATGGGAGCGTACGAGGAAAAATTCACAAGGCTTGCATGATACGCTTCCGGATTTGTCGTTACCCCCGAATGCAAGGTTGACCGCTTCTTTGGTGGGAATAAGCCTAGCTTGCAGAAAGCATTAGCGATCCGTGACTTCGATAGCTATGAGGAAATTGTTTGATGTGCCCTCAAGGTTGAAATGGAGATCGGAGAATCACAGGGGTATCATGGGGACAAGAAGCGTAAGGTGGAATTCAATGCTGGTGGTACGATGGATAAATCCAACGGTGCTAAGAAATTCCAGCACCACACTTTCCAAAAGTGTGGAAAGAAGCACCCTGGAAATTGCCTTAGGGGGACAAGAAAATGCTTCAACTGTGGAAGAGAAGGGCACCTAGCTGTTAACTATCAGAAAGAAGGACCCGCGGCTGCGATAGAGGAGAGGAACGCTCCGTTTGAACCTCAACGTGTTGTTCAATGCTAAAAATGCAAAGAACCGGGTCATTTTGCAAATCAGTGCCCTAATCCAAGGGTTATCGGAGGCAACCAGCAATCTCCAAGACAGCAAGGAAGAACTTTTTCCATCACTTCTGCCGAAGTGAACCCCGACAACGAAGTGGTGACAGGTACACTATTTATTCATTCAAGAATAGCGAACGTACTTTTTGATTCAGGTTCTACGCATTCTTTTATATCTCAAAAGTTTAGTAGAACAATCCCTGCACCACCACAAATCATGGAAGTAAAGATGTCAGTGAGTACGGAAAATGGGGCAATCATTGCATCCCATGAGTATAAGTCCTCCCCTGTTATAATCTGTGGATTGAATTTCTCGGCGAACCTCATCATACTCCCTCTGGAGGAATTTGATGAAATTCTTGGCATAGATTGGCTTTCCTTATATAGATCCAACATAAATTGTCGGGAGAGGGAAATCACACTCCATATGGAGAATCGACCCCTGATTCTTTACAAGTGTCAGGAGGAAGATGAATCTCCTTTAGCTCCATCATCTCAAGCATGGATATTACTGCCTTATGAGCATGCATATCTGGATCAGATGATTGAGTCCAAGGAAGAAACCATCGTTGAAGAAATGCCTATTGTGAGGGAATTCGCTGAAGTATTTCCCAAGGAACTTCCTGGTCTTCCTCCAAGAAGAGATGTTGAGTTCTCAATTGAACTTATACCTGGGGCGCTACCAATATCCAAGACTCCATATAGAATGGTTGTTGTTGAGCTTGAAGAGCTAAAGAAACAACTACAGGAGAATCTGGATAAAGGGTTTATACGCCCAAGTGCATCACCATGGGGTGCACCAGTCCTCTTCGTCAAGAAGAAGGATGGGTCAATGCGGCTTTGCATCGATTATCGTGAACTTAACAAAATCACGATAAAGAACAAGTATCCTCTCCCAAGAATCGATGACTTGTTTGATCAGCTGCGTGGAGCACAATACTTCTCCAAGGTGGACTTGCGGTCGGGATATTATCAAGTAAGGGTGAAGAAAGAAGACATCCCCAAGACTACTTTTCATACAAGGTACGGGCACTATGAATTCATAGTAATGCCTTTCGGACTCACCAATGCTCCAGCAATATTCATGGACTTGATGAATAGAGTCTTTAGAGATTACCTAGACAAATTTGTGGTAGTCTTTATAGATGATATTCTTATATACTCCAAAACCAAGGAGGACCATGAGGAGAATTTAAGAACTGTACTGGAGACTTTGCGCAAGGAGAAGCTCTATGCCAAGTACAGCAAGTGTGAGTTCTGGTTGAAGGAGGTCTCATTCTTGGGCCATATCATCACAAGCAATGGGATATCTGTGGACCCCTCCAAAACAGATGCAATTGATGGATGGACGAGGCCAACATCGGTAACGGATATCCGTAGCTTCTTGGGGTTAGCAGGATATTATCGACGATTTGTGAGAAATTTCTCACGATTTTCCAACCCACTTACCAAGCTAACTAGAAAGGGAGTAAAATTTTCTTGGAGTGATGAATGCGAAGAAAGCTTCAAGGAGTTGAAAAAGAGGCTTATCACTGCACCTGTGCTCACTTTACCCACAAGTGGGGAGCTTTTTGTGGTATTCAGTGATGCTTCGAAGAAAGGCTTAGGATGTGTGCTGATGCAAAATGATAAAGTGATATCCTATGCCTCAAGGAAGTTGAAAATCTATGAGAGAAACTATCCAATGCATGATCTGGAGTTGGCGGCGGTGATCTTTGCCTTGAAAATCTGGCGGCATTATCTCTATGGAGAGAAATGTGAGATATATACTGACCACAAGAGTCTTAAATATATATTCACACAGAAAGAGCTTAATATGCGCCATAGAATATGGATAGAGCTCATCAAGGATTATGACTGTTCAATACATTACCACCCTGGGAAAGCGAACAAGGTGGCAGATGCCCTAAGTAGAAAGGATCCAGCTATTCTATCAATGATGAGAATTGAGAAGGATCCAATCTTCTTAGACTTGATGAAGATGGATGTGGGAATCATAAAGAAGGGAACATCATCAATCCTTTCACAAATGATTGCTCAACCATCTCTTTTGGAAAGGATAAAGGATTCTCAAAAGGATGATACGGGAATCCAAGAAAAAGTGGAAGCTATCAAAAAGGGAAAATCCTCAGAGTTTAATGTTAATGAAGAAGGAATTGTGCGGTTTGGGAAAAGACTATGTGTTCCATCAAGTCCGGAGCTGAAGAAGGAACTTTTGGATGATGCACATAGTTCAAATTTCTCTATTCACCCAGGGAGCACAAAGATGTATCGAGATCTCCGAGAAAACTTTTGGTGGGATAATATGAAGAAGGAGATTGCTGAATATACATCAAAGTGCCTGGTGTGTCAGCAAGTGAAGGCAGAGAGGCAGAAGTATAAGGGGATGATGCAACCATTGCCCATACCAGAATGGAAATGGGAGAACATCACCGTGGACTTTGTCACCAGACTTCCAAGGACATCCAAAGGCAACAATGCAATCTGGGTTGTTGTGGATCGTCTTACAAAGACTGCACACTTCATTGCTATTCGAGAGGATTTCTCTTTGGATCAACTGGCACAGATATATATCAGGGAAGTGGTACGGTTTCATGGAGTACCACTATCTATTGTGTCTGACCGAGATCCAAGATTTACCTCTAAGTTTTGGAAGAGTCTTCAACATGCTCTGAATATTGAACTTAAATTCAGTACGGCCTATCATCCTCAAACTGATGGCCAATCCGAGTGGACTATCCAAACACTTGAGGATATGTTGAGAGCGTGCTCAATGGACTTTAAAGGAGGATGGGATCAACATCTTCCTCTGGTTGAGTTCTCTTATAATAATAGTTTCCACTCGAGCATCCAAATGGCACCATATGAAGCCCTGTATGGGAAAAGGTGTAGAACACCGGCATGTTGGGATGAGGTCGGTGAACGTAAGCTGCTTGGACCAGAAATGGTCGAAGAAATGGTGGAGAAGGTGAAAACCATTCAGCAGCATATCAAGGCAGCCCAAAGTCGACAGAAGAGTTATACAGATAATCGTCGACGAGACCTTGAGTTTAAAGTCGGAGACATGGTGTTTTTACGCATATCTCCGTGGAAGAAGGTCATGAGGTTTGGAAAGAAAGGGAAGTTAAGTCCAAGGTACATCGGCCCCTTCGAGATTCTTGATCGTGTTGGGGCTGTGGCCTATCGACTAGCACTTCCACCTACTATGGCCAAGGTGCATGATGTCTTTCATGTATCCCTCTTAAGGAAGTACATACCGGACCCTTCACATGTACTCTCTTCCGAGGTGGTACAATTGGAAGATGGTCTTTCTTATGAGGAGAAACCAGTGAAGATCTTAGATCGTAGAGAAAAAGTTCTACGAAATAAGACAATGCCCCTCGTCAAGGTGTTGTGGAGAAACCACAAGTTTGAAGAAGCAACATGGGAGTCGGAGGATATGATGAAGCCGAGTTACCCACATTTGTTTAGTGTGGGAAAAGGAAAATTTCGAGGGCGAAATTTCTTAAGGGGGGAATATTGTAACGACCCGAAGTTTCATTAATGGAAAATCCCTCTTGATCCAGTTAAATGTTTCTTTATGAAAAATGTTTTTATAAGATGTCAACTTCTTTAGTTTTATGTTAAGATTTGTGACCGTTACTTTTTATCCGTTGAACAGTCACTACGGGAAAAATGGGTATTTGCGACGGGTTATTTGGGACGGGGGTATTTGCCCGTCGCAAATAAGTAGCCTTTTGCGACGGGATAGCTTTCCCCGTCGCAAAAGGACTGGCGCCCTTTGCGCGCCAAATCGCGGGAAACATATTTGCGACGGGGGAATATTCCCGTCGCAAATAACCGGCGGCGGTAAAAGATATTTGCGACGGGAATATTACCCAGTCGCAAATAGTATGTCGGCAGGTGGTTATTTGCGACGGGACCCGTCGCAAATGGGCCCGTCGCAACTAATCTAACCTATAAATACCCCCATCCGTTTTTTTCAAATCATTCTCAAATTCCATCTTCTTCTTCTCTCAAAATTTTATTTCTACAGTTTAGTTTTTCTCAAGTTTAATTTTTTTCTCCGGAGTTGATATTGAAGTTTTGAAGAACGATCAGAGATCAACCTCAGATCAATTTTCAAGGTATTTATATTTATTTTAATTTAATATTTATTTTTAATGTTTTATTAGTTTTAATTATTCTTAATTAGTTGTAATTTAATTATGTTTACATTGTTTTATTACTTAATAATTAGTAATAAATACTAATAATTAGGAATAATAACATTATTTAATTATTAATATATTTTATTATTAATATTAAAATAATATAATTTTTTATATATATAGAATTCTCTTTTCATCTGTGTGTTTGCTGTCTTCACATGTATTATTTGTATATGGAGATAGAAAATACACAGATGAAAGGAGAATTGTATATAAATTAGAAAATTATATTATTTTAATATTAATAATAAAATATACTAATAATGTTATTATTCCTAATTATTGGTAATTATTCCTAATTATTGGTAATTATTCATTTAATTACTCATAATTAAGAACAATTACCAATAATTACCAATAATTAGTAATAATTAGTAATAATTAGTAATAATTAGTAATAATTACCAATAATTAGTAATAATTACCAATAATTAGTAATAATTTCCAATAATTAGTAATACTTACCAATAATTAGTAATACTTACCAATAATTAGTAATAATTACCAATAATTATCAATAATTAGTAATAATTATTCATAATTACTAATAATTACCACTAATTAGTAATAATTAAGAATAATTAGTAATAATTAAGAATAATTAGGAATAATTACCAATAATTACCAATAATTAGGAATAATTAGTAATAATTAGGAATAATTAGTAATAATTAGGAATAATTAGTAATAATTAGGAATAATTAGTAATAATTAGGAATAATTAGGAATAATTAGGAATAATTAGGAATAATTAGGAATAATTAGCAATAATTAGCAATAATTAGTAATAATTACCAATAATTAGTAATAATTACCGGTAAATAGTAATAATTACCGGTAAATAGTAATAATTAGTAATAATTAGAAATAATTACCGCTAAATAGTAATAATTAGTAATAATTAGTAATAATTACCAATAATTAGTAATAACTACCAATAATTAGTAATAACTACCAATAATTAGTAATATTTACCAATAATTAGTAATAATTGCCAATAATTAGTAATAATTACCAATAATTACCAATAATTAGTAATAATTAGTAATAATTAGGAATAATTAGTAATAATTAGTAATAATTAGTAATAATTAGTAATAATTAGTAATAATTAGTAATACTTACCAATAATTAGTAATAATTACCAATAATTAGTAATAATTACCAATAATTAGTAATAATTCCCAATAATTAGTAATAATTAGTAATAATTATCGGTAAATAGTAATAATTAGTAATAATTAGAAATAATTACCGGTAAATAGTAATAATTAGAAATAATTAGTAATAATTACCAATAATTAGTAATAATTACCAATAATTAGTAATAATTACCAATAATTAGTAATAATTACCAATAATTACCAATAATTAGTAATAATTAGTAATAATTAGTAATAATTAGTAATAATTAGTAATAATTAGTAATAATTAGTAATAATTATCAATAATTAGTAATAATTAACAATAATTAGTAATAATTATCAATAATTAGTAATAATTACCAATAATTAGTAATAATTACCAATAATTAGTAATAATTATCAATAATTAGTAATAATTACCAACAATTAGTAATAATTACCAATAATTAGTAATAATTAAGAATAATTAGTAATAATTACCGGTAAATAGTAATAATTAGTAATGATTATAAATTATTACCAATAATTAGAAATAATTACCAAAAATTAGTAATAATTAGTAATAATTACCAATAATTAGTAACAATTAGTAATAATTAGTAATAATTACCAATAATTAGTAATAATTACCAATAATTAGTAATAATTACCAATAATTAGTAATAATTACCAATAATTAGTAATAATTACCAATAATTACCAATAATTACCGATAATTAGTAATAATTAGTAATAATTACCAATAATTAGTAATAATTAGTAATAATTACCAATAATTAGTAATAATTAGTAATAATTAGTAATAATTACCAATTATTAGTAATAATTACCAATAATTAGTAATAATTAGTAATAATTACCAATAATTAGTAATAATTAGTAATAATTACCAATAATTAGTAATAATTACCAATAATTAGTAATAATTACCAATAATTAGTATTAATTAGTAATAATTAATAATAATTACCAATAATTACAAATAATTAGTAATAATTAGTAATAATTAGTAATAATTACCAATAATTAGTAATAATTAGTAATAATTAGTAATAATTAGTAATAATTACCAATAGTTAGTAATAATTACCAATAATTACCAGTAATTACCAATAATTAGTAATAATTATTAATAATTAGTAATAATTATCAATAATTAGTAATAATTATCAATAATTAGTAATAATTACCGATAATTACCAATATTTACTAATAATTACCAATAATTAGTAATAATTATCAATAATTAGTATTAATTATCAATAATTACCAATAATTGGTAATAATTAGTAATAATTACCAATAATTAGTAATAATTAGTAATAATTAGTAATACTTACCAATAATATTAGTACTATGAAAATAATAAAAAATTTATATAATATTAAAATTATCAATATTTGTAACATGTTTTGCTTTATTCCCAACATATTTAATTCTTAAAGGGTCAATTTTTAGGTCTATCTCAATAAAAAGTTTGCGTTAGTCGTGTATGATCTAAACTCTATAATTATCCTAGCTTGAGTATTTTTTCTAGCAAATTATTCAAAACCAGTAATGCTTTTATATTTTATAGAGAAATATGGAACAACGAGGTCGCAACAATCATTATTAGGTGACCGCATATGGATAAATCAACGTAGAAATCCAAACGGTTCTGGTTTAAATCCAGTATATGTAGAGGGTGTGGAGACTTTTTTATCATTTGCAGCATCAAATCCAGAATTTGTTTCAGAAGGCAAAATAAAATGCCCTTGCAAAAAATGTGCATTGAGAACGTTTGACACATTTGACAAAGTGGGAGAACATCTCTTGCGTTTTGGTTTTCAACCAGATTATGTATTTTGGTATCAACACGATGAACGCAGTTCCAGAGCAGGTGATACCAACTTGATTCCGGATCCATCCCGGTTTCAAGATTTAGTACATGATGTTGCAGGTTCATCTGTTCAACATAAAGAAACTCCGGCTGATAAAGCTTCAAATCCTGAGTTGGCACCGTCTGAATTTTATGAGTTGTTGAAGTCTGCTGAGGATGCATTATATCCTGGCTGCAAGATGAGAAAATTAGAAGCAGTTGCAAAATTTATGGCTATCAAATCAGATAACGGAATGCCAAACACCTGTTTTGACCAGATATTTTCTTTGCTTAAAACACTGTTACCCGAAGGAAATGTTTTACCTGCAAATTACTATGAGAGTAAGAGACTGGTTTGAAATTTGGGACTTACTTGTCAGAAGATTCATGCATGTTCAAATGACTGCATTTTAAATTCTGGGGAAAATGAGTCGTTGGATAGTTGTCCCACATGTGGGTAACTGAGATATAAAGAAGGACAACACAGGAAGTCTGGTTTGAATCTTATAAAACAGTTGAGATATTTTCCGCTTATATCCAGACTCCAGCATTTATTCATGTCTAAGAATACAGCGACAATGATGTCATGGCATAAAGAGAATATTTCAACCGATAAAATCTTGAATCATCCAGCTGATGGGGATTCATGGAAACATTTTGATAGAGTGCATCCATCCTTTGCTTTAGAAGCTAGAAATGTTCGACTGGGGCTTTCCACTGATGGTTTCTGTCCGTTTGGATCTTATGGTAGTCAATATTCATGTTGGCCTGTTTTTTTAACTCCGTACAATTTACCTCCATGGATGTTGATGAAGGAGCCATATATCTTTTTGACTTTACTAATTCCAGGACATCCGAAGAAAAATATTGATGTTTATTTGAAACCATTGATTGATGAATTAAATTTATTGTGGAGTACTAGTGTCAGTACATATGATGTTGCAACGAAACAGAATTTCATACTGAGAGCAGCATTGATGTGGACAATAAGTGACTTCCCGGCTTATGGGATGTTATCTGGCTGGAGTACACATGGTCAGAAATCATGTCCTTACTGTATGGGAGAGAACAAAGCATTTATGCTCATTCATGGAAAGAAACCTTGTTATTTTGACTGTCATCGCAGGTTTCTTCTAGCTGATCATCCTTTTCGCAGAAACAGATCTCATTTCAGAAAAAGAACAGTTGAAAGGGAAGGACCTCCAAAAATGCTATCAGGTTCGGAGTTAAAATTAGTTGTACTTTCATTACCTCCCATCACTTTTGGTCCCACAATAAACCAACTGAAAATTTCTGGTTTTGGGAAAGAACACAATTGGATTAAACGTACCATATTTTGGGATTTTCCATATTGGTCTGATTTGTTGGTCCGACACATGTTAGATGTCATGCATATTGAGAAGAACTATTTTGATAATTTGTTTCATACAGTTTTGGATATGCCAGGAAAGAGCAAAGACAATGTAAATGCACGTTTAGATCTTGCCCAAATTTGCAGGCGTCCAGAATTGGAACTGTTTGAGAATGTCAGAACAGAAAGGTTACTGAAACCAAAAGCAGCTTATACACTGTCTAAAGAAAACCGTTTATTATTTTGTCAGTGGATTGCAGATTTGAGACTTCCAGATGGATGTGCTTCCAATTTGGGTAGATGTGTAAAGAATGGTCATATTACTGGATTAAAAAGTCATGATTGTCATGTTATAATGGAAATACTACTACCCATTGGATTAAGAGGTCTGTTGAATTCTGTGATTTGGGATTCCATAACAGACATGTCTCAATTTTTTCGGGAAATTTGTGCGGCTACATCAGATTATGATGCTCTAGGAAAACTTGAAAAAGATGTTGTTGTAATTATATTTAAACTGGAAAAAATATTTCCGCCGTCTTTCTTCGACTCAATGGAACATTTGATGTTACATTTTCCATATGAAGCCAAATGTGGAGGTCTAGTACAGTTTCGATGGATGTACCCATTTGAAATATTCATGAAAAAATTGAAAAGAAAAGTACGTAACAAAGAATATGTTGAAGGATCTATTGCAGAAGCTTATTTGCAAGAGGAAATATCTTTTTTCTGCTCCCATTATTTTGAATCTGAGTATCCTTCAAAACACAACCGAATGGGACGGAACGAGAGGAATATTGATGAAATCGACAATCAATTATCTATTGTCAACCAGTCAGAGCTTGGTTTTGGTGGAGTTTATGAACGCTGGCTTTCAGATGATGAACATCATAGAGCTCATACGTATGTTCTGCTGAACTGTGAAGAGATGACATCAGTTGTACTGTAAGTTTTTATATCACTTATTCTATCATTTATGTTACAGTAAATAACTTTGGTTTTTATAGGTTGTATTATAATCATATCAAGAAACAAATTCCACAAATTACAGTAGCTGCTCTCGAAGAACGTCGACTGAAAAATTTCTCTCAGTGGTTTCAAAAACTGGTAACATAAATTCTTTATCTTTTAGCAACTCATTCAATGTATAGTTTACTATATTGATAATTATTTCACAAATTTTCAGGTGTCTCAACATGCTAATAAAATTGACAAATGGTTGTGTGTATTGAGTAACCCACACTTGTTAAAACTTATAATGCATATGTGGTGAATGGATTTCGATTCCACACACATGCATATGGCGAATCGAAAAAAACAATGAACAGTGGAGTTAGCTTGAGAGGATCTCATCATCGAGAAAATGAAGTTGACTTTTATGGCATACTTAATGAAATCATTGAACTCTGTTATCTTGGACAACATTACATAACCATATTCAAATGTCGGTGGTTGGATACAGAAAGAGGCGTGTGTGTTCATCCGACTCATGGAATCATCGATATTAAATGTAAAAGTGTTCTCGCAGTAAATGAACCATTATTATTGGCTCAACAGGCACATCAAGTTTATTACGCAAAGTACTGTGCTACATCAAGAGACTTGACTGATTGGTGGAGTGTAATAAAAATCAAAATTCGAGACAATCAGTTTAGTCAAAGTGAATGTGCTTTCACTGATGTGCAAATAATTGAAGTTTTTTAAAAGAGTACTCAAAATCAATCTTTTTTGCAAAGAGACATGAGTATCGATGACGACACCCCACATTTAAGAGTCGGTGATGACGATGATGTTAATGATGTCACATATGAATTTGAAATGGTAAGAGATGAAGCAACTGTAACTCGAATGGATATCGATGATGTTGAGGAGGAATATGAAGATGACATTGACATATATGAAGATGATGATGAAGATGAACACTGATAGAATTCCATGGTATTTATATACAATCATAATATGTATATATGTATATATAATAGTAATTATGAATTATTTGCTAACAACATTAACATTTTCTGTTTCAGATGGACGACACAACATTTTGTGAGTTGGCGGATGCTGACCTGACTTTCGATGCGGATGAGTTGCTGCCAGATGACCCTCAGCCTGCAGGCGCTCCAGGGAGTACACAGAGGGGGCGCGGTCTTGCACGATTGATGATTCCTAACCCCGTCCCCGAGCGACGTCCACGTCTTGGGTTTGATCCACGCACACGGAGGTGTGATAACCTGTGTGATAACCTATTGATTTGACTAAGATTTCATTAATCTATTTACATAATAAATGTTTATTATTTTTACAGTTTTCCGCATATAGCAGTCGGACAGGGCAGCGCTATTTTGTGCAACTATTTCTCTCAACCGTGGACCACATGGGAGCAGATTCCCATTGATGTGCAGCAGGCCATGTTCGGCCATTGGTTGGTACGTACGTAAATAAATAATTTTTATTTTGAAAATTATTTCATTTCTAACTTGATATTTTGATTTATTTGTAGGGTTTATGGTATCCGATCGAGGATACCATGCGTGACGCCATCCACGAGGCATGGGAGGTGGCCATGCGTGATCGCCTTCGTCAGTTTTTTCACAATTTAAGAAAAGCTGCGATGAAGAAAGCAGGAGTGTCAGATTTTGACGAGTCATGTAGAGCACACCGACCAGAGTACATTTCATCCAATGTATGGGATGGATTATGTGCGCACTGGTTGAGTGGTGCCTTTCAGAGGAGATCATCGGTGGGGAGGCAGAATCGGGGGAGACAGGACGTGACTCATCGAGTTGGGAGTCTTTCTTTCAGTACTCATAGACAGCTTCTGGTATGTACATTATTTATAAATATTTTATATAACTATAAATATTAACAGTTTATTTTTTATTCTTATAGGCTGTCGAGCACCCCGATATTACGGAGTACGATGTATATCGGAGGATGTATAGTGATCCTGCTACTTGGGAGCTCAGAGGTGATCGTCAGCATCACATCGTGGTTAGTATTATTTGTTTTCAAGTTTAAAAATTAACTGTATATAATATATTCACAATTTTAATTTTAAATTGCAACTACAGGAGTCATATGAGGCCGCAGCGTCATAGGCCCGGCCTGAGAGTCAGGCCGAGTCATCAGATCAGACCACTGGCCGTCAGTTTGATGAGGCGGCATGGATGCAGGCCACCCAGTATGCCTTCGAGAAGGGCCGGGTAGTTGGTATCAGCTCTCGACTGACTCCCGGAGATTATTATGGCAGTGCTACGATGTCGGCGTCCAACTCGAGAGGAGCTCGTGCATCTTCTTCTGCTACACAGTATGAGGATCACTTGCGATCTCAGACTGCACTGATAGAGAGTCTCCGACAGGAGTAGGAGCAGATGCGTCAGTAGCATGAGGAGGAGCGTCGACGCCAGCAGCAGCTGTACGAGGAGCAGACGAGTCGGTGGCAGCAGCAGCATCAGGAGCAGATGGAGTACATGCGCCGACTCACTCATGCTTTAGGGATGGAGTTTCCTCCACCACCATCTGTAGACCCCCCCCCCCTCCCCCCCCCTCCTTCAGATTAGAGTTTGTATTTATGTTATAAAATTTGTGAAATCAAAATATGATTTTTTTTTCTATTCGTAGTTTCTGTCTCATTATAAAATATTTATTAATATTCTATTATTTTTTATTTTTGAATTATATTTCTATTATTATTATATTAATTAAAATAATTTATTATTTTTATTTGTGAATTAAAATTCTATTATTATATTAATTAAAATCATTTATTAATATTTTATTATTTTTTATTTTTGAATTATAATTGGATTATTATTATATTAATTAAAATAATTTGTTAAAATTTTATTTTTTTATTTTTTTATTTTTTTTATAGTATTTGCGACGGGATACTATTCTCGTCGCAAATAGTATTATTATTTTTTTATTTTTTAAAAAATAGTTTTCCGACGGGCCCCGTCTCTAATAGTTTTTTACAAATATACGGAGTACTAGTTGCGACGGGGATTCGGGCCCCGTCGCAACAGGTATTTGCGACGGGGCCCGTCGCAAATAGTTTTTTACAAATATACGGAGTACTAGTTGTGACGGGGATTCTCCCCATCGCGGAAAAGGGCTTTAGCGACGGGCCCGTCACAAAAAATTGTTATTGCGACACCGTTTTCAGCAACGGGTCATTTGCGACGGGACCCCGTCGCAGATACCTGTTTTTCTAGTAGTGAGTGATCATCTGAGTAGTATAAATATAAGGCTTTAACGAACCCATTTCTACTCAGACAAAGGAAGCGATGGCCTCATCCAGTAGAATTTCCCCTTACGAAGCCCATTTGTCAGAGCTCAGAAAAGAGGTGGCGTCTTTGGGTTTTACCCTTGACCAAGCCCAAGCTGAGCTTCATCAAGTCAAGCTCGAACGTGATCATCTACAGGAAAAGTGGAAGTTGATTGAAATTACAACTCGAGTGATGTTATCCGAGCCACCCCAAGAGTCTGTCACCATCGCACACCTTACCCTTAGGTCTTATGCGGCTATTTTAAGGGGTTATGTAACAAATAAGTATCACCATGTTCATGTACATTATTTTTTTATATAATAATGAATATAATTTCTAGTCATTTTTGATACATTGTAATTAGTTTTTAAAGTACAAATGGTGTTTTTAGTTATTATTTAATTAAGAATTATATTTTGTTAAATTAAAGTATTTTTGAATTAAATAATATTTTAATAAAATATTATTATTAATATTACATTAATTTTTATTAAATATAAATGATCTTATAATTTTATGAATGCAATTAAAATTTTTATTAAGGTTTGAAAGCCATTTCTGTCAAAACCCGTGATTTTTTTTATAAATGTCAGTTTTTATTTTAAAAGTCAAAATTTACATATTTAGAAAATTATTTAGATAAAATAAATATTATTTTTGGAATCAGGACGTCGAAATTATCCAACGGTGAATTTTTCATAATTTTCTGAGACAGTCAAATTTTTGGGTAAAAATTAAATACCATTTAAATATATAATGTGTTTTATGACATCATAATGACCCAATGGTGATGTAATAAATTACCATAATCCTTATTTTCGGCCAATATATGTTTTATCATTAAAATAATGAGGTTTTGGGTTTGTTTGACTTACTTTTCAAAGCATTAATGGAGCCCTCAAGACTTATTCAACACTTTGCCTTTTTAAATTAATTTCCATGGGAGTGTGACTCACCTCCACATAATCAACCATAATTTTTTAATAAGTTCGGACCTTGGCCTTGTAAAATATTGTTTTCCTCTTTCCTTTTCCAGAAACCATGGGCAAATACCATGGGATGGTTTGTGGTTTGGATTATTTTAATATAAGGGGTCCCAAACCTAAATAATAAAGAATTCCCTCACCTTTCCTATATAAACCCACCCAAGATCCCACTTCCTCCTCACTCAAAACCCTTGGAGTTCGTCCAACCTCTGAACTAATCTCTCTAGAATCCTTTCAAGGTGCCCCAAGCTCCCAAGAAGCCTCTCACAAGCCTCTCTCTAGCCTTTGGAAGCACACTTCCAAGTAAGGGTTTTTTCTTCCTTTCTCATTTTTGTCATTTTCATTAAGTTGTGTTGCCCTTTTAATTTCAATTATGAATGTTGGGGTATGGTTTCGCACCTCCCCCATACTGCCCTCTTATTGTTTTAATGATGGGATACCCCTTTCTCTCTCATTAAATGCCTCCCATGTACACCCGTTACTATGCCGAAATTCCGAAAGGAACTTTTTTTTTCCTCTTTTATATTCAAGCAATACTTTTGTATCATGAATCTAAATTCCTTTTCAATTTTTGGAACATGTATCTATATGACCTCCTTACTGTCCATTACATGTAAATATGATGAGGAACCTCTTTCTCTCTCATCAACCATTTTTATGAATTCTTATGTCACGTCGTTACGCTGCCGAAATCACACCGATTTTCTAAGCCAATATCATTGTGAAGTGAATACCATGCCCATTTCTCCATCAAGGGTATTCACCTTTATGCACATTTACTTATTGATTATAAAGTTTCATGTATGAATTCCACATTCCTTTATCGTGGAATAAATTATTATGTTTTATGAATCCATGTTTTATGATCCATGTGGCACACTTATGCATGAAATGAAATGTTTAAGAAGGGTGCGCCCTTATAGCGCTCCAATGCATTGGGTAAATTATAGTATCATGATACGTCATGTGCAATGAGTGTTGACTCATGCTAATTCAAGTGCAACGAGGGTTTACTCGTGCTTCAAGTGCAATGAGGGTATACTCATTCTCCATGTGCAATGAGCCTTGGCTCATGCTAATTCAATGTTAAGTGTTGTTGCCACATTTCCATGTTATGATTATCATGCTTTATCATGCCTTTATGTTCATGTTACTCTTATGCTCTATTGATGTTCCTATTGCCTAACATGTATTGTACTCCTCATGTTATTCATTCTGTACTCCCTTACTGGGCTTTATAGCTCACCCTTTTCTTATGCATGTCCTCAGGTTATCCCATGCAATGCTAAGTACGAAGGAATGTAGTGGTCATCTAAATGAAGTTTTCAATAAAGATGTTGTATTTCAAGTTTAAAGTTTTTATGTAATGATCCTAATCCCCAAAGACACTAAACATCTCGATCTTCTTTGTTGTATCAGGTGAAGTTTTATGTAATAAAGCATGTTTAAGTTGTAATAAAAAGCAGGGTTGTCATACTCAGGGCCTCCTCAGGAGATTTTGGAATGGAATCGTGTAAGTCATGGTCTTGGAAAGTGGATTTTGCCCTAGTACTTTTTGACTATGGTAAAAGGATTCATGTACAAGTGTTTCATGCTTCACACACTGAAAGAACACTAATCTCACTATCCTGTATGAGTTTCTTGAGCATACATGTCCTAGCATGCTCAGCGACACTAGGTGAGTAGGCTTGACCTGCACGGTAACACTGGGTGGGCTAGTTTAGACTTATGCAACAATATGGAATGCATGCTAGACCTGTGAAATGATCTTGGAACATGGGTTGGACTTGTGTAGTGATGCAAGTTGGGAATTACATGAGATTACTTGGAATAATGTGTGTGATCCTTGACATATTTTTCTTCTCAATTATATGAGGCATTTCCCATCAAAACTTCTGATCCTTATGTGAAAAATGGGAGCTTCAACAATCACACCATCTAAATAACATAGTTTATCAACAAATAAATAACAATCATATATCAAAATACACCATAGATTTCTTACTGGATAATTAATCTGAGTTTCATTTTATTATTAGATATTGGAGTAAATAAACAACTACATCAATATCATAACACTAGAGTAAATACACATCTCCATCTATATCTAAAGTGCGGAAGTAAATACACATCTCCATATTAAGGAAATACACATATACAAAGATAGAAATGCATACCTGTCCAAAATTGGTATGAAATACACTTCTCTGGGAATAAATCTATATATTGGAATATTAGAATAAATACACATCTACAGGGATGTAACTAAATATCAGGTCCTCCTGAATACCAGAGTTGTGGGAGGAGGATAGATAGAATCTAGTACATCATCGTCCACATCAATACCTTATACAAGAAAGAAGGGGTGTTTTCACTTAGATGAATTACCTTTTATCACATTCTCATAACTAGGAGGTTTCAGGAGCTACTAATTTCCACCTATCTTATCCATCATGTTCTCATATCAAATATATTATATGAATTACCCATCCCCATCCATATTACCACAAAGATATTAAAGGAAATATTTGTCTCTAAATATATAGTAGATATATTTGATCTGTCACAATCCAGATATTTGGGAGAGTATAAGTAAATACATGAATAAATTATCATTGGTCACTAACCAGATATGTGGGTGAGAAAGAGTATCATCATTTTCACCCCACTTTTAACCTATGAAGAGGGATCATCGCCATCAATATACATCCATCATATTTTGTATCAGATCTTGAAGTAAATGAGTACAAACAATCAATCACACAAAGTTTCCTCCTATCGGTCTTGCAATACTCCCTGAGTAGAAATCCATAGGGAGTGAAATATAATTCAATAATAGATAGATATTATTTATTGAATTATAGTACAATTCATATAATATAATAATTAAAATTACATTCAATCTGATCATCTATAGAGTCCATAACATGCCCAATATGTTTCTATATACATGTCTCATTGTATGAAAGCAATAATAATAAAATTCTACTAAAATTATTAATTGAATTATTGAGCTTGGTGCATCTGAACTAAGTTAATTTCACTTCCTTTGCTTAGAGTTTCATTTGTATCATCTAGAGTAACTAAAGTTACTCAACTATATTAACCAACATTCTCATAGACCATGTGAATCCTTACTAGATATATTTTTCTAACATAGTCCCTAAGGGTTGAGTATCCACATAGTATTACATTTCATCAAATGTAAGATATTTATTAACAATCCAATATTTCCCTTATAATTAAGCCACACCATATGAGGGAAACCCCATCCTAAGTGTCATTTAATTATTTCAAACTTATTTTTGACCTATCACATTAACCATAACCATACTCATTGATAAAAAAATTCCCATATCCACACTTAATATTCAAACAATTTTATTTTATATTCACAATTTTGCATCATATGTTTGTCTTAATTACTCTATCCTCATTCAATCTGATCATATATGATCACCATAAATTTACTATTTCATAATGAATTCGCAATATCTAAATAATTTCAAATATATTTACTAAAAAAATATTAATTTAAATGATTCTCATTCCTTTTAATGACCTCTAATCATATCTACCGAGCTTCTAACAAAAATCATGCATCACCTCCCATGGTTAAGGAATGTATCTAAGTCAAAAATTCAAGTTTCGTTTTTGAAAATATTTATTTTAAATATTATTATTAAATTAATAATAATATTTAATGTAATCATCTCGTATAAGCATCAAATTTCTGGTCAATAATTAAATAACCACTAAGTTATCATCGTGAATCATTCAAAAAAATTGAAGTTAAGTGCCTAATATATTTGAGTAACTAAAGAAATTTATATTTAGCCTCATTAATATTTATTATAATATTATTATTATTCATCAGTAATAATAATTTCATGATCACCAAGACAATATTTATATATTTGTCATGGAATTAACATTCTATATGCCCTATTTTGTTTGATAAACTTATATCAAGTGACCAAAGGTGATTAATCCTATTAATTATTTGTTTCTAAAAACTAAAACTATTAGTATCAAATAATAATAATTTTTCATAATAATTCAATCATTAACCTCTTAAATTATACATCAAATAATTTACATATACTCTAAACATGGTTCTATTGGGTCTATAATGAAATTAAGATTCCAATACAACTTTTAAAATCCAATTTAGACCCCTCAGACACCCTCATGCACCCCATAGATCTTATCCGATCTGAGGATTCCACATGGAACCCCCACATGAGCTTTATGAGGGTGAAAAAACTCTGCATTCTCCTATTTACCTATTATCTGTTGGATCCACCTCATATACATCATCATATCCACAATGCCACAATCAATATATCAATTTCCACCGCACACTATTTATACCTTTAACAATTGAAAATACAACGCAAAAATTATATGTTACTATAAAGAGGACCATACAAGTACAACAAAAAAAATTATATAATGATATTACTCTAATAACAATAACTTTATCTATGGTGAAAATACAACATCCCTCCTCTACATCAACATTAGTTAATACCACATACCTCACATCACATCAATATAATAGAATACCACATCTCTCCAACAACCGCATAATGAAACATATAAACAAAGTTAATATAATTCCATAATATAATAAAAATATCATATGACTCAACACATATATCAAATCATAACCTCAACCACAATATATAGACACATTTAAAAACAAAATGAGAATCAAAACAAAACATCCACACCAACTTCCCTTAACCTTAATTAACTCAAAACAACCTCTACATTATGACAACATGTCTTTGAGAAACTTATCTCAACCATCTACAATCAAATTAAATACCCCAAATAGTACACCACAACCTAGTAACCACAATTCACCACCATACCTAAAATTTCAAACATATTGGTAATAATTATCAAGGTTAATAATAATAGTATACAATATAAGAAGACATAATCAACATAAAATCACCAAAAATATAACAAAATAATTTGTAAAACCCATTACATTGCCCATTCAAACTATTATAATTACCATTTTCCATTATTTAATTATTCTATATCAATGAAACTCATGCTGTAACACATTTCCCAGGTTTTATATTAATCTATATTTATTTATCATGTGATGTAGAAAAATTACCCATCACCACATCAACCAACTATACAAATCAATTTATCACACATAAAAAAAAGAAATGTTAGATTCAAATACCTCAATAAATATCAATTCCTTCAATGAGAATTCATCAATAATTTCATCAAACTACAAAAATCACTATTTTTAATAAAAAAACTTTGATTCATTCATACACACACCAATTACAATGAGAAACATAGTATAATAATATTTATCCAATTCCCCACAAGAATATATGGAATGGTTTTCACTTATCAATAATACAATATTTGATTCAGTCTTTCCCATGAAGAAATCCAACAATGGGTGAAAAAGATATTTGAAAATATTTTTAAAATTTCCTTGTAGTTTTTCATAGGGTTATTGAAAAATTGTAGCAAGAAATTAATGAGGTCTGGTTAGTTTTAATATATTTTAAATTTTTTTCACAAAAACCATAACATGATCACCTAAAACATGTTTTTTTAATTTGATAAACTAGATATGAAAATAATGGCATAATATGAATAATCCTATAAAATTTATAACTTCCTTCCAATTAAATTATTGCCCATCCAATTCCCACATTTACATGGTTAATAAAACCACTTCCTGGATTATTAATGCTTCTAAAAAATTAATTAAGACAAAAAAAATCACACTTTCCTTATATAGACCAACTAAAACACTAAAATCCATTCACAAATCACCACAACATGCTTTACATAAACCACTTATACATTTATAATTATTGATTTCAAGTAGCCTCACCAAATATACCATATTCTACCAATACTTAATCAAAACCAACTGCTACTAGAACCAATCATGGCATGTTTTTATAAAATAGGATATGATTTTCATATTAGGTTTAATTACTCCAAAAATTATGTGATTCATATTCCTCTTCCTTCCCCATGCCCATAAAACACATAAAGGAAAATATAAATAGAAAAATCCACCCCTATATATTAGATATCTCTGAAATGATTTTCTTTCTCAAAAATACAAAACAAATAAACAAATAAAACATCCAAAAATATAACACAATGCATTAGATACCTCTCAAATTCTGTTTTCCCTTGAAAATCCCAATTATAAGATATAAATAATAATTTATTAAATGACCATATTAAAACTCATATTCAGAATTATTCTTCACCTTAAATACTATAAGGTTTAAAATAACTCTTGATATTGAACCCTTATTCATGACCCTCACCTCTATATAGTTTCCTTCAAACTTCCATGCCTTTATAGAACACACATCACGTGAATGGCTCATTCTCACAACACCTACTCTTAAAAATCATGGATCTCCATCAGTCACTCAAAAAAGACCACATATTCCTTACTATTAGAATCACCCCAATGGATCACATGAGAGTTATCATGAAGATACCTACAAAGCTATGATACATGGAAAAATTATAAGATCTCTCTAACTATGGTATATATTCTAACAGATATGCCACTTCACTCATAAGATCAAACATATAAAAGAGTTTAAAAATCTTAGAGAAAGACTAATATCTTGAACAAATCTTTATTACCCATGTTGGGATGAATATTTCAAGAGAACATGGTCACCAACATAAAAATATATATATCCCCTCTAATAAATTTACGATTTTTGGTGATATTGTGCAACTTCATCCACATTTGAATCATTTGTATCCTTTTTGTTGTATTTTTTATAATATCGGGTCTATCAATCATTATTTATCCAACATCAAACCAACACAACTATGATCTAAAAGTACATCTATATAACACATAAAATATATCCATTATAATATATGAATGATAATTTTTTATTATAAGAAAACTCAAACAATGAAAAATTGTCTTCCCATGATCCACCTAAATCTGAAATACATGCCCTCGCCATATCCAACATCATTTAAATTATCCAAACAGTTTGACTATCCATCTGTGGGTTGAATGTTGTGCTAAGAAATAACTTAATACCAAAGGTGAATTGAAATACTATCAACACCAATTATATAAGAAGATGATCATGATATAAAAAAAATCATTTCTGTAATGTCGTGACATCTCACTACATCCTCCGTATAAAGCCACATAAAAATAGGTACTCAACTTAATTCCTTGAAGTGATTATGTTAATTTATAAACTAAAACCTATATAAAATCATACTCCTTTTTATGCATGGGATAATCCTATCACAAAATACATATATACTTCTTCCCACTTTCATTATAAAATATTCAAGGGATTCAATAACCGTTCTAGAATCTAATTTCTAGCCTTAACATAAAGGCGTATATGACATCTGGATGTAAACTCCATCTAATACTTATTTTCTCTAGTCTATGAAAACTATTTGTTTAAAAAATGATATATCCTTGTAACATCAAGATACAATGTTATAGGTGATCTATGAAACTAATGAAATATAAACCCATACATGCTATTAGTAACATACAATATAAGAAAAAGAGAATCTAGTGATGGTTACTAAATGTCTTGTTTTTTAGTAGTAATTTTTTGAAAACCATTATTAATTCATGTTGGTTTATTGAAAACCACTGCCATTTAATGATTGTTAAAAAATTACTAAATTTTTGATGTTTTTTATTTAAATTTTAATTTA
Source organism: Viscum album (assembly GCA_963277665.1). Lineage (NCBI taxonomy): Eukaryota > Viridiplantae > Streptophyta > Magnoliopsida > Santalales > Viscaceae > Viscum > Viscum album. The sequence goes on from OY728135.1 coordinate 1,503,374,695, forward strand.
ATTTTAGAGATAGTTATTAAAAAAACACCACAAAATTAATAATTATAAATAGTAAATAATTAAAATTATAAATAGTTGTTAATAATTAATAATTTATAATTAAAAATAAATGTTTAAAAATTATTATTGATTAGTTATAATTATAGATTATTTAAAATTTTAATTAATTTTTAATTGTTAATTTATAATTATTGATTATTTATAATTACGAGTTACTAATTATTTTAAAACTAAATTAAAGGAACTCCACCCATGTTTATTGTTAGATATCCAAATAAAATTTTTAAAAATATAATGAAAGTTCTTGTAGTTAGTGAAGACCAAATATCATGATCCAAGTAGTTAGTGAATCTATATATTCAAGGAAAAAACTAAAACACTAATATAGAGATCAGGAGTTACATAATTTCATTCATTAGGTTGTAACCATCTAAAACTATAAGATATTATCACCCCCTATAACATCAATTCATACCTGAGGCCATGTTATAAAGCATCACTATAAACCTCAAACATCACTCATTCCTTATGTAAGTGAAGGATAGGGGAAATGGTCAAGTTTTAAATTAATCATTTAACATTTATTGATATAGTGGTGTCCAAATTGTGTATTAGAAATAAATAGACAAAGATAACAAAGGTGAATAAATATGGGATAAGTTGGATAAAAATATTAAATAATGTTTATCTAAGATTATAAGAGCATGCACCTCAAAAAAAATTGTGGCTCATGTTAAATAGTGACCACCTTAACCTTTTATGGATCTAACTCTAATACTTTCTAAGAAGCAACATGCCCAGAGAAGTAAACTTCTCAAACCCAAAACAAACAGTTAAACATTTTTCCAAATAATCGATGCAAATAAAATATCTCCAAAACAATTAGAAAATTATTGGGATAATCCTCCTTAGTCCTTTATAAAACTTAGATATTAATCCATAAATAATATTTATGCATTGGTAACCCAAAGGTAATTACAATGAATTCAAAATTTCCATAATAACATTAGTAATAAGTATTTTGAATATCATCCTCTTTCACCCTCATTTGATAGTATCTTGAACAAAATTCCATTTTCTAGAACCAATTATGTTTCTTTAGTTATTTAACAAAGTTATAAATCCTCTATAGTGGGTAAATATTCTTCGCCATCACTTTGTTCAATTAAAAATAATTGATAAAAAACCTCAAACCTCTATCAACCATTTTAGAAAACAATATTAGGTCTCCTCATTAAGACATAATAGGGTAAATGATAGCCTTATATAGTAAATCATCAATCGAAATTTTTATCTCCCAAACCACAATAGGTTATCTTTAATAAACAACCATTTATATCGAAGACATATCTTTATATATCTCAAAAAGGAAATTTATCTCTCACCTTTGTGGTAAACTGGAAATCAATTTTCAGAAAAAATAAATGAAATCCTATACCATAATATGAATACCCTTTAACACTATTTTAGATACACAAATAATTTAACACATAAAATGAGATATAATACTTTGAGGATCAATATTCTATTAACTAATCCTCGAATCTAGTTCTCTAATGAACACCACATGATCTCCACTCTTATTATAATATATCACTCTCATTTGGTAGTTTCCAATACTATATCTCATAAAATTCAACCAATCCATTCCATGTATTACATCATATGGGCAATGAAAATGGCACTATATAACTTCCCCTATGATCAAAATTCTAGTGGCAATCCACTAGACTTTTACGTGAGCTACCATCTCCTCACTTTGAGTGAGAGAAGGATGGTAATTTTAAGGGTTTATAATCAACCCCTCCATAGTTTATTCTTCATTTGGTTGACCAAATTATAAGGGAGTATCCCTTTTATACCTTTTCTCCCTCTCATGTGTTTCCATTGATATGAGTGGTTTTTCCATTGTTTACCCTACTAATTTAAGGTAATGTTATACTATCATATTCAATGACACACCTCTTGTTATCAACAATAATTTAAGTATGGTTAGGTAAGTATTTTTATACTGATTCTACTAGATCCTAGTGGAATTTTTTGGATTGATGGGGATTTCTTATACGATATAAGGAGGATGATAAGGAATTTTAAAATATTATTACCATTCATTATTTCACTTGAGTTATTGTGCTTGCTGATTTTATTTAGGAATTAAAATTATTTTCTATTAAATAAATGGTGGAATAATTTCATTGGTTATGGTATTCCATGCACAAATACAAGAGGAAGAAATTGGAGGATGATATCATATCATTTCATGTGGTTTTGTATGTGGTAATATTATATATTTTTTATCTTTAAATTTCAGTGAATTTAGTTTAAAATATAGTCAATTTGGGTTTATAAATTGGATCTTTCACATATCATGGGCTCGATTCCATGTCAAGAGTGGACTATACTCCTTTTCTCATGGTTTCAAAATCAATGCATGGCTCGATAAGTTTTATGTTGTTTATTCCAAATTAGGAATTTGGTTTTAAATGATTTAATAGTTGGTGTATTTGTTTTTAACATTGAAATAGTTGATCTTTGTCTTAGTGAAGCTTTGAATAATATTAGGATATTAAATGTAAGAATAAATGAGGTAAGTGTATATTATATTATTTATTCTCTTGATATTTTTTTTATTTTACAGTTTTTATGATTATTATTATTATTGTTGTTGGAATGTTTATTTATATGAAATGGTTATATGGAATGTAATGAGTGTGTTATAAGTAAATGGTTTATTTTTTCCTAAATTAAATTTAAAAAAAAGTATTTTTTTAAGTGGAATTTTATAAGGAATGTGGTTTAAAATTTTTAATGATAATTAAATGGTTTTTTGGATTTAAAGGAGTCTTATAAATAAAAAATGGGTTATTAAAAAATGGAAATTTAATGAAATTGTATCTATTTTTAATTTTCAAATGAAGCGGTGAGTTAAAGTGATGGTTTTGAAATGGTACATTCCAAAAAAAGATGGAGTTTTATAAATATTTTTTATACTTGTTTTTTTTAGGGACTAGTTTTGGAAAATCCAATAAGAGTTTCCTTTTTAATTGGTTTTGAAAATGGAACTTTGACTTGTTTTTTAGTTGAAAACAACATGGATATTTTGGGTGAGTCGTCTAAATTTAATTTCATTGATTTTGAATATGTATTTAATTATATAATGTGGGTGTTATTGACTTTTAAAATGAATTCCAAAGAGGGGTTATAAGGTAATTTTGAATGAAAGTATTGAGATATTGTTTTTGATAAATTATTTACTCTGTTATACCTAATGATATATTTTCCCAGTTTTCAAATCTTGGTTTCTTATGTGAGCCCTATTTATTTATGGTAACCTTATTGTTATCACATATATAATTATGATGCATGAAGGAATAAGAACTATATGTGATGCCTTTAATTGGGTTATAGGTTGGCTATATGTGTTAAGGTTCTTGTCAATTTTTCTTTGTCTTAGTTTCATATAAATCATTAGACACCTTGTAAAATTATTTATGTCTAGATCACATGGTTTTCCATGAATAATTGGAGTTTTTTATTAGTTATAGTGATATATTATTTGTTGATTTGTTTTCCATTGACCTTTAAGACATTATTGATGTTCCTGAATAGTAATGGGTATCCTTAGTCTCGTGTAAGGGTGATTCCTAAAAGACCTCAATTTTTAAGGTGGGAGTTAGTCCCTTTATTAGTAGGTTAACTTATTAGCTCAATTTTTTGAGTTTTGGTATTTGTTTGGTGCTGATACTTGAAATTAATCCCAAGATAAAATAGTATATTTTAGATACCAACTTTATTTTGTTCAAGGTAGGATTGTAGGTTCTTTCCTAAGTGTTATTGGCTTATACCATATAAGACCAAGTGAAAAGGAATGTAACACACAAGGTAGTGAGACACGAGTGGCAAACTTGTTGATTAATATATGATTTCTATGAGAATATTTCTCTAAAACAAACTCGTGGTTTGATGTTCATCTTGAGGATCATATTTACTTTTACTTGTGAGGTCACATGCACTAATAATATACCAAGTTTATAATGATTCATAACCTATAAAGGCTCTTCCCCATTGGAAATTGGACAAGATGTGGTACCAAATTAGACTCTAGGAAAGTAGGGTGATTCATTAGTGTATGGGATGGTACCTTCCTTAGAGGTGGAATTTTTCCATCAGGATTCACTAGGGTAAGATTGTGGATATATAATATACACATGTTTATGATGATTGTGTGGGATAAAATAGATTGGTGTACAATCATGGGGTTTTACTAACACATAGAGGGAGACAACCTATGATGAGATGCAATATATGGGATAAATCCAAATTTTCTTTTCAGGTTATCTAGTAGATAACTTCTACACAGATAAGCATAACTATATGGGGAAGAGAATAAGAAATGGGTTATTTTATTTCATTTGGTTGGCCCCATTTCTTTTTTTTTTTATCATGAAATTATTGCTCAATTGATATTTTATGATTTAGAACCTATTTTGTATTTATTTTTGTATTAATTATTATTTTATAATTTTATTAATGGTTGGAACCTATTTTATTTTCTATTTTTTGAAATTTTAATAAAATTGTTGCTTGTAATGATATTTTGGGGTTTTAGTTTATTGATTGGCAGTGAAATGTTAGATGGGTTAGGTGATTCCAGATGAGTTAGTCTTTTTGATAAATATGAGATGTCAAGATGATCACATAAGATAATATGAGAGTAATTGTGAGGTGTTCCTTATTAGGCTATGAGGGTATTTAATTCATCAATTATAATTTGATAGGACTTGATCTGAGTCAGTAGTATAGATATGAGTCTTTACGGTGCGTTTGTATTATAACCATAATGAAATACATGTATAAATTTTTATGAGAATGCTTGGGAATATATTTAGAAGAGTAAGAATCACATATCATTTAATTTCACTCTCTTAATATTTTTATGCATGTCCTCTTGATCACTAACACTTAATATGTCAAGGTAAATAGTGGAATACTAATTGGTCATTAGAATTATCCCTATATGTGCACACAACATGGATTTCAATGTACTTGGGTATAATTCATATTTTAGTTTTAGACATATGGTTTAGGATGAATAGTTTATTATAGTCAATTGATTCCATAATAGATTTATTTTTAGTTGGGATGGAGGCTATTTTACATTTACATTACATTTATATTGTATATGTATCAACTGATGTTCCACTGGTTGTTTATTTATTCTGATGATTTCTATTATATATATATATTTCAATTAACCTATATTGTATTGATGTATAATATTTAGAATGTTGGATTCATATACTGGACTACGGGAGGCCAACTCAACTCCCCATTTTATGTGTATAGGTTTTGATTACATCTATTATATAGATAGTTCATGCCAAATTTTAGGTAGATTTAGGCATAAATCTTGTCATTTATATTTTAGGGTATAATCTTTATATGAATATTTTAGGACATCATCATTAGTTAGTACCATTTGGCATATGGAGAGGTATGTATGAGGCAATGTGGTGACTCCTAATTGGTACTATTTGGTGATCTAGGATAGAGTATTATAAAGTAATATTTGAGTATGTGTTAGGATGGGATTGTTATTGTTAGAGGTGAAGATAGGGTGTCATAACTTAGGAGGTAGGTCAGGAGCATGTTTTACCCTTATAGATTTTATTTAAATCTGAGTTACCCAAGGAATGTCTAGTTTTTAAGTATAAGAACACTTAGTAGAGTGAGGTAATGGATAGTGAATCCAAATATGGTATAAATAAGACTTGGGATATGTTATAGGTATCATCTAAGATAAATTTTTATTTTCCATATATAATGATAGGGAAATACTTAATACATGACAAATGTTCCTATGGGTGGTTTCATTTGATATATTCTCTTTTAATGATCCATTATTAATTAAAACAACCTGAAAATTATTTGATGTTTTCTTAAATAAATTAAAATATTTTATTGGATTAATACAGAACAAAGGGGTTTCTTGTGATTTAATTTCTATCTTTTTGTTCATCTTCTCTAGGGAAATCATTTTTTAAAGGCTTTTATTTTTTGGAAGACCTAATTTTAGAAATATAATCTATGTAGTGGCATGAGGCATGTGTAAAATGGTTTTATAAAATAGTTTACATGAATATAGATCACGGATCCAGTGTTTTGATGATGTTTTTTTATTTCTATGTTTTTTAAAAAATATGATTTCTAAAATTTGATTTAAAATTGAATTTTGAAATGAAAATGGGTTTTTTTAGGGAAAATACTGATAAGACTCTAGATATCAGGTTTTTCAAATTTGATAGAAACCCATAGATTTAAGTTATTATTTCAAATATTCATGATTGTTTCTATGTGAAAAGTGATTTAATCTAGTGTTCAATAAATAAGAAACCAACACATATTTAAACCTGGTTTTATTGGTTTTATGGTTTGGACCAGAAGTGACTTGGGAACTTTTAACTTAATGTTTTGGAACATGGTTAAGATTTGGGTGCTTACAAAATTGGTTTTGAGATTCAATAGTTTTTATAAATATCTTGGAGTAAATGATACTAATGACATGGTGTGAATCAAGATAGGATTAGAGGAAATGTTAGTAGGTTGGTAATATGTTGTTTGAAATATTTTATACTTGGTGGGAGGAGTTTCATAGAAGGAATCATGAAAAACATCTTTAGACAAGATTCAATCAGTAATGAGGGAATTAATGATAAAGATAGATTATAATTTGTAAATTCTTAAATGAAAATACTTCATAGGTATGATAATCATTGTGTTGGATAGTTTATAATGTCTTGTGCCTAGGTATGTTAATTAATGAGAGGTAGAATCTATTTTTCATTGAATTAAAGGATGGGAAAATTTTAAATTTTGAGATAGAGAGATAATATGAGTTGTATGATGGTTTTATAATGAATAAATAAATGATTTTGAGATATAATTTTAGGTTATAAATACATGAAGTAAAAATGTATCCACTTGGTGAATTATTTGGCATAGTTTGGTGGAATTAGGGAGCTAATAGAGTTTTTTTAGGTTGGGTAATGATGTTTCACCCCTTTCACAACTAATAGAATTCTGGTGGTAGTACACCAAAAATCTGGTGGTAGTCCACCAGACATCTAGTGGATCTTATTACTCCTTACATTAGGTAGGTATCATAATGGTAATTTTTGGGGTTTATAATTAAACCCCTGGTATTTCTTTTTTATTTAGATGATTGAAATATGGGGGAGTATCCACTTCCTCTCTTTTTATCCCTCTCATGGGTCTCCCTTGATTTATGTAGTTCAATAATCATTCCTCATGTTGATTATACATAATCATATTACTTAATTTATCATTATTACACCTCCTATATTATTCTCTAATCTCAGTATGGTTAGTTAGGGATTTGTATTCCAATTATATTAAAGAATGATGGAATTATACTCCTTGTTTTGTATTTCTTGTATAGTGTGATGAGGAGGATTAAGAAGCTTGAAATATCACCAGTATTCATTACTTTTGTAGAGGTATTATTCTCACTGATATTATTTATTTATTATAGTGGTATTTCATTAAATTGATGGTGGAATAATACCATTATGTTAGGGATTTTATGTAAGGTAATGATAGGATTCTAAGGGAAGATGACCACACATAGTTGCATATGATTTTTAAAAAGGTGATTTATCTCCTAGTTTTATCATTTAATCATAGTAAATTTAATTAAATTGATGTTAAATTGGGTTTTATATATTGTGGATTTTAAATCTTTAGTGTTTTTAAAGAGTGGACCGCACTCATTTTATCATGGTTTAAACATCAATGCATCATATAATGAGTTTTATATCAATTTTTTCAAATTTTAAATTTGGTTTTAAATGATTTCATGGTTGATTTATTGGTTTTTATTGATGAGATAACTTCCCATTGGCTTGGTCGAGGTTTTTATGAGATTGGGATATTAAATATAAGTGTAATCAAGGTATGTGGACTTTAAATTTTTGAGTATTCAGATTATTAGTCAATTTTATAATATGTGTGTTTCTTATTATTATCATTGGAATGTTTATTTACCTAGAATGATTATATGTTATGGCATGAGAGGTTTATAAGTAAATGTATTATTCCTTTTTAAATGTAATATAAAAGGGGATCTAATTTAAGGTCGAATTTTAGGTCGGACATAGTTTAAAACTTTTAATAGAAATTAAATGGTGTGTTCAATTTAAGATAGTTTTTCTAAAGAGAAATGGGTTGGTTAAAAAAGAAAATGTAAAGTGAGTGTATGTGTTTTGAATTTATAAATGAAGTGTTTATTTAATATGATGATTTTTAAATGGTACTTTAAAAAAATGAGGGGTTTTATAAAGAGTTTAACCATTTGGATTTTGGAAAAGGGTATAGTTTGGGGGAAATGAAATGATATTTATTTTTAATTGATTTTAAAAAGGGGTATTTGACATGTGTTTTGATGTAATAAACAGATAATCTTTTAGGTGAGCCTTCTAAAGTGAATCTCACTATATTTGGGACTTAATTATATAATTTGGGTGTGATTTCATTCTTAAATAAATTCCAAAGAGAGGCATTAATTGTATTTTGAAAAAAAGTGTTAAGATATTGCATTTGGTAAAGGATTTGGTCCATTTGACCACATGAGGGATATGTCAATTTTTATAGTTTTTTTCCTTATCTAATTCCTATTTATTTCAGGTTTCCTTATTTTTATACCTTATATAATGATGATGCATGATAAAATATGAACCATATGTGAGGCCTTACATTGTGTGATAGGTTGGATAGATTTTTTGAGGTTTTGGTTAGGTTTTTTTGGAATTGTTCTATAATAACCATGAGATTACTTAGAAAATGAGTTGAGTTTAGGATTATTTATATACTCAATTACTTGGAGTTAGTTATGGGTTACAATGAGATATTATTGGATGATTTTATTAATACTGTACTATTTATAAATTTCTGATGTTCATGATGAGGGATGATCCTCCATAGTATCTGGTAGAAGTGCCCCTAGAAAAACCTCAGTATTTGAGGCTGAAGTTAGTCCTAGTGTTATTCAATTAATTTATGAGGCTCATTTAATTAGTTTTGGTATTATTATAGTAAATATACTTATTATGAATCAAAAAATTAAAAATAATAAATGAGATGCATCCTATATTTTATTCAAAGGAAGAGTATAGGTTCCATATTAATTATTGTTGTCTTATTCCATGTAAGAGAAAGTGATTGGGCATTTATCCTATGAAGAAATAAATCTTGATTGATAGATATTTTAATCGAGATGTGATTTTTAGGGGAGGTGATATCTATAATGAACTCTGAGTATGATTTTAGCCTAAGTATCATGTTTAATTTTACTTGAGAGGTTGCATATACTAATTAGAATACTAGTTGATGATGACTCCTCTCTTAGCATCCAACATGTTGTATTTTGACATATAATTTTTTAATAATCTTATTTATTAAATTATATGTTTAAAAATTAATAAATTACATTAGATTTAATCTTGAAATTATGAAGAAGTATATTATATAATTCTTTTTCCATTGATTATTTTTCTTACATGGTTACATATATGTGTACTTATAAATTATTAATTAAAGCATAAATATATACCATAAATAAATTATATGGAAAATAAAAAATAAATTATCTATATTTTACTTTATTATAGAACATTTTGACAATATATTGACACAAAATTTACTATATGATATTTTCCTTATGAATATATATGTGTGTTTCATATTTAGGTATAGGTTTTAGAATAAAACACAAACACCATGAAAAATAAACCAACACTAATTTATTCCATCAATATGAAAAACTACAGCTGGAGAATAAATATACTCTATAAAATTGAAAATAGTAAAATGGAAAAAGAAACACAAAAAAATAAATAACTAAAATATAAAAATTTAAGTCATTTTGATCTCCTAGATTTATCACACCATTTAACAATGTTGTAAAAAATAAAAAAACAATAGTGATGTAATCTACACTTCGAAAATAAATAATATATAAACTTCATAGGAATTGAAATGAATGATTAATGAATAAAAAAAGAGATATTTATAATAATTATAAAACTAAAATGACCATTGGATTATTAAAAATGACAATTGGAATAGAAAAACTGTCTATTAAGATTAATAAATTGGTCGTTAGAAGAGTAGCATGACCATTAGAATAGTAAAATGAATTTCAAATAAAATTTAATATGAGTAAATTAATAAAATATAAATAATAAAATAATAAGAAAATATTCAAATTAAAAAATCAAACACAGTGCATATAAATTTTTAACAATGTGTATTTTAACATATTTTGTAAAAAAATTGAATAAAAAAATTACCTATGCTATAAAATTATTTTGATAAAATTAATTTATTATTATAAACCATTATATAAGAATTTTTAACGGGTATTTTTTGGTAATTTTCTTAAAAACATAATTTTTTAAGTGAATAATAAAAATATAGTTTTTGAAATGTTACATGTTTTATAACATATAAATGATGTAATAATCTTCTAATAGATCCTAAAATGGTTGGATTGACCAAAAACTTATTTAATAAGATAAATTAATCATTTAAAAATAATAAACTTTTTTCCAAACCTAAAAAGTAATTTCCAAAGTCTAAAAATGTAAATTATTCCATTAAAAATAATTTTTTATTTTTTGAATTGTTTAAACTAACAAATTAGACGTATAAATGGGTTTAAAGTCATAAAACATATATTTTAATAAAATATTTTCCCTAATTTAAAAAATACCACCAATGAAATTTTATACTTTGGAAACAATAATTTATTTAATATTTTAACCCAAAAATACCTCTACCCTTAAGTAAAAATACCCCATATCCCTCACCATAAAAAATCACTTCATATACACCTACCAAATCCCAATATCTTTCCAATTATCTACTCAAGAGTCCATATAATTTTAAGGATGTTTCCTAGGGTAAGATTCAATAAACTAGTAATCTCACGATCCTCTCTTTTCATTTTTTTTATCTTTTTCTACTCTCCCGATATCTTTTATTTTTCTACCTTCCTAAACTATTGAATTTATAACTATATAACATACTTTTTTTTTATTATTATATTGTATAACTATTTTGTTCCATTTAAATTATGCATACCCACTCTTCACCCTCTTTTTGACACGTCTTATTAATGACTAGTTCCATCCACTTATGAGGAAATTTTCAAACACTTTATCCCCACATACACAAATGGTTAGTGTAAAATATATATTGTATTTATAAATTTATTTTAATATATTCTAAAATTCTTTATTTTAATTGAAAAAAAAAGATAAATTACAAAGATTCAAAATTACAAAACTGAAATTAAAACATGATAATTCAGAGAAAACATGTCATCAAACCATTTCATATTAAAAAAAGATTTTTAAATTAATTATAATGGTTATAATTGATCAATAATGAAATAAAATAACGGAATAAACTTTTTAAATTGTTTTTTAATAAATATAAGTGTATTATATTTTAGGCCTAAACATAATGAATCAAAACAGGACACAATGTAAGGGGAATCTCGCTCAATCTTTCTCTTAGGATTATCTCTCTCTGTTTAATATTCTTTCAGAAACATTTTATTTATTTTATACCCAAATATTCAAAATCATTTTCTTATTGAAATTTTATTGGGATTTACATACTTATTTCATAGTGATCTCAAATATCTATAATTAACTCATACCTTACAGATTTTGTATGGGGATTCTCATCTCAATCCTATATTTTTGGGTGTTATTTCCCCTTCTTGATTTAATATATCTTATGATGGTTTAATACTTATATTTTAAATTATACTTATAAATTTTTTATTTAATTACATATATTTACATGTTCAGTCTATTTTCTAACATTAATGTATTCATTATTCTTACATTACCATGTTTATAAGGGGATTATCTTTCGAACTTTCACATTGGAAATTTTTATTTAGTCAAATATTCTTTAAAATGCCATGTTCTACCCCAAATCCCCTATTTATTTTTATTGACAATTTTTTTATACCTCTATAGACATTTATAGTAATCTTGTAGATTTATTCCAAAATAAAACCTTATAATATTTCTAAAGGAGACTTTCAAACCAAACCCTTATTTTTGGTTTATCTTCTATTATTATATATTTTCACTATGAATATTATAAAAATTTATTAAAAAGGAATTTGAATTTTCTTTATAATTTTTTCAAATGGGTATATACATGTTCTTAATTTTTTGGGATAAATTATAAGACATTTTCATTATTTTTTATCGGAATTTTCTCATAAAATATCTTCAATTATTCTTATATTTACTATGCTCCTCTATATGAAATATAAAATTTAAATTTTTAATTATACCCTTAAACATATAAAAATATGTATTCCCTTCTTATTTTATAGAACCTTTATTTTTTATTCATTTATATATGAATTAAAACAACATTAATAAACCCATTCTTTTCCTAGGGGTTTATTTCACATTTATGATTGATATAAGTTTATTTTATATATGGAATACATGATTATAAGAATTTTATGATGGGTTTGGTGGGATCAAAAATATATATCCCTCCAATTAATTTATTAATATGAAATATTTAATGATATTATGTTTATTATGCTTAACATGATACTAAATTCGTTAACATTTTATGGAGTAATTATTTTTACACATATGTTATGTGTGAATGTGATTCTAAATCTGTTCAAAATTTATGTGTGGGATTTGAAAACAATGTTATGATGTTTCATTATTATGCATATTCCATATTATATGTCTCCTTAAAATGATCCACATATTATTATTGTGATGTTATTATGTTTATGATATGATGATAATGATTATAATCACTCACATTTAATCACATCTCATGTTCATCCTTATTATTCCACTCCTTAACGGGATTTTACCTCACCCTTTATTTGATGCATGTCCTCAGGTTATCACAGGTATTAATATGGGTTGTTTCAAATTATATGAGGTCTATTTTGAATGATTTATTAATGTTTTTAGTGTTATAAAATTGAATTATGTTTTAATATGTTTCTAGTTCCCAAATACACTAAACTTAGGATTCTGAGAATGATTGTCTTAATTAAATTTTCAATTTATATATAAATTATGTAATTGTTTCACCAAATATAAAATTATGGGTGTAGGGGTGTCCCATAATTGATATTTTTTTATTAATGAATGTATTTGGTGTGACAATATACTAGATTCTAGGAAAGTAGGTTGATTTTTTAGTGGATGTGATAATACCTACCATATAAGAGTTAGTCTTCCATCAGGATAAAATAGGGTGAGACCAAGGTCATGGAAATAACTTGTGTTTATCATGATAATATAGGATCTGATGGATCGGCCTATCATTTTTAGGATATACTTCTACATAATGGGAGCTAGCCCCTATAATGAGATAAGATATATAGGACAGAACTCAAGGTAATCTATCAGTAGTTTAATAGATAGCTCTAAAGAACACCATATAGAATATATGAGGCTTGGTGTGAGATTTGGGTTATGATATTTCATATTCTTAGGATGCATTATATATTTTATATCATTTTATATTAATTTAATTTAAATTAAATTTACATTTTATTATTTGATCCCTCTTTGACTACCATTTCTGGTTTTCATTTTAGTTTAATAGTTATATTGATGGTTTATCCCCCTTTGATTTATCATTTTTTAGAGTATTTATACCATCATTATTTCCCATTATATTTCAAGTTTTTGGTTTATTTATTGGTAGTGAGATGATCAATAGGTCAGGTGGTGCCCGAGGATCAAGTTTTCTTGATGTAAGAGAGACCTCTAGATGATCATGTTTGATAAGATGAGAGTGAAAATGAGGTATACCTGATTAGGTTATGAGTTTATGTGAGTCATCAATTTACTATGTTGATAATTACTAGTATGAGTCTTCAAGTTATGTCTGTATTATGTCCATGATGACACATAGTTATGAATTTGTATGAACACACATGGGACTTTCTTCTGAGTGAGAGAGGTATACTGACCACTAAATTCACTATCCTAAGATTTTCAACTACACCAACTTGACCACTTGCACTCATTGTGTTGACTTAGGTGAGTGGTAAAACCATACTGAGTTTTCATAATCACACCTACCTGTATTAATGGAATTAGTTATGATGTAATTATATAGACTTCAAATTTTCCTTCAGGAATAATTATTATCTTAGAGCTAGACGTATGAATCTAGATGAGTAATGTATTGTGGGATGATGATTTGGTAGGGGATTTATTGTGACTTGGGCTGAATTCCATTACAGAATTACTTTCTAGTTATACCTAAAATTTATCATATATATTTTCCACCTATTTATTTATTATAATGATATATTTTATATATATATATATATCATATACTACTACTATATCTTTCTTTAACACCCACCATGTAAACTATTTATTTTATATACTAGACTATGTAATTTCATCCTCGATCCCAATTTTTTGTTTAAAGGTTTTGGGTATGTTTTAATACAAATGTGTCATGTTGAATTTTATTTAGATTTGGTCATGAACCATATGATTTATATTTGAGGTAATAGCCTCCACATAACTCTTTTTATACCCTTGTGTCTACTTGGAAGCCTGTGGTATATAGGTATTCATGCCCGATGTCATGTAGAACCCATGAATTGGGTACTATTTTTGTCATTTTTGGTTGATGAATTTAATAAATCATACTTCTCATCACCTCGAGTCTTCCCAACTTTTAAACATTAACTACATGATGTTTCCATTCATCAAGTTCATATACCACACTTTCCTACCAATCTTCTACTTCCTGACCTATGATCATTATCATGTCATTGAGGATGAGGAAAATTCTAGGGGTGCCCTATACTATCTCCACCATTCATCAATAGTTTTTCAACTCATTGATGCTACTAAGAAGTCTAAGGTGGGTATTATGATTGATGGTACAACAAGTCCACTATTACACAAAACTCATGTTAATTAAAACTTCCCAAATACAAAGTATAAAAAATTTACTAAAGTCTTATACCTCTATAAGAATAATAGATAACACCACCACCAACACAAAAATAATGCAAACTACCCATTCCTTAGTATCATGAAAAATGGTTCCTTTGTTAATGACCTAACTACCCTAAGATTAGTGAAATAATCTTTTAAAATCTTCTTAACATTAATCTCATTAATCCTCCCTCATATAAAAAATAGTCCTTTTCATTATCCTCTCTATAAAAAATATATTCATTAAATCCTTAGTGTAATTGTTTAAGGTGAATGAACTAACCTTCTATTGGATATCAGGTTGAATCCATCTCTCAAAGTAGTGATCTATTCACTCTTCATCACCCAAAAAATCAAGAGATTTCAATAACAAGCTAATAAACCTTAATCAGAACTCCCAAAAACTATAGCTCCCCTATTTAATAAATAAGATCTTATATTTCAACTTATGTTGAATAGTGACCATTATGAACTCTTACTGGAACAAATCTAAAAGTATATTCCACTTGATCACCAAAATGTTATGATAAACAAGAAAAAAAATCCCACCATTTCCACACTTCTCTACACAATAAGATCACATTAATCGGAATCCAGTTATCCAAAACTGTATATATAAATTGTAATTCTTTTTCCCCTTTATAAATCCATCACTATACTTACTTTTAAAAAACTGACACATAATACTTTTGTAAGTTATTATACTATAACGCTCATAAGGAAAGTCTCCTTGATTCTACTATACCTCATGATTTCACTGCATAAGTGTCCTAGATATTAATATATAAATATTTCATCCTAAGGAAAATGTGTATTTCTCTATCTACACTACCCTAAGATCAATAACATACAATATTTCAATGAAAGACACATACAATCACCATGATTTGATTCTATATGATGTATGAACCTACTCCAGCATAACTACTTGAATGATAATACACCATTCATCTAATAATGTTTCATAAACACTCAATTCTTGTACTTATAATCATAAGGTCCATTATAATTAAAATTTCCTTCTAGAGTCTATTTTATATAAAAGTTTCAATGATAACCACACCAATAATTCAAATATTACCAGGGCTTACTCTAAAATATATCTTAGAACACTCTCTCCAATATCATTTATCACATCCTAACCATAAAAAACTCATCCTGAGCCAACAATGATATTTGTAGTGATACCTAAAGCTTTATTCTAGTATAAAATGGTTTCATCACTAACACCAAGGGTGTAAAACTCAAATATGTGAGGAATTGCCATTATTTTATAAAAAATAAACACTAAATATAACAAAAACCAAAACCAATCTCAATAACTTAGATGAATAAATTTACAAGAATTTAAGAACATCAATCCCAATAAGTCAAAATTAATATAAACAAGTCTCTAATTAATAACCCCTTCACTCTAAATAGATCACCTCATGCCTCAAATAATGTCATTTTACATCACCCTTGACATGATCCTATAAGTCAAAAATATAACATGAAAAATGGGGTGAGTACACAAGTACACCAAGTAGATTTCCTCTATAGCCTCCCTCATTTAAAGTAAATGGGAATATTAAATACTTAGTAAAGTAAATAAATAATATTTAATCATTTAAGAAAAACAAGGTAAATAAATAAAAATATAATTAAACCTCTAATTCATATCATTCACTTCCTTATCCACATCACCATACATAGACCATAAATCTCCAAATTACATTATCTAAACCACAAATGATAGTGGATACAACCAAAAAAATTATTTATCAACATAACTAGAACCAAAAAAAATAATATCAATAAGAAATATACAATGATACACAAAAAATAATAACTATATCTATCATGAGAATATCGCATACCTCCTCTATATCAATAATAAGGAGCATTGCATCCCTCAAATCATATAAATATAAGGGAATACCATATCCTTGCAACAACTAAATTATGGAAATTAAAAAATGTAAACACAATTCCACCACATTATAAAAATATCATGTATGTTAGAATATATATTAAATTAAAAATTAAACCACAACACATATAAATATTTCATAGAACAATGAGAATTAAAACTTAGTTTCCATAAAACAATCCCTAACTCTAATTCACTTCACACAACTTATGCACTACATATACATGCCTATGAGAAAACTCAATCATCCATAAACAAACCACATTCCACGAATAGTATACCCCCACCTCATAACCACAAACTTCAATAATAAATTCAATTTATAGCACATTAATAATAATTATCAATGTTCATGGTAACACTCTACAATACTAAAATTCATACTCAAAATAGAATCACCAAAAAATAATCACAATAAGCATTCAAACCTATTACATTCCCAATTTAAATTACTATAATTACCATTTTATATTACTTTATTATTCCACATTGATTCAAATCTAAATTCAATACATCCTCCATCCATTATATCAATATATATATTTAATTCCCATGTAAGGAACACCAATTACCCATTATCATATAAACTAAACTATATAAATTTACATAACAATTGTAAAATTAAAGGTTATAATCCCTTACGTCAATAAAGACAGACACTTTAAATTATCATCCATAAATTATATCTGGTAACACCATAGATAACTATTTATAATAAGAAATTCCATGATTTATAAATACCTACATAAATTACCAATAGAAATACAGGATAAAAAGATTCCCTTAATCCACCATAATAATAGAGATCACGATTCCCAATTAATGATGATTCAATATTTGATTCATTCTCTCCCATGAATAAGTACACAAATATATGTGAAGTTTATTTGAAAATATACCCAAAATATCACTATGGAAAATCTTAAGGCCACGGTGAAGTTTTATGAGTAATTAACGAGGTTTGGTTTGTTTTTCAAATATTTATATATATATTCCTCAAAACCACGGTATTACCACTTATATTGCATCATATTTTAACTGGTGAAACCTAATTTGATAAACAAATCACAATCAAAATTATCCCACAAAATCCATAATCACCTCCCATTTACATTTGTGCATATCCAAATATCACTATGGGATGGTTAATAAAATCACACCATGGTTTATGAATCCTTCTAAAACCTTGATATGAAGACTATTTCTTATTCATCTTCCTTATTTTTACCATCTAAAATAAAAATATCCATTAAAAACTCACCAAAATATATTATATATAATCCATGTTGTGGTTTATACTTCTTAGTTTCTTATAGCTTTGAAAAATATATTATATTTTACCATAACTTGATCAAAACCAACTTCTACCCTAACCATCCATGGAATTTTTTTCATAAAACACAGTGTTGTTTTTATATAAGGTTGAATTCCTCCCTAAATTCAACTTTTTTTATTATTCTTCCTTCTCTAACTCAAATAAAACATATAAATAAAAATGTACATAGAAATATCCATCCATATACATTATTAGTAGCAGCCTAACCATCAATAACAAAGTGGATTGGTGGATTTACATTTAATGTGTGCATAACATACAACCTCAATTAAACAAAATATCACAATTAATCACTAATAAATCCAATATTTTAAATCAGTCCCAAAATTCTTCTTAAATTATTTTGTTATATAAACATGATGAATTATATTATTTCAAAAATATTTTTTTTAAATTATCCATAGAATAATATCATTTAATACATGATATTTCTTTATAATATTATTACTATAATCACATTAATGTATTTTATTATACTCCTTGATAACTATAAGATTCAAAATTCAACTCACCTCCACTATAATGGAACTGGGTCACTCTATATCTCAAGATCATCTCCAAAAATGCTAGATTCCATCAGCTAGCTATGAGGGTTGACATATAATAAGAGGGATTTTATACCCTCGGGTATAGATGACCACAAAAACACAATTAAATAAATAATAATAAGCAACAATAGAAATATAACAATAGTATAATATATACAACCTAGCTAAATACCACTAGTAGTAAGTATCAACAACATTATATGTCAAAATTAACTACTCTATAAGGAATAAAAGTCATACAATGTAATCATGATCTCCCACAATTATATCATATACAATTGGTTCTAAAAATAATAAAATATAAAGGAGACACCCCCTAGACTAATCTTGAATCCAATACTAGTCCTATCCCCCAAACTAGATAATGATATACCAGCTCAACCATCTCAAATAGTAAGGACCTTACCATTAAACTAGGTCACTAAACATGATGTATACTTAGGTACCAGGTGACTGAGTAGGGTTTGAGTAAAAAATAGTATGATATCACCAATTGTTTCCCTAGAAATTCAAAAAAATACAGGTTTATGCCTGATATGAAGTGATAACAAATAAAATAATTAAATAACCTATCACCCCATATAATAATCCTATCAAACCACATGAAAGAATACCATCTTTGTCCAGTTCCAAAATGGGATGATACATCCATGTTATAAACACACCTCAAGGATGAATTATATACCACTCCCTACAATATAAATAAGGTGAGTGATTTTTCACCATCAAATATGAAAAGTGAATGATTCATCACCATCACAACCCATCCAGGTGAATGATCCATCACTAAACCAATATCAGTGGAGAATAAGTAATCATCTAGTGAATGAGGTATCCCTAATCCCAAGTAGATGATAATGTCCCATTTCCCATCACAAGTGGATGATATAACACTAACACACATCTTAGGTGAATGATACACCACAAGTACATCACACCACAGGTGGACAATTCACCATTGATATCAACCCCTACGATGGATAATATTCCACCAAATTTTATCTCTAAGTGGATGATGAACTACCAAGTTATATATTCATGTGGATGATAAAACACTAATTTTACTTTCTAGGTAGTCAGTTTACCACAAATATTAATTCCCAAATGGATAAAACACCACCATTATAAGTCTATTTATGGATGACACAATGCAAATACCACCCCCTTTGGTAGATGACGCATCGCCATACAAATCCTCGGGTGGATAACTTACTACCAACCCTGACTTCTCAAATTTTATAAGGTTCCACTATTTCATTATTCATATAGTGAATGATAAATCAATGGCTCACTTTGGGTGTATGAGATACCCCAAACATAGAAAGGGTAGACGATGCACCACCACTAATTGGCTCTAGGAATATGAAGCACGACCACATAATAAGTATCCATTGAAATAAATGATTAATCATTTAAAACAGGAATATATTATTCATAATTAATTTACATATCAAGGGTTATACTCTCATACTTATAACCCAGTCAAATTCCCATGAATAGGCCCACTCATCCTAAGCTCGACATGCTATCAAATAAATGCTCACCAAGCGATGCACTAGGACACCACACTAGGATTATAGGGTTGATTATAAATCATATTCACCTACTTTGGGTCCAAATCCAAGGTTTTATAACATTATCCACAATTAAATTACTGATTAGTGACCAATGGTGTTGGCTCATACCACCCATAAACTACCCACAAACTACATGGGCTTTGTTCATATAATAGGGATTCAAGAATTTAGTGCCTAGATTGGGTTAGATCAATGATGTGGATGAATTAGTGATCAATTATTCTTTTAACAACTATTCATGATAATTAAAACACTATGATCAATTAAGATCTTAATCCTCTCAATGTGTGTCTCATTGCCTCAACTAAATATTGCAGTAAGTAAATGGAACAAGACAGAGTAATTTTTTACAAGGTTCAGACTCAATATGAGAGAATAATCTATTATATGATTGTTTAAACCATACAATAATATATTATATATGATAAATTGAAGTATTTAAATCAAGAATCTTCCTTAACCCATTATCATTGAGTCACACTATTCTCCTTCCAGAGTCCCATTATAAACAACAACTTCTCACTATCAGTACTCAAGTTTGAACCAAAATAAGAAATATCCCTCATTAATTTATGATATATCTACAACATTGAACCAGATTTTTCTCCTCAATCCTTTTGGATCAACAAAACTCTACATGATCTCTCTTTTAAGGACATTAATTTTTGATTTCCATGTTCAGATAAATCATTATTTCTTAGTGTCTTCATATATTAAATGATATAATTATTCCTCAAATACACCAAATAATCATGTACTTTAAGCATTCTCTATCCACTCTGAGAACTCCTAGACATAGTCTCATGATTTTCACTCTTTGATACAGTAGATTATAATACTTTCACTTCTCTTCTTTGACTGGTTCGAGTTTATTCAATACAACACATGTGTTGAAGGGAATCACTCAATTTTATTCTTCCTCATCATGAAATTTTATATTCATATAATATTATGTGAATATTATGAATATTATTTCGATATATGAATTTATTAAACTCCTAAATTTTTATGAATAAGTGATCTTAGTTATTCAATATAGTAGAAATATTCAGTTTTAATTATTCCTCAAATATTCCCAAATCCTTGTTGGTATTTATTCAAATCTACTGTGATACTTGAGATTATTTAAATATTCAAAGTTCCCCAAAATACATGTGTTTTAACTCTTTTTAAATCCTTCACCCATGTGTGCATGGATTTATGCATTATGGCATTGCATTATGTGTTGCAACATGGAACTTATCTCGATATTAATATTGAATCACAACCTTTTTTTGTGATGTTTATATCCTTGAATTACAACATATATAATCATTTAATTTATTTTTTCAAGATATATCATTCTGAAAATTTCCTATACTTTTTTTAAAATGTTGAACTCTACATAGTTTTCAACTCTACAAAGATAAACTATATGAGGTTTAACTCTATGAAGTTGTACCTTATGATATCTATATCACAACTCTATGAAGTATCAATATACTCTAAAGACTCTTTCAAATATATGGTGTTTCATAGCCTTTATTAAAACTTAATAAGTTTCATGTAACATAAAAATCATATTTATGAACTATGTTTTGTTTATTATGGAATGAATAGGGTTTGGTTCTTTTCTAATTTTCACACTTTAGTAAAACAATTCAAGATTTAATCCACATCAATTAAAATCATCTAAGAAACTTCTTTAGTACCTCAAATAAACTCAAAATTATCATCCAACCCTTCTAAATCATTATCCATATAACTATTTCACTCATATGGTCTCCCACAATTTCTTACAGCTTCAGTTAGACTTATTCTTCCTGGATATTAATTCGTTAATTGCCCTACTAGTTGGTTTCTTCCAAACATTTTTTGAACAATTTTAGATAATATTCCTTCATCAGAACTTGTCTTTAACTTGAAGATCAATGTACCAATCATTACATGTATAGATTCTATCTTCAGTCTTTCTGAATGAGATCTCTGAGAAGCATCCTTATCTTCCTTAAATATTTGTATTGGTACTAGATCACTCTTCACTTCACATATTTTCCAATATATATTGATAGATTCTCATTACGATTCCAGTATTACTTATGGAAAAAAAATATAATCTTCAATTGGGATCTTTAATATCTCCCTTTGTATTTTTTATCAATACCATTACTCTTATTGGTCAATATGTGTGTCCTTTTTTCTCCACTATATTAATAAAAATTTAAAGGAATCATAAGGTAGGTATTCTCATCTCATCTCATGCTAATTTTTCAATTTTAAAAATAGATTATTCCCCATAATTTATTTTGAGTTAAATCCTGGTCTAATTTTATAGAGAATAATGCAACTACATAATTATAAATTGGAATTTAGATAGAAAACCCTAAGTCAATGTGGGTTAACCATGTGAAAAAAATAAGAGTGATTTCACCAAAGAATCAAGGTTATCTATTAATTATTCTAGAATTTGATACCATTTCTATAAAACTCATTTAGAAGTTATACAATTATATTTATTAAAAAAATTATAACATACACTCATCTCAAAAAACACATTAAAAATAAGTAGTTGAAGTCATATTAACCCCCCCCCCTAACTTTTCTTACACTTCATCCACCACTCTCCCTTTATAAAACAGTTTTGATAAAATCACAACAGGGATAAAAAGTGTCATTAGTATACCTCAGCTTAGAACATTCTATTTGTGTTGTACAAATTCCAAAATTAAATAATACAACTTATCTCTAGAGTATTCTTATTTCTTTATCTCCCTTAATGGTTTCACCCCTTTTCTATTCATAAAGTTATCTACAAAACTCTATGATTGTCTACTATTGAGTGATTATCTCCTAATCAAGATACCCTTTTAATTCATTTCATATTAGTAAAATTAAATAAATAATATAATAAGGGGGAAACTCTTAGTTCCTTAGTAATAATATCATGGATGAGAGTTATTTATTAATAAATATCCTTTATTATTTTAAATCTTATCATAGGGATAATTTCTCAAGATTCCATTCTTTTCATGAGACACCATAGCTTACTTGGAAAGTTTCTTCCTATAAAATTTTTTCCTATGTGGATTTTTCTTATTACCATCATCCATTAGGGAAAATGTATTACCTGGTGATTGAATTATATTTTTCATCAATTATTCTTGAGATGATAGTATGGTCATATAGTAATTTATAATATAGACATCCTATTTGACATTCCACAATCATTCTCTTGAGTCATTGGGTCATCAATTTTAGAAAAAATATCACAAATTAAATTTATTCATCTGAAACAGCTTGTTTACCTTCAGTAGTATCATTTTCTTACTATTTATTAATATTTGATCTGTAAAAATAGTTAAACACTTCTTTTTACCCATCTCATCCTTATTGGGGTTTTTTCAAATTTTCTTGGTAATATCAATAAAACATGACTTTTCTTCCTTATCCATCTGAATTCAATTCACTTTTACACAATAAGAACTATATCCGGGAAGACTAGTTATGAATTCCTTTTATCTATGATTGTATTAATCACATATTCCAAAAATTTATTCTAAATATTGATTCATGTTTTGAGCTAAAAGATTATATGAATTTTTCATCATGAATTTCTTTCATGAAAATTTGTTTTCATCTTCTTAGTGTAGATACCAAGTTTATCCCTATTCCTTGGTAATTATATATTAGACTGGTAAGAGTAGACTTTGTGTTTAAACACACCGCAACACTTAAAGTATCCTCTAAAACTTGACCTCCTATAGTAATAACAAATCTTTCCAAAAAAATTCTATTATGGTCATACTTCAAACCGATCATATTTTTCATATGGGGGAGTGATCCTTTTAAGATACTATTCACTTAATTTGATGTATAAAATGATTTTTAAATAGTCTTTATGGTCTAAACTAGTTCAGGTTTTATTTTAGAACCTTATTTATTAGAGATAAAAGGTTTTATTTAATATTTATTAAGAGTAAAATTAAGTTATCTATTTTAAATTTTATTTTATTCTACTTAAGATAACTTAGATCTCACCCCATTTGACTTGTTAAAGTCTTATTTTATCTTCATCAAATCCCTCTGAGCAAAAAGAAACTCTGATTAAATATTATAAAATTCTTCTTCTCACACAAATAGTTTTTCTTCAAGATCTATCACCATATTTTCCTACTCAACCAATTTTAGTTTATATTTCTTGATCTCATAAATTTAGGATACTTATTTATTGGAATACACTTCCTTTACTTAATCTATAATTTCTTTCTCTATAATCACCAACAACTTGTCCATATTTTGTTTGGTGTTCTTCTCTAAAATAATTTCAAATTTATCATTTATCATATGTTCTTGATCAATGTGTTCATTTCCATATTCTTTACTAATTTAGGATCAAAACCCATTTTAAAATGATCCATAAAATTAGTAATTTTATCAATACATTCATCTTCTGATAGGATGATAAATATTGAGTAAACTTGTTCTATTTTTCTGATCAAATATATTTTTTACTACTAGATAACTTCTTCTTGATTCCAAAATATTTAGTTGATTATTTTCATATTTTTCACAATTTTTTTCTTATATGGTCTCTCTTAATATTCATTTGAATCATATTATAAAACATTTTTATTTTTCCAATTATTTGAAAATTTTATAATTCCATTACATCTATAATATATTGGCAGGTTCTTCATTTTATGTTACTCTTATACTACTTAAAATTATGTGATAAATGATAAATAATTTTATTGAAATCATAACTATCTTCTTAATCATAATAATAAGTTAATTTTGAAACTTCATCATCTTTGATCCTAAGCTTTTTCAAGGCTTCAAAAACCATATCATTATTTATCTTCTTTTTGAAAAATGTAATTTTTCTCATTTTTGAAGCAATGAGAATATTATTAAATTTATAAAGATAAATATCCTACCTATCTTGTAAAGATAAAATCTTAAGATCAAACATATCAAGAAAATTTATCATAATATTTTTCATAATTATGCAATCGTCCTATTTTTCTCCAAATCCCTAGATATTGTTTACAATTACATTGACTATAGTAAATTAATCATCAATATTTTATTCACCATCTATCTTTATATCCTCAAACATACACCTAAAATTTGTAATTTATCCTTATTAACCTCCACATTTCCTTCATAACTTTTTAACAATTTATCCTAACTTTCCTTGGTAGTTTTAAGTTCCATGAATTGTGTGTATATATTTTCTGAAAGAGACATAAAAATATAATTTGGAGCCTCTAAATCCACTTACATATTTCTCTTATCATACAAATAAGTAGGATAATCCTAAGCAATGGGTTGAAATCCCTTAGTTAAAACATCTATAACTTCTAGGATAAGAGATATATGATAAGGAAACATTATATTCATCTAACTCATATAGTTATTTCTATAGAATGTAGATACTCCTCTATTATTAAAAAAAATATGATTATCCATTCTCAACAAATTTTTGGATATAATAAAGGGAACATGGGTTTTCTCTAATACCAATTTTAGTTCCCATATTTGGTTAGATAACTATGGGATATCAGTCATAACTTTTAATTTTATGAATCTTCTACTTAATTTAAACTCTATGGACAGTTAATATCTCAATACTATCAATGTGTGTCTCATAACCTTAGATAAATTTTACAATAAGTAAATGGAACAGGATAAAAAAATTAACAAGGTTCTACCTCAATGTGAGAGATTACTACTTGTTATGATTAGTTAAAACCACCAACTATTGATTTTATAGTATAAACACAAGTATTTTCACTAGAAATATTCCAAATCCCAAAAACATTGAGTAATGATAGTATCCTTCTAGAGTCCCATTGGAAGAAAAAATATATCACTATCAATACCCAAGTTCAAACAAAAATAATAAATATATCTTCTTGATTTAGGTTTCTTATGCAATTTTTATAGAGATATTCCTCCTCAAGCCTCCTAAATTAACATAAATCCATTTTCCCTATCCTTAAAAAAAATTGATGTCTAATTTTCATGATAAGATCAATCACCATTTCTTAGTGTATTTAGATCTTGAATGATCAAGTTCTTCCAAAAATACTTTGAATTCTCAATCACATCAAGTATTCTTCTACCTCTCTGAGAAATATTAGATTAATTATCCTTCTTCCCTCTCTTTGAAATATCCAAGTATCATATTCCAAGTTATCTTATTTGACTAGTTTGAGTTTCTTTAATGTATCAAATGTGTCTAAGGAAATGTCTCAATTTTATTCTTCTTCCTCATACACTTTTATATTCATAAAATATTACATTAATATAAAGAATATTATTTCCATATTTGAATTTAATAAACTCATAAATCTCTAAAAACATGTGATCTTAATTATTTAAAATATAATATGATTCTACATTTGATTTTTTCTTCTTATATATTCTCAAATACCAATTTATATTCTGTCAAATATCCACTAAGAATAAGGATTATTTCTTCCTTCAAAACACTAAAAAACCATGGTTTTTAACTCTATTTAAATTCTTTATCTATGTGTTTATGGACTCATGAATTAAGATGTGGCACTATAACTTGTGTTGTGGAACTCATATCAACATTCATCTTGGATAAAAACCTCTTGTTGTAATGTTTAAATCCATGAAGAAAAACATAGAGAATTATTTGATTTAATTCTACAAGATATATCATTTTTGAAACATTTCCTAAAATTTTGACTTGGTGTTGAACTCTATGAATTTTTCAAATATACAAAGATCAAACTTTTGAATTTTAACTTTATAAAGTTATACTCTAAAAAGTTTTTATTTTAACTCTATAAAGTATATATGCACTCTACAAAATATTTTAACTCTATTTTCTTTCATAGGGTTGATTGAACCTTATAAAGTTTCAAATACTTTACAAAGGTTGTGAATGAACTCTACATTGTTTCCAAAGGAGTGTTTAGGGTTTATTCCTTTGTTTATTTTCTGAATTCATTACAATAATTCTATATTTAATAAATCTAAATTAAAATTATCTTATAGACTTCTCCATAACATCAAATAAACTCAAAATCATCATACAGCATTTAAAATTCATCATACATAAATTTCCTTCACTTGGATGCTCTCAGAAAACATCTTGCAGATTTAACTACCCTTGTTATTCCTTGATATTAATTTTTAATCTCCCTGCTAGATGTATTCTTTAAAATATACTTACAAATATTTTAGATATTTTTCTTTAATCTGTTCATTTTTTTAATATGAATATCAGCTTACTAATAATCACATGAATTGCTACTATATCAAGTTTATCTGAATTATATTTCCAAGTATAAGCCTTGTCTTCCTTTTCTATTTAAAATTACAGCATCTCACCCAACACTTCGCATATTTCAAAACACATATTAATATATTAACATTATTTTATAATTCATACTTATGGATAAAAAAATAAAATCTTCATGTAGTCTCTTAAAATGAAACAAAATTAATTTACTTTTAGGTTATACATAATAATTTGGAATTTATCATATTTCAAATGATGTATTTCATGTATATAAAAACCAACAATAAATAAATGGACTAACTAACTATGATTAAAAGGGTCCTAGACATCAAAAATACTTGGTTTATTTGAAATCAAATGAAATGAATCATAAAATCATACAAAACCCCCCTTAATTAGGAAATACCTAATGAATTATCAAGATATAGCTGGGGGAAACAAGAAAAGATGGAAGAGAATTATTAGAATCACCCATAACACTACAAAGTGACAGATGAAACTATAATTCAATCCCAAATTATGAAGATATAATATTGAGAGGGAATTAAAAAATGTTTCTATAGAAGGATATTAGTGTGATACTTATCCTAGGTGTAAATGGGGTTAAGACCTCATTTATTTATCTTTTAAATCATTTAATTAAATTAAATTAAAATTTAAAAGAACTACTTTGACAGAGCAATAAATTTTATGGGTTCCCACTGAAACTCCAATGGCCCCATAGAGGTTTTTATACACACCCTGTGAACTTTCACTGGAAGAGGTAGTATCCACTACATCCCCCATCAAAATTCTAATGGTATCCCACTAAACATCCAGTAGATATCAGATGCTTGGTTAGATTCTCCAAAATTGGACCGTATTCATGAAAAACAAGCCCAATCAACATAAAACCAATCAAACACCAAAAAAGACAAAAATAAATGAGATTTGGTAAATATAGATTGAATTAAAAACTTCAAAATGTCAGTTGGTTACAACCTAGACACCATATAGAAGCTCGTCCTCGAGATACAATGTCGAGCATCACTAAGCCTCTTTGATAAAAATCTCTAGCCTTTAAACCTATATATCATATTCCCACACCAATGTATCCTTATGGATATGCCAATGTTTCTACTACACTCATACCATAGGAGATATCATCTGACATATAGTCATTTTACATTAATATATTATATAAACTAATCATTCCTTAAATGATTCATCAGTCTCTAGCTCAACCTCATTGACACTTTTCATGTGAGAAGGGTCAGGATGGTATCTTGAAAGTTGAAATATATGAATGATATCATAAATAAAACTGTATATTTATGGAATATAAAACTTATATTACATTGTAACTATAATCTCAATAACCTCAAACAGCCCCACTAACCTGGGTGTCAACTTTCCTGACATCAAAATATTCACAGGACCCAACCAATGTGACGCTCCAAGAAATTATCTATAACCCACATCAAACTCCATAGGATAGCATCTATGGTTATATTATGATATCTATATAATATAAGTATTTTATAACCACTTCCGGATCAAATGGTTATTCTATAATGTCTCTTATATAAGACTCATCCAAATAACTACTTACCCTACAGCCATTATCAAAAAAAGTTTCAATCAAAATAGTTTTCCATATAAATCCTCAAAAGGAACCATCAAAATAGAATCATAATAATTTTTTATAGAAAACTCCATAAGAAAAAATATGGTTCTCCAACAAACCAGAAAAATCTAGGATCTATTCCCCTGGCATGTCCTCCAACACCCAGATAGTGATCTCAGACTGTCCATTAGTTTTAGGATGGTAGAAATCACTCAAGTGTACTTATACATCAATAACCTTTTGTATCCCCTATAAGAATCATGATGTGAAACTTTAATCCTGATAAGAAATGGTGTTCCTAATTATCCCCAAGAGATTCACTATATCCCAGATATATATCCTTCCCAACTCATTGATAAAATAGGTCTCCTAGATCGGTAGAAAATTTGTAATATTCGTCAAAATTCCCATGATAACCCATAATACATCACAACCATAATAAAACTAGAAAATATTATCATGAAATATAAGTTAACATCATCACACTTCCACACAAGAATAAATAAAAAGGTCTAAATGACACTAATGTTATGACTTCACTTACTAATAGGTGAAGCATCTTGAAATAAACCCCAATACTTCCTTCTTTACCCTGGGCCACGAATACCATCTCCAAATGTCATGGTATATCATGGTAATACCCAAGTGAATAGCTTATCTTAAGTCTTGTGATTCTCGCATCAACTCCTCACCCATGCTCGTAGGCACCAAAACCTATCCTCATACATAAAACAACTAATCAAAATCAATAGACCAACTATGTGGTGACTCCCCACCAAATATATGTTCCCTCATCACAAAGAAATATGAGTTATATAAAATAATCTTCTTTTATCTCTCAAGTAATGAGTATGAAATACTCAAGGATATTAGATTCGATCTACCCTGATACTCCTAAACATAAAATCATATCTCAATAAAGAGTCTTATCACTTATAACTCACTATTAGCCACCTACACCACCTATTCATGAGTCTTATTTCTAAATTAATTAACAAATATATTCTCTTTCCCAGTCGAATTTTCCATCTCGAAATTGAAAAAATATAAATACTTGATCCACCTCCACTATTGAATTATTAGGACTCTATAAGAAAATATATATATATGAGCCTCTTATATCTAGTATAGATCATAAACCTATCACTAAGGAGGCAGTGATTCTAGAATATTATCATGTGACATAATACTGATAGCTCTAAATCATGAATAATTTAGATCCACTCATGAAGCCTCAATATCCAAGACCTATAAGTGATCAATCACCCACCCTGAATCAGAACTACCCCAATCCCTACTCTAGAAGAATAAAAATATAATGTATACTGCCTACCTAGGTAAAGTAAGTTTAAGGTAAGCTTAGATGTTATCCTCCCATTTATCTCCTTAAATTCCCTATAAAAAGACTCTGACCATGTGAACTTCGCCCCCTTCTTGGTCAGATTCGTCATCTACACTTCTAAACAACATAAATCATAGATAAATATCTACTAGTAACCATCCAATCCTTATAAACTTTATATCTTAAAAATTTTATTGGGTTACTCCCTAGAAACCAAAACCCCAAAATTCTCTAAGTTTATTAATATACCAGACATAGAAATCACATTCCCCAAGAATAACACCTCATTCATCCATAAATAACACTTTAAGAGATTCAAATATGACTGATTCTCCTTTAGTGTTCAGAAAAACATATCCAAATAGAAATAATGATCCTACATCGATTAATACTACACAAAAAATCATCAATTAATATGACCATTAATGAATCCAAATAAGGATAGAAAACCCTATTCATCATTCTCGTTGACATTTTTATCATGTTCATCAACTCGAATGACATCACAATGTACCCATATAGGTTGTACTTACTCTAAAAAGTAGTATACATAATATCAGAGGGACTTACTCATAACTGGTGATAGCATGATATAAAATTGATTTTTAAAAACCACTTGGATCCTCTAAATTTATCAAATAGGTCATCAATACAAGGAAAAGGATGCAGGTTCTTAACTGTCACATGGTTTTTCCTCAGTTAATCTATATATAATCGAAATCATCCATCATTATTCTTAGAGAAAAATATGAGGATACCCCAAGGGTTCATGATCAACCAAATAAACCCCTTCACTGCTAAATATTTTAGGTAAGTCTTCATCTATAAAATCTATATTGGTTCCATTCTATAAATTATAATTGATACGGTCTTTGTAACTAACATAAGCTTGATCATAAACTCAATCTCATGATCAAGTGTAAATCCTTCAGAAACATATCCTAGAATTGATCAATTACAAGAGGAAATAATAAATGACATGTCTAATTGTATATTAAAGTAACACTATCCATCTAGTTCATGATCACCCCCCATATACTAATAGTCAGGTCCTTAATGACTTGGATATCAATACCACTCACCAATATAGGTATAACAATCACACTTTTTGATATGAACAATACCCTATAATGATAAAAATTGATTTCCAATTAATAAGTATTTAAACAATCCATTCCAAGGATCACATTGAGACTATGAATCTATAAAATGATGATATCCTAGATAAACCTATATTTATTGGTCACTATAGAACACTATAGACACCTCTGAATACCCTCTAATCACACCCCTAAGAGAGTATATATAGACATCACCCCTTATCGATACTTTATAGTAATCCCTAGATAACTAAGTAGATAAGTAAATAATAATGAGTTTGACACACCTGTATTGAGTAAAACATATACTAGAGGTGATGCCACAAGAATCATACATCATATTATAGATGGATCCCCACCCTACATGGTAAAATTCTAATTGATAGTGTGAATATAGCTTGACCCCATCCATGATCTCTTGTCATCTAAATCCCTTGAGGTACATTCACCTACTATCATTTCTACCCCTGAATCTTGGTACCGTGACCTCCACTTTATTCTAAATGGTTGAATAATCCTTGAATTCCGGACTGATGTTTCACACTTGAACCTACTCCTAAATGATAAGTCTAACAAGAACCATGTCTACTAGATATCCATAATTTTATACTATAATACCTCTATAGGTTCCCCACCCCTCATACGAGTGGATCTACTTTGACTCTCTATCATAATTATGTTTAATATAGCCCCACTAGTCACACTAATAACACTCGATTAAGGTTTATCCTCTTAGAGGTAGTGACGAGCCCCTACCCTTGCTGCTATACTAAAATCTAGATATGTGAGAATATTAAAACCTACCCTTATTACTACCTAATAAAACACTCCCAACATTAATAGGGTAATAATACTTCCCAAATGATCTACCCATAGTCTCATTTCTCTCTATAATAAGATCCTAATTACTGACCATAGAGAAGTATGTCAATCAAAATATATTCACCTATTTCCAAATAGAGGTCATCAGGACATCCTCAAAATACCTGATCCTAGTAGTCTCATCGTCCAAAAACATAGGTGACAACTTTAATATTTCATTAAGTAGGATGACATTATTCATCACTAAAATGACCCCATTTGTTGGATTTATATACTCTCAGGCTTAATCATCCCTTAGATTCACTGATAAGAAATGATTAAAAGAGATAGATTTAAAGTCCTTATATAATATCCTCATATGTTGGTTTTTTAGAATAGAACATCCCACTTTTTGTTAAATATTCATCAAAGAATATAACTGTAAATATTCACCTATCTCTCAAGTGGTGTCTCAAGGTAATAAAAAAATGTTGGCATGGATTATATCTATAACTATAAAGCTTGTGGTATATTATCACCAACACAAAGTGGTGAATTATATATTTAAAATTCCTGAATATAATATGAAATGGTTGGTATGAATCTCACCATCCCATTCCCTATAGATTGTAACACATGAATCAGACACTCTTAGAGTTACTGATCAATAGGAGAAAAATGTTCAAGGGGTTTCTTCAGCTCTACTACTGCTCTTCCCCATACATTTGGAACTTAAATAGATATCACCATGTTTTAAAATCTCTATAATTATAATATCGTTACAAGGATCACAATTTTATCATATTTCTAAATATCACAATTCAGGGTATTAAATAATAGGCACATTTTTCTCTACCCTAAACAAACACACCATGACATAGAGGTCTCCTAAATAATGGCTTGAGTCAAGCCCATATAACCCACTATTAGGTATTTTTTAATCCCACAAAGTATCATATAATAGTCATAGAATATCAAAATAATAGTAAAAAATCACGGTTATTTCATGTATTGTTATACCAATAAGTTATATAAAAAATCACTATATAAGTTTTTTTTGACACTTTAAATAACCCAAACCTATATCGTATTCATAATATCAATCAAAAGTGGGAATAAAAATGTAATTTGGGCCCAATGTGAAAAAATTTATAGATTAAATCATGCATATTTACACCATGATCCAATATTAAAACAAGTAATAAATAAATCCATAACCCTAAAACATCATTCTTATAATAATAAAAATAGTTATAACAACCAAAATAAAAAAAACCCATCCATGATAACTTGGGATTCTCTTTTATGTGGGTTAACTACTCCCAAGAATTAGATCTATACCAAAATTTTAAAACATCCAATGTCATATCTATTATATCCCAAATAGTAAGAAAAAAATAAGGCTCTGATACATTTTTTAATTTTTCCATTCTGATTAACCTCCACTATGATTGAATTGGGTCTTTACAAACCTCAAGTGCACCACCCCGAATGACAAAGGTAACCTACTAATGGAAAGTTTGGATATATAAAAAGTGTGGAGACTATAACCTTAGGTATATATAAATATAAAAACACAATATTTTCAATAATAAGAAGAAATAATCCAAATATAATGGCATTATAAGACAAACAAGAGGTCTAAATTCCAACCAACATTAAATATCAAAAATTACTATATAAAAATTAACTAATAGTCATGTCATAAAAATTACACAATGTAAAAAAGATCTCGCATGGGTATAATATATAAAAATGGATCCAAAAATAAGAAAAGGTAAAGAATACATCTTCCAAATTGGTTCAAAATTCAGGTGCACCAAACATCCTTGAAAGCGTGGTTATCATAAATCAATAAAAATAAAGGCCTTCGGGCCATTCTAGCAGGTGCACCAATCATGATAAATAAGTGGGTTCATTACCCTTACCTATGTCATAAAACATGATGAATTCTTCGGTATTATCTTATCATGTAGAGTGTGAGTACAACTTAGTAGTTCATCCCCAATGATGTACCAAAAAAATCTAGTAAATACAGGTGCATTCCCAATATGAAGTTATAATAAAGTAAATAGAAAATAACATGTCACTGTGTTGAGTCATGCTACCCAACCATGGGTGAACATACCTAATTCATCTAGTTCTAATAATGGATGATATAACCATGGTATAAAAACACATAGAGAATAAATTATATATCACTCATCACAATATAAATAAGTTAAATGAGTTATCATTGCCAAATATTCAAGGTGAGAAATGAATCACCATCAAAACCCATCCAAGTGAATAATCCCTCAACAAACCAATATAAGTGGTGAATGATCCATTTTCTAGTGTAAAATATATATCCAATACTAGGTAGAAGATACAATACCATTTATCATCACATGTGGATGATATACCACCAACTGGTATCTCATATGGATAGTACAAAATTGATATGAAAGACTATAGGTGTGTGATGTAGCATAGGTATTATCCCCTTGAGTAGATGATATTTCATTAAATATAATCTCTTTGTGGATGATGCACTATTAATTCTACACATCTTAATGGATTAGGTACCAATGGTGTCACTTCTTAGGTGGTTGGTTTACTTCCAACATCAATTCTTGGGTGGATGATACATCACCATTATATGTCTCCATGTGACTAGGGTGCCACTGAGACAACTCCCTTAGGTGGATATTTCACTATGATAAAAATACTTAAGTCATTGGTCTACTATTAACTCTAACATATCAATTAGGATAATGTTACTCTATTTAATTGGTCTAATATTGAATGAAAAATTACTAAATCGCTTTGGGTGGAAGATATACCAAAAACATAGCAAAGGTGGTCGATGCACCTCCCAAAGTTGACTCTAGGTGGATGGGGAACAACCACATACCAAGAAACCATCAAAATTAATGATTAATCATTTAAAAGAAAAATAAATAATTCATAATTAATTTATACAATAAGGGTTATGCTCTAAAGATATTAGCCCATTAAAAGTTCTATTCCTAGGCCCACTCACCTCTATCTTAACACATTATCAAGAAAATACTCGCCAAGATGTACACTAAGACACAGCACTAGGCTCATAGGGTTGATTCTAAAAAATATCATGCATTCTAGGTACAAATACATGTTTTCATTACATAACCCAAAATGAAACTATTCATCAGAAAAAAATGGTGTGAATTTACACCTCCCATTGAACACTCACATCCATCCTAATATCCACCCATACCATAAGGATTCAAGGAAACTGATTTAATTTAGTTTTAAGGCATGAAAAACAATTTAAAATTTTCTATATTTCATATAACACTTAAAAATCATGTAAAAATATTAGAAAAGAAAGAGACCACATACATGGGACTAGGAGGGTCTTGTTCATAGAAGATAATTTGATGATTTGATCTCAAAATGAAAGAAATAAAGAAACTTTATAAAATTTCTCAAATTAGGGATCAAATAAATATTTATGGAACAACGCCCAGGGGAAACCAGAAGAGGGAGGAATAGGACTATACTCACCCATAACACTTACCTATGATAAATGAAACTATGATCCGAGATCGAATGATGAACATATATGCTTGAGAAAGATGAAAAAATAGAGAAAATATAGGTAAATGGGTGCGCTTATACCCTTGGGTGTAAATGAGGTTAAAAATAATTTATCTCACTTTTAAATTATTCCATTTAATTAAATTAAATATTACAAGCCTCCTTGAGAACCACTGTAACTCCTATGGGAACTAACTAGAACTTTGATGGACCCACTAAGGTTCTACTACACACCTGATGACCTTTTATTGGAAATGGAAGTAGCCACCTACACCCTACTATTAATCTAGGGGGCTACCAACACACTTATGGTGGGAATTTTCTATATGGATAGATTCTCTATCACTAGACCATATTCTCAAAATACAATCTTGATCAATCTCTGACCCCTCAAACACATAGAAAAGACTAAAATATAAGAGTTTTGATAGAAAATATATTTAATTATTACCTTTAAGTGGTTAGGGTGTTATAATAAAAATAATAATTATAAAAAAGTATTATATTCATGCTTATAATACTTCCCCAGCAAATCAATATCTTCAAAATAAACAAAATAAACAAAATAAAAACATGAATTCAACACACTACTATTTTTCATACTATTATTTCCATGAAATACATAAACCTTTTCAAAATTATTATACATAAATTTCAATATACTCAATACATTTTATTTTAGTCATCATAAGCATGGGTATTAATTCATCCCCATTAGACTACATAAAAATTTATATCCTATAATTGGATATATTAAAGAATATGAT
Source organism: Viscum album (assembly GCA_963277665.1). Taxonomy (NCBI): domain Eukaryota; kingdom Viridiplantae; phylum Streptophyta; class Magnoliopsida; order Santalales; family Viscaceae; genus Viscum; species Viscum album. The sequence goes on from OY728135.1 coordinate 1,503,411,565, forward strand.
TTTTTCAATGTTAAGAAAATGTGAATTAAAAATTTTCTTAAATCACTAAAATAATTCTTTCCTTTTATCTAAATATTTCATTGACACCAAAAAACTTAATAAATAAAATTAATACATATATATCCTTGATCCCTAAAACTATAAAGTAATTTTCTATAATTATGTTAAAAACCTAAAAAATATCAGTTTAAAAAATAAGAACAGCATAATATACATTCATCGGGAAAATATAACATGTATTTCATATAAAAAAATAACAAAATTAAACAAACTAACTAAGAATTTATAATTAAACTATTCAATTTTCTTCATAAAACAAAAAAAAGTGAAATTAGATTTTAAAACAAAAAAATCTTAATAACATTCAAAACTAATTATTTTATCTTTATTTTTACAACATAATAATTATTTAAATTTTATATTATAGGGACCAAATATTTTGTGTTATAGTTTAAATTAAATTATATATGATTTAATAAAATCACATTGGAGTAAAAATAATAAAATGATAATAGTTTTTACATAATTAAGGAGGAATTATCTTTAACAATCCCAAAGGTGGTGCTTCCTTAGTAAAACATGAAATAATAAAAATTCTTTGTTATTTATTTTAAAATATAATAGAAAAAATAAAACTTATAAATTCATATTAAGTGTCAAAATTGAAAGTAGAAAAAAATATCAAAACATAATTAACAATAATTTGAAATTTTATAGTAGGTAGTCTAAAATAAGTAAGAATACTATAATAATCATTCCCATGAGAAAAATAATAGTTTATATCAAACTAAGTATTTTTTTAGAGATAACTAAAAATAATTAAGAGAAAATATTAGGAATTAAGTGTTATTTTTATGTTATATTAATGATAATCAATTAAATGTAAAAATATTAGGGTATAGGGGAGATATAAGGTTGTCATTATGTAACCATTGATGTAGACATCATGTTCTCAATCATGTAGTCATTATGTGATAATTTGATAGCCACTATAAATAAATATTATAATCTTAATATGGTTTTTGAAATATTTTTTTATTTTTTATATATAACTATTGTAAACTTTTATATGGTGGGAATAAATATTGGTAATGACATTAAAAAATTTGGGTTCAAGGGATAAACTATGAAGTCAATTAGTAGAATCATTCCATAAAAACACACATGTTTTTATTTCTTATGAAGTAATATCTCTAGGTTTTTTCTTGGTCAAATCCTAAGTTAAACTTCAAAAAATATGACTTGAAAAAAAATCTATGTGAGAATCTAAAATTAATGGAAATAACTATGAGGTCCATGTTATTTGAATTAATACATGATATTTATACCATTTCACAATTCATAATTAGTGAATATTATATATTATTTATGTTTTATGTATTTAGGGAGAAATATAGAATTCTATGTGTAATTCATGGTGTAATATAATCTTCCTTCAATGCTAATAACACATTTTATCATGAATCCTTATTTTTTATATATTTATTACTTTTAAATAATAATTACATTTATCATAGTTACGAATTTATTTATATAAAATGGATCATAAATTTAGAATTAGGGTGTCAGAATTAGGTAAGGGATAAAATATAGAATTTTTTGTTAATAATGAAACATTTTATTTAATAGTTAAATATGATATAATATGATATAATGAAACAACAACATAGGAACAAAATGAACATTCTTCTAAAATTTAAAATAATATTAAATAATTCAATTACTATTGAATCGCAACTCCCTTTTTATTTAACTATAAAACATTACTATCAAAACACAAGTGAATGTTTCCACTTTAAAAACTAAAAAAAATCCACTCATCTTTACTAAGTAATACCAAAATTTATACCCCATTATCATCACATAAAATAAAATATATTTCTTGAGTTGTTCCTATTTATCTCTATTATATTATTACTCTCCATATTTAGATAATTTTTCATGTATATGAGGTGTTAATATAGGATCACATTTTGTTATCTCAAGGTTTTCTCTCATAATAGTCATTCTTGGGCAGAGGGTTATATTATATTGGTTCTTGGGATTTCTTAAGACACAATTTTAACTCTTGTACATGGGGATATAATTAATACTTTTCTTTGAAATCATTACCATTATTTCTATCATATTTTTATTTGGTCAAGAAATTGAGTTTTCTTATCAGGGGAGTACCACTCACCTTGGACTTAACTCCACTCTCATCTATTTGTTGAGGATTGAGATTTATTACCTTAATATCTCCACTAGTCTTGTTACAAAATTACTTGAGGTAATGGATTAACAATAATGTATTGTATTATAAATAATAATATAGTTAGTGTATTATATATCTATTATATGATTTGTTATTTGAGTGGTGGTGGTTATATCACATCCATATATGATCACCACACTTAGTGTAAGGTTTGGTGAAATCCAATATTATAGGAGTAAGTGACATACTGAATAGATAATTGAATAGGAACCATTTCCACTCCTCACATGTGATTTTAGGTTTTGGAGGTAGGATATACTATTCCATGGGTTATAAGATACTAGTTGGTGGGATTTTCCCTATGGGGTATCTTGTTGTTGTTATTTTTCAGTGGTGTGAATTATAATATAATTTGGTGTCATGTATTTATAGATATTGATTTTATAGTAAATTATGGGGTAAATCTAGATATTTTGGATCATACCATGGGTATGGTTTTGATTCTCTTTATTTAGTTACATCAAATATCTTTATTTTTTAGCATTCTTAATTCACATCATCCATGTTTAGATCCCTTTCTTAATAATCCCTTTGATTATAAATATTTAATTTTAATCACATATATTTTATAACCATGATCTTATGTTTGTATACTTTTAAAGAGTTATTTAGTGGAAACATTGGGTATTGATTACTTGAGTGGGGAAATATGTAAAAACCCAATCTGAAGAGGTCCAAGCTCCCATACCATACCACCATTGAGATCTAGTGTTCTCCCCTAATTTTTATAGTTGGGTGACAAGAATAAACAGTTGAAATTACTTATGTAAAAATCATTTCCCACATCTACTCACATTTTGAGTAAATTCAAGATTTCCCTAAAAAATGGTGTAACCTATTTGTCAGTTAGACACATCCAAAATATAATTATAAAAAAAATGCACATGGGTCCATGATTAGAATCTTACAATTTCATTATCTAAAATAATATAAAATCCACCCACATTAAATAAAAATAGTTATTAATTCATATCAAAAAATAATAATAACAGACCTTTAGTTGATACCAAACCAAAATTAAACAAATTGGACAAAAGTTAAAAATAATAATGAATATCTCTTATTTAATACCAGACCACCAATATTCTAAAACACAAAAAAATCAATCTCCATTCCATGAGTTTGTGGCTAATCTTGAAACACCAAATAATAATTATTGATGAAACCTTGAAAACTACACAATTTCTAAGGAAAATAGTGATTATTTTGACTCAATCGGATTTACCCTAAAACCCTAAACATCCATGAGTGATAATGATATTAGTTAATATAAGTGAATGTCAATGTGTCACATGATATAATTATCCAATATAAAAAGCTGATATATTTTCATGAAAGACCAATATCATAACTAGCGACATGGGTTATATTGGTGTTAGTGATATGAATCATAGGAAGTTTTTATATGGGATATAAGATATCATAAGAAATAATTTTTTGTATGTTCCAAATAAACTTTCATGTTATTAAACTTTAACATCATGTGATTATGTATTTATTAAATTGTTACTTATAATTGATCTTAGAATAGTTCAATGTTAATTTTTGTAAAATAATTTATACACTATAATTTTGTAACACAAATAGAAAATTATTATTTAACCAATTATATGATGATAAAAAGCAAAGAGTATTCTTTAGTAATGAGTAGGCCTATAAAAATAGTTTATATCTTTATTTTGAAAGACACTGGTATGAGACATGATTATCTAAATTACTCTCTTCCATATTTTTCCTTAACTAACAGGGTATTGGTACCTTTATGTTCAAATAAGTTCCTTAAATATTTATTTATAAATTCAATATAAATTGGATTTCCTTTAGAATTAAGAATGTATTGTTAAGATCCTAACCCTTATGGATATGTCTTGTTCTCTCATTCAGGTACTCATTTACCTTATTTTGTTTATACCTTGGTTAGGATTTTATTGGGGGTTGTTTCAGGTGAAACTGAAGAAGTTATGAATCCAAAGGGGTTATGCATGGTTGACACGTGGTTAGGGAAAACCATGCGGCTTGCCTTAGGAAACTGTGCACCCTATTTTGGTGATACTAGAGGTGGTGTACTTTTGGCAGATGTCTTGGTCAAACTGTGCGGAAGCCCTCCCAAACCATGCACCGTGAAATGGTGAGGGCTTTCATGGTTAGTGCATAGTTTTTGAAACCATGTTCCACTTAGGATAAATCATTCACCCCCTAAGATGGGACGCATGGTTAAGGCATGCGGTTTGGAAAACTATGTGCCACTTCTTAGGAAATCGTTCACGTGGGATTTAATTTTTCCGAATTTTTTTTCAAAATTCCTAAATCTATTGGTTTTAACCTCTATTCACCTCTACTCGACCCTAAATTGTTCCTTTGATTTTGGAAGATCTAAAGAGGATTCAAAGGATCCTAAAAACTCTTTCTTGATGATTCAAATATATGATTTAAGGACCATATTCTCTACAGTGTGTGTTTTCTTCCCCATTTGGTTATCTCTCTCTCTCGTCTCTTTTTATTGATGAAGAGGAATGATGTTTCCTCTGTTGCTGATGGTTTAGATCTAGTTTTTAATGGATCTTAATCATTTTGATCTTAATCTTAGTTTTGGGTCTTAGATCTTCTACGCCATTGTGATCTTGATCATTCAGTGTCAATTTAGGTATTTTTGGTTTGGAGAACGTTCGTCAATGATATTGAGGTTTGTGGTATATTTTTAAAATACCATAGTCTTAATTATAATTGTGTGTATGTAATTATGAAATTTCAATTTCCATGTTGGGAAATTTCATTATAATTTCAATTAATTAATTGGTCCAACACATGATTATGAATTTGGTGAAAATTGTGATTATGAAATTGGTGAATAATATGATTAAGAAATTGCTGAATAATATGATGTTGAAATTGATTGATTAATGGTTTATGAATTTCATAGTGACACGTGGAGTGTTCTGATAAGATCGAATTGATGATTATTAAATTTATACTATATTGTTTAATGGTTATAAATATATAACCATGGGATGTGATATTGTAGATGAGTTGTGGTGTGTGGAATACCTATCCATATACCTGTGGGGTGGAAGACTACCACTCTAGGGACCAATTATATATATGTATTACATGTGATCACTGAGTTTTGGGATAGGGGTTGCTGCTCAAAATACCCACAGGGTTCTAGAATACTCTTCTAGGAACCCATTATTTGAATGTGAATTTGATACTAAATGAATAATGAAAACCCCTGATGAAATGAAATGTGTTATCCTTTGTGGATGGTTCAGACTCTAGCATGGGCTGAAGCAGGTATTGTTGGATCGGGTGTCATAATGAACCTAGGGATTTATGTGTTTAATTAAAGAATAATTCAAATGTGAAAACTATTTATTTAACTTTTTATTTTATTATTTATACAATTGCATACAATTTTATTGACATGATATTGTATTAGACATTGTTGGTGGTGTTATACTCAGTTGTACTCACACCCTAATCAAGATTCTTGATCGGTACCTAGATAGACTTCATGTTTTTAGGATAGTATAAGGGAAAGATACCTATATTAGATGGCTGATTTGGGATAGAGCATGGATGAGGGAACCATACATGATATCGGGGCCTTCTTGGGGAGTGGTCAGTGTGCCTTAACATTTTGGTTCACATTTTACACTTGAAACTTATATGGCATGACATGTATATATATTTGGTTCATAGTCATTTAACCATGTTTTGGGATTATCATGTGATCTTGGTCTTTATTGGTTATGTATTATTTTGGTTATTTTTTATTGTCATTTGACTATTGGTTATTTATATCCATTTTTGTGCTTCTTTGATAGAGAGGGTATATTCTCCCCACGTTACATATTATACCCTCACTACTAGTCAGAACCCTCTAGTGAATAGGGAGAAATTACTAAGGTCATGTAACCAACTGGCTCAGGGAACTAGTATGTGGAAACTAATTCAGGATTTTATAGAAAAGGTTGAGTTTATACAGATCATTAATCATATATCCAAATAAGGATCTAATGTCACTTAGATTTTATATCTCTATATGTAAAAATCCAACAATATCATCCTTTCTACTCCAGGTCTTCCGCTGAACAATGCTTCCACAACCACATATCTAGCTATTGCAACTCATGTCACTCCCTTTGGGCTCAGTATTCCTTAGTCCATTCATTAGATTAAACCTATTACCAAAGTAATTCAGATTTTAGGAGTTTCTCTTACTCCTCAGCCTATCCATGCACCTTCTCCTACTCTATCCAAGGACAAAGAAAAATAACCTATTGACCCTTAAAAAATTAGAGACCCTTCTGATTCTAATTCTGGATAAAGAAAACTGATAGGTAAATTTTAATTATTTATAATTTTATAGAGATAAATACAATCTTATTTATCCATTTTGTCTCTTTATTTATTGAATTTAATTAGTGTGCTTTTATATCTCTTCATAAAATCATCTAATTCCATTTTGATTCCTACATTTTCTTTATTAAACTCTCTTATTCAATCTTTTTCTATAATCCTAGAAAGGGGAATAAATATTGTATAGAATTTTTGTAAAACCCCTTGTCCATATGTGTGGTTGGAATTGGAGAAAAGTTTGCTTTTTAAATCAGTGGATGGGTTGTTTATTGAACCAGGTTCCAGAATGGAATTATGATGTTTAGAACCCCTAAAAATACCTAATTTGTGTTTGGAATGAAGTTCTATATCATTTTTAGAGGTCTCGGGAGTGTCCTAAGGGTTCCAGACTTGGAGTTCATATTTTTAGATATGCAGCCTAGGGATCACAGTTGGCACATGGTTAGTTTTAATCATTCCCCCAAACTGCATAACTCAAATACAATGTTTCACGGCTTATAGAAACTATGTGACAGGTCTAAGAGAACTATATGGATATCTTCGAAGTTTTAGAGGATCATGCACAATTGGTGCATGGTTTGTAAAACCATGTTTTGTAACTATACTAGGTGATCGGCCTTAGGATAGTGTTTGATACATGGTTAGTGCACGATTTATCAAAATGTGTAGGGAAACCATGTTCCCTTTAAAAATTGGGGAAATGCCTATTTTTTATTACATTTCCTAAAAGGTTTTTAATGCCTTTTCTTTACCATTTACCCTAGTAGCTCCTACATTCTTATTTTTCTCCCCCTCTCCTATCTTCTATGTTAAAAATCCACCATCTGTTCTCTAGATCAAATTTCATCTATAGAATTTGAAATCTCTAGATGAGATTATCCATACTCGAGATTCCTTTCATGGTTTCTCTTATTGAATTTTTCTCTCATGGCATTTATGTGGTTTATTCCCTATTTTCATATTGTTTTATAGTTTATCTATATCTATCATTTTTTCTCAAACTAAGATCCAATATCATTTGAGTAGTCTCCTACAGGGATAAGATAGGTTTTCTGTTTAATTTAACCAATAGTCTTTCTTGTTTTCTGAGTGAAAGTATGGAACATCCAAGTAGGCTCCACTGTTCTATAACATGATTTAAATTAAAATGTTTTATTTTAGTTTTCCAAGATTAAATGGCATAATTGATATGATATGGACAATAAGAAATAGTGTTTGGAATGGGATGCCTATTGGAGGAGAATATCCTTAAATTAGCTTGAAATTTTAAAATACAGTTTATGTTTTAGTCAATGAAAGAGGGACCTTGGTTTCGATCAATGGTTGTGAAATAGGATTTTACAACAATTAATAATTATAAATAGATTTATACATTGATGTGAATTTGACCATTGTAGGGTAAATATTAAAGGAATATAAAATTTGAATTCATCATTTAGGAAATGGATTGGTTTTGTGAAAATTGTAAATTGTGATTTTGGAATTATAAATAGAACATGATTTGTGAAATAATGTTTTGGGAAATTCCTATAAGGGTAGTTATTTTTTTATATAAATTAACATAGGGATTGTTTTTTTATATGGAATGTGACCATAAGTATGGTTTTATAACTTTAAGAAAACACCCTTAAGGTGATTTTTGATAACTAAGGAATACTCCCTTGGAGGGAGTTCTATTATACCTTTTTGGCCTATGAAACTGATGAGAAAACACTCGGGTTTTGGTGATTTGTGATAATTAAACACTCCATATAGAGGAATGTGATAACTAAATACTACACTAGAATAAATATGATAATTTAACTCTATATATATAGAAATTTGATAAGTTTAATACTCCTTATAGAGGTCTGTGATAAATAGAATACTCGCATATGGGAGGTTTATGATACTATTATGGAATGTACCCTATGGATGGTTCAAGAATTTATGATTGGAATGATTTTTAGATGTTCTTAGAGACACTATGACACTAGAAAAATTAATTATGGTTGATAATAATATTATACCTAGGGTTCAATAATGATATAACTGATCTTGGATGTCATTGAGAACTAGGGGATTTAGTGGTTTTTTATTATTTTTATAAAAACTATTTTAAAACTGATTAATTATTTAATTATTACAATTATACATGAACTTGATTATTATAAAATTAGTTATTTTAGGGATGGAATTGGTGGTGGACTACTAATTTTTACTCACACCCAACTCAGGCAACCATGGAACTCGGGTACCCAACAAGATGCTGCATTATTACAGGTCACAGTTTATATGGTAAAGTCCGTTTCATGGTGTATGATTGGAATACTAGGTTGGAGTTTGATGATGATGTTGAGAAGGATTTGGGGGTGGTATTTTATCCTTGGTTTTTATTTCATTTTATTTTAGTTTCATTTTTGTTTGATCTACCCAGGGGGTTCAATTATATATGGATGCAATCTTGTATTTCATGTGATGTTTGGTTTATTAATCATCTTTTTCATGTCTAGTTGTAGTGATTATATATGGATTTGTGTCTATTTTAATTTATTTATATAGTTATTATACTCTAATATTATAACATAGTCTCCCCACAGTAACCTCTTAGGCTCATGATACTAGTCATCACCCTCTAGCATACAGAGAAGCATGCATAAGGTATGTAGTGACCACCGATATAATAACTGTACAGTGGATCTTGGAAGTGTGAAATTACAAAGTTGTGGAATAATTGTTTATTTAAATATTTTATTAGTGTACTTTTCTTATTTATTTAATCAATTATTTGTGATCATAAAAAAGGGGGATATTGTTGGATTAGTCCAATAATTATTTTTTTTAATGATCTCAAATCATGTTAATTTTATTATTAATGAATTCTATGTTATGAACATGAATATTATGGTTTTCTATAAAAATATTCCTATGTTTCATAGTGACTGTAAAGATAGAAAGGCTAGAAAAGTGGCTATATAGAAAAATAAGTGACTGTAAATCTAGAAAAACAATTGTGAAGTCCTAATAGTAAATTCTCTCAAGTAATAAAGTAACCATAACAATACTAGGTTGACCATAAAAAGGATTTGATCGACTGTAAGAGGAAATATAAAACATTGTGCAATTTTTTAAGGTTAAATTGACTGAATAACCAAGTGGATCGACCACATTCTTAATTGATCCACCATGGTGGATTTTTCACAAACTTCTTAACTAGGCATGAGAGTAACCAAGTGATCACATGACCAAGTCAAATGACCACATGGTATATCTGTTTTTTCACCAAATTATAAAGTATCTGAGTGACCATATATTTATTCAGATCAACTGCATGACAAAATCAAGTGACCATATTGACACTACGGGAAAAATGAGCAATTGCGACGGGTTATTTGCGACGGGATTAAATCCCGTCGCAAATAGTCATGTTAAAAAAGTATTTGCGACGGGGGTACATCCCCGTCGCAAATAATGAGGCATTTGCGACGGGATTGCTTTCCCCGTCGCAAATAGTTTTCCCGCGATGCGCGCCAAATCGCGGGAAACGTATTTGCGACGGGGAAATATTCCCGTCGCAAATAGCCGGCGGCGGTAAATGGTATTTGCGACGGGAATATTCCCCCGTCGCAAATACTATGTCGGCAGAGGGTTATTTGCGACGGGACCCGTCGCAAATAACTATTTACCGGTTGACCGTAATAAATGTTGGCGAAGGTATTTGCGACGGGACCCGTCGCAAATAATACTATTTGCGACGGGAATCCCGTCGCAAATGGACCCGTCGCAACTAATCTAACCTATAAATACCCCCATCCGTTTTTTTCATTTCATTCTCATTCTTTATCTTCTCTCTCTCTCAGAATCATATTTCTAGAGTTTAGTTTTTCTCCAGTTTAAGTTTTTTCTCCGGAGCTGATATTAAAGTTTTGAAGAACGATCAGAACAGATCAATTTTCAAGGTATTTATCTTCATTTTAATTTTTTATTTATTTTTAATTTTTTATTAGTTTTTATTATTATTAATTAGTTGTAATTTAATTTTGTTTACATTGTTTTATTACTTAATAAATTTAAATTATTAGTATTGTTTATATGGTAATTAGGAATAATTAGTAATAATTTTTAATAATTAAGAATAAATATTAATAACTAGTAATAAATACCAATAATTAGGAATAAGAACATTATTACATTATTAGTTTATTTTATTATTAATATTAAAATAATATAATTTTTTATATATATACAGTTCTTTTTTCATCTGTGTGTTTGCTGTCTTCACATGTATTATTTGTATGTGGAGATAGAAAACGCACAGATGAAAAAAGAACTGTATATAAATTAGAAAATTATATTATTTTAATATTAATAATAAAATATATTAATAATGTTATTATTTGTAATTATTGGTAATTATTTCTAATTATTGATAATTATTCATTTTATTACTAATAATTATCAATAATTAAGAATAATTAGTAATAATTACCAATAATTAACAATAATTAGTATTAATTACCTATAATTAGTATTAATTACCATTAATTAGTATTAATTACCAATAATTAGTATTAATTACCAATAATTCGTAATAATTAGGAATAATTAACAATAATTACTAATAATTAGGAATAATTAACAATAATTACGAATAATTAACAATAATTAGTAATAATTAGGAATAATTAGTAATAATTAGGAATAATTAGGAATAATTAGTAATAATTAAGAATAATTAGGAATAATTAGTATTAATTAGGAATAATTAGTAATAATTACCAATAATTAGGAATAATTAGGAATAATTAGTATTAATTACAAATAATTAGTATTAATTAGGAATAATTAGTATTAATTACAAATAATTAGTCTTAATTACCAATAAGTAGTATTAATTACCAATAATTAGTATTAATTACCAATAATTCGTAATAATTAGTATTAATTACCAATAATTCGTAATAATTAGGAATAATTAACAATAATTAGTAATAATTAGGAATAATTAACAATAATTAGGAATAATTAGTAATAATTAGGAATAATTAGGAATAATTAGTAATAATTAGGAATAATTAGTAATAATTAGGAATAATTAGTAATAATTAGGAATAATTAGTAATAATTAGGAATAATTAGGAATAATTAGTATTAATTAGGAATAATTAGTATTAATTACCAATAATTAGTATTAATTACCAATAATTAGTAATAATTACCAATAATTAGTTTTAATTACAAATAATTCGTATTAATTACAAATAATTAGTATTAATTAGGAATAATTAGTATTAATTACCAATAATTAGTATTAATTACCAATAATTAGTATTAATTACCAATAATTAGTATTAATTACCAATAATTAGTATTAATTACCAATAATTAGTAATAATTAGGAATAATTAACAATAATTAGTAATAATTAGGAATAATTAACAATAAGTAGGAATAATTACGAATAATTAGTATTAATTAGGAATAATTAGTAATAATTACCAATAATTAGTATTAATTACCAATAATTAGTATTAATTACCAATAATTAGTAATAATTAGGAATAATTAACAATAATTAGTAATAATTAGGAATAATTAACAATAATTAATAATAATTAGGACTAATTAACAATAATTAGGAATAATTAGTATTAATTAGGAATAATTAGTAATAATTACCAATAATTAGTAATAATTACCAATAATTAGTAATAATTACCAATAATTAGTATTAATTAGGAATAATTAACAATAATTAGTAATAACTAGGAATAATTAACAATAATTAGTAATAATTAGGAATAATTAACAATAATTAGTAATAATTAGTATTAATTAGGAATAATTAACAATAATTAGTAATAATTAGTATTAATTAGGAATAATTAGTAATAATTACCAATAATTAGTATTAATTAGGAATAATTAGTAATAATTACCAATAATTAGTATTAATTACCAATAATTAGTAATAATTAGGAATAATTAACAATAATTAGTAATAATTAGGAATAATTAACAATAATTAGTAATAATTAGGACTAATTAACAATAATTAGGAATAATTAGTATTAATTAGGAATAATTAGTATTAATTAGGAATAATTAGTATTAATTACGAATAATTAGTAATAATTACCAATAATTAGTAATAATTACCAATAATTAGTAATAATTACCAATAATTAGTAATAATTAACAATAATTAGTAATAATTACCAATAATTAGTATTAATTACCAATAATTAGCAATAATTACCAATAATTAGCAATAATTACCAATAATTAGCAATAATTACCAATAATTAGTATTAATTACTAATAATTAGTAATAATTACGAATAATTAGAAATAATTAGAAATAATTAGAAATAATTACCAATAATTAGCAATAATTAGCAATAATTAGCAATAATTTGAAATAATTAGCAATAATTAGAAATAATTAGCAATAATTAGAAATAATTAGCAATAATTAGAAATAATTAGCAATAATTAGTAATAATTAGCAATAATTAGGAATAATTAGTAATAATTAGGAATAATTAGGAATAAGTAGGATTAATTAGGAATAAGTAGGATTAATTAGGAATAATTAGGATTAATTAGGAATAATTAGTAATAATTGCCAATAATGACCAATAATTGCCAATAATTACCAATAATTGCAAATAATTAGGAATAATTGCAAATAATTAGGAATAATTAGGAATAATCAGGAATACTCAGGAATACTCACGAATACTCACGAATACTCACGAATACTCACGTATAATCACGAATACTCACGAATAATCACGAATACTCACGAATACTCACAAATAATCAGGAATACTCACAAATAATCAGGAATACTCAGGAATACTCAGGAATACTCAAGAACACTTAGCAAAAAATTGACAATTGACGACCCTTTAAGATTTGAACATGTTAATAATAGAACAAAGTTTGTTCTGAATATTGATAATTTTAATATTTTTTAATTTTTTTTATTATTTTAATAATATTAATATTGTTTTTTCGTAAATATTGATAATATTTTTTTTATTACTAATAATTAGTAAACGAAATCTGCTTGGATAATGAAGGGAAAATTTATAACCATCTCCACAACGATGATTATCAAATTTCCTTTCATTATTCAAGCAGTTTTCCTTTTGCTAAGTATTGCTAAGTATTGCTAAATTAGTAATAAATAGTAATAATTATCAATAAATTGTAATAATTAGTAATAAATTGTAATAATTAGTAATCCTTGCTTGAGTGTTTTTTCTAACAAATTATTCAAAACCAGTAATGCTTTTATATTTTATAGAAAAATATGGAACAGCGAGGTCGTCAACAGTCATTATTAGATGACCGCATATGGATAAATCAACGCAGAAATCCAAATGGTTCTGGTTTAAATCCAGTATATATAGAGGGTGTGGAGATTTTTTTATCATTTGCGGCATCAAATTCAGAATTTGTTTCAGAAGGAAAGATAAAATGCCCTTGCAGAAAATGTGCATTGAGAACGTTTGACACGTTTGACAAAGTGGGGGAACATCTCTTGCGTTTTGGTTTTCAAGCTGATTATGTTTTTTGGTATCAACACGGTGAACGCAGTTCCAGAGCAGCTGATACCAACTTGATTCCGGATCCATCCCAGTTTCAAGATTTAGTACATGATGTTGCAGGTTCATCTGTTCAACATACAGAAACTCCGGCTGATATAGCTTCAAATCCTGAGTTGGGACCGTCTGAATTTTATGAGTTGTTGAAGTCTGCTGAGGATGCATTATATCCTGGCTGCAAGATGAGCAAATTAGAAGCAGTTGCAAAATTTATGGCTATCAAATCAGATAACGGAATGTCAAACACATGTTTTGACCAGATATTTTCTTTGCTGAAAACACTGTTACCCGAAGGAAATGTTTTACCTGCAAATTACTATGAAAGTAAGAGGTTGGTTCGAAATTTGGGGCTTACTTGTCAGAAGATTCATGCATGTTCAAATGACTGCATTTTATATTCAGGGGAAAATGAGTCGTTGGATAGTTGTCCCACATGTGGGCAACAGAGATATAAAGAAGGACAACACGGGAAGTCTGGTTTGATTCCTGTAAAACAGTTGAGATATTTTCCGCTTACATCCAGACTTCAGCGTTTATTCATGTCTAAGAATACAGCGACAATGATGTCATGGCATAAAGAGAATATTTCAACCGATAAAAGCTTGAATCATCCAGCCGATGGTGATTCATGGAAACATTTTGATAGAGTGCATCCATCATTTGCTTTAGAAGCTAGAAATGTTCGACTGGGCCTTTCCACTGATGGTTTCTGTCCGTTTGGATCTTATGGTAGTCAATATTCATGTTGGCCTGTTTTTTTAACTCCGTATAATTTACCTCCATGGATGTTGATGAAGGAGCCATATATCTTTTTGACTTTACTAATTCCAGGACATCCGAAGAAAAATATTGATGTTTATTTGAAGCCATTGATTGATGAATTAAATTTATTGTGGAGTACTGGTGTCAGTACATATGATGTTGCAACGAAACAGAATTTCATACTGAGAGCAGCATTGATGTGGACAATAAGTGACTTCCCGGCTTATGGGATGTTATCTGGCTGGAGTACACATGGTCAGAAATCATGTCCTTACTGTATGGGAGAGAACAAAGCATTTATGCTCATTCATGGAAAGAAACCTTGTTATTTTGACTGTCATCGCAGATTTCTTCCAGCTGATCATCCTTTTCGCAGAAACAGATCTCATTTCAGAAAAGGAACAGTTGAAAGGGATGGACCTCCAAAAATGCTATCAGGTTCGGAGTTAAAATCGGTTGTATTTTCATTACCTCCCATCACTTTTGGTCCCACAATAAACCAACAGAAAATTTCTGGTTTTGGGAAAGAACACAATTGGATTAAACGTAGCATATTTTGGGATTTGCCATATTGGTCTGATTTGTTGGTCCGACACATGTTAGATGTCATGCATATTGAGAAGAACTGTTTTGATAATTTGTTTCATACAGTTTTGGATACGCCAGGAAAGAGCAAAGACAATGTAAATGCACGTTTAGATCTTGCCCAAATTTGCAGACGTCCAGAATTGGAACTATTTGAGAATGTCAGAACAGAAAGGTTACTGAAACCAAAAGCAGCTTATACACTGTCTAAAGAAAACCGTTTATTATTTTGTCAGTGGATTGCAGATTTGAGACTTCCAGATGGCTGTGCTTCCAATTTGGGTAGATGTGTAAAGAATGGTCATATTACTGGATTGAAAAGTCATGATTGTCATGTTATAATGGAGAGACTTCTACCAATTGGATTAAGAGGTCTGTTGAATTCTGTGATTTGGGATTCCATAACAGACATGTCTCATTTTTTTCGGGAAATTTGTGCGGCTACGGCAGATTATGATGCTCTAGGCAAACTTGAAAAAGATGTTGTTGTAATTATATGTAAACTGGAAAAAATATTCCCGCCGTCTTTCTTCGACTCAATGGAACATTTGATGTTACATTTGCCATATGAAGCCAAATGTGGAGGTCCGGTACAGTTTCGATGGATGTACCCATTTGAAAGATGCATGCAAAAATTGAAAAGAAAAGTACGCAACAAAGCATCTGTTGAAGGATCTATTGCAGAAGCTTATTTGCAAGAGGAAATATCTTTTTTCTGCTCCCATTATTTTGAATCTGAGTATCCTTCAAAACACAACCGAATGGGACGGAATGAGAGGAATATTGATGAAATCGACAATCAATTATCTGTTTTCAACCAGTCAGAGCTTGGTTTTGGTGGAGTTTCTGAACGCTGGCTTTCAGATGATGAACATCATAGAGCTCATACGTATGTTCTGCTCAACTGTGAAGAGATGACATCAGTTGTACTGTAAGTGTTTATATCACTTATTCTATCATTTATGTTACAGTAAATAACTTTGGTTTTTATAGGTTGTATGATAATCATATCAAGAAACAAATTCCACAAATTACAGCAGCTGCTCTCGAAGAACGGCGACTGAAAAATTTCTCTCAGTGGTTTCAAAAACTGGTAACATAAATTCTTTATCATTTAGCAACTCATTCAATGTATAGTTTACTATATTGATAATTATTTCACAAATCTTCAGGTGTCTCGACATGCTGATAAAATTGACAAACGGCTCTGTGTATTGAGTAACCCACCTTCCAAACTTGTTAAAACTTATAATGCATATGTGGTGAATGGATTTCGATTCCACACGCATGCATATGGGGAATCGAAAAAAACAATGAACAGTGGAGTTAGCTTGAGAGGATCTCATCATCGAGAAAATGAAGTTGACTTTTATGGCATGCTTGATGAAATCATTGAACTCTGTTATCTTGGACAACATTACATAACCATGTTCAAATGTCGGTGGTTGGATACAGAGAGAGGCGTGCGTGTTCATCCGACTCATGGAATCATCGATATTAAATGTAAAAGTGTTCTCGCAGTAAATGAACCATTCTTATTGGCTCAACAGGCATATCAAGTTTATTATGCAAAGTACTGTGCAACATCAAGAGACTTGACTGATTGGTGGAGTGTAATAAAAATCAAAATTCGAGACAATCAGTTTAGTCAAAGTGAATGTGCTTTCACTGATGTGCAAAGAATTGAAGTTTTTCAAGAAAGTACTCAAAATCAATCTTTTTTACAAAGAGATATGAGTATCGATGACGACACCCCACATTTAAGAGTCGGTGATGACGATGATGTTAATGATGTCACACATGAATTTGAAATGGTAAGAGATGAAGCAACTGCAACTCGAATGGATATCGATGATGTTGAGGAGGAATATGAAGATGACATTGACATATATGAAGATGATGATGAAGATGAACACTTATAGAATTCCATGGTATTTATATACAATCATAATATGTATATATATGTATATATAATAGTAATTATCAATTATTTGCTAATATTAACATTTTCTGTTTCAGATGGACGAGGCCACATTTCGTGAGTTGACGGAGGCTGACCTGCCTTTCGATGCGGATGAGTTGTTGGCAGATGACCCTCAGCCTGCAGGCGCTTCAGGGAGTACGCGGAGGGGGCGCGGTCTTGCACGATTGATGATTCCTGACCCCGTCCCCGAGCGACGTCCACGTCTTGGGTTTGATCCGCGCACCCGGAGGTGTGATAACCTGTGTAATAACTTGTGAATTTGACTAAGATTTCATTAATCTATTCACATAATAAATGTTTATTATTTTTTCAGTTTTTCGCATATAGCAGTCGGACAGGGCAGCGCTATTTTGCGCAACTATTTTTCTCAGCCGTGGACCACATGGGAGCAGATTCCCATTGATGTGCAGCAGGCCATGTTCGGCCATTGGTTGGTACGTACGTAAATAAATAATTTTTATTTTGAAAATTATTTCATTTCTAACTTGATATTTTGATTTATTTGTAGGGTTTATGGTATCCGATCGAGGATACCATGCGTGACGCCATCCACGAGGCATGGGAGGTGGCCATGCGTGATCGCCTTCGTCAGTTTTTGCACAATTTAAGAAAAGCTGCGATGAAGAAATCAGGAGTGTCAGATTTTGAGGAGTCATGTAGAGCACACCGACCAGAGTACATTTCATCCCATGTATGGGATGGATTATGTGCGCACTGGTTGAGTGGTGCCTTTCAGAGGAGATCATCGGTGGGGAGGCAGAATCGGGGGAGGCAGGAGGTGACTCATCGAGCTGGGAGTCGTTCTTTCAGTACTCATAGACAGCATCTGGTACGTACATTATTTATAAATATTTTATATAACTATAAATATTAACAGTTTATTTTTTATTCTTATAGGCTGTCGAGCACCCCGATATTACAGAGTACGACGTATATCGGAGGATGTATAGTGATCCTGCTACTGGGGAGCTTAGAGGTGATCGTCAGCATCACATCGTGGTCAGTATTATTTGTTTTCAAGTTTAAAAATTAACTGCATATAATATATTCACAATTTTAATTTTAAATTGCAACTGTAGGAGTCATATGAGGCCGCAGCGGCACAGGCCCGGCCTGAGAGTCAGGCCGAGTCATCAGATCAGACCACTGCCCGTCAGTTTGATGAGGCGGCATGGATGCAGGCCACCCAGTATGCCTTCGAGAAGGGCCGGGTAGTTGGTATCGGCTCTCGACTGACTCCCGGAGATTATTATGGCAGTGCTGCGATGTCGGCGTCCAGCTCGAGGGGAGCTCGTGCATCTTCTTCTACACAGTATGAGGAGCAGTTGCGATCTCAGACTGCACAGATAGAGAGTCTCCGACAGGAGCAGGAGCAGATACGTCAGCAGCATGAGGAGGAGCGTCGACGCCAGCAGCAGCTGTACGAGGAGCAGACGAGTCGGTGGCAGCAGCAGCATCAGGAGCAGATGGAGTACATGCGCCGACTCACTCATGCTTTAGGGATGGAGTTTCCTCCACCACCATCTGCAGATCCCCCACCTCCCCCCCCCTCCTACAGATTAGAGTTTGTATTTCTGTTATAAAATTTGTGAAATCAAAATATTTTTTTTTTCTATTCGTAGTTTCTGTCTCATTATAAAATATTAATAATATTATATTTTTAAATAACAATATTAATATGAATAATAATAATATTTATATTTTATAATATTAAATTTTATATATATATTAAAATTTTATATATATATTAAAATTTTATAATATTATAATTTAATTATTTTTTGGTAATACTTGAATTATTTTAATATTTGAATGTAAAATAATTCTATTATTTTTATATTAATTAAAATAACTTATTAATATTTTTTTATTTATGAATTATAATTATAATATTATTATATTAATTAAATTATTTATTAGTATTCTATTATTTTTATTTTTGAATTATAATTCTACTATTATTATATTAATTAAAATAATTTATTATTTTCATTTGTAAATTATAATTCTATTATTATATTAATTAAAATAATTTATTAATAATTTTTTTTTATTTTTTTTATAGTATTTGCGACGGGATACTATGCCCGTCGCAAATACTAGTATTATTAATATTTTTTTATTTTTTTTTAAAAAGAGTATTTGCGACGGGTCCCGTCGCAAATACTATTCATAGTAATTGCGACGGGTCCCGGTTCCCGTCGCAAATACTTGTATTATTATTTTTTTTATTTTTTAAAAAAAAATGTTATTGCGACGGGCCCGTCGCAAACACAATTTGCGACGGGAACCGTCGCAAAAGGTATTTGCGACGGGCCCGTCGCAATAACTGTTTAAAAAGTTTTTTACAAAAAACGGAATACTATTTGCGACGGGGAGAATGCCCGTCGCAAAAAAGGGCTTTAGCGACGGTCCCGTCGCAAATAAGTTTAGTTGCGACGGCGTTTTCCGCAACGGGCTATTTGCGACGGGACCCCGTCGCAAATGGCTATTTGCGACGGGATCCCGTCGCAAATAGCCCGTCGCAAATACCTGGTTTTCCAGTAGTGTGAATAGTTGGAATTTTAGAAAAGTGCAAAAGTGATTGCATGGGCTTCAAATGACCGCAAGTTTTGATGAAGTGACTACATACTTTGTGGAGTAGTTGCACAACATTTAAAGGGAATAAATCAAAGTTCTTGCTAAGTGTTGGATTGATTGTGGATAATATAACCTAGAACACTTTAAGCAACCATGTCTAAGAGGAATTTTATTTTAATAATATATATTCCAATGACCATTTGTACAGAATTAAATGCAAAGTTAGAAGCATTTTATGATCCAAAATTTGATATTGAGTATGAGAATTCATAATGATTATTTTCCAATGGATCATTTTGAGGAATATTTATTTTAAAAGTGAATATTAGAGATAGAGAGTAGTATTGGGTAGAAAAATGCGAACAAGTGCTATGTATTTCAAAACTATGATACTATTTTTCAACTATGCTTCACTGAAATATCTCTAAATATTTTCTAGTTATTTCATATACTTTTAGAACTGATAGAAGACGTTGATAAGAGAATAAACCATTATAAAACAAAAAAAATTGATCTAATGATACATCAAACCTTCATCTCTCTCCATATTTTATATTACTTTTGAGTTGTTCTTGAATTTATTTGTATATTTATTAAGAACATATTCATTTACATCATAAAAGAGTACTCAAATACTCTTTCTTGTATTTCATTAATTTTTTTCACTCCAATAAAAAATGTGGAAGGGGTTGTGTGATATCCTAGACAACCCTGTGTGCTCTTCTAACCAATACCCTATCTAGTTTTTGGATCATTCTATTTATTATAATAAATAGGCTTAGTAGTGTGTTACTATCAAGTGGATAGGACTAGGTCTTGGATTTAGACTGAACCGCTTGTTATTATATTTCTATTTTGTGGTTTATGTTTTTCTTACCTTATTTTAAAGCTATTTTCAAATCTCTTTTGGAAAAATATACTTTGTTTGATAACTTTTATTAGTGATATATCTAATGTTTAATGTGGGTATATTAATATTTAAATATTAGGATAATATAAAGTTATTATAACTGAGTTTTGATAAAGCGCTTGAGAGGTTATTTCAAAACATTAAATTAGATATACCTACTATATTATTTAACTGGGTGTTTTCTAAATTAGGGGAATTTGCTTTATAAATAATTTTTTTTAGTAGAAAATTTTATTGGATACTCAATTTACTGCCCTCTTGAGAACTCACCTCCAACATACACTATGATCATCCGAACATGTCCACTGAAGTCCACCCCCAACTCCTTATGACATTCCATGGTCGAACCATCCACCATCCAAAACTTTTATAATTCCACACTTCGATCACTAATGCACCACTAACTCAATTCCCCCTCAGATCACCTCAATCCATCTAGGACCCATAGCAGAAACTCAGACCCTAAATGAAACCACCTATGATTATAAACTTGGTACTCTCCAAAGTACCCATTAAATTTGACCACATTCATCCATTATCATAAAAATTCCATAATGGTCATATACTGATCAACTCATGAACCACTGATCCTCCTCACATGAGGTTCACATCATCGATACAAATATCCTCCTCCCCACTATAGGAGAATCATTTTCATAATGAGATAGAACCACCCTCCAATCTCTATCACACACGCTCCATCCATCACTGGACATGATGGATGGATGTGGCTGAAACTGTTCACCCTTGAGTGTCATTATGAAAGGTAAACTAGTTCCTATTTCCATCTCATAGTAACGTTACCTATGTACTTCATCGAAAAACCCAATGGAAATTAGGGACATGCCATAAAATGACTGATAATATATCCCACACCATCTAGCACATTTGATACCACCCATAGAGCACCGATCCAAATGGGTCCCATCAAAACCACAGGCGTGCCCCTCCTCCTATGGTATGATCCCAAACATATCACCTCAATCACCTGTGTTGAGTTTCAACTCTGTATTTTTCATGAAACTACACCCAATCATTCCACTTTCCCATTTCCACTAGTGGAACATTACAATTACCTTCATAGATCATTGGGCCACCATTCCCACAAGCCTCTCATTACACCCACATCGGTCCTCATCCCATAGGCATGACTACCTATTTATTTAAGTGTCAAGGGTGTACTCTCCCGTACCACCCAAACACAATAAAAAAGGTACAGTGCAGCACCAACACATTCTAGCCACCATGATTCCACAAAATCTCAATGGTTTAATGCTCCTACACAACCCAACATGAGGATCAGACTTAACTCCAACATGTCACATTTCACCAAAACTTAGCTCTCAAGACTAAGTCACTATCCATGACACTTCCTCATTCTAGTCTCATCAAGTGTAGATCAACCTATGTGTTTTTAAAAACTATATGAATATCACAAAGAAAAAAACCATTTACACTACTACACATGGCTGAGAATTTTTCTAAAATTCTACTAGGGTTCATTGTGCTCTCACTACACTCCTAAAGGTACATCCTAAGTCGATAGGTCTAGGAAATTAAATGGTCCTCCCATTACAAACTATATTCACTACTATGAAACTAGAACTCAATGTGCTTTACATGTCATAAGTTTCTATCATTTTCCACATGACTTAGCACCAAACCCCTCCAAGGTATTCCATTTATAGAGAACCTCACTCTAGCACTAGTTCATAACCACCAGTCATATCTCACATGTACTGTAATTACCTAAGGCATCTGAATGTGCCTAACCAACCCAAACCTAGCCAAAAGACCGAAATCACCCTCATACAAGTTCCATTTCTAAGAAAACTAAATGCATCTAACTTGCCTAAAGAATATACCAGGATGTACATTTTCTGCATCACTACCAAGAGTTTAAGCACCACCTATGCCTCACACACCTAAAGGAACTCACAAAAACTGGATAACCCCTCTCATGGGTTGCCTTATAAAAACATTAAGCATTAACCTCTTAAACTAGAGTCACACATAATAAAGGTAGAAAGGCTCTCCCTCCTAGCCCACGCAACTTATCCCATACAATCCATAACTCCTGAGATGACACTCACTCTCGTTCCAAGGTAACACCTCACCAAACCACCAAACACAAACCACAAGGTCTCACACCAAGTTCTGAACCAAGCCTACTCTACCCACTCCCAGGTGAAGGAAACCACTAAGGTTGTAAGAAAACACATCCAAACAAGATTATCTACAACATAATAAATCCACATCTTATAAATATTACATAACTCGAAAGTTCTAATGGCCCCAACTACCCATACATAGGGTCCACATAAACTACCCATACTCTCTGGTTTCACATCATACATATGCATCTACAGGATCCAAAATTTACCCTTTCTATTTTTTGTTCATAAACTATAATTCCAAAAGAAATTTTCAATTAAATGAAATGTAAAATTCAAGTTATAGAGGAAAATTCTTTATATGTTGTACTTAAAATTGTATTTAACTAACACCATGTAAAAACTAAAATAATCCATCCAAGAAATTTCCTTTAACCATCTAATTTAACAAAAAAATAAAAACTGAGGCTCTATGACACCTTAAGACTTTATGGTATACCTCTTTTAAAATTTAATATCTTTGATAGTTTATGCTTCATGCATTATTAAGTTTAAAACTATAATATAATATGACTATTGGAATAGTATTGTGACCATTAGAAATAGTAATATTACCAAAAAAATAGTAACTTAACCTATGAAAGTATAAATAAAAAAATATCTTATAAATGAAAATATGGCACACTCGTATAATGGAATAAGTAAATAAATGTTTTAAAAATGATAAATTAAGTGCTGGTATTTTTTTGAAACATAAATGTTTATTTACAATTTTATAATTAATAAAATTATTTAAAAGAAAATATATTTTCATAAAATGGACTCAAAAATTAATATTTTTATTCTTATGAATATAAGATAATTTTATGATACCTTAATTTTTCAATGTGTCATAAAACCAGATATAATTTAAAAATATGGTATTTTTCAAATAAGTGATGATTTTAATAAAAAATTAATTTTTCATATTTATAAAATTATTTTAATAAAATGGATTTTAATTTTTAATTTTAAACGTTGAAAAACAATTATGGTTAATTTTTTGTATTTTTCTAAAATATTTAAATTTTTTGTGAATGGTGAAATACGGTAATTTTTTGTATTTAATATTTTAGTCAAGTACATGAATTATTGAGTCATATATGATTTATGGATGAGATAATCATCTATTGGTTCAAAATCATAAGCATTATTTACTTTATTTAGTCATGTAATAATTACTATTTCTTTCCTTGAGCCAAAAATAATAAACTAATGAATAAAATAATAAAAAACACACTTATCCTCCACTATAAATACCACCTATTCTCCTCACACCTCTTAAGACATGAATAGTACAATTTATACACAATCCTCTTCCCAAGAATCTTACCCATGTCTAGGATGTTTTTTGTCTCAAAAAAAGACCAAAACCAAATTCCCTAAGGAGGTTCTCAAGGAGAAGAATTCAAGAGGTAAAATCATTTTTTTCTTTTTTTTCTTTTATTTTCACTTTCTTTTCTTTTATTATACTCTCCTCACATCCTCTATCCAAAAATACATGATAAATATAGTATCTTATATATATTTTAATGTTATTATGTCAATTAAAAATCCACCATCAAGTCACTTCTCATCTTTATTTTATTCTAAAAATGAAAATATCATCTATGAGGTGTCGCTTTACCGCATTCATGGATGACGTGCTTTCATTTTTCAATTCCACAATCAACGCTAGCCATAAAACCATTTTTATTGTTAATAAAAATTATAATATATGTATTAAATCTTATTTAATGTTCAATAAATAGTATATATATATAATATTAATTAATGATACAAAACAAGTTTGTGATGATCAAAAACCCACCAAAATCATCTAAACGATTATCACTAACATCTTATCTAATGATTCATCATCACCCCAAATAACCAAATGACTTATATAACCATTTAATATTCTATATTTTCATTAATAACATATAATTTCAATTCTAGTTAACTATTCTCATTTTACATGATCTTTTGTACATGTATACAAGTGAACCAATCATGAAATCTAAGGAAATCAACACTCATGAACGATGAAATTGAATCCTATAAATCATAAAAAAGGCCATAAATGAACATAATAAAATTATATAAAATAAAAAAATTAATAGGTTCTGAATTGAATTATTAATGAATCTGATTTTATTATCAGAAAATATTAAGTACAAGTGCAAAACACTTTCGGACATAAGGTAAGGGTTTCATCCCAAACCTCTATTTTCCTACGAGATATGATTTATCTCTATTTAAACCAATGTAACTATTAATTATTTTTATATATTTATTCTAAATTATTTTCATATGTTCCAAAATCATTTATCCAGATTAGTTCACCTTTATTTGATGGGGAAATACATGTTTTACAAGGTTTCTTTTTTAATTCCTCCTGATAAGCAAGCCTGATTATCGAGTACTTTCCAATTTGTAACCCATTTTCAAGTACACTACATATTCTATTTCAAGACACCAATATTTTTCTAAAATAAATATTTTTATCATGAAAAACTACCTTATCTCTTTTTTTATTTTATTTAAATAATTAATTCTTTTCCACTTTAAAAATTCTTTTATGTTTTCCCTTAAACTGCACTGAAGTGGCCTATTTCTAAAGTAACTTTAAAACTATTTTTACATGTTTAAACTTTATTTGAACATCATTTAATTGTAATTGGATTTTATGTTTTGGGGTATACGTGTTACTATGTGATTTTAAGACAAATATAAATGATTTTTCCAAAAAAACTATTCTTTAGTAAAAGGAAGATTTTTCTCAAGAATTCCTCAATGATTTTTTTAGAGCATTTTCATATATTAGAACAACCTATATTGAATCATCTGCTTAATTGGGATTGATATTTTATGATATCATCTACCATAATATATTAAATGGTTTATAATCAGTTTGATTGTGGATGTTCTATCTTGATACCATTCACCGTGTTACTCAGAATCGTTAGTGATTATGTTTACTAATTGGGGAAAGTTATTTACATTTCATATAATAATTTTAATATGAATATATATATTGATTATGTTTCACACCTTTCATGTGAGGAATGCATTGGACTTATTTAGTGATGGGTGGGACCCATTATATCTCCTCGATGCATTGGTAGGTCTAATGAGACAAACTAGATCAGGTTTTTACCCATTCATGTATGGCATCTTGGTCTAAGCCTTGGAGGTATGTTTATGATGTTTGGAATTATTCATTACATCATTATGATATTATTAATTGATAATACATGTGATTATTCAACAATTATAATATCCACATTTAATTTTCATTATCATATTATTATTTATATGGCGTAATTTAATCATCTTTTATTCCTATAAATATTATGCTCAAGATTATATTTTAATGGAATATGTTTTTAGTTAATCATCTTTACTTATTGTTTATGTTTATTTATTTTATATTTTGTTGTATTTATTACCCTTACTAAGCATCTGATCTCACCCCTTTCTTATGTTTTATTTCTCCTCTAGATGAGAAGTTGTCTATTATGAATGAATTTTAAGGTTAATCTAGAAGTTTATGAGTGTTTCCAATGGATTTTATATGTCATATTTCATTTCAAAGTTATAATGTAACTATTATGTTTGTATCTGGTTTTCCAAATATACTAAACTATTTGGTCTATTATGATGTGATATCTTGTTTATAGAACAAATTTAATAAAATAAGGCACTGGCTCTAGGCTACTAGGGTCAGGGTCTTTACAATTAGTATCAGAGCAATTTTATTAAAAACCTTGTAAACTAGATTTATAAATCATAGATTAGGCAACATAAACCTAAGATAGAATTTGAAGATAATCATAGAATAACATCCTATAATTTTGGTAAGGTAGATATTATATGGTTCTTCCTATAAATAAATCCCTATCTGGGTATAACAAGTGGATGTGATTCTGTCAGAGATGTACCTAGGGGTAACAACTCCTACAAGGTCCGTCAAGCCTGACTCGGTGTAACCCGGTACACAACAACGAACCTTACTATGCACTTGGTTTAACACTCCTAGGGTATATTCTTGGGATAATTCACATTTTATTTACAACCCATTATAAAATATTTAAAAGTAAATATGTCCCCAAAGAAACCATATTTTTTATTATAAGATTATCTATGAATAACTTTATGATTTATATTAAGTTTTTTTCTCATTCTAAATTATTTGTTATGATTTATAACCTAGTTTAGTGTATTACATTGTTTATAAATGGAATTTAGTGAAAGAAATGGAAATCGTATCAACATATGTATTCTGTGTAGGTATTTCCCTCCCATGAAAGATAATGATATTGCAAATGGAGTTGCAACTGGTGCTAAACAAATTAAAATTATATAGGGACAATTGACTCTGGTTATAAAAAATAATCTTACCTTTATGAAGTATCCTAATCCACAATGTGGAGGAACAATGTTATACTTCTTCATGAGACAACAACCTCCATCATTAAATGGTACTATAAATCCATTTTTAGCTGAGAAATGGATAAGTTCCTTAGAGAATATATTTCTCACTTTGAAAGTAATTAAAGAGAGAAGGTTTTCATGGCAGTTTATCATCTATCAAGAGATGAAGATCAATATTGGTCATTAATTCAAAACAAAACGGAGGATGAAGAAATTAAAAATATGGAATTGAAGGATTTTAAGGAAAATTTCTTAGAAAAATATTTCCCTCAAGAACAGTGAGAAGATATGGAGAGACAATATTGAATCTAAGGTCAAAGGAGGATGAGAATGTTGATAAATATGAATCCAACTTTACAAGGTTATAAAGGTGTGTTTTAGATTACATACACAATTAAAATAGAAAAATTGATAAATTTTTTAATAGGTTAAAACCATTCCTCTAAGAGGAAATAGTCTCTCTAACATTCTCATCATACGAAGATATAGTCTCATGTGCTATCAAGATAGAGAAATAATTCTCTAGGTATTATTAATTTAAAGGAAATAAAGAGAATAAGAGGGTTTTTGAACACTCTGGTAAAAAAATAAGGAAAAGGGTAATAAGGTAAGAGTTATAATTCCATCCTATAATAAATGTGGAAGGAAACATAATGAAACAAGCCTATTAAGGATGGGACTTTGTTAAAAGTGTGGAGAAAAAGGCCATTAAGTCCAACATTTTAAGGGAAATAAAGAAGCTACCAATGTTCCATGATACAGTTATAAATAGATGGAACATTATACAAATGATTTTCCTAAGAATCAAGGAAAATTTCCCTAAAAAAGGCGAAGGGAGTAAGTCTAAGCCTATGTGATCACAACTACTGAGGTTGAAGTTCCCAATTATGTGGTGGTAGGTACTTTAATAATTTCCTCAAACTTATCCAATGCTTAATTTGATTCTAGATCATCACATTATTTTATATCTTCCTAGTTTTCCAAGAAAATTAGACATTTACCTTTTGATTTAATTAAGGATTTTTTCAGTCAAAACTCCTCAGGGAAGTCTCATAGCAACAAATATGTGTCATTAAGTCCCATTTATGACACATAAACAAGCTTTAATTGATGAAAGTTTCATCATAAAAATGACTGACTTTGATATAATCTTCATTATGTAATAGATTTCAAAATATGATGCAAAAAATTATTGAAAGAATAAGGAAATTAGAATTGGTGAGGAAGATGTAGAATATCTTATCTTTAGATCAGAAAATTCATCATATAATTCTTATTTAGATCCACCCCCAATTGTTCTACTAAATGAAATTCTTGGTGTGGAAGAGAAAACATCATCTATTGGTGAGGAAAGAAATATTAAAATTGAGGATGTGCCTATTGTATAGGAATAAATTGATGTATTTCCATAGGATTTACTAGGACATACTCTAGAGTGAGAAGTTGAGTTTTCTATTAATATAATCCTTGATTCAAGGCAAATATCAAAGACTCCCTATTAAATGACCACTATGGAATTAGTGGAGCTGAATAAATTACTAGAGGAATTGAGTAATAAGGGATTTATTCTACCTTGTGTTTCCCCATGGGGATCCCCTATTATTTTTGTTAAAAAGGAATATGGATCTAAGATATTATGTATTGACTATAGGGAGATCAATGTTATTATGATAAAGAAAAAGTATCTACTACCTTGCATTGATGCATTATTTGATCAACTTCACGGAGTTAAATATTTTTCAAAGATTGATATTATCTCAAGATATCATCAATTACATGTGAATTAGGAATATATTCCAAAGACAACATTCTGAACCATGTATGGACATTGCAATTTTATAGTAATGCCATTTGTAATGACTAATTCACCCTATGTTTTTATGGATCTAATGAATAGAGTGTTCAAGGAATATCATGATGATTTTATTATGGTATTTATTTATGATATCTTAATATATTCCAAAATCTATGAGTACCATGAGAACCACTAACATATTTTTCTGGATACTCTTAGAAGAAAAGAGTTATATGGGAAGTTTAGAAAGTATGAATTCTGGCTCCAAATAGTTTTTTTTCTTGTCCATATTCTCTCTAAGGATGGAATCTCAGTTGATACTATGAAGAAAAAGGGAGTTCAGGAATGGAATACACCAACTAACATAACTGAGGTACATAGTTTTATTTGTTTAGTGGGTTGTTATTTGTTTTTTCTTCATAATTTTTTCAGATTAGCTAACCTATTAACCAAGATTACACATAAAGGGGTTAAGTTTTTATGGAAAATAGAATGTGAGGAATATTTTAAATAATTGAAGAGAAGATTACCGAATTCTTCCATCTTGACTTTACCATCATAAAATGATGGATTTGTCATTTATAGTGATTCATCAAATAAAGGACTTGGTTGTAACCTTATGTAAAATGATAGATTTATTGCCTATGCATCAATTTAGTTAAAAAATCATGAAAATAAATAAGAAGTAAATGAGATGGATATAGTTACTCAATTATTATAATTGTTCAATACACTACCACCTAGGGAAGGTGAATAAGGTAGAAGTTGCATTACACGGGAAAGATCATTGAGTTCTGAATAAAATGAGGATTGATAAGGATCTTGTGTACATGAATCTAGAAAATATGGATATGGAAATTATCAAGGAAGGTGAAACATCATTACATTTAAATTGGTTTCCCAACTATCTTTATTGTAAAGTTTTAAAATTTCTCAATCTGATGATGAGAATTTTCAAATGAAAATTAAAGTAGTGAATGATGGGAAATTGGCAGACATTGTGTATAATGATGGAATTCTGAAATTTGGGAAGGGTAATTGTGTTCCCTCCATACCTGAGCTAAAAAGGGAGTTATTGGATGATGCACATATCTCGAATTTCTATACACACCCTTGTAGCACTAAGATGTATAAATATTTGAAGGAACATTTCTTTTGGGATAATATAAAGTGAAAAATTCCTCAATATGTATCAAGATGATTAGTTTGTCAATAGGTGAAGGCTGAAAGACAAAATCCTAGAGGATTCATGAAACTTATTCCTATTCCTATATTTAAATTTGATGAAATTACTTTGTATTTTGTAACTAGATTACCAAAAACTCCAATAAAGAATGATGTAATATGGGTAATTGTTGATCTACTTACCAAATCCTCACATTTATTCGCTATAAGGGAGGATTTTCCACTAGATTGCCTTATAGGACTCTATATTAATTAATCTAGAAGTCTTCATGGAGAACATATTTTAATTGTTTTTTGTCGTGATACATGATTTACATTTAAATTATGTAAAATTATTCAAGAATATTTACACACTGAGATTTATTTGAATATAGCTTATTACCCTCAAACTAATAGGTAATCTAAAATAACCATTCAAACATTAGAAGACATGTTGGGATCATGATCACTTGACTTTCAAGGTATGTGGGATCAGTATTTACCTTTTTAGAGATTTCCTACAATAATAGTTTCTATTCAAGTATTCAAATGAAACCATATAGAGCACTGTATAGAAAGAAATGTCATACATAAACTTGTTGGGATAAAGTTGGTTAAAAGAAGCTTGTAGGACCAGAACTTGTGGTGGAAACAATGACAAAGATAAATATTATTCAAACACATATCAATGTAGATAAAATTCAGAAAAATATTTATACCAATAACCAGAGGAAGGATTTGGAATTTCAAGTAGGAGATCAGGTCTTATTGAAGGTATGTCCATGGAAGGGTGTTATAATATTTGTAAAGAAAGGGAAACTGAGTCCCAGGTACATTGAAACATTTGAAATCCTGGAGAGAGTTTTATTTGTAGCTTACCGTTTGGAAATTCCACCTAGCCTTTCTAAAGTACACAATGTGTTTTGCATCTATTTGTTAAGGAATAACATGTTAGACCCAATGCATGTACCCACTTCAAAAGGAACAAAATTAAAACATGATTTATCTTAATTTGAAGAGCATGTCCAAATTATAGACACTAAAGAATAGATGCTAAGGAATCAGACAACTCGGCTAGTAAAGGTACTTTGGAAAAAAACATAGAATTAAAGAGGCAATGTGGGAACCAGGGAAATTTATGATGAAGAACTGCCCAAATCATTCTTTGAGGTGACATTCTGGAAATTTTGAGGATAAAATTTTTTGAAGGATGAGAGAATTTAATACCCCAATATTTTATAGTATGCCTCTTTTAAAATTTAATAACTTTGATAGTTTATGCTTCACGTAACATTGAGTTTAAAACTGTAATATTCTATGATAGTAGGAATAGTAATATGGCTATTAAAAATAGTAATATGACCAATAGAATAGTAACATCACCTATGAAAGTAAAAATAAAATTTATGTACCTTATAAAAGAAAATTTGGTATATTTATATAATGGAATAATTAAATAAATGTTTTGAAAACAATAAATTAAGTGTTGGTGTTTTTGTGAAAGATAAATGTTTACTTACAATTTTATAATTAATATAATGATTTAAAAGAAAATATATTTTCATAAAATATACACATAAATTAAAATTTTTTATTATTATTATTATAAGATAAATTTATGAGACCTTAATTAATTTTTCAATGTCATAAAAAGAGTTATAATTTTAAAATTGGTATTTTTCGAATAAATGATGATTTTAATTAAAAATTAAATTTATACTATTTAGAAAATTATTTACATAAAATGGTGTTCATTTTTGAATTCTACACATCAAAAAATGGTTAGGGTAAATTTTTTGGATTTTTTTAAAATAGTAGAATTTTTTGGTGAATTGTGAAACACAACAATTTTTTGTATTTAACATTTTAGACAAATACATGGATTATTGAGTCATGGATGATTTATAGATGAGCTAAGAAACCATTGGTTCGAACTCATAGGCATTATTTTCTTCATTTAGTCATGTAATCATCATTATTTCTTATATTGATCCAAAATAATAAAATAATGAATAAAATAATAAAAAAACACCCTTCTCCCCCACTATAAATACCAACCCTCACACCTATTAATCCATGAAAATTGTCTAATTTATACCCAATCCTATTTCCCAGCCTCTTCCCCATGTCTATGAGGTTCTTTTTTAACAGAATACCAAAACCAATTTCCCTAAGGAGGTTCTCGAGGAGAAGAATCCAAGAGGTAAAATCCTCTTTCGCTTTATTTTCTTTTCATTTTATTTTATTTTCGTATACTATCCTCACCTCCTCAGTCCAAACATTCATGATAACTCCAATATCTAATATATACTATAATTTTAATATTTCAATTTAAAATCCACCATCAAGTCTTATACCCTCTTCCTTTTATTCTAATAATGCAAACATCATCCTTGAGGTGCCGATTTACAGCCTTCGTAGATGACGTGTTTTCATTTTTCAATTTCACCTTCAAGTATAGTCATAAAACCATTTCTATTATTAAAAAAATTATAATATATTTATTAAATCTTATTTAATGTTTTGGAACGAGTATATATACATAATATTAATTAATAATACATAACTAGTTTGCGATGATCAAAAAAACCACCAAAATAATATAAACGGTTATCACTAATGCCTAATATAATGATTCATCCTCACCCCAAATAACCAAATAACTTATATAACCATTTAATATTATGGATTTTCATTAATAAAAAATAATTTCAATTCTGGATAACTATTCTCATTTTACATGATCTTTTGTACATGTATACAAGTGAACCAATCATGAAATCTAAGGAAATGAATGCTCCCAAACAACAAAATTGAATCTTATAACTCATCAAAAAATCCATAAATAAATATAATAAAATTATAATAAATCAAATAAATGTTGAATAGGTTCTGAATTAAATTATTAATGAATCTAATTTCATTATCCAGGATGTTAAGTACAAGTGCAGAATGCTTTTGGACAGAAGGTAAGGGTTTCTTCCCAAACCTACATTTTCCTTCAGGATGTGCTTTCTCTCTCTTTACTGCAATGTAATTATTCATTATTTTTATATATTTATTAAAAATTATGTTTATATGTTCCAAAATAATGTATCCATATCACTTTACCTTTATTTTATGCGGAAATACATGCTTTGCAAGGTTGCCTTTTTTAATTCCTCTTGATAAGTAAGATCGATTAAGGGGTACTTTCCAATTTCTTACCCATTTTAAAGTAAACTCCATAATCTATTTTAAGACACAAATATTTTTTAGAAATAACTATTTTTATCATGAAAAACTATCTTATATATTTTTTGGTTTTATGGAAACAAATAAGCCTTTTTCCTCTTTAAAGACATTTTTATGTTTTCCCTTAAACCGCACTTAAGTGGCTTACTTCTAAAATTTATTAAAAACTATTTTTACATGTTTTCACTTAATTTGGACCTAATTTCATTTTAATTACATTTTATTTTTTATTATATACATGTTAAAATATTATTTTATGACAAATACAAATGATTTTTCCAAATGAACTATTCTTTAGTAAAAATGGGATTTCTCTCAAGAATTCCTCAATGATTTTATTAGTGTATTTTCTTCTATTTCAACACCTTATGATAAATCATAATATTAATTTAGATTTATATTTTATGATATCATATACCATAATTTATTAAATTTTTTATGATTAGTTTGACTGTGGATGTTATATCTTGGTATCATTCACCATGTTACTCAGAATGGTTAGGGATTATGTTTACTAGTTGGGGGAAGTTATTTACACTTCATATGATAGTTTCATATATGAATATAATTGTTGATTATGTTTCACCCCTTTTCTATGAGTAATTCATTAGAAATATTAAGTGATGGGTGGGGCCCACTATATCCCCTCAATGCATCGATAGATCTCATGAGATAAACTAGATCGGGTTTTTACCCATTTATGTATGGGGTCTTAGCCGAAGCCCTGATGGTATTTTTATGATGTCCAGAATTATGAATTCTCTCATTATGATATTAGTAATTGATAATCCATGTGATTATTCAACTAGTAGAATATTCATGTTTAAATTTCATTCTCATATGATTATTTATATGGATTGATTTAATCATATTTTATTCCTTTCATATTATGCTCAAGATTATGTTTTAATGGAATGTATTTTTAGTTCATCACCTTGCCTTATTGTTTATGTTTATTTATGTTAGCTTTAATTGTATTTATTACCCTTACTGATCATATGATCTCACCCCTTCCTTATGTTTTATCTTTCCCCAGTATGTGAAGATGTGTATTATGAATGACATGTAGGGATAATCTTGGAGTTTATAGGTGTTCCCAATAGAGTTTCTATATTATATTTCATTTCAAAGTTGTAATGTAACTATTATGTTTGCATCTGGTTTTCCAAATCTATTAAACTATTCAGTTTATTGGGATGTGATCTCTTGTTCATAGTACCAATGTAATAAACTAAGCCACTGGATCTGGGCTACTGGGATCAACGTACTTATAGACTTGGTTAAATAAGATTTAAATTACAAGTTATAGAGTAAAAATCTCTTTAAGTTTTAATTATCATTTTAATGAACTAATGACTCCTAAAATTCAAGCTAAAATAACCCCCACAACATTTCTTTTATTATTTTAAAAGATCAGTTTGGTAAGATTCCACTATACACTTATACAAAAACATCATACAAATGGTTGTGAACAATTAAAATAACTAGCCTAGGTCATATTCCAAGTAATAAGATATTCAATTATAGGAAATCACTCAAATGAAATGTAACTACTACATGAATGATAAGATTCCTGAACACACCCACTCTTTTTATGTTAGGACAAGAGAAAAATCCCATAAATCAATTGTGCCACTCGAGATCAAATTAAAACAATAATAATAATGAACAACATGAAAATAAATCTTGTCCCTAGAAACATAGAATTTTCACATACTTGGGGAGGCTTATCCCATATAGTAGATCCATATCATGACCTGGCATGCTCATATTATCCTCTGTACCAAGCCTTAATGGTAGGAAAAAAGAAAAAATATTTTGATTCAATTTTGTAATACCCCACCTCAAGAGCCACTGTATCGGGGCTCTAGTATGGTGTACCACATGGACTCAAGAGAACCTCCCTATATGTCAGAGGATTATAAATAGAAGAGTGGGTATAAAGTGGTATGATGGGGAGACTATACCTATTTATCAGAGTAAACAACATTAGAATACCAATTAGATATAACATCTAGATAAGTGTTGATAAATGAAAAAAATAACCCATGCAATAAAAAACGAACCATTTATAATGTTTGGTAGTAATACAGCAATAGACCCTATACAATATCCCAAGATAGAAGATGAAATACAAGATCATCCATTAAGAACAGACTCGGTTCCTAACCTGGTCCCAACTCCCATGCTTCATCCTATCATCCAGACAGTCAATGAAATTATTTTTTTACCCAAAACTAAACCTTTAATTAAATACTAATAGTTTCTCAAGTACCCAAGTGTTATGGAAACCTGATTAGGGTTTGAGTATAAGTTAGTAGGCCACTTCCAATGGTGTACCTAAAATAAACAGTCCATAATGAGGTGAATGTAGAAGTGTAGTAAATAAACTTTTTTCATTTAGAATATTAATAGTTTATAACTTTACAATTTAAATAACATCCATTAAAACAAACATTGATTCTTGGGATCTTTTTTGAAACTTGATATCATTTTTTACATACTTCAGCCATCGTCAATGATTCTCTGATCATGATACTTTTCATAGCTCGATTGGTACCAAGTAATAAAAACAAGGCATCCACTATCAAGAAAGCACATGGAAATACAAAGGTTCTCCATTGGGAATTTCTATCTAATGAATCCATAAAAAATCCTATGAAGTAATAAATAGAATAATCTTAGTGCTTGAAAGGCGTTGTTATGGGTGCTCTCAAATGTTGTTCGGTTTTGGGTTATTTAGGTGCAGTAGAGTGGCTGACCAAGGTCATCTTTCAAAGGAAGAAGTAATTTGAAACAACATATTAAAGGTATTTTTAAAATAAAACAAAATAACATAAACACACTGATTAAAAATATGGGGGTTGTTTATATTTTATAAATAATTATGTCGGAAGAAGATTATTTTTTTTTAATTAGTATTGAGAAAATGCAAGGAGGAGATATTTTTTAGAAAGCGTAATAGATCTAACTCTACCTCTTAAACTACTTATTAATCATTATCATTTAAAATGATATATACTCAATTATAATCCTCTAATTTTTTATCTCTCAAACTCTGTAATAATTAAATTTACCACAAGGATAAAGAGAATTAAATTGTAGGCTAGCTTCAGAACATGCAATCATAGCACCCTGCTTCGATTATCATTAAAAGATAGATTATGGTCAATGGTAAATTAGGGAACATATCCATTCTATAAATTAGAATCAATTTAGTTTTGGGATTTCTTATGAACTCTACAAATTGATCCTATTTTGTTTTGTTTTATCTAATAAGATTGTGCTCTCACAATTTACACAATTCTTGACCTCATGTGTTTTGTGTTAATTGTTTAATTTCTTTCCTAGTTTATTTTAAATTGAAAACTCTATTCATAGATCATATTAAGTGAATTATATTATTTCATTGATTTAAAATAAATAAATTAATAAGGTAATAGGTATATCAATAACTAAGAAAAATAATCTTCCATGGGTGGTGTAATCATAGTAAAAATGAATTGCATTCACAAAGGTTTAGAAAGAATATAACCCAATCACATTTATAATCCTGAGCTCTAGTAAAAATATGTAAAATAAGGAATAAAAAATGAAAATAAAATAATAAAGGGAATATAAATATAGAGTTTATTGTAAGAACAACAATATGACAACAAAGATGAGGAAGAGAAGATCATTTTGGAGGATATCCTAGATTGATAACTTCCCTCCTCCAATGGTAAATTTAAATGGAAATGAACCACTTATCCTATACTCCCAATCCTCTAAGGTGTATACAATACCCTAAAAATGAGACAAATACATATCTCTAGAGTGGAGGGGAGGCTAGGTTTATAATAGTTTCAAAGTGTGAATGGGGAAATTCATCCAAATAATTTAATCCAACTTGCATAAACTATTTGACCTACAAAACAAATGAACCAACGGTCCTTATAGAAGGATTATTTGTGATAAATTTGGTTCTATATATTCTCTCTATTGGGCCCAATTAAATCATAGATGAATAATTTATGGCCCAAATATTGAAGTGGTGTCCAATCTGATGAGTCCATCCCATCTTTGATTTAATGGAACTTTTACTCCAGTCAAATGCGTGATTTTTCTCTAATGTTATGAATTAAAGTTATATCCCATTGAGTTAGGAACATTGTTAAAAAATTAAATTTAAGTAAATATCATAAAAATAGTTATTTATAAAATACTACAATGCGCTTTAAAAGGTAAAAACTAGAATTTTCATCAAATTTTCAAATGAATGATCTAATACCAAATATTCTATAAATAAACATATTTAGTGCAATTTGAGGAAATTATGTCATTTATTATCAATAAAATTGTTATTTGTTAACTCCCCCACACTTACCCTTTTTTAGTCCTAGGAAAAGTTACCTATCATGTATTCCAAAAAATTGTGACAAGATATATGTATGTTCATATTCTCCAATCCATAGTGACAATATATGAAAATTAAGACTACCATCAAGATTCAATATCAAAAAAATTGAAATACATTGTCCCATAAATTGTATCAAAAAAAATCCAGTGATATTAATGACACTAATCATAGTGAAACAAGTCAGGGGTCTACTATGCCACTAATTCCCCACATGTGTGTGTGCCAACCAATTTAAGTTCATATCTCTACCATTTATTCAGTATATTCAAGTCAAGTAAAATAATTATTTTTACATATTTTAATTCACCAAACCTACTATACATTCCTTTGAAATCAAATTTGAAGACCCACTCACTTAATAATTCCCTAAAATCAAACCTTAAGCTCCCAACCTAGATATCTCCACCTCTTGTAAATTTCATCACTCCCCTCTTTATTAAGATAATATTTTTGTGTTTTTTTAGGGTGTAAAATAGTCGAATATTAGGTACAAACGCATGGTTCAATTCGGTACAGTAATAAAACTGATCGTAATAGAAACAAATGTATGGATTAACCATTAATATAAGATAATTTTTTTACCAAAATTATTTATACCTTTAATTGAGTAGGAAAATTTTTACAAGTCATGGTTGAGTGAAAATTTTATGGAGGAATAAATGAAACAATTTACAATGATAAAATATCACAAATAATGGTGTCAAAATCTAAAATGTTTTATAATGACACAACTAAACATATCATCAACGACTTCTATTTTTTATAAAAAAAATGACCCTTGATGATGAAATATTACTCATGCTTATCATGATTTCAATTAACATTGAAAACATGAATTATTCCTATGTTACACATGTAAATGATCAAGTTACATGATGTATTTTTTATTTTATTATTCTTATTTTTTTTATTTTTTGAAATATAATCGAAAAACACACACAAAATGAAAACCTATCAGAAAACACACACAAAACATAAATTAAAATCCTAAATAGATACCTCAAAATGTTTTCCCATTCCCCACACTTAAAATATTTCATTTTCCTCAATGTGAACACATGAGATGCTATGTGTTCATGAAATGTATAATTTTTAATAGGAAAAATAATATAAAAGTGAAAGGGTTTGGAATACCCTGATATTCTGAAGTGATGATGGGGTCATGAAGTGTGATGAAATCAAATACATCGGTAAGAAGTCCCTCAATTAATTGCTTAAAACATTGAAAATTGTCTATAAATATCTTTTTTGTGTCCTCTTGTGTGATCTCCACTATACCATAAGAAAAAATATTAGATACAACATAAGGATCTAACCATCTGGAATGCAACTTACCAAGCATCAACTTCAGTCTTGAACTATAGATTATGACTTTATCTCCTATAGGAAACTCCATTTTTGGATCATTCTATCATTATCTTCTTTTGATCTTTACTTGTAGAGCCTTGAGTTATCATACAATGACAATATAATCTCCTCAATCTCTTGTATTTATAGCTTCCATTGATTTCCAACTTGGTAAAAATCCATGTTACATTTCTCTATAGCCCAATTTTTCTGATGCTCAACCGCCACAAGAAGATGATAGGCTTTCCCAAAAACAATACAAAATGGGGACATAATAATGGGAGTATTATTTTCCATCCTATAATCCCACAGTGTATCATACAAGAACTTACTCCAATCCTTCATATTTGGCTACATGGTTTCCTCTGAAACTTGTTTCATCTCGCGATTTTAAACCCCTGCCTGGCCATTTATTTAGGGTAGTATGGTGTTGATGTTTTGTGTATCACCCCATATTTATGAAGGTGGGAATCCAAATTATGATTGAAAAATTGTGTCCCATAATCATTTATGATGTCATTTGTTACTCCAAACCTACAAAAAATATATTCCTTGACAAAGTAAACTATAATACAACAATCATCAGTCCTGGTGGCCTTTTCCTCCACCCATTTACTAAAATAATCAAGGAAAACTAAAATATAAAAAAACCAAAATAAACTTGTAAAAGTACCCATAAAATAAATTCCTTATACATCAAAAATCTCACAAAATAATATGGGTTGTTGGGCCATCTCGTGTCTCCTCAAAATGTTTCTAA
Source organism: Viscum album (assembly GCA_963277665.1). NCBI lineage: Eukaryota > Viridiplantae > Streptophyta > Magnoliopsida > Santalales > Viscaceae > Viscum > Viscum album. The sequence goes on from OY728135.1 coordinate 1,503,451,862, forward strand.
TATGTTGGAAACATGAGCTCGACATACAAAACACATGAGCATCTCGGAATAATATAGGCCAATATAATACAGAGTCTAAGACTTTTTTAGTTGTTTTTTGGGGTCTAAAGTTTCCTCCATATTAAATTGTATGGAAAAAATACAAAACAAACTCAAACTAGTGATTAGGAACACACCTCCTAATAACTTTATCGCTACGCAGTCTTCAGAGGTAGGGATCATCCCACACATAAAACCTAGACTCGCTCTTTAATTTTTGGGCTTGATTTTTCTTTAAATTTGAAGGTATTTTATATTCAAAAAAGTATTTAACTAAAACAACATACCAATGATGTGTAATTAAGAGTGTATATCATGATCGTCAAATAAAGAATCTCGAAGTGGTACCTAGTCCAAGGTGTCATCCTCTAGTGTGTGGGTAATCCTACTCATGTGGTCTACCACCAAGTTCTCTGAACCCTTATTGTCCTTTATCTCAATATATAATTCTTGAAGAAGGAACATCCATCAGATAAGTTTGGGATTTAAATCTGGTTTCTTTAAGAGTTACCTCAGAGGTATATGGTTAGAAAAAACAACTACTTTAGAGCCCAATAAATATGAACAAAATTTATCTAAAGTAAACATGATGGTAAGAACTCATTTTTATGATTGTTTATTCTGATTGGGATGAATCGAATGTCCTCAAATAATTGTAAATAACATGTTAACTTCCCTCCATCCTCTTTGATAAGAGATCTCCAACTGCGAATTTTTAAGCATCGCACATAAGCTCAAATGAAAGGTCCTACTGTGGGGGTTGTATGATTGGTGGAGTGGTCAGATGCATCTTTATCTCATCAAATGATACCCTGCATAAATCATCAAAAATGAATTCAATATATTTTTGAATCAATCGAGATAATGGTGGATTTATCTTACTGAAATCACTGATGAAGCGTCAATAAAAGCCTGTATGCCCTAGGAATGATCTAACATCACGCACACATGAAGGATATGGAAAGGATGAAATAATATCCACCTTAGATCTATCAATATCTATTTCATTTTTTACACTACATGTCCTAATTAAATTCCATGATCTACCATTAAATGACATTTTTTAAATTTTAAAACTAGATTCTTCTCGATATTGAAATTCAACAACTTCTCAAACTAAAGATACATTCATTAAATGAATATCCATACATTGTAAATAATCCATAAATACCTCCATCCAGGACTCAATGAAATCTGAAAAAATTCTCAACATGCATCTATAGATGGTAGATAGGTAATTACATAGTCCAAATGGCATCCTTTAGTAGAAAAATGTAACAAATGGACAAGTGAATGTTGTATTATCCTTTAATCAATACACACACACCAACTGTTTTTCACCCCCATTGGAACCAATTCCTCAATCTCATTTCTAAAAATAGTAACACCAATTTTCTTAGGCACAACCTAAATAGAACTCACCCACTAGTAATATGAAATGGGATAAATCATATCATCCTTGAGTAATTTTTCAACTTCTTGTTTAACAACTCCTAGAAGAGTTGGATTCAATCACCCTTGTGGATTCCTAACCGGTTTATCCCCATTATGAATGAAAATGGAGGGGATAATGCATGATATGTCAGCCAAGTTCCACCCTATTTCTGTAATATTATCCCTCAAAATATTCAAAAAAAAATCTTCATGTTCAAAAGATATATTTTTAGCAATTATAACCGGTAATCTCTCACCACTCAACAAGTATGAGTATTTTATATTTGGTGAAAATAGATTGAGTTCCAATGAAGGGGGTTTAGTATGGATGGATACATTTAAGTAACTGAGATATGTTCATAATTAACATCGATATCAGAATATACATCATCAAAATCAAAGAATAATTCATCAAATCAATCAGTATACTCAACATCTATGTCATAATCAGAGTGAACATGATCAATATCAGAATATGAATCTATATAAAAATAAAATACAAGAGGGGTTTTTTCATTATAAATAGGTGTGGAAGTTATTTTAGACATAAAACTAGAACTAAGGCTCATACTATCTATAATAATAGGATAATCATAGTCCATGGTATTTTTACGTGGTGGTTTAAAATGGGAGATAACAAAAGTAGAATGGTCCTCTTAGAGTTATTTCATGGATTACATAACCTTAAATATCACAACTTAATCTCCAAACTCCATGGAAATTGTACCCTCATGGTCACTATTAAACCTCAGTAAGAAATTGATCTTACCACCAAACTTAATTATAAACTCTCCATTAAAGATAACATTCAGAATTAGATCTTTAAAACTAAATGGATTAAATATAGTGATAGGAACACAAAATTTTATAAATCTCTTTAAAGAATTATGAAAAATTATAGGACTCTCACTTTTCTTAAAGATGGTGACAACCTTATTAATACTAAGGATGGTACTTATAGTCACATTGTCTCATATCAACAAAGAACTCCTCCCTGATGTTATTCCTATCATAGTCAACAATGAAGATAACACCTTTATCAATATCATTCCTTTAAATCATGATATCAAGGACATTGTCTTTAGCTTAAAACCAGATACTTCTCCTGGTCCTTCAGGTTTTGGTAATGGGTTTTTTCAACATTACTAGGATTCCATACATCCTGATGTCTATTTATTGGTTAAAACATTTTTCTCAAATGGATTTCTCCCTTATGTTCTTAATGCTAAATTTTTTTCCCTGATCCCCAAAGTCAATAATGCCTCTGAGATTCAACTCTTCATACCTATTTTTCTTATCAATACTCTCTATAAAATCATTTCTAAGATATTTACCAATATACTTGCAACTATTTCTAAAAAAATTGGCTTGTGGAACTAATTTGGTTTTATCAAGGGCAGAACAATCTAGTATTTCATTTGTCTTTCCATTGAATGCACCAAAATTCTAAAGAAATCTAATAGGGGTGGTATTATTTCCATTAAACTTGACATCAAAAAGGATTTTCATACCATTTATTGGAATTTTATATACAAGGTCCTTTAAGGATTTGGTTTTAATAATCTCTTCATTATCATAATTAAAATTCTCTTTAGCTCATCCCATATCTCTATTCTCATTAATGGATCTCCTAAAGGGTACTTTAACTGCACCAAAATGTGTCATATAGGGAGACCCCCTCTCTTCTATCCTTTTTTCCATTGCGGAAGACTACTTAAGAAGACTGCTCACTTGTCTTATAGATCAAGGTAAAGTTAATCCAATCAATGCTTCTAGGAATCTGTTTGTTCCCACTCACCTCCTCTATGTAGATGATAACATCCTCTTCCTTCAATTAAGTAAAAAAAACATTCAAAATCTAAAGTCGTACCTTTCCCATTATGAAAATATCTCTGGTCAAGACATCAGCTGGAGAAAATCATTTATTTTCTTTATAAAAAGGTTTACAACTTATATAAAACTCAACATTATTTGTGATTTGGGCCTAAAATAAGGATATTTCCCTTTCACTTATCTTGGTGTTCCTATATTTTAGGGTAGACCTAAACGCTGTTATTTTTCTAAAATTTTTTATCAAATTCAAAATCAACTTTATTCATGGAAAGGAAATTCTCTATCTATGGAAGTTATAATTTTCCTTATCAAATCCACAATTTTTTCTAAAATGGTTTATTCTCTAATGGTCTACAAATGAACCATTGGCCTTCTCAAAAAAAATAACTTCATCAAAAAAATTGTTTGGAGTGGAAGAACCCTAAGAGAAAATTAGTGACCATCCCCCAATATAACTATTGCAAACCTCAAAATAAGGGTGGTCTTGGAATTAAAAACCTTAAAAAAAATATGATTATTTACAAGCAAGGATTACATAGAATCTCCTTCAAATGACTCTAGGCATCTTACTTTCCTTAAAAATAGGTTCCTTAAAAAGCTGAAAAAGGTAACTTAAATTATATGGAATCCTCTATCTGGTCATCCATCAAAAACTATTTCTCTAACATTATGTCTAATTCTATATGGATGTTTAGTAAAGACTCTTTTATCAAGTTTTGGATAGATAACTAGACTGGCTCTCCTCTAATTTCTATGGCTGACCCCAATCATTTACCTGATCTCACCAATATTTCTATCAAAGATTTTTTTAAATTTCCCCAGTTTTGATATCCCTGATAGTGTTAACTATGTCATTGAAAATTACCCCTTTTCTAACTATGATGATTTATTAATTTGGGAGACTTCTCACAATGGCATTCTCAGCTCTAAAACTTTTCACAATCATTATTTTAGAAATTTGGATAATGATTTTTCTTGGATGAAAATTTTTGATAACCCTTAGATAAAACCATCAAGACTCACTCTTTTTTGAAGAATTGTGCACAATTAGATCCCCACTGATACTTGTCTACAATATTTTGGGGTTAAATTTTTCTCTAAATGTTATATTTTCATCCAGAATAGAGAAGACACTAACCATATTTTTCTTTAATGTTCTACTACTTTGGCTCTTTGGAATTATATTCTTTATCTCTTTGACTATATATGGTTAATTTTTGAGTCTATCAACTCTCAAAATCAGCAATGTGTTATTGCGGACGCCTCTCCACAGATCAAGCATATTTTTTTGGTGGCTGTAGTAGAGCTTCTTCATGTTATCTGGTACAACAAAAATTATTATTTACATAATAATATATCATTTAGTTTCCATGAAAGTTGGGTGAGGATCTATACTGCCATTCATGAAACCGCATCAATCCAACAAGGGAATTGTGACAATTCTGTTTCAGACTTCAGCATGTTACGGCACCTCGATGTTGAAGGAATATACTGTCATCCTCGATGAACTTTGGGAGATTTTTGGAAATTACCTCTCCTGGGTTGGATTATAGTTAATGTTTATGGTGGTAACTTAGGACCCTCAAGATGTGGAGTGGTGTATAGGAACCACCTTGGGCATATTCTTGGCTACTTTTATGGAACTTGTGGCAGCACCATCTTTGGAGGGAGAAATGTTGAGTGTTAATTGTGTTATTACCTTCTCAAGGATAAAATTATAGAACAGTATATGAATAGAAAGTGACTCAACCACCATAGTACAAGCTCTTTAGAATGGAATGGTGCATCTTGCTTGGCCTCTCACAACTTGATGGATGGACTGCTCTCTTTCACTCTTGGAGACCAAAACATTATTACGCATACATTTCATGAGGAAAACATTGTTTCTAATGGGCTTTACAATAAGGGATTCAACTGAAACATCACCTGGTCAGATGATCTTCCTTTGGATTTTCACCCCCTTCATGAAAAATATTGTAAAAAAATCTCATCTTTCAGACTTTTGTAACCCTTTCTTTATTTAATAAATGTACCTTGGTTTTTGACCAAGGCACCACTTGTTTAAAAAAAAGTACATCCTCAAGGTCTCCCATTGGATATTTATAGATCTATTCTCCAACTACACCACTAATCTCATCAGATTCAACTCACCAACCTATAAATAAGAGAATACAGAGTGAGGCATCACATTTTTGGAAGCTCCCAAATCACATAAAGCATCAGAAAAGTTTAACTCCCCTGTAGTGCATGGTATGGTGAATGTCCCTAGATCCTTTCACTTTTTTGGTATTACTTGAGTGGTTTAATGAGTGCTAACACATTCCTTACAAGATTGATCCTCTAATTTCCCTTGATCCCTCTTCTATTAGTAAAAAGTTCTTTTAATAATTTAAGATACCTTGATATTTTCTTAATGGCCTAAATAAGGGGGATGTTTATCTCAACTCACTTGAATATGTCCAAGACCTCTTTTTATATCACCTATTCAGCCATATTTTTTGTTTGAATAACTCTATTTGGAAATGTAAGGGGTTTAAGAGTAACATCGCCAATATTTTTATCAATTTTTTATTTTTCCTTTAGATGTTCATCACCTGGTCTTAAATGGGTCTTCTCCCGAGTTAAGGTGTATCCTGATGGAACAATAGGTGCAGATGTATCAGTTCTTTAATTCCCACTTCTCATTGTGATGGAACTGATATTTCCATTGGGATTTGGAGTAGGCTGGTAAGGAATATTCATAGATTTATTACTTACTAGTTCATAGAGGGTGGTGGAAATCTAGATCATTTGTGTCTTCAACTCCCTCAGCTTCAAACCATGACTCTTCATATCGTTCTATTGATTAAGAATAATTTGTTTCAAAAGGTTATCAGTGTTATAATATACCTTTGGTTGATAATTCCCTTGTTTTGGAATTTTTTATTCTTAAGCTTCAAATTTCCTTTGGGGTTATTAGAAACCCTATTGGTAAGGCAGAGGCTACTATAAATTTTATTCAAAAGGTGGAATTTGATGTTGTCCAGAGCCATACCTCATGTATGATTAATCCTTACACCCTTGGTTGTATATTGATGAAAAGGAATCATACTTATTCTAGGGATGTGGTTTTTGTTGTTGTTGATATGGTCTCCCACAGAATAAGCTATAAAATCCTCTATATCTTTTAATTGGGGGAAACAGTTAGTTGGGTGGTCTGTTTCAGTGAAAATTCCACAATTCCTTATAGGAGTGGGTGGGTGTATTTTAAGAAAAATAAATATGCCTCACCAGAGTAGTAAATTATTCCAACATTGTATCAATTAAATGATTCTCAAGGGAATATAGACTTACCTGATGTACTCATCTAATATGTGTTGTACCTCGATCACCAAATTATTGGGAGTTTTGTTCCATCTTTTCGATCATCACATGTGCAGCGATTGGTGTTTTGTCTACCAATGCCCCTCCATCCATATAATCCACCATACTCTTCTCCATAGGTGTGAGGCCTTCATAAAAGTACTAGATGATTAGTTAATCAATAATTTGGTGATGTGGGTAGCTTGCACATAACTTCTTTAATCGCTCCCAGTACTCATACATTGGCTCCCCTTGTGCTTGTTTGATCCTTGAGATATCTTTTTTAATTGTACTAGACCTTGATGCTAGAAAAAATCTCTACAAGAAAATATGTTTCAAATCATTCCAACATGTTAAATCCTAAGGTTGTAAATAATACATCCAATATTTTGTAGTTCCATCAAGTGAGAATGAGAATGATCTTAGTTTTATTTGATATTCAGAAACATTAGTTAGTTCTAGGGTTGAGAAACCCACATTAAATTATTTTAAATGTTTATTTGGATCCTCGCTAGATAATCCAAAATTTTTGTGCAAGAAGGTGAATTAACCCATATTTCAATTTAAAGTATGATTCAATATTTGGGTATGAAATAAAATTTGGTTAATAGTTAATATATGGTGCAGCCAATTATCAAATGGTACAATTGATTTCATTGTTATTATTTACATCCATTGGATCTATTTTAATATTTGTTTCAAATGATCTTACTATTTTAAAATTCCTAGAGTGGAGGAATTCCCCTGTTGGGTAAATGTCGACACTTCTCGTAGACCATGAATTTCCTATTTGATCTCTAAGAATGCGTTCAATCTCAGTGTCTAGATCAAATATATCCTTCATATGGGATCATATAATAAATCATAGAAATTAAGAATAGTAAACCATAATATCATGAGAATAATTTTTAATAAATTTTATGACATAGAAGAAAAGAGAGATGAAAAAAACAAGAAAAATTTGAGAATGGGAAATAAGAAAGAAGAAAGAAGAGAAAAAAAAGATAAAATAAAAGTAAAAATTACAACTAATTAGTTGAATAAAATACTTTCCTCCCCAGAAATGACACCAATTTGAAAGGCGTTTTCATGGGAACTCTCAAATGATGTTCATTTTTGGGTTATTTAGGTGCATCAGAGTGGATGACCAAGGTCATCACTCAAAGTAGGAAGTAAATTAAAACAACATATTAAAGGTATTTTGAAAATAAAATAAAATAACATAAACACAATACTTAAAAGGAAGGAATTTTTTTATCATTTATAAAACTAAAAGAAGTGTTCTAGAATAAGATTGTATTCTTTTCTTTTTTTTTAAATGAGTATTGAGAAAATGCAACAAGAATATATTTTTTTAGAAAACTATTTTTAAAAAGCGTAATAGATCTAAATATACCTATTCACTTACTTATTAATCATTATCATTTAAAATGATATTCACTTACTTATAATCCACTAACTTTTTAACCCCTGAACACTATGATAATTAACTTTACCACAATGATGAAGCGAATTAAACCCTACGCTAGCTTTAGAACACGCAATCACAGCACCCTACTTTGATTTTCATTACAGAGCTATATTATGGTCAGTGGTAAATTAGAGAACATATCTATTCTAGAAATAATTTTTAATTGAGTTCTGGGATTTTTTTTGAACTCTACATATTTATCTTTTTTTGTTTCATTTTACCAAATACGATTGCGCTCTCACAATTTACACAATTCTCGACCTCACGTGTTTTGTGTTAATTATTAAATTGCTTGCCTAGTTTCTTTTAAATTAAAAACCTCAATTCACATATCATATTAAGTTAATTATAGTAGTTTATTGATTAAAAATAAATAAATGAATAAGTTAAGAGGTAGATCGATTACTAAGAAAACTAATATTTTTTGGGTGGTGTAATCATTATAGAAACAAATTACATTCACAAGGGTTTAGAAGGGGTGTAACCCAATCACATTTTTACTCATAAGTTCCAACCCAAATAAGTAAAATAATTAATAAGAAAAATTAAAATAATAGAATAAATGTAAGGGAAATATATATTTTATTGCAAGAATAATAATATTACAATAAATAAGTGGAAAAGAAGATAATTTTGGAGGAGATCCTAGCTTGATAGTTTCCATCCTCCAATGGTGAATTGAAATGGAAATCCACCACTTATCCTATGATCCCAATCCTATAAATCACGTCCAACACCATCAAAATTAGAAAAAATACATATTTATGGAGTGGAAGGGAAGATAGGTTTATAATAGATTTCAAGTGTTAATGGGAAAATTAAAACAAATAATTTAAACCAAATTTCACCAAATATTTTCCTTAAAATCATGTGAAACAAATATCCTTCCATAAGTATGATTCATGTGAAATTGGTCTCTCTATCTTCTCTATAAATTCAATCCCAATCCAATCACATATAAAGAATTTATGAACCAAATATCGAAATGGTTTCCAATTTTTTGAGTCCATCCTATCTTTTATTCCATGCCCTTTTTACTCTAGTCAAATGCTTGATTTATCTCTAATATCCTGAAAGAAAGTTTTATCCCATTGAGTTAGAAACACTATTAAAAAAATTCAAGATTAAATAAGTCACATAAAAATAGTTATTTCCAAAATACTAAAATAAACTTTAAAAGGTAAAACTTGAATTTTCATCAAATTTTCAAATGAATGATATAATCCCAAATATTCTATAAATAAACATATTGAGAACAATGTGAGAAAATTGTTTAATTTATTTTTAATAAAATATTAATTAAAATTTTGTTTTATCAATACCATCTAGAAAAATCTAAGGAGTCCCACCATGACATTCTCTAAAGTGAATCCAAGGGACCACATGTCCAATGAATTCAAAGTAACAAAATTGAACAGAATCTAGTTCCACACCCCTAGCATTATGTCTCTTAAAATAAAGAAAAATCTAGGGATCTCATCCCAAAACATTCACAAGGGTACCTCAAGGGAATCCACAGTATTAATCTGTGGCATTCAATATATGAGACATCACCTGAATCTAAGGGGAATCCACCTGGAGGAATTTTCAGTGATGAATCAGTGAGGAATACAAGGTAGATCCTATAATTCCATATATTTATAAATCATTTAATCCAATGAAGTATCCTCTCATTGAATTAAAGTGAGTCCCCTAATTGAATCCAATATTATTCAAGGCATTCCACCCATTTTACTTCTAATACTGAATCCAAGGGATAACACCCAAGGAATTCCAACCATAATAAACATCCACTCAAGAAAACCCATTTACCAATCACCATAACCATTATTAAATCATGTTTCATTAAGTGATTTAACTTTTCTTCTCATAAAAGCCTTATATTTTCCCTAAGTATTCATTAAATATCAATCCATTTACAAGCTATAATGGTAAATTCCTTATAGGTTTCCTATTAAAACTCTTTTTAAACAACATTATCCTCTAACATGTTTACTTCAAGGGTGAAAATCATTTACCAACTCAAACACTATCTACTAGGTACAATTCAAGGTTTAAGTCATCCACAAACTATCGATGGTTTTGAAATTCATTTAATCACCATTGATTCAAATTATAATTTTTTATTTAACCTATGAACATAAATAACCACTTCTTACCACGAGATAATTCATAGTAAAAACCTAACTAAGGTCACCCCATATAAAACTACCCCTTTGATGGTTTAATTCATGTTAAATGGGAAATTTACCTAAGGAAACTCAATTTTAAACATTTAATTAAACCAAGTTCATTAATTGAATTTTTATATAATGCATGGAAAAATAATGTCTCCATGATGCACACCCATGCACTTATGTAAAAATGTGAGACTGTGCGTTAAATCCCCCTCAAATGGAACCAAAATCATAAGAGATGATAAAAAATAATTTAGGTTAAAACCCTTGAAAACTCACATAGAAAGTACCTTCATCAAAACAACTAGTGATGTAATGAAAGCATCATCTCAAAATACCCTCTCACTAGGCAACACATAAGCCTCGTTATCCTAGGATGATTCCACCTTTATCTAGTGTAATGGTCATTGAAATCCCTAAATAAGAGAACAAATAATTATAGGGTGACCATGAGTAGAAAAATTGAGTCTTAGGGTTACCTATAGCTCCCCAATGCTTCATATGGAAAGAGAAATGAACCTTGGATGAGATAAATCCACTATGGTGGATGGAGAAGGAAAAAACCCAAAGGGGTGTTGCTACTGAACGAATAGGGGAGGATAATTCCGAGTGGGGTATTGAGGGTTTTGATCTAAGTAAATATGGAAATAAATGGTTGAATTTCCTTTCAAAATTTTTTATAACTTAAAACCAAAATAGAAGAGATTCAAATAATTAAATCTATGAACTAAAATTATAAGATTTAAACGCAATCAAAATATAAATTTAAAAGAAAAAGCACAAGAAATTGATAAATAAGTTCATAAATAATCAATAAGGGTTATACGTTGTAACATCCCAATAAAATTTAAATAATAATTAAGTATTTATTTAATAATTTGTTTATAGCTTAAAACTAACTAAGAAATGTTTTAAAAAAACTTTTATGAAACTAAAGTGTTTTGTATAATCAAAATATGTTTTGGTTTGAAATATCGAGAAATCTTATTTTTATATATAAATAAATTTATATAAATTTATTTTTCTAAAATATGTTAAAATATATGATTCCTTATATGTTTTAATATTTAAATTCTTTGTACATATTATTATTTTTCTAGACAAAACTATTTTTATAAGTTCTGTGTAAATATATTTTACATCTTTATAAAACCCATTTTTAAAATTATAATTATAATTACTTAATTTGGATTATTTATTAGAAAATATTTAATATTTTTTTGAAACAATTATTAAATTTTATGTTTTCTAAAATTTTAATATATAAAGTACTAAACATTATTTTGATATAAATTTTTTAATGTGTATATTTTAATATTCATCAAAACATATTGTTTTTATGAAAATGAAAATGATTTTAACTTATGTAAATTCACATTTATGAAAATAAATATTTTCAAACTAATTAAAATTTTATATTAATTGTAATTTTTTCTTTAGAAAATATAATACTTAATATTTAATTTTGTATAGTTTTTCTTTATTAACAAAAAATTTATCCAATCTTTTATGGGTTATCTTGGGGACAATCTTAACCACTTTGAGGACCCATGAGGGGTCAACCCCATGTGGGAAGTGTGTACCCAAGCTAGCCCAAGGTGTTAAGGTATCTCCAAGGTGAATCATAGGTACAGAAAATTTGGGTAGACCTATGTACAGGGTCCCCATGTAGTTGGTGGAGAGGTTAGGTTGAAGCCCACTCGGCCCATGTGTAAGGCCATTTGTGTGTGTTCTTGTGATTTTGAGATGGAGTTACCGCATCTTGTATTATAAAGAGTCACCCAAAATCTCCTCTTTTTGAAGTGGGGTGATTTTTAAAACTGTTAGATTTAATCTCGGTCGTCCGTTTGAGTTCAGTTGATCCAAGTTGTTCGCTCATTTATGGATCATCTTCTTCATTGTTCTCTTTCCCAAATTTTTGAACCAATAACCCTAGAGGTATAAACTTCCTTCTTCTCCACCACCACAGTTGAACTATTCTTCAAACCATGGCCCATACAACATTAAGTTTGAAAAGTAAAAAACATCCGGGCCCTCAAAACCGTTTTAAATAATTAATTAATCTGATTGATTCTTAAAGAAGACTCCACCGAGTTGATATATATGGGTTATAAAATATATATATATATATATACACTTTCAACTGATATAAATATACAATGATATCAGTTAATTTTTTTAAATCACATTTGTCGTTTCCTTCTTAATCAAAGTTGTAAACATAAACTAAATAATATATATATATATATGTGTGTGTGTGTAAAAATAAAATTAATATAAAAATATATGAAAACCAAACCTATAAAAATCAAACAACATATAAAATATATAGTTTGATATAATATAAATGCTTGTATGGCCATCATGAAACTCAAACCATATATTTTGAAGAAGAATCAAGATCTCTCTAATTTATTGTTTTTATACAAAAAATTGATATAACATATATATCATTGTATAAATAGAGGATATTATGTATATAAAATCATTACTTAAATGAGTAGATACTACTTACAAATCAATTTTTCCAGTTTGGATTTAAGGAGAATAAGAGAGAGATAGAGACTCCTTTGAAGAACAAGAAGATGAAATCTTCTGCAATTTTTTATAAGGGGAATTATTTTTCAATCTTTTCAAACATTTTTTTGTTTGTTTATTTAAAAATTATATAATCCTATTTAACACACTTTTGTGTAAAGTATTCTATTTTAAAAAAATATATACTTATAAAACAATTTATGAATAAGTAAATTCTTCTATGATTTTATGTAAAGTTATATAAAAAATTATAATTTCAAAATTTTCTTAAAACTCATATTATGTTTTATGATTTAAAAAAATTAAAAACCCCTGTTTTGTTATTATTTAACATTAAGTTTAATGAGTATTTAATTTTATTAAATTTTATAAGTATTTTCTAAAAATAAATCCTATTAATTTTTTTGAGTTTAAAGTATAGATTTTTATGACAAAAGTTATCATTTTATGTGAAAATTATTTTGTTTATTAATGAATGTCATGCATACCAGTAGATATGGCCATTATCTATGACTCATGATATATCATTCATTTATAAAGCATGCACTAGTTATATTATTTGTGTATATATATATGTATGTGTATTGAATAAATCATTCCTTTGTAGGAACTACTTTCAAAAAAATGGTTTTTATGAGTTTTATGAATGGAATACATGAATGTTATTTATTATTTCATTAACATACCATGAAAATTATACTTGTCGTAAGATTTGGTTGTTCCATATCTATCATATTTATTCTTATGAAAGTATATATAAATTTATAAATATATATTTATAAACATATAAACATATGTAAATATGTTTTCATGTTTTTAAAGAAAAAAATCCAATAATATATATATATAAGGAAATCTTAAAATGGTTTTATAAAATTAGGCTCTTGAACTTTGTAAAAATGATAGGGAAATTGGGAGTGAACTCATCCCTCTATAAAGTGGGTAGGTCTAGACAACCTACAATGTTTCAAGTGACCTCATCTTTATGTTTTCAAAATATTTCATAATCTTTTCTGAAAATCATTGTATTATTTTTAAAACATTTTTTTAAGCATCATAATTTTTTATGTATTATATTATTTTCAAAATATTGAGTATTTTCAGAATTATTTTCAAGAATATATTCAAAATTATGTTTCAAAAATATTTTAAAATTTTGTTTCCAAAAGGAATTTTCAAAGAGGATATTAACTGGTTTTAAAACCCCTTAGAGGGAAATTTATGGTCATACCACAGGGATTTTAGAAGTTCCAAGAGGGATGACTTTGATTTTGGAATTAGCATTCATGGAACGAAATAGTTATTTTATTTTATTTTTGTACAAATCTGATAAATTGTAAGGTTGTATAACTCTTTAGAACCTATACCGAAAAAATATCCTAGAATGTATTAAGTGTTGTGTAATTATTCAGTTTCTTTTATAAACAAAAAATATATACACAGAATGTTTTTAGAACTGAATCTAGAAGCACAGGTTCAGGTCTTTATATTTGGTATCAAAAAAATATTTTGGAAAAATTTAGAGATTAGGCAGTGTCTTTTGAGGAAAAATCTAAGAAATAATTTTTTTTTTTGAACTTTTAGTTAGTTAAGTTCACTTAAGAATATGAAAGTATAGACATTCTAATTATGAAGATGGAAATTCAGAATTTTCTAAAGTATGAAGAACAAATTGAGACGACACAATTCATTTAAAGGGGTAGAATGTAACATCTCAAGAAAATTCAAATAGTAATTAAGTATTTATTTAAGAATTTGTTTATAATTTAAAACTAAATAAGAAAGGTTTTAATAAAATAATTATGAAACTAAATTATTTTGTATAATCAAAATATTTTTTGATTCAAAATATCAAGAAATTGTATTTCATATCTAAATAAATTAATATAAATATATTTTTATTAAAAATATGTTAAAATATATGATTCCTTATATGTTTTAAAATTGAAATTTTTGGAACATATTATTATTTTTCAAGACAAAACTATTTTTATAAGTTATATTTAAATATATCTTACATGTTTATAAAATTCATTTTTAAAATTATAATTATAAGTATTTAATTTGGATAATTTATTTGAAAATATTTCATATTATTTTAAAATAATTATTTTATTTTATTTTTTATAAAATGTTAATATATAAAGTACTAAACATTATTTTTGAGATAAATTTTTTAATGTGTAAATTTTAATATTCATCAAAACTTAATGTTTTACAGAAAATGACAATGTTTGTAACTTATGAAAATTAATATTTATGAAAAGAAATATTTTCAAACTAATTAAAACTTTATAGTAGTTGTAATTATTGTTTTATAAAATATAATACTTAGTATTTAATTTAGTATATTTTTCCTTTGTTAACAAAAAAACTTATCCAGCCTTTGAAGGCTTGGATTGGGGAGAACATAAACCACCTAGAGAACCCATGAGTGGTCAACCCCATGTGGGAAGTGTCTACCCAAGCCAGCCCAACGCGGTAGGGTGTCTCTAAGGTGGAGCATAGGTATAGTAGATCATGAGAGGACATGTGTATCGGTCCTCTTTATAGTTAGCGGAGAGGTTAGGTCGAAGCCTACTCAGCCCATGTGTAAGGCCAATTGTGTGTGTGCTTGTGACATTACGCAAAAATTTGTATTTAGAGGCGGTTTTTTGTTTCGTTTAGCGGCGTTTTAAACCGCTGCTAAATCGTTCTACGACGGTTTTGGAAAACCGCTGCTAAATCGTGCGTCAGGAAATAAATAGCGGCGGTTTAAACCGCCGCTACATCGTTTCAATTTTTTGAAAATTTTTAAAATTTTATTAATTTTTTATTTCGTGGAAGTTTTTTAGCGACGGTTTAAACCGTCGCTAAATCATTTTTATTTTATTTTTTATTTTTTAAAATTTTTATTTATTTATTTATTTCCACGCACATGCCCATCCATCTCCATGCATAAGTCTATGTCCATGAACATGCCCATGCACATGCCCATGCCATATATATAAATTCTGTATTCGGTGAGATTTGAACCCCTTACCTCTTGCTTATTCTTCAAAGACTTTACCACTTCAACAAGCTCTTTATATGGTCAATAAATCGAATTTAATATACTTATATATATATATATATCGGAAAAACAAGTAATACATAACAAATAGATACAAACTAAATAATTATTAATCAATAATTATTAATCAATAATCAATAATTAATAATATAATATATATATATATATAACATATAATATATAACATATAATATATAATACATAATATATAATAGATAATATCTAATATCTAATATCTAATATCTAATATCTAATATATAATGTATTATATATAATATATAATATATAATATATAATACATAATATATAACATAATATATATATAAGTAATGTATAAATAATAAACTAATTAAAAAATAATTTAATATATAATAAATAAATAAATATTAATAATAAATTAATAAATACTAGATAAATGAATAAATAAACAAATAATAAATAATAAATAATAAATAATAAATAATAAATAATAAACAATAAATAATTAATAATTAATAATTAATAATTAATAATTAATAATAATTAATAAGTAATAATCGATCATTAAGAAATAAGAATTAAGAATTAATTATTTATATTTAAAAATTTATAAATAATTTATAAATAATAAATAAATTATTAATAATTAATTAATAATTAATTAATAAATGTTGAATAATAAATAAATAAATAAATAATAAACTGAATAATAAACTAATAATAAATTAGTATTTAGTAAATTAAAAATAAATTAATAAATAATAAATAATAAATAAATATATAAATACATAAATAAATAGATAAATAATTAATAATTAATTAATAATTAATAATTAATAATAACTAATAATTGATAATTAATAATTATAAAATGAATAATTCTTAATTAATAATTAATATTTTCATTTTAATATTTAATATGAAATATTCAATATTTAATATTTAATAAATAATTAATAACAAATTAATATATATTTAATAAATAATCAATAAATAATCAATAATAAATAAATAAATACATAAAAAATAGATAAATAAATAATAACTAATTAATAATTAATAATTAATAATAACTAATAATTAATAATTAGTAATTATAAAATTAAAAATTCTTAATTAAAAATTAATATTTTAATTTTAATATTTAATATGCAATATTCAATATTTAATATTTAATAACTAATTAATAATTAATGATTAATTAATTAATTAATAATAAATAATTAATAATTGATAATTAATAAATAATTAATAAATGAATAGTAAACAAATAATAAATTAATATTTCATAAATTAAAAATAAATAATAAATAATAAATAATAAATAATAAATAATAAATAATAAAGAAATAAATATATAACTAAATAAATAGATAAATAATTAATTAATAATTAATAATTAATAATAACTAATAACTAATAATTAATAATTTATATTAATAATTAATAATTAATAATTAATAATTAATAATTAATTAATTAAAAAATTAATAATTTATATTAATAATTAATAATTAATAATTAATAATTAATAATTAATTAATTAAAAATAAATTAATAATTAATGTGTACATAATAACTAAATAATAAATAAATAAATAAATAAATAATATCTAAATAAATAAACAATTAATTAAATAAATCATAAAATGTTAAGAAACTCTTAAAACCCTAAAATACTAAAATGGTCATAAAATATGATCTGATACTTATTTTCCAGTGCCACAACTAATCAAATCGAAGATCGTGAACTAGTCTTCGATATGATATGTGGTACAGGCTGAACAGACACCTAGATCGAAAGTTATAACAGTTTGAATTTTAAGAAATCGGTGTCTGCAACTAAAACCTCTGTTTTAGAGGCATTTTAGACCTTTCTGGTGGAATAAAATGGGGTAAAATACTCAAATAGTTCATACCATATCTAAGCAGTGTATAGCTCATCGCAGGCTTCGATTTGATATGTGGTAAAGCCCAAACGGACACCCGGATAAAAAGTTATGGTCGTTTGAAGTTTGAGTTTGATTTTTGACTTTTGAATTTTAAATATATATTTTTTCCTTTGACTATCACATGATTTAAATCTCACTTGGTTTTTTCTCATTTGATTAACTTCGATTTTACTAGTTGTGGAGCTGAAATGGACTCTCAGATCAGAAGTTATGGTCATTTGATGTCGAAGTCTGTTCTTCTACTTATTTAAGATTTTCTTTCTGTTTCAAAATACTATAAACTAATAATTATAAATATTAATTAATTGACACATTATAAATATATAAAAATATATATAATAAACTATATTTTATTTTAAATAAAAAAAAAATTTAAATTTTTTTTTAGAATATATTTTAAAAAAAAATTAGCGGCGGTTTTTACACAGCGGTTCTAAAAACCACCGCTAAATTTTTGTTCAAAAAATATTTAGCTGTGGTTTTTAAAACCGCCGTGAAAAAACCACCGCTAAAATACTATTTTCTTGTAGTGTGATTTCGAGATGGAGCAAATGCATCTTGTATTATAAAAAGTTGCCCAAACTCTCCTCATTTCGATGTGATATCAGTTTTAAAGCCATGGGATTTAATATTGGTCACTTTTTCAAGTTCATTTGATCTAATCCATTCACTCATTTACATATCATCTTCTTCATTGTTCTCTTTCCCACATTTTTTAATCATTAACCCTCGACATCTACATTTCCTACTTCTCCATCACCATAGTCGACATCTTCTGGAAACCATGGCCCAACCGACATTGAATCTTAACAAATGAAAATCATTGGGGGGCTCAAAACTGGTTTAAATAATTAATTAATCTGAATTCTTATTAAATAATCCACCACTAAGATAATATATATGAGTTATAATATATATATATATATATATATATATATTATTTCAAATGATATAAATATATAACGATATCATTAAAATGTTTTAATTCACCTTTATCATTTCCTTCTTAATCAAAGTTGTAAACAACAACTAAATATAAATATATATATATATATAATAGAATCTATAAACATTAAATGAATATAAAAATATATTAAAACCAAACCTATAAACATTAAATGACATATAAAATATATATTTTGATATAATATAAATTCTTTCTCATAAATCATGAAACCCAAACCATATGGTTTGAAGCAGAATCGAGATCTCTCTAATTTATTGTTTTTATGCAGCAAATTGATATAATATATATATATATATCACTATATAAATAGTGGAGGGTAAGGATATAAAATCCTTCATTAAATGAGTATATACTAGTTACAAATCAAGTTTTTCAATTTGGATTTGATGGAGAATAAGATATAGATGGAGAGAGAGAGATACTCCTTTGAAGAAGAAGAATAAATCTTTTGCAGTTTTTTGTAAGGGAAATTATTTTGAAATTTTTTTAAACATTTGTTTTTTTATTTATTTAAAAATTATATATTCCCTCCATTACCCTTTTGTGTAAAAGATTATATTTTTATAAAATTATACTTTTAAAACCATTTATGAATAAATAAATTCTTCTATGATTTTTTGTAAATTTATATAAACAATTATAGTTTCAAAATTATCTTAAAACTCCTATTATGTTTTATGATGTAAAATAATAAAAAAATGTGTTCTATTATTATCTAACATTAAGTTTAATGGGTATTTTATTTTATTAAATTTTTTAAGTGTTTTCTAAAAATAATGATTATTAATTTCTGTGAGTTTAAAGTATGTATTTTCATGACAAAACTTATCATTTTAAATGAAAAATGATTTTATTTATTAATGAATTTCATGCATACTGGTAGATATTTCCATCATCTATAACTCATGACATATCATACATTTATAATACATGCACTATTTATATTATTTGTGTAAATATATATGTATGTGTATTGAATAAATCATTCCTTTCCAAGAACTACTTTAAAAATGGTTTTTATAGTTTTATTAATGGAATACATGGATGTTATTTATTCTTTCATTAATATACCATGAAAATTCTATTTATTATTATATTTTGTTTTTTCAAATCTAGTAGATTTCTTCTTATGAAATTATATATAAATTTATAAACATATAAATGTATGTAAATATATTTCCATGTTTTTAAAGAAAAAACTCTAATGTAATATATATATATATATATGTCTATGTGTGTGTGTAGGGAAAACATAAAATATATTTATAAAATTAGGCTATTTAAATTTGTAAACATGATAGGGAAACGAAGAGTGATTCCATCCCTCCGTAAAGTTGATAGGCTTAGACATCCTCCAATGTTTTAAGTGGACTCGTGGTTTTTTTTCAAATGCTTGCATAATGTTTTCTGGAAATCAATGGATTATTTTTAAATCATTTTTTTAAAGCCCAAGTATTTTCAAATTATTATAGTATTTTCAAAATCATAAGTATTTTCAATAGTATTTTCAAGTATATCTTCAAAAGTATGTTTCAAAAATAAATAGAAAGTGATTTTCAAAATGAATTTTCAAACAAAATTTTCTCTAGTTTTAAAACCCCTTACTAGGAAATTTTATGCTCATACCAGGTTTTGAAGTATTTTTCACATGTATTTTATAGGTTCTAATATGGTTGACTTCAATTTTGGAGTTAGCACTTGTGTAAAGAAATATTTATCTAATTTATTTTTGTAAAACTCTAATAAATTTTAAGGTATTTTCTAATTCTCTAGAACCTAGACCAGAAAAAGATCTTGAAATGTATTAAGTGTTGTGTAATTATTTAGTTTCTTTTATAAATAAAAAATATACACATCATGTTTTTAGCACTGAATTGGAAATTTTAGGTTTGATTCTTTACATACATCTTCTCTCCTCAAGTATCCCTGATATGTTTTGATTTAAACCTTGATTTTTAATGGTTTTACCAAGAAAAATCAAACCCTTTATTTTTAGCAGTTTTAGAAAGGGAAACCATTAAAAGAAGTAATAGCACTAGTTTTTAGTTTTTGGTACTAATAAACCCAAATACATGGATATCCTTTTAATGTTAGTGTCTATAAACCCAATGTCCCTCACTTTTAAGGTATTTATCACTTATTTATCCATAATTAGTGAGTTTCATCCATCTAAATTTAAATTTTTTATTACACCATTTTGAGGGAAAATGGGAAACCAAGTTCACATACAAGACCACTATGTGCTAAAAGAGCTCAAAAAATTATTAAACACGAAACTTAGATTATCCGAGCTAGCTACCCTATAAAGCTCCCATTTCAACGGACTAACCTGTGTCTCTGGGTCCTCTCTAATAAGCTCTTCAAGGTGGGTAAGCATCCTCTCCATTGTCTGGATAAATTCCTCTGAGTTGATTACGCCATGATTGAAGCCCCAAGCCAGAATTCGGTCTTGTTTGTCTATCCACAGCTCTTGATCCTCATTGGCGTCAACTTGCAACCTTCTTTCATAAATTCTTTTGATATCCTCTTCTGAGACATTAGGACAGACAGCATTGTCTAACATTTCTTCCTTGGAGTGCAGAATAAAATTCAAACACACCATAGGCTCTTCACTTTCCCTTTTCATTAGTATTTTGCTTCCATTTTTCTTGTCCTTCTTGGCTGACCTTGTCTCCATTGGCATTGGAAAATGGTAGTAATCCTTGCATCCCTTTGGTTTTTTCCCTTGGACCACTATACAGTTCCCAGAATCTCAAAATCCTTTTTCCCCTTCTTCCTTCGAGGGCTATGAGGCCCTTTCCCTTGAACACATTCCATACTGTCCATCGAGAGTTGACTATAGTTTTCATCTCTTGAAGATAATTCCTCTTGAGTCAAGGGGGGTTCTTGAACCTCCAATCCCTCAAATTGGTTCCCTATCATAATCCTTGACCCTACTTTGATGCCCTTATACTTGCCCGAAGACTCCCCCTTTCCTTCTTTGTTCTCCTATCCATTCTGTTTTCCCCCATTCCCAGCCTTTAACTGAGGTGTCGGGTTATCACCGAGTGTGTTAGGTTCTATGGTCCCCAATACAGTCACTCCATTCAGCCTCTTTTGTCCACTTTGAGTCCCTGATTCAACCAGCAAGGTGGTCTCCTGTACTATGTATGAACCAGTGTTCAGTTCATATCCTCGTCCCATAAACTGCAGATGCTTGTTGGTGTCTTCCAATCCCTGACCACGGGTACCCCCAGTAACCTGAGTATCCCCTACAATCCATTCCCTCACACCATTTAAAACCAACGTATCCACTGCCTTCGCAAGTGCTCCACCTCCCTGCACAGCCTCCTTTCTGCCCTCCTGTACAAGAGTAATTCTCAAATCCTCTTTGAGGTGGGAAAAAATATCTGATACTTGTGGTTCTGTCATCTTCAACTTCACAAACTTCTCTTCCTCCGAGGGAACCAAAGTTAGCTGATCCTCCTAGGAACTAGGCTCCACTCATGTACAGTCCAGTTGCATAGCTGATTCCACTATCTTTGAAACAGCCCCACTCACCTCCTCACACCTGCCCATGCAAGTATTATCCTGATCCTGTTGAACGAGTTCCACCTTCACTTCATTCCCCTCAAATGGACTTACCACTGGAGTTGTGATATTCCTACCTCTGAGACCGCAGCGACAACTGGAGACCAAATCGCCCAATCAGTGTCACCCTAGGCAGAATGCAGGCCACGACTCAAAAACCACTCTTTGCTTACATCTGAACTCTTCGCCAACCAAGATCCATAGCCATTCCGCTAGGGCCTTTGATACGTCCACCTCAACATACACATGAGGGGAGATTGGATGACAAACCACAGAGGTACGGATATCAGAACACAAATACCTTCTGACCAGATTACCCAGCATACCGATAATCTAAGGGTTCTAAAAAGGGAGAGGAAAATTAAGGAAACTTACCTAGACCGTTGTCAAGGCCGCATCCCGATTCATGCTGAACTCAAAGGACCATCGAAGGAGGTGCAAACCACAGCCATTAAAAATGCGAGGGGTGTTGGACCATGTGACTATCAAGTCATTATCTAAGGTGAAACGGATCATCAAATGGCGCTGATCAAGAAGACCCACCTCCGCACAATCTTGAAGCCCCCATGAATCAAAAACAAATATGTCAAAATCATCCACTGATGGTCAAAAACCCGTGAATCGAGCCACTAGAATCAACCTATGGAGGTTTGAAGCTGTGTTAAACTCTTTTATTGAAAGCTCGAGTTGAGGTGCGTCGTTATGCAAGTATGGGACTTTAGGGCTAAGGGGAGCCAACTGTAAAGGAGGAAGGAAATTCGGGTTAGTGAAGGGGGTGAACGGCCTAGGCATCAGAGAGAGAGGCAGTCCCCCCTCCCCCCGGTGAGGAGAAGGGGGAAAGATCCACTGGCATCCCTGCTAGGTCATCCCCACCACCGAGGCTTCGAGCTCCGCTCCGAGTGATAATTCAAAAATATCCATATTCAGTGAGTTCCCAATCCCGCACTTTAAAGTTAATGATAAACTATACCCCTCACACTCAATAGTAGTGATCACTTGAGAAAATAAAAAATAAGGAACTAAATTTATACAACACTAATGAAGTACACTCTCTATCCTCCAGAAATAAAACAATAAGAAGATATGGGAATAAGAGATACAGCTTGAGAGATAGCTTGATAATGATGAAAATGAAGCACAGTGAGCTCAAAAATGATCTTTAAGCTATCTACATGAATCTAAGCACCAATTTGGGTGTATTTATAGCCTCTTATACCCTTAGAATCATTTTGGAGGTGTTGGGGGTGAAATATGGTCATTGTGGTTCAAATTAAAGTAGGTGGAACCCTCTCCAATGGCTATTTTTTATCTATCTGGGTGTCACTGGATAGCTAACGGGTGTCACTAGCTATTTGGTTTCATGTGGATATAATTTTTATTTTGTCCAGGTACCACCATTCATCCATTGGTTTCCCATTAGGTGGTTATTGTCACCTACTGATGTAAGGCTCTAAAAAATTCCTCCTCACCCCTCTTGATCCCTATGTTTAGTTTGATACCTCCATAGAAAATGTCTAAAATTTAAACACTATAAAATAAATTAAAATAAACTCTTATAAATTCAAACTCATGTTTGTGATCATTCTAAACTGCCTAGTAGAGTTAGGTGTAAAACATTCTCCCTGTTTTTAATGATAACAAACACTTAATAAATTAAATAATAAATATTTTCATGATGAAATTGTCATGATTAAATCAAAAGTGAATTTCAATATTTCATAATGAAATTCAACTAATAATTTTCAAAACTTAAAAAATAAAATTAGTAGATACTTTCAAAAATGACTTCATCGATAATTAAATTTTAAAACTTATCCACCTGTGTGATTATCAAAAAGACAAATTTACAAAATTTTCATAACACAATTTCAAGATCATTCAATTTTTTAAATGATTGAAACGTGTCAATATGACTTTAAAACAATTACCTTTTCCCTCATAATATCAAAAAGTTCATTTTATGTCAAAACTATCTCCCCCTTTGAGGTTATAATAGCATAACTATGAAAATTCTTGAGAGAAATCATACCTTTTATTTCATCACTGTCTCACCCATTATAATTATATTAAATCTCAAAAACAAGGGTTAGAGAAATATAGTTAATGTATTCATTATAAGATGATGTCTAAGCATAAGAGATATAAAAGGGGAATGAAAACCTCATAACCTATAATGTTATGTCAATGGAGTTCAAAACTGAAAATGAACTTTTAAAAATTTAAACTTTACAAAACATATTTATAAGGCTAAAAATGTACATTAAATGCGTTCAAACTTTCAAAAATCTTGAAATTTTATAGAAAATAAACATATAATCATTTTTTCCAAAAAAAATAACTTTTAAATCTAAAAAATCTTAATAATTTTTCTAAAAATATTATCTCTCTATGAATCAATTTATATGTAAAAGGATGTTTTTATCCCCATCAATTAAAGCATAAAAACCACAATCTATGATTCCCACAAAAGAATATTTTAAAATAAAATTTCAAAGACTAAAAAATTACAATTTTTAAAATAGAATTTAAGTATAGAAAACTACACACCCATTTGCTTTGAAATTCAATTTCATAGAACTACTAGAGTATAAAACAGATTTTAAAATGCTTGAGTTTATTTGAAAATTATATTTATCTTTACGAACAAAAAATTGTTGGATCCCCCTAAAATGATGTGTTCTTTATAAAATTATGAGGATCCACCAAAAGTGTGTAAATCAAGATCTAA
Organism: Viscum album; assembly: GCA_963277665.1. Classification (NCBI taxonomy): domain Eukaryota; kingdom Viridiplantae; phylum Streptophyta; class Magnoliopsida; order Santalales; family Viscaceae; genus Viscum; species Viscum album. Next base: position 1,503,476,944 of record OY728135.1, read on the forward strand.
TTAAAAAAAAGAGAATAGAAACAAAAATTACCTAAGAGAGTGAAATAATTCAATCAATCAAACTCAATATTAAAAAAATGGATTAATGACCTCAAGATAAAAGAAATGCATGATTTAAAAAAACAAATAATTTAAGATGAGAATAAAAGGATCACATGATTATAAATGAGTTTAAAGATACATCTTTTATGATTGAGTGGATTTAAACAAATAAAACATTAAATTAAAGATTTAAAATTAATTAAATAAATAAATTCAAGAGATTGTTAAAAAAGGATGTTTCATTTATGAACCTTTTGGAATGAAGAGAAATATTGGCTCCCCCTCAAATAGGGCATTAGAAATACATGTACCTATGAAAAAATGATTTACATTATAGGAAATTAAAGACTATACCAAAGGAATTTCAATATTTTATAATTAAATTCAAAGAGATTGTAAAATTGGTTTTAATATGGAATAATAAAATTTTCATAATGTATTTAATTGGATCATTGAAATTATATAAATAAATTTTATTATAATATTAATTTCAATGATAAGTTAATTCAAGTCTTTATAAGAATATATCTCCTCGTTAGAGATTATCAAAAATTAATACACAAGGATATAGGGAGAATAAAAAATGGATATTAAAACGTTTTAATCCATTCTCCCCTTTAATGATCATCAATATCAATACTACACTCATAATATGGTGATATGATAATTAATATGAAAAATCAAAGAAAATCCATGCTTTGCATCAAAATTTAAGATAAACAAGATAGAATCATATATACATAATCAGGAGATAAAATCATAAGTTGTAATATCATTATTCCCCTTTAAAATGTTATCAACCATTAAAAAAACTAAAGAAAAATTCACATAGAATGAAAAAGGATTGATGCATGAATATTTCAAGGAAAAATATATATATTCTCAATTATCATAGTGATATCAATGGATAAAACTAAATTTATCCAGCATAAAACTTTTTAATAAATTCTAATCGAATTTATTGAAAATAGGGAAACCCAAAAGAAATAAATGTAGAGAATAAAAATACTGAGGTACAAGTGGAAATTATAAAATATTTAAATAAAGAAGTAACATTACACTTGAAACAATTAAATAAATTAAAGGATGACAGTGAAGCTTAAGTGTCTGATATAAATTGATGACCAAAAATATTCAAAATGAATAGTGATTTGATTGAGAGTATCATGACCAATCATACAAGGGAAATCAAGGTAAAAGAGATAAGGAACTTAAGTGAATTTTTAAGATGTGAACACATGTGTTCTAACACCACTTGTGAGTTAATGATGGGTATTGGATGGCTGGTGAGATAATTAAATAACATCAATTTTGTAAAACTTCATTGTCTAGCCTCCGGGTGACATCATCTAGCCAATAGAAACCTAGGTAGTACAACTAGTAATTTTTAAATTATAAATATAAATGAAATAGAATTTTATTTAAAATAGGTGATAAAAATAGATATATTAGACTCCATAAATAGTTATTATGAGACCTATAAATATCATATGGAATTTTAAAAATTAATATCAAGTTCAATGACCAAATACTCAATGTAAATATAAATATACGAAAAAATTGGTTTTTAAAAGGTTATTTAAAATTTATTTTTTGAAAATCATAATAAAAGGTCATTCTGAAAAAAAAAACTTACATGATTTTAAAATTAAAATCCAATCCAATATTAAAATATAAATGATAAAATGTATTTCAAAACCTTTTTAAATAGAAATGAAACAATTCAATAAATAACCAATTTATTTCAAAAATTAGAGACCAATTTAATAAATTTTATAAGATTGGAATGAAAAATCCAATAGAGATAATTTAAAAGATGATAAGTTTTAATTTTGAAAACATTTTTAGGAAGTTTGAGATATAACCACACAATTGTCTTGATAACCCACTAACAATGTTCCATGTAGTTCATCATTGATTCTATCAATACATGTATTATAAAAAGATCAAAATACTTTTGGAATCCAAGTGAATTTTGGTCTACTTATGTTATCAAAAAGATATTTGGGAACCTAAACTTTGTTAGTATAATATTTTCTAAAAGGAACATTGGCTGGGAGATAAATTCCCATGGGAATACCATAACAATAATTTTTATAATTGCACTCACAAATGAGATGTCAAAATCTATGACAATAATTAAAAAATTATTTTGATAGAAACCCTTAATAAAATTTTAATTCCTAGAGGTGATAGCTTGATTTGAATAACCAAGACCATAACGGTCCTTCACACTTTTTTAGGAACCCAAGATATTATCTAAATTTTTTCACCATGGGTGAACTTGGAAATATATTCCTTAATATATTTTATGGTGGATTCCAACTTCTCAATATGATATTGACTTGAACAAGGCTTCTTACCTAATTCAATTTTCAATTTATATTTTCTTTTTTAATCCATTCACATTGATTATCAACCTTAGAGATATCATCCAAAACCAAATTTAACCTTCTCTCTTGATCTTAATTATTCTAATAAATAATTTCATTGTTACTTTAATTCTCATATTTAATCTTTTCATTTTACTTTGAAAGAAGATATTTCTCATTCACCACTTGATTATATTTATTTTTAATCGCTTTTAATTTTTTTGGTGATTTCACAAATTCCTTATTTTAATTGATCTATAGAATATTTTAAAAATTAATAGGATAAATAATTTTAAAAATAATAATTTATATAATAACAAACCACGTTACCAACTTTGTTTGAGGCCATAAGACATTTGGGCATTGAATAGAATGAGGTGAGGGGGTTGTTGCTTGCACTACATTTTGATTATTTTAGTGCCTTCTTACTTTTCACATTATTTTTGGAGAACTCAAGATTGATATGTTTCTTGATGTGTCTGCAATAAACTTCAAAATCTCATGATCGTTTTTATAATAGAAAATATGACCAAATTCATTCTTATCTAATGAAAAATAAACATAATTTATGGATTTTCCATATAGCTCAAAAGTAACAATATCATTGAAAGTCCATTTGTCCTTTGATTGGTTATAAAGTGTATATCCATTCATTACAATGTTCTAAATGGGATAGAGAATGATTTTAAGAAATATATACATGTGTATTTTCCAATAAATATAATCAAATCTATCAAAGAAATGGATTTTACCCATAGAGTGTCTATTAATATCACCTTGGGTATAAGATATTGATTCCATCCTACTTAGATAGTTCCTTAAAATTGGTCAAGACTTTGAAATTGAGGTTGGATCTGATTCCAATTTTCAATCTGAGTAAATATGGAAAGAGGGGATGAATTTCCTTTTAAAAACTTTTTATAACTCAAAACTAAAATAGATGAGATTAAAAAAATTAAAGTGGTGAACTAAAATTATATGAGTTAAAAACAATAGATATAAAAATTTAAAATACAAAGCATAGCCAATTGATAAATTATTTCATCAATAATCAAAAATGGATCCATATGTATTGTCTCCTCAAGTATCCTTAAGAGGTTTTGGATTAAACCTTTCTTTTTAATGGTTATAGCAAGAAAACACAAACCCTTTATTTTTAGAAATTGTAGCAACGAAACCCATTATAAGAAGTAATACCCTTGGTTTTTAGTTTTTGGTACCAAGAAACCCAAATACATGTCTATCATTTTAATGGTAGTGGCTAGGAACACAATCTCACTCACTTTTAAGTTAGTGATCACCTATCCCCTCACACTTTATGGTAGTGAGAAAAAAATCCAGATTTTAAAGGTAATGATAACATATCACCATCACACTCAATGGTAGTGAGCACCCAAGAAAAGAAAAAATAATATACTTGAATTATGAAATCCCAATGAATCACACTTACTATCCTCCGGTAAGAATTAAACAAGAATAGATGGTAGGAAGAGAGGCTATTGTGAGACGGAGCATGAGAATGATGAAAATGAACCACAATGAGATCAAAAATGGTCTTAAAGGTATCCAAAGGAATATAAGAACCCTTGGGGATATATTTATATCCCCTCATAGCCTTAGAATCATTATTAAGGTGTTGGGGTTCAAATAAAACAATTATTTATTGAATTAAGGTATGTAGGGCCTTATCCAATAGCTTTTTTTGTCTGTCTAGGTGCCACCAAATAGTCGGTGGGTGACATCGTCCATCTGGTGGTATCCCACCAGGTATCCACTAGTACCTGCTAGTGTAAGTCTTTAAAAAAGTCCTAATCACTCCTCTTAATCCCTCTTTTTGGTATGGTACTTCCATGGAAAAATTTCTAAAATGTAAACACTAAAATCCATTTAAATAAACTATTAAAAAATGTGTGTTTGCAATTATTCAAAACTACCTAAGTGAGTGAGGTGTATAATAGAGGGGTTATCCTTGATAAAATTATTGGTCTTCACCCCACTTAAAAACTTTCTATGAGGCTAATGGCTGGTCGGTATCCTCCACCAATGAGCTGGTGAGCCCAGGAAGTAATTAGGGATTTTTTCCTTTACCATCAGCTAGCCAATTTCTCTATACCTTATAGACAGTGGTGTTATAATAGCATGCTGCAAAACCGACTCTTACTTTAGAACTTTCTGCTACTTTTTTCTGCCATTCAACCCATGCTCAAAGTCCAAAAATACCTCTTTGAGTGGTTTATACCTTTGGAATGCTCTTCCAAAAATCGATTCTCGAAACAAACCACTCAATAAAATGAATATTAAAAATTCTATTGGAAATTTAAAACCACCCGTGTGCATGGGGTATTGAAAATGTGATGCATGATGATTAACCTTGGTGTTGGAACTCTTCCTCCCCCATAGATTTTGGTTTTAGGTGTATATCGATGCACTAGATGTTTTCTCTTCCTCTACCCACAACACCGGGATATAAAGATATATTATTGTAGCCCTGGAGATGTATATTTTCTCTAGTACCTTGGTGTGCACATCTATCCCTAGAGATGAGTATTTTCTATAGAATCTAGACATGTATATAGCTTCTACCATTAGATATGAGTATTTCCTCCAGTACTTCAGAGATAAGTGGAGAGATTTATTTCCTCCAACATCTCAAGATTGTTGCATTAAGGGTGAATTATCCTGAGGTTAAATTTATGAATGGATGTGTGATTATATTTTTATTCCTTTTAAATAAAATTATATTATGTGTTGATCATGATTAAAGTGATCCATAGTTATTTTATCATGATTTATCATAGTTTTAATCATATCTTATGATGATGTTGGGTGACATTGTTTTTTCTATGATTTATTTATTTATTATTCATGTTTCACTACATGTTATGGGATTGGATCACTGCTAGTGTTAACCAGGATGAGTATTTTTATTCCCACCCTTACATGCTCTCTTATGAATTCTTTCATCTTGTGTGTATGAAAACTAATAGATGCAAATGATGGATGATCATGGAACCTAGAAATGGATGGTTGATGTGGATAGCTGGTGGATAGGGGATCTTGTCATGTTGACCACCCACATATTTTTAGTTTACATTCCATAAATGTATTTTTGGATGTTATACATTATATTAGGTGGAAATTAGTTATTATAGGTAAGGCCTCACATGCTTTTGTGGGTGGGGATACCTTTATGCTAGTCTATAGTTCATGGCCTATAAGAGGCTGTCTTGGGGAGTTCACTTACCAGAAAGCAGAGACATGAATTATATATATATATATATATAGTGTGTGTGTGTTTGTGTGTGTGTGTGTTCATGTGTGTGTGTAATTGATTTCTAGAATATTTAAAACATCATGGGATAAATAATTTTAAGAAAAAGAAGAACTAGAATAACAAACCATGTTACTCGCTTTGGTTGAGGTTATAAGACATTTGGGTCTTGAATAAAATGAGGTGAGGAACTCGTTGCTTGCAATCCATTTTAATTATTTTATTATATTCTTTCTTTTCAACTTCTTTTTGGGGCACTCTTGCTTGATATGTTCTCAGTACATGTTTGCAAGAAACTTCAAAATATCATGATCATTTTTAAAATTGTAGATACAAACAAATTCATTCTAATCGAATGAAAAATAAATAGCATTCATGGATTTTCCATCTAGCTCAAAATAAACTATATTAGTCAAATTCCATTTGTCCTTATATTGGTTATAAAGTGTATATACATTCATTGTAATTCTCTAAATGGGATAGAGAATGATTTTAGTAAATATATACATGTTTATTTTCCAATATATATAATTAGATCCATCAGAGAAAGACGTTTTACCCATTGAGTATCCCTTAGTATCACCTTGGGTATAAGATATTAATGTCGTCCTAATTAGATCATTCCTTTCAATAGGTTAATACTTTGAATTTAGGTTGGATCCAATACTAATTTCTTTTCCAAGTAAAGATGGAAATAGGGGGTGAATTTCTTTTTAAAAACTTTTTAGAACTCAAAACTAAAATAGATGAGATTAAAATAATTAAAGCAATGAAATAAAATTATATGAGTTAAATGTAGTAGAAATATAAATTTAAAATCCAAATCACGAGAAATTGATAAATTAATTTGATAGTAATCCACAAGGGATCCCTATGTATAATCCCCTTAATTATTGTTGAGGGGTTTTGGTTTAAACCTTTCTTTTTAATGGTTATAGCAAGAAAACTCAAGCCCTTTCTTTTTAGAAATTGTAGTAAAGAAACCCTTTAAAAGAATTTATACCCTTGGTTTTTATTTTTTGGTACCAATAAATCCAAATACATGGATAACCTTTTAATGGTAGTGTCTAAGAACCCAATCTCCCTCACTTTAAGGTAGTGATCACCTATCCCCTCACACTCTATGGTGGTGAGCACCCAATCCCACACTTTAAAGGTAATGATCATATAACCTATTAACACTAAATGGTAGCGAGAACCCTAGAAAATAAAAAATTAAGTGACTTGATTTATACAATCCCAATTAATAAAACTCTATATCCTCTAATAGGAATGCAACAAGAAGATATAGGAGGAAGAGAGACAATTATGAGAGAGAACTTGAGATTGATGAAAATAAAGAATAATGATCTAAAAAATGATCTTAAAGTTATCCAAAGGTATCAAAGAACTATTGGGGGTGTATTTATAACCTCTCATACCCTTAGTATCATTATGGAGGTGTTTGGCGTTCAAATAGAACTGTTATGTTTCCAATAAAAGTATACAGGGCCTTCTCCAAAAACTTTGTTTTGTCTATCTAGGTGCTAGTGAATAACTGGTGGGTGACACTAGCCATCTGGTGGTATCCCACCAGGTAGACAATAGTACCTACTGGTGGAAGGCTTTGAAAAAGTCTTCCTCACTCCTCCCAATCCCTCTATTTGGTATGGTACCTCCGTGGAAAATTTTCTAAAATGAAAACATTGAAATGCATCAAAAGAAACTATTATAAAAAAAATGTGTGTTTAAGATCATTAAAAACTACCTAAGAGAGTGAGGTGTACAATGGAGGGGTTGTCCCAGATAAAATTACCAAGCTTTACCCACTTAAAAACTTTTTATGAGGCCAATGGTTGGTCGGTAGCCTCTACCAGTGATCCGGTGATCCCAAGAAGCAATTAGGGATTTTACCTTTTCCATAAGCCAGACGATGGCTCTATACCTTCTAGACAGTGGTGTTGTAGCAACATTTTTTAGCCCTGAATCTTTCTTTAGAACTTATCACTTCTTTTTTCATCTATCCAACCCATGATCCAAGTCTAAAAAGACCCCTTTGAATCGTCTATACCTTTGGAACACTCATTAAAAAATCAATTCTCGATACTAATAAATCATTAAAATGAAAATTCAAAATTCTCTTGGAAATTTAAAATCATCCATGTGCATAAGGTATTGAAAATCTGGTGGATGATGATTCACTTTGTTGGTGACACTCTTCATCCCTCGTATCTCTAGGTTCATAGTGGATATCACCACACTAGATGTTTTCTCTTCCTCTACCCACAACACTGGGATGTAGAAGAATAAGAAGATATGTTATTGTATCCCTAGAGATGTATATTTTCTCTAGTATCTTAGTATGAACATATATCTAGGGAGGTGTTTATTTTCTCTATAATCTATACATTTATACTGCTTCTAGCCTTGGAGATGATAATTTCCTCTAATACTTTAGAGATAATTGGAGAGTTGTATTTCCTCCCACATCTCATGATTGGTGCATCAAGGGTGAATTATCATGGGGGAATTTATGAAGGGAAGTGTGGTCAGATTTCTATTCTTTTTAAATGAAATGATCTTATGTGTTGATCATGATGAAAGTGATCTATGTCTAGTTTATCGGTATTGATCATAATTTTAATCATATATGATGATGATGTTAGGTGACATTGTTTTTTCTTTGATTTACTTATTTTTTATGCATGTAGAAACTAAATTTTATGGGGTTGTCTCACTGAAAGTGATGACCATAATGAGTATTTTTATGCCTACACTTACATGATACCTTGTTCATTTTTTTATCTTGTGTGTTTGCCGACTAGCAGATACAGGTGATAGATGATCATGGAACCTAGAGGTGGATGGTTAATGTGGATAGCTGGTGGAGTAGGGATCTCATCGTTTTTAAAACCCTCATGTCATTATTTTACATTCCATAAATATCTTTGTGGATTTTATAAATGATAGTAGGTGACAATTTTTGATTAGAGGTAAGGCCTCGCATGCTTGTGTGGGTGGGGATACCTTTGTTCTAGTCACTAGCTCATGGCTTATTAGAGGTGGGATTGGGGAGTTCACTTACTAGATATCCATGAAGTGGAATGTATATATATATATAGTGTGTGTGTGTGTGTGTGCATGTTTGTAATTTATCTCTAGCATATTTTAAAACTTCATAGAATAAATAATTTTAATTACAAGAATAACTAAAATAAAAAACCATATTAATCACTTTGGTTAAGGCTATAATATATTTGGGTCTTGAATAAAATGAGTTGAGGGGGTCGTTTCTTGCACTACATTTTGATTCTTATAATTCCTTATTTCTTTTCACCTTCTTTTTGGGGCAGTTTAGATTTATATTTATCTCATGCATTTCTGTAATAAATTTTAAAATATCATGATCATTTTTACAATTGGAAATACAACCAAATTCATTCTTATTTAATGAAAAATAAAGAACATTCATGTATTTTCCATATAGATCAAAATAAATAATGTCACTAAAATTCTATTTGTCCTTTGACTGGTTAGAAATTGTATAGTCATTCATTAAAATGTTCCAAATGGGATAGAGAATGATTTTAAGAAATATAGACATGTTTATTTTCCAATATATGTAATCAGATCCATCAAAGAAGGGGGTTTTACCCATTGAGTTTCCATTAGGATCACCTTGGGTAAAAGTGATTGATGTCATCATACTTAGATCATTTCATGCAATTAGTTAAGATTTTTAAATTGAGGTTGGATCTGATACCGATTATCGGTCTGAGTAAAGATAGAAATAGGGGGTTGAATTACCTTTTCAAAACTTTTTATAACTCAAAACTATAATAGATTAGATTAAAATAACTAAAGTGATTAACTAAATTTATATGAGTTAAATGTGGTAGAAATATAAATAAAATCCAGATAGCAAGCAATTGATAAAGAAGTTCAATAGTAATCTATAAGGGATCCCTATGTCTGCTCCCATAAATTATCCTTGAGAGATTTTGGTTTAAACCTTACTTTTTAATGGTTTTAGTAAGAAAACTTAAACCCTTTATTTTTAGAAATTGTAGCAAGGAAACCTATTACAAGAATTAATACCCTTGGTTTTTAGTGGTTGGTACCAATAAACCCAAATACATGGCTAGCCTTTTAATGGTAGTGACTAGTAACCCAATCTCCCTCTCTTTTAAGGTAGTGATCACCAATCCCCTCACACTCTATGGTAGTGAGAACCCAATCCCACACTTTAAAGGTAATGATAACTTATCCCCTTCACACTCAATAGTAGTGAGTGCCCAAGAAAATAAAAAATAATTTACTTGATTTACGCAATCCCAATGAAGCACACTCTCTATCCTCTGACAAGAATGCAATAAGAAGAGATGGGAGGAAGGGAGACAATTATGAGAGAGGGATTGAGAATGCGGAAAATGAAGCACAGTGAGATCAAAAATTATCTTCAACTTATCCACATGCATCCAAGAACCCTTGGGGTGTATTTATAGCCTCTCGTAGCATTGGGATCATTATGGAGGAGTTGGGGGTCAAATAGATCCATTATGTGTCGAATTAAGGTATAATAGGACTTCTATAATGACTTTTTTTTGTCTGTCTGGGTGCCACCGGATAGTCGGTAGGTATCACTGGCCATCCGATGGTATCCCACCAGGTAGCCATTGGAACCTGCTAGTGGAAGGCTTTAAAAAAAGTCCTCTTTTCTCCCCTTAATCCCTCTGTTTGGTCTGGTACCTCCATGGAAAAATGTATAAAATGAAAACACTAAAATCCATTAAAATAAACTATTAAAAATACAAATGTGTGTTTGTGATCATTCAAAACTACCTAAGAGAGTGAGGTGTGAAATAGAGGGGGTGTCCCAGGTAAAATTATTAGGTTTCCTCCCACTTAAAAACTTTTTAGGAGGCCAATGGTGGGCCGGTAGCCTCCACCAGCAAGATGGTGGCCCACCGGTGAGTTGCTCTTGGGATACCATCCAGCCAGTGAGCCCAGGTAGTAATTAGTGCTTCTGAATTTTCCATTGGCTAGTCAATGGCTCCGTACCTGCTATTTTATGGTGTTGTAGAAGCATGTTGCAGCCCTAACTCTTCCTCTAGCACTTCTCTTTGCTTTTGTCTATCATCCAAACCATGATCCAAGTCCAAAAAGACCCCTTTGAGTGGTCTAAACCTTCGGAACATTATTCCAAACATCTGTTCTTGGAAAAAACTCTCAATAAAATGAAAATTCAAACTTCTCTTGGGAATTAAAAACCACTCATATGCAAGAGGTATTGCAAATGTGATGGATGATGATTCAATTTAGTGGCGATACTCTACCTCCCTACAGCTCTTGGGTCGAGGCGGATATTGATTCATAAGATGTTTTATCTTCCCCTACCCACAACACTGGGATGTAGAAGGAGAAGATATGCTATTGTAGCCCTAGATATGTGTATTTTTACAGTACATTGGTATACACATCTGTCCCTAGAGATGTGTATTTCCTCTAGCATCTAGATATGTATAAAGCTACTAGCTTTGGAGATGGGTATTACCTTCAGTGATTTGAAGATAAGTGGAGACATGTATTTCTTCCAACATCTCAGGATTGGTTCATCATGGGTGAATTATCATGAGGGAAATTTATAAAGGTAAGTGTGATCATATTTCTATTATTTTTAAATGAAATGATCATATGTGTTGAGCATGATGGAAGTGAGTCATGGGTAGTTAACCAGGAATACTGATCATAGTTTTAATCAAATATGATGATGACTTTGGGAGACACTGTTTTCACTACTATAGATCAGTGCAAGGGTAGCATCGGCCTCTATCAGTGCTAAGAAAAACGACATTGATAAAAGGAAGCTTTTATCAGAACTAGCTAAAAGTGCTGATAAAGGTTTTTAATAAAAAAATATTATTAATTTATATAAAATTATTATATTTATATTCAAAAATATTGTTTATTTATATACATTAAATAAAAAATGCATGTTTATAATTAATATATATTTTTTAGTAGTTTAAATATATATATATAATCTTTTAAAAAAAAGTATCTATAAGATTATAATTAAATAAATATATATTTAAATAATTATAATATTATAATAAATTTTATTAAATAATAAATATATTTATTATATTTACAAATATATATTTATAATTATATATAAATACTTTTTAAATATATATATATATTTATAATTATAATTATAATTATATATATATGTTTCCAATGAATTTAGACAATGAATATATTGATGCGTGAATATAATTGGTGTGCATATGTTATGTATTCATCATGAATGTTAATTTATACATTACACCCTTATTATTATTCGTGTTTTCCATATATGTGATGACCCGTTTTTTATGATCTATACTTTACTAGGTATATGATTCATTCATGTTATACCTATGAATCTATTATGTTCTCATAAATACTTATAAAAATACAATAAATATATTTAAATAATATATATATTTATTATGTTTATAATCATTAATTTTTAATTATATATAAATAATTTTTAAATATAATTATTTCTAATTATATATATTAGGTGTTTTGAGGTACAATTACATTAAAGTTATAAATATATAATTAAATATATATATATATAAATATATACAAATATTTATAATTATAATTCTAAATAATTATAGATATATTTAAATAATTATAAAATTATAATAATTATATTAATTATATATATTTATAAAATTATAAATATAATAAATATATTTGTTATAATTTTATAATTATTTAAATATATATATGTATGTATGTATGTATGTATGTATACGTGTATATTTAAAATTATAACTCTAAATATATATATTTTTTTATTTATTTATTTATTATAATTTTTTAATTACAGATAAATATATATTTATTTATAGTTATAATTATAAATATATATATTAGGTTCTTAGGGGTACAATTATATCAAACACGCACACACCGCACACACACAGGCCTGAAAGATAGGACATAGCCCCCCCAAGGGATAACCCACCCAACTACCTGCTTTATTTCATTATATATATTTGGCCCAAAGGCCTAGTGGGCATGTAGCCCATTACATGGCCTCTAGGCCTAAAATTTTGGCTCAAGACCCATTCTATGAATAGTACTGCTACATTGTCCCGTCGACTATAGTACCACCACTGCTACAGTACTTGATATAGTACTCGCCACTGTTATAGTGTCCACCACTACTATAACTATAGTTTCCGCCACCACTTCAGTCTCACCGTTTCCATAATGCCTCCGCTACTACAATATGGTTTTAGCAACCTACGCCTAATGGGTTTTGAACCCCATTTTTCATATAGGATTATGAGGTGTTAACCACTAAACCAAACCCCAACTACAATAAATATATATTTATTTAAATAATTATAAAATATTTATTATACTTATAATGTTATAAATATATAAAAATATTTATAAATAAATACAAATATTTATAATTATAATTATAAATAAATATAGATATATTTAAATAATTATAAAATTATAATAAATATATTAATTATATATATTAATAAATTTATAAATATAATAAATATATTTCTTATAATTTTATAATTATTTAAATATATATATATATATATATTTATATTTATTTATTTCTAATTATAAAAATAAATAAATATATATTTATTATAATTTTTTTACTATAAAAATTATATATATATTTATACTTTTAATTAAATATATATATATATAATTATAAAATTATAATAAATATATTTATTATACCAAACAGGTTGGGGATCGACCCCTTTATTAAATAAAGGAAAAGAAAAAGAAAATATCCATTTTAATCAAGGTAGGGGGAACCCATTACATGCCCGAAGGCCAGAGGCATGTCGCCTTAGATTTGAGTGGAAAAATCTCATTGGTACAGAGCCCAATACAAGTAAAAAACCCTAATCTTGTCAATGTGTCTTCCGTACAACTGATGCAATTGCGCCGCATCCAAGTCTACCCTACTAAGGCCATCGAACCTGTCGTTCGTACTTACTATCCCAAGTCGCACCACTGCAGACCTTGTGTAGACCACCGAGAGCCCTTCACCCGTCGTTGAGGTCCCGTCTAAATCCCCTTGCATCTCTTATGTGTCAACAACATCACACACCATCATGACCTCCACCAGGATCCCACCGACATCCACGACACCCACTGCAACCCACCTTGCCATCGCAACGCCAGAACCCCCAAGGATCTGACCACACCTCATCTGGTGGACCAGATCTGACACGTTGACCACAAATCGAGTTGACCGACACCACTGAGGTCGACCGGACCGCCTCCTGCGCCATCCCCAATGCCCCGCAGACCATTGCTTGCCAAGGTGCCTCGACGTCATAGAACCCTCACACACCTCCCACTGAACAACGACACTGAAATCAACTTGATCCTAACTGCCTGAGAATCCACCTGAATCCACTGACAAAGGTGCCACCCCCATCGTCGACCATCGCCTGTAAAGCCACCACACCAAGACAAGCCACCTCGCTGCAGGAATTCACTGCCGAGGAAGTAAGGGTCAGGGGATGAAACCCTAGCGGAGAGCTCTCGGCCGAAGATGAGAGCCCACCCCTCCTCACTAAATGAAATATATATATATATATATAATAATTTTATAATTATAAATATTTATTTATTTATTTATAATATTTGTAATTTTATAAATATATATAATTATATAAATATATTTATTATATATATAAATATAAATATTTATTTATTTATTTTTAGTTATAATTATAAATAAATAAATATTTATTTATTATATATGTAATTTTATAAATATATATAATAATAATAATAAATTATTAACATTATATATTTATCTGCACCTTTTTAGCGCTGATAGAGGCATTTTTTATCAGCGCTTTCTATTTTAACACTGATAAAACATACTTTTATCAACACTTTTTTAAGTTGCACTGATAAAAGTGTTACCCGATTTTATAAATGAACCCTAACACTCGGCTTCTTCTCACACGCACTTCAAGTTCTCAAAGAAGTCGACCGCCGCTACCACTGCTCCTCCTCTCTCTCCCATCTACACTGTCATAGCCCCATTGTGCCGCCACTATTGTCGAACCCCACCACCGTCACGTGCCGCTCTCCCCCAGCCACACTGCCTATGCACCGCTACTTTGCCACATTGTCTCCCCACCTCCCTCTCTCCCTATCCCGCTTCCCTCATTATCCTTCATCGTCATTGCCATCGTTTCTCCATGCCTTGTTGTCGTCTCTTCCATCGTCGTTGTAGATAAGGTCGTTATCACTAGTTTTTAGCCTACTACATTTTATATTTGGTGATGTTTGTACCTCTATATTTTCATCATTTTCATCCTACTTGATGATACTTCTAGTAGTTTTTATCTTCCCCTTTGGTTTTGTTTTGGTACATCCATCATACCCAAGATTGGAAATACATGTCTTTGTAGACATATCCTACATAGAAATATCAATAGTTATTATAAATATATCATGAATAGAAAATTATTCTCATATATTTTTGTTTCTCATTATCCATAAAGTTCCTCTTTTCTATAGAACACATTTTTTATGTCCCATATTTACACAAAAATAAAACCAAATATTTAGTGTATTACTTATGCCTTTTCATCACCATATTTTGGTTTTTGATTCTATTGTAAGTTTTTAAATTCAACCTTTTCCCCAAATTGTTTCATTGAGTTTTTTCCTCAACTATTGATGATTTGTTCTTATGATCATTACTTAGGTATAAATTTCATTTATTTTGGAACAACTTTATTAGTTTATCGGTACCTACCCTCTATGTATATTTCTAATGTACCTCCTTTTCATATTTCATAACCCATGAACATGATATTTTTTTTTCATTTTGAGAGTTATAATCCTCTCTTAATCATTACACTTAGATTACAACTTCCTAACACCAATTTTGAGTAACTTTATTCTCTTGACTATATCATTCGATAAATTGTTTAGGGTATCAATTATCCCAGACCATTATTAATTAAAGATCCATACCTCAACCACATTTCTAGAATTTTAATAATTTTTTTATTTATGTTTTTTAATATCCGTTTTTAGTATTGGTTTTTTTATTTTATTTTTTATTGGATAAAGAACTTTGATTATTCAAAAACTCTTTTATTTTCTTGTTTTATCCCTCCAAATGTTAATGTACTCAAAGGATACTTTGATTTCAATAAAAAGATCAACTCTTCTCTCAATTACAACAATTTACCCATCATGGTATTCATCTTGTGGTTTATCAATAACTCCCACCATGACCTTTTTTTACAGTTCTTTATAGTCCATGACCTCCCCAACTATTTCCTCTGATTTTCCTAAGAATTAGTACCTTGTGTTTTTCAAGACTTTCCATAGCTCTAACTTGGGCGGAACCAAAATTTAGATAAGTTATTTAGTAAATTAATCCCTTGAAAGTAGTTCTGTTATAGTGAATATTTCTTCTTATTCCATATTCTCATGACTTTCCATAGTATTCCTTTGGGATTTTACATCGATCAAGTACATCATGCCTTTTTATTCAGCCAATTTTATTTTTAATTCTCTATAATCTTCATTAGTGGTGATGAAGACATGACAATATTAATCTTCATCTACTTGATTCACATATTTCATCATGAAAAATTGGACTTTATTCTCTATAATTTAAAAAATCAACTATCCTAGATTAAAATTAATGAACAACTTCACAATGTAAATGAAATTTCATCGAATGATTATTAGTACTTTTAATTCTTACAAAATTTCTAGAATGATACTATCAAAAGGAATGATTAATTTCCCTACATAGACCAAGACATCATCTTAAATTCCAATGATGTGGTCAATGGGATGTTACTATAGTTAAATAATAAAAAAAATTGTATTTGGATTACTTTTCTTGAAAATATTTAGTGTCATAGGCCAGATAGCCCCCTATAAATAAAAAATGGTATTCTAGAAATTTCAAACACTGATATTACATGGAATAGAAAGGCTACATAGATCAACTACATGGATATTAAAGTTTTAGTGGAATATTTCATTGAGAAATAACTAAGAAATTATATCTTAGAAAAACTAATTCTATATATTCTAATTTATTTTTATTATAAATGAGTTCTTTAATGAACTTGGCACATGATGGCATCTGTGAGATTTCAATGATGAATTAGATATTGATGTACTGTTACTTTAACATTTCCATTAACTTTTATATTACTCTTAATCCATTTCATGGATCATCCTCTTTATAAATAGATTATGTGTTATTTATGGATATACTTTGGTTAGATTTGATATGCCCTTCTCATTCCTTGCTACATCATCTTATTTTTACTTTGTTTCTTATATACCATGTTCCCTTTCTTTTTCTTTCTCCTTTATATTTTCTTTATATTTAAATGATTGTTGTTTCAAAAGTGTTTACTTGTTATACTTATGCCTATATGAGGACCTTTGAGGGATAAATGGTGTCTTACAAGTGGTTTTATCCCTTGTTATGGAATGATATTTGATGACAAGTGTTTGGGAAAATACCTAAATGGATCTTTTAAAAGATTTTTTTTGGATTTAAAATTAGTGGTAATCACCAACTTGATGTTTTAAAAATTATTCTTGTGTTAATTGGATTTTAAACCAAGATTTTGGGTGATTTGAAAGTGTTAAAAATGTTGGAAAATATTATTTTATTTTAAAGTGGAGAGTTAACCCTTGTGATCTATATTTAAAACCAATTTTTTTAGCCTTGGTTAATTTTTATATCAACATTTTGAGGTGTTTAAATCTTTTAAGATTTCCAAATGAGATGGATTATTTAAAAAGGGTGTGTTTTCCCATGTGGATTGGATTTTGAAACTTATTGTATCTTTGAATGTTTTTCAATGGCCGTTTAAAGTGTAGTGTAAATTCCCATTTGATTTTAAAAGGTGTTTAGATAAAATTGGTCTAAATATTAGATTGGGATGGATTTTATAAATGATAAAATGGCTTGTAATTCGAATCATGTTTTGAAAAGAGATGTCCCATTTGAAATTTTATAAAAAATGAGTTTTCATGAAAGGTGTGATACCTTCTTAAGCCCCTTTGATTCTTGCATGACCATTGTATCTTGTGATCTAATGTGGGGATGTTTATTATTGTTGACCTAGTTTATGTGACTTGAAATAGTGTTGCTTGATCATGTGGTTTCTTCCTTCTTTTTTTGTTTTTCTTTTCATATTTTTTGAAAAGGGATTATGAATGGTTTTTAAAGAAGGAAAAAAGGAAAAATTATTTTGAAGTGTTTTCAAACTATTTTAATAATGAGTTTGAAAAGTGTTCTCAAATGAGAAAAGTTAGAATGGTTTTTATTTGAAACTCCAAGAATGTGTGAGTTTTAAAAATGGGTTTTTAGGCAATCATGCCTAGTTTTATGGAAATGGTTGGTTTTCAAACATGTTTTAGAAAACTGTATGATAGTTAGAACCTATTTGAGTTTTGAAATGTGTATTTAATAAATTAGTGTTTATGAAATAGTTTAAAGTTGAATTTTAAAAAGGTGATTTGACCAAAAGGTATTAGTTGAGGAAAAATATTTTCCACGTGATTGTTTTCAATTAATGAAAATCTTAGAAAAAAGGTTTTAACACACTTTTATGTGTTATTACTTATTTGGTAAAAATATATATAAAATGTTTATTTTTCTAATGCATTTGAAACTAAATTTTTTAGGATGTAGTATGAAAGTTATCACTTATATTTGGTAGGTTTTGGTGACTTATTGTACTTTTAGATCACACCTATATTTTACAGGTTCAGGTTTTTTATGGCTTGTTTTTCTTCCTTTGGATATTATGAGAGGGATATATAGTTATATGATGACCCTAGTTGAACATATTTTGTGTATTTATTTTGTTAAATATTAATATTACATAATCAAATATGATGGATTTGAATAAAGAATGGGTGAATGTCAATCGTCTAACAAAAGAGTATGAAAATGGAGTAAAAGGGTTCATAAAGTTTGCAAAAGATCAAGCATATGACCCTTCTCAAATCCTTTTTCTATGTTTATGCTGTTTTTATTCAAGACTAATTAGCCCATAGGAGTTGGAAGAACACTTTATTTGTCATGGAATAGATTGAAGTTATAAATTTTTGAATAAAAACTGGGGGAAAACGAAAATAGCTAGTAGATGGGATAACATTGCATTTTATAGATCATTTGATATGATTACAAGTGTGTAAAATTAAGAAGACCATATCAAGTATGTGATTATATATGTGAATGATGATGAAGATCATATTGAGGAAATAATAAGGATAGTTGAAGATAAACTTCATGATTTCCCAAAATTGTTTAAGAAGTTAAAGAGTTCTGCAAAGACGTCATTGCATACTGGTTGCACTAAATATAAAGCATTGTCAGCCGTACTGAAGCTGTATAATTTTAAAGTAGGAAATAAATGGAGTGATGTCGGTTTTATGGGACTACTTTATCACTTGAATGACATGCTCCTAGAATATAATGAGCTCTCGAGTCTAACATACAATTCCAAACAAATACTATGCTTGATGGGTATGATCTCTAAAAGAATATATGTCTTCCAGAATGACTATATACTATTTCTTAAAAACCAAAAATCACTTAAATAATTCCTAAAGTGTGGTTCTTCTCGATACAAGAAAGTTGAATTTGGTCCTACGAAATTTTTATATTACTTTCCAATCATTCCAAGGTTTTTATGCCTATATAGAAGTGAGGAGACTGTATGGAAATTGATGTGGCATGCATATACAAGAAATAAAGATGGGAAACTATGTCACCTAGTAGAATATCCTTAGTGGAAGATAATTGATCATGAGTATCCTGAATTTTTAAATGATCCAAGAAACCTTCATCTTGCGTTATCTACATATGTAGTGAATCCTTTTGGTTTTCAAAGTAGCACTCACGGTACATAGCCAGTTATGTTAGTAAATTATAACTTTCCATCATGGTTATTCATTAAATTAAAATATATCATGTTATCTATGCTTTTATCAGGACCAAAAAAGGTGGGTAATGATATTGATGTTTATTTGGCTCCATTGATCAAGGATTTGAAATTATACTAGGATTTACGTGTTACGGTGTATGATGCTTATAGAAATAAAGATTTTACATTGAGAGATATGTTGTACAGGATGATAAATGACTTTCCTAATTATAGAAATTTATCAGGATATGGCATTAAAGAAACATAAGGGTGTGCCATTTTCAAACAAGGTACACGATCAATTAGGTTGAAACATTCATCGAAAATCATGTTTCTAGGACATCGCATATTTCTACCCCGAAGGCTGATGTGCAAGGATTTTCCTAACATTTTTATAATTTTTTAATTTAGTTTTAATTAATTTTATAACTTCTTCTTATGTTTTTTAGTTTCTTTTTATATTTTTTAATATTTTAGTTATTTTTTATAATTTTTATTTAGTGTTATATTAATATTAGTTATTTATTTTTATTTTTTTAGTTTTAATTGATTTTTTACTTTATTAATGTTACATATTTTATTTTTAGTTTAATTAATATTAGTTATTATTTTTATTTTTAGTTTATTAATTAATTATATTAATTTAACATGTAAATATAATATATATATATAACACTTCTTATTATTTATTTTTTTTACAAATTATTATTATTACTATTATTATTTTATTTAACCTTTAGATAACTAGCTTTTTAATTTTTAAAGTTTGAATTTGATTTTTAAATTTTGAATTTTAATTTTCTTTTTTTTTCATCCCCCCTATCTCCCATGTTGACCCAATCTTCCCCCCACCCCCTCCTTTTTTTCTCTATCACCCGCTAACCCCCCCCCATCCCTCCCTCTCTCCAATAAACCTAAACCACCTTAACCGTCACCCCCTCTTTCCCCTATACCTCGCTCCCTTGTTGACCCACACCCCCTTAACACCTGCTCATGGCCACTCTCCCTCACCATCTCACCCCGCCGCCCCAGTCGCCTGCTCCGACCTCTCTCCCTCACCCCGCTCCTCCCACTCACCCAACCCCCGGAGCCTGTTCCCTTCTCTCACCCACCCCCCCCCCCCCCCCATACCCTCTGCTCCCTCCACTATCCCAACGCCCTCCATCGTCCCCCCTATCCCCTCTACCCCCTCCCATTTCCCTAGCTTCCAAACCCAACCCCCTCATCACCTCACTCGGCCTATCACCTGGATGCCGACACCAGTCGGCCTCCCTCACTCCAGCTCGCCCTCTCTCACATAGATGCCCCCCTAGCCGACTACCCCACTACTCCTGCAACACCGCTCAGCCTCCCCACTACTCATCAGTTATTTTCTACAGGTAACATATTCTCCGCTGAAGACATGTCGAAATACAAAGCATTGTGTTCTTCACCATCTACATCAATTGGTTCTTCCTCTGTCCGTCCAAATTTCGCAATGGTAATTTGGGAGTGAAGACATCGGCATGCGTGTACAGAGGGATCATTTTCATTTGAAGATCAACAGATTTCATGTTTCTTTGCGCAAAAATAGTGCAAACTGAGTTGATTATTTCTTTTGGTAAAATGGTTTTATTTTACATGACTTATCATCTCATTACCACATTCATTTTTTTAGTTATGATGTTGAGGTAATTTTCTTAGTGTTGGGATGTTGTTCAAGTAATTAAAGTTATTACGTATGCCATGTGATGTTTCCATTTTGTGTTTAATTTTCAATTAAATTTATTTTAATTGACTGTTTATATGTTTAAATTATTTTTTCACTGAATTAACTACTGAAATTGAAACTAGCCATTTTAATAATAAGTTGATTCGGTGGTTCTAAGAAGGTAATTCTTGTTGACTGATTGTAAGTGAAAATTGGTCATATAGCTTTGTGAGAAACGGTTTGAGTCATTTCACCGTGTAGTTTGGTACTTGAACGAGTCCCCAAATTTATTTATAACACCAGAGAATGGGACCCTAAATAAATTAGGAGATTTAAAATGAGCAACTAAAAATGCTTATATTTTTGGAACTAGCAATAATTAGGTAGAATAAATATTTAATCACATAAAAGAATACTTCACATGGCTGTGTAATGGTTTAATTGCGACATCAGCATCCCGGAGACATTTGGTTGAATTAGAGTTCATCATCATTTTTAAGTGTAGTTTACATTATTTATTTCACCTTCTCATCTTTTAGTTTAATTAAAATAATAAAAAAACACAAAATGGGAATTCCCTTAACTTTTTTCTGTCTAAACATTGTACAAAAAAAATATTTTTAGTGAATAAGATTTTGTGCACTCTGTGGTTCAACCCTATTCTATACTTTTACAGTAGCCATTTGGTTATAAAAAATTTCAAATTGGACATTCTGCAATGCGTATACCAAATTTATGGCACCGTTGTTGGGGAGCACACGCACATCTATCATTAATAATATTTCAAGTTGGCCTTGCTTTAGGCACTGTTCACCTAAATGGTGAACACTCATAATTCGACTTCGTCAAAAAATGAACCACCCATTGATCTAAAACTTAAAAATCAAAGAAAGGGGAAAGATAAAATCAGTACCTCGGCCTAAAATATAATGTATTCACTAGAAAAAATCATTAAAACTCACATTCCGATGCTTTCTAGTGGACAAGCCCACCCACTTTTCCAAAACTGTCTTGATAATCAAAGTTCTCAGACTACTATGAGACAGGAGTTGTGACCCAATATAGTCAAAGTTAGCTTAGACATAACAAGACCCAAAATTCAAGAGACGCAATTTGAATTGAAGCCGTCCACAATCAACTTGCTCCAAAAACATGCACAATTTCATGTATTGAGTAGATAAGACCCTTATATGCATGTGAACAGATTTTTTGAAGTCTGTGACACATTTAGATATAATGGTTTGACTGATGATGTGTTGATCCTGTGGTTGTTTCCATTCTTATTGCGAGGGAAAGCAATGAACTGGTTGGAAAGTCTTGACCCAGAAATAGTTTTCACTTGGGAACTATTGAGAAGAAAATTTCTTAATCAATATTACACAACAGCTCAATCTTTGAAAAACAAGAGATACATTGACTCCTTTTGTCAAATTGAATACAAATCATTAGGAGAAGCTTGGGAAAGATTCAATTCCATGTTAAGACATTTTCCTCGTCATGGGATGAAGTTAGAAAACCAGTTGCAAGATTTTTTCTATGGGCTTCAACCCGAGAGTAATTCTGCAATCAACACAACTACTGGCAATGCGTTCATGGAAATAGATCCTGAGGATCTGTACATATTAATTCAAAATATGGAATAACACAATTTTCCATGGCTAGAATATTTTTCAAGAAGAAAGACATGATTTCATCAAGTTGATTCCCAGACATTCATGGTTGCACAATTTGAATATCTAAACAAGAGGATTGAAAACTTGTCAGTAAACCTACCTAAGGCAGTCCATGTTGTTTAAGATGAGCACTGTACACACTATGTTAGTCCTCATGATTATCCCATGTGTCTATATAAAACATCTGAGAACAATATGTCTGAAGCTAACTTTGTCAGCTACAAAAAAGGAAATTATGGGAACAACTACAACACAAACTAGAAAATCAATAACCAAAATCAAGGTTGGAAGGAACTAGTGACTACTCGACCAATGAACTAGAACATGAGTCCACCTGGGTTTCCTTCTCAATCTTTCTTCAGACCCACCATGCAATGGCAGGATCAAGGATCTCAATAGAAATATCAACCACCATTTCATCAACAATAACAATATAAGAAGAAAAAGTAAACAATAGATTTGGAACCTCTTACAATGAAAGGTCAAAAAGATTGGGGAGAAACTATAGTAAAAATAATGATGTCCAATCAATCAAGGTTTTAGTTACAAGAGATGGAAACTCAAAAAATTTAGACAATAACTCAAAATTTGTAGACAATAACTCAAAATTTGCAGACAAACACCCAAAACCTACAGACAACAACCCAAAACTTATAGGCTTCCATGCGTAGCATTGAAAATCAAGTCAGTCAGATAGTTTCACAAATGAAAAACCAAAAACAAGGAACTCTACCAAGAATCACAAGAGTAAACCCAATAGAAGAGGCAAAAGCCATCACATTGTGAAGTGGCACATAGTTATTAGAGAACCAAATGCCTGATGTTCAACCAACTGATGAGATGCCTACACCTACCACTGAGAATGGGGACTCAAAAAACAACTTAAAGCTAAAGAGGAGGAAGATCAAAAAAAACTTGAAAATTGAAAAGGCAAGAAAATAAAAGGAAAATGAGACACTCAATGAAAGAGTAAAAACCCACATACCACCTCCTCCATTTATACAAAGACTGAAGCAAAGGAAGTTGGATGTTCAATTTTCAAAATTCATGGAGATGGTCAAAAAGCTTCAAATAAATATTCCTTTTGTATAAGTTATCACACAAATGCCCCACTATGATAAATTTCTCAAGGATCTTCTCTCGAAAAGAAGAAAACTAGATGATGTGGGAACAGTCATAATGCATGAGGAATGTTCATTGTTCTTACAAAGATCCATATCTCCAAAACTAAGAGACCCTATTAGTTTCACAATTCCTTGAAATATTGGAGGATGTCAATTTAAAAGATCTTTGTGCAGCCTCAGAGGTAGAGTAAATCTCATGCCATCTTGAGTCCTTTAAGAACTAGGCATCATGGAATTAAATCCAATGAGGGTTGACTTGTAAATGGATGACCGATCAGTGAAGCATACTCGAGGGATTATAGAGGATGAACACATCAAGGTTGATAAATATTACTTCCCTTGTGATTACATTATCCTTGATATGGAACAAGATAAGGACATCCCACTCATTCTCATGTGACCTTTCTTAGAAAAATGTAGAGAACTGGTTGATGTCCAAGAGGGAAAAGTAATTTTTAGAATTGGGGATAAGAACATAACATTTGATTTTCTAGAGCCTATAGAAAAACCCTCTGCAGTAGACTATCATTTCATGGATACGATTGAATAATATGATGAGTTAGCAAGCGATGCGATAGATCTCAAGGATTTACACAAAGAAAATGAAGAGTTTACTGAATCAATCGAGGTAGTGGAATTCATCAGAAACAAATTCGGGCCTTGAGATAGACATGACTTAACTTCACTGACTCCGTCACTTGAAAATCCTCCAACACTTGATCTTAAACCTCTTCCATAAAACTTGAGATATAGTAACTTGGTATATTTAAACACCTTACTAGTCATCATAAATTCCAATCTTTCGAGTGAATAAGAAAGAAAATTTCTCAATGTCCTATCACAAAGGAAGCTAGCAATAGGTTGGACGATTGTTGATCTAAAAGGTATAAGTGCTAACATCTACACTCACAGAATACATATGGAAAATAATTTATAACCTTTCAGGAAACCAAAACAATGCTTAACACCTCCCCTGAAAGAATTAGTAAAGAAATAAGTCATTAAACTTTTTGATGTTGGTTTAATATTTCCTATATCTGATAGTTAGTGGATCATCCCATTGCAAGTGGTACCTAAAAAGGGTGGAACTACAGTAGTTGATAATGATAAAGGATAATTGGTAACCACAAGAACAGTGATTGGATGGAGAGTATGTGTCAACTATCGTAAATTGAATTATTCCACCAGAAAGGATCACTTCCCATTACCCTTTATTCATCAAATCCTTGAATTATTAGTAGGAAGAGATTACTATTGTTTTCTGGATGGATACTCAGGCTATAATCAAATAGCAGTGATACCAGAAGATCAATAGAAAAGCATGTTCACTTTTCCATATGGTACATTCTATTATCAAAGAATGCCTTTTGGAATATGCAATGTGTCATCCACATTTCAACACTACATGATGGCAATGTTCCATGACATGATTGAAGGGTGATTGGAAATATTCATGGATGACTTCTCTGTGTATGGAGATTCTTTTGATGACGATCTGGCACATTTGGATAAAGTTTTGGCAAGATGTGAAGAAAAGAATATGGTTCTCAATTGGGAAAAATCTCACTTCATGGTATAAAGTGGAATAGTTTTAGGTCATAAAATTTCAAAGAAAGGCATTGAAGTTGACACTGCCAAGACTAGTACAATCTCGGAGTTACCCATGCCTACTTCAGATCGTTCAATTCGAGGTTTTCTTGGGCACGTTGGCTTCTACCGAAGTTTTATTAAGGATTTATCTATTATTTCCCGTCCCCTTACAAATCTATTGGGACAATATGTCACATTCCACTTTGGGCCTGAATGTCAGGAAGCATTTAAATTATTAAGGCAATGTTTGGTTGAATCCCTAATAATTATTTCACCAAATTGGGAGCATCCATTCAAGTTAATGTGTGATGCGAGTGACTGGGTAGTTGGTGCTTCCTTGGGTTAAAGAAAATAAAGTATCTTTAGACCAATTTATTATGCTATCCGCAATTTGAATTAGGCTCAACATAATTACACAACAACTAAAAAAGAGATGCTAGCAATTGTCTTTGATTTTGATAAATTTTGATCTCATCTGTTGTTATCCAAAGTCACTATATATACGGATTATTATACCCTACGGTATCTGATGACCAATAAAGATACGAAACCTAGACACATTTGTTGGATATTGTTACTTAAGGAATTTGACATTGAATTCTGAGACAAAAAGGGCACTGGGAATGTCGTTGATGATCATTTATCAGGCCTCAACCATGACACAAGTGAAATTAATTTCAAACTAATCAATGAAACATTTACTAATGAAAAACTCTATGCCATTGAGATAATCACACCCTGGTATGCTGATTTTATGAATTACGTAGCTTCAGGCGGGATACACCTAGATTTATCAAAGGAGCAGAGGAAAAGATTTTTGAAGGAATCATGCCTTTGATACTAGGATGATCCATTACTTTTCAAGGACTGTGCAGATGGAATGATTGGAAGATGTATCCCAAAATTATAAGTTGATAGTGTATTGAACTTTTTCCATGATAGAGAATCCAGTGGACACCATGGAATTCATCAAATAATCAGAAAAGTGTTACAATGTGGTTTTTACTGGCCTACCATGAATCATGATATTCATGAATTTGTTACGAATTGTGATAAATGTCGAAGAACTAGGGATATAATCTGAAAGAATAAAATTCCACAATATTCAGTCATGGGAATTGAAATTTTTGAAATATGGGGAATCGACTTCATAGATCCTTTTCATAAATATTTTAGTAAATCATATATCCTTTTCTGTGTGGACTATGTGTAAAAATGGGTGTAAGATGAAGCATTTTTGAAAAATATTGCTCGATCCGTCATCAAATTTTTAAAGCAACGCGTTTTTACCCTATTTGGAATTCCAAGGCTCATTATCAGTGACGATGGTACCCACTTCAATAATGTTATGTTTCAGAAGATAATGACTCGCCATGGATGCAACCACTACATGATCACCCCATACCATCCACAGATCAATGGCCAAGATGAGGTTTCAAACTGAGAAATTGAGGGAATTATTTAGAAAACTGTAAATACATCTTGGAAGGATTGAGTCACCAAACATGATGATGCACGTTGGGCCTACAGAACTGGATATAAGACACCTATTGGAATGTCCCTATATCGTTTGGTCTTTGAAAACACCTGCCACTTACCTGTAGAATAGGTACATAAATATTATTGAGTTGTGAAGAAACTAAATTTTGATTTCAAAACTACCCAAGAGAAGAATTTTCTACATATGAATAAACTAGACAAGATGAGAAGAGAAGCATATCACAATGCTTTGATCTACAAAGAGAAAACTTGAGCCTGGCATGACAAACGGATCCAAAAAATAAATTTTTCAGAAGGGGACAAAGTTCTCCTCTTCAACTCACAACTTCACATCATGGTAGGAAAACTCAAGTCAAAGTGGTCGGGTCCTTACACTATCACAATTGTTTATCCACATGGTGGTGTCAAAATTTCTGATGGAAAGATGCCTCCATTCAAAGTTAATGGGCAACACCTCAAACTTTACCACACTTCGGATACAATAGGTGTTATTGAAGAATTCCAATTACAATGAGAAGTCATCCATCTAGATAAATTATTTTTGAACTGAATTAACTACTGAAATTGAAAATGTCCATTTTAATAATAAATCGATTCGGCAGTTCCGATAAGGTAAATTGTGTTGACCAATTTTAAGTGATAATTGGTGGTATAGCTTTGTGAGAAACGGGTTGAGTCATTTCACCGTGTATTTCAGTACTTGAATGAGTACCCTAATTTATTTATAACACCAGAGAACAGGACCTTAAATAAATTACTGGATTTAAAATGAGCATTAAAAAAATGATTATATTTACAGAACTATTGATAATTAGGCAGAATAAATATTTAATCACATAAAAGAATAATTCGCATGGTTGCGTAGTATTTTAATTGTGACATCATCATCCCCGACACATTTGGTTGATTTAGAGTTCATCATCATTTTTAACTGCAGTTTACATTATTTATTTCACCTTCTCATCTTTTAGTTTAATTAAAATAATAAAAAAACACAAAATATGAATTCTCTCAACTTTTGTTCATATAAACATTTTCCAATGAAATATTTTTAGTGAACTAGATTTTGTTCTCTCTGTGGTTCAACCTTGCTTGCCACTTTTATAGTAGCCATTTGGTTATAAAAATTTTCAAATTGGACACGCTGCAACGCGTGTACCAATGGCATAAGTACCGATCTTGGATGAGATCATTCGATAGAAGTTTAGAATAACATAGAACTCCTTCTCCAATAATAGGTGATCAAATATTTGATAAAGTAAAAGGTGTGTGCACTACTTTTGGTAAACCATTTTTTAAAAATCTTACAAAAACCAGTTGGAAATATAGATTAGTTATTTTAATTACCATAATAGAATTGTTTGTACATCAGACATTTTATTTATGTTATTCATGTTAAAAAAATGTATGTGATGGTTTCATCGACACGTTTCTAAATGCACCTAAAAAAACAAAGGATGTAATTAAGGATAGGTTGGACATGGTTGACATGGGAATACGAGAAGAGTTGGCACCATTAATGGGTGAAAAATGAACTTTTCTTCCTCCATCTACTTACACTCTTTCTAGGCATGCAAGATATCAATTTTACAAATTTTTTAATGATGTAAAGGTTCCATAGGGGTATTCATAAAATATCAAGAACATCATTTCAATGACCAATTTAAAGTTAAAGGGTCTGAAATCACATGACTGCCATGTTTTGATGAAAGATCTAATTCTTATAGCTTTACATTGAATTTTTTCAAAGAATGTCCTTCATACATTAACCAAGATATGTTTCTTCTTCAAAGATATATGCAAAAAAGTTATAGACCTAGAAAAATTGATGACTATGGAAAGAGAAATTGTTGTCATATTATGTGAATTGGAAATGTTCTTCCTGCCAGCATTATTTGATATAATGGTTCATTTGATGGTTCACTTGATGAGAGAGATTTGACTATTTGGTCATGTACACTATAGATGGATGTACCTCATTGAATGATATATGAATATTTTTAAAGGGTATGTCAAAAATCGAATTCATCCATAGGGTTGTATTGTGGAGCATTAAAATAGATGAATTGAGATTCGTGAAAGTTAATTTCAATAAGGAAGGGTATAAAGACAAACTGTTTATAATGTAATCACAAGTAGTACAAGTATTTTATGTTCTAGATCCCACAAACTGAAAGTGGTCAATTGTTCTGTTATTGACCAAAACCACTAAAGGGCCGAATGAAAATTACACTGAGGATGACCCTTTCATTGGGATGTCATAATCATTTCACATTGGTACCAATATAGATGGTGTTTTTTATGTTATAGGAGACCACAATAAAGGTATTTGGATAGTCTATAGAGGGGTAAAATCCCACCATCTTTTAAAAAAAGAGTTCAATAATCAAGTTATAATTTTTTTGTAATATACATCATGTTACCTCATGTTATTATTCGTTTTCTACTAAATTTATGTACTCCAAATTAAATTTTAAACCACTTCTATAGATAATGACTTATGTATGTGTTGGTGCTCACAATCCCAAGGAGAAATAGGTCTCTCAACCTATTTTTCCTCATAGTGAAGAGGAACAACGACCTTCTGCACATGATGGTGCTACAAATCCTGAGGAACAACAGGTTTCTCAACCTATTGTTTCTCCCAGTGCAGAGGTACAATGACCATCTGCACATGCCAAAGCTACCGCTCTAGAGTAACATATTGATGATGTTGAATCTGAGTAAATGGTAGGTGATGAAGGACTGGTGACGTAGAAAAAATATGAGTGTCCTAGTTTGATGGTGTTGGAAAAATTTATTAAGGAGAAAATCAAAGGCATCGAATACGAGATCATATGGAATGTGTAGGTCCAGCATGTTAACCACAACAAGGCCATGTTTAGTAGTTACATTAGAATCATCACTTGACAACATGTGTTGATTGATGTAGATATGTGGCACCATGTTGTGCTCATGATTAAGACACTAATTTGGGAAGAGATTACAGTAACATTATGATATCATTTCTTTATTTTACTAAAAGATAAAATATTGAAACATTTACTTACTCTTCATCATCCCTTACAGAGTGAATTTATAGTAGATGAATCCCACAAGAAATATGTATTAGTTCTTTCTAAAAGGATTCACATAGGATTTCACACAATTCTAATGATACATCATCTTAAAGATGTTGAAGGGAAAATAAACATGCACCCACCGCTTATCTATGCACACCTGATAACCCAAGAAGTGTGGGATGTTTTTACTATTCATCTTGCGGATATGTCTTTTCAGGTATATTTTGGTTAGTAATACGTTGTTTGAAGATACATGTATTCATCACTTTGATTGAAATTTTGTTATTTATGAAATAGAAATTGAGTGCTGAAAATAAGGAATGGGAAACAAAACCAATGTACCCCTACCATAAAGCAAGGATGGGGTATGCTTCACTTGAAAAAAAAAATGGTACATATTTTAAATCTATTGTAATATTTCTATGTTACATGAAACAATGGAATAATTATGTTCCTCTATTTATATGCAGATTTATGACTCCAAATCCAAAGCCACTTCCATCCCACACCATGTGCTATGTAAGGAGGCACATGTAAATAAAGATGGGATACTAATAGATAAAAACACACAAAAAGTGTGGGAAACATGTGTGATTATGACATAATAAAAAAAATGTTTTAAATAAATATTACATAACAATTATTACTTATTTTCCTATATTTTATATCTGATATAGTCATAGGAATCAGCAACACTTGTACTAGATGAACACATACTATTAGTGGCCTTGAAGCGGCCAGACTAGTAAGGTCACATCAAAGGTACAGGTTTTGGGGTGACACCCCTAAAATATTTTTAGAAAAAAAACAAGAGGATAAAGGTGAAGAAATGAAACATATGAGAGAAAGACTGGATACCATTGAAGAAAAATTCCAATGGTAGAGAGAGTTACTAGAAAATTTTATGGGGGGATCAAAGAAAAGAAATAACTCAAGAACAACCATTGCGTGAAGATCCTACCCCCACCCTCCACCAATTTTTAGGTGATTCATCCCCTCAAAGAGTTGTCTTAGTCATGGTAATCAATATTCTAATAATTTTTTCAGTGAAATGTGAATCAGACAGACACTGATACCTTTCCAATACTGATATTATATAAGGTGAAAATGATTGTGATTTATATCTATCAACAACCACCCATTGTCTTGTAGCGTGGGCTACAATGCTCAATATCCAAGGCGACAGTCTACAAAACAAACCACTTCCAACATGTCATGTGAGGGTAGTGATTAATGAATCTCATGAGTTGAGCACTGAGCTACCTATTCCACTTGATGACAACAATATTCATATGGTCGAATGAGCAGTTGGAAAATTCATCACGTGGTTGTCACATCTTATAAAAAAACATGTCAAAAAAGAGGTATTCGTTTCCAATTTATTTTTCAAGTTAAACCTTTAACAATTAATGAAAAAAGGTTTGAATCTATGAAGGTTATTACAGATAGACAAAGAGATGGGGTGAAATTAAAGACCGACTCAAAACCATCTAAATTATCGACCAACTAATTGAAAAGATCTACTAAGAACACTTTTACCCCACCCATTCTATATCCGCATTTTCTAACATTGAAGTTTCATGTGGATACAAAGTTAAAAAATGGTAGTAGTAACATAATTGATTTTGAATAAAATATGATAGAGAGGAAGGTGAAGACTACAATGGTATTGATAATTTAAATTAAATCCTAGAGTATGATTGGTTAGGTGCCTTGGTTGTAAATGTATACATGAGGTATGTTTTCATGATTTGATTTTCCAACTGATATATTGTGTTAATTATGACTAAATACATTTCATATTTTTGGCAGGAATATATATCAAAACCAATTGAATGGATTTCCCCATGAAAAAAATTGGACTCATTAATCCTCACACAACTTCTATAGAACAACTAAAAATAGAATCCAAAAAAATGGATGAAATAGTAGCAGGCCTAGTCAAATAATTTGAAAGAAAAATTACGGATGACAGACTCTTCTTAATACCAATGATGCAAGGGTAAAACTCTATAATATAATCATATCAAATATATTTTCATTTCTTTCATTACTTATTACTTTTTTTGTTTTTAGGAAACATTGGAAGATCATTACAGTCAATTTCGATACTTCAAATATTTATTTCCAAGATTCAATACATGGATACCTAATAAACAAACAATACATGATGGATTTTTTCGATTTTTAATAAACTACATCCAACATTTTAGAACTAAACATCAAGTTATATAATTTATATTATCACACTACTGGAATGGTGATCTATACCAACACCCCTTTCCCAACAGTTTCATAAAATCATTGGGATATAGTCCCTTTACCAACGGTTCTCTGAGAACTGTTGGTAAAGGGTTTTTTATACTATGGTTTTCCAATGGTTTTTGAAAATAGTTGGGAAAGGGATATCAGAATAAGGTTTTACCAACAGTTTTTTAAAACTGTTGGTATACACTGGTCTATGAAAATGGTTTTTAAAAACTGTTGGTATAGAAGATATATCCCAATAGTTTTTAAAACCCATTGGGATTGGTTCCCCACAAATACAACAGTGATCTTCCATCCCCATTCTAGATCTGATTGAGTTTTCCAATACAATAACATTGTTCTCTTCCCAGCCAGCAATTCCTCCTCCTCAAAAGTAATCCATCCTCGTTTAAATCATTCAGTTTCTTCCACTTCAAATTGGTGATTTTGAGTTATATATTTGGGCTATATTTATTTTGGATTGTTATATACCACATTTAATTTATTTACTCCATCAGGATAAAATCTATATCATTTATGGTTTTCATTTTATTATTCTTTAATGTGAAATTGGCATATTTAAAATACTTCAGCCTACACATTGAGAATGAATGTCCCTTCCTAAACCACTACCATCATCTCTATTTTTTTCAAACATGTTACACAATATTAGTTTTTTAAGGGAACTATATTTTCCCCCATTTTTAATATTCACATTCATATTTTGAGGTATTTTATGTTGCAAAATAATTTCTTTCTTTGAAAAGGGAGTTCCAACAATTACTTATCAAAATTTTTATATAATGGTTTGGTTTTTAAGATATAAATGGAAAATACATTTTTTACTAATATCATTGTCTTTATTCCTATATAATGAGGCATGTGTGACATAAAAATGTGTAAAATGTTCTTAAAGGAAAATAATTATTAATTTATTAATACCACTTGAACTTTTGGAACTATCTTGACACACATTTCTCATTTTCATTTTCATTGATCACCACACATTCACAATTATCATCAGTGTCATTGATTTGGTTTCATATTACCAATATTCCATATCCTATATGTCTATTTAAATTTTTTATTTTAAAGTTCATCCATGTGTGTTTGAGACAAGGGTCACTAGCATGTTTATAAATTGAGGTGTATACCTGATGGTCCCCACCTATAGTTGCACTGGTCTGAGTGAAGTAAATCCACTATTCTCATAAATCTTAAATGCATCCTTTATATATGAATTAAAACGATTGATTTCATAATGGTAATTGAGTTCCAAAAGGAATTTGGGTGAAGTGATATGTGTGAGTCACATGGGCTAAGTGACTTGTGTGAGGCAAGTTGGTGAAATGACATGTGGGATGCACTTAGGAGAAGTGACATGTGTGAGGCACTTGGTAATAATTCATGACTTTTCCAAATTCATGTCCAAGGCTACACAACCCACTTGAGATGGAA
The DNA here is from genome assembly GCA_963277665.1 of Viscum album. Lineage (NCBI taxonomy): Eukaryota > Viridiplantae > Streptophyta > Magnoliopsida > Santalales > Viscaceae > Viscum > Viscum album. Next base: position 1,503,510,943 of record OY728135.1, read on the forward strand.
TTAACCCAACTTTGACCCACAATATCCTTTACTCAATGATACATTAAAATAATTACATTGGTACTAATAAAATCTTGTATGGATACTTCCTTACTTCTAATGACTTAGAAAACTATTTATATTTTAGATGAAGAAGTTGATGCATGAATCTATGAGATATTGGATATTTTTATACCATGATATTGCCTATTATATGACCCCACACTTACAAACCTTGTGAAGCATTTGAATAAGTAATATTTTTTTATCCTAAGGGAGGACAATTACTATTATATAGACAGAGAGTTAGAATGAAGTTCTCATCCTAAAGTAGGGAGTCCCTTGAAAATATTTTCATGTATTGGAATAAGGTAAATATAACACATTGGGGTATACTATGAAGTCTTTCAACCCTTCAATAACTCATATTGCTGGATTTATATCATTCTTGTTGATCACCTACATGTTTCTAGTTCATGGAACCAAGATGGCTACCTTTTAAATAACACACTCTATAAAAAATATCATTGATCACTAATAATACATTGACACTATTGATTATAAATATATAATTAATTATGCAATAAAATGATATCTATAAATTTAGACTTAATTCCAACTATTTTCTCATAATTATCCTAGAGAGATCATTCTTTATACAATTATTTTTCATCACATCCACCATGTTTCAATTAAATATATTGTTTTTATATTTATAGTATTTTGTTATATATATAGTATTTTTTGTATTTTATATTATGATTCTCATATAGAGAAGTGTGTCGGTTATGGTTTTATATAAATTGAACAATTATCGTTTACTTAATTCTATTTTTTATTGAACTTCAATATTATTTAATTGCTTTCACGAAATGACTTTTTATAATTTCTTTACAGAATGGATAGAAGTTGGATGTACGAATCTAATCAGATCTCAAGAAATTTTCAAAACAATCTAGAGAGATTTTTAGATTTCGCATTTGACAATGCTCTATATAGTGGTCACATACATTGCCCATATTATAATTTTGTTAGAAGACCTTGGTTGAACCATGAAGAAGTTAGCTAAAATTTAAAAAAATATAATTTTCAAAAAAACTACTATGTGTGGAATCACAATGGGAAGAAAATGGAATCTCAAAATGTTGAGGATCTAAATGAGGGGACTAGATTGGAGAATTTGATATATGATCGGTTTCCATTTACTCGCCTTCATGAGAAGGAAAGGATGTCGACCCAAGAAGACTTCGATATAGGCACACATGATGCATCTAATGAAAATGATGATGTTGACAGAGTGAAGAAATTGAATGATGCTATAAAGACTCCAGTATATCGACAATATGGTAAAATGAAAAGGCTATAATTTTTAATTCAATTATTTCATGGGAAAACCATGTATGGGATTTCTAATACTACCATCGATTACATTCTTACCTTCTTGAAGGACTTACTTACAGATGATGTAGATATTCCCTCAAACCACTATAAGGCGTGGAAGTTAGTTGAAGAACTTGGATTTTCAAAAAACAAAATTCATGCTTTCCTGAAATATTGCAGCTTATTCTATGAGTAAAATACTAAAAGAAATGATTGTATAAAATTTTTAACTTCCTGATGGAACCCAAAAGCTGATAGAGCACCGTCCTTTGTGCCATAGAAAATAATGTAGCACTTTCCATTGATTCCCAGACACCAAAATATTTTCATGTATGATGAAATATCAATAAAAATGCAATGGCATGATGTCAAGAGAAAGAAGAATAATGAAGAGTTGGTTCACCCTGCAGATGTATTTTCATGGAATAGATTTGATGCTTGATATCCTGATTTTGCAGTTGACATGCGTAATATGAGATTGGGTCTTTCATGTGATGGTTTTAATCCATTTTTGAATATTATCACTTCGCAGAACACATGGTCGGTTTTCATATACATTTATAACCTTACCCTATGGTTGTGTATGAAAAAACCTTTCACTTTCATGAGTATACTTATATCTATCCCTTCTGATCCTAGAAATGATATAGATGTATATATGAAACATTTAATAAAATAGTTGAAACTTTTTTGGGATGTGGGTGTGCACACATACGATGCATGTTTGAAAGACATATTTTAGATGTGAGTTGCTCTTGTGTGGATGATCAATTATTTTCTTACTTATGCAATGATGTCTGGATGGAACGCAAAGGGAAAACTTTTATTTCCTATTTGTATGAAGAATACTCAATCCAAAAGATTGAAATATCACTGTAGTTTTAGTTTTATGGGATATCGATGATTCTTGCTAGTGGACCATCTATATATAAATAACTTCTAAGATTTTACAATACCATAGAGACTGATGATCCACCTCAACATATTTCTATAATTTATGTGCTTAATGAGTTGCAAGATTTCAATTTTTTATTTGGGAAGTGTCAAATGAAATATAAAAAGAGGAAGAATGTTTCCAATGATACCTATTACAATTGGAAGAAGAGAATTATCTTCTTTGAGATACCTTATTGGTCAACCAATTTGTTACATCATTGCTTAGATGTAATGTACATTGAAAAAAATATACGTGAAATGTTGCTTTCGAATCTTCTAAATGTCAAAGTAAAGACAAAAGATGATTTACAATCTCGCAATAACTTGGTGTATTGGGGGATCAGACCAGAAATGCATCTTGTGTGTATCAGTGAAAATAAATGACAAGTTCCATGTGATTCTTATGTGATGAAACCTACAAAAAAAATCAATTTCTATAAGTACTAGAGACTATTAAAGTTCTTGATGGCTATTCAAGAAATATATCAAAACGGGTCAACAGAAGAGAGTTGAAGTTGAAATATTTGAAGACACGTGATTATCACATCCTTCTTCATGAGTTGATTCCAATAGAAATATATCATCTTTTGTACAAAAATGTAAGGGTGTCAGTTATTCGGTTGTGTTATTTGTTTAGAGATATTTTTATTGAGTTGTCCAAGTCTTTCTTTCAAAAAATGTTGGCAGAGACACCGTTAATTTTGTGTGAGTTAGAGAAAATATTTCCTCCATCATTTTTCACATGTATGTTGCATCTAACTATCCATATTCCAACTGAAATACTTCTCATAGGACCTCTAGATTTTCATTGGATGTATCTAACTGAAATAAATATGTACACATTTGAATCTTATGTCCAGAACAGGAATCATCCCGAAGGTTCTATCATGAACAGTTACTTCGCACAAGAATGTATGGATTTATGCTCAATGTATTTTTCTGATCTATCTATAAGAATGAATAGACTAATGAGAAATTAAGAAGAATAGTATGAGAAAATTGAACCCAGTTTTTCATCACTTCGTCAAATAGGATTAATTACTGGATTATATACATTGACGACATTAAGCCTTGAAGAGCGGGAGATGACACATCGCACAGTGTTGTTCAACTATGATTTGTTCGATGACTACATAAAGTTAGTAAATTGAACATGTATATTTTATCTCAACTCTTTTAATTGTACATAGCTGTTAAACTATTTCTATTTTTATCTATAGGGAACATAAATAAATAATAAATAGAAATAATCCTTATTTATCTTTGAGAGGGAGAGAGACTTTGCATAGAAAAGAGTTTTCTTTTGGTTGAAATTGAAGGTATAAATATTGATGTAATTAATAAATAAAATCAATATTAAATTAATTTTAATATTCTTTTATATTTCAAGTATTGAGTTTTCCTACTGACACTATCTCTGAGGAAATAAGAGCTTTGGATTTTGGTCCTAATGTCGTGGTTCGTGAATGTAAATCAATTGTGATCAATGGGTACATATTTATTATCACTAAATGAGAAAAGAACATGAGAAAACAATATGATGGTGTTATTCTAACTACCACAATAGACTGTTATGCCATTGCATTGAATAATAGACCTTGTTTTGAAAATGTAGCTTATTATGGAGTCGTTGAAAAAATAATAATATTGTATTATTACTCTCATGGTTGAGTCACTATGATGAAATGTCAGCGGTTTGATTCGATGACAAGTCAGGGCACCTTTATTGATGATTGTGGATTTTAAGTTATTGACATGACTCGTACTCTTAATATTGATGAACCATATGTATTATCATCAATAGCGAAACAGGTTTTTTATGTCAAATATCATATTCAACCTGAATTTGGTGTCATTATTGAAGTAATCCCAAGACATATTTTTGATGATGGTGATTATGTAATTAACACCACCCATACTCTCATTGGCCCCGATCCATTTTTTACTTATGATGACTCCAATACTTCAATTGTTAGAGTTGATTGTGAACCTAAATTTGTAGTGTGAAATATATAGAATCATTCATCAGTGTTTTCAGTTTTATTGGTTTACCTCAACTTGAGTTATTGAGGTTTGTGCTGTGAAAATTGATTTACTATTTATTAAAAATATTTTTTATCCAACTAGACCTTCATATTAATTTTCAATATTTATTGGTTTTAGTTTTCTTTGAGTTGTATTTTATAATATTGAATTGTATTGTATTCAGAACTTCCAAACCAAACTAAACCTAAACAGTTAAATTGTAACAAAAAACTAGATGAATTGAATTGGACATATTAAAATAATTGATATGAAAATCAAAACCAATGAAAATAATGACCTAACCCAAAAAAATAGCTAAATTAACTAACCAAAAATATAAACCAAATGACCTAAGACAAATAATACATGTCTCAAATTTTTTGTTTTTTTGGTTACACAGTAGTTATCCTTTTCTAATTACTTTCATATTTATTTTCAAATGAAGGAAATGAAACCATATGAGGAGTAGTGACGAAAAAAGATGACAGAAAATAATCATCGAATGGATGAGATGGGAATTCCTCCATTAGTGCATGTCGTGAATATTTTATTTCAAATATAGATATATATATCAATAACATATAATGTCATGTGATTAATTTTCTTTAAAACTTTTATAAAGGATCAACCACTTAGGCACCATTTATTCGACGAGCATCCTAGTAGTGGTCCCAGTACTCAGGTCGGTGGTACAAGGGGGGTGGTACGAGAGCTAGGTTCTCTAGTCAGTGTACCCGTTTAGACCCTTCCCCTTCCACTAACGTACCATCTTTCACGCATTCTAATCCCAATATGTCGTTAGGGACACACAGGATATTTAGGCCTCCCATGTTTTCACCACCATTCACATATGAGCCTCCTCACCCATCTTTATTGTATTCCGTGATGATTCCCACTCCTCGTCCATATTATGCAGTTGGTCAGTCATCCATGCCATCTTCTTTACCATCTACTTCTTTTTCTCCATGCTTCTACATTCCTTATTCAACTTCTACACTGATGTAGTCTATGGATACAGAGCATACATTGGGACCCACTCTACCAGTACATGGTGATGTTCCTTTAGTGGCAGCAGATCCAGAGGTACCCATTGAGCAGACTATCATAGGTATATTTTAGAACTCTAACAAAAAAAATAACATAATTTATTTTCATTATAACATTTATTGATATAATATTTTTTTCATATCATAACATATACATCTAACGATAAGCAGTAGGGGTGATGCGTACACACATGTGTTTAGTGTGGAACTGCTGCACAAATTTGATGGTGGACTACAATGAAGACAATTAAATGATCAAAAAAATAGGGTATCAATGTCAGAGTTTTTTTTCGACACTTGTCAAATACTCTAACATCATTTCTACCAACCAGATCTCATGGTGACAGTTTTCAAAATAAGTCAAGGATAATGCTTGGGCACAGATATGGGTAAAAAATCTATTGTATTTAATGTAATATTATTTTTGTATTTATATGAATTAATATTTTTGTGTCAACTTCAGTTTAATTTCCTCGATGGTGAGGGTGCACGGCCAGTATGTCTAAAGGAGTTAGGTGATCTTTGGAGAGCCTATAAGCATGAGTTGTATATTATATGGAGGTCTAGATTTGTAATAGATTTAGAGGTGGTACCTGTCATGGATGATTTTCTGATAGAACAGTATCGGCAAATGATTACTCATTGGATGGCTATCAAGTTTAAGGTATTAATCACATTTGAGGTATTTAAATGAAAATTTTCATGTTTTTCATTAATACTATCCTTTGTATTATTGAATTTTATATAGGAATCATTCATAAAAAAATTGATGTTAAAAAATACCCCCACACATTGGGACATACTACGATGTCAGATCATGAGAGGAAGTAGGTACGACAGTTGTTTATAATTTTTCTTTAGGACTTGCACTTTCTATTGTTTCCTCTATAATTTATTTGATTTATAAAGTTTTCATATAATTTAAGTTATGAAATTCATTATTAGTAACCTATTTTTAATTATGTTTTCCTACATTCAATGTCATTGTAGAGGCAGTTATTGAATATTGAAGGACATGTGCCTCGAGCAAAACTATTTTGCTTGAGTAGAAGGAAAAAAGATGAAAGTGTGGTTAACAAACCAACACAACAGCATATTATAAGTTGTACTTTGTTGATTTCAGGTCATGAGAGGAAGTATGTAAGAAATTTGTTTACAATTTTTATTTAGTACTTTCACTTTCTATTATTTCCTCCATAATTTATTTGATTTATAAGTTGAATAGATTTCTTGAAGTCTGTGACACATTTAAATATAATGGGATGACTAATGATGTGTTGATACTGCAGTTTTTTCCATTCTTATTGAAAGGGAAAGCAAAGAACTGGTTGGAAAGTCTTGACCCAAAAACAGTTTTCACTTGGGAAGTACTGAGAAGAAAATTTCTTAATCGATATTACACAATAGCTCAATCTTTGAAAAACAAGAGACACCTCGATTCCTTTTGTCAAAGTGAATACGAATCATTAGGAGAAGCTTGGGAAAGATTAAATTACATGTTAAGACATTGGCCTCATTATGGGATGAAGTTGGAAAACCAGTTGAAAATTTTTTTCTGTAGACTTCAACCCAAGAGTAAGTCTGTAATCAACACAGCTACTAGCAATGCACTCATGGAAATAGATCCTAAGGATCTGTACATATTAATTCAAAACATGGAATAACACAGTTTCCTATGGCCAGAATATTTTTGAAGAAGAAATACATGATTTCATCAAGTTGATTCCTAGACATTCATGGTTGCACAATTTGAATATCTCAACAAGAGGATTGAAAACTTGTCAGTAAACCTGCCTAAGCCAGTCCATGTTGTTTAAGATGAGCATTGTACACACTTTGTTGGTATTTATGATTATCCCATGTGTCTATATAAAACATCTGAGAACAATATGTCTGGAGCTAACTTTGTCAGCTACAAAAAAGGAAATTATGGGAACAACTACAACACAAACTGGAAAATTAATAACCAAAATCAAGGTTGGAAGGAACTAGTGACTAATCAACCAATGAACTAGAACATGAGTCCACTTGGTTTTCCTACTCAATCTTTCTTCAGACCCACAATGCAATGGCAGGATCAAGGATCTCAATAGAAATACCGACCACCATTTCATTAACAAGAATAATATAAGGATAAAAAGAAAACAATAGATTTGGCCCCTCTTGAGATTCAAGGTCAACAATATTGGGGAGAAACTATAGTAAAAATAATGATGTCCAATCAATAAAGGTTTTAGTTACAAGATATGGAAACTCAAAATTTGTAGACAACAACTCAAAATTTGCAGACAAAAACTCAAAATTTGCAGACAAACACCCAAAACCTACAGACAACAACCCAAAACTTATAGGATTCCATGCGTAGCATTGAAAATAAAGTTAGTCAGATAGATTCACAAATGAAAAACCAACAAAAAGTAACTCTACCAAGAATCACAAGAGTTAACCCAAGAGAAGAGGAAAAATCCATCACATTGTGAAGTGGCACAAAGTTATTAGAGAACCAAATGCCTGATGTTCAACCAACTGATGAGATTCCTACACCTACCACTGAGAATGGTGACTCAAAAAAAAAGTAATCCAACTTGAAGATAAAGAGGAGGAAGATCAAAAAAAACTTGAAAATTTTGAAAAGGTGGGAAAAGAAAAGGAAAATTAGACACTCAATGAAAAAGTGAAAACCCACATACCACCTCCTCCATTTATACAATGACTGAAGCAAAGTAAGTTGGATGTTCAATTTTCAAAATTCATGGAGATGTTCAAAAAGATTCAAATAAATATTCTTTTTGTAGAAGTCATCACAAAAATTCCCCACTATGATAAATTTCTCAAGGAGCTTGTGTCGAAAATAAGAAAATAAGATGATGTGGGAACAGTCATAATGCATGAGGAATGTTCATTGTTCATACCAAGATCCATACCTCCAAAACTAAGAGACCCTATTAGTTTCAAAATTCCTTTAAATATTGAAGGATGTCAATTTAAAATATCTTTGTGAAGCCTAAGAGGTAGAGTAAATCTCATTCCATCTGGAGTCCTTGAAGAACTAGGCATCATAGAATTAAATCCAATGAGGGTTGACTTGTAAATGGATGACCGATCAGTGAATCATCCTAGAGGGATTATAGAGGACGAACTCATCAAGGTTGATAAATATTACTTCCCTTCGGATTAAATTATCCTTGATATGGAACACGATAAAGACATCCCACTCATTATCATGAGACCTTTCTTAGCAAAATGTAGAGCACTGGTTGATGTCCAAGAGGGAAAATTAATTTTTAAAATTGGGGATAAGAACATAATATTTGATGTTATAAAGGCTATGGAAAAACCCTCTTCAGTAGACTATCATTTCTTGGATACGATTGAATATTGGGATGAGTTAGAAATCGATGTGATAGATCTCGAGGATTTACACAAAGAAAATGAAGAGTTTACTAAATCAATCTAGGTAATGGAATTCTTCAAAAACATAGTCAGGCCTTGAGATAGACATGACTTAACTTCACTGACTCCATCACTTGAAAATCCTCCAACACTTGATCTTAAACCTCTTCCATAAAACTTGAGATATAGTTACTTGGTATATTTAAACACCTAACTAGTCATCATAAATGCCAATCTTTCGAGTGAAAAAGAAAGCAAATTTCTCAATGTCATATCACAAAGGAAGCTAGAAATAGGTTGGATAATTTTTGATCTAAAAGTTGTAAGTCCTAACATCTACACTCACATAATACATATGGAAACTAATTTATAACCTTTCAGGAAACCAAAACAAATCTTAACACCTCCCATGAAAGAATTAGTAAAGAAATAAGTCATTAAAATTCTTGATGTTGGTTTAATATTTTCTATCTATGATAGTCAGTGTAAAGACCCGGAAATTTCAAGGAAATTTTTTTCTTAAATACTTTGTAATTTTATGAGTCTGTGGCTTCTAACGGCACTTGATTCCGAGGCCAGGTGTGCCCGGAATCAATTTCTGAAATTTAGCTCAGGTACGTTCAGTGAACGAACAAGCGGATTTTTTCTATCTTTTGAACCGGTGCTCAAAATTGAAATATGAGGGCACCGATGAACTCGCAATGCCGGTAATTTCTTAGGGGGACCTTTACAGTAGTTGGGTTTTCTTAGATTAAGAAGTTAAATTTTGGGGTTTAAATAAGAAGTGAATAAAATTGTGTGTACAATTTTATTTTATTATCCTTGGAAGTTAAACCCTCCCATGGGAAGTTTTTGGTGGGACCCACAATCACCCAACTTCCCATATGTGGTTATTTGGGAGGTGGGGCCCACACGAGCCCAACCATTCATCTCCCATAACCCCCTTAAAACCCCCCATAACTCTCATAAACTCCCCTTACTTTATTTTGTTAACTCCTATTAAATGTGAGACCTCTCACCTCATCCTCTCTCCCTCTTTAACACCTGCAAACCCATTAATTTAATGAATTCAACCACTTCAATTAAATTAATTAAGTGTTTTGAATTTTGAATTTAAATTTCTTGTGTTAATAAAATAATAGCATAATCCTATTATTTTACTTTAGCACATGTTGGGTTGGAAGAATTTGGTGGGAACTCTTGTGTAAAATAAGAAAGAAGTTCCTCTTTTGAAGAACATAATCCTCCCGCAAAGAACGTCGAGCATCGACTCCACAAAGAACAATGACGCAAAATCCTCTTCTTCTCTCCGTGAAAAAAGGGGATACGCCGCTTCCTCCTCGGGCGCACTCTGACGTCGCTTGCGAAACCTCACCCCGCGACGCCATCTTCCGCGACGCCCGGTGAATAAAATCGATTATCGAGGTAGGGTTTAAGTTCAATTTTAATGGATTAAAATTTTTCTTTGGTTTGTTGTTGAGCATCTTGTTTACCTCGGCCATTTTCTATCGCTTTACGCGGAGGGCGCGGGCCGAATGAACATGGTCTGATGACCCTCCTTGAACTTGTTTATTTTATTTATAATTGGAAAGCAAAGGCGGAGGTGGCACGACGCTGTCGCGCAGCCGGCGCGGAAACCCCCCCCCCCCCCTGGAACCCGCTCGGCTTCGGCCGAGCCAGCCGGGCCGAGCCTGGCCATGCAAGGCTGGGCTGAGCCAGGCCGCGCCAGGCTAGGCCGAGTCGCGCCACTTCGGGCCGGGCCATGTCCCTTCGGGCTGAGTTATATATTTCTTCAGACTGGTCTGACACCCCTGCTGGGTCGGAGCCATCAAACTGGGTCAACCCGACCCGTCGGCCCACTAGGCTAAACGGGTCGGGGCCGTTATTCACTAAAGCATGAATAACATAAGGATCGCGCGTCTGATCGACGCGCCGTCTTCGGCACTGGGACTCTTTCAATGATACGGTCCTTTTTCGATACTCTAAGTGAGTTTTGGATGAAATTGGATATCATCCAGGTTATAAATGAGCGTATTTCTAACCGGGCCCCTGGGATGGAAAAGTCAATATCTCTCAGACCGGGCGTCTGATTGACGTGTCGTCTGTTGTGTTGAGTTCCTATTGACGAAACGGAACTTCAGAATACATCAACCCTAAACTTCGTGACAGTTGATATATAGACCCCCCCTTGGCTCGTGGAGTAGACCCTCCCGAAATCGAGCGTGCTGTGTGCGGGAACTCTAGAGCTGGCTGCGACTGCGACGACGATGAGGACTATACTTGGATCCTACGTGGGTTCGGCAGTGAGGATGAATGTACTTGGATCCTCCGTGGGTTCGACAGCGATAATGTCTGTACTTGGATCCTATGTGGGTTTGGAAATGATGGTTACTGTACTAGTATCCTAGGTGGGTTCGGTAGCGACGAATTCTGTACTTGGATCCTACGTGGGTTCGGCAGGGAAGATGATTCAGAGGCTACATCTATCATCTCCACCTCTCTTCGTGAGTAGTATACCTGTGTGAGATGAGTCTTGACTTTCAATCAATATCATCGATATGATTAACTTACTTTCCTGTGTGGACTGGGTTGTCCTTTCCTATGTGGACTGGGTTGTACTTGGGCTCTTGAGTTGGAGCCGAACTGGAATTGATGACTTAGGTATATGTATGGGAATATACCTAAGTAGAGTTGGTTTATACTTCGTGTTTATATCTTTTCTTTGTGGTATATCCTTTGTGGATTCCGGGAGACCTTTAGGAGTCTCGGGGTCCCTACTGAGTATCGTATACTCACCCCTGCATTGGCTATGCCCGTACTACATTGTGTTGGATGCAGACGACAGACAGCACTGATCGAGGTGGAGTCTTGTGGAGCGGGATGGTACCTGGAGGTGGACCACTTGGCGGGACGTACACGGAGCGGACGGCCGGACCCGAGGAGATGAGGAGACCATTTGTACCCACCCTTCAGGTGGAATATCCGGAGGACGACTCAGTGGTTGCTGGTTTACTTTACTGCAGTTGTTCTTTCTTTTCTGTTGTACTGTACTTTCAGTTGGGTTTGTATTCTAGCCCCTTTACTTTCCATCACTTACTTTTGTACTCAGTTTACTTAGTGTTTACTACAGATTGCATACTCTATTGTGTTTTTTACTTATATAAATGTAATTCCTTCCCTTTTATAGGGATGTACACCTTTGGTGTTAGTCTCCAGCCCCTGGCCTATGGAAGGCGGGCTTGGGGTAGTCACGGCACGAGCCCCGAGGACGGGTCATGACAAATTGGTATCAGAGGAGTCAGTTGTACTGCAGAACTTAGGACTCTGATAATTTATTTATGTGAAGTAATAGTGTTAATCGTATTGAGTGCGGTTATCAGTCCAGGGAGTCCAATGTTGGTGCGACGGCCGATGTATCCATACACCAGGACCCTGACTTATGATTTCTGACTCAGTGCAAGAAAACATTTATTGCATGTGTGTTACAAAAGTTTTCTTAGTGATTACTTTGTGTCAGCTCACCAGGAATACTGTATTAACCATGGTGCACCTATTTCTTTTCATGATGGCCCCATGATGGTAGCCAGCTAGGGTTCCCAGTTACATGCGAGATGGAAACCCACTGAGCGACGAGGCCTCGGTGCAGGTCCCCATTACAGTAGAGGCACCAGCGGTACCTCTACCCGCTGGGCCACCGATACCACCCGCCCCAACATCGGAGAGTGCACATCGCCTGAGTGCGCTGCATGAGTTTTAGAGATAGAGGCCGCCTAGGTTCCGTAGAGATACGGACCCTCAGGAAGCCAAGGATTGGCTGGAGGCTATTGTCTGAGTCTTTAGATTGGTAGGGACACCATCAGATCTTATGGTGATCCTTGTCACAAGTCTTTTGCACGCAGCAGCAAGTAGATGGTGTATCCTGGTGCTCCAGGTGCACGATGAGGTATCTCTACTTTAGATGGACTTCGCAAGCCTCTTCCGCTCGGAGCTCATTCCAGCCACCCTCCGTGTAGTGCGCATCTAGGAGTTACTACAGCTGCGGCAGGGCAGCATGACAGTAGCCCAGTACTCTGTGAGATTTACCGACCTCTCGCGCTACTCCACAGACATGGTATGAGACCCATTCTTCTGGGCCCAGACCTTCGAGTAGGGACTGAGGCATGAGATCAGGGCTTCAATGATCTCCCTCAGCATTCTGACGCAGGCAGGAGTATTGGAGAGAGCCCTACTTGTGGAGAGCTTCCTTGCTGAGCCTACACTAGCGGCGAGGCCTACCGCAGGGTGACATGTAGCGGAGTCTTCTGCAGCCGACAGTAGACAGATGTCGCAGAGGTCCAAGAAGACCAGTCCATCTGGTGGGTGACCTCAAGATACTGGTTCGGAGGTGCGGGGCACACGCAGCAGAGCCAGTCATACAAGAGGCAGGCAGTGCTATGCATGCAGCGGGCAGGGCCACATGGCTTGTGACTGCCTGACCCGCCATGTAGAGGAGCAGCAGATGGTTGAGGTACCACCCAAACAGAGGTAGAGGTTCGACCATGGCGGTCCGTAGGGATAATGCGGACGAGGCAGAGGAGCTGGCCGAGCAGCGGGTGGTGGGCGACGCTTTGAGGCTCTACCACCACCACCACCAGGAGGTCTACCCCGACCACAGGGAGCTAGAGAACAGAGGCAGGCTCAGCTTCAGGAAGTGGAGGCTTACGAACATGGCACACCTGAGATGATTCTAGGTACTATCTATGTCTACTCCACCCTTGCTGCAGTTATTATAGACACAGGAGCGAGTCATTATTTTATTGTCGTTGCCCTTGTTCGAAGCTCGGAGATTCTGATGGAGTCGTTGGCTCGATCCTTATGTCTAGAGACTCCTACGGGAGAAGACTCGATGATTACACATTGGTACTCGTAGTGTGAGCTTACTCTAGGAGGCAAGAGCTTCAGCTAGGATCTTCTTATAGTGGTGTCGAGGCCTTACGACGTCATCTTGGGTATGGACTGGTTATCTACAGTCCATGCCCAAATTGACTGTATTAGGCGCAAAGTGCGATGTGTCCGCACAGATGGGAGCAGGTTCACCTTCACCAGCGAGATGGGAGCCTTTGCAGCGCAGGATGGACTTACATAGAGGAGAGGGCAGCCGATCACCCATCAGTTGGCTAGTCTCATCCTAGGAGCAGTTGATGTGCGGAGTCCGATTTTTCCTGTTGTGGTGGATCAGTATGCGGACGTTTTTCCGGATGACGTTCCAAGAATACCTCCTCGCAGAGAGGTATATTTCTACATTGACCTGTACCCCAGGACATCCCCAATATCTACTCCAGCATATCGGATGGCTCCTACCGAGCTTCGTGAGCTGCGGGTACAGTTGGAGGATTTGCAAGGAAAGGGATTCATCTGACCCAGTGTTTCACCCTAGGCTTCTCCGATTTTATTCTCCAAGAAGGCGGATGGGATCTTACGACTATGTGTCGACTACCGTCACCTGAATCAGGTGACTTTAAATAACAAGTATCCACTCCCAAGGATTGATTACCCCTTTGATCAGCTCAAGGGAGAATGATGGTTCTCGAAGATAGACCTCGGGTTAGGCTATTATCAGCTCAGAGTTCGAGACGAGGATGTGCAGAAGACAGCCTTCAGGTGTCGGTATGTCCACTATGAGTTCTTGGTTATGCATTTCGGCATAACCAACACTCCAGCAGTGTTCATGAGTATCATGAACAGGATCTTCCAACCTTACCTCGATCGATTTGTCGCAGTCTTCATCAACGACATACTGATTTACTCGACTGCTGAGGAGGAGCACGCCTACCACTTGCGGGTTATACTGGACACACTCCGAGAGCACCAGCTTTATGGTAAGCTCTTGAAGTGTCAATTCTGGATTCGAGAGGTCCACTTCTTGGGGCACGTTATCTTTGAGGTGGGAGTTGCGGTGGATCCTATGAAGATCGAGTCAGTACTTTCTTCGGAGCCACCCAGGAGTGTGACTGAGGTGCGGAGTTTCTTAGGTCTGGCTAGGTACTATCATAGATTTGTGTCAAACTTCTCCAGATTTGTAGCACCACTTTCAGCTTTGATGATGAAGGGGAAACCCTTTGTGTGGTCAGATAGATGTCAGCAGAGCTTTCAGGAGCTGAGACAAAGATTGACCAGTGCACCCATCTTGAGGCTACCGGAGGAGGGCGTAGGGTACGTAGTTTACTGCAATGCATTAGGGACCAGACTCGGGTGTGTCTTGATGCAGGAGCAGGCAGTGATTGCTTATGGTTCATGATAGTTGAGGCAGCATGAGCAAAACTACGCTACCCATGACCTGGATTTAGTAGCAGTGGTCTTCGCCTTGAATATGTGGCGGAACTATTGATGGGAGAGAGCTTTACAGTCTACTCTGACCACCAGAGTCTCAGGTACATCTTCTCACAGAAGGACCTGAACCTAATACAGCGGCGATGGCTTGAGTTCCTCTAGGACTATGACCTTGAGATAGTCTATACTCCTGGGAAGGGGAACGTGGTAGCTGATACTCTTAGAAGGAGATCGGGCATTCATCTACTTGGAGAGGAAACGGAGCAACTAGCCGCATTGCAGATATCCTTCGTGGATAGATATGGAGCATCCTTTCTACATTCACTCACAGTCACTCCTCCACTACTTCAACGGGTCAGAGAGGTACAACATGGGGATATTGACTATGAGACGTGACGTGAACATATATCCATCGGACAGGCACGTGATGGATTTTCTCTAGGAGGAGAGAATGCCATCCTCTTTAGGGGATGTACCATGGTACCAGTTGCATTACAGGAGGAGGTGTTGAGGGGGTTTCACACTTCCCCTTTGGTGGTACATCCAGGAGTGGTGAACATGTACCAGGATCTCAGATGATAGCACTGGTGGCTGGGTATGAAGAAGGCTGTGGAGGAGTTCGTTTCACGATGCCTCACCTGCCAGTAGGTGAAGGCAGAGCACCAGGTACGAGCAGGCTTGGTGCAACCCTTAGAGGTCCCAAAGTGTAAGTGGGATGGGATATCCATGGATTTCGTGATGGGTCTCCCTCGTACTTCCATAGGTCACGACTCCATCAGGGTGATTGTTGATCGACTCACCAAGTCGGACCACTTCCTACCTATTAGAGAGCATGGCTCAGTGGAGAGATTTGGACGCCTCTACGTTCAGGAGATCGTATGGCTTCATGGTGTTCTATCGTCTATCATCTCCGATCGAGATGCTCACTTTACTTCCCGGATTTGGAAGGGGTTATAGGAGGCATTTGGGACGCAGCTACGCCTGAGCACCGCCTTTCATCCTCAGACGGATGGCCAGATGGAGAGGACCATTCAGACTCTCGAGGAAATGCTCAGTGCATGTGTCCTCGACTTTGGTCGCAGCTGGGAGGATCATATACCCTTGGTGGAGTTTGCGTACAACAACAGCTACCACTCCACCATCAGTATGGCACCATACGAGGCATTGTACGGTCGACCATACAGACCACCTCTGTGCTGGACTGACCCTGGGGAGTCAGCACTCGTAGGACCAGAGATGGTTCAGGCTATGACAAAGAAGGTTCAGATCATCCAGGAGTGGATGAGGACTGCACAGAGCAGACAAAAGGCCTATGCTGATAGGATACAGAGACCACTGGAGTTTGAGTATGGCGACCATGTTTTCTTACGGGTCTCACCTCGATGTGGATTACGGAGATTTGGTCGGGGCAGCAAGTTATCTTCGCGCTTCATCAGACCATTCCAGGTCCTCAACAGGGTAGGCGAGGTGGCTTATCGCCTGGCCCTTCCACCTCAGTTGCATCGGGTGCATGACGTCTTCCACGTATCTCAGCTGAGGAGATACGTGCACGACCCAATGCATATCATTGATCATGGGGAGCTGGACATCGATGACGGGGTGACATTTGCGGAGGTCCCAGTAAAGATCAAGGATTGAAAAGAGAAGGTCCTACGTGGATGGTCGATTCCTCTGGTGCGTATTCGTTGGAAGCATGGGAACCTCCAGGAGAGCACATGGGAGTGGGAGGCTCATATGCGTGCACAGTACCCTCATTTGTTTCCCTAGTATATGATGTATCTTTACAGGGACGTAAAGCCCTAAGGTGGGAGTAATGTAAAGACCCAAAAATTTCAAGGAAAATTTTTTCTTAAATACTTTGGAATTTTACAAGTCTGTGGCTTCTGATGGAACTTGATTCTGAGGCCCGGTGTGCCTGGAATCAATTTCTGAAGTTTAGATCGGGTACGTTCAGTGAATGAACGATCGGGTTTTTATATCTTTTGAACTAGTGATCAGAATTGAAATCTGAGGGCACTGATGAACTTGCAACACCGGTAATTACTTAGGGGTACCTTTACCGTAGTTGTGTTTTCTCGGATTAAGAAGTTAAATTTTGGGGCTTAAATAAGAAGTAAATAAAATTGTGTGTACAATTTTATTTTATTATCCTTGGAAGTTAAACCCCCCCCCCATGGGAAGTTGTTGGTGGGACCCACAATCACCCAACTTCCCATGTGTGGTTATGTGGGAGGTGGGGCCAACATGAGCCCAACCATTCATCTCCCATAACCCCCTTAAAACCCCCCATAACTCTCATAAACTCCCCCTACTTTATTTTGTTAACTCCTCTTAAATGTGAGACCTCTCACCTCCTCCTCTCTCCCTATTTAACACTTTCCAACCCATTAATTTAATGAATTCAACAACTTCAATTAAATTAATTAAATGTTTTGAATTTTGAATTTAAATTTATTGTGTTAATAAAATAATAGCATACGCCTATTATTTTACTTTAGCACGTGTTGGGTTGGAAGAATTTGGTGGAAGCTCTTGTGTAAAAAAAGAAGGAAGTTCCTCTTTTGAAGAACATCATCCTCCAACGAATAACGTCACCTATTCGACGTAGAGAACCAACCCCACGAATAACAACAACGTGCAATCCTCTTCTTCTCTCCATGACAAAAGGGGAGATGTTGCTTCCTCCTCGGGCGCACTCCGACGTCGCTTGCGAAACCTCGCCCCATGACGCCATCTTCTGCGATGCCCAGCAAACGACATCGATTATCGAGGTAGGGGTTAAGTTCAATTTTAATGGATTAAAATTGTGCATTGGTTTGTCGTTGAGAATCTTGTTTACCTCGGCCATTTTCTATCGCTTTACGCGGAGAGCACAGGCCGAACGAACACAGCCCGAAGACCCTCCGTTGAACTTGTTTATTTTATTTAGAATTGGTAAGAAAAAGGAGGAGGAGGCACGACACCATCACGCCGTGCCGGGAATGCGACAAAGGTGGATGGTGTCGTCATGCCGGTTGTGCGGGAAGAACCGCAACCCGCTACATGGGCCGCTTCAGCGGAAGAATCAGCCGGCCCATCGGCCGGTCGGGTGAAGAGGAGCCACGGTGCCAGGAGGGCGCCGCGCTAGAGGACCGGCTGGCCCGTCGGCCGGACGGGTAGAACCGGACCGCGGTGCTAGGAGGGCACCGCACAGAAGAAGAATGGCGGCCCGCCCATGCGGGCCGTGTGCTCAAAAGACCGGCCGGTCTAGCCAGACGGTTTGGGGAAGGGTGGCGCCACCAGTGCGAAAAACAGCCCCCCCCCCTTGGAACCCACGTGGCTTCGGCCGAGCCAGCCGGGCCGCGCCAGGCCGGGCCGGGCCGCACCACTTCGGGTCAGGCCACGCCACTTCGGGCCGGGCCGCGTCCCTTCGGGCTGAGTTATGTATTTCATCGGACTGGTCTGACACCCCTGCTGGGTCGGACCCATCAAACTAGGTCAACCCCACTCGTGTGCCCACTGGGCTAAATGGGTCAGGCTCGTTATTCACTTAAGCGTGAATAACTTAAGGACCGCGCGTCCGATCGACGCGCCGTCTGTGGTACTGGGACTCTTTCGATGAGACGGTCCTTTTGAGATACTCTAAGTGAGTTTTGGATGAAATTGGATATCATCCGGGTTAGAAACGAGCGTATTTCTAACCGGGCCCCTGGGATGGAAAAGCCAATATCTCTCAGACCGGGCGTCTGATTGACGCGCCGTCTATTGCGTTGAGTTCCTATTGACGAAACGGAACTTTGGGATACATCAACTCTAGACTTCATGATAGTTGATGTATCGACCCCCCCTTGGATCATGGAGCGGATCCTCTCAGAATCAAGGGTGCTGTGTGCGGGAACCCTAGAGCTAGCTGCGACTGCGACGACGATGATGACTATACTTGGATCCAACGTGGGTTCGGTAGTGAGGATGACTGTACTGGGATCCTCCGTGGGTTCGGCAGTGATGACGACTGTACTTGGATCCTACGTGGGTTCAGCAGTAATGGTTACTGTACTAGGATCCTATGTGGGTTCGGTAGCGACGACTTCTGTACTTGGATCCTACGTGGGTTCGGCAGGGAAGATGATTCAGAGGATACATCTATCATCTCCACCCCTCTTCGTGAGTAGTATACCTATGTGAGCTGAGTCTTGACTTTCAATCAATATCATCGATATGATTGACTTACTTTCCTATGTGGACTAGGTTGTGATTTCCTGTGTGGACTGGGTTGTACTTGGGCTCTTGAGTTGGAGATAAACTGGAATTGATGACTTAGGTATATGTATGGGCATATACCTAAGTAGAGTTGGTTGATACTTCGTGTTTATATCTTTTCTTTATGGTATATCCTTTGTAGATTCTGGGAAACCTTAGGGAGTCTTGGGGTCCCTACTGAGTATCGTATACTCACCCATGCACGGGCTATGCCCGCACTACGTTGTGTTGGATGCAGACGACAGACAGCACTGATTGAGGTGGAATCTTGTGGAGCAGGACGGTACCTGGAGGTGCAACACTTGGTAGGACGTACACAGAGCGGACGGCCAGACCCGAGGAGCTAAGAAGACCATTTGTACCGACCCTTCAGGTGGAATATCCTGAGGATGACTCAGTGTTTTCTGGTTTACTTTACTACAGCTGTTCTTTCTTTACTGTTGTACTGTACTTTCAGTTGGGTTTGTATTCTGGCCCATTTACTTTCCAGCACTTACTTTTGTACTCAGTTTACTTAGTGTTTACTAAATCTTGCATACTCTGTTGTGTTGTTTTCTTATATAAAGGCAATGTCTTCCCTTTTATCGGGATTTACACCTTTGGTGTTAGTCGCCAACCCCTGTCCTATGGAAGGTGGGCTTAGGGTAGTCACAGCATAGGCCACGAGGACAGGTCGTGACAGTCAGTGGGTCATCCCATTGCAAGTGGTACCTAAAAAGGGTGTAACTACAGTAGTTGAGAATGATAAAGGAGAATTGGTAACCACAAGAACAGTGATTGGATGGAGAGTATGTGTCGACTATCAGAAATTGAATTATTCCACCAGAAAGGATAACTTCCCATTACCCTTTATTGATCAAATCCTTGAATGATTAGTAGGAAGATATTACTATTGTTTTCTGGATGGATACTCAGGCTATAATCAAATAGCAGTGACCCCAGAAGATCAATATAAAAGTATGTTCACTTTTCCATATGGTACATTCTCTTATCAAATAATGCCTTTTGGAATATGCAATGTTCCATCCACATTTCAACACTACATGATGGCAATGTTCCATGACATGATTGAAGGGTTATTGGAAATATTCATGGATGACTTCTATGTGTATGAGGATTATTTTGATGACTGTCTGGAACATTTGGATGATGTTTTGGAAAGATGCGAAGAAAAGAATCTGGTTCTCAATTGGGAAAAATCTCACTTCATGGTACAAAGTGGAATAGTTTTAGGTCATCAAATTTCAAAGAAAGGCATTGAAGTTGACACTGCCAAGATCGGTACAATCTCTGAGTTACCCATGCCTACTTCAGATCATTCAATTCAAAGTTTTATTAGGAACTTTGGCTTCTACCGACATTTCATTAAGGATTTATCTATTATTTCCCAGCCCCTTACGAACCTATTGGGAAAAGATGTCACATTCCACTTTGGTCCGTAATGTCAGGAAGCATTTAAATTATTAAGGCAATGTTTCGTTGAAGCCCTAATAATTATTTCAAAAAATTGGGAGCATCCATTCGAGTTAATGTGTGATGCTAGTAACTGAGTAGTTGGTGCTTCCTTAGGTCAAAGAAAATAAAGGATCTTTAGACCAATTTATTATGTTATCCGCAATTTAAATTAGGCTCAACATAATTACACAACAACTAAAAAAGAGTTGCTAGCAGTTGTCTTGGCTTTTGATAAATTTTGATCCCATCTGTTGTTATCCAAAGTCACTATCTATACGGATCATTATACCCTATGGTATCTAATGACCAATAAATATACGAAATCTAGACACATTCGTTGGATATTGTTACACCAAGAATTTGACCTTGAAGTCTGATACAAAAAGGGCATTGAGAATTTCGTTGATGATCATTTATCACGCCTCAACTATGACACAAGTGAAATTAATTTCGAACTAATCAATGAAACATTTCCTAATGAAAAACTCTATGCCATTGAGATAATCACACCCTGGTGTGCTGATTTCATGAATTACTTAGCTTTAGGCGTGATACACCCAGATTTATCAAAGGAGCAGAAGAAAAGATTTTTGAATGAGGCATGCCTTTAATACTAGGATGATCCATTACTTTTCAAGGACTGTGCAGATGTAATGATTAGAAGATGTATCCCAAAAGAATAATTTGATAGTGTTTTGAACTTGTTCCATGATAGAGAAGCTAGTGGACACCATGGAATTCATAAAATAATCATAAAAGTGTTATAATGTGGTTTTTACTGGGCTACCATGAATCATGATATTCATGAATTCGTTTCGAATTGTGATAAATGCCAAAGAACTGGGGATATAAGCTGAAAGCATGAAATTCCACAATATTCAGTCATGGGAATTAAAATTTTTGACATATGGGTAATCGAATTCATAGATCCTTTTCCTAAATATTTTAGGAAATCATATATCCTTCTCTGTGTGGACTATGTGTCAAAATGGGTGTAAGTTGAAGCATTTTTGAAAAATACTGCTCGAGCCATCATCAAATTTTTAAAGCAACACGTTTTTACCCTATTGGTAATTCCAAGTATCATCATTAGTGACGATGGTACCTACTTCAATAATGCAATGTTTCAGAAGATAAGGACTTTCCATGGATGCAACCACTACATGAGCACTCCATACCATCCACAGACCAATGGCCAAGATGTGGTTTCAAACCGAGAAATTAAGGGCATTTTTTAGAAAACTATAAATACATCTAAGAAGGATTGAGTCACCAAACTTGATGATGCACTTTGGGCCTACAGGACTGAATACAAGACACCTATTGGAATGTCCCTATATCACTTGGTCTTTGGAAAAACCTGTCACTTACCTGTAGAATAGGTACATAAAGATTATTGGGTTGTGAATAAACTGAATTTTGATTTCAAAACTACCCAAGAGAAGCATTTTCTACATATGAATGAACTAGAAAAAATGAGGAGAGAAGCGTATGACAATGATTTGATCTACAAAGAGAAAACTTGAGCCTGGCATGACAAACGGATCCAATAAAAAAATAGAAGGGGACAAATTTCTCCTCTTCAACTCATGACTTCAGATCATGGTAGGAAAACTCAAGTCAAAGTGGTCAGGTCCTTACACTATCACAATTGTTTATCCACATGGTGCTGTCAAAATTTCTGATGGTAAGATGCCTCCATTAAAATTTAATGGCCAATACCTCAAACTTTACTACACTTTAGATACAATAGGTGTCATTGAAGAATTCCAATTACAATGAGAAGTCATCCATCTGGATGAAGACGTTAAACTTAGCGTTGATTGGGAGGCAACTCGACTGCTTATTCATTCCTTGGTCTTTGTTTTCTTATGCTCTCTTTATCTCTCTATCTCTTTCTATGAGTTCAGCTAAAACAAAAATTTCTAGCTCTTCTGACTCTTCCATGGTCATCAATGCACATATTCCGTCTCTATATGACTTTGTACGATGGATAACTCGGCATCTAGATGATGTCGAGCACCAGTTTAAGGATATTTCATTAAATATCCATGCTCAGCACCCATCACCACCACGACGAGCACAGATTCCATTCCTTCCACACCAAATTCACACTCGCTACGTTCTAGAGGTGGTTAATGCCACTAAGCATCCCCGTGAGCTCGATGACACAACCACCAGTTCTTACAAGATGCAGAGGATTTCTAAGATGATGGACCAAGATGATTGACCATTTTCCATATGTCTGGCTAAAGATGTAAAACATAGTTCTTCCTGGAAGGCAACCCATGTTCTAGTTTTTAATATTTTTCTTTTATTTGTTCTAGTTTTTTTAGGGAAATAAACATGGAATGTGTGGAAAAAATTGACTACTTCTGATTTTTTGTGTGGACTTGTCATTCTTCCACATATCTGCTTTCATTTGTATGATACTTGGTGTTATCTTTATGATATGATACGAGTGTGTGTTGTCCATGTGTAGATTTTACAGGTACGTCATTTTTGGAGCTTCATCTGATACAGACAACCTCTCGGTGTCTATCGACTCGTACTCCAAAAAGTGTTTTATTTTTGTCATATTTTATGTTTCCAAACACACTGTGAAAAAAAAACAAAAAAAATGAAAAATGAAAAAAAAAATAACATCCATGCCCTTGATGAAACCACATAAAAGATGCTGCATTTTTTTCATAACATAGTCGGGAACATACCACATGCATCCCTGGGCAGTTTTGAACACATGATTCTTGTTTGGAATGCTTTGATCTTTGATATCATAACTTAGATGATTGCTGATATTATTCCATGCTTCAAAAATGTTTTTCGAAAAGTTGTTTATTTTTGCAACACTTATTTGAACTCATACTCATCTGTGATGTCTAACATTTTATTTCCATACCTGTGAGGATTCTGACCCCTTTTTGCATAATCTTGTGTTTCTATTTTTCTTGAGTGAATCTTGACCTTGTTGTGTCTTATATAACTTGCCATGTTTTTTCATCAAAGAAATAAGAATTTTGAAAGTTTCACTAAAATGACTGAGGCATCTGTTTGATTATTTAGCCTCATTGACCCACTGAGCCACCCATATATTTTCTCTATCGTGTAAATCTTATAATTCATAAAGAATTATTTTAGGATGATCTCATAGTCGATATCCTTTCATACCCATTTCTTGAATTTTTTCATGATAATTTTCAATCTAAGTGTGGAGGAGAGATTTACTCATGGAGAGGGTTATTTGAAGGGTAGTGAGTAATTTGAGGTACATGGATCAACATTGTTTCTTCATGGTTATATGAGTTCTATTTCATAGTATCCACATTCATTATAGGTATTTTTCTATAGAAATATAGAATCTTTTTTGTTCCAATAATGAGTACAATGGTGGTCATTATGCAGTAAACCTCACTTTTAGGGATACCTATAAAAGTGATGATCCATTACTCTAAGAGATATAGAGTTTTCTATATGACCTATTTTCATTGAGATGTTACAGCGTACGCACTACTTGTGTACCATTCTTTGGGATTTTTTTCTGGCATTTATTTCATGGGGTTTTAGAGTTAATGCTCATCAGTTTTTTTCATCCTTTTTGAGTGAGTTGTGTCCCTTAAAAAAATAGAAACATTGGATTATCATATACTTGGGGACAAGAAATGTTTTAAGTCTAGGGGGTCAAGAGTTTCAGGGAGACATTTGGATTGACATTTATCATGAATTTATTTCAAGATTCAACCCTCCTTTTTACCAAAAATCTATCAAAAAAATTCTACCCATTGTCTCTTAGCCTCAGAGACATTTGAACCTCATTTAAAGTCCTTGAGATTTGTGAATTATTTTGATTTCTACTAGTGGATATGTGAAATTCATGGAAATTCTATGGTAAGCATGCATGTGTATGAGAATTGAGCATAGTTTTGATCAAATATTTTGAGAGATAATAGTGATGGCGAGGTAGGTCAGATGATACATGAGTGCACATAGTTTTTTTAGAAATAATGCGAGTGGCAGAAAAATGGTTTTTGAAAATTGACATTTTAAATGAAACGTGATATTTTATGGGTAAAAAAATGAAAAATTTTGAACTTTTAATTTTGATGTTTTGATTTGTCTACAGGTCCACTTGTGTTTTATTTATAAATATTTTTCCCAAGAGTGCAAAAGTTTAAGTGTGGGGTATTTTATGTACATGGATTTTACTAACATTTTTATAATTTTTTAATTTATTTTTAATTAATTTTTTAATTTCTTCTTGTGTTTTTTAGTTTATTTTTATAGTTTTTAATATTTCATTTATTTTTTATAATTTTTAGTTATTGTTATATTAATATTCGTTATTTATTTTCATTTTTTTAGTTTTAATTAATTTTTTACTTTATTAACGTTTCATATTTTATTTTTAGTCTAATTAATATTAGTTATTATTGTTATTATTAGTTTATTAATTAATTATATTAATTTAACTTTTAAATATAATATATATATAACTCTTCTTATTTGTTTTTACTAATTATTATTATTATTATTATTATTATTATTTTATTTAACTTTTAGATAACTATATTTTTAATTTTTAAAGTTTGAATTTGATTTTTAAATTTTGAGTTTTAAGTTTCTTTTCTTTTTTGTTTTTTTTCGTTTTCCCCCCTATCTCCCCTGTTGAATGGATCTTCCCCCACCCCCTCCTTTTTTCTCTCTCACCTGCTAACCCCCCCCCCCACCCCCTACCTCCCTCTCTCCAATCAACCAGCACCCCCATAACTGTCGCCCCCTCTCTCCCCTATACCCTCCTCCCTTGTTGACCTTCACCCCCTTAACACCTGCTCCCGGCCGCTCTCCCTCACCATCTCACCACACTGCCCCAGCCACCCGCTCTCCCTCACCTCACTCCTCCCACTCGCCCAGCCCTCGGAGCCTGCTCCCTGCTCTCACCCAGTTGCCCCCCCCCCCATCCTCTCTGCTCCCTCTACTCACCCAGCGCCCTCCGCCATCCCCCCAATCCCCCCTGCCCCTCCTATTTCCCCAGCTGCCAAACCCAGTCCCCTTATCTCACCCCACTCGGCCTCTCACACAGACGCCAACACCAGACTGGTTCCCTCACTCCCACTCACCCTCTCTCACCCAGACACCCCCTTGGCTGACTACCTCACTGCTCCTGCTACCCCTCTTGGCCTCCTCACTACTCGTCAATTCCTTTTCGTAGCTAACATATTCTCTGTTGAAGACGCGTCAAACTACAAAGCACCATGCGCTTCAACATCTACACCAGGTGGTTCTTCCTCTGTCCGTCCAGCTTGTGCAATGGTAATTTGGGAGTGACGACATCAGCGTGCATGTATAGAGGGATCATTTTCATTTCAAGATCGACGTCTTGCGTGTTTCTTACAATAATAGTGAAAAATTAGTTGATTATTTCTTTCAGTAATGCGGTTTTATTTTACAAGACTTATCATCTAATTACCACGTTCATTTTTCAGTTATGATGTCGGGGTAATTTTATTAGTGTCGGGATGTTGGTGGAGTAATTAAATTTATTGCGCATGCCATGTGATGTTTCCATTATGTGACTAATTTTCAATTAAATTTATTTTAATTGAATTTTTATCTATTTAAATTATTTTTGCACTGAATTAACTGCTGAAATTGAAACTGTCCATTTTAATAATAAATCGATTCAGCAGTTCCGAGAAGGTAAATTGTGTTGACAAATTGTAAGTGAAAATTGGTGGTATAGCTTTGTGAGAAACGGGTTAAGTCATTTCATCGTGTAGTTCATTACTTGAATGAGTACCCTAATTTATTTAAAACACTAGAGAACGGGACCTTAAATAAATTAGTGGATTTAAAATGAGCATCTAAAAATGATTATATTTTTAGAACTATTGATAATTATGTAGAATAAATATTTAATCACATAAAATAATACTGCACATAGTTGCGTCGTAGTTTAATTGTGACATCAGCATCCCCAACACATTTGGTTGATTTAGAGTTCATCATCATTTTTAAGTGCAGTTTACATTATTTCTTTCACCTTCTCATATTTTAGTTTAATTAAAATAATAAAAAGAACACAAAATATGAATTCTCTCAGCTTTTTTACATCTAAACATTGTCCAATGAAATATTTTTAGTGAACTATATTATGTGCTCTCTGTGGTTCAACCCTGCTCGCCACTTTTATAGTAGCCATTTGGTTATAAAAAATTTCAAATTGGGTGCACTGCAACACGTGTACCAACGGGATAAGTACCGATCTTGGATGAGATCATTCGATGGAAGTTTAGAAGGACATAAAACACCTTCTCCGCTAATAGGTGATCAACTATTTGATAAAGTAAAAGGTGTGTGCACTACTTTTGGTAAACCATTTTTGAAAAATCTTACGAAAATCAGTTGGAAAAATAGATTAGTTTTTTTAATTACCATACTAGAATTGTTTGTACATTAGACATTTTATTTATATTATTCATGTTAAAAAAATGCATGTGATGGTGTCATCGACACGTTTCTAAATGCACCTGAAAAAACAAAGGAGGTAATTAAGGATAGGTTGTACATGGTTAAAATGGGAATACGAGAAGAGTTGGAACCATTAAAGGGTGAAAAATGAACTTTTCTTCCTCCATCTACTTACACTCTTTCTAGGTATGAGAGATATAAATTTTACAAAATTTTTAATGATGTAAAGGTTCCATAGGGGTATTCATAAAATATTAAGAACATCATTTCAATGACCAATTTAACGTTAAAGGGTCTGAAATCACATGACTGTCATGTTTTGATGAAAGATCTAATTCTTATAGCTTTGCATTGAATTTTTTCCAAGAATGTCCTTCATACATTAACCAATATATGTTTCTTATTCAAAGATATATGCAACAAAGTTATAGACCTAGAAAAATTGATGACTATAGAATGATAAATTGTCGTCATATTATGTTAATTGGAAATGTTCTTCCTACCAACATTATTTGATATAATGATTCATTTGATGGTTTACTTGATGAGAGAGATTCAATTATTTGGTCATGTACACTATAGATGGATGTACCTCATTGAATGATATATGAATATTTTTAAAGGGTATGTCAAAAATCGAATTCATCCATAGGGTTGTATTGTGTGGTATTTTATTTTTGAGGAAGTTGTTGAATTCTGTACTGAATACCTATCTAGTGTAGAAAGAATTGGTCTACGAAAATCTCATCACACTGGGTGGATTGCGTGTGAAGGAATTTCTGAAAGATATGTTGTCACAATAAATATTACATATCGGGAGCATGACCACCTTTACGTTTTGTATAATAGTTTGGAGGTTTCCCCTTAAGTTGAAACCCATAAATATTTTCTTAGGCATTTGAATCCATCAAGGGATGAAATATGGATATAAAATACACATAATCAATAGTTTATAGGATAGTTTTCGGACCATATTTTTAAGGAGTTCGATGAAAATATAAATTAAATTTTAGAATGAATTCTATGGATAGTTGGAGGTCCAAATTTGTATGTATTATCTTACAATGGTTATGTAATTAATGGTTATATATTTTATACAAATGAACATGATGAAGATAGTACCATGAAAAATAGTGGAGTTACAATTTTGGATAAAGTGATGCATGTTTCTGGTACTAAGGAAAGAAATCCAATTTAGGCGAATATTTTATACTTTGGCATCATCAAAAAAATATGGGAATTGGATTATACAATATTTCAAGTGATGATTTTTTAATGAAAGTGGGTTGATAACAGAAGTGTTGTTAGAATAGATGAATTGAGATTCGTAAAAGTTGATTTCAATAAGGAAGGGTATAAAGACAAACTATTTATAATGTAATCACCAGTAGTACAAGTATTTTATGTTCTAGATCCCACAAACTGAAAGTGGTCAATTGTTCTCTTATTGACCAAAACCACTAAAGGGTCGGATTAAAATTACACTGAGGATGACCCTTTCATTAGGATGTCATAATAATTTCACATTGGTGCCAATATAGATGGTGTTTTGTATGTTATAAGAGACCACAATAAAGGGATTTGGATAGTCTGTAGAGGGGTAAAATCCCACCAGCTTTTAAAAAAAGAGTTCAATAATCAAGTTATACTTTTTTTGTAATATACATCATGTTACCTCATGTTATTATTCATTTTATACTAAATTTATGTACTCTAAATTAAATTTTTAACCACTTATATAGATAATGACTTATGTATGTGTTGTTTCTCACAATCCCAAGGATCAATAGGTCTCTCAACCTGATTTTGCTCATAGTGCAGAGGAACAATAACCTTCTGCACATGATGGTGATCCAAATCCTGAAAAACAACAGGTTTCTCAACCTATTGTTTCTCCCAGTGCAGAGGTACAATGAACATATCCACATTCCTAAGATACCACTCTAGAGTAACATATTGATGATGTTGAATCTGAGTAAATGGTAGGTGATGAAGGACCGGTGACGCAGAAAAAATCAGAGTGTCGTAGTTTGACGGTGTTGGAAAATTTTATTAAGGAGAAAATAAAAGGCATCAAGTACGAGGTCATATGGAATGTGAAGTTACAACATGTTAACCACAACAAGGCCATGTTTAGTAATTACATTAGAATCATCACTCGACAACATGTGTCGATTGATCTAGATTCGTGGCACCATATTGTGCTCATGCTTAAGACACTAATGTGGGAAGATATTACAGTAACATTATGATATCATTTCTTTATTTTACTAAAAAATAAAATAATGAAACATTGACTTACTCATCATCATCCCTTACAGAGTGAATTTATAGTAGATGAATCCCACAAGAAATATGTATTAATTCTTTCTAGAAGGATTCACATAGGATTTCACACAATTCTAATGATATATCATCTTAAAGATGCTGAAGGGAAAATAAACATGCACCCACCGCTTATCTATGCACACCTGATAACCCAAGAAGCATGGGATATTTTTACTAGTCATCTTGTGGATATGTATTTTCAGGTATATTGTGGTTAGTAATACGTTGTTTGATGATACATGTATTCATCACTTTGATTGAAATTTTGTTATTTATGAAATAGAAATTGAGTGCTGAAAATAAGGAATGGGAAACAAAACCAATGTACCCCTACCATAAAGCAAGGATGGGGTATGCTTCACTTGAAAAAAAATGGTACATATTTTAAATCTATTTTAATACTTTTATGTGACATGAAACAATGGAATAATTATGTTCCACTATTTATATGCAGATTGATGACTCCAAATCCAAATCCACTTCCATCCCACACCATGTGCTATGTAAGGAGGCACATGTAAATAAATATGGGATACTAATAGATGAAAACACACAAAATGTGTGGGAAACAAGTGTGATTATGAAATAATAAAAAAATGTTTTAAATCACTATTACATAATAATTATTACTTATTTTCTTATATTTTATATCTGATATAGTCATAGGAATCAGCAACACTTGTACTATATGAACACATACTATTAGTGTCCTTGAAGCGGCCAGACTAGTAAGGTCGCATCAAAGATACGGGTTTTGGGGTGACACCCCTAATATATTTTTAGAAAAAAAAACAAGAGGATAAAGGTGAAGAAATGAAACATATGAGAGAAAGAATGAATACCATTGAAGAAAAATTCCAATGGTAGAGAGAGTTACTAGAAAATTTTATGGGGGATCAAAGAGAAGAAATAACTTAATAACAACCATTCTGTGAAGATACTACCCTACCCTCCACCATCTTTGAGGTGAGTCATCCCCTCAAAGAGTTTTCTTAGTCATGGTAATCAATATTCTAATAATTTTTTCAGTGAAATGTGAATCAGACAGACACTGATACCTTTACTATACTGATATTATATAAGGTGAAAATTATTGTGATTTATATTTGTCAACACCCACCCATCGTCTTGTAGCGAGGGCTACAATGCTCAATATCCAAGGCGACAGTCTATAAAACAGACCACTTTCAACATGTCATGTTAGGTTAGTGATTAATGAAGCTCATGAGTTGAGCACTGAGCTACCTATTCCACTTGATGACAATGATATTCATACGGTCGAATGAGCAGTTGTAACATTCATCATGTGGTTGTCACATCTTATAAAAAACTTGACAAAAAAGAGGTTTTAATTTCCAATTTATTTTTCAAGTTAAACCTTTAACAATTAATGAAAAAAGGTCTGAACCGATGAAGTTTATTACAGATGGACAAAGAGAATGGGTGAAATGAAAGACTGACTCAAAACCATCTAAAGTATCGACCAACTGATTGAAAATATCTACTGAAAACACTTTTACCCCTCCCATTCTATATTCGCATTTGCTAACATTGAAGTTTCATGTGGATACAAAGTTAAAAAATGTTAGTAGTCACATAGTTGATTTTGAAGAAAATATGTATAGAGAGGAAGGTAAAGACTAAATTTGTATTGATAATTTAAATTAAATCCTAGACTATGATTGGTTAGGTGCCTTGGTTTTAAATGTATACATGAGGTATGTTTTCATGATTTGATTTTCCAAAATCTGATATATTGTGTTAATTATGACTAAATACATTTCATATTTTTGGCAGGAATATATATCAAAACCAATTGAAGGGATTTCCCCATGAAAAAAATTGGACTCATTAATCCTCACACCACTTCTATATAAAAACTAAAAATAGAATCCAAAAAAATGGATGAAATGGTAGCATGCCTAGTCAAATCATTTGAAAGAAAAATTACAGATGACAGACTCTTCTTAATATCAATGATTCAAGGGTAAAACTCTATAATATAATCATATCAAATATATTTTCATTTCTTTCATTACTTATTACTTTTTGTGTTTTTAGGAAACATTGGATGCTCATTACAGTCAATTTGGATACTTCAAGTATTTATTTCCTAGATTCAATACATGGATACCTAATAAACCAACCACACATGATGGAGTTTTTCAATTTTTAATACACTACATCCAACATTTTAGAACTAAACATCAAGTTATATAATTTATATTATCTCACTACTGGAATGGTGATCTATGCCAACACCCCTTTTCCAACGGTTTCATAAAATCATTGGGATATGGTCCCTTTACCAACGGTTCTCTGAGAACCATTGGTAAGTGGTTTTTTATACTATGGTTTCCAATGGTTTTTGAAAATAATTGGGAAAGGGATATCATAATACGGTTTTACCAACAGTTTTTTAAAACTGTTGGTATACATTGGTCTATGCAAATGGTTTTTAAAAACTGTTGGTATAGAAGATATATCCCAGTAGTTTTTAAAACCCATTGGGATTGGTTCCCCAAAAATACAGCAGTGAGCTCCCATCCCCATTCCAGATCTGATTGAGTTATCCCCTACAATAGCATTTCTCTCTTCCCAGCCAACAATTCCTCCTCCTCAAAAGTAATGCATCCTCATTTAAATCATTTAGTCTCTTCCACTTCAAATTGGTGAGTTTGAGTTATATATTTGGACTAAATTTATTTTGGATTGTTATATACCATGTTTAGTTTATTTCCTCCATCAGGATAAAATCTATATCATTTATGGTTTTCATTTTATTATTCTTGAATGTGAAATTAGCATATTTAAAATACTTCAGCCTACACATTAAGAATAAATGTCCCTTCCTGAACCACTACCACCATCTCTATTTTTTTCAAACATGTTACACAATATTAGTGTTTTAAAAGAACTATATTTTCCCTCATTTTTAATATTCACATTCATATTTTGAGGTATTTTATGTTGCAAACTAATTCTGTTCTTCGAAAAGGGAGTTCCAACTATTAATTATTGAAATTTTTATATAATGGTTTGGTTTTTAAGAGATAAATGGAAAATAAATTTTTTACTAATACCATTGTCTTTATTCCTATATAATGAGGCATGTGTGACATAAAAATGTGTAAAATGTTCTTAAATGAAAATAATTATTAATTTATTAATACCACTTAACCTTTTGGGACTATCCTGACACACATTTCTCATTTTCATTTTCATTGATCACCACGCATTCACAATTATCATTAGTGTCATTGATTTGGTTTCATATTACCAATATTCCCTATCCTATATGTCTTTTTCACTTTTTTATTTTGAAGTTTATCCATGTATGTTTGACACATGGGTCACTAGCATGTTTATAAATTGAGATGTCTATATGATGGTCCCCACCTATAGTTCCACTGGTCTGGGTGAAGTAAATCCACTATTCTTATAAATATTAAATGCATCCTTTATATATGAATTAAAACGATTGATTGCATAATGGTAAGTGAGTTCCAAAAGGAATTTTCGTGAAGTGATATGTGTGAGTCACATGGGATAAGTGACTTGTGTGAGGCCTGATGGTGAAATGACATGTGGGATGCACTTAGGAGAAGTGACATGTGTGAGGCACTTGGTAATAATTCACGACTTTTCCAAATTCTTGTCTAGGGATACACAACCCACTTGAGATAGAATTAACCCAACTTTGACCCATGATATCCTTTACTCAATGATACATTAAAATAATTACATTGGTACTAATAAAATCTTGTATGGATACTTCCTTACTTACAATGACTTAGAAAACTATTTATATTTTAGATGAAGAAGTTGATGCATGAATCTATGATATATTGGATATTTTTATACCATGATATTGCCTATTATATGACCCCACACTTCCAAACCTTGTGAAGCATTTGAATAAGTACCATTTTTTTATCCTAAGGGATAAAATTTACTATTATATAGACATAGAGTTAGAATGAAGTTCTCATCATAAAGTAGGGATTCCCTTGAAAATATTATCATGTATTGGAATAAGGTAAATATAACACATTGGGGTATACTATGAAGTCTTTCAAACCTTCAATAACTCATCTTTCTGGATTTATATCATTCTTATTGATCACCTACATGTTTCTAGTTCATGGAACCAAGATGGATACCTTTTAAATAACACACTCTATAAAAAATATCATTGATCACTAATACTACAATGACATTGTTGATTATAAATATATAATTAATTATGCAATACAATGATCTCTATAAATTTAGACTTAATTCCAACTGTTTTCTCATAATTATCCTAGAGAGATCATTCTTTATAAAATGATTTTTAATCACATCCACCATGTTTCAATTAAATATAATGTTTTTATATTTATAGTATTTTGTTATATATATAGTATTTTGTTGTATTTTATATTATGATTCTCATATAGAGTAGTGTGTCGGTTATGGTTTTATATAAATTGAACAATTATCATTTACTTAATTATATTTTTTATTTTACTTCAATATTATTTAATTACTTTCATGAAATGACTTATTACAATTTCTTTATAGAATGGATAGAAGTTGGATGTATGAAACTGATCATATCTCAAGCAATTTTCAAAACAATCTGGAGAGATTTTTAGATTTCTCATTTGACAATGCTCTATATAGTGGTCACATACATTGCCCATATTATAATTTTGTTATAAGACCTTGGTTGAGCAATGAAGAAGTTAGCTACCATAAACCAAATATGATTTTCAAACAAACTACTATGTGTGGTATCACAATGGGAAGAAAATGGAATCTCAAAATGTATAGGATCTAAATGAGAGGACTGGATTGGAGAATTTGATATATTATCGGTTTCCATTTATTCGTCTTCATGATAAAGAAAGGATGTTGATCCAAGAAGACTTCGATATAGGCACACATGATGCATCTAATGAAAATGATGATGTTGACAGAGTGAAAAAATTGAATGATTCTATAAAGACTCCAGTATATCGACAATGTGGTAAAATGAAAAGGCTATAATTTTTAATCTGATTGTTTCATGGGAAAACCATGTATGGGATTTCTAATACTACCATCGATTACATTCTTACCTTATTGAAGGAATTACTTCTAGATGATGTAGATATTCCCTCAAACCACTATATGGCATCGAATTTAGTTGAAGAACTTAGATTTTCAAAAAACAAAATCCATGCCTTCCTGAAATATTGAAGCTTATTTTAAGAGGAAAATACTGAAAGAAATGATTGTATAAAATTTTTAACTTCCTGATGGAACCCAAAAGCTGATAGAACGCCATCCTTTGTGACATAGAAATTAATGTGGCACTTTCCATTGATTCCCTGACACCAAAATCTTTTCATGTTTGATAAAATATCAATAAAAATTCAATGGCATGATACCAAGAGAAAGAAGCATAATGAAGAGTTGGTTCACCCTGCAGATGGATTTTCATGGAATAGATTTGATGCTCGATATCCTGATTTTGCAGTTGACATGAGTAATGTGAGATTGGATCTTTCATGTGATGGTTTTAATCCATTTTTGAATATTCTCACTTTGCAAAACACATGGTCGGTTTTCATATACATTTATAACCTTACCCTATGGTTGTGTATGAAAAAACCTTTCACTTTCATGAGTATACTTATATCTGGACCTTCTGATCCTAGAAATGATATAGATGTATATATGAAACCTTTAATAAAATAGTTGAAACTTTTTTGGGATGTGGGTGTGCGCACATATGATGCATGTTTGAAAGACATATTTTAGATGTGAGTTTCTCTTATGTGGATGATCAATTATTTAATTGATTATGCAATGATTTCTGGATAGAACACAAAGGGAAAAATTTTATGTCCTATTTGTATGAAGAATACTCAATCCAAAAGATTGAAATATTACTGTAGTTTTAGTTTTATGGGATATCGAATATTCTTGCTAGTGGACCATCCATATAGAAATAATCTTCTAAGATTTGACAATACCATAGAGATCGACGATCCACCTCAACTTATTTCTAGAATTGATGTGCTTAATGAATTGAAAGATTTCAATTTTTTATTCGGGAAGTGTCAAATGAAATATAAAAAGAGGAATAATTGTTCCAATGATACCTATTACAATTGGAAGAATAGAAGTATCTTCTTTGAGTTACCTTATTGGTCAACCAATTTGTAACATCATTACTTAGATGTAATTCACATTGAAAAGAATATATGTCAAATGTTGCTTTAGATTATTATAAATGTCAAAGTAAAGACAAAAGATTATTTACAATCTCGACATGACTTGGTGTATTGGGGGATCAGACCAGAATTGCATCTTGTGTGTATCAGTGAAAATAAATGAAAAGTTCCATGTGATTCTTATGTGATGACACCTACAAAAAAAAATCAATTTCTATAAGTACTAGAGACTATTAAATTTCTTGATGGCTATTCAAGAAATATATCAAAATGGGTCAACAGAAGAGATTTGAAGTTGAAATATTTGAAGACACATGATTATCACACCCTTCTTCGTGAGTTGATTCCAATATCAATCTATCATCTTTTGTACAAAAATTTAAGGGTGTCAGTTATTTGGTTCTGTTATTTGTTTAGAGATATTTGCATTGATTTTTCCAAGTCTTTCTTTCAAAAAATGTTGGCAGAGACACCGTTAATTTTGTGTGAGTTAGAGAAAATATTTCCTCCATTATTTTTCACATGTATGTTGCATCTAACTATCCATATGCCAACTGAAATACTTCTCAGAGGACCTGTAGCTTTTCATTGCATGTATCCAACTGAAATAAATATGTACACATTTAAATCTTATGTCCAAAACAGGAATCATCCTGAAGGTTCTATTGTGAATGGTTACTTGGCACAAGAATGTATGGATTTATGCTCAATGTGTTTTTATGATCTAACTATAAGAATGAATAGACCAATGAGAAATTAAGAAGAACAGTATGAGAAAATTGAACCTAGTTTTTCATCACTTCCTCAAATAGGATTAATTACTGGATTATATACATTGACGACATTAATCCTTAAAGAGTGGGAGATGACACATCGCATAGTGTTTTCCAACTATGATTTGTTCGATGACTACATAAAGTAAGTAAATTGAACATGTATATTTCATATCAACTCTTGTAATTGTACATAGCTGTTAAACTATTTCTATTTTTATCTATAGGGAACATAAAGAAATAATAAATAGAAAGAATCCATATTTATCTTTGAGAAGGAGAGAGACTTTTCATAGCAAAGAGTTTTCTATTTGGTTGAAATTGAAGGTAGAAATATTGATGTAATAAATAAATAAAATCAATATTTAATTAATTTTAATATTCGTTTATATTTCAAGTATTGAGTTTGCCTACTGACACTATCTCTGAAGAAATAAGAGCTTTGGATTTTGGTCCTAATGTCGTGGTTCGTGAATGTAAATAAATTGTGATCAATGGGTACATATTTATTATCACTAAATGAGAAAAGAACATGAGAACACAATATGATGGTGTTATGCTAACTACCACAATAGACTGTTATGCCAGTGAATCGAATAACAGACCTCGTTTTGAAAATATAGCTTATTATGGAGTCGTTGAAAAAATAATAATATTGTATTATTACTCTTATGGTCGAGTCACTATGATGAAATTCCAGTGTTTTAATTCGATGACAAGGCAGGGCACCTTTATTGATGATTGTGGATTTCAAGTTATTGACATGACTTGTACTCTTGCTACTGATGAACCATATGTATTGTCATCAATAGCGAAACAGATTTTTTATGTCAAATATCCTCTTTAACTTGAATTTGGTGTCATTATTCAAGTAATCCCAAGACATATTTTTTATGATGGTGATTATGTAATTAACCCCACCCCTTCTCCCATTGGCCCCGATCTATTTTTTACTTATGATGACTCCAATACTTCAATTGTTAGAGTTGATTGTGAACCTAAATTTGTAGTGGGAAATATATAGAATCATTCATCGGTGTTTTCATTTTTTTTGGTTTAGTTAAACTTGAGTTATTGAGGTTTGTGCAGTGAAAATTGATTTACTATTGATTACAAATATTTTTTATCCAACTAAACCTTCATCTTAATTTTCAATATTTATTGGTTTCAGTTTTTTTTGAGTTTCATTTTATAATATTGAATTGTTTTGTATTCAGAACTACCAAACCAAACTAAACCTAAACAGTTAAATTGTAACAAAAAACTAGATGAATTGAATTGAACATATTAAAATAATTGATATGAAAATCAAAACCAATGAAAATAATGACCTAACCCAAAAAAATAGCTAAATTACCTAACCAAAAATATAAACCAAATGACCTAAGATAAATAAGACATGTCTCAAATTTTTTGTTTTTTTGGTTACACAGTAGTTATCCTTTTCTAATTACTTTCATGTTTATTTTCAAATGAAGGAAATGAAACCATATGAGGAGTAGTCACTAAAAAAGATGACGGACAATAATCGTCGAATGGATGAGATGGGAATTCCTCTATTAGTGCATGTTGTGAATATTTTATTTCAAATATATATATATCAATAACATATAATGTCATGTCATTAATTTTGTTTTAAACTTTTATAAAGGATCAACCACTTAGGCACCATTTATTCGACGAGAATCCTAGTAGTGGTCCCAGTACTCAGGCTGGTGGTACGAGGGGGGTGGTACGAGAGCTAGGTTCTCCAGTCAGTGTACCCATTTAGACCCTTCACCTTCCACTGACGTACCATCTTCCACGCATTTTAATCCCACTATGTCATTAGGGACACACAGGATATTTAGGCCTACCATGTTTTCACCACCCTTCACATATGAGCCTCCTCACCCATATTTATTGTATCCCATGATGATTCTCACTCCTCATCCATATTATGCAATTGGTCAGTCATCCATGCCATCTTTTTTACCATCTACTTCTTTTTCTCCATGCTTTTACATTTCTTATTGAACTTCTACACTGATGTAGTCTATGGATACAGAGAATACATTGGGAACCACTCTAACGGTACATGGTGATGTTCCTTCAGTGGCATTAGATCCAGAGGTACCCATTGAGAAGACTGTCATAGGTATATTTTAGAACCCTAACAAAAAAATTTAACATAATTTATTTTCATTATAACATGTATTGATATAATATTTTTTTTATCATAACATATACATCTAACGATAAGTATTGGGGGTGGGGTGTACACGCATGTGTTCTGTGTGGAACTGCTACACACATTTGATGGTGGACTATAATGAATACAATCAAATGATCAAAAAAATAGGGTATCAATGTCGGAGTTTTTTTGCGACACTTTTCAAATACTCTGACATCATTTCTATCAACCAGATCTCATGGTGACAGTTTCCAAAATAAGTCAAGGATAATGCTTGGGCACAGATATGGGTCAAAAAAAAAATTTATTTAATGTAATATTATTTTTGTATTTATATGAATTAATATTTTGGTGTCAGCTTCAGTTTAATTTCCTTAATGGTGAGGGTGCACGACCAGCATGTCTAAAGGAGTTAGGTGATCTTTGGAGAGCCTATAAGCATGATTTGTATATTAGATGGAGGTCTAGAGTTGGCAGAGAGTTAGAGGTGGTACCTATCATGGATGATTTTCTGATAGAACAGTATCGGCAAATGATTACTCATTGGATGACTATCAAGTGTAAGGTATTAATAACATTTGAGGTATTTAAATGAAAATTTTCATGTTTTTCATTAATATTATCTTTTTTATTATTTAATTTTATTTAAGAATCATTTAGAGAAAAAAATTGATGCTAAAAAATACCTCCACACATTGGGACATACTATGATGTCAGATCATGAGAGGAAGTAGGTACGACAGTTTATAATTTTTCTTTAGGACTTGCACTTTCTATTGTTTCCTCCATAATTTATTCGATTTATAAAGTTTTAATATAATTTTAGTTATGAAATTCATTATTAGTAACCTATTTTTAATTATTTTTTCCTACATTAAATGTCATTTTAGAGGCAGGTATTGAATATTGAAGGACATGTGCCTCGAGAAAAACGGTTTTTCTCAAGTAGAAGGAAAAAAGATGAAAGTGCGGTTAACGAACTGACACAACAACATATTATAAGTTGTAATTTGTTGATTTCAAATTCTAATATCTATTTTGTAACTTAATAATATATTTATATTTGTAATAGGTTGCTTTAGAGGCCCTTGATGCCCAAGAACCTGACAATTTTGGTCCAAATGATCACTTACATCAGGTGTTGGGATATGAGTACTCTAGCAGAGTATGATGCCGACCTGGGAAGAGTATAGTTCTGATGAGGTATTAACCCTCTTTAGGTTCCAGTTTTTGTGCCACCAAGTTCGAACAAGTTAAGGCACGGGAAGATCAAGCTGAAAAAAGGTCAACACCGGTGGAAGAACAGTCTGCTAGGTAAAACACTGAATTTATTAAACTGATCAAAGCTTTTGTCATGACCCATCATTTGGGGCCCATGTTGTGACTGCCCCAAGCCCACCTTACATAGGCTAGGGGCTGGAGACTAGCACCGGAAAGGTATATCTCTAAAACAGGAAGGCATTTCCTTTTTAACCTGTACAAACACAAAGTCCAAGAACACAACAAGAAGCAACCACGAAGTAACTACTGTAGTAAAAGTGTGTTGAAAGTAAAGGGTCCGAAATACAAGCCCAACTAAATAGTAAAAGTACAAATAAAAATTAGAAAATAGCTTCTAGATCATCCACCAAGGATCCTACCTGAAGGGTAGGTACAGCTCACGAACAGTAGTCTATGTGTCATGTCACGCCAAATGGTCCACCTCTAAGTACCATCAAATCCTTACTCCCTCAACCTTGATCAATGTTGTCTATCATCTGCACAAGACACAATAAGGTGCAGGTGTATCCAGTGCAGGGGTGAGTATAACGATACTCAATAGGGACCCCGAGAACCCCGTAGGTCTCCCAAAGTTCCACAAAGGAAATACCACAAGGCAAGACCATAACCCAAATCACGAAGCGATAGTCATAAACTCTACTTAGTTATATGCCAATAAATATACCTAAGTTATCAAGATATACTCATCTCATATGTGAGGGAATAATACCAAAAAGGTAACACCACAAAGGTAGAAGTACCACACAGGTAACATCACAAAGCTAGAAGTACCACACAGGTAACACCAGGAAGACAACACTAAGAAGGTAGAAGTACCACATAGGTAACACCATGAAGAAAACACTACGAAGTTAGAAGTACCACACAGGTAACACCACAAAGATATAAGTACCACATAGGTAACACCACGAAGCTAAAAGACTTAGCTCAAAATCAGGTATAACTTAAGTACAGAAGTACAGATGATTAGTTGTAATCTAGATTATCTTATTCTATTAAGAGGCATTGTTTATGACCCACACAGGATCGATAGGTACTAACCCCTACTGACCCACACAGGATATGACCCACACAGGATTGGTATGTGCTGACCCACATAGGATCGCTGAGCACTGACCAACACAGGATCTAATAGAAGCTAACCCACACAGGATTGATAGATGCTGACCCACGAAGGATCAATGTATGTTGACCCACACAGTATTGATGTTCCTTCTTTACTTTACAGTCTGCCACAGGATTCCTCACACCCAGTGCACTCGAGTTCTATAGAATCTGCCCATCAGGATATCAGCCATACCTCGACTGCCACTAATCTCCACAAACATGAACCCAATTCCCTTGGTGAGGAGCCTCAGAGCGGCCTCTCTCCCTCGTCGCGTACCGCTAGGGTTTCTCAGTGATTCGTTAGCGGGGGGATGCTGACGCATCTTTAGCTTCGTCTCCCCACTTTCCTCCATTCTTCCTTATCCTCCCCCTGTTATTTCTTCCCCTGGTTTTTTTTCGCACGGAGATGGCCTCGACGCAAGGGGTTTGACGGCCTAGCTGAGGTGAGATTCTCTGGTATCATCCTAGTTTATTCAATTTCTTATTTGGATTCTGGTTCGTTCGTCGCTCTCCTTGTCGTTCTGCTACGGTGGCTTCTTGGAGGCTTTGGGATGTGCAGGTTGTTCGGTTATCGGTGTTCCAGGAGGCGCGTCTAAGCTGGATTTCTTCCAAGATGAGGTAGTCCTCAATTGATGCTTGTTGTGTGCGACGAATTGTGGGTTCTGAGCTTCAGATCGTCGATGACTCCAACATTGTTGGTTGGCCTCTCCTTCCCCTACCCTGACGTCGTGTTCCTCTGCGCCTCTCCCAGTTGGAGTTGGGGTGGTGGTACTAAGAATTTTTGGGATGTGTGGGTTGGCGGTCGTCGGGATTCCGGGCGCGAACAGAGTCGAAACGGTTATGATACGCGGCCTCTTCGACTATGTGGTGTTATGGGCAACGATGATGAGTTATCTTCTAGGCATTTATTCCTCAAAGCCATCCGTGAAGGTTTGTTGTGGTTTGTATGTGAATGCTAGTGTTCTGGTTGCAATGATTTCTGGTTGGTTTTCTTTACTCCAATTATTGGGTCCGGTGGTTTGTGGATGTCGAGTTGACAATGGTGTACCAAGTTGATGATGGAGAATGGAAGTGACGTGACTCCAGCTGATGCGGTGGCTCTTGTATCAAAGCCTCCTCAGGTTTGACGATGGTTTTTAATTTCAAATTTTGTTTAAGCATCTTGTATTTGGATTCCCGCTTGATGTATGTGGTTCCTTCTTTCCCTTAAAGTTGTTATCTTGAAGATAAAAAATAAAATTTTCTGATGAACCCACTAATCTCCACAAAGGAGTAACCCAAAGGACATCCATGTTGTAAGGGTTTCAACATGATAGATGGTGCATCAATCGGACGCACGGTCTATGAGTTATAAGCGTTTTAGTTCCAAGGGCCCGGTTGGATTCTGGTTCGATCCAACCCGATCATACTCCAACTGTTCCCAAAACTCAAGTGGAGTATACCAAAAGGACCGTATCAATCCAAGGATCCCAATGTCGTAGATGGTTCATCAAACGGACGTTCGGTTCTCAAGATATAGGTCTTTAAGTGTTTATGGGTCCAGTTGGCCCAGGTCCAGTCCAACCCGACCCAATCCAGGCCCGACCAGGCTAGGCTGGGTCATAGCGGGCTCAGCCCGCTGGGCCGCAGTCCGGCCCAGCTCTCAAGGGGGTACGGACCGCTAAGAAGGTGGCCCGGCCTGCAAGGGGGTGCGGCCCACTGGGCGTGCAGCCCGCTGGGAAGGCGGCCCAGCCCGCAAGGGGGCGCGGCCCACTGGGTAGGCGGCCCGGCCTGCAAGGGAGCACGGCCTGCTAAACAGGCGGCCCGGACCGCAAGGGGGCACGGCCCACTGGCCAGGTGGCTCAGTCGCGGTGGAACACGGCCCAATGGGGGCTCGCGCTAGGTGGCACGGGGGAGCGGCTCCCCTGATTTCCCAAACGGCCTAAGTTGTTCAGTTGGTGTGGCGGCCCCGCTAGCTGGGGCCTGCCCCAGCTGGGGTAGGGGGTGAGACTCTCGGTCTTCTGAACGGCTCAGAGGCCATTCGGCTCCTCCACAGCGGCGGCACCACGTGGTGCCTCCAGGTGGCTTGTGGGACCCGCTGGAGCGGGTCCTGCCAATCCCGTCACGGCCAGATGGTGTACCGGTTGCCTTCTCTAGCGGCGTGCATTGGCGGGACGCTCCTCCACCCATGGTCGGATGATGTTTCGGCCGCCTTCCTCGGTCCTTCGTGGCCCGAATCCTCCGGCGGTGTGTTGGTCACGCTACCCACTTCTTCTGCGGTTGGCCGGTGTGCCAGCCGGCTACTCCAACCGCCGCGGCTGATGAGCCTAGATTGGTTCCTCCGGTGGCGCGAATGCACCACCTCCTCCCTTCTCCAGTGGCGTGCGACGTCATGCCACCACTTTCTTCATGGTCGGCCGTTGCCGGACACCACTATCATCTGGCATTCTGGCTTCCGTATAACCCGAATTAAAATGCCCGTGAAGAACACATCA
The DNA here is from genome assembly GCA_963277665.1 of Viscum album. Classification (NCBI taxonomy): domain Eukaryota; kingdom Viridiplantae; phylum Streptophyta; class Magnoliopsida; order Santalales; family Viscaceae; genus Viscum; species Viscum album. The sequence goes on from OY728135.1 coordinate 1,503,554,512, forward strand.
ATTCCAATAAAAGGTGGAGGGTGTGGGTCTTTTTCATTAGGCTCGTGCCCTCCGAATTAGCTTGGTAACATGAGGGAGATAAATAATTCAACAATCTCATGGATTTTAAAATAAGATAAATCCCTACCTCAAGAACGATGGAGAAACGCCCGCGTTTAAGGAAGTGGGTCGGTGTTCGTCGTCCCCTACAACTAGCCTCCAACGATGTCGCTCAATCGTCAATATTTGGTTCGGGGTTTCGGTGTTACTCTTCACCGCCCGTTGGAACCGACTTCTTCCTCTTCTAAGGGTTTGGCATCTCGACACTTTGTCAGCACTTTGCTGCTTGGTGAAGGCGTGCTGACACCTCTCCCCAAGCTCTATATAAATAGGAGAGGGGGAGGGTAAGTAACGATGTTGGAAATTAATGGGGGATCATTAATTAGGAAATTTCCTAATTCCCCAACAGCGTCGTTACTTAAGATTGAAAGGTCAATCCATTTATTGGCTTGACACGTCGCTGGTCTCATGTTGTCGTTTGCCCGTTGGAGGAAAAGAAAGAAAATAAAAATTAACTAAATTATTTTTATTATTCTTTTAAAAGTCCAAAAATCTAACTTTTCTCCGAACCTATTACGATCAAAGTGAAGTCTCCCTTAAGAGAATCTTGGCACTACAGATTCAACGGTGCCCTCGAATTTTTAATCCGAGCACCGGTTAAAAAGTTAGAAAACACTGCTTGCACGTTTACTAAACGTACCTTAAAAAAGCTCAGAAATTCATTTCAGGCACACCAGGCCTCGGAATCGCATGCCATCAATTTTTGCAGACTCTTAATAATTCCATATAATTAAAAAAAATACATGGAAAATCTGGGTCTTTAAATTCTCCCCACCTTAGGGATTTTCATCCCTGAAATCCACAACATATACTAAGAAAACAAATAGGGGTACTGAGCACGAATCTAAGCCTCCCACTATCATGTGCTCTCCTGTAGGTTCACGTACTGCCAACGAATGCACGCTAGAGGTATTAACCTCCCATGAAGGACTCACTCCTATCGATCCTCAATCTCCATTGGAACCTTCGTAAACTTCACCCCATCATCAAAGTTCATCTCACCATAGTCAATGATGTGAGATGGATCATCCACGTATCTCCTCAGCTGGGATACATGGAAGACATCATGCACCCTCTCCAACTGCGGTGGAAGTGTCAAGCGGTATTCCACCTCACCTATCCTCTGAAGTATTAGAAATTGTCCAATAAACCTCGGTGATAACTTTCTGCCTCGGCCAAATATTTGTAGTCCCTGCCGAGGAGAGACTCACAAGAATATGTGGTCCCCCTCCTGGTCCTCCAAAGGTCTCCACCTCCTGTCAACATAAGACTTCTATCTACTTTGTTTAGTCTCCATCTGCTCCTGGATGATCTGCTCCTTCTCATTGGTGGCCCATACCAACTCTAGAACCATAAGTGCTGACTCCCCTGGGTCCGTCTAGCATAGAGGTGATCTGTAAGGTCGACCGTATAGGGCCACGAATGGTGTCATACCAATGGTGGAGTGATAAATGTTGTTTTATTGAACTCCACCCAGGGAAATTGATCCTACCAACTGTGGAAAAAATCTCGGACACAAGCATGAAACATGTCCTCAAGTGTATGTATGGTCCGCTCTGTCTGACTATCCATCTGAGGATGAAAGTTGGTGCCCAAACATAGCTGAGTCTCGAATGCCTCCTGTAATCCCTTACATAACTGAGATATAAAATGTTTTTCATGGTCAGAGATGATTGTCTATGGCACCCCATGAAGTCGCATAATCTCCTATACCTAGAGGCGTCCCAAGACCTCCTCTGATACCACTTTGTCACGACCCGTTCCCCGGGGCCCATGTCGTGACTACCCCAAGCCAGCCTTCCATAGGCTAGGGGCTAGCGACTAGCACCGGAAAGGCGTATCCCTAAAATGGGAAGGCATTTCCTTTTTAACCTATACAAACACACAGTCCAAGAACACAACAAGAAGCAACCACGAAGTAACTACTGTAGTAAAAGTGTGATAAAAGTAAAGGGGCCAGAATACAAGCCCAACTGAATAGTAAAAGTACAACTAAAAATTACAAAACAGCTCCTAGATCATCCACTGAGGATCCTACCTGAAGGGTAGGTACAGCTCATGAATAGTAGTCCATGCGTCACGTCACGCCAAATGGTCCACCTCCGAGTACCGTCCAGTCCTAGCTCCCTCGGCCTCGATCAATGTTTTTTGTTGTCTGCATAAGACACAATAAGGTGCAGGCGTATCCCATACAGGGGTGAGTATAACAATACTCAGTAAGGATCCTGAGACCCCCATAGGTCTCCCAGAGTTCCACAAAGGAAATACCACAAGGTAAGACCATAACTCAAATCACGAAGCGATAGTCATCAACTATACTCAGGTATATGCCCATACATATACCTAAGTTATCAAGATATACTCATCTCAAATATGAGGGAAGAATACCACAAAGGTAACACCACAAAGGTAGAAGTACCACACAGGTAACATCACAAAACTAGAAGTACCACATAGGCAACACCACGAAGACAACACCACAAAGCTAAAAGACTCAGCTCACAATTAGGTATAAATTAATTATTGAATTACGGATGATTAGCTGTAAGCTAAATCATCTTATTTTGTTAAGAGGCACTGCTACTGACCCACACAGGATCGATAGGTATTAACCCCCGCTGACCCACACAGGATCGGTATGTGTTGACCCACATAGGATCGTTGAGAACTGACCCACACAGGATCTGATAGAAGATGACCCACATAGGATCGATAGATTCTGACCCACACAGGATTGATGTATGCTGGCCCACACAGGATCGATGTTCCTTCTTCATGTTACAGCCTGCCACAGGATTCCTCACACCCGGTGCGATCGAGTTCCGTAGAATCTAACCCTCGAGATATCGGTCATACCTCAACCTCCACTAAACTTCACAAAGGAGTAACCCAAAGGACCACCATGTCTTAAGGGTTCCAACGCAAAAGACGGTGCGTCAATCGGGCGCTCGGTCTGTGAGTTATAAGTGTTTTAGTTCTGAGGGCCCGATTGGATTCGGGTTCGATCCAACCCAGTCATACTCCAACTATTCCCAAAACTCAAGTAGAGTATTCCAAAATTACTGTCTTGATCCAAGGATCCCAATGCCACAGATAGTTCATCAAATGGAAGTTTGGTTCTCAAGATATGTCCCTTTAAGTGTTTATGGGTCTGGTTGCGCTTGGGTCCGGTCTGACGGTCGGACCGACCCGGCCCGACCCGGATGGGCTGGGCCACGGTGGTCTCAGCCCACTGGGCCACGGCGGGTTCGGCCCGCAAGGGGTCATGGCCCAGCCCACAAGGGGGCACGGCCCACTGGACAAGCGGCCCGGCCCGCAAGGGGGCGCGGCCCGCTGAGCGTGCGGCCTGCTGGGCAGGAGGCCCGGCTGCGGTGGAGCACAGCCCGCTGGGGGCTCACACTAGGTGGCGTGGGGGAGCGACTACCCCAATTTCCTGAATGTCCTAAGTCATTCGGTTGGTTCAGCGGCCCCATTGGCTAGGGTCTTCCCCAAATGACGTGGGGGTGATACCCTTGGTCTCCCGAACGGCTCGAGGGTCGTTCGGCTCCTCCGCAGCAGCGGTGCCACATGGCGCTGCCAAGTGGCTTGCGGGACCTGCTAGAGCAGGTCCTACCGATCCCATCGCGGCTGGCTGGTGTGTCGGCCACCTTCTCCAGTGGTGCGCGATGGTGCGCCGCTCCACCACCTGTGGTCGACTGGTGTGTCGGACGCCTTCCTCGATCCTCTACGGCTGACGAATCACGGCCTGCATCCTTCAGCGGTGCACTGGTCATACCACCCACTTCTTCTGTGACCGGCTGGTGTGTCGGCCACCTACTCTGACCACTACGGCTGATGATTCGTGGTCGGTTCCTCCGGCGATGCGGGTGCGCCGCCTCCTCCCTTCTCCAGCAGCGTGCGACGGTGCGCCACCACTTCCTTCGCAGCCGGCCATTGTTGGTCGCCGCCGTCATCCGGCATTCGGGCTTTCGTACAACCCGAATTAAAATGCCCATGAAGAACACATCAATTCCAACAAAAGGTGGAGGGTGCAGGTCTTGTTCGGTAGGTCTGTGCCCTCCGCGTTAGCTTGGTAACATGAGGGAGATAAAATAATTCAACAATCTCATGGATTTTAAAACAAGATAAATCCCTACCTCAAAAACAATGGAGAAACTCTCACGTTTGAGGAAGTGGGTCGGTGTTCGTCGTCCCCCGCAACTAGCCTCTAACAACTTCACTCGATCGTCGATCTTCAGTTTGGGGTTTCAGTGTCGTTCATCACCGCCCGCTGGAACCAGCTCTGTCCCCCAAGGGTTTGGCATCTCATCACTTTGTCAGCACTTCGCTGCTTGGTGAAGTCGTGCCGACACCTCTCCCCAAGCTCCATATAAATAGGAGAGGGGGGTAAGTAACAACATTGGGAATTAATGGGGGCTCATTAATTAGGAACCTTTCTAATTCCCCAACGACATCGTTACTTAATATTGAAAGGTAAATCCATTTATTGGCTTGACATGTCACTTGTCTCACATTTTCATTTGTCTGTTAGAGGAAAAGAAAGAAAATAAAAATTAACTAAATTATTTTTATTATTCTTTTAAAAGTCTCAAAATCTAACTTTTTCTCCGGACCTACTGCAGTCAAAGTGAAACCTCCCTTAAGAGAATCTCAGTGTTGCAAATTCAATGGTGCCCTCAGATTTTTAATCCGAGCACCGGTTCAAAAGTTAGAAAACGTCGCTCGCGCGTTTACTGAATGTACCTTAAAAAAAGTTCATAAATTCATTCTGGGCACACTGGTTCTCGGAATCACATGCCGTCAATTTTTGCAGACTCATAATAATTCTATATAATTAAAAAAAATACATGGAAAATCCTGGTCTTTACAGTTTTATGTCCAGCACTTCCACCAAAGATCAGCACATCTTGTGATGAATATATGTCATCGATATGTTCAATATATAGTGCACCATATGGCAGTTCTAGTGGTGGTCGATACGATGTTGTTTCTAGTGATGATGATGGCGAGGAAGAGATCGAGAACAAGGATGATGTCGGGATCGAGGCTGAGGTCGAGGGCGAGACTGAGGCCGAGGCGGAGGATGAGGGTGAGGATGAGGACGGGTATGAGGATGGAGATGAGGATGGGGGTAGGGATGAGGATGAGGATGAGGCTGATGATGGTGGTGGTGATGGTAATGGTAATGGTGATGAGGAAAAAATTGATCTGTTACATTTTTTATTGATATTACTGACATTTGATATTTTCTTATTTGTTATGACTGAATATATGTGTGATTAGGTAGGTCACATTATGCTTGTATATTTATTTTTTTATCTATAATTGGATTCTATAAATTCTCTTTTTACATGGTATCAAATCTATTTCACAACCCTACCCATCCTTATCCATGACACCCTCCCCAACGTACCACCCTCCCTACTAAAACCACCCATGTCCATGGCCCCTCTTAGTATCCCCTTCCATGTTATCTCCTTACCACCCTCTCATAGTGCCATGACATCTTTTCAAGGACATGGTGGTGTGAAATATTCCACTACTCATTGACTTTCATGTGGAAGTGGTCATAGTGTCATTTTGAATTATGTATTGTATATTGTATTGTTTTCAATGTAATTACAATTGGAGGTCATTTTTTCAATTGGAGGTCATTTTGTATATTGTATTGTTTGTAGAATTCAATTATATTGTATATTGTATTGTATATTGTATATTTTATTAGTGTAATTTTGAGTTCTGCATTAGTGTCATTTTGAATTTTTTATTATATGCATTGGTGTCATTTTGTTTTCAATTACAGGTAATTGGAGAGGTTGTTGGAGAGGGGAGGCAGTTGTGGGCTGTTGTCTGAAATTATAGAAAACTATCCCAATGGTTTAGAAACCATTGGTATAGATCTCACAACCATATCTATACCAACGGTTTCATTAGAACTGTTGGTAAAACTCTATACCAACAGTTCTCAAACCGTTGGTATAGAGTTAATTATCACTATATACCAATGGTATTAAACCATTGGTAAAGATCTATTCCAATAGTATTAAACCATTGGTAAAGATCTATTCCAATGGTTTTCAGAAACTGTTGGAATAGAGTAATAAATAGTTCCATATACCAACAGTTACTAAAGAACTGTTGGTATAGAGCTATACACATGCCTCAACAGCCAACATTTTGGAAAACCGTTTGTACAGGGTACACCGATGGTTTTCCAGCTTTTCCCAATGATTTGAAACCATTGGTATACCCTGTGTTTCCAGCAGTGTCTTTTAATAAGGATTATGTTATGATAGAGCGGTGCATCAATATCATGAAAAACAAGGAATGAGGTCAGGGGATAAGCATGAGGTCCCTGAAAAGTTATGTGTATGGACAAGTATCAGGGTATATATAATAAGATTTCACTATCCAAACACATATCAAAACAAATTACTTATTTTTCTCAATATTTCTGCAGTGTATGAAATAAATAAATGGAAAAGATTTTGGTTATTATGTTTGTAAAATTATGAGAGAGATCATATTCTATAAACAAACTAGCATCCCTGAAGAGGTATTTTCAAAGATAATTACAATTTCATTTAAAATATTTATTAATCCTTTGTGTATTTATATTTTTCCAGTACTGTTATGACTATCAAAAAGACTCATATTCACAAGATGATATAGATTTTCTTAGAAACGAATGGGAAGCATACCTGATGAAAGAATGTATACAAATAGCATGAAGATGTGACTTCTATAGAAGTATTGGATTGTTTAATATTTATGTTTAATTTATTTCTTTTTAGTATTACTCATATAAGAATTGTTTTCTTATACAGGTGGATTCCTTTGTTTGATTTGGGGTGGTTTGTTTGAAGATTCTCATGCTCGTGAGAGATAGGACTTCAAGGCCGCAACTCAGAATTCAATGAGAAGGTAAAGTTACTTTTAATATACTATGTTTTTTCTCATAATATTATCTATTCTCTACTGCATTAACATAATCTAAATTAAATGTTTGACCACTCATGCAGACAATGTATCTCACAGACTTCTTCTCCCTCAAAACCTTTTCACCCCTGCAGTGTCCACATTTACCACTTTCCTTCAAAGGCAGTGGAGGTAACTTGAAGGAAAGTGATAAATGTCAACACTACAGTGTTTCCAGTTCGACAAAGTGTCACTTTTTTATTTAAAATTGACATTAATTTTATTAAAAAGAACAAGTGGCATGTTGAAAATTGAGAAAACATATTCGGATTGTTTTGATAATTTAGGACAATGATTCATGAGTCATTTGTGACATGTGGAAGTCAACTTCACCTCAATACGATGTATGGTGTGACCAGTATGACTCTAAATCTGTCTTTTTTATTTAAAATTGACATTAATTTAAGTAAAAAGAACAAGTTACATACTGAAAACCGAGTAAAAAATCATATTGTTTTGATACTTTAGGAAAATGATCCATGAGTCATTTGTGACATGTAGGAATTAATCACACCTCAATCTGATGCATGGTGTGACTGGTATGACTAAAAGTGTCTATTATCCTTTTAAAATTGACATTTTAGTTCAAAACATGTCACTCACTTAAAACCAAGAAAATGTTCTCTGATTGTCTTGATAATTTAGGACAATAATTCATAAGCCATTTGTGATTCGTGTGAAGAAGTCTCATGTCAAACTGACGCACAATGTGACCGATATGACTCAAAATGCGTGTCTCTAGTTTGAAATGACATTTTAGTAAAAAAAACATGAATGACATACTGAAAACTGAGCAAACACATTCGGATTGTTTTGATACCTTGGGAAAACAATCTATAAGTCATTTGTGACGTGTAGGAATCAACCACACCTCAATATGATACACGATGTGACTAGTATAACTCAAAGTGTCTCTTTATTTAAAATTGATATTAATTTTAGTAAAAAGAACAAGTGACATACTGAAAACTGAGAAAATGCATTCGGATTGTTTTGATAATTTAGGACAATGATTCATGAGTCATTTGTGACATATAGAAGTCAATTGAACCTCGATATGATGCATGGTGTGGTCGGTATGACTTAAAGTGTCTCTTTTTACTTAAAATTGACATTGATTTAAGTAAAAAGAACAAGTGACATACTGAAGACTGAACAAACACATTCAGATTGTTTTGATACGTTGGGAAAATGATCCATGAGTTATTTGTGATGTGTAGGAATCAACCACACCTCAATCCGATGCATGGTGTGACCGATATGACTAAAAGTGTTTGTTATCAGTTTAAAATTGACATTTTAGTTCAAAACATGTCACTCACTGAAAACTAAGAAAACACGCTCTGATTGTCTTGATAATTTAGAACAATGATTCATAAGTTATTTGTGACGTGTATGAATTAGTCTCACATCAAAATGACGCACGATGCGACCGGTATGACTCAAAATGCGTGTTTTCGGTTTGAAATGACATTTTAGTAAAAAAAACACAACTCGCATACTGAAAAGTAAGAAAACGCTTTCGGATTATTTCAATACTTTAGGAAAACAGTCTATAAGTCATTTGTGACATGTAAGAATCAACCACATGTCAATATGATGCACGATGTGGCCGGTATAACTCAATGTGTCTCTTTTTTATTTAAAATCGACAATAATTTTAGTAAAACGAACAAGTGACATACTGAAAACCAGAAAAACACATTCAGATTGTTTTGATAATTTAGAACAATGATTCGTGAGTCATTTTTCACGTGTAGGAGTCAACCACGCCTCAATACGATGCATAGTGTGACCGGTATGTCTCCAAGTGTGTCTTTTTATTTAAAATTGACATTAATTTAAGTAAAAAAACAAGTGACATACTGAAAACCGAGTAAACGCATTCGGATTGTTTTGATACTTTAGGAAAACGGTCAATGAGTCATTTATGACATGTAGGAATCAACCACACCTCAATCTGATGCACAGTGTGACTGGTGTGACTAAAAGTGTTCATTGTCGGTTTAAAATTGATATTTTAGTTCAAAATGTGTCACTCACTGAAAACCAAGAAAATGTGCTCTGATTGTCTTGATAATTTAGGACAGTGATTCATAAGTCATTTGTGATGTGTATGAAGCAGTCTCAAATCAAATTGATGCACGATGTGACCAATATGACTCAAAGTGTATGTTTTCAGTTTGAAATGACTTTTTAGTAAAAAAAACTCACATACTGAAATCAAAGCAAACACATTCGGATTGTTTTGATACTTTAGGACAATGATCCATCAGTAATTTGTGACGTGTATGAATCAGTCGCACCTCAATATGATGCACAGTGTGCCCGGTATAACTCCAAATGTGTCATTATTTAAAATTGACATTAATTTTAGTAAAAGAACAAGTGACATACTCAAAACCGAGCAAACACATTCGGATTGTTTTGATATTTTAGGACAACGATACATAATTCATTTGTGATATGTAGGAATCGCTCCACCTCAATATGATGCATGGTGTGACTGATATAACTCCAAAGTTTTTTTTATTAAAATTTGGCATTTGATTAATATATTCTTTCATATTAATGTTTAATTTATTTCTTTATAGTATTACTAACATAATATTTGTTTTTTTATTTAGTCGGAATCTTTTGCTCGGGTTGAGATGATTTGTTCGGCAACTGATACCATGGGCGGACATTTTTTAGAGGGGGTCACGGGCATCAAAAGACAAAACATTAATGTTTTTAAATGTTTGTTGGATAATTGTAAATGTAATCATATAAAACATTGTTTGAAATGTATATAGCAGTGTTTTTTTGTATATATCATGCGCGGACATTTTTTGTATTCATGATGTCAATTAAATGTTTATAGCATTGTTTGAAAATATAGTTTTTTATTGGGTGTTTGTTATATTAACATCACATTGCAACCAGCTAGGCTTTTATCAACGCTATTTTGAGCGTTGATAAAGACCCTCATTTATCAACGCTATTTAAATCGCTGATAAAGGGGGGCTTTGTCATCACTTTTTTAACACGGATAAAGAACCCCCTTTATCAGTACTGTTAAAAGTCATTTTTCGCATTGTTAAAGGGCATATGTGTAGTAGTGTTTTTCTGTACTTTACGTAATGTTGATGCATGTAGACACTACATGTTATGGGGTTGGCTCACTCCTAGGGATGACCAAGGTGGGTATTGATATGCTCACCCTTACATGCCCCCTTGTGCATTTTTTTTTTCATCTTGTGTGTATGCATACGTAGATGCAGATGATGGGTGATCGGATGGATGGTTGATGTGGATAGATGGTGGAGTGGGGATCTCATCATGTTGACCACCCTCGTGTCAATTTACATTCCATAAATGTCTTGGTGGATGTTATGCATGATGACATCACATGCTTGTGTGGGTGGAGATACCTTTTTGATATTCGCTAGCTCATTGCCTGTTAGAGACAGTCTTGAGGGGTTCACTTACCGGCGAGCCGAGATGTGACACACACATAGACACAGTTAAATATGATTTATATTGATGATATAAGTAGTGTGTGTGAGTGTGTGCACTTAAATATGATTTAAATGTATGAATATATAAATACACAAATATGTGCATGCATGTATACATTTAAATAGGAGGGAGTGAGTGCGTGTGTATGTATTTCAATATTTAACATATTTGTATATATAAATATATATACATAAATATATTTTTATTTATTTAAATTATATATACACACACGTACTGTTTATCAATGTTAAAAAAACAACGAAGACGCTGCCATTTTATTTCCGTGATTTTGTAATAGTGTTAATTTGATTGCATTATAAAAAATATTTAAATAAAAAACTTCAAATAGATACGATAGAATGAGAACATGACGTTCTGCCAAGGTTTACAATATACTATGTGTTATAATATAATTACAACAAATTTACATGATTTCAACATATATTTAAAATTCGATGGATCTGTTTTACTTTTTAAAAATTTATTACACCATTTATCTAGTTTTAAAAGAATTTTAAAGATTCGAACTATTTTCCGATAATACATAAAAATATATGGAAATAAAATTGTTTGGTGAAATATTTTTTAATTTAAAACAATCCATGTAAAATAAATTTTGACACTTAAAATTATAATTCTACATTTAACAATGTAAAACAATATTATATTTTCTCCGTAACAATTAACGTCATTACTTTGGGTGAAATTATTTCTTAAAAACAATGATCGGAGCAGCAGATGGTTTAAGCAACCTGTGGCGGAGGGTACAGTTCTTGTCAGATGGTTTAAAGAGTCACGTGCCCCCGCAGTGCCCCCGTGCACCCCCACTTTCCACAAGACCCTCTCTTTCTCTATTTATAGGATACAAAAAATTATATTTATATATAATGTATTATATTTGAGGCATATATATAGAAACACACGTATATATATATCAGATAAATTTATTAAAAAAATATTTATATACAAAATATTATATTTATAGTATATATATTGTAATATATATTCTTTATAAGAATGTTTATATATATAAATAAACACACACAAATATTAATTTTCAAATCTAATTTGAATTTTGAATGTACACACACATTTATATAAAGAATATGTATAAAACTACATACACATATACTTAAACGCACACCCACACCCACACGATATAAATTAAACACAATTGAATATATATTTTTATAAATATATAAATTTATGTGTAAATGATATGTATATATAGCTTTTTAGCATGAAAAAGACACCATTTTTCAATACTCTTTTTCTAGTGGTGTTGAGAAAAGTTATTATTTTTTATTTTTTATTTTTTTGTAAATACACTCCGGTTTGTCGTCCCTTATATTTACCCTCTTTCTTTTAAACCGTGTTGAACTGTTATCATTGTGATTGTCAATCTCTTGTTTATTCGACGATTCGATCCTAAAACCATTGGTATGTTGATCAAAACTATTTATTCTGTTAATTTGTATATATATATATATATATATATGTATGTATGTATATTTGTGTATTTCCGATTCAATATTTGGTTTATGTATATATATGTTGTTAATTTGTTACAAAGTTGATCACAGTTACAAATGTTAAAATAAATATGTGAAAGAAATAAATATATCTAATGGGTGGAATAACAATACGACTTACAAACCAACTGATTTCACTACAATCGTATTGAAGAAATGACGACACTGGTTGGAGATTGCAACTTCTTGGCTCGGCTCACTATAAACAATAACCAGATCAGTCGCCACGTGACCTCAGGTGCACCTCCCTGTACACCAGACTGTTGACTAGTAGCTGGGTTCTAATGTGGTACAGTGGGGATACTACACCCCCTATATCAGAGTACATAGTAACTGGTAAATAACTGTTGTACCCCTCTCTCTTGGATTTTAATGATCACAATCACTCTTATCGTGTTCTAACTTGTTTTCAAGTGTTTTTGATGATAGGAAAAAGGTTGCCAAAGAGTTGGCCCAAGAAGACTGGAAAAGGACTCTCTGAGTCCACCGGCCAACCGGTGGATTACCACCGGCCAGCCGGTGGTCTCTGGCAGAAGCAATGCTCTCTGCCAGGTTCCACCGGTCAGCCGGTGCCTGACCACCGGCCAGCCGGTGGAGCCAGACAGTAGGTCTTGCCTACTGCCAGGTGCCACCGGCCAACCGGTGTCTGGACCACCGGCCAGCCGGTGGCCAAGCACCGGTCAGCCGGTAAGGCCAGTCAAACTAGCCGTTGGGCTTTGACCAGACTTGTACTTTTGACCCCCAACGGCTCCGGAAGCCCTCCAACGGCTATATTGAAGTATTTGAGGATATTTCTCCTATAAATAGACGAGGATGGATGTCGGGAACTCCACCGAAACATTGGAATGATATTTTGATCCCTTGAAGCTCTAACGACAAATCTCTAAGGCTACTTGTGATCCACCTCCATCCTTGAAGCTTGGGCTGCCTCTACATCAACTACTCTCACACTCTTGGCGCTCAAGGCTTCCTCAAGTTTGTTATAATTTATTTATTTCAATTGTTTAGTTCTTCATTGGGTTTGTATTAAAACAAACCATCCTTTTCTTCCTCACTTTCATTTTGGGTTTCTTGCTACAACCATAATAAAAAAACAAGCTGTACGAAGGTGATCTAGCCTACCTTAAAACGGCTAGTGGGTTTCTTGCTACAACCATTAAAAAGCAAGCTGAAGTAAATCTCTCAACGGTTGAGTTGGGAGCGGAGATGTAGGCTTTGGTTTAAGCCGAACTCCGTTATCAAATTGTGTCTTGCCCCTTTTTATTTCCGCTGCATTTATTAATTGTTTTTAAATTGTTAATTAATTTGTAAAAGGCAATTCACCCCCCTCTTGCCATTACTCTCCGACCAACAATTGGTATCAAAGGGACGTTTGTGTAATACCTTAACCGGTTACAAACCTAAAATCCATAGTGATGACTTCTTCCTCACAAGCACCCGAAGGGTATTCCATGACTCGGGCTCCATTCTTTGATGGAACCGACTATACTTATTGGAAAACTCGCATGATTACATTTCTTAGAAGTATTGGCTATCCTATGTATAGAATTGTTATGCAAGGCTACACTCTCTCTAGCAAAGATGAGTCTAAATGGACCCCTGAAGACATTGCTAATTTTGAGCTTGATGGCAAAGCCATGAATGCTCTTCATTGTGGGTTAGACCGTAATGAATTTAATCGTATTTCTACTTGCACCACTTCTCATGAAATTTGGAAGCTTTTGGAAGTGACCCATGAGGGCACTAACAAAGTCAAAGACACTAGATTAGATATGTATCGTCAAGACTTTGAAAGTTTCACCATGCACCCACACGAATCTATTACGGAAATGTTTACTCGCTTTACTGATGTGTGTAATGGGAGAAAGTCTCTTGGAGATGATGTTTCTGCAGAGACGATGGTAAAGAAGATTCTTTGGGTCCTACCAAGCTCGTGGGCTCCAAAGGTGACGGCAATCCAAAAAGCGAAAGATGTCAAGCAAATACCGGTTGAAGAACTCATTGGATCACTTATGACCTATGAGATTACCATGAAGAGGCAAGCCGATAAAGAAGGTAACATCTTCAAGGAGAAAAAGAACATAGCATTCAAAGCAAAGCAAGAAAGCTCCTCCGATGATAGCGAATCCGAGATTGCACAACTTGCAAGAAAAATGAGCAAGTTCATGAAGAAAAAGAAGAATTTTCAAAGGGCACGAAAGGAAGAGCCAAAAGCAGAAAAAGAAGTTACATGTTTTGAATGTGGAAAGAAAGGCCACATCAAACCAGAGTGCTCTATTTTCAAGAAAAGGTTAAAGGAAAAGAAAAACAAGAAGACTTTCAAAGCGTCAACATGGAGTGCAAGCGATGACTCCATGTCTTCAAGCGACTCAAGCGATGAAGGTGGAAAATGCCTAATGGCACTTGATGAGGTATCTTCTTCCGACTCCTCTTCCTCATCTTCTTCTTTTAATAATGACATGTCTTATGAAGATCTCCAAAACGCGAGAGATCAATTAGAGGAAGGTTTTCACGAACTTACTTCTAAATTTTTGGTCTTAGAAAAGAAACACAAAATTCTAATTTCTGAAAAAGATCAACTTCTCAAAAAGAATGAGGAACTTGCCCTTAAGGTCCAAGATATTCCAAATGTTGATTCTTTGAATTCAACTATTAAAGATTTAAGGGAATCTCTTGCCAAGTTCACCCAAGGTGAACAAAATTTGACCAAATTGCTAGGTTCTCAACGTTCGGCTAGAACCACACATGGACTTGGCTTTAACAAGCAAGCCACTTCTTCTAGAGCACCCACTACTTTTGTAAGGGGGAGCTCTCAAAATAAATTTTGTAATTATTGTAGAAAAACCGGACATATGATTTATGAATGCGATTGTAAAAATGCTAGATATGGCCGCCCCAAAATCATTACCTACTCGGATGAATATCTTAGGATGTATCCCTCTAGACAAGTATGGGTTCAAAAGTCTCTTTTAGCTAATCTTTCCGGACCCAAACTTATATGGGTACCAAAATCTATTCTCTCTTGATTTTGTAGGATAAACACCAAAGAAGTAGGCCTTCGAAAGGCTCGTGGTATCTCGACAGCGGATGCTCGAGGCACATGTGTGGCGATCCCTCCGAGTTCAACTCCCTTGAAGAATTCGATGGAGGATACGTCACCTTCGGTGACAATTCAAAAAGCAAGATCGTCGGAGTAGGTACCATTGGTTTTGGTAGCACCTCCTTAATTAAAGATGTTTTATTTGTTAAAGGTTTAAAACATAATTTAATTAGCATTAGTCAACTTTGTGATAGTGGTTTTTCGGTGAATTTTCAAAATGATTTATGCAATGTGTTTGATTTTCAAAACAAATTGATATTTTCTGCTTCCCGTTTTCAAAATGTTTACATTATTGATTTAAAGTCTTTAGCTAGCCAAAATGTTAAATGTTTAAGTTCTCTTGACAATGAGTCTTGGCTTTGGCATAGAAGGTTGGGGCATTGTAGCTCTCATTCACTTCTAAAGCTTAATAAGAACAAGCTCATCCGTGACCTTCCTAAACTTAAGTTTAAGAAAGATTTGATTTGTGAGCCATGCCAACTTGGCAAGCAACACAAATCTTCTTTCAAATCTAAGAAGGAAGTGTCCACTTCAAAATCTCTTGAGCTCCTTCATCTTGATCTTTTTGGTCCTACCCCTGTAGTAAGTCTAGGTGGAAAATCCTATACCTTTGTCCTTGTAGATGACTTTTCTCGTTTCACTTGGGTTTTCTTTTTAGCTCATAAAAATGATGCTTGTAGAACCTTTTTGAAATTCTCTAGGAAAGTAGAAAACGAAAAAGGATATAAAATTATATCGCTCCGTAGTGACCATGGTGGTGAATTCGAGAACAAAGAATTCGATGAATTGTGTTCCTCTCAAGGATACAATCACACCTTCTCTGCCCCTAGGACTCCACAACAAAATGGAGTGGTTGAAAGGAGAAACCGAACTCTCCAAGAAATTGCTCGAACCCTCCTTAGTGAATTCAATCTTCCTCAATATTTCTGGGCCGAGGCGGTAAACACTGCTTGTTATACTATCAATAGAGTCCTTGTAAGACCCATTCTTAAGAAAACCCCCTATGAACTTTGGAAAGACAAATTGCCCAAAGTTGGTTATTTTAAAGTGTTTGGTTGTAAATGCTTTATCCTTAACACAAAAGATAACCTAGGGAAATTTGATTCCAAATCCGATGAAGGTATTTTTCTTGGGTACTCCAACTCAAGCAAACCCTACCGTGTCTTCAATAAACGTTCAAAAACCATCGAAGAATCATCTCATGTCAAATTTGATGAAACTCTTCCAAAACCTCACCCGGTCATTGAAGATGTTGAAGATAAGCTTGATAAGCTTCATTTGAATGATTCCTATTCTCCTCCCAAGGAGGATGACCATCAAGAACCCTCTTCACCTTCTTCGCCTTCCACCTTGCCTAAGGTTTGGAAACCTTCTAGAGACCATCCTTTAGAAAATGTTATAGGTGATCTTCAAGCCGGTACTCGAACTAGAAGATCAATCCTCAACGAGGTTGAACATCAAGCCTTTCTCTCTCAACTAGAGCCTCAAACCATTAATGATGCCATTAATGATGAGAATTGGGTTCTTGCAATGCAAGAGGAACTAAATCAATTCTCTAGAAATGACGTTTGGACTCTTGTTGAAAGACCCAATGATCATCCAATTATTGGCACTAAATGGGTTTTTAGGAACAAACTTGATGATCAAGGAAATATAACCCGGAACAAGGCTCGCCTAGTAGCTAAGGGCTATAATCAAGAAGAAGGAATTGATTATGGTGAAACCTTTGCGCCCGTTGCTAGATTGGAATCCATTAGGATCTTGTTGGCATTCGCCGCTCACTTAAATTTCAAACTTTTTCAAATGGATGTTAAAAGTGCTTTTTTAAATGGTTTTATTTCAGAAAAAATCTTTGTTGAACAACCCTCCGGTTTTGAAGATCCAAAATTTCCAAATCATGTTTTTAAGTTAACCAAGGCTCTATATGGCTTAAAACAAGCCCCTCGGGCTTGGTATGAGCGGTTAACAAAATTTCTTTTAGAAAATGATTTTAAAATGGGTCAAGATGATTGTACCCTATTTTTAAAACACACCTCCAAAGATCTTTTAATTGTCCAAATTTACGTTGATGACGTTATCTTTGGTTCAACCAAAGAATCACTTTGTACTGATTTTTCAGATTTAATGAGAAAAGAATTTAAAATGAGCTTTATGGGGGAATTAAAATTTTTTCTTGGTTTTCAAATCCTTCAAAATTCAAATGGTATTTTTCTAAACCAAGGCAAATACACAAACGAACTTTTAAGTCGTTTTGGTATGGATCAAGTAAAGGAAATTAGTACCCCCATGAGTACTTCTTGTAAACTTACGTTAGATGAAGCCGGGAAACCGGTGGATAACAAGCTTTATAGGAGTATGATCGGGAGTCTACTTTACCTAACTGCAACCCGTCCTGACATCATGTTCAGTGTCTGCCTTTGTGCTCGTTTTCAAGCCAATCCCAAAGAATCTCATTTTAAATCGGTCAAAAGAATTTTTAAGTATTTAAAAGGATCCAAAAACATTGGTTTGTTTTATCCCTCTAATACTTCTTTCGAACTTTCTTCATATTCGGATGCTGATTTTGGCGGATGTCAATTAGATCGTAAGAGTACTAGTGGAACCTGTCATCTGCTAGGCAAGTATCTTGTTTCATGGAGTAGCAAAAAGCAAAACTGTGTTGCTCTTTCTACTGCCGAGGTCGAGTACGTAGCAGCTGGTAATTGTTGTGCCCAAATTATTTGGATGCAGCACACTCTCTTGGATTATGGCCTTTCCTACGATCATGTCCCTATACGGTGTGACAACACTAGTGCCATTAGTATTTCTAAGAATCCAATACAACATTCTAGGACAAAGCATATAGATTTAAGGAATCATTTCCTTTGTGACCATTTTCAAAAAGGGGATATCACTTTGGACTTCATTTCTACTGATTTCCAATTAGCTGATATTTTTACCAAACCGCTCCCGGTTGAACGTTTTGATTTTATTAAGGGGGAGTTAGGAATGATTCGTCAATGAGCACTATTAAATATTTGACTCTTTTTGGCTTGCTTATATCTTTTTTTAAGTTATTTAAACTCTTTTTTATTTTTATTTTATTTTAATTTTTTATGAATTTCAATACCACCGGTCAACCGGTGGTACATCACCGGTTAACCGGTGGTGTTGGGTTTTCCTTTTTTGGGCCGGCCGGAGGAAGGGTTAAAATTAAAACCCTTCCCTTTTCTCTCTCTCTCTCTCGTGCGCCTCCTCCAGACCCGCGCCTCCTCCTTGCCCTAGCTTCCTTTCTTCCTCCTTGCCTTCTCAAACTCCATTTTCTCTCAATCTCTCTCAATTTTTTTCCCTTTTGCCATCATGGGTCCTCGCTCTTCACGCAAGGGAAAGGGAATCGCTCAAGAAGCACCTCCTCCTCCTTCAATCCCTCAACTTCCGGACATTTGGCATGACAAAGTCATTCTGCTGGGTAGAGTAATTGATTATTCTTGGCTTTCTTCTGCTCGTCTCGAGCTTTTCTCCATCATTGAATATCAACACTGGCATTCCTTTTTTGAACCTCATGAGAAGGATGTTATTTATCCCCTTCTTGTCAAAGAATTTTATGCTCACCTGACGTGGTCGGTTTCTGACGACGTCAATACCATTTCCACCACCGCTCTTGGGCAACCCATCACTATCACTTCTTTGGAGATTGTCAGGATGCTAGGGGTTCCTCATGTTGGACCTCATGCTTTTGCTCAGGGGGAGTTTCCTCGGGACCCTGATTTTGATCTTGCTGTCGCTCTTGAGCATCTCACAGGGCAGCCCACCGATCCCATTGTCAAGCTCTCCCAGCTCTCCCCTAACCATCGCATCATTGAGCGCCTCATTCAGACCACCCTTGCACCCCGTATCGGTGATCACGATACGGTGAAATTTATTGACATTTATCTTCTTTCTTATATCACCAGAGGCGTTCATTTCAATTTGGTCCGGTTCCTGTTCCGGGCCATGTCTTATGTGGCTGAGCACCCGCGCCGGTCCAAAACTCTACCACACGGGCGCTTGTTGACCAAAATCTTTACCTTTCTTGATGTCCCTCTCCGTGCTACCTCCTTCGAACAGCCAAAGAAGGATAGCATCATCAATTTTATGATGGTGCAACGGATGAACATTCGTTGGCATCCTTGGCGTCAGGAGTGGATTACTGACAAGGAGGGCCTTCTCAAGGCTTACTTCCCTCAGACACATTCACACCCTCCTTCCCATGCCATGCCTCCTGCTATTGCCGCTGTCTATCCTCTTTCAGATAGTGAGGACAGTGGTGATGATGAAGAGGAAGGGAGTGGTGACAACGAAGGTGAGGCTGCTGCTGCTGCTGATGAGGGAGATGGAGCGGGTGATGATGCACCGGAGCCTGCTGAGGCTGTGCCCCCTCCCGCTGATACTGGTAGCTTGTCGGTGACGGCTGATCAGTTCCTTCGCTTCCAGGATCAGATTGAGACCCGGCTCGACTTACAGTTTTCTTACTTCAGCTCTCAGTTTGATCAGCTCCACTCTCGGATCGATTCTCTTGATCGTCTCTTTGAGGCGGTCCAGGCTCCTCCGGCTCCTCCGACCTTCAGGCGTCGTCGCCACTCTCGGCCCTCTAGGAGTGAATAGAGTCGTTCCTTTTTTTGGCTTGTCTTTGTATTTGTATTTTGAACTTTCTATGTAACGTTTCATCTTTTATAAAATTCAAGTTGTCTTATCTATCAATCCTTTTTGTCATTGCTTACTTCCTTATTATTGTTTTTCTATTTTTTCTTTCATACTTTTCCTCCTATTTTGATAATCCCAAAGGGGGAGAAAAACTCTCTATTGCATAGTTACTTATTTCATTTAATTAAGTGCTCTTTTTAAAAGTTCAATTTTAATTTATTACTTTCATCAAAATCTGTTTTTAAATGGTTAAGTTTTTTATTTCAGTTGTTTCTTTTAAATGACCTATAATTACAATTTCAAAATGAACCATTCTCTTTATTTCAATCCTTTCAAGATTAATATCATTTTCAATACATGGTACATCTATGAAATTCTTGTATTAAAATGATCTCTAAAATTTTCCATGTCCAAGTTTCTTATTTCTTTTTACTTGGCATATCCTTTTTAAAAGCTTTCTCATTTGTGATTGTGATCATCAAAATAGGGGAAGATTGTTGTACCCCTCTCTCTTGGTTTTTAATGATCACAATCACTCTCATCGTGTTCTAACTTGTTTTCAAGTGTTTTTGATGATAGGAAAAAGGTTGCCAAAGAGTTGGCCCAAGAAGACTGGAAAAGGACTCTCTGAGTCCACCGGCCAACCGGTGGATTACCACCGGCCAGCCGGTGGTCTCTGGCAGAAGCAATGCTCTCTGCCAGGTTCCACCGGTCAGCCGGTGCCTGACCACCGGCCAGCCGGTGGAGCCAGACAGTAGGCCTTGCCTACTGCCAGGTGCCACCGGCCGACCGGTGTCTGGACCACCGGCCAGCCGGTGGAACCCAGACAGAAAGCTCTGCCTTCTGTCTGGAGCACCGGCCAGCCGGTGGCCAAGCACCGGTCAGCCGGTAAGCCCAGTCAAACTAGCCGTTGGGCTTTGACCAGACTTGTACTTTTGACCCTCAACGGCTCCGGAAGCCCTCCAACGGCTATATTGAAGTATTTGGGGATATTTCACCTATAAATAGACGAGGATGGATGCCGAGAACTCCACTGAAACATTGGAATGATATTTTGATCCCTTGAAGCTCTAACGACAAATCTCTAAGGCTACTTGTGATCCACCTCTATCCTTGAAGCTTGAGCTGCCTCTACATCAACTACTCTCACACTCTTGGCGCTCAAGGCTTCCTCAAGTTTGTTATAATTTATTTATTTCAATTGTTTAGTTCTTCATTGGGTTTGTATTAAAACAAACCATCCTTTTCTTCCTCACTTTCATTTTGGGTTTCTTGCTACAACCATAATAAAAAGGCAAGCTGTACGAAGGTGATCTAGCCTACCTTAAAACGGCTAGTGGGTTTCTTGCTACAACCATTAAAAAGCAAGCTGAAGTAAATCTCTCAACGGTTGAGTTGGGAGCGGAGACGTAGGCTTTGGTTTAAGCCGAACTCCGTTATCAAATTGTGTCTTGCCCCTTTTTATTTCCGCTGCATTTATTAATTGTTTTTAAATTGTTAATTAATTTGTAAAAGGCAATTCACCCCCCCTCTTGCCATTACTCTCCGACCAACAATAACCAACTAATATCTACATCTACACATCAGAGTATGAAAAAGTAATAGATAAACATACATGTACAATGAATACGAGGAAAAATAAAATAAAAGAACAAGAGGCTCTACTCCATCTTCGAGCCTCACCTCATCCCGATCTTCAGACTTCGAGCTATCTCATTCGACGATCACATCCCGGGCCTCCATCCAATCTATACCTACAACCTTGTGAAAGTCTATTCGAGTACCCAATCACAGTGACAACTCAAACATAGTGCACAAACTCAGCAGGGCACCACCAACTTCGTCTCGTACATACTGGCAATGCATTGATATGTGCATGTGACATGCTCTGAATAAATAAATAGCTGCTGAAAATAAAAAAATAAAATAACCACTGTCAATCCTTAGGTTCGTGACCCCGATCGAACATACATACTTCAACCAGTGTTGAAGTATCTCTAAACATGCCGCGGTGACCGTGCCAACCATAATAGTGACCTGGGCGTCTTTCACCCCGATATACAACGATAATAACCCAAGGGATAAAATCACCCCAGTATACAACATAACGACCTAGGGAATGCTCCATCACGATATCACAACCCTGAGGAATGCTCCATATTTAAATTTGTCTATATATATGTGGGTGCCCGCGCAATTGAGTATTTGTGCACTTATATATTTAAATCACATTTAAGTGTTTTGTGGTGGGTGCGCCCTCCTAATAGTAAAATATTAACATAAATCGTTAAGGAATAGTTATATATTTACAACAATTTGAGGGAGTGAAATACAACAAAAATCATACACAATCAACAATAAATACTTGACGAAACTCGAACCTGAGATCTCACTGAGACCTCGTAGGGGGTGCTAACACTGAGTTGCACCATGCATTACTACAAATATGGCCAAAAAACATTGTTAATCAAGACACTGATAAAAAGAGGCCATTTTTATCAGCACTAAAAAAAGCGCTGATAAAAGGGGATCATTTTTATCAGCACTAAAAAAACGCTGATAAAGACCCCTTTTATCAGCGCTAAAAAAAATTGCTGATAAAAGAGGTTTTTTATCAGCGCTAAAAAAAAGCACTGATAAATGAGTCTTTTATCAGCGTTTTTTTAGCACTGATAAAAGTTAAAAAACTATAAATAAAATAAAATAATAATTCTGCAATTCGGGAAGGGGGCTTCAACAACGCTTGAAGCCCCTTTCAACACCCTCCCCCCAGCCTGCATGCCCCAACACCCACCCCACCCCAACCTTTAACAAAGCTTGGTCTCATTTCCACCCGCGCGCGCGCCCTATCTCCCCCTGGATTCAAACCCGAAACCTCTTATATGTGCGCCTAAACCTTCATCACTTCACCATAATGTTTTGCTCTTCATTTAATAATATATATATATATATATATATTTATATATATATTTAGTTATATTTACTCGTATATTAATATATATTTATATTAACATATTTATATTTATATTAATATATATATATATATATGTATATATATATATTTAGTTATATTAATTTATGTGTGTGCGCGCGCGCGCGCGTATTAATATATATTTATAAGATCAGTTTTAAATACATTTATAAAATATGTTTTTTTGTGTGTGTTTATAAATAAATAAATATATACAACACACATACACACGCATATATATTATATGTGTATCTGTAAGTATAATTATACATATTTATATATATTTACAAATATTATATATTAATATGTATATACATATGCTTAGAATATATAGATAATATATATCAGTTTGTCAATAAAGACACACACAAATATACATATATAAATATATACAGGCGCTGATAAAGGCCATATTTGCAGTAGTGAGTTATGGTCGTTTGAACTTTGAGTTACCTTTTAGATCTTTTATTTATTTTTTGATTTTTTGTGTCTTCAAATTGTTATTAAATGATTATTAGTCGATGATAATTAGCAAATTATTAATTAATAATTTTAAAGATATTTTATGTCATTTTCACTACATATCTTATATATTAAGTGCAATTGTTTATTTATACTTATCTAAAACATAATTAAAATATATATATTATATTTATATCAATATAAATATACTTATATATTTATATATCAATATATTATTTTTTATGAATTTTTTTTTTTGACATATACACTTTATCAGTACTAGGAAAAAAGCGATGATAAAGCCCCCCTTTATCAGCGCTACTAAAAAAACGATGATAAAAGGGGCCCATTTAACAGCGCTAAAAAAACGTTGATAAATGCACCTCCTTTATCAATGTTTTTTTTAATGCTGTTAAAAGGTGACGCTGCGCAAACCCAGTTTTGTGGTAGTGATGAGAGAAATACACACACACCACCCTTGTGTCAATTTACATTCCATAAATGTCTTGGTGGATGTTATGCATGATGGTCTCACATGCTTGTGTGGGTGAGGATACCTTTATGTTATTCGCTAGCTCGTGACCTATTAGAGGCGGACTTAGGGAGTTCACTTACCAGAGAGCCGAGATGTGACACACACACAGACACAATTAAATATGATTTATATTGATAATACAAGTAGTGTGTGTGAGTGTGTGCAATTAAATATGATTTAAATGTATGAATATATAAATACATGCATGTATGCATACACACACATTTAAATAGGATATATATATAATTTTGTATAATTTTTATCAGTATCTTACTATTAACATCAATAATACATGTATGTGTGTGGAGGGAGTGAGTGAGTGTGCATTTATTTCAATATTTAACATATTTGTATATATAAATATATACACATAAATATATTTTTATTTATTTAAATTATACACACACGTACTGTTTATCAATGTTAAAAAAACAACCAAGACGGTACCATTTTATTTCCGTGATTTTGTAATAGTGTTAATTTGATTGCATTATAAAAAATATTTAAATAAAAAACTTCAAATAGATACGATAGAATGAGAACATGACGTTCTGCCAAGGTTTACAATATACTATGTGTTATAATATAATTACACCAAATTTACATGATTTCAACATATATTTAAAATTCGATGGATCTGTTTTACTTTTTAAAAATTTATTACACCATTTATTTAGTTTTAAAAGAATTTTAAAGATTCAAACTATTTTCCGATAATACATAAAAATCTATGGAAATAAAATTGTTCGGTAAAATATTTTTTAATTTAAAACAATCCATGTAAAATAAATTTTGACACTTAAAATTATAATTCTACATTTAACAATGTAAAACAATATTATATTTCTCCGTAACTATTAAAGTCATTACTTTGGGTGAAATTATTTCTTAAAAACAATCGGAGCAGCAGATGGTTTAAGCAACCTGTGGCGGAGGGTACAGTTCTTGTCAGATGGTTTAAAGAGTCACGTGCCCTCGCAGTGCCCCCCGTGCATCCTCACATATGACCCTCTCTTTCTCTATTTATTTAATTATTTATTGATCCTATTAATAAGTCAAATTGAGACTTATTGATTTCTCAATATATTTAATCATGTATCTATATATTTATATATTTAAATCATATGTAAGTATGTGTGCACCATATTTAAATGTGTGTATATATATACACACATGTGTGTGAGCGCCCTATTTGTCAATTTGTACACTTATATATTTAAAAGGTAGGTTTCATTAACACGCACGCTTCAAGAAAAACGGTCCGAAGACTTGACCCCGTGACGACGCCCCCACACCCCATCCCCATGCGACCCGTGCCCCATTTATTTAAATCACGTTTAAGTGTGTGTGGGTGGGTGGGTGGGTGGACGGTCTTAATAGTAAATTGTTAACATAAATCGTTTTAAGGAACAATTATATATTTACAACAATCCGGAGGGAGAAACAATATACCCATACTAATACAAAAACATGGAAATCATGTGATTTCCTTTTTCGGTGCCTCTTTAGCGCTGAAAAATGAGGTCATTTATTTCCGTTTAATTTTAATGTTGAGAATGTGTCTATGTAAATACACATTTTTTATTTACATAAAAAACACATTTGTGTGTGAGCGTATACACACATATACATACATACATACATATAATATATTTATTCATGTATTTATATATTTATATATGTAAATCACATGTCTGTGTGTACAACATATTTAAATTTGTCTATATATATGTGGGTGCCGCGCAATTGAGTATTTGTGAATTTATATATTTAAATCACATTTAAGTGTGTAGTGGCTGGAGCTCCTAATAATAAAATGTTAACATAAATCATTTTAAGGAACAATTATATTTTTACAACAATTCGGGGGAGTGAGATACAACAAAAATCATGCACTACCAACAATGAATACTCGGCGAGACTCGAATATGAGACGTCGCCAAGACCTCGTAGGCACTACTAACACTGAGTTGCGCCATGGGGGGGGGATATATGTATGCATTTATAGGATAAAAAACTATATTTATATATAATATATTATATTTGAGGTATATATATATCAGATAAATTCATTAAAAATATATATTTACAGTATATATATTGTAAAATATATTCTTTATAAGAATTTTTATAGATATAAACACACACACAAATATCAATTTTCAAATAAAATTTGAATTTTTAATGCACACACACATTCATATAAAGAATATGTATAAAACTACATACACACATACGTAAACACCCACCCACACCCACAAAGATAAAAATTAAACACAATTGAATATATATTCTTTATAAATATATAAATTAATATTAAATGATATATATACATATCACGACCCGTCTTAACGGGTTCCATGTCGCGACTACCTCAAACCCGCCTCCAATAAGCTAGGGGATGACGACTAGCGATAAGAAGCCATATCGTTCACATGGGAGGCCTTAGCCTAATGTACCTATGCCCCCCCCACATCTCCAAGCCCATATAATACTTAAATATAAAACAACTGATAAAACATGCATGCACACATCTAAATCCCACTAACAGAGTACGATAACAAATACCAGAAGCAAAAAGGTTCAAATACAAACCCACCACAAAGAGTATGAAAACAAATCCAACCTGAAAGTATAAAAGGAGATTGCAGTCAAGGTTACTGCCGGAACACACCTCGGTGAGTCTGGCTCACTAAGCTCCATATGGTCATAGTCCCTCTAAGACTTTGTCAAAGGGTTGATCGTTTGCACAAGACATGACACACACAGACAAAACCCATGCAGATGTGAGTATAACAATACCCAATAGGACACCTCGAAATCACTAAGCATATAACAACAAGAATAA
This sequence comes from Viscum album, assembly GCA_963277665.1. Lineage (NCBI taxonomy): Eukaryota > Viridiplantae > Streptophyta > Magnoliopsida > Santalales > Viscaceae > Viscum > Viscum album. Next base: position 1,503,581,200 of record OY728135.1, read on the forward strand.
CAGTCAGCTCTACATAGGTATATGTCTACAACACATATAACATGAATATCTATATATACTCAACAAAGACAAACAGTCTCAAAGTCACAACCGTAATGTCAGCCTATAAACCATGCTCGAAGGTTCCATATAACACTCATCCAGGAGAACACACTCCATGAGTCAGATAACACTGACGACGTCTGTCCTAGAGGCCGTGCTCATTGAGTCTCATCATAGGAAGTACATGCCAGAAGTCTGAAGAGATACAATACACATATGAGGATCACACCCAAGGCTCTGAGATATATTAACAACTCAATCTGGAATGACCCGCTAAGTAGAGGGTTAACGCCCAGGTAGTGTTGGTCACGATGATACTAAGAACTCCACATAGGGCAAGATGATGACAGAGAATCCCACTCTAGGATTTACAGAAGAATTCCAACAACTCTATCCAAGAAGTTCCACTAAAAAAATCACTATCTCATGTGTAGGACGTGATTTCATACTAACCCTCAAAGAATGGATCAATGGTAGGCACCCTAACGAAACTTGTCCAAGCTGAAGAGGACAGGGGCCCAACACCTTCTTTGAAGGAGTACAAGGTGTGTACTGGGAGTACATGACATGCCCCTTCAGCACATGGTCTTGCCCGTGTACCATGGCCCATGCCCATGTACCATGGCTCATGCCCATGTCCGTGTCTTTGTCAAAGTACATAACATGTACTAGATCGTGTACTGCTGACTGTGTCCAAGTAGACGACTCTGCCCATGTACACCTGGCCAGGTTATGTCCATGTTGGAGTATATGGTGTGTCCGTGCCCGTGTACTCTTGGTCCTGTCCGTGTACCCTTCGAGGAACACACTGAGCTGCCAGGTCAAGTCACACGCCATGTGAAATTTATCTTCTCGTGGAAACCCTAACGTCGCACCAAGGGTCCCACACTCGAAATACATGCAGTGTATTGCAGAATTTTTTGGAAATCTAGAACCCTCCTCTATATCATCGCCCGCTCCTCCGACCTCCAATCCATCCATGATTCACATCAGGAATCGTGGATTTGAGTCAAACATACCTATTCATCACTGGAGATTTGGTTTCCGACCATTTCGGTCGCTCGGGAATCGCCTCAAAGATTCATCATTGTTGTACGTCCAAGAATCACACCCACATATGCCCGATCCGGTCCCGATTCGTAATCACCGTCGTCGTCGCTCGATCCCGTTGTCGATTCGAACCCGAATCTGCGATAACAATCCATTGCGCTAAGAAACGGGTGCACAACGATTGTTTTTCCGATATTTGTCGAACCACAGGTCAAGAAATCGCCCACGATGAACGAAGAACTAGGAAAGAAAAACACAAACAAAAAACATGAGGACAGAACCTCGACCAATGTTCGTATTGATCTTGATTCGTTGTTGTTAGAATAACGAACGAAAAGATAATAAAATAATCACAAAGTAATTCCCCGATTCCCGGATAAATATAAATTGTACCCACAATACGTATGATCCATGAATAAATTCGTTAGTTAATTGATTTGCATTCGTTATAAGAATAATAAAATGGGGATAAATCCAACCAAATCAACATCCTACCTTGATTTGGATCGATCAGCGATGAAGAACGGTTCTATGCCATTGTCATTGGTGAGATCCTTGAATTCTGTTGCGCACCGATCATTGAACCACGATCCGATTGTTGTTCGCCAACAGAAACTGCTCCAATGGTTCCTATAAATCTCCTGGGTTATGCAGCTAACCCCAAGATTTTTCCCAAATCCATATATTTTTAGAAAATAATTAGGTGACTACGTCATTTCAAAATTAAATAAATTAATTTTGTTAATTTATTTGTTACCCATGCCATCGACGAATTTTTCATAAATACCCCACACCGAAAAAGGTTATGCCATGCATAGGGTGAAACCTATGCTCTGAACTCAACAGTGTCATCAAATTTCTGATCTAAGGCTCAATTTATAAGATATTTCATTTTTCAGGAAAAATGCATGCACTTGCATTTAATATATTTAATATATTTCAAGCATTTATTTTGGGCTCACCGAGCCTTGGAATTGGTCTAAAAAATATTCTATACAATATACAAAAATAATACACAAAAATACGAGTCTTTACATTCTCCATATCTTTGGGCTTTACATCCAAAAAATCCAAAACAAGAGGCTATACAAAAAGATGTGGGTATCGATCACGCATCTGGGTCTCCATCTCCTAGGTGCTCTCATGAAGATTCCTGTGCTACCACCAGACACACACTAAAGGAATCACTTTCCCACAAAGGATCCTCTCCTTCTGATCCTCTATTATCACCGGATACTCAACAAAGGTAGCTCAATCCTTGATGTTCAGCTCACCCTAGTCGATAACATGCGACGAATTGTGCACGTTCCTCCTCAACTACGACACATGAAAAACATCGTGTACTCGGTCTAACTATGCCGATAGAGCTAGGCGGTATGCCACCTCGCCAACTCTCCATAGTATCTGGATAGGGATAAAGAATCTCAGTGATAGCTTTCCACCCTGGCCAAATCTCCATATTCCACACTGAGATGAAACCTATAGGAACACATGGTCTCCCTCAAAATCCAAAGGCCTCCGTCATCGGTCAACATAAGACTTTTGATGAATCTGTGCTATTCTCATTCACTTCTGGATGATTTTCACCTTCTTTGTAGTGGATCGTACAAACTTTGGGCCTATAAGTGCCAAATCACCTGGGTCAGTCTAGCATAATGGTGACCTACAGGGTCGCTCGTACAAGATCTCTAATGGTGTCATACCAATGGTGGAATAGTAGCTGTTGTTGTATGAAAAATATACCAAGGGTAGGTGGTCTTCCCAACTATGACCAAAGTCTAACATGCAAGACCGCAACATGTCCTCCAAGACCTAAATGGTCTGATCATTATGGCCGTCAGTTTTGGGGTGGAAAGCCGTGCTCAAACACAGCTGAGTCCCAAAATCCTTTTGCAATCCCTTCCACAACCGAGATGTGAAGCGAGCATCATTGTAACAACCCAAGTATTTACAGAATAATACTTTTCTTTTCTATTAATATTTATGAATAAGATATTAATTTTACGTTAAAGGGACTCTTTGTCCGATAGCGTACTCGACACGCAACAACGAGTTTCTCCGAAATCTTATGTTGCACACAATGTTGAGTTATACCGAAAAATAATACAATAATAATATCATTATTTTAAATGGTAGTTAACGCATAGCTGTTGTATTGGCGAGAATGAACAGAATTAACTATATTATGATTTTACATATTTGTTAAATGTTTCTTTTACATTTATCTCATAAATTTTAGAGGCTTAAAATGAGAATAAATCCAGTTTTAAGCATAAAAATATTTTTAAAAGGTCGTTTTACCGCCTTTTGATGACAAACATTTTGTTAAATCTAGTTTTTTTTTCACTTTTATATATTCTATTTGATAAAATAAACTTATTCTATAGAATTGGGATATCAAAATTTACTTTGGTTAATTTTTTTGGTAATTTTCTGAAAATGTTCATTTTTTAATGAATAGTGAAAAATGATGCATTTTAATTCAAAACCATCTTTTCATCTAATTTATTTATATAGTTAGATTGTCCTTTTAATTTATTTTAAAGTGCAATTAGATTATTTTTTTATCATTTAATCCAATGTTGGTCATTGTAAGTAATTTCACATTGAAATTGGACATAAACATATGTCAATCTTTTGGTAGTCTTTACTTCTTAAAAACCCACCTTTTAGTTTTGACAACGGAAATTAATTTTAAATTAATTAATGAAACTTTTGTGTTTTGAATTTAGAAAAATGAATTCTATATTTTGAATCAAAAGGTCCAAATTATGTAAATAGATACCTTTTATTTTTAGACGTTATGAATAGTAACTTCAGTAATTATTTTATTTACCATGGTTAAAGGGTAAATCTGGTAAATAAGGGTAAAAATTAATATTATAATAATATTAAACTACTCTAACACGTGTTCTAGTCATATTGGATGAGATATGTCTGACCATGGGCATAATTGGGTCGATTTTAGGACCCCATGGATCCACTTGGGAGTGATAATGACATTTTATAATAATTAATTTAAAGTAAAGAGAAAAATAACATAAACATGTATCTTTTTACTAAGATAATTTTTATATGGGGTTATATAAGTGATATATTAGACTATAAATATTCATTATAAATATAAAAATATTTCCTACATATTGATATTTTATTTATAATTTTTAGACATTAAATAAATAAATTTAATTATGACACAATGATGATGCAGTGATTGCTTCATTAATGAAAGGTTCAAATAAATAATATTATAAATATTAAAATAAATATAATTTTAATATTTTGATGCCATAAACTAATTTTATGGATGATATTTACATATTATATTTGAGTTAATGCCTTTGGTTTGAAGGAATCAGGTTGTTATGACTTTATCAAAAATCAATTACTTTATAGTGTCAAAATTGACATAAATGAGTTTTTAAAACAAATGCTATTTTATTAAATGATATAATAGTCCTAAAAATCTAAGATTTGTCCAACTGACTTATATAATGTTTCAAATGTCATTAATGAACCACTTATGGTTTTCTTGTCATTTTATAGTAAATATAGTTACCATATATTATGAAAATGCTAGAAGACATGGTAAGAGTTAATGTTTTTAACTAAGGGTTAAAGCTAAAAGATAAGGTTAATTTTGTGATCTAAGCTTGTATAAAACCTATTTTTTGAGATTTTTTATACCCAAAACATATTATATTTTAAATAAAATAGTTTGGGACCATTTGAAACCGAAAATAAATTTATAATAAAATAATATTTCAAGACCTTCCTAAAGTGCCCCTCCTCCCTCTTATAAAAGGCCACCACCTCTACCCATTTAATAACACCTATCAAGCCACTGGGCTCATACAAATTCTGGTAAAATAATCTCCCAATATCACTCCCTTCCTCTTAGAAGCATTACCTTGGGCATAAAGCAATTCAAGAAATCCTTTAAGCTCAAATCAAAAGAAGTTACCCGATTTAGAGGTAACATCTTCTCTCAAGTGCCTTTCCTTTATTTTCCTTCTCCACTCCCTATGCTCTTCTTATTATTTGATTAAATAAAAAAATAATTATCCTAAATATAATATGATGTTGTTATGATAAGTATTATAACTACATTTACACACACCTCCATCTAATGGATATGAACATACTGTTTCTGTGTACGACGAACTACTTCCTCATGAAATGACGATTGCTCAATTTTCCCTTACCACCTCTCATGGTGGACATTATGATATAACTGTATTTATATATGATATATATTATATTTATATTTTCTCTATGATTCTTTATTTTTATTTAAATCACACCTTTATGCTTTCCATAATGTGTAAATACGATAATTTCATTTGAGGAAGTGCGGACTACCGCCCCCTCAAAGTGATATGACTCGTTCATTACATACATGGAACATATAAAGGATGGATTTAATGAAATTATGTAAAATATATAACATATGATATTATTCTAGAATTATAATATACCTATTTATCATTTAGTTTTTATTTCTTTAATATGACAAATAAATGAAAGCAGCATTCATGCGTACGTACGACCTACCGTCTCCATGAATGGTGAATTTCATTTATTATCTCCAAATATTATGGAATATTATAAATACATATATATAATGGATATATATGATATTTAAATCATTAATACTATTCTAGATATAATGGACTTTAGACCACATGGACAATTTGTAATTATAACAAGTTCATTTTCGACTCAAGTACCGAATATCAACAAAATGGATGATATGAACTTGAATAATTATACGATTGTTATAACAAGGTAATAAGTGGTATAAAAGTAATAATAAACTTTAAAAAGGTTCTGAATCAAGTAGAAATTAACTTAAGTTTATTATTCAGCGAGATAAAGAACGAACAAGATAAGTCGAACTCAAGATAAGGGACTTCATCTCAATCTCCATTCATTGAGGCATATGTTGGTTTATACACAACCTTATTTTATACGGTGTATAATTATAACCTTTTTCTTTTAATTTAATTCAATTTTTTTTAAAATTAATATTTTTCTACAAAGCGTTTTACTAAACAACAAAAAGAATGTTTATTTTTAATGTACGCGGCGATAACGACCTTTCCACCACCGCGAGCATTATTTGATATTTGGATTCCTTAACAAGCCATAATGTTTTTAAAAGGAAAATAAATACCATATAACATTTTTTAAGTATTTTGGTATTGAAAATGGTTTTGATAAATCATTGATTATATCAATATCTTGAAATGATATATTGTGATTGCAATGTGGAAATGTTATCTTTCCTTTATGCTTGTTTTATGTGTTATGATCATGTTATGGTTCTTGGGTATTGCTTATATATATGGGTGGTTCTGTGATAAAATGAGGGTGGGTGAGCCCGATATATCTCTCTAATACATTGAGTAACGTGATAGAGGTAAACGTTAAAGTTTCTCCTAAGAGATTTAGGGAATATACTGTGATGGGTATTTCAAATGTATGTAGGTGTGAAAGCTACAATGTAAGTATGTTATGGATTCCACAAGTTACTTTTATGATTTATGGTTTCTATGTGTTATTCATAAATCTTATGATTTCATGAGATATGTTAAATATATTATGTTTTATGAGTGAAAAGTATCTTTTCATTGATTAGTATGTATTGATGGACTAATGTTTTCTTTCCTTATTTTATAACCCTTACTAAGATTTTTATGACCATCCAAAGTTTTTGAAATGTTTTTCACAGGGTATTAGGAAGGGTAAGAGAAAGGAAGAATTCAATAAGATTTATATCAAGAAAATAATCCTTGTTTTATTTAAGGAGTTTTATTATTGTGAAAAAGTGGATGGATTAGAAGTGTCTACTTTATAATTTTTTAGATGTAATGTAATAGTTATGGACCAATTTTCTAAAACTCTAAACCTAAAAAGATCCTCAATGTCAAATTTTTGACTTAAATCAAGATTATGTAATGTTTAAGGATGGATCCTTATAATCATGGTAAAAAAATGATCATCAATGGAACTCCATGTATTTGGACTATATTCTACATATAGAGACGTCCCAAGATCTCTACCGAACTTTTCTCTCGAATAGCTAGTAAGTGGTCTGACTTGGTGAGTCGGTCTATGATAACCTAGATGAAATCATGTCCCCTAGACGTACATGGTAACCACATCACGAATTTTATATATATACTATCTCACTTTCACTCTAACACCTTAATGGATTGAGCTAAACCCGCTGGAACCTACTGCTTAGCCTTCACTTCCTGAAAAGTAAAGCATTAGGAGACAAACTTTGCAACTCTTTTCTTTATCCCTGGCCACAAAAAATAACGCCAGATGTCCTGGTATAACTTTTTCAAACTTGGATGTACTGCCAAAGGATATATATGAAACTCTTTTAGAACCACCTCTTGAAACATCACTGATATCATCACGCATCCTCTAAAAATAATGTCATACTACCCACCTTCATAAAATCTATCAGGATCATATACAATGGATATATGAGTATGTAGGGTCTCACATTCAGTATCCCCAAGTTGTGCCTCACCGACTCACTATAAAAGTGGAGGGGTAACAACCATCGACTGGAGGTAGGCCGCTCCATCCCCATCTACAAAGGATATCTGCAACGAGACCAACTATTCCAATGCCTCACTCAGTAACTCTGAACATGATCTCCTACTCAGATCATCTGCTACAATATTCCCCTTCCTAGGGGTTTAAACAATCTTAAAGTTACAATCCTGGAGAAACTCTAGACACCACCTCTATCTCAAGTTAAGATCCTTATGAGAGAAGATATAATTGAGACTCTTGTTGTTCTAATAGACAATAAATCGCTCATCCATTAGGTAGTGTCTCAACATATTTAGTGAAAAAACTATCGCTACTAACTCAAGATTGTGGGTCACATAGTTATTCTCATGTGCTCTCAACTAATGTGAACCATAAGCAATCACCGTCTGTCTCTACACCAGAACGCAACCAATCCTAGTTCCCGATGCATCGTAGAACACTATGTACTCGACACCCTCCTTAAATATCAAGATGGGGGAACTCATCAATCTCTATCTCAACTCCTGAAAATCCTACTGGCACATCTCTGTCCACACAAAAGGATTCTCCTTTTGGGTCAAAGATGTCAAGGTATGTGACTTCCTAGATAAGTCAGTTATGAATCTATGATAGTATCCTTCTAACCCAAGGAATCTACGCACCCCTGTTACGCTCTTGGGTGGCTTCCAAGATAACACTACCTCAACCTTCACTGGGTCCACTACTACACCATCTACTGAGATAACATGTCCTAGAAAGTAGACCTTATGAATCTATAAATGACACTTCAAGAGCTTCCTGTAAACCTAGTGCTCTCATATTACATCTAGAACCATCCCCAAGTGTATCGCGTGCTCCTCCTTAGATGTTGAGTACACTAGTATATCATCGATGAAGACTACCACGAACCAGTCTAAGAAGGGATGAAATATTTGATTCATAAGTCCCATAAAAACATATGGGGAGTTCTTCATGCCAAAGGGCATCACCAAGTACTCACTGTGACCATAGAGATATTTAAATACTGTCTTAGGTATATCCACATCCCGTACTAGAAACTAGTGATAACCTGATCTAAGGTCAATATTTAAGAACTATTGTGCCCCTCTTAACTGATCAAATAAGTCATTGATCCTCAATAGTGGATACTTTTTCTTTACAGAAAGTTGGTTTAAGCAATGATAATCCACACAAAACCTCAAGATCTCACCCTCCTTCTTGGAGAACAACATTTAGGCTACTCAGGGTGAAACACTGGGTCTAACAAAGTCCTTCCTATTCAAGTCCTCCAACTACACTCTCAGCTTGTGAATCTCTACAAGAACTATCCAATATGCTGGAATAGACATCAGGGTCATCTTGGGGTATTGATCAGTATAGAAGTATATCTCTTGGTGAGGTGGTAAACCTGAAACATTCTTAGGAAAGATGTACTCATACTCCAACACCACTGTAGGGAACTAAAAACTCATAGTATCCACTACACCAAATGCCATTCTATCCAATTAATGAATAATTGGATACACCCTCATATGCATGAGTCCATCCTGTGCTTCTTGGGTTTTCTTTTCACCCATAAAGGAAAACCCAGCCCCATCGCTATAATTACACCACATCCTTCACCTGAAATAGTCTATATAGGCATGAACAGTAGATAAACAGTCCATATCTAAGATGATTTCATAAGGAATCATCATTTCTATAAAGAGATACCAATAGAAACTCTTGCCTCCAAGAGTTAGATCACACTATTAGTAGAAGTGTGTGATTGCGGAGTTACCTCCTGTAGGAGTCTCTAAGCATAATGGTCAAGCCAAAGACTCAACCATAATCACTAAATATCAAACCAAATATGTGGTAATAAAATAATGACTTGCACCTATGTCTATCCTCACTAATACTAATGTATAAAAGATGAAAACCATACCTCACATAATCCCTGGAGCCTTTGGTTCATAAGCCTTGACTGCCTGCAATTTCCCTCACCCCTATCCTCCTGCTCTCTGAGCCTGGCGTGGACTACCTAGGGGTGGTGTTGGTAACAAGTCAAAACGTTTACCACCTCCAGCTACTCTCCTAGATCCTCTTCCAAATACTCTACTCTGTAGACCTATCTACTCCAACCACTATCTCTTACTATGTATCTTATCGACTGTCCATTTTTCATCCATACAATGAGCCAGAAAATCTCGTGCAAGATGTCCCTTATCATCATGAGAGTATCACTATATCTCCTTGGGCTGATTAGACCCATATTGTGAGCCTTGAAATGCATACCCTCTATCCTGGAATCACCTTTTTAAATTCCATGCATGTCCAGGTCCATGAGACTGACATCGTCTCCTTACTGTCGAAGTCTCTACTCCTGTGTGCCCACTACCAGAACCATTATCCACATTTTCTCATCCAAGAAACTCTTGAACACTAATTCACACTCTAGAACCCTTGCATAGATAGGAATTCATAGAGGTATAACATTGGATCAGATGTCTCTATTCATTCCTTGCTCGAAGGTCTGAGACTGAAATAACTAATCACGAACCATATCCATCGAGTACCTATAGAGGTTAGTGAACATCAATGAATACTAATCCACTTTCATACTACTCTACTAATGCTGTATAATCTCCTGGATGCACACATACCTCAACATAGCTGGAGAGAGCTCCTATCTAAAAAGGTACTCAAACTATGACCATATTAGAGTCACCTCATCGTACAATGGGGTCATTAAACCCCACCACCATCCTAAAAATCCAAGAAGAAGTCTCACTTATAGGACCAATATCTGATATGATAGTGTCTTGAAAAGACAGAAAAATTACATCACCACCTCAAGATAGTCCTCAGATTCTTGTGGGTTGGGCTCATCTTGGAACCTGAGGGGTCACTATCACTGAAACTCATGAAGCGCACTCAACCTATGCACCTCATCTGCTAGTACTGTGGGTACCATCTACTACTCAATAAGTGGTGGTAGAACTAGTGAACCACTTAGAGGTAACACTTATGGTATCGGTCCCTGTATCGATGTCTCTTCACTAAGGGGATCATCCTTGTGATCCTAATGTTTAATCCCAATTGACATATGTCGTAGAGGCATCCTGAAATAGACATGATTTACCAAGGTCAATGGGTATATCTGGAGAGTTGACTCAGGAAGGACATAGAAACCATAACCCATTTCTATATAATGCATGTACCAATTTTTTCCTTGAAACTAGTGTCCATATGTACTGAGTATAAATTAAGGTGATCAGAGTCTTGGCGTATAGATACGTCAGCCGCCACACCAACAATGGATTCCCTAGCCTGAAATTCAAACTTGAAACACTTAACACTATTCCCCCAAACCAATCTCATAGAATCTAATCCTAAGGTATAACTCAATGGATCTGATACCACTCTATCATGAACCATCCCAATGGGGACTGTGTCGTGACTATCCTAAGCCTACCTCCAATAGGCCAGAGGATGGTGACTATTTCCAAGAAGACATATCTCTCACATGGGAGGGCTTAACCTAATGTACCTATACCCCCCACACATATCCAAGCCCATACAATACTGAAATGTAAAAAAACCAATAAAACATGAATGCATACATCCAAATACCACTACCAGATTATGATAACAAGTACTTAAAGAAAAAAGGGACAAATACAAGCCCACCACAAAGAGTTTGAAAACAAGTCCAACCAAAAATTATAGAAAGGGAATAGAGTCAAGGTCACTACTGGAACACACCTTGGTCAGTTTGGCTCACTAAGCTTCACCTAGTCCTAGTCCCTCTAGGACTCTGTCAAAGGGTCGATCATCTGCACATGACATGACACGTACGGGAAAATCCCATGCATGGGTGAGTATAACAACACTTAGTAGGACACACCAAAATTACTAATCATATAAAAACATGAATAACAGTCATCTCTACATAGGTATATATCTAAAAAACATATAACAAGAATATCTAGATATACTAAAAAAAGAAAAACAGTCTCAAAGTAAAGTCATAGTCATAATTCCAGCCTAGGAATCATGCTCAAAGGCTCCACATATCACTTATCTAGGAGAACACACTCCAGGAGTCAGATATCACTGATGACGTCCATCTGATAGGTCATGATCGCCGGGTCTTGTCATAGGAATTACACGCTAGAAGTTTGAAGAGATACGATACACAGATGAGGATCACACCCAATACCACGGGGTATACCAAAAAATCAATATGGAATAACCTGATAAGTAGAGGATCTATACCCACGTAGTGTTGGTCCCAATGATACCAAGAACCCCACCTAGGGTAAGATGATGATAGGTGATATCACTCTAGGCCTCATGGAAAGATTCCAATGGCTCTATCAAAGAAGTCTCACTTAAGGGATCACCATCCTATGTGTAGGATGTGATTACATACTAACCCTCAGGGAATAAAAAAAGGGTAGGAACCCTAATGAAACTCGTCCAAGCTAAAGAGGAAAAGGGCTCCAATCCATCTTTGAAGGAGTACATGGCATGTATTGGGAGTACACGATGTGTCCCTTTGGAATCGGGTCCTACCCATATACCACAACCCATGACTATGTCCATGACCATTTATGTTTCAAATTACATGATGTGTACTATACCATGTACTCCTGACTATGTCCAAGTACACAGATCTATGCGCGTACACCTAGCCTGGTCATGTCTGTGTTGGAGTACACGACGTGTCGGTGATTGTGTATTCTTGGCCGTGTCTGTGTACCCTTCGAGGTGCATGTTGAGATTCCAAGTTGGGTCACATTCTATGTGATAGGGGCATACACTGTGTGATATTTAGCACCTCGCAGGAACTGCTGCACTACACCAAGGGTCCCACATGGCATGTGTTCCCAAAATACATGCAGTGTATTGCAAGTTTTTCTAAAAATCAAGAACCTTCCTCTACATTGTATCCCACTCCTCTGGCCTCCAATATGGCCATGATTCACACTGAAAATCAGGAATATGACTCAAATATACCTGTTCAACATCAGATATCTAGTTTCTATCCATTTCATTCACTTTAAAATCGCCCCAGAGATCCTCCGTCACTGTACATCCAAGAACTGCACCAGAGTATGCCCGATCCGGTCCTGATCCATAGTCACCATCATCATTGCTCGATCCCATAATCAATAAAAACCTGGATCTATGATAACAATCCTTTATTCTAAGAATTAGCTGCACAATGATTATTTATTCGGTATTTTTCGAACCACAGGCTAAGAAATTACCTGTGATGAACGAAGAACGGGGAAAGAAAAGAACAAACCACAAACATGAGGAATGGACCTTGGACAATGTTCATGTTTGAATTTATTTATTTACATTAAAATGAAAAAAAAGAGAAAATAAAACAATCACAAAGAAATTCCCCAATTCCCGAATAAATCTAACCCGTACTTGCAATACGAATGATCTGCAAATCAATCCATTAGTTAATTGATTCACACTCATCGTAGGAATAATAAAATGGGTACAAATAAAAAAAAATAAACATCTTACATCAATTTGAATTTATTAATAGAAAATAATGGTTCCATGCTATTGTCATTGGTGAAATCCTTGAATTCCACTACGCACCGATCGTTGAACCATGATCTGGTTGTCGTTCACCCACAGAAGCTCCTCCAATGGATCCTCTAAATCTACAGGGTTATGTGATTAACATTGATATTTTTCCCATATTTATATATTTATATACATGAATTAGGTCACTGTGTTATTTCAAAATTAAATAAATAAATTTTATTAATTTATTTATTATCCACGCCATCGACGAAATTTCCACAAAAACCCCACACAGACAAAGGTTATGTCGCACTGAGGGTGAAACCCATTCTTTAAACTCAATGAAGACCTTAATTATTAATGATTCATTTATATTCCATCCTTTATTATTTATTAATCACCACCATCCTAGCTATTACCATTTTCATCTCACAACACATCACTCATAATTTTCAACCCATTACCCATTACCCATTACCGAGTTTATTATTTCTAACTATATTCAATTCACCTGGGAAACTATAACACAACCCCACAATAACCAAGCCCATTTCTATATAAACCACCTCAAAACACATTCCAACGCCTTCCACTACTGCCAACCACTTTATTTCCACACAACCAACCATTCCATTTCCACCAAAACCACACCGAATCCTCCCAACCATCTATAATAACTTGCTAAAACACCTCGAATGACAAAAATAGAGACTCAAAATATAATAAAAAATAAATAAATCATAACAAAAAATCACTCTGGAGGGATTCTTATTAATCTTCCTTTCATACTAAATCATAATTCCATGTTCAACATCATTACCACAAATTCTTGATTTCAATGCAACCAATTTATTACCAAAATTAAGTGATCAACCCATTATGAAAGGTGATTAAAATAATTTAATAATAATAAACAATAAATATAACTCAACAACAAATGAATCCTATTAGCAGTGATATCAAACAATCTATCAATCATAAGAAATATCTTTGAATAATATAAAACACATGTGAATCACCCCTTCCCATCCATTTCAATTTAGTCCAATTAATTATCTTTATTAGTTTAATCCTTAACACCCTCCCAAATAAAGAAAAATTAGGATAATTCAAAAATTTTAAAAAATAAATAAGAGAATTTTCAAATACCACACCTTAACCAAACCTTCACAATTGATACAAGGTATGATGAATAAACTTCCATCACATACTACCCAACATATGAGGATCAACCATAAGGCATATTCTCAACCATTCCCCATAAAAAGAACAACACAACACTAACCAAAATGAATAAACTCTATAGTCAAAACCACTTCTTGGAAGAAGGAATGAAATGTTAGCCAATAATAAGAGAGGAAGAATCACCTTGGATCATAAATGGGTTGATCTCCTGAATTCAAGGGCTAAAAAAATTCAAATGTCACTCAATGGTCTCCAATGATGCACCATTGATAACCTAGGGTTTTGGGAAATAAGAAGCAATTTAGAATAATTACAATAGGATTATGAATTTATTGATTTATGGCATATCAGATTATGGGAATTCCATAATGGGGATAAATCGCACACATTTTTGAAAATAAAACCACAACCACCCTTATCTATCCCCAAATATCATGGTAAAAATCATCTTTAATCCATGCATTTGATAAAGGCCACATTGAAACCATGGTGGTCAAGGTTCAATACTCGATCCTACTAAAAACATGGTGCAACCCTAAACCAAACGATGACGCAATAAGAGTAGCATGGTGCAACAATACTCAAAAGGTAGAACCATGAAATTAGTCACCCATGACTTAAAAACAAAATTCTCACTCATGTGAGATTAACCAAGATCTCATGTAAGATTAATCCTAAGGAACCCATTAACCATCTAACCTACGAAAGGTAAAATCAAAATGCCTCAAGACCACCATGCCATGACCTAAAATTCACTATTGGGACTAAGTTAAGTTTTGGTTGTATTTGTTGTCAATAGATGATATATGTTTGAAGTTGAGAAAAGGTGGAGTTCTGGTTTCAGGACACACCCTATTATAATGACTAAGAAGATGCACCAGATATAGAGAATCAGATGTAAAATCAAAAGGAAACATGATTATGGACATAGAACTCTGGACCTAGATGGTCGGACATAGTTTTTGGTCCAAGTAAATATGATGATGCTTTTCTATTTTGTAATTATTTAACATCATAAGTAACTTGATATACTTGTGATCTAATCTATGTGAAATAAAGGTAGAGGTGATGTGTTTGGTAGGTGTTTTAGAAACCGATAGACCAGATTTAGTTTCTATTAGAAAGACATATATTCTCTGATATGAGAGAATGAGTTGTGCCACTAAATCATTAGATGGTTAATGACACCGGTCCATTAGATATGGTATTCCTCTGATCCATTAGAGGCACATCGGAGTTGTTAAGTTGATAATTCAAATGAGATCTTGACACCAATACATCAGTATGAAACATATATCAATACATCAGTATGAAATAGATATTGATCAAATGGATAAGAAATTGGCATCATTTCATTAGAAAATGTTTGACACTGATTCACAGGGAGATCCAATTTGTAATTGGATTCATACAAACTATATGAAAATATATATGAAATGTTCCATAGTAATGAGAAAGTAATCGAAAATGTGAGAAGTTTTGAGTGACTATTAAAGTGGTTGGAAACTTATGAAATCTTTATAATTTACAATGATATTATTCAACAATTTAGTAAACAATTTTCAACTGACCCAGAGCATCGGAGTAAGAAATCATTTAATTATTTTTATTCTTCAACAGGTCAATAGAAAAAGTTTTGAAGCTGTTTCAATTGAGTCAATAGAAAAGGATACAGAGTTTCTAAGTGGTGAAGATATGTTCCATTGGATTATCTTTCTATAAGAAAGTATATCAGACTGAGACTGAGGTAGAAACATCAACTGGAGTCACAAAACAAAGGATGATCAGACTCAGATAATCAGACATAAGAATTGTTTGTAAATTTGAAGAAGTCTAAAGTTTTGAGAAGATTTAAGAATATTCAAGAAGCTCCCAGAAGTACTGAGAAGAGTTGAAGAAGTCAAATATGAAGACTTAAACAAATTTGAAATTCAGGATTTTTGAATTTTGTTGAGTGGGAAGAAGAATTATTTTCCCTGTCTTTACTATTTTGGGATGACTAAATAGAGTGCATAATATATTTTTACTTTCAACTATTCATGTGTTCTAAAAGATGAAGCTCTATAATTTTTTTGGATAGGTATTGAGATCCCAATAAGAATTTTGTTTCAGGTTGAAGCTAAGTAAGATCCATCAGTGTGAGGTTCAATCTGATCATCAGATCAAGTTTCATCGGATGATGTTTCATTAGAGTGAGTCCATCGAAGTGATCCCATTAGAGTGACATCCATGAAAGCAACGTCCATCAGACAAAGTTCCATCAGATGAATAAGTGATGAGTTTTTAATTGAGTTCCCACTTAATAAAATTTGAAAGAGAAGAAGTAGAATTTGACAAAGGACAATCGTACGGAGGCCATCAGACATAGGTTACCAAACATAGATTAATCAGATTGACTTTCACTAAGGAAATTCTCCAAAAAGAGATTCTAGAAGAAGTTTCAAGAACAAAAAGTTCTTTAGATAATATTTGAAGATATTGAATATTGTACACATGTAAAGTTTGATTCAACTTACTTGTGGAGGAAGTGAATACCTTTATGAGGTGGGTTAGAAAAGAAGAAAGAAAGTGAGGCTTGTAACTATAGATACTTAACTATTGTTGAAAAGCCTTGATTCCTTTCTAGGGTGTATAACCAGCTATGAGAAAGTGGATATAAAAAGGGTATTTTTGGGGTATAACTAACTATAGCTATAAAGTTTCTACTACTATTTTATAATTGTTTTCTACTTATGCCTTGGTATTCTGGAAAGAAGATAATAAAAGAATCCATGTTGGTGGGACTATCCAATATGGAAAGGAGTAGTTATTTGTACTAAAACTTGTAACTATTGTGTACTAACTTCTCTTTATATTTTTTTCATACTAAAGGTAAGGTTGAGAAGTTATATTTGAGTGGATCGTAAATCTAACAATTTTAAAAGGTTAAAAAAGTTTTCTAAAGAAGTTAATAAACCTTATTATAAAAAGAAAAAGGTACCAATGATTCACCCCATCTCAGTGGTATCGATCCTACCTAGTAATTAAAATTGGTATTAGAGTAGGTTACCTTTGAATGATCCGTCTCTAAGAATAGAGATTTTGAATTCAGTGAACAATAGGGGTGTTCCTATTTTTGATAGAAAGAACTATCACATTCGGAAGAATAGGATATTACCCTATCTTATATCTCTTGGAATTGAAGTTAGAGATATAGAAATAGTGGTATTTACTCCCATCAATGAATCTACTATGATAAATGATGATAAGAGAAGTATAGAGTTGATGGAAAAGATCAAAATTATTTATTGATGTATCTTAATGATAATGTTTATACAAATATTATGGGGTTACCAATATACAAGAAAATGTGGGATGTGATGAGAAATAATTATGAAGTAAATGAGAAAGTTAAGGAATCCAAGTTACAAATATGAAGAAGTAGATATGAAGATATGAAAATAGATGATGATGAAAGTATTGATGGTTAGTTTACATGGGTAAATGAGATTGTGAGTAAAATCATAAGTTTTGGTGAGAAGTTGGAAGACTCTAAAATTGTGAAGAAACTTATGATAAACTTTCCAGATAGATTTGATGCTAAATTTTAATCTTTATATGATCATGAAGATTTTTCTTTGGATGAAATTCAAAATATTCTTATGGAATATGAAATGAGAAAATCCCCTTCTTTCACGAAAAGGGATGATAGAGAAATTTCTTTCAAATCTTTGTTAAAAGGAAAAAACAAAGATAAAGAAGTTGAAGAAGAATCAAGTGACTCAGATGTAGAGGAAGAACTAAAGATTCCAACATAATTGTTTCCCTCCTTTTGAAGAAATAAAGTAAGGGGAAATAGAAAGGTAAAACTCTCAAATGTTGGAATTGTGAAGGGAAATGAATTTTTTCAAAAAATTATCCATGGAAGAAAATTAAAGAATATGTGTCTGAAGAAGATGTTAAGAAGTCACAAAGATAAAATAATAAGAAACATAAGGAAATATTTCCTTATGACAAGAAAAATAAAAGTAGTCCATGATTTATGAAGAAATGGGGGAAACACCCTTCCCCATGAAATGGGGTGTCCGACACTAAGTGCCCAACGTGGGTGGGGTGCGACTAAACAAAAAACATACAGTTACACACACATATATATATTAACACACAGCCCAACCTATGACTCCTAAAATAGATACAAGCAGGTGCACAAGCACTGCTGCCTCAGAAAAACAGGCACACAACAAACAGTTCCCAATATCACGGTTCAAGTTATCATTCATAACAGTTCAGTAAGAGTTAATCCCTCCACTACTAGGCAACTAATAGGCACATACACAGATGAAACAACAATAAAGCAGGAAGGAAAACCATCTGGTAATTTAAGCATTCACACCGGTTCTCTTGTAAATTCACAACAAATAGGGACCAAGTGAGATCCCTCGAAGTACTGAAAACAAAACAAACCCCGAGACACAACCCCATGTCACCAAAAATCCAGGAGCCAACGGTTTCCCAACAACAGAGGATCCCACCCAAATTCATGTCACAGCAGAGCAACCACACAGCCTCAGATTCACAACCAGCGAAAGAAAATATGACAACAGGGGATACCATCCCCACCCAGATCACCCCAGCAATATAAGCTCGTGAAAGAAAACAACCGAACTACCACCAACACAAGGCAGGCCCTTGCAGGTATTTTCAGATTTAAAAGATTTAACACACTCTATGGTTTCAATTCCACTAGGGTTTAACCAGAGTTATCATAGAAAAGGGTTGATCCTGGTGCTTTCAATTTATTTAACCGAGTATACGTAATCAACCAATTCCACCCAGTCCATTATTAACTTCCCACTTTTATTCATGTTCACAACCCAACCTGCAACCCTACTGCCAAACACCACCACAGCCACGCAACAACTCATTCCATTCCAACCACACCATTCACAGCCCCACTGTTCACCCATCCATATCTGAACCATCCCAACGTGCATAATTCATTATTTTATATTATTTAGTTCAACTGGAGTGATCACACAAGATTACTGTCTTTCACATTCAATAGCCGAGTTTAAGTGTTTAACCGATTCATACATGATTCCCATTCACCTGAAAAAGCATAAAACAGAGCATAGAATAGGTGTGCAAACAAAGGCCCCCAATGGTTGTGATTTTCAGTAGGCCTAAGCCCATCCAATTCATAACAACAACATAGGGAAAACATGGGTAAAAACATGTAACAACATTAACAAACTTCCTTTTCCCCATTATTTAATCGGTTATTATCTTCATTACAGAATTGATTTACTGCCTCGTGAGAACCATAGAACACCCACACCACATGATATACAAGGAGGAGAGACAAAGGTAAGATCCCTGCCTAATTGATCAAGGATCGACGTTAAGTCCTCACGTGGAAACTGGAAATCAGGAGTAGCAGGAGCTTCCACGGAACGCGATCAAGGAAAACTTTGCAACAGGGGTACGACTCGTCGGGAGGAAGGGTACTCCGAGCGCAGGGTGATAGAGAAAAAGAAACCTAGGGAGAAGAGAAACCTTTAGGTTTTAAAGGATGAGATACAGCATCCCCGGGACGGTTAAGATATGGAGAAAAATAGAAACCGCAAAAGAAGAGGTATCGTGGGTTGACCACGCGGCCGGGCCACCCCACACGTCCAACTTAAAAGGTCCCCGCCCTTCTAGGTGGTTAAAACCGATGCACACCTCACCAATCATTTAATTAAAATGCCATTAATGGGATTTAAAATAGGCTTAAAGGGGTCAAAACACGGTTTAAAAACCAATTCACGCAAAAAGAGGTGCTACTAGAAAACTCATGGAGAGATCACCGGTTGGCTAGGTCTACCGGTAGAGCAAGCTACCGGTAGGCCGAGGGCACCGGTAGGCCAAGAGACCGGTAGGCCAGTAGGCCGGGCTACCGGTAGGCCTACCGGTGGCCTCGGCCGACTGGTAGGACGAGCCACCGGTAGGCCGAGGCCACCGGTAGGCTGAGCCACCAGTAGGCCGAGCCACGGGTAGGCTGAGCCACGGGTAGGTCGAGCCACCGGTAGGCTGAGCTACGGGTAGGCCGAGGTCACCCGTAGGCCGAGCCACCGGTAGGCCGAGGCCACCGGTAGGCCAAGGCCACCGTTAGGAGTCTTAAGCTTCACCGAGAAGCTGGGATGGCCTTCCAGACCACCCAGAACACCCCAACCGTCATATTTTCACCAAGTAATGGACCCCAAAACCCCATGCCATTACATCAGATACTTCTCAAACTATTCTCGTCCCCAAGAATTTAAGAACAAACTAGAAAGGAGAAAATTGGGGGTTCAAACAACCACCCTCTAAAGATACTTCTCAGGGGCAGACCCCTGAGTTGTTCGAAAGCTGGAACAGAACCCCCCTACATCCAGGAATACTCCCCCAAGAGTTAAGAAACACAAACATTCACAACAAGCATAAGAATCACACTGTCCAACACCTGAGTCAGGGAGTCCCTTCCTACATGTCAGGATATTCTCCACTTTTGGTGGCACTGACTCGCCCACACGGGTTTTAATCGCATCCACATTAATGCGTCCTGATTAGCAGTCAGATTTTCCTATCATCACATATTTAGACACACAGAGAATAGGGAATAGATCATCTACTAGCTAAGCAAAAAAATCATTTCATATATTAAAGCACAAGGTAAAACATCTCAACAAAACTCAGAACAACAACAACAACAAGGAAGTCAAAACAACTCTGGGTACTGAACGCGTAACTGGGACTCCCGATCCCAAGTGCTCTCCTCGAGGCCACCATGCCTCCACAACACATGAACCAAGGGAATGTTTTGTCCACAAAGCACTTTATCTTTACGATCCTTGATCTTGATCGGTCTCTCTATGAAGTTCGCATCGTTTTTTACATCTAACTCTCACCAATCGATGATGTGGGAGTCGTCGTGTAGATATCGACGAAGTTGGGAGACATGAAAGACGTTGTGAACTTTCTACAACTGAGGTGGCAACGCCAGCTGATACGCCACCTCACCAACTCGTCCCAGCACCTCGAAAGGTCCGATGAAACTAGGGGAGAGATTACTCCCCTTCCCAAACCTTCGTTGCCCACGTCGAGGGGAAACCTTCAAGAACACATGATTTCCAAACTTGAACTCCAAGGGCCTCCTCCTATGATTGGCATAAGACTTATGCCGGTCCTGGGCTACCTTCATCCTCTCACACACGAGCTGAACCTTCTTAGTGGTGCCCTGCACCACTTCTGGCCCAAGAATAGCTGCTTCTTCAATCTCTGTCCAACAAACGGGTGAACAACACGACCTTCCATACAAGGCCTCAAACAGTGTCATGCCAATAGTGGAGTGGAAGCTATTGTTATAAGAAAATTCCACCAGAGGAAAGTGTCGTACACATGATCCCCCAAAATCCAGAACACATTCCCGCAACATGTCTTCCAACATTTGGATTGTTCGTTCTGTTTGCCCATCCGTTTGAGGGTGGAAAGCAGTGATAAGGCGTAGCTGGGTGCCAAAGGCATGATGTAATCCCCTCCAGACTCGTGACATAAAACGCGTGTCTCGATTGAAGACAATAGATCTCAGAATCCCGTGCAACCGCACCACCTCATCGACGTACCTCTGGGCTAAGGTGCTCACTGGGATCGACTCCTTAATCTCCAAGAAGTGAGCTGATTTTTTCAACCGATCCACCACTAGCCAGATGGAATCATAGCCTCCCTGAGCCCTAGGGAGACCTGTGACGAAGTCCATCGAGATGTCATCCCACTTCCACTTGGGAACATCTAAAGGCTGTAACAACCCTCCAGGAAAACGGTGTTCAACCTTCACTTGATGAAACACTAGGCACTTAGCTACAAACTCTTCCACCGCCTGCTTTACCCCGGGGCACCAAAACTGTCCCCTCAGGATTTGGTACATATTTGAGGCCCCAGGATGTACCGCTAAAGACGAGCCATGGAACTCACAGAGAAATCATTTACGCATCATCTTCGGAACAAAAAGCCTTCCACGGAAAAGCATCTGATGCTGACCATCCTCCGACCATCCCTCAGGAGCATTTCCCTGATAAACACGATCTCATATCACTTACACCTCTGAGTCCCCCCACTGAGACTCTTCTACCCACACCACTAAAGAGGAAACTACAGTCATCTGAAACAGACAACCTCTTCCACCTTCCACCCTTGCATCTAAATGCATGGCCACTGACTCTTCCATCACTCTCCAAGCATCTGCAGATTCCTGAACTACTTCCTTCTGTGATTTCCTACTCAGGGAATCAGCCACAACATTACCCTTTCCCTCAGTATAAGAGATATAGAAGTCGTAGTCTTGGAGGAACTCAACCCATATCTGCTACCACAAGTTCAGATCCCGCTGGGAAAAGACATAACGCAAGCTCTTGTGATCTAAGAAGACCACAAAGCGCTCTCCAATGAGATAATGATGCCACAACTTCAATGCGAACACCACGACCACAAGCTCTAGATCGTGGGTGGAATAGTTACATTCATGAGGACATAACTACCTAGAACCATAAGAGATCACTCCTCGCAGCTAAATCAGCACACATCCCAACCCAAGGCTAGAAGCATCACATAACACTTCAAACAACACCCCTTCCTCTGGTAATCTGAGTACTGGAGCACTAACCAGCTTCTCCTTTAGGTAGCCAAAAGCTGTCTGGCACTGGTCGCTCCACACGAAGGCCTGGTCCTTCATAGTCAAAGCTGTCAATAGAGCCGCAAATCGAGATAATTTGGGCACAAACCTTCGGTAATAGCCTGCCAAACCCAGGAAACTATGAACTTACGCCACATTCTTGGGTGCTTCCCATGAAACGACTGCCTCCACCTTTGATGGGTCCACTCCTATTCCATTCTAAGACACTGTGTGTCCAAGGAAATGTACTTCTCGCATTAAGAACATGCACTTAGACAGTTTCCCATAAAGATGGTGGTGTCGAAGGACTCCCAAAACTGCCCTAAGATTCCCAACATGCTCTTCCTCTGATCTTGAGTAGATAAGGATGTCGTTGATGAACACCATAATGAACTGGTCCAGAAACTCTCGGAATACAGATTTCATGAGGTTAATGAATGTAGCTGGTGCATTCATAACTCCAAACGACATGACCACAAACTCAAAGTGGCCATATCTACACCTGAAAGCCGTCTTCAAGATATCACCTTCCTTCACTCTCAACTAGTGGTATCCATACCGCAGATAGATCTTAGAGAACCAACCTGCTCCCCTCAGATGGTCGAAAAGATCGTCTATCCTCGGGAGGGGGTAAAGATTCTTGACTGTCAATTGATTCAACCTCCGGTAGTCTATGCACAATCGTAGACTACCATCTGCCTTCTTTATGAACAAAAATGGAGTACCCCATGGTGAGACGCTGGGTCGAACAAAGCCCTTCTCCATCAGATTTTCAATCTGAATCCGCAGATCTTGCAACTCAGAAGGTGACATTCGATAAGAAGCCATCGAGATCGGTCGGGCACCATGCTGTAAGTCTATCCCAAACTCAACGTCACGTTGAGGGGGTAGAGTCACAAACTCATCGGGAAAGACATTAGGGAATTCTCTTACGACCTCTGGGACATCCATCATTCCTATATCCGCTGACTCCACTGAAACCCCATCCAACATAGAAAGGAGTGTCTCCACGTGTCGACTCCCCACCTGATAACTCTGCTCCCCAATAAAAGCCACACGCTGTCCATCCTCGTTGAAGAATTCTATCCGTCTCTGATAGCATTCGATGATGGCATGCACGGAGAATAACCAGTCAATGCCTAGAATGACATTGTATTGCTGCATCTGTAGTGAAGGAAGGTCTCCATTGGACTGATGTGGTCCCAACATCAGTCTACATCCCCAGAAAAAGTAAGATACACTGGTCTGACCCCCAAATGGCATTCTCAACACTAGGGGCACAAAAAGTCTCTCGTCATCTAGACCCAGAGCATGGGCTAATTCAGACGTAACAAAGGAGTGTGAAGCTCCCGAATCAAACAAGGTAGAAACAAGAGTGTTAAATAAACTGATCGTACCTCGAACGACCTCTGGTCCTACCGGAGCTACCAACTCTGCGGCGTGCAACTGTCCATGCCCAGCTCCTCTACCTCGCTGCTGTCGACCACCTCCCCGACCATGCCCTGGTCGAGGTCCCTGAGGAGCACCCTGACATCGGTATCCTCCCGCAACGTCATCCCTCGGAGGGCCAGGGGCCTGCTGCTGCTACTGGAAAGGCCTCGCCGACAACTGATGCTGCTGAGGTGGGTGCTGAAATTGCCCACCCCCACCATGTGGAGCTCGAGTAGGACACCTTATATAGATGTACCCGAAAACTCCACAAGAGAAACACTTCGGTCCTGGCCCTGTGGAAAAGGGGAGAGGGCCAGAAGCTCAGAACTGGAACTGATGAGGCCTAAACCCTGCTTGTCGAAACCTGGAAGGCCCTGTCGCTGGAGACCTGCTGCTGACCGCTTTACCCTTTGATGAACTCAACTGGTTCCCTTTTTGTGGTGTGCCTCCCTTTGAGTGCATCCTATCTACTATCTTGGCCTTCTTTTGTACTTCTAGGTATGTTGGAAGAGTGAAGGGAGTGACAACGTACTGAAGAGAAGGACAGAGTGCCTCCTCTAACCGTCTTGCCTGAGACTCCTCATATGGAAAGAGATTTGGGGAAAAGCGCAAGAGATCTTTGAACTTGATCCCCAGCTCCCTCACTAACATGCTTCCCTGCTGAAGGGAGAGCAACTCCTGTCTCTTTTAAGCCTTCGTCGTAGAGGAGAGGAACTCCTTACAAAATTCCTTCTCAAAACTGGCCTAAGAAACCTCTGCCTTTGTCTTCTCTCCCAAGAAAAGCGTCTACCACTGACGCGCTGCTCCTATCAGCTAACTGACGGCCAACGGAACCCAGTACTCCCTCGGAGCACAGATCAAAGAGAAGGTGATGGATAGCTCCTCGATCTATCCCTCCATTACTGAGTCAGAAACGATACCCTCGTAATTCTCAAGGGTTTGTCGCTGGAAAGAGCGCAAAGACCTATGCCACAAGTCTTCCTCCTCATCTCGGTCAATCCTTTGCTGGTCAACTACCTCAATCCGCTGGGCCTCAACCACCCGAGTCGTTCAGGGATAACGTCTGGGTGCCATAGCTGCAAGGTAAACAAAGAATGCCTAAGCCCGAGTATCAATGGAAATTATTATTATTATTAAATTTTTCTCCCCATGGTGCCCCAAATCAATTAAAACACAATCAGTATGATGCATGTACTTCCCTAGGGTCTCTACCCTGCAATAAATGTAGTCTCACTTGGTCATTTGATAGGCTCAGAGTCCTTGCATTGGATCACAGGGGGCCCTAAAATCCCGTGTCCCAGTCGGTCACCCCTGGTCTATTTCACGAACCAAGATCACCTAACATTGTTTCCATACCATCCCATGCAATCCTCACCATGCCTAACTCCAGACTCCATCCTATCCCTCAACATTCGCCTCTGATACCATTCTATCACGACCTGCCATCACCGAAAGGAGGGAAGGGATAACAGATTTCCAAGCCCTTCCTTCTTTAAGTTGAAGGAGAGAAAATGACCCCCGAGTCCCGCCTCCAGTAGGCCCCAGAGTGGCGACTAGCACCAAGGGTATAACATTTTCACAATATAGGAGGCATTTCCATTTTTTATTTAACCAAGATTGGGAGAAAGAATGAGTCAACACCAAACACCACAAAGTATAGAAAACTCAAGGTAAAAACTGAACTACATGCATGTTTAATAATAAAACTGAACAAAGTACAAGGAATCCAAAATACAATACCCAACAGGAAAGGAAAAAGGCTAAACAGAATCCAACAAAAACCAACAGAAACTCCAACGTCCAGACTAGTAAGGTCCCGCACGGCCTCTGAAGCCCTCCTGGAAACCTAAAAGTAAATGCAGGGTGAGCATACAAAGTATACTCAGTAGGAAAACCTAAAGCTCTCGTGTACAAGTGGGGAGACTTCATAAAGTCCCATGAGAAGCAGAAGAAACATCATCTATCAAGGATTATATCCATCCCACCTCACTGGACACGCTCACCAAATAACACAACCAGTAAGGTAATAGTAAGAATAAAACATTTGGGTACCCCGCACCACCATTTCTCCCACTAGATAGCTGATCATCCCTAAAGACAAACATCTTGATGCTACCATGCTCTTTCTTCCCACACACACCTGGGCCTCACCACCACACATAATTGCTTGCACACACATGGGCCTCACAACCATCTATCCCTGCCTGCACACACATGGGCCTCACAACCATCCATCCCTGGCTGCACACACCTGGGCCTCATCCCGAAGACACCTGGGAAAACAAACTTCCCGAAGAGTCCTGGGCTAACAACACACCAAATGAAACCTACCTGAAGAATCTTGGGTGTAAGGTGGCCTCCGACCGTCATAGATGAGGGAAGAGGGAGTAGGAAGGAGAGTAAATAGGGGGAAACACCCTTCCCCATGAAATGGGGTGTCCGACACTAAGTGCCCAATGTGGGTGGGGTGCGACTAAACACAAAACATACAGTTACACACATATATATATTAACACACAACCCAACCTACGACTCCTCAAATAGATACAAGCAGGTGCACAAGCACTGCTGCCTCAGAAAAATAGGCACACAACAAACAGTTCCCAATATCCTGGTTCAAGTTATCATTCATAACAGTTCAGTAAGAGTTAATCCCTCTAATACTGGGCAACTAACAGGCACAAACACAGATGAAACAATAATAAAGCAGGAAGGAAAACCATCCGGTAATTTAATCATTCACACCGGTTCTCTTGTAAAGTCACAACAACTAGGGACCAAGTGAGATCCCTAGAAGTACTGGAAACAAAACAAACCCCGAGACATAGCCCCATGTCCCCAAAAATCCAGGAGCCAACGGTTTCCCAACAACAGAGGATCCCACCCAAATTCGTGTCACAGTAGAGCAACCACACAGCCTCAGATTCACAACCAGCGAAAGAAAATATGACAACAGGGGATCCTATCCCCACCCATATCACCCTAGAAATCTAAGACCGTGAAAGAAAACAACCAAAATACTACCAACACAAGGCATGCCCTAGCAGGTATTTTCAGATTTAAAATATTTAACACACTCCATGGTTTCAATTCCAATAGGCTTTAACCGAAGTTATCACAGAAAAGGGTTGATCTTGGTGCTTTCAATTTATTTAACCAAGTATACGTAATTAAAAAATTCCACCCATTCCATTATTAACTTCCCACCTTTATTCATGTTCACAACCCAACCTGCAACCCTGCTGCCAAACACGACCACAACCACGCAACAACTCATGCCATTCCAACCACACCATTCATAGCCCCGCTGTTCACCCATCCACATCTAAACCATCCCAATGTTCATAATTCATTATTTTATATTATTTAGTTCAACTGGATTGATCACACAAGATTATTGGATTTCACATTCAATAGCCAAGTTTAAGTGTTTAACCGATTCATACATGATTCCCATTCACCTGAAAAAGCATAAAACAGAGCATAGCATAGGTGCGCAAACAAAGGCCCCCAACGGCCTTGATTTTCAGTAGGACTAAGCCCGTCCAATTCATAACAACAACATAGGGAAAACATGGGTAAAAACATGTAACAACATTAATGAACTTCCTTGTCCCCATTATTTAATCGGCTATTATCTTCATTACAGAATTGATTTACTGCCTCATGAGAACCATAGAACACCCACCCCATGTGATACACAAGGAGGAGAGACAAAGGTAAGATCCCTACCTGATTGATCAAGGATCGACGTTAAGTCCTCGCATGGAAACTGGAAATCAGGAGTAGCAGGAGCTTCCACGGAATGCGATCAAGGAAAACTTCGCAACAGGGGTACGACTCGTCGGGAGGAAGGGTACTCCGAGCGCAGGGTGATAGAGAAAAAGAAACCTAGGGAGAAGAGAAACCTTTAGGTTATAAAGGCTGAAATACAACATCCTCGGGACAGTTAAGATATGGAGAAAAACTTGAAACCACGGAAGAAGCGGTATCGTGGGTTGACCACGCGGCTGGGCCACCCCACACGTCCAACTTAAAAGGTCCCCACCCTTCGGGGTGGTTAAAACCGACGCAAACCTCACTAATCATTTAATTAAAATGCCATTAATGGGCTTTAAAACAGGCTTAAAGGGGTTAAAACACAGTTTAAAAACCAATTCGCGCAAAAAGAGGTGCTACTGGAAAACCCGTGGAGAGCTTACCGATAGGCTAGGTCTACCGGTAGGCCGAGCTAGTGGTAGGCCGAGCGACCGGTAGGCCGAGCGACCGGTAGGCCGAGATATCGGTAGGCCGAGATACCAGTAGGCCAAGCGACCGGTAGGCCGAGGCCACTGGTAGGCCGAGCGACCAGTAGGCTGAGGCCACCGGTAGGCTGAGCCACCGGTAGGCCGAGCCACCGGTAGGCCGAGCCACCGGTAGGCCGAGCCACCGGTAGGCCGAGCCACCGGTAGGCCAAGCCACCGGTAGGCCGAGACCACCTACCGAGCGACCGGTAGGCTGAGCGACTGGTAGGCCGAGCGACCGGTAGGCCGAGCGATCGGTAGGCCGAGCGACCGGTAGGCCGAGCGACGGGTAGGCCGAGCCACCGGTAGGCCAAGGCCACCGGTTGGCCGAGGCCCCCGGTAGGCCGATGCCAGTGCCATCGGTGGCCTCTCGGTAGGCCGCGCCACCGGTAGGCCGCGCCACCGGTAGGCCCAACCACCGGTAGGCCCAACCACCGGTAGGCCCAGCCACCGATAGGCCCAGCGACCGGTAGGCCGAGCTACCGGTAGGCCGAGCCACCGGTAGGCCGCGCGACCAGTAGGCCGAGCGACCGGTAGGCCGAGGCCACCGGTAGGCCGAGGCCACCGGTAGGCCAAGGCCACCGTTTGGAGTCTTAAGATTCACCGAGAAGCTGTGATGGCTTTCCAGACCACCTAGAACACCCCAACCATCAGATTTTCACCAAGTAATGGACCCCAAAAGTCCAGGCCATTACAGAAGTGCTAACCGATAGACCACCACACCGACCCATTATAACACCATGAATGGACTAAAAAATAAATGGGAAATCTTAATACCTTGACCACACATTTACTGCCAATGATGTGGTTAAACATTCTAGAACTCATAATCTCCAACCATGAACTTCAAATATGTACTCCTATGATCTAGATAAGACTAATGATGGCCTCGTTCTACATTAAACCCATATAAAATCATCTAAACCTTTTTAATTATGCTATGCACTATATCTAGTCCAAGGACCGCTGACTCTCCAACCTTAGTCCAATAAAAAAGTGATCTGTAAGTCCAGCCATATAACACCTCAAATGAAGCCATGTGAATAGAAGGATGAAAAATATTATTATAGGTAAAAACAACCAAAGGTAGGTGATATATCCATGATCCAACAAAATATAGAATTCATGAACATAATATGTCCTCTAGAATTTGAATGGTCCACTCTATTAGACTTTCTACCTAAGGATAGAAAGTGGTGCTAAGGAAGTACTAAGAGAAAAAACCATGTTTATGGATTCTCTAGACTCATGAGGTAAATTTAGATCCTAATAAGAAATTATATTATTTGGAACCCCATTAATATTTGTTATTTCTTCCACACACCACCTTGCAAAAACATTCACAACACTCAACTCCTTCATTGCTAAGAAATGAGACATATTTGTTAACTTATCCATAATTACCCAAAATAGTATTTCATCCTCCTTGAGCTTATGGTAAAATGGTGAAAAAATACATCGAAATGTCCTCCCAATTCATTCATGGGACATCTAATGGATATAAAAAACCACCAAGAATATAATGCTCTATCTTCACTTACTGATATACTAATCAAAATAACACACACTCTACTATAGACTGTATTATCACCAACTTCAAAAACAAAATACTCCAGGTTTTATACATATTAGATATACTAGGATATACTTCCAAGGGTAATATATAAAACTCATGAATAACCACCTTTAACATTTCCATTAAACAAACGAGATCCCTTGAAACAACACCTGATGCTGATTATCATCCGACCATCCCTCAGGAGAATCTTCATGAAAGAAACAATCTCAAAACACATATACCTATGATTCTCCCCATAAGGAATCCTACAAATATTGTAGAAAGTATGACTACATAGTCATCTGATACAATAAAAATATACCACTAGCCTCCTCTATATCAAGATGCATCACTAAAAGTGCCTCCATAATTCTCTAAGCATCCTAGACTCCCAAACAACAACTCCTTAAGAATTCCTACTCAGAAAATTAGTGAATACATTCCCTTTACTAGTGGTGTAAGTGATATTAAAGTCATATTATTATAATAAATCTATCCACATTCATTGATGCAGATTAATATCCCATTGAGAGATAATATACCTCATGATCTTGTGATATGTGAAGACCACAGAGCATTTTCCAATGGGGTAGTGCCACCAAAACTTTAGAGAATAATTTACTACATACAACTTGAGATCATGAGTGGAAGAGTTATATTCATGAGTACATAACTAACTAGATCTATATAATATCACATCCCTCTATTATATCAATATTAAACCAAAACTAAGATGAGGGGAATCATAAAAAACCTCAAACATAACCCCATCCTCTGGTAGCCGAAGAAAAAATAGCATTGATTAACTTATCATTTAGGTAGTCAAAAGATAACCAACACTGATAAGTCCATATTAAATATTAGTATATATTGTTTAGGTATTTTAATGGGGCTAAAATTTGAGAAAAATTATACAAAAACCTCTAATAATTTCCTATAATACCAATGAAACCATAAACCTCTACAACATTCTTGGGTGATTCACAAGAAACAATTTATGTGATGTTCGAATAATCAACTGTTAATACCTACCAATTCACCTAATAATTGAGGAAATACACCTCACATGTCCAAAAATTTAACTTTGAAAACTTCCCATGGAGCTGATGGTGTTAATGTATTTTTAAAATTTCTTTAAGATGCCCAACATTATCCTCCTCCAACTTTGATTATTGGAATATTTCATTGATGAAAAATACCATGAACTAATCTAGGATCTCATGAAATATGGATTTCATGAGTCCTATGAAAATATATTGGGAATTCATGACACAAAAAAAATAACTATACAAAATCAAAGTTCCCATAATGACACCTGAAAGAAGTCTTCAGGATATCCCCCTTCTTCACCCACATATGATGATACACAAACTATAGATAGATATTTAAAAATTAGTTAGACCCTTTAAAATAATAATAAAAATAATCTATCATCATAAGGGGATAAGGGATCTTGACTATTACCTAATTAAATCATCAGTAGTCTATGCACAACCTCAGACTACTATCCACCTTCTTAGAGAATAATACTGAAGAACCCTAAGAAAATAGTCTGGGTTAGATAAAACCTTGCTATATCAAATCACCGATACAAATTCTCAACCCCCACAACCCAGAATGTGCCTTCAAAAAAAAAAGAGTCATCAAGATGAAACTCTATACCAAACTCAATATAACATTGAGGGGGTAGAATCATAACCTCTTCAGGGAAAAAATCCATAAAATACTCAAAAATTATGGGGAAAAACACCAATTTCCCTTTAATAAACCTAAAAAAAACTACACTAGCTAAAAAAATAGGATCTAGATGACTAATACCCATATGATGGTCCCACTCACTAATGAAAACCACACACTGGCCTCCAAAATCATAGAAAAAAACTCTACTCTAGAAGTAATAAATGACCGTATGTACAAAATATAAACAATCCATGCAAAAAATGACAACATATGGTTGTATCCATAGAATGAAGAAATCCCCCAACAATCCATCCCACCCCATGATCAGTTCAAAACTACAACAAACATTGAGAAAACTATATTAACCTCCAACTATCATAGTCAACACCAGAGGAATTGAAAGGCTATCCACCTTGAGTCCCAAGTCATGGAAAAAAGTGGATGAAATAAAGGAATTAAAATCTCTAGAATCAAATAAATAGAAGACTAGTGTAGAAGATAAGAAGACTGTATCTTGAATGATCTGTCTTGGAGTTAGCTTCTCCTTGGCATGAAACTGATCACACTCATATCCTCTACCTCACTATCCTGGCTAATGACCACCACTATTGCCACACTCAACATTATGCCCCTATAAATGGGGGATATCATGAGGATATCCTCTTCTTTCCCTATCTCCCATAAATTGAAAAAATTATAATAACCTGCTGCTAATAAGGCCTTAGAGGAAATCACTACTGAGGCTAAACCAAAAATTAACCACCTACACTATGTTGGACACTGTGAATGGCTAGGACCTATAAATTGTAACATCCAAAACCTATTTTTCAATAGTTTAATTAATATTAATGTTATATTTATACTTATTATTATTATTTTTATGAAAATAAATGAATATAATTCATATGAAATAAAGAAATAAGAAAATATAAGAACAATTTTATTTAATAAAACACTGATACATTATATCATTAAATGAAAAAAGACTTCAACTACTATAGAAAACTCACAAAAGGACCTAGAAAAACAAATGGCGCTCTGCAGAGTAACATAAGAAGAAATATTGAGTAGACATCTTCCCTTGGGTCTTCCATAGTTATAAAAATAATAGCAAGAATAATAATGAAAATGCTGAGAATAAGAGGAATATACAAAACCATTTTTAAATCAGTATAAAAACATTGGTGATTTTTGTGTCCTTAATACCCATAGACATGGGTATTTATACTACTTTTTATATGGATGTTGTAAAATAAGTATCCATTGGAATTTATTTTTAGTGATCGTTATGTTTTTTTAACCATTGGTTTTTCTTTTTTTGGACTGTTGGATGTTTTAAAAATTTAAAATGAATTTTAAATAATATTTTCAAATATTAATATTAATGACATGAAATTTTTTAATAATTAATTTGATATTATAACCTTATAATTTAAAATAAAATAATTTTATAAGAATGAAAAACTAATTTTAAAAAGATAATGGTTTTAATATATATATATATATACATGTAATAATATATATATATTTTGTTTATGTTTAATAAATTTTTATCATGTTTAATAAATTTTTATAAAAAATTTTATAAGTGCACTACAACCGAGAGTAACCTTATAGACCAAGCCCTCGAGGTTGAGTGGGCACACAACACAAGCACACTTGACCTGCAGTAGGCTAACCCATGTATAGGTTAGGTGAGGTGAGTTTCGGGCCTCTGTACAAGGCCCGAGAAGGGATCCATGTATAGATTGGGCTAAGGCCTCGGGAGAGATCCTATGTTTAATGATACTTGGTGTGTTTTGGTGATTTCAGAGAAACTCAACCACAAACAAACTTATAAGGCAGTCCTTGAAACGAGTTGGTTTCAATGTGGGACACGTTTTTTTAAACGAGGATATAATATGAGCCATCCATCTCTAACTGATCAAATCTTGATCGCACAATCAATCCGTGTGTGATATCATCCATCCTTTTATTTTCCCCACTCAACCTATCCACAAACACCTTATCAACCTTCCGATCATATGACTTCAATTCAGACCATCCCCTCTTTCTATCTATTCAATCCTCCCTTTTAATGTTAGGTTTTTTAGACCGTCCGATTTGATCTCAGTTTAATCCCAGCCGCAGGTTTTGTTCCCTCTGTTCGATCAATCCAACTTTGATCCGAGCTATTCATCATATACTCGGTTGTCTTCACCGCTACACTTCTTCCTCATGCCGTACAGTGGGTCGACCATCAGGATTCCTTCATCCACTTTTCTTCTTCATCAACCCGTGATGCTCCTCCCATCTCCATCATTGGTCCCAACTAGCTTTTTTTCCCACAATTCTGACATGGTTGGTTTTATTTTAAGCCTAACTTCATCTTCTTACCCTAGAAGTTTCAATTATATATATATTTTGTCAATAAATCCCAATTAATTATAATTTTGTGTTAATTAAAACTTTTGTTTAGTAATGTTTTGGTCAAATTACGATTTCAAATAGAATCTCTGCTTATTGAGTCATGGGATATATAATATATATATATATATATATATATATCCCTATTTTCACACCCAAGTATCTGATTCTAACTATCTCAAGTTCCCCATTTCAATTTTCTCAAATTTCAGAAGTCTCAGTCTCTCGTTTGATCCAAAATCAGGTAAGGGTTTAATTATGTTTTTTCTTAAACTATGATGTTTTACAACATATATATATATATGTGTATTTATATAAACTTATATATATCTATATAGCCTAATATTTTCTGATGTTATAGGATAAGAGTTTGATTGTTCTAAAAAATTTATCATTTTACAAAGGGTATATATATATGTGTGTGTATATATGCATATATACACATATATAACATTCTATTTTTACTTTATATATATGTGATAAGGGTTTTGATTTAAATGGTTATTTCTAAAACCTATGGTTTATAAGGGATAAATTATTTTCAATCTATAATAATTTTATACATATATATATTTATATATACTGATTTATACATATGTAAGTATATGCAATTGTTTCTATATATTTTATAAATTTTACAGAACTAAAAAAACTTAAGGGTAAAGGTT
Source organism: Viscum album (assembly GCA_963277665.1). Classification (NCBI taxonomy): domain Eukaryota; kingdom Viridiplantae; phylum Streptophyta; class Magnoliopsida; order Santalales; family Viscaceae; genus Viscum; species Viscum album. Next base: position 1,503,616,261 of record OY728135.1, read on the forward strand.
TTATCAAATGATTTTTGTTCTACAATTAAGTACATCCATATATATAATTTACTTATATATGTATATATGTCAATCCTTGAAAATAATGTTTTTAATTAAAATTACATTTTGCCTATGTGATTATAATTTCTAATCTAAAATGGAAAACAATAACAAAACCCTGTTTTGTTATTGTGTGCCTTAAAATTTTAAAAGGGATTATTTTTTTGATGTTGTAGTTATTATTTCATGTATATACATATATGCATATCTTTTTTATTTATTAAAATGGGTTAATATTTTATTTCCAAGTTATAATGTATTCTTATTCTATAAATTTATGGTTTATGTTTATGTGTAACCTAGTTTTAAAGTGATAATAGTTATCATTTTATGTGCAAATCCAAAAAAATCTATTATTTTATGTGTACAAGCTATCATTTCATGTGAGAAATTTAATCTACACTCCTTGTCATGTCATGCATAATTAGTTATAGACATCATCTAATTTATAAATGAAATTCCATTAATTTTAGAGAGTATGTGTGCATTTATTTCATTATCCTTTTTATTTGTGCATTTCAAATAAAGATAGTTAATTCATGCATGGGATTCTACTAAAAATAATTTTAAAAATTATTGAGAAAATTTTGATGACATGTTATAAGAAATATTATTTTATTTTAAATAAAACAATATTATATATTTATTTTGAAATGTTTTGGGTTTGGAATAATAAAGTAAGATCCATGGAAAATGTTTTCAAAGTTTAGAACTAGTAAGTTATGTGATGTTATGGGGAGTGAACCCGTAATTTTTAAGGGAACTTTATTCCAAATGAGTTATGAATAGTTTCCTTATGTTATAGTTTTTATTATGGTCTTCCAAATATCATGAACGATCCACTAGAAATTATTATTTTAAATGGATAAATCCCAAATATCTTTCAATTATAATTATATTGAGAAATTAATAGTTTTATAAATATATTTATTTAAAATTAAAATGTTATAAAAATATATTTTAAGTATATAGGAACGTTTCAAGGGAATTTATTAATTGTTTTAAAACCCCTTACTGGGCATTTTAAATACTCATCCTATGTTTTTAAATTCATCAATAGGTTTAGTAGATTTATCAGTGATATATTGTTCTATGTGTAGGTAGTGCATTGAAGATTATTTTGTTTAATTAATATTATTTTTTTGTACAGTTTTTATGGAATGTAACAGTTGTTTCCAATTCTCCAAAATCTAGACCAGTAAAGGTCCTTTGTTGTGTAATATGTTATATAATTAGTCAGTTTATTTTATAAAAAAATTACACATCATGTTTTAGCACCGACTCTGAGCAATTGGGGTTTGGGTCTTTATAGTTGGTATTAGAGGAACGGTCTAGATAATTTTGGAAAATTATAGAAAATTAAAAATTTAAGCATGCTTCTCTTATAAAAAATTCGTTTACTTGATATTTTCAGATGGAAGGTATAAGATCAAAAATTAATCTTTTTTCCATTCCAGATAAGATATTAGAAAAGATAATGTTGAAATCATGTTCGTACATGTTCGAGCCTTTCAAAAATCTTAATTTATTATAAAGACAACTTTATCAAATATTCAACACCCCTAGTATACTATAATTATTATAGGGACCAGGATTCGTTTATTTCCTCATAGTTCATGCACAACTTGCATTCTATGCACATAGAGGAAATTTTTTTTGAGGGACTATTTAGATGTTTTACCATGATTGTAAAGTATCAGTCCTTAAGTAATTTCCAAGAAGCTGTTGAAGAGGGTGACCTCCACACAACTTATCTGTATCAAGTCTTGAACTTCAGTTCATATGGGAGATTTTATGATTTTAAAATTTTTGAAAACAAGGTAGTTTGGTTAGTTTATAGAAATCGAGTCCATTCTGATATCTCTAGGATTTTCATATCTTGTAAAATTTACTTAATATCCAATCACTGCATACACGAATTTGACCCTAGGTGGTTGAGATGTTTTTGGACAAAAGAAATTGAAGAACTTATAGCTACTTTGGGAAATAAGATGTCAGAGAATCACCAACTCTTTTGGAACTGGTAAAGGTATGAATTAAATATTATAAATTAAATTTTGTAATTAATAACAATTAATTTGTTTTTGTAGGAACATCAATATTGAAGACTGGAAGTGGGTGTGAGTACAAGAAAATTGTGAGGACACAATTATATTAAGGGGGGGGGGGAGAATGTAACACCCCACACCTTTGTTATAATAGTGTAATTAATATTAATGTTATTTTTATACTTATTATTATTATTTTTATGAAAATAAATGAATATAATATAGATGAACTAAAGAAATAAGAAAATACGAGAAAGATTTTATTTAATAAAATGCTGATACATCACATCATTAAACAGAAAAAGACTTTAACTACTCCAGAAAACTCATAAAAGACCTAGAAAAACAAATGGTGCTCCACTGAGTAAAATAAGAAGAAATATTGAGTAGACCTCTTCCCTTGGGTCTATTATAGTTATAAAATTAACAACAAGAATAATAATGGAAATAATGATAATAAGAGGAATGTACAAAACAATTTTTAAGTAGAAGAAAAACACTAATTATTTTTGTGTCCTTAATACCTATAGACATTGGTATTTATACTACTTTTTATATGGCCATTGTAAAATATGTAGCTGTTGGAATTTATTTTTAGTGGCCATTATGTTTTTTTAACCATTGGGTTTTCTTTTTTTTGGACCGATATATGTTTTAAAAATTTAAAATTAATTTTAAATAATATTTGAAAATATTAATATTAATAACATGTAATGTTTTAATTATTAATTTGATATTATAACCTTAGAATTTAATAAAAAATAATTTTAGAATAATGAAAAACTAATTTTAAAAAGAGAATGGTTTAATATATATATATATATACATGTAAGAATATATATATATTTTATTTATTTCTAATAAATTTTTATCATGTTTAATAATTTTTTATCAAAAATTTGATAAGTGCACCACAACTGAGAACAAACTTATAGGTCAATCCCTCAAGGTCTAGTGGGATCACAACACAGGCACACTTGAGCAACAACAAGCTAGCCCATGTATAGGTGAGGTGAGTTTTAGGACCGTGTATAAGGCCCGAGAAGGGATCCGTGTATAGATTGTGCCAAGTCCCAAGTGTGATCCCATGTTTAAGGATCCCTGGTGTGTGTTAGTGATTTTGGAGCAACATAGCCACACCCATCCTTATAAGCAATCCTCAAAACAAATTGGTTTCGATGTGGGGAACCTTTTTTTAAATGCAGATCTAATCTAATCCTTCTATCTCAGACCGATCGAATCTCAACTACATAATCGATCATCAGGCGATATCAGTCGTCCTTTTCTTGTCCCCACTCAACCCAGCCAGAAACACCTTATGAGCCTTCTGATCATGCAAATTCAATCTAGATCATCCCCTCTTTCTGTCTGATCGAGCATCCATTTTAATGTTAGGTCTTTTTTAGACTATCCTATTTGATCTTGGTTTAATCCCAACCGCCAATTTTGTTCCCTTCATTCGATCAATACATCTTTGATCCAAGCAGTTCATTTCCTACTCGGTTGTCTTCCATGCTACACTTATTCCTCATGCCATATAGTGGGTTGACCTTTAGGATTCCTTCCTCCTCCACTTTTCTTCTTCATCAACCCGTGATGCTCCTCCCATCTCCATCCTTGGTCCCAACCGAATTCATTTTCCACAAGTCCAATATTGTCAGTTTTATTTTAAATTGAGCCTCATTCACTTCCCCTACAAGTTTCAATTATATATATATATATATATTTTCAATAAATATGAATTAATTATAATTTTATATTAATTAACACTTTTGTTTAGTAATATTTTGGTCAAATTTGGATTTCAAATAACATCTTTTTTGTAGAGTCTTGGGATAGTATATATATATATATATATATCTATTTATACACCCAAGTATCCATTTCTCATTATCTCAAGTTCCCCATTTCAATCTGTCAAATTTAAGAAGTCTTAGTCCCTTGTTTGATCCAAAATCAGGTAAGGGTTTAATTATTGTTTTGATCAAACTATGATGTTTTACGAAAATACACACACACACACACATATATGTATTTATATGAACTTATATCTATCTTTATAAACTAATATTTTTTGATTTTATAAGATAAGAGTTTTATTTTTCTTCAAAATTTATCTTTTTACAAAGGCTATATATATATGTGTATATATATATATGCATATATACACATATATAACATTATATTTTCAGGATATATATATATGTGATAAGGGTTTTGATTTAAATGGTTATTTCTAAAACCTATGGTTTGTAAGGGGTAAATTATTTTTAATATATAAGAATTATATATATATATACACACACATATATACCGATTTATATAAATTTAAGTATATGCAATTGTTTTTATCTATTTTATAATTTTTTCATAACTAAAAAATTTAAGGGTAAAGGTTTTATCAAATGATTTTCATTCTAAAAAGAAGTATATATATATATATAATTTAATTATATATGTATATATTACAATCCATGAAAATAATGTTTTTAATTAAAAATCCAATTATCCTATGTGATTATAATTTCTAATCTAAAATGGAAAAAATTAACAAAACCCTATTTTGTTATTGTGTGCCTTAAAATTTTAAAAGGGTTTATTATTTTGATGTTGCAGTTATTATTTCATGTATATACATATATTTATATCTTTTTATTTATTAAAAAGGGTTAATCTTGTATTTCCAAGTTAGAATTTATTCTTATTCTATCAATTTATGGTTTATATTTATGTGTAACCTAGTTTTAAAGTGATAATAGTTATCATTTTATGTTCAAATCCTAAAAAGTTATTATTTTATGTGCAAAAGGTATCATTTCATGTGAGAAATTGCATCTACACCCCTTGGTATGTCATGAATAATTAGTTATGGCTATCATATAATTTATAAATGAGATTCCATGAATTTTAGAGAGCATGTGTGCATTTATTTCATTATCCTTTTTTATTTGTGCATTTCAAATAAATACGGTTAATTCAAGCATGGGATTCTCCTAAAAACGATTTTATAAATTCTTGAGAAAAATTTAATGACATGTTATGTGAAATATTAATTTCTTGTAAAGAAAATAATATTATGTATGTATTTTGAAATGTTTTGGGTTTGGAATGAGAAAGACAGGTCCATGGAAAATACTTTCAAATTTTGACACTAGTAAGTTATGTGACGTTATGGAGAGTGAACCCATAAGTCTTAAGGGAATTTTTTTCCAAATGAGTTATGAATAACATCCCTATTTTTTGGTTTTTATTATGGCCTTCCAAGTATCATGAATGATCCGCCCAAAATTAATATTTTAAATGGAGAAATCCCAAATATCTTTCAATTATAATTATATTGAGAAATTAATAGTTTTCTAAATATATTTATTTAGAATAAAAATGTTATGAAAATATATTTTAAGTATGTAGAAATGTTTCAAAGGAATTTATTAATTATTTTAAAACCCCTTACTGGTAATTTTAAATTCTTACCCTACGTTTTTCAATTTATTTTTATAGGTTTAGTAGATTTATCAATGATGTATTTTTCTATGTGGAGGAAGTGCACTGAAGATTATTTCATTTAATTAATTTTATTTTTGTGTAGTTTTGACGGAATGTAACAACTGTATCTAATTCTCCAAAACCTAGATCGGTAAAGGTCCTCTATTGTATAACATGTTGTGTAATTATCCGGTTTCTTTTATAAAAAATTACATAGCATGTTTTATCACCAGATCTGGGAAACTAGTGTCTGGGTCTTTATATAAATGATGATGACCATGACCTCTAAAAAAATAGAATAGATATTACTATTAAGGTATGATAACTATCAACTCAATAGAAGTTAGAATAAGGTTACTGAGTCTGACTCCCAACCAGCAGAAACCTAAACTATCCTGAAATCTTAGATAATCCATCAATAAACCTTTTACATGAGAAGTTATGATGAATCCCCTATTGAGCCTATCCCAATTGTGCATCCATATTTTTTTATCACCACTACATTCTTAAACACCTATAGATACATTAAAATTTTAAATGGGGTAAACATATATTGAATAACTAGATGAAACACTTCTTAAAAATGCTGTACTCTGGCTTCCTCATCTGAAAAAATATCAAGGAAAAATTATTGGAGATCCTTGAATAAAATATCAATTTCCCTCCAACTCAGTATCTCCTATTGGATATATAAAAACTCTTTCCAATTCATCTTCTTAATCATTGAAGAAAGAAACCATAAAAGGAATTATTTCTGGAAATCATCCCATGAAATCACTGATTCCTCATGCTCTCTGAGAAACAAAAACCACCACTAACTCAATACTCCTCTCATGTAACTAATAGATAATGGAACCCAATGATCATTCCTATAAAAAATCAAAATAAATACAATATTAAGCTCCTTTAACTAACACTCTATCTTCAAATCAATGACACTCCCTTAATACTCCTCTAAAATATGAAACTGAAACTCACACAACATCTTCCTACAAGACCCATCATCCTTATTTAGGAAAACCCTTCAGTGTTCAAATAGATCATTTTTCTACACCTCACAAATATGAAACAAATGTGCATTATGTCCAATAATAATCTCTACCAACAAATAAAATAAATTCCTAATCCCCAAAACACTAAATTCATTAAATATAATTTAATTAGATTTAATTTAATTTCCTGAAAATCACCCCAATTCAAACACAAGTATAAACAAGCATGATGCATGTACTTATCCCAGGACTCAACCATGAAATCATTATTATCACTCGTAGGGTGTTTAGTAATCTTAATTTCCTTACATCAGATCACAGGGGGCCCTAATCTCTAGTGTCCTAGTTGTCCTCCCCTTCTACATCACACACTAAGTTTGACTAATATTATTTCCCTACCAAACCCATGTAATTATAACCGGTTCATAACTGAAAATTTAATCCTAAATATCATCCATATCTTTGATACCACACTTACACAACCCACCTATACAAGAAACCTCTCCTAGGTCTGAAGTGAATATAAGAGTAACCCTCAAATCTTACCTTCAATATGATACAATTTGGTGACTAGAACCGAGAGTATAATCAATAACATATGGGTAATATTATCCTCAAAATTCCATGAATATATAATGGAAACCACAAATCAAATCCATAATATAAAATAAAAAAATACCCCATAATACATGTAAATTTCATAAAAAACATAGTGTCAAAAGTAAATACCAAATGAATCTCCCACTGTAGTGATTCTCATAAAACTTCCATACCATGATATAGTATTTTCTATCTCAATCATCAAATTTATTCTAAAAATTTGAAAAAATAGATTTTTATATATATTTATGGGAATTCAAGTATACTCAGTAAAATCCTTCTCAAAACCTCTTATAAAAATATGAAAGAAGCATTCTAATTCCTCAATGAATAAATAATAGAATCAACACAAACTTATACCAGGTCAACTATCACCCAACCTCGCTAAGTCTTACTGTAACGACCCAAAGTTTCATTAATGGAAATCCCTATTGATCTAATTAAATGTATCTTTATATAAAATGTTTATATAAAATGTAAAATTCTTTGGTTTTATATTAAGAATTGTGACCGTTGCTAATATAGCCGTTGATCAATGATCACATTATTAGTATAAATATAGGGCTTTAACAAATCCAATTTACTCAGACAAAAGAAGCGATAGACTCATCTAGTAGAATTGCTCCATACGAAGCCCATTTGTCGGAGCTTAGAAAAGAGGTGGAATCCTTAGGTTTCAATCTTGACTAAGCCCAAGATGAGCTTTATCATGTCAAGCTCGAACGAGACTGTCTATGGAAAAAGTGGAAGTTGATATAGATTACCACTCGAGCAATTTTATCTGAGCCACCCCAAGAGTCTGTCACCATCGCACACCTTACCCTTAGGTCTTATGCGGCTATTTTAAGGGGTTATGTAACAAATCGCTAGTACTATGTTCATGTATGTTATTTTTTTATATAATAATGAATATACCTTCTTGGCATTATTGACACTTTTTAAATAGTTTTTTTAAAGCACAAATAGTATTTTTTTAGTTAATATTCAGATAAGAAATCTATTTTTATGAATTAATGGATTTTTGAATTAAATAAGATTTTAATAAATTATTATTATTATTATTAAATTAATTTTTATTAAATATAAATGATCTTATAATTTTATGAATGCAATTGTAATTTTTATTAAGGTTTGAAAGCCATTTTTGTCAAAACCCGTGAATTTTCGATATATGTCACTTTTTATTTTAAATGTAAAAATTAACATATTTATAAAATTATTTAGATAAAATAAATGTTATTTCTGGAATCAGGACGTTGAAATTATCCAACGGCGAATTTTTCATAATTTTCCGAGACAGTCAAATGTTTGGGTAAAAATTAAATACTGTTTAAATATATAATGTGTTTTACGACATCATAATGACCCAATAGTGATGTAATAAAATACTATAAGATTTATGTTCAGCCAATATATGTTTTACCATTAAAATAATGTTATTTTGGGTTTGTTTGAATTATTTTACAAAGCATTAATGGACCCCTCAAGACTTATTAAACATCTTGTCTTTTTAAATTATTTTCCATGGGAGTGTAACTCACCTCCACATAAGAAACCCCATTATTTTAAGAAGTTCAGACTTTGGCCTTATAAAATATTGTTTTCCTATTCCCATTTCCAAAAACCATGGGAAAAAACCATGATCTGATTTGTGGTTTGTATTAGTTTAATGTAAGGGGTCCCAAACCTAAATAATAAATAATTCACTCACCTTTCCTATATAAACCCACCCAAGCTCCCACTTCCTCCTCACTAAAAGCCTTTGGAGTTCGTCCAACCTCTTCCCTACTCTCTCTATAATCCTCCCAAGGTTCCACAAGCTCCCAAGAAGCCTCTATCAAGCCTCTCTCAAGCCTTTGGAAGCACACTTCCAAGTAAGGATTTTTCTTCCTTTCACCTTTTTGTCCAATTTTCTTAATATTGTTATGCCCTTTTAATTTCAAATATAAATGATAAGGTATGGTTTCAAACCTCCCCCATAATTCCCTATTATTGTTTTAATGATGTGATACCCCTTTCTCTCTCATTAAATTTCTCCCATGTACACCCGTTACTATGCCGAAATTCTGAAAGGAACTTCTCTCTCCTCATTTACATTCAAGAAATACTTTTGTATCATGAATCTAAATTCCATTACAATTGTTGGGACATGTATCTATATGACCCCCTTACTGTACATTTCATGTAGATATGATGAGGCACCCCTTTCTCTCTCATCAACCATTTTTTATGAATTCTTATATCACGCCGTTACGCTGCCAAAATTACACCGATTTTCTAAGCCAATGCCATTGTGTAGTGAATACCATGCCCATTTCTCCATCAAGGGTATTCACCTTCATGAAAATTTAATTATTGATTATAAAGTTTCATTCCACATTCCTTTTTCATAGAATAAATTATTATGTTTTATGAATCCATGTTTTATGATCCATGTGGCACACTTATGCATGAAATGAAATGTTTAAGAAGGGTGCACCCTTATAGCGCTCCAATGCATTGGGTAAAGTATAGTATCATGATGTGTCATGTGCAATGAGTGTTGACTCATGATAATTCAAGTGAAACGAGGGTTTACTCGTGCTTCATGTTCAATGAGGATTTACTCATGCTTCATGTGTAATGGGCCTTGGCTCATGCTAATTCCATGTTAAGTGTTGTTACCACATTTCCATGTTATGATTATCATGCTTTATCATTCCTTTATGTCCATGTTTCTCTTGTGCTCTATTGATATGCCTATTGTCTAACATGTATTGTACTCCTCATGTATTCCATGTTTATTCCCTTACTGGGATTTATAGCTCACCCTTTTCTTATGCATGTCCTCATGTTATCCCATGCAATGCTAAGTATGAGAGAATGTAGTGGTCATGTAAATGAAGTTTTCAATAAATATGTTGTATTTCATGTTTTAAGTTGTTATGTAATGATCCTAAGCCCCAAATACACTATACCTCTCGATCTTCCATGTTGTATCAAGTGAATAGTTTATGTAATAAATCATGTTTAAGTTTGTAATAAAAGCAGGGTTGTCATACTCACTCACCCGATATCACATCCAAGTGTAATAATATAATAACAAAATAATATATGCCAAAAATGTAACATTTAACCACCCACCCACTGGTTTTTTCTTTCACTCCAAAATGAAAAATGTCATGGTTCTCCCTTGCCTTCTGAAACCATGCCATCACACAACATATTTTACATCACATCTATATAACATATACCAAAAACACATATCCAAATATACATAATGCATAAAAAAAATAAAACCACACCCCACATCCTCATTACATTAGGGTATCGTGAGAATAAAGGTCATAAAACTCATTCCCACCTACTACTATGAACAAACCCCACCAAGTATCAAATCCTTAATCACACCCTCATCCAATAATCATGAAATCATCATCACATCAGGGGAACTAAAACTTAAATACATTATATCATGTGCATTATGAACTCAGGATATAATAACCTACACTATACCTAGAAGAGATATTAGGGAAGAGGGAGAAATTAGACACTTATTAACTCACCAACTATGGTGTTGGAAAAAACACCAAGAACTCAAACCATTTGTGTGTAGGTAAGGTTATTTGAATTAGATGGTGGCTCGTAAGAAATAGAAAAAAAATATAATGAATATAATAAAACCACACCATCCTAACCTGAGGGCTCATGCCAAACCAACATTACCAACGCCCACAATTTCCACCACCTCATCTCTACCATTCACAAGAAACTGCTTCTCTATATACCACATAAATAACCCCATCCATACACACAAAATATCTATAAAAATATTATTAATTTCCCATTTAATCATGTCATCATTACATTTTTTTGAATTACTATTTACCAGTAATTTTAAATTCATTTTCCATTCATAAAACCATATTTAATGCTAATCCACTCATAAATCACTTTCCAATTCAATCCATTAATTAACCACAATTCATTTTTATTACAACCTTCATTATTTATTAATCACCATCACCCTATATATTACCATTTTTATTTCATAGTCCATTATTTATCAGTTTTGTCACATGAACCATTATTGTGTTACTTATTTCCAACCACATTATTTTACAATAGGCTAATATAACATAACCCCACAATAACCAAGCCCATATACATATAAAACACCTCACAACACTTGAAAAACATTGACACCACTACCATAAGAAAACTTACCTTCCACATAACTATCCATAACACTGCCACAAAAACTATACAATATCCTCCCAACCAACAAAAAAAATAGAAAAAACATCCATAGTCATAGAAGGGATTCTAATAAATATTATTCTCATACTAAATTATAATTATATGGTAAATATAATAAAAAAAATTATATATTTACACAAAACCAATTTATTAGAAACTTTAAGTGATTAACCCATCATAAAAGATGATTCCAACAACATAATAGTAGAAAAAAATAAATATAACACAACAACAAGAAAACCCTATCACTAGAGACATCAAACAAGCCACCAATCATGATAAATATCATGAAATCATATAAAACACATGTGAATTCCCTTTTCCTCTACCATACCTTTAGTCAAATTAATTATCTTAATTAGTTTAATCATTACCAACCACTCAAAGAAATAAAAATCATGATACATACACAATTTAAACAAAGTAAAGAAATAAAAACCGAAGCTTCACTATCACTATGTGTTTTGATGAAGAAACTATAATAATAGAATACCCAAAACATAGGTATTAACCCCAAGGAATATGATAGATCATTACCCATAAAAATCACATCACAAACACACCAAAATTGAATCAAATATGCTATTATAAACTCTTTTAGGAAGAAATATTGATAAGATATTCAAGAAGAAAATAAGAAGAATCAATTTGGATAATAAAGGGCTTGATCTCTAGAATCCAAGGGCCAAAACCAATCAAAGGGCACTCAAAGGTATTTAAGGACATGAAACTATTTTACCAGGGTTTGATAAAATATAAAGGGATATGAAAGTATTAAAATGTTATTTAAAATTTATAAAATAACTGGAAATCAAAGGAATCCCAGAGTAATAGGTCACGTCGACTCCACCATGGGAAACAATCGAAATCACCTTTGAAAATCACACAGTGATCCCCCCTTATCTCTCCTCAAGTACTACAATAAAAACTGCCTTAACTTCATTCATTTAATAAAGGAAACTAAACAAAAAAGGTAATCGAACCATAATATCCGATTCTCTAAAAAACATAGTACAACTCCAAGAAAATTCATAGTTAAATAACAGTCAAAAGGTAGAATCATGAAATAAGATACCCAATAATTCATGACGCAACATCTATAACCATGCCGCAATTCCCACTCATATGATGTTAACCATGATATCATGTAAGATTAATCTCAAGGACCCAAAGGAAATCCGAAACACACAAGTTAAACTTGAAATTCCCCAAGACCACCACATCGTGACCCAAACAATCACAACGTGACCATAATCTTATGAGGTTAAAAAAAGGACTCATGTTATAATAACCCATAAAATCACCTCACATAAGAATGGAATGAAAACCACTATGATGAAGCTGAACCCATTCACTATACAACCAGTATTCCACCTCAAAACAATATGGAATCAAAATATCATGCCTGATGCCACAAGTCATGACACAACTTCACATCACATCCTAACACTCTAATCAACCACTCATAATGAAACAAATAAAATCAAATTATGACTCACTTATCAAATTGAAATATTAGATCTAACTCCACCTTAATTCCTCCAAACTTACCCTGATAGTTCCAACACCCTAATATGAAAATTAACGAACTGATAAAGTCTAGGAAATCATACTAAATCTATATAACTTGAAGGCATCCAAAAGATTAAGTGATATAATTTTATTGAATTACTTACTTAATTTAATAATATGTTACCAATTGATAACAGGATTCTACATAAAATATATGAATCTAAATAGATATTATATTCCATGGTAATGAGAAATAAAAAGATACATGATTATACCAATGATTACATCCAAACCCATTCACTCCAAAAATAGGATTCCACCTCAAAACAACATGGAATAAAAATATCATAACTTATTCCATAAGTCACAAAAAAACTTCAAATCACACCCTAAAACTCTAATCAACCATTCATAGTGAAAACCATAAAATCACATTATAATTAACTTCTATAGTTTAAATATTAGATCTAACTCCACCTTAATTCCTTCAACCATACCCTAATAGCTCTAGAACCCTAAAGATGCAAATTAATGATCTGAGAAAGTCTAGGACATCACACTAAATATATATAACTTAAATTCATCCAAAATATTGAGTGATACAAATTTTATATAATTAATTAATTAAATAATATGTTACCATTTTATAATGATCTTACTTATAAAATATATTAATCTAAATAGAGATTATATTCTATGGGTACAAGCAATAAAAATATACATGAGTATACTAATGACTACATTTTAATTTGAAAGAAGTATGATTCACTAAATAAATACCCTAAGTGTGATGTATATTAATAATAAAAATGAACTCAGACCATTGAATGCTATATATTAATTTATAATCATTCCAATATTTACACTCTTATATGGATGTTTAGAAAATAAAAAATAAGTTAACAAGATATGAAAAAAATATAATTCAAGACTGAAAACTTTGGCACCCCACATATTCTTTTCAATAGAAAAAAATTGATCATGAGTTTAAAAAATATAGAAAAAAACACAAAACCTTTATATTTAAATATTTTTAGATTAAATTAATCCTCACATAGTGAAAAACATCACTCACAATACATAACAAATTATGTTGGTAGATTATAACTGTCTGTTGTATTTATGCATGGTGCATATGTTTTTTATGCATTTTATGATTATTTAAGAGTATAAATAACCCAAAAATGTTATTCAAATTTATTTTTAACCATTAATAAATGATATAAATTTAATGTATCACTTGGGAATTATGGGTTATAATGCTAAAAAAAAGAAAAATTAACATTAAGATTAAAATTATTTGGTATTATAAATGAATTTATTAAATATAGTAATATTTTAGGATATAATATTAATATAAAGTTAGTTTATCCTACATATGACAACCATACACACTCATTTATATTGAAACATTTTATGAAAATTATGTTTATAATACATTGTATATTTTTACTTTTAAGAAATTTATACCAATGTTGGATAAAAGAATTGTATTGGAAATAAAAATAAGGTATGTTATCTTATACATTAAAATGTGATGAATAATTTGATAAGGTAAAGGATAATTTGAAAAATTTTGGTAATAATTTCCCTAAAAATTTTATGACTTAAAGTTGAAAAAATATCAATTTTCATTGAATTACTTTTGAAAATGATTATATGCTATTGTTTTCAAACATCATGCACATTTATAAAAATGTATGTGATAGTGTCATTGATAATTTATTAAATTAAAAATTTAAGACCAAATATTCCACCTTTTCAATGTTAGGAATGATTATTATGGGAATAAAGAAACATTTGGTAGGTTTGAAGGATGTGAAACACACTTTTCTTCTTCAGAAAACTCACACGCTTTCAAAACATAATAGATTTCATTTTTTTAAATTTATTAATGGTATTATAGTCCTAGAGGGAAATTTATAAAATATCAAGAATATTATAAGGATATAAAGTTAAAGGGATTCAAACCACATGTCTATCATGTTCTAATGTGACATTTAATGTGTGTACTTAAATATCCAACATGAAATCTATATGATTTAATTCTTTTTAAAATTAATATTTAGTAAATTTATTGACCTGATGAAGTTCTTAGATATGAAAAAAAGAAATTAGTATCACATTACTTAAACCAAAAATGTTATTCCCGCTATCATTCTTGGATATTATGGTTCTCTTGATGGTTTATTTGATAAGTGAGATCCAAATATGTTTTAATATATATTTGTGATGGATATAACCTATTGAAAAATATATAAATTCATTGAAAGGGTATTTTAAAAATAAAATTTAACATAATAGTTATATTATTTAATGATATATTAATGAATTATCAATTTAATTCTATATGAAATACTCATATGATATTGAAAGCATTGATATTCTAAATTCTCATCACACCGAGTGCATCACATGTGAATACATTTTGAGAAGAAATATTATTAATATAACTATCACATATTGGGAGGAATATATCTCTAATTATTATTTATTTAATTATTATAAAATCATTACATAAGGTAAAATGAGTTTTCACTAGCATGCATGTCAATGAAACAAATCATAAATTCTTGAAAATAAAACCTAACAGTGGGTGCAAGAATTAAGTATTAAAATGTCCAATGGACTCAATGAAGCACCAAAATAATTCCTCATCGAAATATACAATTCACCACTAAAAAAAGTATTTAGGAGAGTCCATCCAACTATAAGATAAATAAGGACTCAACATGTTGCATATTCCGTGCAACAAAAATTAAAATTCCAAACCTAAAAAAATCCATTGTCATCAACAACAACAGATGAAATAGGATAATATAATCAACCTGAAACAAAATTAAAACCATAGGATAAGAACAATTAGAGCAACCAAATAGTTAGCAACCTAGTACCCCAAGCTATCATTAAAGAGAGAAAGAAACATGATCAGGAATTCAACACATTTTTAAAATTATAGTTATGAAATGAACCCAAAATTCAAGATCATAGATTCATCCTTAGAAAGATCAAGAAAAACCCATAAAAATGAGAATGGTAGATGAGGTGTCCTTTTCTATAAAAGAACCACTACTGGAATTTGGGTTTTTCCCAACGGCAGTATACCAACGGTTCAATTAAACCGTTGGTATACTCAGCCTTTGCCAACAGTTTACTGAAACCATTGGCAAAGGGGTGCTAAACTTATCCCTTTCCCAACGGTTTATTGAAACTGTTGGGAAAGTTTGCCTTTGCCAACGGTTTTTACAAACCGTTGGCAAAGGTTTTTCCCAAATAGAAACCCCGATCTGCTCTCCCTCATTCGAGACAGAGCCCTAATTATCCTCCGCTCCCGTGCTCTCGCGAACCCCCCATCCGAACATCATCGACCCCCGTCCGAATAGGTACACCCCCCATCCGAACAGGTAAAAATTGATCTCAATTAAGTTGTTGTAGTTGTTTTAATGAATTTATTTTTCCATTAATTAAAACATAAACACTATGGTTCCATTTTTATAGAATCTTACATGCCAATGGTGGAAAATTTTATAATGCATATAGATTCTATTATTTTTAGATTTCTTCTCTTATGGATATGTGTTGGGTTTCCACATGGAATGCCTTGACTATCTACTTAGCATGATAGAGGGTTTCTTTTGGAAATTTCCAATGGAAATTACATGATCCTATAAAAATTTTGATGAATTTTCCTAACCTAGATGGATTGTCTGATGTTTCTCTAATGATCAAGGACGGAATGTTTGGAGGACATCACAAGTCCTAACTGGTTGATCCTAGAAGCAATTTCATGATAATGGATGTAATGCCTATAGGGAATCTCTTGATTTTGGTGATCTTCTCCATTTTCATAAAAATACATGTTTGACACACTAGTAGGGAAACTCTAGAGTCAGTGTGACATGTCTTGAAGGGTGATTTATGTCCATAGTGACATGATTTGAGGACATCACATGACCTAGTTGGTGTGCCTGGAGGGTGTTAAGGGAGCCATCTAACATTCCTGACATTTAATATGAGACTAAGATAATATGTATTGATTCCCCTATATAGAAGGAGATACATATCTATTGGAAAACATGTAGTTTGTATGGTGAGAATTAAAGGCTTTTCATTACAAGGGTGGCATATTCATGGGTGCCATCTGATTTTATTTGACATGTCAAGGGGACATCAAATGATCAAAATAGGTTTCAAATGGAATGTATTGTGAACAGGATGAAATTTCCTAGTGCAATAAAATTTCATAGGTGATGCATGTTATGAACATTAGGGTCAACATATATTTTCTTCACCTTAGTCTCCCATATTTTAGTATTTCATCCATCCTTTTATCCCAAATTCCATAGATTTATACATTATTTTATTATATTATGTCTCAAATTATCTAAAATATGTGTTTGATGTTCTTCACGTGACCTATCATAATTCCTTCTCATAATCTATAGTGATCATGGGAAGATCCCATGCATGATTCATGATCACTCAAATTATTCTGCAGATCATACATAATGGAAGCCTTACAGGATGTGAGATGATTATATCTATGAAATCTACTCAGGTACCTGGTGAGGAAGTGCATATTAATTCAAAAAGGTAAATCGCATATGAGGATACCCTACTAATATGGTTATGGGATGAGGCATGCTCTGATGTGATAACACATTAAGTTCTTGTTGGTTTTACATTTTTTCAATAACACATTAGTATGTTTTTTTTCACATGTGTAGTTGATACCATGATTATTTTCTTCCTTTATCATTTACTTAAATGTATTTTCTATTAAAGTTCAATCCTATTGAATTGTTTATGACAAAATGACTTATATGAATTCTTTTTACAGAATGGACAGAAGTTGGATGTATGAAACCGATCGTATCTCAAGCGATTTTCAAAACAATTTGGAGAGCTTTATAGATTTTTCATTTCACAATGCTTCAGATAGTGGTTGCATAAATTGCCCATGTTCCAATTGTGTTGGTAGACCTCAGTTGAGTCATGAAGAAGTCAGCTACCACATAACCAAAAATGGTTTCAAGCAAACTACTTTGTGTGGTATCACAATGGGGAGAAAATGAAATCTCAAATTGGTGATGATCGAAATGAAAGGACTGGAATGGAGAATTTGTTAGATGATCGATTTCCATTTATTCGTCATCATGAAAAAGAAAGGATTTCGACTCAAGAAGACGTCGATATGAGGACAACTGATGCATCTAGTGAAAATGATGATATTGATAGGGTGAAAAAATTGAATGATGCTTCCACGACTCCAGTATATCGACAATGCGATAAAATAAAAAAGCTGGAATTTTTAATCCGATTGTTTCATGGAAAAACTATGTATGGGATTTCTAATACAGCAATCGATTACATTCTTACCCTCTTGAAGGATTTAATTCCAGATGATGCAGATATTCCCTCAAACCACTATATGGCATGGAAGTTAGTTGAAGAACTTGGATTTTCCAGAAACAAAATTCATGCTTGCCCGAAAGATTGCAGTTTATTCTGGGAAGAAACCACTGAACGAAATGAATGTATAAAATGTGGCACATCCCGCTGGAAGTCAAAATCTGATGTAACACCATCCCGCGTTCCACAGAAAGTAATGTGGCACTTTCCATTGATCCCCAGACTCCAGAATCTTTTTATGTCTGATGACATATCAATAAAAATGAGATGGCATGATACCGAGAGAAAGAAGACTAATGATGAGTTGGTTCATCCTGCAGATGGATTTACATGGCAGAGATTTGATGCTCGACATCCTGATTTTGCAGCTGACGTGCGTAATGTGAGGCTGGGTATTTCATGCGACGGTTTTAATCCGTTTGGGCAGATTCTTACTTCGCACAGCACATGGCCAGTTTTTATACACATTTATAATCTTCCCCCATGGTTGTGTATGAAAAAATATTTCACTTTCATGAGTATACTCATATCTGGTCCTTCTGATCCTGGCATTGATATTGATGTATACATTCAAACTTTAATAAAAGAGTTGAAACTTATTTGGGATGTGGGTGTGCACACATACGATGCATGTTTGAAAGACATATTTCAGATGCGTGCTGCGCTTATGTGGATGATCAATGATTTTCCGGCTTATGCAATGATGTATGGATGGAGCATGAAGGGAAAACTGTCATGTCCAGTTTGTATGAAGAATACACGATCTAGAAGACTGAAACATCGTTGTAGTTTCAGTTTTATGGGACATCGACGATTTTTTCCAAAGGATCATCCATATAGAATGAATCGTCAAAGATTTGATAATACTATAGAGACCGATGATCCACCTCAGCGTATGTCTGGAACTGATGTGCTTAATGAATTGAAAGATTTCAGTTTTTCATTCGGGAAGGGTCAAATAAAATCTGGAAAGAGAAAGAATGTTTCCACAGAAACCTGTTACAATTGGAGGAAGAGGAGTATCTTTTTTGATTTTCCTTATTGGTCAACCAATTTTCTACGTCATTGCTTAGACGCAATGCATATTGAAAAGAATATATGTGAAATGTTGCTTTCAGTTCTTCTAAATGTCAAGGGGAATACAAAAGATGATTTACGATCTCGATGTGACTTGGTGGATTGGGGCATCAGACCAGAATTGCATCCTGTGCGTATCAGTGAAAATAAATGGCAACTTCCATGTGCTTCTTATGTGATGACACCTACTGAAAAAAAACAATTTTTGGAAGTATTAGAGACTATTATAGTTCCTGATGGCTATTCAAGCAACATATCTAAATGGGTCAACAGAAGAGAGTTGAAGCTAAAATCTCTGAAGACTCATGATTATCACGTTCTACTGCATGAGTTGCTTCCAATAGCAATCCGTCATCTTTTGTCCAATAATGTAAGGGTGGGTGTTATTCGGTTGTGCCATTTGTTTAGAGATCTTTGTGCTAAGAAGTTGTCCAAGTCTTTCTTGAAAAAAATGTTGATAGATGCCCCATTAATTTTGTGTGAGTTGGAGAAAATATTTCCCCCATCATTTTTCACATGCATGCTGCATCTGACTGTCCATATTCCAACTGAAATACTTCTCGGAGGACCAGTTTCTTTTCGTTGGATGTATCCAACTGAAAGAAATATGATCACATTAAAGTCTTATGTTTGAAACAAGAATCATCCCGAAGGTTCTATCGTGAACAGTTACTTAGCTCAAGAATGTATGGATTTCTGTTCGATGTATTTGTCTGATCTTACTACAAGAATGAAAAGACCAATGAGAAATGAAGAAGAACAATATGAGCAAATTGAACCCAGTTTTCCATCACTTCCTCAAACAGGAGGAATTCCTGGATCATATACATTGAAGACATTAAGCCATGAAGAGCGGGAGATGGCACATCACACAGTTTTGTTCAACTGTGATTTGTTCGATGACTATATCATGTAACAAAATTGAATATGTATATCTTACATATATATCTGTTAAACTATTCATATTTTTTTTATCTACAGGGAACATAAAACAATGATAAATAGGAAGCATCGTTCTTTATCTTTGAGAAGGAGAGAGACTTTGCATAGCAAAGAGTTTTCTTCTTGGTTAAAATTGAAGGTAAAAATATTACTGTTTAAATTAATTATTTCAATATTTACTTAAGTTTAACTGTCATTTATATTGCAGGTATTGAGTTTGTCTGCTGACTCTGTCTCTGAGGAAATAAGAGCTTTGGCTTTTGGTCCTAATACCGTGGTTCGTGACTGTAAATCAATTGTTATCAATGGGTACAGATTTATTGTCACTGAACGAGCCAAAAACATGAGAACACAACATGATGGTATTATGGTTACTTCCACAACAGATTGTTATTCCAGTTCATCAGATATTAGACCGCGACTTGAAAATGTGGGTTATTATGGATTCGTTGAGAAAATAATAATATTGGATTATTACTCTCATGGACGAGTCACAATGATGAAATTCAATTGGTTTGATTCGATGATGAGACATGGCACATTTATTGATGATTGTGGATTTCGAGTAATTAATATGACCCGCACTCTTGCTACCGAAGAACCATATGTGTTGGAATCAATGGCTAAACAAGTTTTTTATGTCAAAGATCAACTTCAACCTGAATTTGGTGTCATAGTTGAAGTAATTCCAAGACATATTTTTGATGATGCTGATGATGGAATTGACACTGTCCCTATTTCCATTGGAACCAATCCATTTATTTCTTTTGATGACTCCAATAGCTCAATTGTCAGAGTTGATTGTGAACCTGAAGTTGTGGTTGGAAATATATAGAATCATTCATCCATGTTCTCAATTCTTTTGGTTTACCTCGAGTTGGGTTGTTAAGGTTGGTAATATTCATATTTATTTAGTATTGATCACAAATATGTTTTAGCTGACTTGACCGTTCTGTGAATTTTCAATATTTATTGGTTGCTGTTTTATTTGAATTGCATTTTCTAATTTGGAATTGAACTGTATTCAAACCAAATCAAACAATATTTCTAACTTGGTGAACATTACAACTTGTATGTTTTATTAAATTCATTCAAGCTCTTCTAAAACAATTGATAGCTAAATTACCAATGAATCCCCTCATTACCTCATATATTTAGTTTTTTGGTTTACACATTAATTTCCTTTTTCTAATTAATTACATATTTGTTTTCAAATGCAGGAAATGCAGCCAACTAAAGAGAGACGAAGAAAAAAAATGGCAGAGAACAATCGTCGGATGGAGGAGCTGGGCATTCCACCATTAGTGCCTACAGTGAGTACTTTATTTCAAATATATATATATATATATATATATATATATATATATACAGAATATATAATGTCATGTGATTAATTTTTTTGTAAACTTTTTTGTAGGATCCACCATTACGTCGACAGTTATTCGACGAGGATCCTAGTACTGGTCCTAGTACTCAGGCCGGTGGTATGAGGAGGGTTCGTACCAGAGGTGGACATAGAGCTGCGCGTGCCCGACTAGACCCTGCCCCTCCCACTGACATTTCAGCCTTCCCACATTCTGATCCCGATGTGTCGTTAGGGACACACGGGGTATTTAGGCCTCCCATGTTTTCGCTACCTTCTGCATCTTCTGCCCCATCATTTTCACATCCCATGATGATTCCCACTCCCCAGTCAGCATCAGGTCATACAGCTATTCCATCTTCTTTTCCTTCTACTTCTGTCTCTCCGAGCTTTTATATTCCATCGTCTTCGACTCCTGTTCCACCAGAGGGTGTTCCATCAGGTTCTGTGGATCCGGCGCCACTCATTGATCAGACTAGCGCAGGTATATTTATAAAACCCTAAATTTTTTTTATAGAAATATTTATTTTCATTATAACATGTTTTGATAAAATATTTGTTTTTCTTTCATGACAGATACATCTACTGACAAGAGGCGGGGGCGGGGCCGTACACGCATGCGTTCGGTGTGGAACCGTCGCACACAGGTTATGGTGGAATATAATGAAGACAATCAGATGGTTGAGAAAACAGGGCAGCAATGTCGGAGTTTTCTAGCGACGCTTGCCAAATACTCTGACATCATTCCCGTCAGCCCGCTTTCGTGGATACATTTGCCACATGAGGTCAAAGATAGAGCTTGGGCAAAGATATGGGTAAAAAAATCTGTTGTATTTAATGCCATGAATTATTTTTGTATTTATATGAATTAATATTTTGATTTCAGCTTCGATTTAATTTTCCTGATGGTGAGGGTGCATGACTGGAACGTCTAAAGGATTTAGGAGAGCTTTGGAGAGCCTACAAGCATGAGCTATATATTGGCTGGCGTGCTAGAGTTGGCACTGAGTTAGAGGCGGTACTAGTCGTGGATGATTGTCCTATAGAGAAGTATCGTCAGATGATTACTCATTGGACGAGTACCCAGTTTAAGGTATGAATTACATTTGAGGTATTTAAATAATAACTTTCAAGTTTTGCATTAATAT
This sequence comes from Viscum album, assembly GCA_963277665.1. NCBI lineage: Eukaryota > Viridiplantae > Streptophyta > Magnoliopsida > Santalales > Viscaceae > Viscum > Viscum album. Next base: position 1,503,639,122 of record OY728135.1, read on the forward strand.
TATCCTTTGAATTATCAAATTTTATTTAGGAATCATCTGGAAAAAATAAAAAAAACATTGATGCAAAAAAATACCTCCATACACTAGGACGCACGACGATGCCGGATCATGAGAGGCAGCAGGTATGACAATTGTTTATAAGTTTTCTTTACGACTTACATTTTCTTTTGTTTCCTCAATTATTTAATCATTTGCTAAAGTTTTTATATAACTTTTGTTTTCAATGTCATTGTAGAGGCAAGTACAAAATATTGAAGGACGTGTGCCTCGAGAAAAACTGTTTTGCTCGAGTAGACGAAAAAAGGATGGAAGTGCTGTCAACGAAGCGACTCAGCAGCAGATTGTAAGTTTTAATCTGTTGATTTTATATTTTAATATCTATTTTGTAACTTAATAATATATTTATATTTATAACAGGATGATTTAGAGGCCCTCGATGCCCAAGAAGCAGACAATTTTGGGCCATCTGATCACTTACATCAGGTGTTGGGAGAGGATCATTCTGGCAGAGTACGCTGCCGACCTAGGATAGCCCCGACGAGGTATTGGCCTGCCTCAGGTACGAGTTGTAGTGCCACCGAGCTACAGCAAGTTAGGGCACAGGCAGAACAGGCTGAGAAAAGGGCTACAGAGACGACAAAACAGTCTGCTAGGGCAAACAGTGCATTTATGAAATTTATTGAAGTTCTATGTCCAAAACTTCCAGCAGAGGCCAGCCTAGCGATTGATGAATACATGTCGTCGATACATTCTATATATGGTGCACCAGGTGGCAGTTCCAGTGGTGGTCAAGCTGATGTCCAGCTTGAATATAATGATGGCGAGGAGTCTGATGCGGAAGAGGAGGGAGATGAGGAGGGCGAGGAGGAGGGCGAAGGCAAGGAGGAGGGCGCTGTGGAGGGTGAGGACGATGAGGAGGACGATGACGGGGGTGATGATGATGATGATGATGGTGATGGTGATGCTGATCTGGGACATATTGATCTGTTACATTTTTGACTTATATTACTGAGATTTGATGTTTAATCTATTCTAGTTGTTGGTTTTATCTAGACTCATAGTATAGTATTGGAGTTGAGTTATTTTTATATATTGTATGTTTTTTTGGATGTTGTTGTCTTTTAGTGGTTGTGTGTTTGAGAACTCTCTAGACAACCCCCCTCATTTTTGGACCCTGGACAACCCCCCCTCCCCCTTGGACCCCGAACACCCCCCAAACACCCCCCGGACAGCCCCGCAGACAGCCCCCCATACAGCCCCCCACCCTCCACCCTGGACCCCGGATAGCCCCCCAGACAGCCCCCCGGACAACCCCCCCACCCTCCCCCTTGGACCCCGGACAACCCCCCAAACACCCCCCGGACAGCCCCCGGACAGCCCCCTGAACAACCCCGGAAAACCCCCTGAACAACCCCTGAACAACCCCTGAACAACCCCTGAACAACCCCTGAACAACCCCCTAAACAACCCTCGGACAGCCCCCTGAACAACCCCGGACAACCCCCTGAACAACCCCCAAACACCCCCCGGACAGACCCCGCACAGCCCCCCACCCTCCTCCTTGGTCCCCGGACAGCCCCCCGGACACCCACCGGACAGCCCCCCCGGACAGCCCCCCGGACAGCCCCTCCACCTTCCTTAATTTCATTAGCCCTGAAATGTTTCATAGCACGATCAACTAAAATCTAATCCATAATAAATATGATATAAAAATATTCTATATGAATTTCCATAAGATTTTAAGTGAAAACAAAAAGCGACATACGAAAAACTGACCAAACACATTCGAAATGTGTTGATGCTTTAGGAAAACGATCCATGGGTCATATGTGACGTGTACGAATCAACCCCGCCTCAATCCAAGGCGCGGTGTGGCCGGAACAACTCAAAGTGCATGTCTTTTGTTTCAAAAGGACATCATTTTAAGTGAAAAACATCAACTGGCATACGGAAAACCGGCCAAACGCATTCGGATTGTGTTGATACTTTAAGACAACGATCCATGGGTCATTTGAGACGTATACGAGTCAAACCCGCCTAAATCCAAGATGCGGTGTGGTCGGGACCACTCTAAGTGACTTTCTTTTGTTTAAAATGGACAGTATTTTAAGTACATACGGAAAACCAACCAAACGAATTCGGTTTCTATTGAAACTTTAGGAGAACTATCCATGGGTCATATGTGACGTGTACGAGTTAACGCCATCTCAATCCGAGGTGCGGTGTGACCGACACCACTCAAAGTGTCTCTATTTTGTTTAAAATGGACTTCATTTTTAGTGAAAACAACAAATGACATACGGAAAACTGACCAAACGGATTCTGATTGTGTTGATACTTTAGCACAATGATCCATGGGTCATATGTGACGTGTACTAGTCAACCCCGCCTCAATCCGAGGTGCAGTGTGGCTGGAACAACTCAAAGTGTATGTCTTTTGTTTCAAAAGGACATCATTTTAAGTGAAAAACATCAACTGGCATACGGAAAACCGACCAAATGCATTCGGTTTCTATTGAAACTTTAGGAGAACGATCCATGGGTCATATGTGACGTGTATGATTCAACGACACCTCAATCCAAGGCGCGGTGTGGCCGACACCACTCAAAGTGTCTCTATTTTGTTTAAAATGGACTTCATTTTTAGTGAAAACAACAAATGACATACGGAAAACCGACCGAACAGATTCTGATTGTGTTGATACTTTAGAAAAATTTTACATGGGTCATATGTGATGTGTACGAGTCAACCCCGCCTCAATCCAAGGCGCGGTGTGGCCGACACAACTCAAAGTGTATGTCTTTTGTTTCAAAAGGACGTCATTTTAAGTGAAAAACATCAACTGGCATACAGAAAACCGGCCAAATGCATTCGGATTGTGTTGATACTTTAGGACAATGATCCATGGTTTATTTGAGACGTGTACAAGTCAACCCCGCCTAAATCTGAGATGCGGTGTGGCCGGTACCACTCTAATTGTGTCTCTTTTGTTTCAAACGGACAAGATTATAAGTGAAATAAACAACTGGCAGATGAAAAACCGACCAAACGCATTCGGAATCTGTTGAAATTTTAGGAAAACGATCCATGGGTCATATGTGACGTGTAAGAGCCAACCCGGGCTCAATCTGAGTCACGGTATGGTTGGGACCACTCTAAGTGACTTTCTTTTGTTTAAAATGGACAGTATTTTAAGTACATACGAAAAACCGACCAAACGGATTAGGTTTCTGTTGAAACTTTAGGAGAACGATCCATGGGTCATATGTGAAGTGTACGAGTCAACGCCACCTCAATCCGAGGTGCGGTGTGGCCGACACCACTCAAAGTGTCTCTATTTTGTTTAAAATGGACTTCATTTTTAGTGAAAACAAAAAATGACATACGGAAAACCGACCGAACGGATTCTGATTGTGTTGATACTTTAGAACAATGATCCATGGGTCATATGTGACATGTAAGAGTCAACCCCGCCTCAATCTGAGGCGCGGTGTGGCCGGCACAACTCAAAGTGTATGTCTTTTGTTTCAAAAGGACGTCATTTTAAGTGAAAAACATCAACTGGCATACGGAAAACCGGACAAACGCATTCTTATTGTGTTGATACTTTAGGAAAACGATCCATGGTTCATTTGAGACGTGTAAGAGTCAACCCCGCCTAAATCCGAGACGCGGTGTGGCCGATACCACTCTAAATGTGTCTCTTTTGTTTAAAACGGAAAAGATTATAAGTGAAATAAAAAACTAACAGACAAAAAACCGACCAAACGCATTCTAAATCTATTGAAATTTTAGGACAACGATCCATGGGTCATATGTGACGTGTACGAGCCAACCCGGGCTCAATCCGAGTCATGGTGTGGTCAGGACCACTCTAAGTGACTTTCTTTTGTTTAAAATGGACAATATTTTAAGTACATATGGAAAACCAACCAAACACATTCGGTTTCTGTTGAAACTTTAGGAGAATGATCCATGGGTCATATGTGACGTGTACGAGTCAATTCCACCTCAATACGAGGCGCGGCGTGGCCGACACCACTCAAAGTGTCTCTATTTTTTTTAAAATGGACTTTATTTTTAGTGAAAACAACAAATGACATACGGAAAACCGACCGAACGGATTCTGATTGTGTTGATACTTTAGAAAAATTATACATGGGTCATATGTGACGTGTACGAGTCAACCCCGCCTCAATTCGAGGCGCGGTGTGGCTGGAACAACTCAAAGTGTATGTCTTTTGTTTCAAAAGGACGTCATTTTAAGTGAAAAACATCAACTAACATACGAAAAACTGACCAAACGCATTCGGATTGTGTTGATACTTTAGGAAAAAGATTCATGGGTCATTTGAGACGTGTAAGAGTCAACCCCGTCTAAATCCGAAACGTGATGTGGCCGGTCCCACTCTAACTGCGTCTCTATTGTTTAAAAGGGACAAGATTATAAGTGAAATAAACAACTGACATACGAAAAACCGACCAAACGCATTCGGAATCTGTTGAAATTTTAGGAAAACGATCCATGGGTCATATGTTACGTGTACGAGTCAACCGCGCCTCAATCCAAGTCACGGTTTGGCCGAGACCACTCTAAGTGTATCTGTTTTCTTTAAAATGGACTACATTTTAAATACATATGGAAAACCAACCAAACGCATTCTGATTGTGTTTATATTTTAGCACAACAATGCATGGGTCATTCGTGATGTGTACGAGTCAACCCCGCATCAATCCGAGGCGCGGTGTGGCCGGCACCATTCAAAGTGTCTCTCTTTTATTTAAAAAACACTTCATTTTAAGTGAAAATAACAACTGGCATACGGAAAACTGACCAAACGATTTCAGAATATGTTGATACTTTAGGACAACGATCAATGAGTCATTTGTGATGTGTACGAGTTAATCTTGCCTCAATCTGAGGCACGGTGTGACCGGTATCATTCTAGGTGTATGTATTTTGTTTAAAATGTATATGATTTCGAGTAAAAATATATGGTGTACAAAAAACCAATCAAATTATGAATTGAATTCCGGATTCCACATATGATTGTCATCTAAATTTTAAATTGAATTCTAAATTAATTATGTATGTTTATAATTATGTTATGAATTCTAATTTAATTATGGATGAGTATATTTCCAGGATGCATTATATGTGTTGGTTGGTTGGTTTGCATTATTTAAATGTGTTGGTTTGTTCTCTATATGTATGCATTGTATATGTGTTACAGTTATAATAATTGGATTGAAAATTGAATTGAAAATGAAAATTGAATTGAAAATGAGCCCAAAACAGACCTGCTGTGCCAAAATGAGCCCAAAACAGGCCTGCTGTGCAAATTGCAGGCTGCTGTGCAATTTGCACAGCAAAGCCTATGCCAACGGTTTCAAACCGTTGGCATAGACCATATGGAGCTGTTTTTACCAATGGTTCATTAAACCATTGGTAAAAACAGACTATCCGAACGGTTCAAACCGTTGGGAAAGAAAATATTCATGGGATTCCCCAACGGGCCAAACCGTTGGGAAAGGATTTTCCCAACGGTTTGGCACAACCGTTGGGGTAGGTTGATTTTTTCTAACCTATCCCAACGGTTCCTTGTAAACCGTTGGGAAAAGCCTTTACCAACGGCTTACTTCCCCATGGTTGGCAGAACCGTTGGTATAACATATACCAACGGTTCTGCAGCCTTTCCCAACGGTTCAGAACCGTTGGGAAAGGATGGATTTCCAGTAGTGAACACAGCAAAAACCTTAAAGAAAGAAAAGGAGGTCCCATTATAAAAGTTAAAAAATTATATCCAAGGATACTTACATGGTATGTTGAGAAACTGTAATTTAGAACTTAAATAAAATTCTATCTCTATCACCTGTATGTTTTATATAATAACGCGGATGCTGATTTATACATTGGAGCTCACTTATTTAGAGTATTCTTATATGGAATTATAAATTTATATATATATATATATATATATATATCATATTTTATTTTGTTTTTGCGTTTTTATATTTTTGTATTTATATATTTAAATCATATTTGAGTGTGTGTACACACACAAATATATACACACAAACATTTAAATAAATTAATATATATATATATATATATATATATATATATATATTATTTTTTGGATTTAAAAAATTATATTTATATATAATATATTATATTTATAGTATATATATATAGTAATATTTATATTCTTTATATGAATGTTTATATAAATAAATAAACACACACAAATTTTTATATGAAGAACATGTATATTACTACACACACATGTTATTTTTATTTATATAAATATATAATTTATGTAAATAATATATATATTTATAAATTTATCATACATACATACATATTTATATATGTGCGCGTGTGTGTGTAAAAATAAATATAATTTATGTAAATAATATATATACATATATATATGTAATAGTAATATGCGTGTGTGTGCTAAAAAATATAAATATAAATATAATAAATATATATGTATTAAAATAATATATATATAGTTAAACATATATTTTTATAAATATATAAACTTATATGTAAAGTATACCTCTCTCACTATCTCTATATATACATATTATATAAATATGTAATTGGGTAAACTCACTGATTTGAGTGGTAGAAAAAACTCTCCCTATGTTAAACATCATAGGTTCAATTCTCATTAGTCTCCCAAGATAATTTTTTCTATATAAAAGGTTTTTCCAGCACTAAAAAAAACTACTGAGAAAGCGTGGCTTTCTTAGTGCTAAATATAAGTGCTGATAAAGGTCCTCATTTATCAATACAAATTCTTTTATTTATACAAAATGAACCCATTTTAAATATTTTTCTAAGAGTGATAAGAAATATTTTCACTATGATAAATAAAATTTATTTGACCATCTCTTTTATTCTTCATTTCTCTTTCAACAATATTGAATCACTACCCCTGTAAGATCCAATTCGTTTTTTCTTCGATGATTCAGTCCAAAAACATAAGTTATATTAATAATTTTTATTTTATTTTATTGATTCATGCATATATATTATGTATATATCTTTATATTTCAGATTCAAGATTCTATTTAAGTACACTCACACATATTTTTAATTTTCTATAAAATTTATTAGATTTATACATATTAACTAAACATGGGGAACAAGTAAATGTATCTAATATGTGGAATAAAAATTTGAGTTATAGATCACATAGTTTTAGTAAAATCATGTTGAGGAAATTCCAATAGTGAATGAAGCTGAATTATAATACTATCATAAATTATTTCAAAGGTTAAATAAAATTTAAAATATACAATTATATTATGTTCATATCAAATTTATAATTCTATATATGTCACTAAAAATATATAACTTGAAGGAATTCAAAAAATTAGTGACACTAGTTTAAAAAAATTACTTGATATGTTGAAAGATATGGTACTAGTTGACAATGAACTTCCTTTTTGAACATATGAAGCCAAAAAATGTTATTTTCCATGGGTATGAGCTAAAAAAAGATACATAAATTTCCGAATGATTTAATTTTACTTCAAAATGAGTATAATTAATTAAAAAAGTTACTTATGTGCGATATGAATCAATATAAAAAACTTAAATCAAGTCAATTGAAAGTTGTAAGTTACTTTATAATCATTCAAATATTTAGACTCCAATATGAAAGTGATGGCCCACAAACATTTTTAACTCCAATGGGTTTCAATGTTTAGAAAATTTATTTATTGATCTATAACTAAATCTACTAAGACATATTATAGATGGAATAAGAGGTCGATCCCATGATAAATATGAAATAAACTACAATAGTGTGTTTTTTCCAGTTGTTCCCCTGTTCTCAACCTTAATAAATATTGTAATTAACTAAAAAAAATAAAATTATAATGTGATGAAAACCAATTCACTATGTAAGAAGTAATAAATCCATTTCCAAGTATAGTTTCCATATAAATATTTCATCTCCTTCATTCATAAATCTATTGAATTAATTGGTTATAAGGTGATTACATTATAATTGATTACTATAATGACCTAACCCATATATTATAACAACCAAGTTTGAACTTACATTACCCCATATACACTCTTATATTGTTAGGGGATGAATACTAGAGATGAGGGTATAGATTTATCATTGGGGAGTGATTTAGCCTCTTTTATTGACACCCTTAGTCAATATTGGTTTTTTATGAAAATATCGGATGACCTATATATAAATTTGATATTTCATAAAATAAAATGAAAACATGTGTACTAAGGAGTACTTGATGTATCTTTATAACATAAATGAACATTTATATGCATGAAAACAAAAACTTTAGAGTAGTCCAAGAAAAAATTAATACTATAGAAACAAAACATAAGATAATACAACTAATGGAATCATAATGAAATATTAACATAAGTGGTGATATGTAAAACTAATCCTCCAACAAATATTCAATTCCCCATGTCGTTACAAGTTATAAAATTTGACTGAAAATTGAAATTTTATATTTAGTGGGTGCTTATTTTTGAGAATTAGAGTTTGACTTTATAATATAAGGGCTTAAATTCCTCTAAGGGACATTTCAAACATGGTTGGTTGTCATTATTTATAAAATAGAGATGAAAATGGAATGGTCGGGGTTCGTGGGGGCTTGGTAAGTGCATGACTTCTTGACATATGGGTGTTTGTTACTTACTTGTTCATTTTTTATTATTTTTTATGATTTAAAAATTTAGGCATTTCCTATTACTTTATGCTGATCTTATCACATGTACTAATGATTCATTTACTAGTTAGGTACTAAACCATGTTGGTGGTGGCCTAATAAATTGTACTCACATGTTTCTTGAGCTGCCATGACACTTGGGTACCCGATCATCCCTCACTTGTTGTAGGTATAGGTTGGTATGAGTCATGGGTTGATCATTATGCAGGATAGATTTCTATGAGGATGGAGACTGGGGTGAGGTGTGGATTAGTGTTGGGTTCATATAATCTTTTGTACTCATGTACTATTTTTTGTATATGTGATTGAACCGATGGGTGATTAGTGTCCTTGTATTCAAGAATGACCATTAAAGTTTATTGTTTCCACACTCATTCATTATATGTGGTATGACTATTATATTCTATGTACTATGATTGTATACCATTACGTGTTTGGTTATTTATTTGTTACTATTAAATCTAATCGAGGATATATTCTCCCCATTATTTACTTTAGACCCTCGCTATTAGTTGACAGCCTCTAGTGTATGGGGAGACGCGCCTGAGGTCATGTAGCACTTTGGCTCAAACCTAGTGACTCGGGTCAGGGTGTTACAAAATGGTATCATATCTATATTATTTCCTGATTTTTGGGGTCAGTAGATAGATGATATAGGAATATGTTAGAGCTTATGATAGAACTTGCATCGATACATCACCAACACCTTTATCAAGGGAATTTTAGGTTACCAGGGCATGGGATTGATGATCTTGGTTTATGATATTTTTGGTATATGATTTCACCACATGTGACACACATGGATTTTGAGGTTTTTTATTTCATATGTATTTGAATCTTATCCATATTAGCAAGTGGTGGCACTCGTGTCATATTTGGATTATAGTAATCACATTAAAAATTTGTTGTTTGTGCGTGATTGTACTGATGATATAAAATTTAACTACTTTAGTGTCAACAAATTGTATTTTGTTTCACATATAAGTTATTGATGACATTATGTTTGTCTAATTTCCTATTATTTTCTACTTATGATAGAAGGTCTTGTGAGACTATGGTGTGGTGCACCTGGGTGATGTTGAAAATGGCGACAATGATGTAGTCCATCTATGCATAGGAGGTGAATGTGCTTGGTTAGGCCATTTTTGGGAATTAATTAACTTAACAAAGAATCTTGTATGATTAGTCATTATATATTTCTAGTTAATTAAGGTTATGACTATAGCCTATGTGTAGTTATCCATGTAGCACCTAGTGGAATTATTTTTAACCAAACAAGGTATCTATGGTCCCTCAATATGGATAGTCTAAGGAAGTAAGAGTTGTGGAATATCTATATAGATGTACCTAGATAAAATTTCATGAGTTTTTACCCTTAGTTAAACCTTATACATGTTATGTATAAGACCTTTTATCTTTAGGTATGAGACACTAGTTTCTGGTAAGTTGGTGTTTTGTGCTATGTAAAGGTAACCTGAGTGGGGAAATATCATGTGAAGGGGTAGTCAAGGTTAGTACATGGGGGTAATATTTCATTAATTAAAATTTCATATGCATACGATTAACCCTATAAATCCTTAGAGTAAGGAATTGTAAATTTCCTTGCAACATTGCATTATAGATGACATTGAGTATTAGTACTCATGATTTGAGGATTGGGCTAAAAGGCAGGATCTTTTAGACACCTAACCTAGTTAATTCTAAGTGTTCCGTTAAATGTATGATGATAATGTAAGTTTATGAATGTGGTTAAAGAGTTATGATCAAGTGGTATTTGATAACATAGTATATCTAGGCATGAATAATATTCTTGATGTAAAAAATGAGCATTGAGGGTATCATGTTTTGTGGAGATAGAGCCTTGTTTTGTGGTAAGATAAAAATGCATATGTGTCTAGCTTGGAGGTCATTGACTCATGGGAAATCACACTATTGGGAGTAAAGAGTGGTGTCATTAATAATTTATATAAAATTCTTAATGCGTAAGCATTCACGTCTTAGTTACATGATGAGTTGGTTGAATTGGTAGAAACATGGTGGTGAGTGGACCGTTAAGAATGTTTCAGGTTCTATCCATGAACTTGAATGAGGTAGTGGTGGTAGGTCACTTAAGCATTCACTTGAGGGTCAAACTTTTAGTTAGAAACTAGAGTATTTGACATAAATCTCATAGGCATTAACATTTTAGAGGTTGTTTTGTTTGGATATTTCTCTATGGGGGAAGATGACATCAATAATGGATTAGGGTAACATTTTACAATCAACCTGAGTTTTTCATTAGTGGAGATGTTGTGGTTTGAAATAGAAGCTTTTGTGAGGGGATGTTCATGTGTTAATTGAGTGTATAGACCTACTTATGGTGTTTATACATGAAATTTTTATGGAATATCATAATGGGAGTTCAGGAATGAGTCTATCCTTGAAGCAATTTTTTTGCATTCAGTGATGGAATATAGAGAACTCAACATTGTTAGCGATTGAGGTAAATTGGGAGGTGTTATTTGAATGCTACCATAACTTATCAATGAATATAAGTGTTATGGTGAGGACATTATAATGAACCACATCATTATAGTTTGGAAATTTTAGAGGAAAGTTTCTTTTTAGTGGGTGTTTCTTTTTTAGAACTGGAGCTCAGGTCTGTAATCTGAGGGTTTTAATGCCTCAAAGGAATGTATCAAACATGGATGGTTGAAGTCATTTATGTCATGGAGCCAAATAAGGTATGACCAAGGTTTATGGAATCTTAGTAAGTGAATTACCTCTTGATATATGGGTATTTGTTTCTTACTTATGCATTGGTGATTATATGTTATACTTTCACAATTTATGAATTTCTTCTTTACTTTTTTCTAATATTATCACATTCACATAAACTACATCTATCGATTAGGAACTAGACCACATTGGTGGTTCCCTAATGTTTTATACTCACACCCTTTCTAAGTTTCCATGACACTTGGTTACCCGAGAAACCATCACTTATTTTAGGTGCAGGTTGGGCTGAGGCCCAAGTTGATTATTGAGTGGGATAACTCACTATGAGTCTGGAGATCGGGAGGAGGTGTGGCTTAGATTTGGGGTTAGGGACACTTTTTTACTTGTGTCCTTTTTATTTTATATATTATCATCCTAGTGGGAGATCAGTATTCTTGTATTCAAGATTGACTGTTTGAGTATGCTATTTCTGTATTCATTCATTATAGGCGGCATGTTTATTTTTTCCAAGTACAATGATTTTATACTATTGAATGTTTGGTTATTTATCTATTATCATGCACTCTTATTAATGGTATAGTCTCCCCATGATTTAATTTAGACCCTCGCTATTAGTTGATAACCTCTAGCATATAGGGAGGAGTGCCTGTGGTCATGTTGAACTTTGGATTTAACCAGATGATTCGGGTTGAGGTGTTATACAATGATATCCACCTTTATTCCAAATCCTAATGGATTCCTTTCTATCCAACTAATTTTTTATTACTCCATAAAATTTCCAAGTATTAATCCTCACATACCTACTTGTACATAAAATTTCATAAGTGGAATTGTATATACACCAATATGCATATATAGGGTGTTTGTGAAATTTTTTTATTGGCCAATGACACCTTTTATTCATTTGTTTTAAAAATGAAAATACACTTAATAAGAACTTGAATTTACTTGAAGTTGAGTTTAAGTTTCTTTTGTTGTGTCGAATTAATTTCTGGTAATTTATTTTCAAAGCTTTAAGTTGAAACATGAAAATCTATAGAACAAAGGTTTCATGTTATTCACCAAATGTTAGATAGACATAATGATTTAGATTAATTTCACCAAAAGATATATAAGTTTCTATGTCCAAAGGAAGACAAAGTTTCTACTTTTGATTCCATTTCAACTATTCCTAAAGAATGTAAAATTTTAATGCTAGAGTTTTTCACAACTTTATTAATAAATAGGACCATAATTTCATGGATTTGTAGTAAAATTACATACATAAAATAACAATTCTGAAAGATTTTGGGAATTTGTAAGTTGTTTAATTTCTTATTTCTAAAATCACTTTCGATCAATTTAAGTCTTTTCTTTTTTGAGTCTCTAGCTAAGAGATGCCACTATGTATGGTTTTCCATTGTAATTCACTTAAACCTTTTCTATTTTTATTTATTCTTATTCTGATCCTATGTGATCGAGGAATTCCTAGGATATAAACATAAAGGTTTTTATGATCTTATGCAATTGAGGGTTTATTGGGATAAAAATACATAGATTTTCCCTATTAGCTTTATCAAGGGCTTATAGGGATAGGATGAAAGATACGTCTTCTGATATATTTATATTCTAGGGATTCCAAGGATAAGAAGAAAAGATACATTAGATTTGTTTCAAAGACCCTCCTTTCACTTTGGGTTTATATTACGGTTTGGTAATAATATCCCTTTGGATTTTAAGGATTATAATATTTAATTCATGCATTTTTGTTTTAAAATTGTTTATTAATTTTTTAATTTTTGCTGTATTATTATAATTTTTGGATATTGTAAATTTTCAAAAAGAATAATATCCATTGTGCGCACTGATTTATTCAGGTAATATTAATTTTTTTTAATTTCTATTTCATTTACATTCATACACTGATAATTTTTAATTTAACTAAAAGATTAAATTTTTCATTAATTTACACCTTTAGGTGGATGAAAATTGTAAGTCAAGTTTTTTACTACAATTTACCTCCTCTATTGTAGATTTACCTAACTTATTTTATAGGTAAAACACTGAATATTAGGTAGTCTCTATGTTTAAGACTAATCATGGTATTATTCTATGATTTTCTATTAGATTATTAAAAATATTTTAGTTTCCTTACAATAACCATGTTGTATATAAAATAATTTTTATGGAAGGAATACCTATTAGATCTATAAATAATATGAATTCCAATCGTACTTATTTTTTAATGGACATGATTATGAGAATTGGAATGATCAAATGAATAATTTTCTTATTAATACTGGTGTAGATAATTATTTGATGATTATTAAAAATTATAAAATTATGAAGATGGATGTTTCTACATTTACCAAATAAAATAAGCTTGAATTTTACAAAACCTATAAATTTATCAATAATTTTTATGTTTGAAGATGAGGAATATATATAGTTAGATATATTCTTATGAAATATAAAATGGAATTGGGAAGAAGTTAGAGATCACCAATATTTTTATTTTCTTTATAAAGATTCTATTACTCAAATTTATAAGAGGTTTATGACTATAGTGAATATTTTATAATCCCCTAGTGAGAAGGAATTTATGGATAATTAGTTGGTTGAAACAAATTATCAATATATTTCTAAAGGAGTGGGAGTCTAAGCATACTATGATAAAAAATATTAATCATATGACTAAACCAAGTCTTGATGATTTTATTATTACTACTATATAATATGGGAGTATATTGAAAATCTATGTTGAGAAGGAGAAGAGAAATAATTTAGTAATTTTTTTCTACTTCCATTAATATTACTTTTGGTTCTATTAATATTAGAGCTAATGTTTCAAATAATTTTATGAATAAATGTAAGCATCATTATGATCATAACGATTCTAATTATAATGGGAATGAATTTTCTTAACTTGTAGGGAGAATAAATAAAATTATCTGGAAAAAATAAAATTTTGGTACGGTCATTTTAAAGGCTAAAGGGAAAAAATGATAAAAATGACTCTTTAGATATTACATTCTATGAATTTAAGAAAATTGGTCACATATGACCATATTTTCTAAGACAAAAGTGGAAATAAAGAAAATAATAAATATCTTCTAAAAGAAATAGAAGCAAAATTTTAAAGGTGTTAGAAACTTGGACTACAAGTGGTGGAGATACTAATTCTGATAGTTCATTGGATGATAGTGATGTTAGTTAAAATATTGCTAGATTAGATTCAAATATTCTTAAGGATAAAAAATTTCTCATGACTAAGGTAACTACTAAATCTATTTCAAACTTAACTTTGAATTATAAATTTTCTTATACTTCATATGATGATTATTAATCTTCATTAGATGATGAAAAAGGAGATTCATTAGAATATGAGGAAGATTTACCTAGAGTTTATGAAATAGAAATATTTGTTAATCTTATAGAAAATAAGAATAAAAAGCAAAAAAATTACTATGATTGTGCTAAGAATTACTCACCAAAGAAAATAGTACAATTTTAAAATTTATTTCTAAATTTTCTAAACTTTCATCATAATTAGAGTCTAAATCTCATTTTGGTTTAAATTTTGATGATTAGAAAATATTTTTTAAACCAAAATAAGAAGTTAGTGGTTTGATGAAAATTTTATCTAATTTTTCTTCTCATAGGGAAAATTATAATAAGTTTTATAAATAGTTAAAACCATTGAAAAATTAAAATGTAATAGGTTGTACATCTAGAAAATTATATTTTCAAGAAAATAACTTTGTTCCTAGGTGTACACCATTTTGTACTAAATGTCAGAGGGGATATCATCAGAAATTAATTATTATTAAAATACCATTCAATATATTTTTTTTAAAAAGATTTTATTTTTGAAGAGCTTGTTGCTGTTCAACATAAATTAGTTGTATATATGTGGGATCCTAAAGTTTTATTTTCTAATGTTTTTAGATCTAAGTATGTTTTGTTACCAAAATGATATTTTTCTTAATTTCAGGAAATGAAGGGGATCACCGACAACCAAAATAATTGGTACATGGATAGTGGGTTTTATCTACATATGATGGGAGAAAATTATAACTTCTAAAACATGAAATATTTGAGTGGAAGATGAGTTACTTTTGGATACAATGCACAAGGAGAAATCATTAGAATAAGTGATGTTTAATTTCATGTAAAAAATTAATTTATAATGTTTTATATATTTTAAAACTTAATAATAACCCAATTAGAATTATCCAGTTATGTGATGAGGGTTATCATGGTTCCAAATGTAGTATAAGTTCCTTTTTGGGTATAAATCCATCAATACTTTAGTTATATTTTATGGATCATTTGAAAATTGTGCAAGATATAAATTTCATGACCAATGAATTTTTTTCATTGAATATTATCATAAAAATCCCAAAACCAAGAGACAACCTCTTTTCACATAAAATTTATAATTAATTTAAATAGATCAGAAGAAATAATACCTCATATTAAGATATTTCTTTGATGAAAATGTTGATTTTTTGAAACCCTTTTTAGATTACCATCTTTGTGTATGGAGGACCCAAAATAGATCCCCTCTAGTGGTGATCCACACATACTCCTTTGATATTCGAACAATATCGATGGTTTTCCAGGTGCTAGTGCATTAGATTGATCATATTGCATTGTTTTTATTGATCAATTCAAGTTCCTTCGAGCTTGAAGGAGTCTCTATTATTCTTCTTATTCTTGAGAGGATGAGAAAATGATGAATCTAGAGATAAATTCATTGTGCATAATGATTATCAATTCTCGATTAACCATACACAATAGACATAACCATCTATTTATAGAGTTAGGGTTAAAGTTATAATGTTATTTAATTGCAAAAAAACCTTAAATAATAAAATAAACCTTATCTAAACCCATTCCATATAATGATACTACTAATATTATTTTTATAGAATGCACTAAATGGATCAACGATAAATATTATTTTTCTAGTTTGTAAATTAATATTTATCACTAAAAAAATCTTAGTCTGCTAGTTATCCTCAACATTTATCAAATACCTGAATAAATATTTAATTAAATATTTATTCATAAATAAATATTCTATTCACAGTATGACAAATAAATATTTATTAAATATTCAATAAATAAAGTAAATATTTTATTCACAGTCTGGTGAATAAGTATTTATTAAATATTCATGTAATAATTTATTTAATCATGAATAAATAATTATTTATTACCTTGTGAATAATAATAAATAAATAATTTTTATATATTCACTTAATTAAAAAATACCCTATGAATAAATATTTGTTTAATATTGGTGATAAATTGATCTTGAACAAAATTATTCCTAAGTCTTGAGGATAATATTTATTACAATAATTAAATCCAAATAGAATTTAATTGAGATCAACAAAAACACTTAGTGTATAGACCTAAAGGATTCTTTCTCATTAGAATTAGCTGGGATTTCCTAAAGTGCAATACTACTGTCTAGAAATGGGTCAAGGCACCCAATAGAAAGAAGGTAATGTCATAATGTCAACAACCACACATGAATACTTACTATATAATATACTCACTTTATCAGAATATCTTATCAAATAGGTCACACACACATATCACCAACCTATGTTCTTGATATATCTTTATTTGACTATCTGAAATAAACTCGTCATTACACCATGAATAGGGTATTTAATGTGATTGTTCCATTTCAATCAAAGGACCGAGATATCAACTTCCATAAAGATGTATGGGATAAATAATTTATCAGTTAACTAATTAATAACACATCACTTGTGTTTCAACCAACATATCTAACTTATCCATGATCTGTATCATCATGGATTCTGAAATAAATCAAAGTGAATGAGTCATGACATGAATTAGTAATAATATTACAGTCTAATGACCATTTGAAATTCTCAGAGATAAGAATATATGATGACAAAAAATCCTAAAAAAATCCTACAGGAAAGTCTGTTATCATAATCTCTCATATTGAAAATTACCAAATGTGAACTTCATGAGAAGAAGTATCATCTGACTGAAAATTAAATTTTTATTTGATTTTTTAAATTTGTGTTTTGGGTGAGAAAAACTATACAATTCTAGATAACCTATTCAAAAACACAACAAAATAAACTAAAATTTTCAACAAAGTCATATGCCTATCAGGATAAACCAAATTCAAAATTCAAACATAGAGAGACACCATAGCCTTGGGCCACAAACCAAGAGCTTTTAGAAAATCAACACACCATCACCTCGGGATACCAACCATGAGCTGGCCATGATCCGAAGACCATGACACACCCACCCACCCATACCCATAATCATAAACTAATTGAGAAACACATTTTGGATACCGTCCTCCTCGTCACTAGAACTGCCATATCAAGCCGATAAAAAATACTATATTCATAGACACCAAAAATAGCACCAACCATCACAAACCAAATCAGAGAAATCACCAATACTTAACCACCACCATCATCGTCAACATTGAATCCAATGCCACACTAAAAATAGAAATACTTGAACCAAAATAACTTCAGTGAGCAAGCAAAAATCACGCACAATAGTTCACCCAAAACTAGAACGTGAGTAAAAAATCAAGAAGAGAAAAACATCACTGAAATAGTAGCCACCTAAATTACAGAACATGCCAGAAGAAAGGCTCCACCACAAGATAGATCCTCAATCTAGTCACCTCCTTCAAGACCACACTCGAAAACCATAATGAAGCTCCTAATTCTCCCACAGCTGGTGCAAAAACAAGACTGCAACTCTCAGATTGTAGAGCTAGTACTCGACCATGGACTCACCGTACCGCCATGAGAAAACCTATCCAGATCGGAGGATGGGGCATGAAGATGGCCCATCAAAGATGATAATCTCTGAGAGTCAAGCCCACGAATCTATACATGGCCGCCATAGAAAGAGAACCTGCACACCACGATCACGCTAAGCAGAGGAGCCGAGGAGAGGAGCCGCCGCTACCCTGAGACGGAGAAGAGAAAGGTGACAAAAAGGGAAAACTCTAGTGACACAGTTCCCCTTACAAGCTCATACATAGTCTATCATCTACTTATGAGTATTCAAACTTGACAGTCAATATTATACATGTCCAATCATATAATGTTATCTAAATGTAGAATTATATTTAATAATATCATCATATAATTTCAAGGTTCTCATTATAGTGTAAAAATACTATGAACTTATCAATGATATATATACTATAGGACTTTATTAGATTAAATTCATGTAGAACAATGAAAAATATATAATAATATTGTTTATTACTATTCAAATATTCAAATATATATTTAATCCAAAGTAAAAATAGTTGGTTGTAGAACACCAACTCTAACAGACTCCCACTTGGAATTGAGCCAACTATCTATGACTTGTATTCCAATATACCTCACATGATCATAATGTTTCTATTGAGTTAAGTATTTAGTCAAGGGGTCAACCATACTATCTTCCATAGATACTCTACTCACTATGACCTCACATATTTGAGAAAAATACCTTAATATATGATACTTATGAAGTAAAATCTTCATCAAATGATGTGACCTTGACTCATTTACAAGATCCACCACTATAGTATTATCACAATAATGTGTGATAATCTCATTACTAATAGTCCCCAATTAAATATTTATAAAAATTTTCATATCCAAACAACTTCTTTAGCTATTTTAGAAGCCATAATATTCCCAAAATTTTATATATAATCCATGACCATTAATTGCCGTGAGACATTACAACTCACAAAACCTCCACTGAGAATGGATATGCATCCTTATTTTGATTTTAAATATTATTGATCTATTTAGAAATTATAATCTATATATCCTTTGATGACTAGCTACTCATCTCCTCCATAGACCAGGAACATTTCCTTAGTATTCATCAGATACTTACGGATAGTCTTGACTTCTATCTAGTGGTGGCCACCTAGTTTAGCTTGATATCTTCATAATTTACTTAAGTCATAAGAAACATCTATCCTAGAACATAGCATACCATACATGACTGACCTGATTTCCAACTCATATGGAATCCTTTCCATCCTTTGTATTTCTTCATGTGTCTTAGGATACATTTTTTTAAAATATTAATGCCTTGTCACACTATCAGTAATCTCATATTGGATTTTTCCATACCAAATATCTTTAGTATTTTTCAATATATGTACTCTGACTTAGTCTAAGCATCCTATTATATCTATCATTATAGATCTTGATCCCAGGAATATGTATTACTTAATCTAAGTCCATGGAGAAGCATTTGTTTAACCAGGATTTAATGGACTATAATATGGGTCATTTATTTCTAACAATTTGAATTTCATCAATATAAACTATTAGGAAAATGACTATATTACCACTAAACTATTTATAGAAACAAGGCTCTTATTTATTCTTTATGAAAAAAAATTTCATTATGGCTTCAAAAAACTGAATATTCCATGACATGAATGTTTTATTTAATTTATAAATAGATCTTTGAAGCTTGAATAACTTTTTTTTGGAATCCTTTGGAGTACAAAACCCTTCAAGTTGCGTCATATAGGCATATTCTTGAAGGTTCCCGTTAAGGAAGACTATTTTAAAAACCATTTTCTAAATATCATAGTCATGGTAATCTATAATGGAAAGTAGAATTATGATTGATTTAAACATATAAATCGGTGAAAAGGTTTCATCATAGTCTATGCCTTGATGCTATTTGAATCATTTTGTAACCAGTCATGCCTTATAAGTACTGACTTGTCTATAAATTCCCTATTTCTTCTTGAATACCCATTTACAACCAACAATATTTAAATCCACTAGAGGATCTACCAAAATACAGACTTAGTTTTGATACATGGAAACCATTACAGAATTCACAGCTTATTTCCACAAGGAAACATCCGTGCCACTTACTATTTCCTTATAGGTTATAAGATCATTATTATCAACTAATAATAATCAAATATCCTTGGTGGCTATAAAACCATATCTTTTAGGTTTTATAACCTATCTTATACTCCTATGTATTACTTGTGTCTTTGAATCTTTTTTTCTATGGGGATTTATGGAATCTATTCCTATGCTAACTCTTGTGTATATCTTGAGCAACGATTTCATCGAATCCTATCTCATTCCCACTATCTCTTTTAGATACGTATCCCCTTCAAGAAATATGGGACATCTATTAACCATTACTTTATTTTATATAGGGTCATATAAGTAATATCCTTTAATTTCCTTAGGATACCCTATAAAGATACACTTAGTGTCTCAAGGTGCAATTTTGTTTCCAAAAATTCCCTTAACATTTTTTTCACAACACCATACTCACATATGAAAAAACATGGGTTTATTTCCATACCAAATTTTATATAGAATATTGTTTTATAATTTTTTTGGCACTCAGTTTAGTATGTATACTATTATTTGTAATACGTATCCCCAAATGGATAATATAAGACTCACATGACTCATAATTTATCTCACTATGTATAATAATATTTTGTTCATCCTTTCTCTTACACCATTCCAACAAAGGTGTATAAGGAGGATTTAGTTGGTATAGAACCACAGAGTCTCATAAATTTTCTATAAGGTCTTGATTAAGATATTCTTTACCACATTCTGAGTGAATTTTCTTAATATTCTTACTAATATGGTTCTCAACATCATTATTATATTCCTCGAATATATCAAAGGAATACAACCTATATCTTATTAAGTAGGAATATCCATATTTACTTAAATCATAATTAAAATTTATTAAGTATGAGTACCCACCCCTTTCTTCAATTGGAAATGGCACACACACATCAATATGAAATAATTCAAGAAGATCATTGGACTTTTATCCTTTTCCACTAAATGGAGATTTAGTTATTTTTATTTGTAAACATGTGTTGCATACACCAAGTGATTTTATTTAAAAATAATCCAAATATCCATCTTGGATTAATTTAGTAAAATGATTTTTATTTACATGACCTAGCTGGTGATTCCATAGCTGGGTGTGGTATGAGTCATGTGAACTATTTTTTTATTGATTTCCATTACTTTATTTATGTAATTTAACACATAAATACCATTATTTAAATGTTACTTAATATAAAAAATATTATCTTTATAAAATAAGCAACATTTATTCCGAAATTTAAAAATAAAACCATCTATATCAAGTCTAAATATAAAAATAATGTTTTTGGTAAAAAATGGAACACATTAAAATATTTAAAAAATGAGATCATTATCATTAGTAACATGAGATGGTAGTCCCAAATAGTCACAACAGAAATCTTGGCTCTATTTTTTGCTCATAAGTCTACCTCACGTTAGGAAATTTTCAAGAATCTACTTGGTTCTTCTGTTTGAAAACATATATGAGCACCACATATTTTATCTAATGAAAAATTTATATAAATAAATAAATTAACTTAATAGAAAATGTAATTGAATATTCCCCCTTGTTTCTTTACCTAGGTAGAGTTTTTATTCCAGTGGACCTTCTTTCCACATGCAAAACACACAACATCATTTTCCCTTTCTTGTCTCTTGATCCTTCTCTTTTTGGAAGGGCATTACAAAGAAGCTTTGGACTTAGATATCTTTACCTGAACTTTCCTTTTATTAACCATAATAATGAAATAATTTTCATTATTTATGTCATTTTCAACTTGGAGAAGTAGCATGAGATGATTTGGGAGAGACTAATCTATGTTGATCATATTGAAATTGACAAAAAAATCAGAGAAGCTTTGAGGGAGTGATGAACGAATGAGATCAGTGTGTATTTAATCAGAAAGATTAAACCTTAAAAAACATAGGTAATCGATGTAGCCAATGATTTTGACTATGTGAGGCCCACCTAACACACCTTCTCCCAGTTTAGTCTAAAATAGTTCCTTGGATATCTCAAACACTTCCCATTTAACTATCTCCACATAAATACCACAAAGATACTGGAGTATTCTTTAACCATCCATATCTTCATGTGAATTATTGAGTTCATTATACAAGGATGAAAGCATAAAAAGTTAAATTCTAATGATTTCAATCATATTTTTATCATATATAGTGAACTAATCATCAATCACCACCTTAATAGGTAGATTGGGAATTGAGGATTCTAGCACGTAACATTTCTATTCACGGTGAAACACTAACTATAGGTGCCTAAACCATTCCTATAAGTTATTATAAGTAAGGATATGGTTTTTATCCAAAATTTATCATAAGGATAACGTTCTTTATTAACTCTCCATTATTATACAATATTAAAATATTATATTATTAGTAATTTTCTTGATTATAAATTATGTGAGACATAATAATAATTTTTATTTTATCAAGTATCCCACTTTTTTATCAAGGCTCAATGACCCACACCATTGAACTTAGAATGACCTGTATCTAATGGAATTCTATTATAAAGTATCTATATTTACCTTCTTTATGATCTATAATATGTCCATGAAAACCATAAGAAGGTATTTAGGTGGGTGGTATTTCTAACTACAAACCCATTGTTCCTTGAATCATTGACTGGAATCCCCAATCTAGAAATTATAAATAGAATTTCTTCAACACTTGCCTCAAAATTTGTATTGAATATACTATGTTAATTAAATTCAATACAAGTTTTGTTAAGTTATCCCATAATCTTAGTTAATATTCCTTGATAATTAAAAGTTCCCCCGACTATGGCTTGATCTGACACTTTAACTTTGGTTTCATCTTAATTTAAATGATAGAAGTCATAATGAATTAATATTAACTTAAGGTATTATTTTTTATTATGCATGAAATTTTATTGTTTTATCCTTTATATGTATTATAAATATTAATTTGATTTTACTTAAGTGATTAACTATGTTTCAATAAAATATTTATATATAATCCATTTATTTAAATTTCATATTTGTATATTAGTCCATTTATTTATGTGATCATGGTCTAGAATCCATAAAATAAATCAGGCATAAGATAAAAATAAAAATATAAATAAATAACCTGATCATGATAATATCTAATGATTAATTTATTTAGAATATAGTAAATCAACCTATGACCCTATGGTAAAACTCATCGTGTCACGACCCGTCCTTGGGGCCCGTGTCGTGACAAATTGGTATCAGAGTAGTTCGGTTCTACCGCAGACTCTGATCTTTCTTCTATGTGAAGCAATAGTGTTTAGCGTATTGGGTGTGGTTATTAGTCCAGGGAGTCCAGTGTTGGTGCGGCGGCCGACGTATCCATACACCAGGACCCTGACTTCTAATTTCCGACTTAATACACGAAAACATTGATTGCATGTGTGATTCAATTTTTCTTTGTGATTACTTTGTATCAGCTCAACAGGTATACTATTCTGACCATGGTGCACCTGTTTCCTTTTCAGGATGGCCCCACGATGGTAGCCAGCTAGGGTTCCGAGCATTGTGCGTGGAGAGAGCCCACCGAGCGACGAGGACTCGGTACAGGGCCCTTTGACAGCTAAGGCACCGGTGGTACCTATACCCGCCGAGCCACCGATGCTACCAGCCCCAGCTGCTGACGATACATGTCACCTTAGTGCACTGCATGAGTTCCAGCGCCAGCGACCGCCCAGGTTCCGCGGGGAGACGGACCCCCAGGCAGTTGAGGACTGGCTGGAGGCAGTTGTACGAGTTTTCAGGTTAGTGAGGACACCAACAGACCTCATGGTGATCCTCGCAGCGAGCCTCCTGCACGCGGCAGCAGGCAGATGGTGGAGCTTGATGCTCCAGGTGCACGATGAGGCATCTCTCCTCGGATACCAATTTGTCACGACCCGTCCTTGGGGCCCGTGTCGTGACTACCCCAAGCCCGCCTTCCATAGGCCAGGGGCTGGCGACTAGCACCAAGGCGTAAATCCCGGAAAAAGGGAAGGCATTGCCTTTGTAAAGTAAGCACCACAGAGTAAGATAGAGGAAAAAGTAAACACTAAGTAAAAGGTGGTACAACAGTAAGTGCGGAAAAGTAAAGGGGGGCCGGAAATACAAGCCCAACTGTAAAGTACAACTGAAAGGGAAAAAATAGCAACTGAAAAGTAAATCCGCAATGTCGAGCCGTCCACTGGAAGTCCCACCTGAAGGGTGAGTACAGATAGCCTCCATAGCTCCTCGGTCCATCCGTCCGCTCTGAGTACACTCCGCCCAGTGGTCCACCTCCAGGTACCGTCCTGCTCCGCAATCCTCCACCGCGATCAGCGCTGTCCATCGTCTGCAACCAACACAACGTAGTGCGGGCATAGCCCGTGCAGGGGTGAGTATAAGCTACTCAGTAGGGACCCCGAGACCCCCGAAGGTCTCCCAGAATCCACAAAGGATAAACCACAAAGGAAAGATACAATCACGAAGTAACATCCGACACGGCTTAGGTATATACCCATACATATACCTAAGTTATCAATTCTCGCTCGGCTCCAACATCCGAGCTCAAATACAACCCAGTCCACACAGGAAAGCAAAACGAAAATCCACACAGGATACCACAACACAATCCACACAGGAAGAAAAATGTAAATCCACACAGGATAGCATAACACAATCCACAAAGGAAAGAAAAATAGGGTTTCATCTCACACAGGTATACTTCATTTGTAAAGCAAGAGAGATGATCAGATGTAGTCACTGATTCATCTTACTGGGACCCACGTAGGATACAAGCACTGTTGTCATCGTCGTCGAACCCACAGAGGATTCCGATACAATTTTCTTCATCGTTGAACCCACATAGGATTCCAGTATGATAGTCTCCATCGTCGAACCCACATAGGATTCCAGTACGATTGTCTTCATCGTCGAACCCACATAGGATTCAAGTATGATTGTCTTCATCATCGAACCCACATAGGATTCCAGTACGATAGTCTTCATCGTCGAACCCACATAGGATTCCAGTACGATAGTCTTCATCGTCGAACCCACATAAGATTCCAGTACGATTGTCTTCATCGTCAAACCCACATAGGATTCCAGTACGATAGTCTTCATCGTCGAACCCACATAGGATTCCAGTACGATTGTCTTCATCGTCGAACCCACATAGGATTCCAGTACGATTGTCTTCATCGTCGTCGATGTAGCAGTCGCAGCCAGCTCTAGGGTTCCCGCACACAACAAGCTCGCTCGGGAGGGTCCGCTCCACGAGCCGAGAGGCTGATACATCAACTGACACCTAGTCCAGAGTTGATGTATCCAAAAGTTCCACATCGTCAACAGGAACTCAACGTCGCAGACGGCTCGTCAATCGGACGCCCGGTCTGAGAGTTATTGGCTTTTTCGTCCCAGGGGCCCGGTTGGGTTTTAAGGAAAAACCAACCCGACCATACTCCACCTGTGTCCAAACCTCGGGCAGAGTATGCCAAAATATCCGTCTCACTTAGAGGAAAACAACGAAGTTGATGGCACGTCAATCGGACGTCCGAAGCTCAAGATATGAGCGTTTCCGCTCCGAGGGCCCGGTTGGTTTCGTGTACGAACCAACCCGGCCGAACTCAAAGTATTCCGAAACCTTGAGTGCGATATACCGAAATGACCATCTCGATCCAAGGATCGCATCGCCGCTGACGGCGCGTCATTCATAGGCCCGTAGCTCAAGTTGCGGGCAAAAGATCGAAAACGGTCCGAAGACGGGGGGTCTGGGCCCGGACCGACCCGGCCCAACCCCCCTAGGTCGGCCCGAATCGGGTGGACCCGACCCGGGTCTGGGTCCGACCCGGTTTTGCGCGGCCCGGCCCGGCCTGGGCGCGACCCGGCCCGGCGGGTCGGCTCGGCCGAGCCGGCCGAGCGTAGGAACCGCGGTGCGCTGGCCCCTGCGGGATGAAGCGCCGCGGCCCCGCGTGGGGCCGCGATGGAAACAGCGGACGCGGAAAATCCGCATCCCATGTGTGTCGGACCCGCACGGCCGTGGGTCCGCTGGCCGCCGCCGCCGCGCCGACAGCCGGCGCCTCCGGTGGTTTCCGCGGGCCACCGGAGTTGCTCCGGTGGTCCGATTTCGCTCCCGTCTGCGCCGTAGCTCCTCCCGGGTCCCGTTCTTCACTGTGGAAACAACGAATCACCTCTGCGGCATGTTTTGTCATCGCCCACCAATCCGTACATCAACGAAGAACTGCAGAGGGTTGTCGGGCCGTGTTTGTTTGGCCCTCACCCTCCGCGTTAGGCGATAACAATCGGGAAGAAAAATATTCAACACATGAATAACAAGCAAGGCACAATTTTAATAGAATTAAAATTGAACTTGTTCCAGGTTCTTTTTTTTAAAAGAAACAATCACTGGAATATAAATTATTTCACAAAACCCTACCTCATCAAGTCATCGCACGCGCGTTCTTCGCGAAATTGATCGCCGCGGAAGGAGGCGATCGTCGCGTCGCGGAAGGGCGTCGCGTCGTCGCGGAAGGGCTTCGCGTCGTCACGGAATACAGTGTCGCGTCGAAGAACTCCAAGGTTCAAGAACATGTAGATTTAGTTATATTAATTAAATCCATGATGTTTTTATAACCCACAAAGAGATTTAAAAGAAGAAACCCGAAATCTCCTACCTCAAGCAGTTGGTGATCGGAGATCGTTGCGGGGAAGAACGTCTCGGTAGGAGTGTCGTCAATCTCCGAGGGTGAAGGCGTTCTTCGTGTTCTTCGCATTCTTCGCATTCTTCGCGAAGGAGGATGAATGCACAAAATTTCTTTCAAAAGCCTCTCAACGAGCAATCCTCAAGAAGAAAAGCGTTGGTCTTATTTTATTATTACGCCAACGGATTGTAAACAGGTTAAGAAACGATTAAATTAATTCACAGAATTAATTCACGAATAAAACCGCCCAATTAATTGGTGCGTTAAGAATTGAAGAAAATGCTTCAGTTGACTTTCATAATGATGGGTTTTCGCGGGGGCATTACTTAGCGGAAAAGAAACAGTGGGCTCGTGCGGGCCCCACCCCACAAATATCCTACCAAGGGGGTAGGATATTTCTGGATAGCACCCTACCCGCAACAACTCAGTTTAAGCATCTTTAAGTGGCTTTCAAGTGGCTTTAAGTGAAATAAAATAAAGTTTGTCGTACTAATTATTTTATTTCTTAACTTTAAGCCCAAAAATTAAAAACCACACCCAAGCAAACGCAACTCCGGAAGAGTAGTTTCTAAGAAAATACCGGCGCTGCGATTCCATCGGTGCCCTCAGAATTAGATTCCGAGCACCGGTTCAAAAGTTAGAAAAACCCGCTCGTTCGTTCACTGAACGTACCCGAGCCAAACTTCGGAAAATGATTCCGGGCACACCGGGCCTCGGAATCAGGTGCCGTCAGAAACTGCGTTCTTGTAAAATTTCAAAGAAAATTAAGAAAAAAAATTTCCTTGAAATTTACGGGTCTTTACATTATGTCCTCCTGTCCCCTGCGGTCGGGGTAATGTAAAGACCCGTTAATTTCAAGGAAATTTTTTTTCTTAATTTTCTTTGTAATTTTACAAGAACGCAGTTTCTGACGGCACCTGATTCCGAGGCCCAGTGTGCCCGAAATCATTTTCCGAAGTTTGGCCTGGGTATGTTCAGTGAACGAACGAGCGGGTTTTTCTAAATTTTGAATCGGTGCTCGGAATCGAATTCTGAGGGCACCGATGGAATCACAGCGCCGGTATTTGCTTAGAAACGCCTCTTCCGGAGTTGCGTTTGCTCGGGTGTGGTTTTTAATTTTTGGGCTTAAAGTTAAGAAATAAAATAATTGGTACGACAAACTTTATTTTATTTCACTTAAAGCCACTTGAAAGCCACTTAAAGCTGCTTAAGTTGAGTTGTTGCAGATAGGGTGCTATCCAAAAATATCCTACCCCCTTGGTAGGATATTTGTGGTGTGGGGCCCGCATGATCCCACCTTTTCTTTTCCGTTAAGTAACACCCCCGCAAAAACCCGTCATTATGAAAGTCAACTGACGCATTTTCTTAAATTCTTAACGCACCAATTAATTGGGCGGTTTTATTCGTGAATTAATTCTATGAATTAATTTAATCGTTTCTTAACCTGTTTACAATCAGTTGGCGTAATAATAAAATAAGACCAACGCTTTTCTTCTTGAGGATTGCTCATTGAGAGGGTTTTGACAGAAATCTTGTGCCTTCATCCTCCTTCGCGAAGAACGCGAAGAACGCGAAAAATGTGAAGAACGCGAAGAACACGAAGAACGTAAAGAACACCGTCACCCTCGGAGATTGACGACGCTCCTACCGAGACGTTCTTCCCCGCAACGATCTCCGATCACCAACTGCTTGAGGTATGATATTTCGGGTTTCTTCTTTTAAATCTCTTTGTGGGTTATAACAACATCATGGATTTAATTAATATAATTAAATCTACATGTTCTTGAAACTCAGAGTTCGTCGACGTGACACCGTATTCCGCGACGACACGACGCCCTTCCATGACGACGCGACGCCCTTTCGCGACGACGTGACGCCCTTCCACGACGCGACGATCGCCTCCTTCCGCGATGATCAATTCCGCGAAGAATGCGCGTGCGACGACTTGACGAGGTAGGGGTTTGTGAAATAATTTATATTCCCGTGATTGTTTCTTTTAAAATAAAGAACCCGGAACAAGTTCAATTTTAATTCTATTAAAATTGTGCCTTGCTTGTTATTCATGTGTTGAATATTTTTCTTCCCGATTGTTATCGCCTAACGCGGAGGGTGTGGGCCAAACAAACACGGCCCGACAGCCCTCCGCAGTTCTTCGTTGATGTGCGGATTGGTGGGCGACGACAAAACATGCCGCAGAGGTGATTCATTGTTTCCGCAGTGAATAACAGGACCCGGGAGGAGCTACGGCACAGACGAGAGCGAAATCGGACCACCGGAGCAACTCCGGTGGCCCGCGGAAATCACCGGAGGTGCAGGGCGCTGGCGCGGCGGTGCCCCGGTGCGCCGCCGAACAGGGCCGCCGCGGCTGAAGCCGCGGCGGCGGCGGCCAGCGGACCCGCGGCCGCGCGGGTTTGGCACACACGGGACGCGGCTTTGCCGCGTCCGCTGTTTCCAGTGCGGCCCCACGCGGGGCCGCGACGCTTCATCCCGCGGGGGCCAGCGCCCCGCGGTTCCTCCGCTCAGCCGGCTCGGCTGAGTCGAGCCGGGCCGCGCCAAACCGGGTCGGACCTGGACCCGGGTTGGGTCGACCCGGTTCGGGCCGACCCAGGGGGGGGGGGGGTTGGGCCGGGTTGGTCCGGGCCCAGACCCCCCGTCTTCGGACCGTTTTTGGTCTTTTGCCCACAACTTGAGCTACGGGTCTCCGAACGACACGCCGTCCACGGCGATGAGATCCTTGGATCAAGACGGTCGTTTCGGTATATCGCACTCAAGGTTTCGGAATACTTTGAGTTCGGCCGGGTTGGTTCGTACACGAAACCAACCGGGCCCTCGGAGCGGAAACGCTCATATCTTGAGCTTCAGACGTCCGATTGACGTGCCGTCGACTTCGTTGTTTTCCTCTAAGTGAGAAGGATCTTTTGGCATACTCCGCCCGAGGTTTGGACGCAGGTGGAGTATGGTCGGGTTGGTTTTGCCTTAAAAACCAACCGGGCCCCTGGGACGAAAAAGCCAATAACTCTCAGACCGAGCGTCCGATTGACGCGCCGTCTGCGACGTTGAGTTCCTATTGACAATACGGAACTTTTGGATACATCAAATCTGGACTAGGGGTAAGTTGATGTATCAGCCTCTCGGCTCGTGGAGCGGACCCTCCCGAGCGAGCTTGCTGTGTGCGGGAACCCTAGAGCTGGCTGCGACTGCTACATCGACGACGATGAAGACAATCGTACTGGAATCCTATGTGGGTTCGATGATGAAGACAATCGTACTGGAATCCTATGTGGGTTCGACGATGAAGACTATCGTACTGGAATCCTATGTGGGTTCGACGATGAAGACAATCATACTGGAATCCTATGTGGGTTCGACGATGAAGACTATCGTACTGGAATCCTATGTGGGTTCGACGATGAAGACTATCGTACTGGAATCCTATGTGGGTTCGACGATGAAGACAATCGTACTTGAATCCTATGTGGGTTCGACGATGAAGACAATCATACTGGAATCCTATGTGGGTTCGACGATGGAGACTATCATACTGGAATCCTATGTGGGTTCGACGATGAAGAAAATTGTATCGGAATCCTCTGTGGGTTCGACGACGATGACAACAGTGCTTGTATCCTACGTGGGTCCCACTAAGATGAATCAGTGACTACATCTGATCATCTCTCTTGCTTTACAAATGAAGTATACCTGTGTGAGCTGAAACCCTGTTTTGCTTTCCCTTGTGGATTGTGTTATGCTATCCTGTGTGGATTTATGTTTTGCTTCCTGTGTGGATTGTGTTGTGCTATCCTGTGTGGATTTTCATTTTGCTTTCCTGTGTGGACTGGGTTGTATTTGAGCTCGGATGTTTGAGCCGGGTGAGAATTGATAACTTAGGTATATGTATGGGCATATACCTAAGCCGTGTCAGATGTTACTTTGTGATTGTATCTTTCCTTTGTGGTTTATCCTTTGTGGATTCTGGGAGACCTTCGGGGGTCTCGGGGTCCCTACTGAGTAGATTATACTCACCCCTGCACGGGCTATGCCCTCACTACGTTGTGTTGGTTACAGACGACGGACAGTGCTGATCGCGGTGGAGGATTGCGGAGCAGGACGGTACCTGGAGGTGGACCACTGGGCGGAGTGTACTCGGAGCGGACGGCTGGATCGAGGAGTTGTGGAGGCTATCTGTACTCACCCTTCAGGTGAGACTTCCAGTGGACAGTTCGATGTTGCGGATTTACTTTTCAGTTGCTGTTTTCCCCTTTCAGTTGTACTTTATAGTTGGGCTTGTATTTCCAGCCCCCTTTACTTTTCCGCACTTACTGTTGTACCAGCTTTTACTTAGTGTTTACTTTTTCCGCTTGCTTACTCTGTGGTGCTTACTTTACAAAGGTAATGCCTTCCCTTTTTCGGGGATTTACACCTTGGTGCTAGTCGCCAGCCCCTGGCCTATGGAGGGCGGGCTTGGGGTAGTCACGACACGAGCCCCAAGGACGGGTCGTGACACATCGTGTCTATCTTGGAATGAGTTGGAACGTTCCTCATGTCTACCTATATATCACTCGGGTTGGTTTTGTCATTGTTCGGTCTTGAAATGTCTCTATGTTCCTTGAGATACTCCTTTTATTACATATTTTTATAACTCAAAAGAAGGTGATGGGAATCAAAGTATTGGTTAAGGGTAATTTCATAAAAAACCTTGGATATAAAGGTCTTATATAATAAAATAGGGAGGGATGATACACATACCATTATATTTAATTTAATAACAAATAATTAAAAACCTATGAAAGAAAATTAAGTTAAATAAAAATAACTCATACATAGGTCTAGTCAAATCTCATGATCAGTTATACACATGAAAAAAACACACAAAACTACACTAGATAGCTTTCACTTCAATGCATTATTTATTATTATAATAAACATTCTTGTATTAATTAATTAATTAATCAATCAATTAATTATCTTTATCTTAATGGCCTTATAAATTTTCATGTACATACCCATCATAAATGAATTTAGGGAAAATAAATGATATGAACAATAATTATAGATAATTACAATGAATTAATTAAGCATTTATTAATTCTTCAAAACCTTTATTACATAGTCAAACACATCTGGTGCCAATAGTGTAATTGAGTTTTAATACCGAAATTAATTATTTTAATGTAATTTAATTACATATTTTATTAGGAGACTAAACAACATGTACTAATGAGCTACACACTTTTTCTTCACTTTTTGTGTATCCAAGATAAAATACTCGGGAGTTGGGGTGCATCTCATCCAGATTACATGACATGTACTAATGAGCAACATGCCATGTGGTCTGCTTGATGTGTGTCCATGTTACCCATAGATTGACACGACGTGTTCTTTAGATGTGGGGATTTATGATTCACACAATTTGTATACCTGATAAATACCATATATTTCATTAATGTTCCAAGATATCAGTCTCCTACAATATAAACCATGTATTTAACCACATGGTTAACATGGATTTCACTGCTAAACCTATAGACTAAATGACATGTACACCCACTACATGACGTGTAGCCTAAAAAACTGTATTCCAGGTTGTCCAGGTCAATATGTGATGTACAAAAAA
Source organism: Viscum album (assembly GCA_963277665.1). NCBI lineage: Eukaryota > Viridiplantae > Streptophyta > Magnoliopsida > Santalales > Viscaceae > Viscum > Viscum album. Next base: position 1,503,671,770 of record OY728135.1, read on the forward strand.
TAAACCAGGAGTAATAAATTCTTAGCACTTCATGTATCCCATGACACGTCAAGGTGTAGTGAACTTGGGTACATGAAATCTACTTTGGCAACATGTCATATAGCCCAATCTACAGACTGGAATCTTTGGCACCTCCTAATGGCATATTTGATTGCTCTTCATCTGTTCTTAGTCATTAAGAAAATATGAAACTTGAATGAATAATATTTAAATGTTAAAAGTTTTTTAATTAAACTTCAGATTAAATAATGATTAATATGGAAATTAAAACTAAAAAAAATGTTTATATATGATAAAAAATATAATAAATAATTATAAACTTTAAACACGACCCCTCTAAACCAACTTTATGGTTTACGATGCAGTGAAAGCACCTTTCTAGGAATAAATCTACAATAGATTTAGTCGAATTCAATGGATCATTCAAGAATTGTGCAATATGTAAATGTCACGAGAAATGAAATTTTCCATTGAATATTAATAAAAAAATACCATAACCAATAGATGATATTCTATATTAAATTTATAATTAATTTAAATAGTTTAGAATAAACAACACCTCATCATAGAGCCACTCTAATGGTGATCCACACATTCTCCTTCTATCTCCGAACAATATCGATGGATTTCTAGGTGCTAGCGCAACAGATATATTATCTTTCTTTGTTTATCTTGATTGCTTCAAGTTCTTTTAGGATTGAAGGAATCACTTCTGTTCTTTTTTTTCTTGAGAGGATGAGAGGAGGAGGAATCTTGAGAGAAATCTGTTGTGAACAATGATTCTAAATACTCGATTAAGCCTACACAGTAGACATAGCCATCTATTTATAGAGTTAAGGTTAAGGTTATAATATTATTTAATTTCATAATGACCCTTAAATAATATAAAAAACATTATCTGATCGTATTCTATATAATAATAATAATATTATTTTTATGACGTATTCTAACAAGCACAATGATAAATATTATTTTACTAGATTAAAAAATCATATTTATCACCAGTCACAACCTTGGTTTGCTCATCCTTCTCAGAATTTGTCGAATACCTGAATAAATATTTAATTAAATATTTATTCATAAATAAATATTACATTCATTGTTTGCTGAATAAATATTTATTAAATATCCAATAAATAAAATAAATATTCTATTCATAGTATGATAAATAAATATTTATTAAAAATTCACATAATAAATTACTTATTAATGAATAAATAATTATATATCTCCTTAAGAATAATAACAAATAAATAAATATTATATATTCATGTAATTAAACAATTAAACCATATATAAATATTTATTTAATACCCATGATCAATAAATCCCGAATAAAATTATTCTGCAGTCTTGAGAATAATATTTATTCCAACAATTAAATTCAAATAGAATTTAATTGAGATCAATGCAAACACTTAGTGTGTGATCCTCTTGGATTCTTTCTCATTGAAATTAGGCGGGCTTTCCTAAAGTCTGATATTACTGTCTAGTAACAAGTCAAGACACCCAAGAGAAAGAACTTAATTCCACATTTCAACAACCAAACATGAATGATTAACTTATAATTTAATCTATTTTTCATAATATCTCATCAAGTAGGTTTCATAAACATGTCACCAACCTATGTTCTTGATACATATTTATTTGATTATCTGAAATAATATCATCGTTACACCATGTATATGAAATTTAATGCAATGGTTCTATTTCAATCAATGGGATGAGATATCAACTTCCATAAATATGGAATGGAAAAATTCTTCCGTGACTTATTATTTAATAAAAAATCACTCGTGATGCACCCAAGATATATAAATTCACTATGAACTATATCATCATGTTTTATGAAATACATAAAAGTGCGTGAGTCATGACATGAATTAATATTAATCTTAAATTCTAAATACCATTACATATGATTATAGATAGGAATATCCAATGACAAATAAACATGAAGAATTTCTACATGCAATTCTGTTCATATAATCTCATATCTTAGAAATTATCAAATAAAAACTTTATGAGAATAACTCTCATATGCTTATGATTACTCACACATAACAATCAAAATTATATATTTCCCATCATATAATTTTATCCAACCATATAACTATATTTAAGAATATCATCATGGATTTTTAAGGTTCTCATCATAGAGGGGAACTTCTATGACCTTATCAATGTAAAATATACTCTTGAACATTATTTTATTAAATTTATGTATAATAATGAACAATATGTAATAATATGTTTTATTAATATTCAAATATTTTAATATTCATATAATTCAAAGTACAAATAGTTGGTTCTATAATGCCAAATACAACAGGTTATCTTATGAACAATAGGAATGGTAAATGTACAATTCAATGTTTGAAAGGTACATTCATTCTATCTGTCAATAGGCTAGATAATGTTTATACATTAGACATATAAGACCTTAAAAATACAAACCTACATTTTTATGTATAATTGGAGATTTTTATAGGAACTGGAATAAAAGGTTAGGTCACTAATTTTTTTTGACTTTAGCTAAACTTTGTAGGAAAGGTCACATTAGATATCTAGAAGAAATTAAGTTCAACTCTTCCGGAGTTTGGGATCCTTGTTAATTTAGTAAGCAACATAAGTCTAGTTTTAAACCTATTAGTGAAGTATCAAATTATTTTTCTTTATATTCAGAAGAAATGGATTTATTTGGTCCTACATTGTGACACCTTACTATTCACTAGTATATATTTATTTTGGGTTTTCGAGATCTAGGGGTGAAGATGTGATTTTTTTAGGAAAATAGGCCAAAGCGAAGGATTAGAGCACAATTAGTGCTAACAATGCACCTAACTATGAAGGGGGGGGGGGGGGGTGGCCTTCCGGTTCAATTTTCATGGTTACCACATAATTTTTCTAACAAACTAAGATCTTATAGGTAATTGTGCATCCTATTTTGTAAAATAGATATGTTTTATATGGTTGGAAAATGATTTTCCTAACCATGTGGCCAAACCATCTAGTTTTCATAGAATATATAAAAATAATTTTTTACCATTTTCACATTCCTATTTTTAACTTCTATTTTCCCCTTTATTCTCCCCTTTCATGTGAATCTCCTCCCTCTATCCAAGATCCTCATCCCCCTTGCCTCATTAGTGGATCTCCCATATTCTTGGTGGTTTTAATTAAGTAATCCCCTGATTTCTTTGAGATTTCTTTTTTCTCCTTCCTATATTCCATTCTTCTTCTATTTATCTTGGTTTTTGGAACACTATAAGTCCATGGGGACCGAACATAGGGTTAAATATGAGGATTTAATGAAATTATTGATGTTATATTCTCATAGTAATTCCTTTCTTACATTTATAGTGGTTTTGGATTAAGGCAATGAGATTCTATCATGTTTTAGGTGGGTGAATCTACCTAATGGGATTTTTCCATGGAACAACTTAGGTTCATGAATTTAATTTGGTTTAATTTGATTAAATATTTTTTATATAAATTATAGAGTGATGTTGTGTGACTATTTGATGTGATTCCTAGCACGTGTCAGTTTTAATGGGGGTTTTCAAATTGCTTTCTTTAAAAATATGTTTTTTACATAAAATGTATTTGATAAAATATTTATAAGGATGTTATTGGTTTCAAAGTTATTTTAAGGAATATTTTCAATGGGATTTTATTTTTAATTATTATTATCTTGATTATAGACACCATTTATTATGTGGTTATGTTTATATTAAAATTGTACTTAATGGTTTATTTTCACATGGGACACCAAGGGTGAGTGGGTTAACCAAACTAAAGAATCCCCATTGTAGATTGTGTGTTGGATAGGGAATATTTCCTAGGTAGATCATATGAACTAATGGGATGGTTTTTTGTGGCATGATGGGGATGATTGTGTGGTCAAATTTTCCATAAGAACTATCAAGAAGGTAACATAACCACTTATATTGGCTAGGGTTCCTCTCATGAGTCCTAGTTTCCACAAGACCATTGGTTTGATGCCAAGTTTCATGTATGGATTTTTGTGGAGGTGTGTTACTGTATTTCCTAATTTATTATTAGATTTTATGATTTATATTCCATGTTGTGATCAGTTTATTCATGGTTTATTGTTTGTTATTATTTTTAGAACATGGATTACTTAAAAGAGGCCAACTAATTATAAATTAAATATTTTAAATGAAATGAATTTCAAATATTTTTTTAAATAATGTATGGATGGTTTGTATTATAAAATTCATTATGTAGATTCATAATGGTATCCTACCGAGCTATTCCTCACACCCTGTATATGTCTTTGGGAATATACAGACTTGGTTTTATAGGATATAGGTAAATGTAAGAGTGCTAAGTATACTAGTGTATCTTCATGATACATAAATACTTATTCTTTGTAGAAGTGGTTCTGAAAATGGTTCATAAGGAATTTGGGCTCATGTGGAGTGTTAAGAGATCATTAGTGATTTTGGGTTATTTTTCATCAACCACTTAGACCTTGATAATATTTTTTTATATTTTTTATATGGATGTTAAATATTGTTTTTTATACTCATGGTATATTGGTTATGAGTTATATTTTATCCTTTCTATTTCCTATAATCTATTTATATATCTATATATTTTAAAACTATTTATTTTTTGGAATGGGAATCCAACTTATGGATGGATCGTGATGGATTTATTGGATGGATTAGTTTTATTTTTATTTGGATTCAAAGGGTGAAACTATTTCTAATAGTTTTATTTTTGATACCTTGGTGCTTATTTTCAATCCGTCATGATCAGGAATATGCTTTAGGCCCTATGGAGACCTGAATCAGGTGACATTTTAGGTTAACCCAAGTCAATTCATTACAAAATGGTATCAAATACCTATTTACATTGGGAGAATAAATATAGAATGGAGATATAACATTTGGTGATTGGAAGGTGGGTGTGGAAATGTGTTTAGTCAGCTATTCATCATGTCAAATCTAAAGTTTATATGGGTGATCCTGAGTTGTGTCTTGAATTTAAGATCAAATTTGAGTTTTTTTGATGATATTTGATTTTTTTACCATTTATTATTGGTTTTTAGAGGAAACCATTTGTTTTTTTAATAAATTTTTATTTTCATAGAAAAATAGGGAAGGAAAACAGAGGTGAACAGTTTAGGTGCATAGTTAAAAGCAATCATGTGGAATCCATGTGATCAGTTCTATAAATCCTCCCAGTGGATCTGTCAGGGTTCTTGCATGGTTTTCTTAATTGTGTGAACAAACCACTAACAATGAGGTAATGCTTTAATTTTCATAATTTTCACCCCTTTAATAATTGGAATTATTGTGATTAATGTTATCACCTTTTTAATAGTAATTAAATGGGTTTTTGTTACCAAATTAATGATTTTGGAATTAAAATTTTGTATTAATTAAGTTTTATAACTTGTGTTTTATAGATCATGCCTCCCATAAAGGCCTCTATGAACTGAAGAGAGGGAGTTTCAGACCATTTCTCCAAGGATAATCATCTAGGAGACCCTAATTTCATTTAATTTGTTATATGTACCATCAAATATGTAACATTCCATTACCCACATCAGGTATTTCCCTTATATATTCTTGTTTTTCTCTTGAATTGAGTGTTTCTTGGGACTCCCAAGGATGGAGAAAATTTTCTAAGAAAAATGAACTAAAGTTTGAGGATGGATTTTTTTTGAATTAATGAAATATAGGTATAAACATGTAATCTATTTGTGGGGTTATCCCCAAGTTTGGAGAACACTCAAGGTGGTTTGTGTTTTTTGAAGGCACCAATGGTTTTTAAAGTATTCAAGAGGAATACACACTATATAATGGGAGTACATGATGTGTAAGTTTTATATAGAATATTCCATAAACTTGGTACCCAGCATTAAAAGAGTACATGCTATGTAATGGTTACATGCCATGTAAAGTTAAAATATCATGTTTTAATTAAAAAACAATGGGTTTTCCGACATATGATATCCATATGGATTACATGATTTGTAAAGGGATTAAACACCATGTAAATATCATGAGAAACGACTTTAGGTAACTCTATGAGTGATGTTTTATTTCATTCATCAGAATATTCTTAGGTTCTCAACCTAGAAGGCTTCTTCAATGATTTTGAGTCTCTGTTTGATCGGAATTGATCCATTCGACATTAGATCACTATAGAAGTTGGTTTGCATCTATCTGGATATATTTTATAATCTTGTTCCGAGGGATAATCCTTGTTGGTTGTGGTGTAATGGGTGTGTGTTATTTAGGTGTGTGTCATTTCCTCTTCTCTAATAACTTTTTTTTGAATTGGAACAATTATAAGATGTGCATATTGGTTCTAGGGCCTTCGTTGTCGTTGTTATTTTATTCTTGTCAGTGAATCCCTTATGGGTGTGTAAAACCCCAATTTTTGAGGTAGGTGGATCTATTTCTAGCCTGTATTGGTGAACTTAATTTCTCTTGATTTTGATTAAATATTCTACTAAATGAAATGGTATGATATGAATGATTGTTTCGTGTGTGTGAAATTGGGTTTTTATAAAATATGGATTTCCCCTAATTTTGGGTAAATGGAAAGTGTTTTCAAGGGATTGTGAATTGGTTTTATGAAATGGTTTTTAAAGAAATATTTTTTGAAAATTGTTTGATGAATTAATTTAAAAAATAGAGTACATGGGAATCCATGGGAACTTAGGTGGAAGGTATAGTGATAGGTTTCATCCAATGTTGGGGGATTTTCTAATTGGGATTATCTTTTCTCTCTAGGACCACTATTCTAGGGACTTTTTGGACCCATTGGGGGGGGGGTTCACTTATTGGCATGTTCCTATAACCTCTAGAATCTATGCATATATCGTGTGGATTTCTATGTACATGATTTTATATGTTTAGGTATGAGTGTCCTAGCTATCTGGATCTAGTGTGATCCCTAGCATGATGTTACCTATGCTTTTTCTTTTGATTTGTATATATTTTTTTGTATTGGCATGGATTTGATATGAGATATGATACATGATTTTCTTTATTTTTACATGATATATATACTAATATATTTTTTTATGAAGTGATTTGAAACCGATTTACCTTATTTATTTGGAAATGTGGAAAATGGGAAATTAAACTATTTTGCCATGCTTTTCATAGAAAAGCAGTTAAATGGTTATCCTACCTTATTTTATTTAAATACGAGCATGCTTGGATTATTGTTTAGAGACTTGATATAGAACACTTTGTTGAGACCTTACTGAGATTGTTACCTTACACATAGTATACCTCTTCGATGGTGCATAGACCTAATTATAACTTTTGATGCAGGGAAAGGAAAGGTTCCATAGTGTGTTGGTGGTGTTTTTATCAGCTAGGATGGGTAGCTGGTGGTGATATGGTGAGAGTATACTCATGGTATCACATGGATTAATTGGTTTTCTTATTTTTATAGTCCTTTGTGGTTAGAATTGTACTTGGAAATTTATTCTACTCTTGAGTTTTTTGGTTTCCACTATTTGTTTTCAGATATGGAATATATTTATCTTTTTTGTTTTTTCCTCTGTTGTATATATATTCCACATTTTTTCTTTAGGTTGGGAGAAATTCCATTTATATTTTATTTGATTCCCAGGTGCTAGTCTCCATCCCATGGGGATTGGGAATTCCATTTAGATATTTTGTGAATTGGGTCGGTTACCAGTTTGAGAGGGTATTTGGGTCAGTTCATTACAAAATAGTATCTGATGTGGTCTATCCTTAAGAGTCCTTGTCTTGGGATGTTTGGTATATTAAAGATATGATTTTCAAGACTTGAGATATATGTTTTAGTAAGTGACTGGATAACTCTTTTCATGATGAGACTCAAGTTACCATGGGATATTGGGATGTGTGTCTCCTATTTTGAGTTATTGATGTTAATATTAGTTTTTTATTATGGGTTTTCTAGTTTTAATTGAGATTGTTCTATTATCTGATCATCCTTTTGTTTTTGTGTATAATAGTATGCCTTTGAGATGTGTTCTATAAGTTCCTCAAGAGGGTGAAACTGATTCTCCTAAAGGGAATCCTTTGATGGATCAGAAATTTGTTGAGGCTATTATGAGAGAAGTTCATGTTGTTCTCTAGAATGTGCCATAAGTTCAGAACATATTTTTTTTGGTAAAACATGAGCTATAGAGAAAGAGATCGATCATAGGAGTTCTTAAGTGAGAATCCAACATCCTTTAAAGGTACGAATGAACCTCAAGAGGCGAAAAAATGGCTTGAGAAGATTGACCAGATCCTTTAATTCCTAGAAACACCTAAGAATATCAAAGTAAAGTGTGAAACATTCATACTTGAGGGTCCTGGAAATCATTAGTTAGATTCCATATTATAGGAAGATAAGCACATGGGATTGTATTGGAAGGGTTTCAAGAATCTCCTCTTCTAGTCGTTTTGTCTGGAGTTGATGATGATGGAAAAATCTATGGAGTTTCTATCTTTGAAACAAGGAGAGAATTCGGTGTCAATGTACAATAATAAATTTACATATATGGTTCGTTTTGTACCATAGGTTATAAATAACGACTTTCTAAAAGCTCAGAAGTACCTATACTATTTGCGACCAGATATCAGATCATAAGTATTTATGCTAAATCTTTCGACCTATGTGGAGACAATAAATAGGGATATGATGGTAGAAATGAATATAGTAGACATAGTTTGATATTATTCCCCTTTTCTTACACTTAATGAAAGCTTTAGTGGCATGCTAGAGAAAAAGAGGAAGCAATATAATCATCACAGGAGTGGTGGAGGTGGTTCTTAGCAGCATTCCTATTTGGCACCTCTAATTATAGCTAGTGGTGTTTCTATGACTTTATATCAGCATGGGAAGGTTAGATACACATGGAATTATTTTCCTTCACCTGCAAAGACGTGTAACAACTATGAATGTTATGGTAATATATAACATTTCTTTCTGGCCATGCCTACTCCTCAATATGGACAAGTATTATCAACTCCATAGGTCATTATTACACAATTAGATGCTTCAAAGACTACAAGGATCCAACCACAAGCCTTAGTAGTGAATCACCTTCACACAGTAGATAAGTTTTTAGTGGAGGTAGATGTGGGTCTAGAGATAGTGAGAGGTAAAATCTTTATTTCATCCTCTGTAGCAATTGATTTATTTGATACCGGTGCTTCCATATAATTTATATCTATCCATTTTGTTGATATAATTAAACTTCCAATGGAACTCATATCCTTTATTATGTATTTAGAGAAAAATCTTGGGAATAAAAAAGAATAGGAGTTTTGGTCTCCTTCTTGTGCACTATCGATAGTTGATACATAGTTATTTTGACATTTTCTTGTACTCGATATGGATTTGTTTGAGATCATAATCAGGATATATTGGATTGTAGCTCATCGAGCTGAGGTTTATTTTTACTATCAGTGTGTCTTGTTTCTTGAGGCAAATGGGAGATCATGAGTGTTTTCAGGAGAGTTGGATTCAAGGTCTAGTCGTGCAGGACCTCCCCTCTCAGAGATTAGGAGATTTTTGTCTGCTATTATAGTTGACCCCAAAGAAATTTCTTCTATTGTTGGTATTCATTCCATTGTTTTGGGTTTTCCTAAATTTTTCATAGAATTTTTTTCCGGTCTTTCTCTAGAGAGGGAGGTAGAGTTTACGATTGACCTGGTTCTAGGAAGACAACCAATATCAATACCTTCTTATCATATGGCACCAATAGAGTTGAAATATTTGAAGATATAGTTAGGAAACCTATTTAAAAAGCGTTTTGTTTATCCAAGTGTGTCTCCTTTTTCAGTCTTGGTGTTCTTCTCCAAGAAAGTATACAATTCACTTGGTTTTTTAATGGACTATCCGAAGTTGAGCTGAGAAACGGTTAAGAAAAAGTAACCTTTTCCTCATGATGATGTTTTGTTTGATCAGCTAAAGGGGGAAAAGTGGTTCTTGAAGATTGATCTTCAGTAGGGTTATCATCATCCCAGAGTTTGGAAGTTTGATATATCAAAGACAACTTTCATGGAAGGTATTTCCATTATAAATATTTTGTGATGCCGTTTGGTTTGACTAATGCTCCTGTAGTTTACATAGATTTGATGAATTGGATATTCCATCAGTATATTGATAGTTTTGTGATATTATTCATGGATTTTATTTTGTTTTACTCGAGATCCAAGCGTGATAATGAGCACCATATTAGTTTGGTTTTGGAAATCCTGAGAAGTCACCATTTGTATGGAAATATTTTAAAATGAAACTTCTAGATTCAAGAAGTTAAATTCTTAGGGCACGTGATTTTTGAGTATGGATCATCAATTGATCCTATGAAGGTGAAGGATGTATGGTCATGGGACAATCCACAAAATGTATTTGAAATTAGGATCTTCCTTGGTCTTACTAGATACCATTTACGGCCCGTCAAAGGTTTGTCAAAGTTTGTTTCACCTTTGAATTCTCTTAACAAGAAATGGGTGAAATTCATATGGGATACAAAACTTTAGTTTAATTTTGAAGATCTGAAATGATTTCTAACATAGACTCCTATTCCGATCTTACCTGAGTCTAGTAATGGGTATGTTGTTTTCTTTGATTCTTTTGGAACTTTTTTGGGCAATGTTATAATGAAAAATTATCATGTGGTGGCTTATGAATCTTTTCATCTTCGACTGCATAAGAGGAATTACCCCACTCATGATTTAGAGCTTAATGTAGTTATGTATGTGCTTAAGTGCTGGTGGAACTATCTTTTTGGGGAAAGTTTCATAGTCTTTTCTGACCATAAGAGTTTAATATATATATATTTTCTCAGAAATAATTGAATCTTAGATAGTGGTGGTGGGTAGAATACCTTTAGATGTTTGAATTTGATATCTCTTAGACCCTAGGGAAGAGGAATGTTGTGGAAGAATCTATTAGCAATAAATTTCCTTTAAAATATTTTTTGGAATCAATGGAAGAGTAGAAACTTATGGGTATTTTTTCTCAGTTTCATCTGGATAGTCAGGAGGATGTTTTTGATATGGTTCTAAACTGTGTTTAGTTACTATCATCTCTCATTGAGTCTATTCCACATAATCAATAGCAGGATGATGAGTTAAAAGGAATTTGATAAACCCAATATTATGGGGAGACTGTTTCTAATTAGTCTCTCTTTTAAGATGTTATTCTCAATTTTGGGGATAAATTTGATTACCCAACATCCGTGAGGAGCTTGAGTTTTTATAGTTGTTATAATTCTTAATGTTCTGTTCATCCGGGTGCTATGAAAATATATTATCTTATGATATGGTGATTCTGGTGGCTGGGTATGAAGTGTGACATTAATGATATGTGTCCTGTTGTTACACCTACCAACAAATAAAGTTAGAGTATTTGAAACCTTCTGGTTTTCTCTAGCCTTTTACAGTGATGGTTTGGAAATGGGATGAGGTATCCATTGAATTTGTTATTGGGTTACCATGGAATCTCTGAGGGAGGAATACTATATGGGTGATGATTGATTAGTTGAAAAAGTTACATCATTCTATTCTGATTAGGGGAACCACTAAATTTAAAGATCTTGGTAATCTGTATGTGCAATAAGTTATGAGGTTACATGAGATTCCTTCTACTGTTGATTATGATAGGAATCCTAGGTTTAGTTCGAGGTTTTGGAGAAGTATCCAATAGGTGATGGGGAATATGGTTAGGTTGAGTACATCTTATCATCCATAGACATATGGTTAGATAGAGAATGATATTCAGATCCTAGAGGATATGCTTCATGCCTATGTCTTGCATTTTGTTGGATCTTAGGATAACCATCTGGGGATGGTTGAGTTTTATCATAAAAAAGTTATCATTAATCAATCATAATGTATCCTTTAAAGGATTTATGTGGTCGCTTGTGTAGATCAACTCTTTTTTGGATAGAGTTGGGAAATGTTTCTTTGGTTGGACCAATTTTGGTTCATGAGGCATCTGTGAGGATTTAGGATATATGTTGGTGTTTGGTTACATCCCAGAGTCAGTAGAAATATTATTTGGATTAATGAAATTTTCCTTTAGAGTTTTCCATATGTGATCGAGTTTTCTTGAAATTTTCTCCATGTATGGGTCATTGTTTCCTTGGAAATAGGGAAATTTTTCTTCGTGATATGTTGGACCATTTCAGGTTATTCAATAGCTTGGGAAGGTTACTTATCAGTTATAATTTATAGCTTATTTAATATTAATTCATGATTTTTTCCGCACATTTCATCTCAATAAATATCATCCTCATCCATCTCACATTCTATGTTGGAGATAGATTGAGTTAGAGCCAGATGTTTTCATTGTTAAGATTCTAGTTGGGATTGTTAAATCTAAAGTTAAAGTCTTGTGCGATAATTCTATTCTATTTGTCATAGTGTTATGGCGACACAAATTAGATTCTCAGAGACTTGGGAGCATGATTCATTGATAAAGGAGCAGTGACCTCACCTCTTTACGAAACTTAATTCTTCCACATGACTTATTGAGGAAAATATTATTATGGTGGGGAGTTTGTAACATCCAATTACTCATTTTTAGGTATTTTCCTTCTCTATTCTTATTTTAGTCTTGAATTGGGTGCGTCTTGAGACTCCTGAGGATGGAGAACATTTTCTGAGAAAAATGACCTAAATTTTAGTGATGGATATTTGTTTGAATTAATGAATTCTGGGTATAAATGTGCAATGGATTTGTGGGGTTATCCCCAAGTTTTCAAAACACCCAAGGTGGTTTGTGTTTTTGTGTAAGAACATGAAGTTTTCATAGTATGTAGGATAAATACACACTGTTTAATGGGAGTACATGATGTATAGGTTCTTTAGGGAAGATTACATGAACCTGGTACACAATATGAAAGGAGTACACACCGTGTAATGGTTACATGCTGTGTAATATTAAAAGATCAATTTTTAATTAAAAAGCTATATGCTTTTTGGAATATGTGATCCCCATGGATTAAATTAAATTTAGTCGGATTACATGCTATGTAAATGTCATGAGTAGGGATTTTAGGGATCCATACTAGTGATGTTTTATTTCATTCATCTACAGATCCTTGTTCTCTCAAACTAGAGTCTTCTCCAACAATTTTGAGATTCTCCATTCAATATGGATTGATCTGTTTGAAATTGGATCACCATAGTAGTTGGTTTGTGTCTCTCTATATCTATTTTATGAAATTTTTCTGGGGACTAATCCTTGTTGGTTGTGTTGTGGCGAGTGTGTGTTCTTGAAGAATGTTTCATTTCCTCTTCTTCACTCACTATTTTATTAGATTGGATCAATTCTAAGATGTATAGATTGGTTCTAGTACCTCCATTGTCTTTTTTGTTTTATTCATGTTAGTGAATCAATTTTGGGTGTGTGTGAAATTGAGTTTTGAGGTAGATGGTTCTGTCTCTAGCCTATGTTGGTGAATTTCATTTCTCTTGTTTCTGTTAAACTATTTTATTAAATGAAATTTCATAAAATGACTTATTTTTGTGTGTGTGTGGAATTAGGTTTTTTATAAAAGATATCTTTCCCCTAGTTTTGTGTAAATGGAATGGGTTTTCAAAGAATTGTGAATTGGTTTTATGAAATGGTTTTCAAAGCAGGATTTTTTTAAAATGGATTGATGAATTGAGTTGGAAAATAGAGCACATGGGAAGCCTTGGGTACTTTGGTGGAAGGTATAATGACAGGTCTCATCCACTATTTGAGGATTTTCTCATGGGGATTATCTCTATTATCTAGGACTATTTTTATAAGTACTTTTTAGACCTGTTGGGAGGTTTACTTGCTGGGGTGTTCCTATAACCTCTAGAATCTATTCATATGTCTAGTGGCTTGAAAACATGATTGTATATGTTTAGGTACATGTTTCATAGATATCCTGACATAGTTTGATCCCTGGTATAATGTTACTTATGTTTCTTATTTTGTTTTGTATGTTTTTTTGTACTTCCATGGATTTGATATGAAATATGATACATGATTTTCTTTTTTATTACATGATATATCTACTGAGATATTTAGTTATGAAATGATTTAAAATTTATTTACCTAATTTATTTAGGAATATGGAAAAAGGGGGAATTAAACTTTTTTACCATAGTTTTGATATAAAAAATGTTAAACTACTATCTTGGATTGTTTTATTTAAAGTTGAGCATGCTGGGATTATTTTTCAGATACTTTTTACAGAACAATTGGGTGAGACCCTACTAATCCCATTAGCTAACACCTTGAATGTATATTTGGTGGTGCGTAGACTTGGTTATGTCTTTTGATTTAGGGAAAGGTAAGGTACCTTAGTGAGACGGTGAGGTTTTTGGTCAGATGGGATAGGTGGATGGTGGTGAGATGGTGGGAGTTTGCCCATGCTACAACATGGAGTAGTTTATTTTTCTATTTTGGTAGTCCTTTGTGGTTGGACTTGTACTTGGAGATTTTTTATACTCTCGAGTTGATTAGTTTCCACTGTTTATTTTCAGTTATGGAATATATTTATCTTTTCCACTATTTCCTTTGTACTATATATATATATATATTACATGTTGTTTCTTTAGGTTGGTTAAAATTGTTCCTTTTGTTTATTGGTCAATGCCCTGGTGCTAGTCGCTAGCTCATAGGGATCAAGAATTCCCTTCGGGTATGTATAATATCAGGATAGGTACTAGTTTGAGAGGGTATTTAGTTTGGTTAATTACACAATATATGGAATGTGAGGGTGGAAGAGGGAATATGTGGATGGTGTACCATGCTCAAGAGTTTAATAAGAAAAATCCATAGGTGTTTTGTGGTGATAAAGGACCTCAGGAGCTTGAAGAGTGGGTGGAAAGGATTGAGTGTGTCTTTTATTTTCTTAAGAAACCTAAGTATTCTAAAGATGACTTAGCCAAATATATGTTGGAAGTACCTAACTTGAAGTGGTGGGAGTCCATATTGTAAGCCAATTTATATAAGGATCTCACATGGGCCATGTTCAAAAATATATTCAATCAATTGTTTTATGTGATGACATTGAGTGTGGAGAAGGCCAATGAGTTCATGAATCTAGTGCAAGGGAGATGATTAATAAGGGAGTATGCCACTCATTTTACTAAGTTGGTTCATATTTCTCAAAAGATCATCATGAATGGCTATCTCAAGGATTGATGATTCGAAATGGGGTTAAATCTAGAGATTGAGTTTAAGATTATTCTTATTCGTTTATCAATCCATGTAGAGGTGTCCAACAAGGAAATTATGGGGGGGGGGGATATATCTATAGGTCTGACTGAGCTTAGTGGTTCCTCTTCTTTGGTAAGAGGTAGTTCGAGTTCATCTTCTTATTATAAAAGAAAGCATGAGGTTTTGAATTAGAATTATGACAAGAGTACCCATTATTCATTATATTTTACACCAATTGAATCCTTAGGGTGTAAGGTTATGGATTTCTTTCATTGTGGGAATCCATGCCACACCAAGACAAATTTCTACGAGACACCTAATATGTTCCACTTGTGCGGGAATACAGAACATCATAAACATTTTTTGAGGTCTCCTTAGGGGAGAAAAGTCATATATTATTTCTCCACAAGATATTAGGTTTTATTTGATTCATCTAAGGTCATGGGAACCTATTCTTAGACAAAAGTATACTATCACCTAGAAAACAATACATAGAGTGTGACTGAGTTTGGACATCTATATATATCCGAACATGTCCTAAAAAATTATGTAGTTGGTTCGACTACCATGATAGGTATGGTGTTTATTTCTTTTTCTATAGATTTGGAATTATTTAATATAAGAGATTCATATTATTTTATCACTTTAAATTTTATTAATACTCTAAGATTAGGGTTGGTGCTGATGTCTTTTAGAATGGATCTTTGAAATCTATTACGAAAGAGGATAAAGTAGGTCTTTAAGTGTTTAGTGTTTTGAGTTGCGATTGTTGATTTTAAGATTGTGTGGGATTTCCTAGTGCTTGAGCTGAGAATTTATGACCTCATTATTAACATAGATAAGATTATTGGATTTAAGGACTAGATTGATTACTACTATCATAGGGTGTAGTTATGATCACCTGATGGGAACACTCACATATTCTAGGGTGAGTATGAAACTAGGTTAGGGAGGTGGGTCCTGTTGTTCCATATGTTGGATGTATCACATGGTAATTTTATAATTTTTTATTTGGTGTAGTTGAGTGGAGTTCAATTGGTCACCTTTCAATGGTGGTAGAAAGTCATCCTGAGGTCTTTTCATATGATTTTTTTGTGTTGTCGCCTTATAGAGAGGTGGAGTTCTCTATCAACCTACTTCCTAAAAAGAGACCCATATATTTATTTTCTTATCTTATTGATTATTTCAAGATATATGAGTTGAAATTATAGTTAGAGGATTTTGAAGAAAATGGAATTATTCAACCATCTGTATCACCTTGGGTGTCAATGGTTCTCTTTGGAGAGAAGTTATATGGAAGCCTCTAACTTTTCATTAACTAAAAAATACTCAATTAGGTGACTATAAAGAATAAATATCCATTGTACCATATTGATTATATATTTGATAAAATCAATGGTAGATCAGTGCTTTTAGAAAATTTATTTGAGATAAGGATACTGTTAGTTAAGGGTTCGAGAAGCAGATATTCCAAAGAACATTTTCAGGAGAAGGTATGAGTGATATGATTATTTTTTATGCCATTCTACATTACCAATTATCTTTTTGTTTTCATGAATTTGATGAATCATATCCTTTATAACTATTATTATTCCTCTGTGGTGCTATTTGCGGATGTAATCCTAGTGTATTCCAAGTTTAGGGAACAATATGAGGGCCATTTAATCGTTACCTTGGAAACTATGAAAGTGAACTGATTGTATGCTAAGCTATCTAAATTTTAGTTATAGACTCAGGAAGTGAGGTTATTAGTTCATGTGATATATGAGAAGGTAATATTTACAGATCATGATATTCCTAGGTTTAGCTAGATACTATAGGTGATTCATCTAGGAATTTTCCAGGTTGGATTCACCCTCGAATACTTAACCTAAAAGGTGGTGAATTTTGATAAGCATGAAAAGTTCCAAAGATCATTTGAGGAGCTAAAAGTGAGGTTGTGTAACACCTTAAGAATCTATAATATTTTATCTTTAATAATTATTATGTGCTCAATAGATTTTCATGCACAAAACACCGAGTTTAAATAAACCATGATATACTACATAAATATTATTATTTAAATATGTCTATTATAACCAAGATGTTGGATTAGTGGGAATGAATAGAAGTAACCAAATTATGAAATATTTGTATAAAATTTTTACTAATAAAAATTTATTAATTATTTCATAGGAAGTAAGCAAACAATTTTTAACGATAACAATGAAATCAAATATGGTCAAGAATAGTTTAGGATTAAAAGTGGTTTTGATGTATATGTTTTATTTCTATATGAAAGATAACTTTATAAATTTTTTAAATTTAATTTAATATAAAATATTTTATTTTTTATTTCATCATATCAAAAATATATTAGGTTGAATTTTTGGGATTTTTCTAAAAAATTGATTTATGAGTGAGTAGTGAAAATGCCGATTTTTTTGCAGAACTATCCTTTATTTTCTTTAAATAAAGTAATTTAAAAGCCTCATTATATTTTGGATTTGTTTTTAAAGTATAATAAGAATTTTTTTATTAAGCATAATTCATCTATTTATATTAGAATCAACATTATACATGATTTTATTATAAAATCATTTTTATGTTTAAAATGGTTATTTTTTAAAAAAAAATTATGTTTTTTGAACTTTTCATAATAATAAAAAGTTGTTATGAATGGTTATAAATGGTTATTTTTAATATGAATAAATATTTTATGATATTTTTTTTTATTTTCTGGTAAAGGTATAATTACCTAAAACACTTACCCATCACTGGTGTAACCCTTGTGCAAATGAGTGAAAAATCAAAGTAAAAAATTTTAAAACATTAAAAGTGACATTTTTTTAGATAATTTAAAGTATTTAATGTTTTTTATAGATAAAAATTAAAGTTAAATATTTTTTTAAATATTAAAATTCTAAACTATGATAATATTTATGTTTTTAAAGTCAAATTATGTTAATAGTTCCAAAAACGACTTTAAAAATATTTTATATAAAATAATATTTAAATAATTGTTTTAAAAATAATAAAAAACCTATATTTTGTAAAATTAATGGGAAATGGTCAATAATATCAACCATTTTACAATTATTATCTACTTACCCTTTTATAATGACTTTATTTACCCTTAAAGACTATGTATCTTATTACCACGATAAGGGTTAAAAATGGTTAATAAGTGGTTAAACTAAAGAGATAAGAGTTATAATAACATATTTTTTTATAAATCCTATTGTTTGAATTTATTTACACCCTATATCATACAATATTTTAAATTGATCCAATTTGGAGACTCTGTTCCATAAAAGTGACCTTATATTATTTTAAAGTTTAGAATAATTAAAAATGTGCCACTCTAACTCTTTTAAAAAAGGGAACCCCTATCATTTCTTCTCTACAACACATGAGACCTTTATATCAACCAAGATCTATCAAAATTCTCAAAAAATATCCATATCCACGACCTTTATGTTCTATTATTACCAAAAGGATCATTTAATAAAAAAGTAACAAATGGAACATTTGTAATGGGAAATGGTCAATAATATCAACCATTTTCCAATTATTATCTAATTTCTTTTGAGTGGTGTATATAATACCCATGAAAATATTTTATGATTATATTAATTAATATTATTAGTATTTAATAATATTTCTAAGGTTATATCTTTAATTTTTTTTTATTTACAGATTATTAAATCTGTAAGGGTTCCTCGTCTCAATATTATTTCACTGAGACATCTTCCATATTTTTCACTTATATTTTTTTATATGGTGTATATAATTCACCTTTGATATGTTATATCATTAATATCATTATATTATTGTTATTTTAGGTTTTATTTGAAGTTTTTTATTTCAAGGGGGATATGATTCAAAATTTACCAACTTTGGTAAGGATTTATGTTACAATCTCATTTCTTTTCAAGATTGTCAATGTTAAATTTACGTTGAAGTAAATTATATGATACTTATAATTTAAACCAAATATTTTTTTACTCTGGTTATTTATAAAATTTCAAAGTATTCGTACCATTTTACTCTCTGTAGTAATTAATATGATCTAGAAAATGTTTTTAATAAAACCCAAACTTATTTCTTCTTTTCAGGTCAAGAATCTTTGTCCTCCATATAGATGTTATTAAAAATGTTTTATGGATGTTTTTTTATATCCTTAATTTTTTTAGAAAGGTTATTTTTACTAAAATTTTCTTTTTTACAAATGTTTAAAATGTATCATCTTAAATTTATTCCGTATTATTCAATTTTGAATTTTGAATTTTTTTTAAAATAATGTTCTCTTTTATCATATATGGTGTGAATAGATTTTCCCACCATAATGATCATTATTTCCTTTTAAATGAAATTTAAATGTTTTCATGGGTATTTTCAAATGAAATATTTTTTATAATATTATGTGAATTTTTATTTTTTAAAGATACCAAAAGAAAATGATATTTTCCCTGTTTTCTAATAAATGTTCAAATTCTCTTTTATAGGTATTTTTAATCTATGTCAACATCCTTTAAGTATTTTTATGGTACACTAGGGATATTATATTATGATACCATCCAATTTATTTATAAGGATGGATAAATATGATGATGATGTTTAAAATATGATTCTATGAAACTCTTTTATTTCCTATGGGTTAATTATGATATGATGAAATAAAGAATGTTTTTATGATACCATCCACTATATTTATTTGAATAGATTATGATTATGTGATGATTAAATATTTATGAATATTTTTTCTTTTCATGGGTTATTCTATGATGAAATGATGAATGTTTTAATGATATTATGAAACACTTATATGTGGTTTTCATAATTTTATGGGTGGGTCCAAAATTATATATTCCTATAATGCATTGGGTAAATAATGTTATCTCATGAGATAATATAGAATAAATTATGGAGTGAAACTAGTTCAATAAGGAAATATATCCACTATGATAGTCTTGATAGCAAGTCTTGACTAAGTAAATGATGGAATATAGAGTGAACACATTCCACTAGGGGAATATTCCCACTATATTAGTCTTGGTAGCGAGCCTTGATTACAGAAATGATGTAATGGGAGTGAACACAATACACCTTAGGACTCTATTCACTATGATAGTCTTGGTGCTGAGCCTTGACTAAGGAAATTATGGAATTGGGAGTGAACCTAATAAATTATGGGACTCTTTCCAATATAATAGTTTTGGTAGTGATCATTGACTATTGAAATGAGAGAATGGGGAGTGAACCTAGTCAACTATGAGAATATGTCCACTTTGATAGTCTTGGAAGTGAGCCTTAAATATAGAAATGTTTTTCTATTCTTATGTATATTCTAAAAAATTATGTATTATTCTTATGATATGTTCTCATGGATCATTCTTGATTATTGATGATCCTATACTCTTATGAATTATGTATTTTTTAATGAAAAATCCTTATAAAATGACACACAATTAATGATCTTTGACTGAATGAGTATGAATTTATATGTAATTATCATATTATAATACCCTTATATTTATATTATACCCACTCATGATCATTGAATGATATCTCCTATGTTTTCCCTTACTAATCATCTGATCTCACCCTTTATTATGTTCCTATTTCCCCAGGTTATGAAGAAAGATTTTTAATAGTGTATGTCTAAGAAGGGTATTAAGTTAGAAGAACTTTGTGGGATATGCTTAAAGTCATTAATAAAATAGGCTGATTATGTATATAGTCTTTAAAGACACTAAAAATTTATGATTCTGGGCTATGTATTATTATGTGATGTATCTAATATTTATCTAAATTTTTTGTAATATTTATATATGAAATGTTCAATTCAACTTAGTAGGAATAAAATAAGGGATGATTTATTTATTTTCTATTAGGATTAGAAATTATTAGTGAAAATCCATGGGACGAGTCTATGTATAGGAAAAAATCCTGAAGCTTTGGTAAAGTAGAAATTGTGTAGTATCCTAGTAATAAAATCTCTATCTGGATACAAAAAAGTGGTTACTGAATCTAAAATATATGCACCTAGGTGTAATAATCCTAAAAAGGATTGTTAGGATATTATCTATATCTTAACCTAGTGCATAATAAATAAGCCTGACCACACACATGATTTGACACTCTTGAGGTATGAATTTTGGTTAATTAACATTCTCTTTATAAACCATTATGATGAATTAGTAAATAGAATCAATGAAAACCTATGATAATCCATAGTGATATGAGATAAAATTAATGTTTCAAGGGTTGAAATAAGGTTTCATCATTTAGGATATCATAAGAATGATTTTCATAATCATATGATTATGTAATCTAATTGTTTATGCTTGATGATCACACTAATATTTTTTATTCTAGTAAGTGGATGAAACTAGGAGTAACTAAGTTAATAATGTGTGTCAAGGACAATGTGGTGTTTTTTTGCATGAGAAACCAACCAGGATTGAATATGTACTGAAAAATATTATGGTTATGCCGAACTAGATATCTTGATTGAATATGGACTGAAAAATATTATGAGTGATTACTGTATTTTAGAGATATATTTTAAGTTGATTTTGGAAGAACATGTGATCAAATATTTTTGGTTTTATGCTTTGAATTTTTCTTGAAATATTTTCGAAGAGTTTTAAGGTTAATATTTTAGGAAATTACTTAATTTGAACTTTGGGTATTACTGTCATGGTTTTTGAGATTAATGTGTTATTTCTCTATATAAAGGTTTAATTATATTTTCTTAACTTGTTCTAACCATTTGGGTATCAAGAAATTTATAAATATAAGAGGAATGAATTATAATCATTTTTTTGATCTTATGATTCATTAAAAGTTAATTTTAATATTTTAGGCATAAAAAAATAATCATGGTTATTTATTATATGACATGAAGAAAAGGTGGAAAATAGCTCAAAACACAACTGGAGGATGAAATTGTGGGAAAAAAATAAGTAAGTATATTCTCTCACATTACCTATATTTATGGTAAAATAATTTCTCAATATCAATCAAGAGGAAGATAAATCTATAAAGTTTTATATGGAAAATATCCCTTAGCTATCAAGGTATTCTTTTGGAACCATATTCACAAGTATGTGTTTTGTAATATAAACATGGTTTACAAAATATTTTGGAGAAGATAAGTTTTATAGTCTTAATATAGAAATTAAATTCATTTTAAAAAATAAATGAAATATATTTTCATTTCAAGAAATTTATTACCACTTATGAATATTTAACTTCCACTCTTTATAATTTATTTTGAAATTATTTTAAACCCTTTTCTATCAAACATGAAATACAAATTTCGAGATCAAAAATTATTTAATGGGGTAGAATGTAACACCCTTGAGATTTTGGAATATTTTACCTTTATAATTTTGATTTTTTGATAGATTTTGATACATGAAACATTGTACTTAAACCAACCTAGATATATTATAGTCATATTATAATTTAAATATGACCGTTATAACCTAACCGTTGGATTGACGAGTATGAATATGAGTAACCACATTATGAAATATATATATAATTTTTTTATTAATAAAAATTAATTGATTATTTACTATGAAATAAGTACTCAATTTTTAATGATAAAAATTAAATAAAATAAGTTTAATAACTGTTAAAGATTAAAAGGGTTATTTTTCTATAAAAGTGGGTTTTTCGTATATGTTGTATTTTCACTTAAAACAATTTTTTTTTAAATTTTAGAAATTGAAATTGATAAAAAATATATCATTTTTCAATTCATAATATAAAAATTATATTAGGGTTAATTTTTGGTATTTTTATGAAAAATTTATTTTGAGTGAATAGTGAAAAATGCCAATTTTTGGAAAAGTGTCATTTATTTTCTTTAAATAAATAAATTTAAAATTACCATTATAATTTGGATTTGGTTTTAAAGTAAAATAAGATCAATTTTATTTAATATAATTCAAATAATTCTATGAGAATCAAATTTATACTCTATTTTTTAATAAAATCATTTTTATGTTTAAAATGAGCATTTTTCAAAAAACTGTTTTTTATTGTGTTATGTGAAATTTTATTTAAATTAATTTAAAAAACTTTAGAAATTAAATATTATAAAATTGTTTCCATATTTAATATTAATAAATATGGTCCGTTTCATTTTTAGTTACTATGAATTGTATCCATGGGAAAAGTTTTTCACCACGGTAAAGAGTAAAATGGTTTAAACGTGATTAAAAACTATGGGATAAGGTCTCAAAATCACTAAAAAAAGTTGAATTAATTTAATTGGATGATTTTATTTCAAAAAATTCAACCTATATTCTGAAATATGGAATTTTTTCCACTTTTATTTGACTATTACCTTTATATTATTTTAAGTAAAGGATAAATACAAAGTGTCACTCTCTTTCTTTTAATATATCTAGTAAGTTTTCATAATAATAAAAAGATGAATTTAATGGTTATAAATTTTTATTTTTAAAATTAATAAATTATTTTTATGATATTAATTTATTTTTAATTTATGCTAATGGTATAATGACCTAAAATACTTACGCATCACTGATGCGGTGCTTGTGCTAGTAGGTGAAAAATCAAAGTAAATAGTTTTAAAATATTAAAAGTGATATATTTTAGATAAGTTAAATTATTTAAAGATTTTTATTGATAAAAATTAAAGGTAATCAATGTTTTAAATATTAAAATTCTCACTCCATGATAATATTGTTTTTTTAAAGACAAATTATGTGAATTGTCTAAAAAATGAATTTATTGAAATTTTATGTAATTAAACAATTTTTAATTAAATGTTTAAAAAATAATAAAAATAATATATTTTTTAAAGTGAATGTATAATAGTTGAGAATATAAACCACTTTACATTTATTATCATCTTTCCATTTTAGAATGACATTATTGGTTCTTAAAAATCTGATATCTTTTTACCATAGTAAGGGTTAAAACGGGTTAAAAAGGGGTTAAAATAAAGAGATAAGGGTTAAAATAATAGAAAAAATTGTCAAAATATTATTCTATGAATTTATTTATACCATATATTATCTAATTTTCTAAATTAATCCAATTTCTAGCCACTTTTCCATGAAAGTAACATTATATTATTTTAGAATTTAGAATAGTTATTAGTGTTCCACTCAAATCACTTATAAAAGGGAACCCCTCCCTTCTACACTCTACAAAAATTCAGCCATTTATCATGAAAAATATATTAAAAAATAATCTATAAAAATCCATATCTATGACCTTGAGATTCTGACATTTCCAAAAGGCCCATCTAAGAATCCTTGAGGTGTGTTTCAAAGGAAGATACCTGAAGAAGAGGTATATGTTCTTACTAACATTTTTCAAGTTTCTTTATTTATAAACCACCTCTAAATATTTTGTAAACATATTAAAATTACGAAATAAGTATATTTACTATAATAATATTTATTTATGCTAATGATATATCCATTTTCTTTATTTTTCCTATCAGTTGGAAAATAATAGCATTGGTCATGTGTATGTGTGGACTACCACCTCCATGAAGTGATGTGATTTTTTTTCATTTCATATGTAAATGTATGGTAATAAGGATATATTTAATGAATATATATTATATTTATGATATAATTATGGTTCTATAAGGATTAATTATTATTTAACTTCATTCCATCCATCGAGAAGTAGAAACATCACTAATGCGTACATACAAACTACCGTCTCCACAAAGTGATATAAGTCATTTTTCATCATCAACTTCCATATATGTTTATAAAAGTGTATATAATGAATAAATATGATAATTATTACTTGATTAATATTCTATATATGATGAAAATATGAAAAAGGTACAAGGACAGAAACTGTCAATCCAAAACATTCATGGAAAATGATTGAGTTTTCACCCAAATGTTCATTTTAATGAATAATTATTAATAAAAGGGTAGTTTGAAATTATAATGGAATGATATATAGTAATTTATATATTAATAGTTTTTTATAATATATGTATAATAAATATATATTTATTATATAGGATTATTGAACATGTACGAAGCAAAATGTGACTTGAGGTAAGAGTTTGTCATCTCACTTTTACTCGTGCGATACATATGCCATATTACTTACTTTTTTCTTTTGTGTGATGTATATAATTACCATGAATGTATTTTATGATTGTTTTAATGAATATATTTTGATTTAAAAATATATATAAGTTTATCTCTTTTATGATGTTTTGATTCATAGATTTCTAACTCTGTAACGGGTTTTCATCTCAATATTGTTTGAATGATACATGTTTCATGTTATGAAACTATCTATGTTTATATAGTGTATATACTACCCCTTTTATAAATTATATCATGAAAAACTTTATATTCCTGGTATTTTACGTTTTATTTTATGTTATTTCTTTCTATAGGGTTATGATTCAAAAGTTACCAAAGCGGTAAGGTTTTATGTTACAATCTCATTTTTATTTATTCATGATAGATTAAACTTTATGTAACTCTTACTGAGAATCTGATCTCACCATTATTTTGTTTTCTTTCTCCAAGATATTAATAAGGAATATTTTAGCAAGTTCCAAGATTCATATTTTTTTACTTTTAAAATGTTTTATTTCATGTTTTTGAATGTAATATTAGATTCAAGTATATATATAGTTTACCAATACTACTAAACTATTCAGTACTTTGGGATGAGATCAATTGTATCTTATGATAAATTAAAAAAGTAACAAATGGATTTGGGCTATTGAGGTTGGGGTATTTATAGTTGGTATCAGAGCAGGTATAGTAGAAACCTTGAAAACTAGATTCAGGAAAACATATATTTGGGAACAAAACCATATGATAGAATTTTAGGAAAAGTATAGAAGAACATCCTAAAGTTTTTTCAAGGAATAGAGTATATAGTTTTTCCTAGAAATACATCCATGTTTGTATACTATAAATGGATGTGGTTCTTGCATAGCTGTACTTAGGGGTAATAACTCTAAAAAGGTTTTATTGGGATTTTACTCAATCACCACCTGGTATATAATAATTTTCCTTACTGTGCACTTGTTTTGACACTCCTGGGGGATATGCTTTAGTCGATTTAAATTTTCTGTATGAACCATTATGATAAATTAAATAATATAACCTATGGAAACCTATGCTATTTTATAGTGATATGATATAAACCTAAAGTGGATTGGAATGATATGTCTAAATTTAGTCACATGTTTAAAATCATAGATAATACTTTTGGGATTTTAAATAATGGAAGTCAAATATGATTAAGATTATTGTTGGTGACATTTATGGTCAAATAACCCTTGGGATTAATATGGTTTTTAATAAAATTTAATTTGAGGAATAAGTTTTTTTAAAATGTTGGTGCCGAAGCCTCATTTATTATTAAAGCAAAAAAAAAATCTTTTAACTGGGTAGAGGGAGACCCATTACATAGACCGAAGGCCCAGTGGGAATATAGCGCATTACATGGACCGTAGGTCCAATTTTTTGGCCCAAAGTCCATTCTGCGAATAGTACTGCTATAGTACCCCCTACAATAGTACCGCACATTACCTGTCGTTGCTACAGTGTCCTGCCACCATTACAGTGTCCTACCACCGCTATAATGCTCACTGTTGATAACATTTAAGGTCAATATGATCATTGATGTAAAATCAATTATGATTATCTGTTTTTTTGGAATCATGTGATCCCTAATAATATTATTTTAGTGCTTTATTCATAAAAATTTATCTTGAATACTCATCATTTATAGTAAAAGATGAAATTGTGGTGGAAATTGATTAAAGGATGAAATTATACTTTTCCAGTAAGTATATTTACTTTTGTTCTTGGTTTATATGATAAATGAAACCCTAAAATTTATTAAAATGATATTTTAATATAAATTTTATTTATTTTTGATAAATCTATGGTCTGTTCTCTCACAAAAAAGGTATAATATTTTTCAATAAATGAATCTTCTTTCCAAATCCATAATTTCACTACCCAACAGTGTTCTACTACATGAAATCCTAGATATGTGTTATTACAGATGACCTTTATAATAAAATTTCCCTCCTTTAAAAGGAATTTTTATTAACCCATTTTACTATGTGTAATTTCAACAAAGTAATTTTCAAATATCAATCCCTTTATTTCCAAGAGCAGGTTCAAATTTTGAGGACACAATTTATTGAAGGTGGGTAGAATGCAACACCCCAAATTTTATAGTATATTTATTTTAAATAAATTTAATATCCTATATATATTTTGGTATAAACAATAATGATATTTTAAAATAAGAACTTTTTTTTCGATAGAGTATATGACACACAACACCTAGCTTAAAAAACCCATAAAATATATTGTTTAAATATGACAATAATAACCTATCCCTTGAATTGGAAAGTATGAATAAGATTAAATAATTTAAGAAATATATACAGATCCTACCCAGATAAAATTTATTGATAAATTATTAATAAATAGTCAATAAACTTTTAATATGAATACATTATTCTTCAAAAAATATGTTTCCTTAAAAAAATTGATTTTTTTTTGTGAGAATAAAATTATTATTATTTTTTTGATCCTTAAAAAATTTTATTTTATAAAAATAAAATAATTTTTTAAATAATCATATCGATATTAAATTAGGGTTAAATTTTGGTTTTTTTTGAGAAAATATTGATTTTTCACTGAATAATTAAAAATACAGATTTTTGGAAAAACTGCCATTTATTTTTAATAAATAAATTAATTTTAAAATCACATTATGAATTGAATTTGATTTAAAATTAATAAAAGTATTATTTATTTATATTTAAAATAATTAATTACAATAAAATCATATTTATACCCAATTTTGGTAAAAGTTTATTTTTAGTCTTAAAAACACATTTTTTCTCAAAACCGTTTTTAAATGAATAATGTTCCCCTATTTTAATTAATTAGAATAAAAAATAATAAGGAAATTTTTAAATAATATGTCTAAATTATATATCTAAATATATTAATTTAAATCAATATAATGATTATTACTTGTCATATTATTAATATAATACCATCTAATGCTTGAAAAACGAATTTGAGGAAAACCCATTTTTCAACACACTTGCATGTTTTATCTTAAATTAAATTATGAAACCCCTATAAGTTTAATCCATTAAAGTGGATTCCATATTAGATTAATAATAATTAAAATTATATATCATGTTTAAATTAATGTTTTTATAATTATTAGTAATTATGAAAAAAATTATTTACCACAATTACGATTAAAATGAGGTTTTGCACGTTATATGGGATTGTGTTGAAATAAAACTTCTGAACACATAGATTTTTTATTTAATAAATATTATTTAATATTTATAATCATTTGGTACATATTATATAATAATTATCATTCAATTTTATGCTTTATGGATAAATTAACTAGGTTAAAAAACTAGTTACCGTGGTGAAAACTAAAATGGTAAAATTAAGTAAACATAGAAGATAAGGGAAGAACATGTTTAAAAGGTGTTTATTTTTATATTTTGGAGATTTGGATATAATTTAATCTCTATCCAATCCATTATTTGAAAATTTTTGAGGCACATGAGGTGAGAGTGACTTCCCATTATTGAATAGTTTTGGGTTTTTACAAAAAAATCCACCCCTCCTCAATTATAAAAAGACACTCCATCCCCTAATTTATTCAAACTTATCAATACATTTGGCCAAAATAAAACCAAACAATATATCTCCCCAACTCCCTTATCCACATTCTAGTTCTATTGGTCTTCCAAAAATACCAACCCTAGCATCATTAAGAGGAGATCCAAAGGAGGTTTCTCTAAGAAAAGGTAATCGTCTTCATGAAGCTCTTTCTCTTCTTTTTTGATTTTACAACCATCAATTATGTTTTAAAAATTCCTAGATAACAAAACCAGTGTCTATAATATACGTAAATGTTATTATGTTTATGGAATAAAAATTCTATCCATCCCCCCTCCATCAAATGGGAAACAAAGATGTCTCTCATATGTGCGGTCGACTATCACCTCGCGAACTAATATGACTCATTTTCCATCAACACCTCTCACGAGTGTACATAATGATGAATTTAATGTATATATAATATTTATGATATAATTACACTTATTTAATTTTAATATAATATATACCTTCTTACTTTCTATTTCATTAAAAATGCTATAGCATCATTTATGTATACAACGGACTACCGCCTTGCGAAACAATGTGATTCCTTTTTACCTTATGATTTATATGGAAGGTAATAAGGATAAATTTAATGAATATATATGATATATATTAAATGATATCGATTATTTAAAATTAATATATCACCCAATTCCTTACCCTTTCACCCATTAAGGAAATGATAATGTTTCTCATGAATACGTATGACCTACTGTTTCCATGAATCGATTCAATTCATTTTACATGTACAACTTTAAAGAATGGTTTTAAAAATTAATACATTAAGTAAATAATATTTTTATTACATTAATATAATTATGGATATTATGGAAACTTATCCTATACATAATAACTATAACATTCATGACAAAAAACACATGATAAAATAAGGCAATTTACACCCAAAATAATAATAATAATAATAAAATATTGTTAACAAACGGGTGGTATGATGCTATAATAGGATAATATATGATATTATAAATAATAATATAGTTCTATTATAAATTAATAATATGATTATAACCATTATACATGAGCTTAAAGCACGTTCAACCAAAAGTAAGTGTGAGGTAATGGATTTTGTCTCAATTTCATTTCATTGAGGTATATTGTAATTTTATGCACCTAATTTATTTTATATGGTGTATATATTGAAAATTTTATATGTAATATCACGAATACATCATAATTAATGGTATTTTATGTTTTAATTTTAATTATTTTATGCAATGGGATTTGATTTGAAAATCACCAAGTGATAAAGAATTTCACAACTCAATTTCTTTTCATTGGGTTATATTACTTCTTAATTATATTTGATATTATAAGATTATGTGCGTAATGAATTTTTATTATCTTATTTTATATTTAATTTTTTTATGTGGATTTAAATTTGATACACTTATTCTCTTCATTGATTAATTCTTACTTCAATGTTATTATCATTTTAAGGGTTGCCTGTCTCAAATTGTCTCCTTCAGGACATATGTTATGTTATAAAGCTATCTTATTTTATGAGATGTATCTACCATACTTTGATATGTTATATTGTAAATCTCTTTATATTCATGATATTTAATGTTACTTTTTATGTTATTCTTTTCATGAGGCTTATGATTCAAAAGTTACCAAAGTGGTAAAAGATTTATGTTTCAATATAATTTTAATTGGGATTGGTTATTATTAAATATACATTAAAAGAAATTATTTGATCATTTCCAAATAATGTAAAGACCTGGATTTTCCATGTAATTTTTTTTAATTATATGGAATTATTAAGAGTCTGTGAAAATTGACAGCGCATGATTCTGATGCTCGGTGTGCCCAGAATGAATTTATGAACTTTCTTTAAGGTACGTTCAGTAAACGTGTGAGTGGAAAATCCAAACTTTTGAACTGGTAATTAGAATTGAAATCCGAGGGCACCATTGAACTCACAATGCCAAAATTATCTTAAGGGAGGTTTAACCTCAACCACGGTGGGTTGAGGAGGAAAGTTGTTTTTGGGTTTTTGTGAATGAATAAATAAATTAAATTAAATTTATTTTATTTTTTAAAACATCCTTCCACCTCACTTTTAATTTTTGATGGTGGGGACCACAGGGACGGTCATACATTTAATGAAGAACATTAAATGCCCAGTTATACAATGGTTGTGTAACCACCCTTTGTGTGATTAGTAAGGCTCATTAATTACACCAATTAATGAACCTCTTAATCACATGTTAGAGAGTTAAAATCTAACGTGGGGTTTTGGAAAATCATTGGCAAAGGCTTGATCTTGGGAGGATTCTTGACGAAGAAAGAATCCTCTCACAAAGGAAGAATAGAAGAATGATGATTGTGCGGCGTCGTTGGAGGCTTGTTGCAGGTATGATGAATAAAAACTCTTCCTCAAATGTGGATGTTCTCCAACGTTCTTGAGAAAGGGTTTTTATTTGATTTAGTTTTAAAAGAATTGTTGAATCTTATTCTTCCCTCATGTTATCAAGCTAACGCAGAGGGTGCAGACCAAACAAACAAGGCCCATACCCTCCACTAATTTGTTGATCTATGTGTTCTTAGCAGAATTTTTATTTGGGTTGAACAAAACCTGGAACTGAGGGTAAAGTGGTGAAGAGGGCATCTCAGGGAGGTCATTGATACCTTTAGATGGAAAAACGAGCTAACAGAGCTCACCCGATGACCAGCGAAAGACTGCCGGTGTGGCACCGACACAGAAGCACCGGTGATCAGCACAACGGGTGATGGAGGTGGCCAACAACAGTTGGCCGCGAAGGTGATGGAAGTGCACTGTCGCGCACTGCCGGCAGAGAAGGCCGTATATGTAGCTGTGGCGGGTGAAGACGACGACCGGCTCGGGCCAGCTGCGGAAGGGGGAGCGGTGCGCAACGACGCACCACTAGAGAGGGTGGTTGTGACTCTTCAGCTGTGGTGAACGTAGGGAGCATCCAAAACTAGCCGAACACAAGAGACGGAGTGGCACGCGACGACGCGCCGCTGGAGAGGGTGGTCACGGCTCCGACACGATAGAAGCAGGGACCCGCTCCCTGTGGGTACCACGGGGAGAACAAGTGGTACCACGTGGCACCGTCGCCCGAACGGAATGGACTTAGCCATTCGGGAAGACCGAGGGGACACTCCCCCCATTTTAGCAAGGGCGGGCCCTGCTTTAGTGGGATGTGCCTCCAGCGGGCTTTGCCCCTCCGTGGACTGGGCCACGCGAGCCCAGCGAGCTATGCCCCTCTACAGGACAGGCTGTGTGAGCCCTGCGGGCTGCGCCCTTTACAGGCTGGGCTGGGTGAGCCCAATGGGTCCCTCCCTCTATGGGTCGGGCTATGCGAGCCCAGCAGCCTGTGCCCCTCAGTGGGCTGGGCCACGCCAGCCCAGCGTGCCTTGCCGCCCAGGAGGGCCGGGCCAGTCCACAGCCCAGCGGGCCAAGACCACTATGACCCAACCCAACCAGGCCATCCCAGGATGGTTTGGGATGGTCCAGGTTGACCCAAACCGGTTCGGGTTGGCCCAGACGGGGTCGGTCTGGGCGGTCCAACCGGGTCGGACCGGACCTGGACCCTTCTAGGCCCAGATTCGCTTAAAGGGCCTTATCTCCTAAACCAGACACCTGTTTGACGAACCGTCTATAGTTATAGAACCCTTGGATCAAGGAAGTACTTTTGGTATAGTCAACATGAGTTTTCAAGAAAGTTGGAGTATGTCTGGGTTGGATTGAACCCGAATCCAACCAGGCCCTTGGTGCTAAAACACTTATAATTCATAGAACGGGCGTCCGATTAACACACCGTCTATCGCATTAGAATACTTAAGACATGGCATTCTTTTAGGATACTTCTTTGTGGAACTTCATGGTGGTTGAGGTACAACTGATGGATTGAGGATCAGATCCTCCCAGAACCAAGCGTGCTTAGTGCTAAAATCTAGTGGCTAGCTGTAACATGAAGAAAGAACATCGATCCTATGTGGGTCAGAATCTATCGATCCTTTGTGGGTCAGCGATCAACGATCCTGAGTGGGTCAGTTCTCATCGATCCTATGTGGTTCAGCATCTAATGATCCTTTATGGGTTAGTAGCAGAGGCTCTCGACAGAATAATATGATCCAACGATACATATAATCATCTATACCTCTGTACTTAAGTTATACCTAGTGTGAGCTGAGTCTTTACCTTTGTGGTACTTTTCCCTTTATGGTGTTACCTTCGTGGTGTTACCTTTGTGGTATTCTCACCTCGGGGATTATTTGTGTAAATGGATTAAAAGTTATAGCCTTATGTTTCCTTATGAATGATAGAAGTATATTTTGATATCTTAGGTATATGTATGGGAATTTACATAAGTAGAGTTGATGACTGCTTTGTGCTTTATAATTGCGGTATTTATTTTTGGTTTTTCCTTTGTAGAACTCTGGGAGACCTTAAGGGGCCTCGGTCTCCCTACTGAGTGCTATTATAATCACCCCTGCACGGGATACGACCACACCTTACTGTGTCTTGTGCAGACAGCGGACAACATTGATCAAGGCTAAGGGAGCTGGGACTGGACGGTGTTCAGAGGTGGACCATTTGACATGATTTGGCACAATGACTACTGATTATGATCTATACCTAACCTTCAGGTACGATCCGTGTTGGATGATCCAGGAGCGGTTTCCTCTTTTATGTTGTACTTGTACTTTTCAGTTGGACTTGTATTTCATCCCCTTTACTTTTAGTACACTTTTTACTATAGTACTTTACTTTGTGGTTTATTCTTTTTGTGTTCTTAAACTGTGTGTTTCTAGGTTTAAAGGCAATGACTTCCTGTTTTTTAGGGATATGACTTTCAGTGCTAGTCGCCAACCCCTGGCCAATGGAAGGCAGTCTTGGCTTAGTCACGACATGAGCCCTAGGGGATGGGTCTTGACAAAGTGGTATCAGAGGAGTCGGTTCTACCAAAGAAATAGGGCTATGATCTTTCCAATGGAGCAATAGTGTTAATTTTTTTGAGTGTAATTTTCAGTTCAGGGAGTCTAGTGTTGGGGCGATGGATGACATATCCCTACACCAGGACCCTGAATACCGATTTCTGAATCAATGCACGAAAACACTGATTGCGTGTGTTTTTGAAAAGTTTTTCTTATGATCTCTTTGAGTCAGCTCACTAGGTATAACTTATTGATCTCAGTGCATCTTTTTTTCTTTTAGGATGCCACCATGTAGACAGCTAGCTAGGGATCCAGTGAGAGTTTGTGATGACAAACCACTGAGCAATGAGGCTTCAGTGCAGTGCCCTCTTTAAGTGGTAGTACCATCGGGTGGTGTACCGGTAGAACCACTACCCATTGGGTTGCTGTTACCACTAGCCCCACCAGAAGATAGTGCACGTCGATTGAGTGCACTTCACGAGTTCCTGCATGATAGGACTTCGAGGTTCTGAGGTGAGATAGATCCGCAGGTAGCTGAGGACTGGTTGGAGGCTGTGGCTAGAGTTTTTCACTTAGTTGGGACACCAGCTGATCTGATGGTGATCCTAGCTTCTAGTCTGATACAGGGAGTAGATGAGAGATGGTGGAGTCTGACACTCCAGATACATGATGAGGCGAACCTCACCTGGGCAGACTTAGAGGGCCTTTTCAGGGAAGTGTTCGTCCCAACGACTCTACGCTTAATACGTATATAGGAGTTGATACACTTACATCAGGGTAGCATGATTGTGGCCCAGTACTTGGCGAGGTTCACTGATCTCTCCCGTTACTCCACCAACATGGTACAAGACCCTTTATTCAGGCTCCAGACCTTTGAGAAGGGTATCCGATGGGATATTAGAGCATCGATGATATCGTTCAGCATTCCGATGCAGGTTGGGGGTGCTAGAGTGAGCACTTTTGGTGGAGAGATTCCTAGCTGAGCAAGCACTGACAGCGAGAGACACCACCAGATGTCAGGTAGCAGGGTCATTCGCAACAGGAAGTAGACGGATGATGCAGGGGCCCAAGCAGGCCAGACCTTCTGGTGGATGACCTCAGGATACATGGTCATTGGTGTGGGGATCATGTGACAAAGGATGATATATGAAGATAAGACAATGCTACTCGTGCAACGGGCAGGGTCACATGGCTCGTGACTGCCCAAACCGCTGTACGGATGACCAACAGATAGTAGAGGGACCATCGTGGTAGAGGCATAGGTTTGACCGGGGAGGTCCACAGGAAATAGGTAGATGTGGAAGAGGATCTAGCCTTGTAGTAGGCGGTGGGAAGCGATTCGAGGTTCTATCACCACCACCTCTAGGTGGTCCACCTCGACCATAGGGAGCAGGTGGACATGAATGATCTCAGCTCTAGGATGCTGAGGCCTATGACCATGGTTCTCTAGAGATGATTTGAGGTACAATATGTGTCTACTCTACCTTATATGTAGTGCTTATAGACACAGGTTCCAGTCACTCTTTTGTTTCCACGACCCTCATTCAGAGCTCAGAGATTCTGATGGATCCATTGGCTCGATCCTTACAACTAGAGACTCATACAGGAGGGTATTCATTGATTACACACTGGTTCCGGTAGTGTGAGATTACTCTAGGAGGCTAGAGATTTGGCTGGGGTCTTCTAGTAGCAGCATCGAGGCCTTGCGACATCATCTTGGGTATGGACTGGTTATCTATAGTCCATGCTCAGATTGACTACATTAGGTGCAAAGTGCGGTGCGTCTGTGAGGATGGGACCAAGTTTTCTTTCACTGGAAAGAAAGAACCTTTACAACATAGGATGGATTTACCCAGAGGAGGGTGCAATTGATATCACATCAGTTGGATAGCCTTACCCTCAGAGTAGTTGATGTTGAGAGTCCGAGCTATCCTATAGTGGTGGACCAATATGTTGATGTCTTTACTGATGATGTTTTGGGACTACCTCCTCATAGGGAGGTGGACTTTTACATCAACCTGTACCCCAGGACGATACTGATATCTACAAAAGCGTATTGGATGGATCCTGCAGAGCGTCGTGAGTTATGGGTACAGTTGGAGGACTGGAAGAGGAAGGGGTTCATAAGTCCTAGTGTTTCTCCATGGGAAGCCCCGATTTTTTTCGCCAAGAAGGTAGATGGGAGTTTGAGACTCTATGTGGAATATCGGTGCCTAGACTAGGTGACCGGGAAAAACATGTATCCACTTCCAAGGATTTATGATCTTTTTGATCAGTTGAAGGGAGCTCATTGATTTTTGAAGATATACCTCAGATTAGGATATCACCAGCTTAGGGTACGAGATGAGGATGTGAAGAAGACGACCTTCAGATATCGGTATGAACTCTATGATTTCTTGGTTATTCCATTTTGTGTGACCAATTCCCCTGTAGTGTTCATGAGACTCATGAACAGAATCTTCCAGCAATACCTCGATCTCTTCATGGTGGTCTTTATTGATGACATCTTGATATACTTAGCGACGAAAGAGGAGCATTCCTATCATCTTCATATAGTTCTGGATACACTCTGAGAGCACCAACTTTATGGTAATCTCTCTAAGTGCCAGTTTTGGATACGGGAGGTCCACTTTCTGGGAAAATTTATCTCGGAGGCTGGAGTTGTAGTGGATATAACTAAGATAGAGGCTGTGCTTGCTTGGGATCCACCCAAGTGTATTACTGAGGTTCGTAGTTTCCTGGGGTTGGTTGGGTACTATCGAAGATTCATACTTGACTTCTCCAGAGTTTCTTCACCCATGTCAGCATTGTAGAAGATAGAAAAGCCCTTCATGTGGATGGAGAGACACCAGTAGAGTTTTCAGGAGCTGAGGCAGAGACTAAAGAGTGCTCCCATATTGAGGATACAAGAAGAAGGTGTTGAGTATGTAGTCTACTACGACGCATCATAGACCGGACTTGGATGCGTCCTGATGTAGTAGTGAGTAGTGATCGCTTATGGTTCACGACAGATGATACAACATGAGCAGAACTATGTTACCCATGACCTAGAGCTAGCTGCAATAATCTTCTCCTTGAAGATGTGGAGACACTACTTGATGGTTGAACGGTTTACTATTTACTCTGATCAAAAGAGTCTCAGGTAGATCTTCTCACAGAAGGACATAAACATGAGACAACGGAGATGGATAGAGTTCCTCCAGGACTATGACTTTGAGATAGTCTACACTAATGGGAAGAGGAACGTAGTGGGAGACACACTCAGCAGGAGGTCTAGTTTATAGCTTCTGAGTTAGGCAAAAAATCATCTAGTCGCATTGCAGATATCCTTTGTGTATAGAGATGGAGTAGCTTACCTCGTGTCTATGACTCTCACTTCCCCACTTATTCATCAAGTTTAGGAGGCACATCTTGTGGACATTGACTGCGAGGCTCAATGTGCCCAGATATTCTCTGAACATGCACCTGATGGATTTTATGAAGGTGGGGAGCACGTCATCCTCTATAGAGGATACACAATAGTACCCATGGCACTATAGGAGGAGGTGTTGAGTGAGTTCCATACGTCCCCTATGGAAGTAAATCCCAGTGTGGCGAAGATGTACTAGGACCTCCAGTGTCAGCTCTGGTGGCCAAGGATTAAGAAAGAAGTGGTAGATTTTGTTTCATGATGCCTTACTTGTCAGCAAGTGAAAGCTGAGCATTAGGTTCTAGCAGGCTTAGCGCAACCACTAGAGGTTCCAGAATTGAAGTGGGATGATATCTCCATGGAATTTGTGATAGGGATTCCACGTACGTCCAAGGGACATGATTCTATCTGGGTGATCGTTGACCGACTCAGCAAGTTGGCTCACTTTATACCCATCTGAGAGAAAGGATCAGTAGAGGGATTTGGACGCCTCTACATATAAGAGATTGTATGACTTCATGGGGTTCCATTGGAAATCATCTCTGATCATGAAACATGTTTTATATCCCGATTTTATAAGGGATTGTAGGAGGTGTTCGAGACTCATCTATGTTTGAACACCACCTTTCATCCTCAGACAGATGGTCAAATGGAGCAGACTATTTAGACACTCGAGGACATGCTTCATGCTTGAATCTTAGATTTTGGATATAGTTGGGAGGATCACTTTCCCTTGGTGGAGTTCTCTTACAACAAAAACTATCACTCCACCATCAGTATGACACCATTTGAGGCCTTGCACGGTCGACCATGCAAATCAACTCTATACTAGAAAAACCTAGGGGAGTCATCACTTATGGGTCCAGAGTTGGTATGGGCCACCACTAAAAAGTTGAAGATCATCTAGGAGAGGATGAAGGCAGCACATAGTAGGCATAAGTCTTATGATAATAGAATATGGAGACCTTTGGAGGTTGAGGAGGGAGACCATGTTTTCCTACAGGTCTCACCTCGATGAGGTTTGCATAGATTTGGCTGGGGCGGCAAGCTATCCCTGAGGTTCATCAGAACCTTTTAGGTTCTCAGCAGAGTTGGAGAGGTGGTGAATTGCCTAGCTCTTCCCCCATAGATGCATCAGGTGTATGACGTCTTTCATGTGTCACGACTGAGTAAGTATGTGCATGATCCATTGCATGTTATCAACTGGGGTGAGCTGGAAATTGATGATGGGACAAAGTTTATGGAGGTTCTAGTGGAGATTGAGGATCGACAAGAGTGGGTCCTTCATGGATGATCGATACCTATGGTGCGCGTTCGCTAGTAGCATGGGAACCTCCCAGAGAGCGCATGGGAGCGGGAGGATCAGATTCATGCTCAGAAACCCCATTTGTTTCCTTATTCTATGTTGTGGCTTTTGGGGAAGAAAAACCCAATGGTGGGGATAATTAAAAACCCGGACTTTCTATGTATTTTTTAAATTATATGGAATTATTACGAGTTTGTGAAAATTTAAGGTGCATGATTTTGAGGCCCGGTGTGCCCAGAATGAATTTGTGAACTTTATTTATGCTACATTTAGTAAACGTGCGAGTAGGAAATCCTAAATTTTGAACCAGTGCTCAGAATTGAAATTTGAGGGTACCGTTGAACTCATAGCGTCAGGATTCACTTAAGGGAGGTTTAACCTCGACCACAGTGGGTCAAGGAGGAAAGTTGTTTTTGTTTTTTTTATGGATGAATAAATAAAATAAATTATTTTATTTTATTTTTTAAAACATCCTTCAACCTCACTTTAAAGTTTTGATTCTAGGGACCACATGGGTGGTCAGACATTTAATGAAGGACATTAAATTCCTGGTTTCATAGTGGTTGTGTAACCACCCTTCATGTGATTAATGAGACTCATTAATTACACCAATTAATGAACCTCTTAATCACATGTTAGAGAGTTAAAATATAACATGGGGTTTTGGAAAACAATTGGAAAACGCTTGATCTTAGGAGTATTCTTGACGAAAAATGAGTCTCCTCACCATGGAAGAACCGAAGAATGATGATTGAGCAGCATCGTTGGAGGCTTGTTACGGGAACGACGTATACAGACTCTTCCTCAAATGCAGAATTTATCTAATGATCTTTAGGTAGGGTTTTTATTTGGTTTAGTTTTAAAAGAATTTTTGAATCTTATTCTTCCCTCATGTTATCAAGCTAACACACATGGAGTGGGCCAAATGAACAAGGCCCGAACCCTTTTCTACTTTGTTGATATATGATTTCTTCGCAGACTTTTTATTCGGGTTGAACACAGCCCAGAACTTAGGGTCAAGTAGCAAAGAGGGCATCCCAAGGAGGCCGTTGATACCTTCAGATGGAAAAACGGGCCACCGAAGCTCACTCGGTGACCCGCAGAAGACCACCGGCATGACACTGGCATAACGACACCGACGACCGGCGTGGAGAGTGATGGCGGCGACCAGCAACAGCCAGCCACGAAGGAGATGGCGGTGTGCCGTCGCGCGCCACCGGTGGAGAATGCTGTGGTGTTATCCGCGATGGGTGAAGATGGGGGCCAGCTCCGGTCGGGCACGAAAGGCGGA
Source organism: Viscum album (assembly GCA_963277665.1). Classification (NCBI taxonomy): domain Eukaryota; kingdom Viridiplantae; phylum Streptophyta; class Magnoliopsida; order Santalales; family Viscaceae; genus Viscum; species Viscum album. The sequence goes on from OY728135.1 coordinate 1,503,711,576, forward strand.
GCGGCGCGCAACAACACGCCCCTAGAGAGGGTGGCCGCGGATCTTCAGCCGCAACAGATATAGGGAGCGGCTGTCACCGGCCGGCCAGACGAGGCAGAGCGGCGCATAATGGCATGCTGTCGGAGGCTGTGGTCGTGGCTCCAACTCCGCGGATTCGATGCTGTGGTAGTAGGGACCTGGCCCCTATGGGTCCCACAGGGAGACCAGGCGACGCCATGTGGAACTTCCACACAGACCAAACTACCTTATCCATTCGGGAGGACTGGGGGGCTGCTGCCCCCATTCCATATAGGGTGGGCCCCGGTTCAGCAGGACGGGCATCCAACAGGCCGTACGAGCCTAGCGGGGCACACCCTCCTCAGGACGGGACACACGATCCCAGCGGGCCGTGCCCTCCGTAGGCTGGGCCATGCAACCCAGTGGGCCACGCCCCTTTGTTTTCTGGGCTGCGCTAGCCAAGCGTGCCGTGCCACCCAGGCGGGTCGGGCCGGTCTGTTACCCTGCGGGCTGAGCCTGCCGCGACCCTGCCCAATCGGGCCGGGTCAGATTCGGGTTGGGCCGGGTTAGGTTGACCTAAACCGGGTTGGGTCGGCCTAGAAAATGTTTGTCCGGGTCGGTCCAAGCAGGTCGGACCAGACCCGGACCCATCCAGGCCCTGATTCTTTTAAAGGGCCTTATATCCTAAGCCAGATGTTTGTTTGACGAACCATATGTGATGATGGAATCCTTGTATTGAGAGAGTCCTTTTGGTATACTAGACTTGAGTTTTAGACAAAGTTTTAGTATGACCGAGTTGGATTGAACCAGAATCCAACTGGGCCCTCGGTACTAAAACACTTATAAGTCACAGACCGGGCGTCCGATTTACACGCTGTCTGTCACATTGGAACCCTTACAACATGGCGATCCTTTGGGATACTTATTTGTGGAACTTTTTGGCAGTTTAAGTAAGACTGATTTCTTGAGGATATGATCCTCCTGGAATTGAGCGTGCTTAGTGTGGGAATCTAGTGGGTGGCTGTAACGTGAAGAAAGAACATCGATCCTATATGGGTCAGTATCTTTCAATCCTATGTGGGTTAGTGCTCAGTGATCCTGAGTGGGTCAGCACTCACTGATCCTATGTGGGTCATCATATACCGATCATGTGTGGGTCAGCAGCATAGGATCTTGATAGAATAAGATGATCCAGGGATACATCTAGTTATCTGTATTTCTGTACTTAAGTTATTCCTGGTGTGAGATGAGCCTTTACCTTTGTGGTACTTTTACCTTCATGGTGTTACCTTTGTGGTGTTCTCCGCATGAGGATCATTTGTGAAAATGGCTTAAAAGTTGGAGCCTTATGTTTCCTCATGAATGAGGTGAGTATATTTTGATAACTTAGGTATATGTATGGGCATTTACCTAAGTAGAGTTGATGTCTGCTTCGTGCTATATGATTGAGGTATTGCTTTGTGTATTTTCCTTTGTGGAACTCTAGGAGACCTTTGGGGGTCTCAGGGTCCCTACTGAGTATTGTTATAATCACCCCTACATGGGCTACACCCACTCCTTGCTGTGTCTTGTGTAGATGACGAACAACATTGATCGAGGCTGAGGAAGCCATGACTGGATGGTGTTCAGAGGTGGACCATTTGACATGACGTGTCACAGTGACTACTGAGCATGAGCTATACCTACCCTTTAGGTAGGATCCGTTGTGGACAATCCAGGAGCTGTTTCCTCTATTCTGTTGTACTTATACTTTTCAATTGGGCTTGTATTTCGACCCCTTTATATTCAATACACTTTTTACTACAGTATTTTACTTCGTGGTTGTTTCTTGTTGTGTTCTTAGACTTTGTGTTTGCAGGTTTAAAGGAAACAACTTCCCGTTTTTCAGGTATATGCCTTTCAGTGCTAGTCGCCAACCCCTAGCCTATGGAAGACAGTCTTTGGGTGGTCACGACACGGTCTTTGGGGGACGGGTCATGAAAAATAAAACAATTAATTTTCTTGTACTATATCTATTAATGATGTTTTCAAGTAATAATACCATTTTACTCTCTTTGGAACTTAAAATTATTGAGAAAATGTTTTTAATAAAATTTGTCTTCATTTCTCTATTCGATAAAAAATCCCTTTCTTTCAAATCCATGTTTTCAAAGAAAAAAAATTTAAATAATGTTTTACTATGTTTTTTTAAATTCATTTTTACCCATAATTGTATTTTTAAAAATGTTTTAAAATAAATATCCTTATTGTTTTCTAAACAAGGTACTTTTTGATTTTTCTTACAAAAATGTGAAAGAAATCTTTGTTTTTAACATACTCTACATGGAAAAACCTACAATGATCATGGAAACTATTTGATTTAAATCTTAATTTACAAGTTTAAAAGGATATTTGAAAAATAAAATTTTTATATTAATATTATATAAATTTTTAGTTTTTAAAATTTATTTTTAAAGTGAAAATGTTATTTTCCTCAAGAGTGGTTTTAAAAATATTTTTATGGAATCAATGAAAAAAAAAATTATTTTTTTATATACTCCACTAGAGATATATTTTAATGATACAATACTTATTATTTATTTGGATGGTTTACCATCATTTTGATCAGGGAAATTATTGAAATTCTCTTTCTTGATTAATTTTGGTAATCATTGACTTAACCATAAAATAATAACTTTATTATGATCATTTGAAATTAAATTTCCCCTAAATATACATGTTATTTATCATAGATAAACTTATTTATTAAATCATATATCATTTCTATGTATGGTAATTTACTTTTAATGTTATATAACTGATTGAGGACACTATTTTTAATCTTTATTCCTTACTCGATATAGAAATTTTTTGATAAAGCATATTATTCATGAATTAAATTGATCATTTGATATATGAGGAATGTATTGGACATGCAGTTATGGGTGAGGCCCATTAATAGATGGCCCTTCAATGCATCAGTTGTCTAATGAGATAAATTAGTTTTCTATACTTATTTAAATGGGTTTCTAGTGTATAACTACCCATCAGTTAAACTATATTGTCACAAGGTCATGATGGTAAAGGTATCACGATAATTGAGATAATAATGTCCAATATCAATAATTTCATTTATTTATAATTAATTTTTTATTATCTATGAGATTATTTCATTGATACTATCCATGGATGCATTTTTTTCTCATGTTATTGAATAAATGACACGTGTGTTTAGTTATTTACATTTACATATTGATTCTTTGTTATCTAATCATGATACTCTAGTTATTGATTAAAGAGAATGCATGTTTAGATATTTACCTTACCATATTTATTATTCCTGATTGAAAATAATTTATTTCTTCATGAAAACTTCCGAATTATGTAAATCTTAATGAGAATCTGATCTCACCCTTATTTTATTCCCTTTCACTAAGATACGAAGAAGTAATATTTAAATGAGTTCAAGTATATTTTTTTACTTTTACAATGTTTCATTTCACGATTTAGAATTTAATTTGAGAATAAAGTTTGTATAAAATTTACCAAGGCTACTAAATAATTAGATCCTTTTGAATATGATCACTTGTATCTTATGACAATGTAGTAAAGTAACCACTAGTGCTGGGTTATTAGGGTTGGTGTCTTTATAGTATTTTTATCCATACCTTCTTACATCATTAGTAAAAGTAATGAAGTATGTGAATCCACCTCTAGCATCTATTTGGAATGGTCTGCACACATTAGTGTGTACCAAATCTAGAATATCTATAGATATTTAACCTTGACCTTTAAATTGTCATTTTTTCATATTAACATGTAAACAAGAATGGCATATTTCAAGTGGATTAAGATAAAAAGAGTCTACGTAACTATCTTGATAGAGCTTTGTAAAAAACTCCTTATTTACATGACCAAAATGATGATGCCAACATTTAGAGTTATATTAGTCACATGTATTAGTTTCATTATCAATTTACAATATTTAGTTTTCATAATTTAATATAGAAAGATCACAATTTAACTATTTCATAACATAACATATAATATATTTATAAAAGTAGAAACTGTTATTTTGAAAGAAGAGAATAAATCCATCTATATCTAAATAAGAAACAAAAATAATGTTCTTGGTAACACAAGGAACATAATAAAAATTCTTTAAAACCAAAATCAATCACGTCATCAATGTGATATAGTAGTATAAAATGGTTAGGGAATCCATCCTTTCTCTATTGGCAGTATATAAATCCACCTCATATCTGGTAATATTTCAAGATATACTTGGTTCATGTATTTGGATACAAATTTTTGAACCACAAGTAGTATGTAATACCTAACTTGTAGATATAAAAAGTTTTTACTCAATAAAAAACACACCTAAATATTCACCTTTCTTATTTAGATGGGTGAAATTCCTCTTCTAGTGGTCCTAGTTTCCACATGAAAAACATACCACATCTTGTTGCTTACCTTGCCTCTAGATATTTTTCTTCTTGGAAGGATAGTGCTTTGGATCCTTAGACTTAGAATGAGTCTTCAAAACCTTCTACTTATCCTTCCACTTCTTATTAACCATAATGAGAATGGTTTTTTCACACCCCATGTCTTTATCAACTTTCTAAATAAGTGTAATATGTTATAAAAGTGTCTTCTCACTATTTTTCATATTATAATTCATAATAAAATGGGTGAAGTTTTTGGGTTGTGAGGATAGAATAAAATCTATGTGCAACTCATCATGGATCATAAAACCCAAGATATCCAGGTGCTAAATGTATCCAATAATCTTGACTAGATGTATCCCAACTAGAACCAACTCTCCATGATTTCACGTGAATAATGCATTCTAGATCTCACATATCCCTGTCCTTTCCTTCTCTTAATAGATATCCTTAAGGTAAGAAATGATACTATGAGAATACGTATCCTCATATTTCTTTAGAATATCATTGGAAATTGAGGATAAAAATAAACATTTTACATCCATAGTGTCATACACATGCTTCAAATTGAGATATATTTCTCCCTCATTAGCCTCTTTTGATGTGAACTCAGGAAGTGGGGTTTCCAGCATGTATAATTTCCATTAATGGTTTAGTATAACATGAAAGTTCCTATACCATTCCTGTAAATTCACACTAATGATAAGGGTATGCAACTAATGTATGGAACATAATGAAAATTTCAAAGTTGTTTGATTTTCCATTTATAAAAATTAATAGAAAATAATTAACACCTATTTTGATTTCAAAATTCGATTAACTTATTTATGTTGATTTTAATTCCATTAATCTACCACAATTTTTTAAACCCAATAACACTCTCCATCAATTTCAGAATATCTTTTATTTTATATATTCTGGTTAAAATTATCTATATTCCCCTTCTTATAATCTATACATGGGACATTAAAGCTATTTTAAGGGTTTTAGGTAGGTATAAATTTACAACTACATTAACTCATAGTTCTTTAATCCATTAAGTAGAATCCCCAATCCCAAAACTATGTTTTATGATTTTATAAACATTTTCCTTTTATTTACACCATGTACTTATTGGGAAGTCAACCCTTAATGTGAAATAAGTTTTGTTAACCAAAAAATTCAAGCTAAAAGTTCCATGATAATTGAAATCACCCTAAGTTGGGTTGGAAAATAACTTTTAATAATGAATTTATTTATAACTTAAGTAGTGGAAATAGATATTGACTTAAAATTTTAGTTTGAGATATTTCTATATTTATTTATAAAAGTACATTTTATCATTTCATATTCCTTGTTAATATTAAGTCGATTTTACTTAAGTGATTAGCCATACTAGATAAAAAATTTATTCATAATATGGCTATATTTTATTCAAAATTAATTTCTTGTTAATTAATTTATTAGGTGATCACAAAATATTCACAAACCTAAAAAATAAACCATGAAATTTATTGAAATAAAATATAAGTAAAATGATCAAACGATAATCTAATTATTATTTTATATAGAGGATTAAAAACTGACCCTCAACCTTAGGAAAAAATACCTTCAACAATTTCTTGGTTTGTGTTGTAGTATTCCACCTTGGTTATTATATATCACCTTGATTTGTTTCGCATCAACTACTTGACTCAAACCACCTCCTTTAAAACAGAATCCACATCCTTACATAAGGTTTTACTCACACACAGGTGAGGGGATCCAATGGATTGGATAAATGGGGTTTAAATATTTTAAATCATAGGAATTGAGTCCCTTACATAATAAGGGGAGGGGATGACATGAAGGCATAATTTTAATTTAATCAAAGAAAATTAAAAGAAACCATTCACATACAATGGGATGGTATAATATCATTAACATATACACACAACATAAAATGATCATATGTTTACAATATTTTTATTAATTACTTTGATTCATTTTTTAATTAAGATAATTTGTGAAAAATTAATCTAATTAATTCAATTTATCAAAATTCCATTAAAGCATACTTAACTCACAGTCATCTATAATTTTAAACAAAATTAATTTCATTTCAAAATAACCAAGTATATAAGTTTACTTTAAGAGAATGTTTTTTTCTTTATCCAAATGTTAAAATGGAAATTGATTTGAAATATATAATTATAAGTCCCAATCCATGGTGTGTACAATCAAATAAATAACACATGAAACACATTTGAATAGGTTTAATTATAAATTAAATATTTATCCATGAAAAACTGGGCACACTATATGCATCAGACTACACTATATATAAAAAAGTACATGGTGTATACTGTATTATGCACATGTCTATAGAATAAACCTTGGATCTAGCTATGTTGTATGTCCTAGATGAGTTTGAGGTTACAAAACATGTATTCCAATTTACACAATAGGTGACCTTTGATTTACATAGCTTATCCATCCCCACCTCATGTTTCTGATACACAACACACTCATCTGACTTACACATCCTATATAGTGGATAGATAACATGTAGTTATTCATGATGTGTTTCAGTCTATCCAGATCTACATATCAATCCATTTTTATTGGATCATATATCTGATTTTATCAGATCTATCTAACTTTATCATGAGATATAGACATGAAATCAAAATTATATAGAATGTATCTAGGAAGTACACTCGAGGTATACTAGTTTTATCTAGGTAGATACTTTGCAACCTCTATATTGTATAAATCAAATTCTTCTTCATTTTTAATCATTAACCAGTTACTGGTTATGTTATCAAGAATGATGAAAGGGAAGATGTTGAGGTGTTCAAATATTAAAAAAATTGTTATATGTAAAATAAAATTCAGACACATGAAACTAATCAATGAATAATAAATAATTATAAATTAAACATATGTCACCTTTGATACCTCTTATAGGTTTTAAGCATAATGGAAGCGTCCTTTGATGGTATGAAGAACTAAGTTTTAATATTAATTTACATGTTATCATTGCTTCACATAATCAAAGAGTTATATCCAATGAAAATAGTATATTACTAGACTAGATTAAAATTCCAGAATCATAATTGGGGGATCTTCACATGTAATATATAATTAATTTATAAAAAGATATATAATTACCTCAAATTGTAATTACGCTTTAATTAATGGCCCAGTTAACTAGATTTACTCATACTATAATATCATTATAAGATCTAAGTCTAAAATACCACTATTAGTGATCCACACATGCACTATAATCTCTGAACATCACTATATAATCATTAGGTGCCAACACGATAGTTATTGATTGCTTGCGTTGTTCCTAGTTGATTGTAGCGGTATTCTTCTTGAAGGATGAAGATATATTGATGTTCTCTAAAAGTATTGAGATTATAGGAAGATATAATTCACTCCAGGGATTGATAAAGTCTATCTCTATCCATTGTTCCCACCAAAATTGATTTAGGAAAGAGTCATAATTAAATATTTATTATAGCAGGTTTAGGGTTGGAAAATCACATACAAGACCGTAACCATCATTAATACTCTTACTTTACCCCATGACCATTAATAATAGTAATAATATTATTAATCCTTAAACATGTGAAACTCATTAATAATATAAATAATACTATTTATACTATTTCTAGTCAGACCATTAATCTCGGTCTACTTTCCATCATTTGCATTAACCGATCCTCAAATAATTACTATTTAATAAATAAATTTCACTGAATTATTCTATGATAAATATAATAAATATTATATTTTACAATCATGTAAATAAATATTTATTATTATTATTTAAATCACTTATTATTTCTAATAAACTATGATTAAATTATAGTGATCAAATAAAATTAATAAATCTCATTTATTTTAACTTTTTAAATTCATTACTTGAATTTAACTGATATTGAGGGTACACTTAGTATGTGACCCTTTAGGATGATTTCTTAGTGGAATTAGGATAACCACCTAATGTCCTAGTATAGGTTCTCAAAACATTACCATACTCTCATAGAGAAAGATTACAATGTCGTAATGACATCCAACCTCCTACGAATGCTTACCATGTAATATTTTACTTTTAACATGATATCTCAAATCAGTAAGGTTTCATGAAAGTTCTATTAACCTATATTCTCAATGTCACCTTATTTTATCTTTTGAAATTAACTCACCCACTGAATGTAAGGATTTTGACCCCAGTTTCCCAAAGATGATACCTTATATTAATACATAGGTATGTTTACAAGGATGTATCATCCCAAAGGACTGAATATTTTAGTAGTTTTGGAAAACTAGATACAAAAATAATATCTACATTACAAATTTAAAGAAAAAATAACATTTCAACTCCATTGGAAACACCCATAAAATCTTAGATTATTCCTGCAAGTCATTTATAATAATATTCATCTTTGCATTCTGGGAAAAAATAAAACATAAGAAAGGGGTGAGATTAGATGCTCAGTAAGGGTAATTAATATAGTGGAAGTTATCATAAACATAAACATTACGCATGGTGATTAACTAAAAATAAATTCCTTTAAAAATAAACTTGAGCATAATATGGAAAGAATGAAAGTTGATTACATAAAGCCATATAAATGATCATAAGAGAATGAAAATTAACCATGGATATTATACTAGACAAATAATCACATGGTTTATCAATTACTATTATCATAATGAGGGAATATATAATGTGAGACATCTGAAACATATTGTCAAGGCCTCAGCCAAGATGTTTGGAAATACTAGGGTAAGGCCTCAGCCAAAACACAATTCTGTTTTATCTCATGAGACCTACCTATGCATCGAGGGGATATAGCGGGCCTCAACCATCACATTATATGTCCAATTAATTCCTCATATAAATGGGGCTAAACATAAACAACATGAACATATGAAATAACTTTCCCTAATCTGTATACACAATCACTAACCATCCCAAGTAGTATGGTGAATGGTATCAATATAGAAAATCCACACTCAAACTGATCCTAAACCATTTAATAAAATATGGTCTATGGTAATAATAAGAGTTTAATCCCAATAAAACATAATATTCAATAATTTTGTTGAAATAGATGAAAATTCTTTAATAAAATCACCGAAGAATTCTTGAGAGTAATAGTCTTTTACTTTGAAAAGAAGAGTTATTTTGGAAAAATATTTTCATAAAACTAGAAATGAACTAAGATATTTTTTCCATGATAAAATTATTGTTTTTATAAAAATAATTGTGGCCTAAATCATATTATTGAGTTCACTTGAAAATAGGTAAAAAATTAGGAATTCCCCTTTAATCAGGCTTGCTTATCGTGAAGAATTGTGAAGGGGACCCTTTTAAAACAAGTATTTTCCACAAAAGAAATATAAATTGATAAAAATACATGATTTTGGAACATATAACTAGAATATAGATGAATTATATAAAATAAATGAATAATTACATTGGTTTTTTGAGGAAGAAATCACAACCCAAATGAAAATGGAGGTTCGGTAAGAAAACCCTTACCTTATGTCCGAATGAGTTCTGTACTTGACCTTAACGTCCTAAATAATCATATTTAATCCATTAATTAATTAATTCATAATCTTTTATATAATTATTTTATTAATTATAGTTTTATTAAGTTCATTTATGGCCTTATTTATTAGTTATAGAGTTGAATTTTAGCGTTCGGGAGCATTCATTTTCTAAGTTTTCATGACCAGTTCACTTATTTATAAGTAATGGAGTTTAATGTAAAATGGTTATAATTATCCAGAATTAAATTTATATGATATTTATGAAAATTAATAAGTTTAAATTATTATATATATCATATGGTTATATGGTATGAGGATGAATCATTTGATAAGACATTTAGTGACATTTGTTTAGATTATTATGATGACATTTCAATCACCACAAACTAGTTTTGTCATATGAATTAGTATTATGTATATATAATGGTTAAAAAACATTAAATTGGTTATAATACATATATTATAGTATTATTTAATAAAAAAATGGTACCATGACTAGAATTTAAGAACAAATTGAAGAATGAAATTTCGCCGTCCACGAAAGTTGTAAATCGGCACCTCCCGGACAATGATTTCATTTTCAAAATAAGAGAGAGAGAGAGTAATGAGATTGATGATGGTTATTCCATTAAAATTATATAATTAAATTATATAAATTATAATGTAGTTATCATTCTCATTTGTACATAGTATGTGGGGAGATAATAATAAAATAAAGAATTTGAAAATAAAATAAAAGGAAAAGAAAGAGGATTTTACCTCTTAAATACTCCTCATTGAGAATCTCCTTAAGGGGATTTATTTTGGTCTATTGATGAGAAAAATATATTTTTTACTTGGGGGAAGATCTTGGGAATACTATTGGGTAGAAATTTTACAAGGTACAAAGCTTAGAAGGTGTTAGGAGAAGAGGGGGTGAGGGGTGGTTTTTATATTGGAAGAGAGAGGTAGTTTCTCATTATTTTATTCATTATTATATTATTTTATTCCAGACAAGAAATAATATTGATTCTTTTGAATAAATATATTAATAAGTTCATGTAATTTCTAACACAGGGTGTTTACATGAGCATGACTTAAGGAATAGTGTATTTAGATTATAATGTGTTTATTCTGTAAATTACCGTATTTTACTATTGACTAAAAATTAAAATATATTAGAAAAATACCAAAAATTAAACCAAACCATTTTTAAATTCTTATAATTTAAAAATTAAATCCATTTTATGAAAATAATTTTCTAAATAATATAAATTTAATTTTTAATTAAAATCATCATTTACTTGAAAAATATAGTTTTTAAAGCTAAAACTGATTTTATAACACCCTAAAAAATTAACAAAGGTATTAATAAATTATACTAAAATCCTAGGATAATCAAATATTTATTTATGAATAAATTTTATGAAAATTAATTTTCTTTTAAATCAATTTATTAATTATAAAAATGTAATTAACTATTTATTACTCATAAAAACACCAACACTTAATTATTTTTTTTAAATATTCACTTACTTGTACTATAATATAATTATATTATACTTTCATTTATAAGGTGCCAAATTTTTTTATACTCCCCTAGATTAGGTTACTATTCATTTAGATGATTTACTATTTATAAGGGGCATATTACTATTCATAAGGTATATTACTATTCCAAAGGTTCAATTTACTATTCACCAAAAAATTAAGTTGAACCTATCAGACTCTAAATATCTTACTAATCACAACCATGTATGTCCATTTTTCAAAATTCAAAGCACAGAACCAGAAAAATTATTTTTAATGGCTAGGTTATAACTATCTTTTTTAAAAAACTATAATAACAAAGTGTTGTTTCGCAGAGACTCAATGATGTGTGCATTACATTATATATTAAATTTATTCGTAAATCCTTGGGGTGTTACATTATCCCCTCCATCAAAAAATTCTATCCTTGAAATTTCCAGAATGTTACCTCATACAAATATTTGGGTAGATCTTCATCATAAGTTCCTCAGGATCGCACATCCCCTCTTATATTTTATTATTTTCCAAAGTACCTTTTCTAGTTGAGTCATTCGATTCCTCAAAAACTATTATTTAGTGTCCAGAATCTAGATAGGCTCTTCATAACAAGATAAGTTAGGTTCCAATTCTATTCCTTCAGAAGTGAGGACATGCATTAGGTCTAGCATGTACTTCATAACAATGAGATGTGGAACATATTGTGTACCTTAGAAATGATAGGCGAAATTTCTAAATGATAATCCATAGATCCAATTCTCTCTAGTATTTCAAAAGAACCAATGTACCTGGGGCTCAGTTTCACTTTCTTCCCAAATATTATAACACTATTCCATGGAGATAATTTCAAGAAAATGTAATCTCCCACTTGAAATTCAAAATTCTTTTTTCAATTATCAGCATAGCTCTTTTTCATGATTTGAGATACTTTGATATGTCTTTGATTAGTCTTTACCTTTGTTGTTTTTCCTCTATAAGATTTGTGCATACAAGCTTCTTTTCACCAAATTCATCCCAACATGTTGGTATATGAAATTTATTTCCATATAATGCTTTATATGGTTTAATTTGAATACTTGGATGGAAACTGTTGTTATAGGAAAACTCTAACAAAAGAAAATGCTGATCCCACATACCTTGAAAGTCGAGCGGGCATGATCTCAAAATGTATTATATTGTTTGAATACTCCTTTCAGTCTACCCCTCAGTTGAGGGTGATAAGAAGTACTCAAATGAAACTTAGTATCTAAAGAGTTCTGAAGATTTTTCTAGAATTTCAATGTAAATCATGGATTATAGTCATACAAAATTGAGATAGGTGCTCGATAAATTCTTACAAATTCATTAATATAGAGCTGTGAAAGGTTTTCTAGTGTAAAATCCTCTCTTATAGTGAGGAAATGTGCAGATTTGGTAAGTTGATAAAAAATTACACATATTGCATCATTATTTCTTAGAGTTTTGGGTAATCCAGTGACAAAATCCATAGGAATGCCATCCCATTTCCATGTACAAATTAGAAGAGGTTTCATGAATCCCCTAGGATATTGTCTTTCAGCCTTCACCTGTTGACAGACTAAAAATCTTGATACATAATAAAAAATTTCATGCTTCATATTATCCCACGAGAAATATTCCTTTAAATATCTATACATCTTAGTGATACCACTATGTATAGATAAATATGATCTATGAACATCATCCAATAAATCTCTTTTTAGCTCAATTATAGAGGGAACACATAACCTTCTCAAAAATTTTAGAATTCCATCTTTATACATGAAGTCTTCCTACTTCCCATCATTCACAACATTAATTTTCTTTTTAAGATTCTTATCATAAAGCTGAGAAATTTTAATCCTTTCCAATAATTATGGTTGAGAATCCAATTAAAAAAGTAATTATATATCAAATTTGATAATTCTCATATCCATATTTACTATACCCATGAAAATAAGATCCCTTTCAATCCTCATTTTGTTTAAAACTCCATGATTCTTCCTACTCAATGAATCTTCCACCTTATTTGACTTCCCTGGGTGGTAGTGTATGGAACAATCATAATACTTAAGTATCTTGAGCCATCAAATTTTCCTCACGTTGAGTTATTTCTGTGGTAAGATATCTTTGAAGCTCTTATGATTTGTATATATCTCACATATTTCACTATAAAGATAATGTATCCATATCTTTAGGGAAACAATTACAGCTTCTAACTCAAGATCATGAGTTGGATAGTTTTGTTCATGAGTTTTTAACCGCCTTGATGCATAGGCAATAACTCTATCATTCTGCATAAGGACACAACCAAGTCGTTTCTTTGATGTATCACTATAAATCATAAATCCACCATTTCTTGATGGTAGAGTTAGGATTCGAGAATTCACTAATATCCTATTCAATTATTCAAAATATTCTTCACATTATTTAGACCATACAAACTTAACCCCTTTATGAGTAATCTTTGTTAATGAGTTAGCTAATTGGGTGAAGTTCTGAATGAAACACTGATAATAACCTACTAAACTGATAAAACTATATACCTTAGTTATGTTCATTGGAGTAGGTAATTGTTGTACTGACTTTGTATTTTTAGGATCAACTAAGATTCTATCCTTATAGAAAACATGGTGAAGAAAAGAAACTGTTTGAATCCAGAATTCACACTTGCTAAACTTCTGATGTAACTCATTTATTCTAAGATTATTCAGAATAATAAACAATTGATTCTCAAGATATTCATAGTTTTTTGATTATACCAATATATCATCAATAAATACCACAAAGTCATCATGATATTCCTTGAAAAATCTATAAATTAGATCCATGAAAATAGAGGGTGCATTAGTCAGTTCAAAAGGCATTACTGTAAACTTTTAATGACCATACCTGGTTTGAAATGCTGTATTTGGAATATCTTCCTTTTTCACATGCAACTGATGATATCTAGATTGAACGTGAATATTCGAAATATATTGTGCTCCATGAATTTGATTAAATAAATCATAAATACAAGGAATAAGATACTTTTTCTTTATCATAAAATCATTGATATCCCAATAGTAAATTCATAAACTCATATATCAATATTTCTTCCTAACAAAAGGAACAAGAGATACCCATGGAGAAACACTAGGGAGAATAAACCCCTTATTACTCAGATCCTCTATCTATTTATTCAACTCCACTAATTTCACTGTGGCTATCCTATAAGGAGTCTTTGATATAGTCCTTTCATTGGGAATTAAATCAATAGAAAAATCAATTTCCCACTTTGGAGGATGTCCAGGAAAATACTCTGAAAACACATCAATATATTCTTGCATAATAGGTACATACTCAATTTGAATATTTCTTTCATCACCCATAGATATTGCATTCCATTCCTCCCCAAGAATTGAATTTAGTAGAGCTATTGGGGGTGCATCTAGATATGAATCAGATGATGAGGTTTCTGCTCTAAATATAAGGGACTCTACATCATTCTCAAAAATTGTAACTTCAATATTCTTACAATAGATCTATGGATTATAATTTGAAATCCAATTCATAATGAGTATTATATCAAAATAAATCATAGGTATGATTATAAGGTCAACAACCAAAGCACATTTATGTGTCATAAGGGGGATTGATTGACACATATTTATTGATTTTATGCTTCCCTTAGGATTTTTTACTAACAAATCCTTTATTAAATCAAATTTTAAATTTCTAATTTACTTAAAAAACTGGGAAGATATAAAAGAATTAGATAATCCAGAATCAAATAAAGTATTGGTTAATTTTGAGTAAATTATTAAAGTACCTGCCACCACATCATTAGAAACTTAAACCTCTAGAGTTTTGATCACATAAGATTGGCCTTGATCCCTTTTCCTTTTCTGGTGAAAATTTTCTTGATGCTTAGTAAAACTATTTTCATAATGTCCAATATTTTTAAAATTGTAGCATTGAAAATTGGTACCTTATTTATTTCCCTTGTAATCACAAGATTGGTGGCCTCTTTTAACAAATTTTTAACAAAATTATTTTACTTTTAATCAGGCTCCGTGGTGTTTCCTTCCACAATTATCACATGTTGGAATTTTTTTATTCTTCTATTTATCTATTATTTCATCTGCTACCCTCTTATTCTCTTTATTTACCTTAAATTAATAATACATAGATAATTCTTTATCTGTCTTGATAGAACATGGGACTATATCTTCATATGATGAGAATGTTTGGGAGACCATTTCCCTTCATAGGAATGGTTTTTAACCATAAAACAATTGACTAATATTTCTCCTTAGATTATGTATACAGTCCGCAACATGCCTTGATAACCTTGTAAAATTGGATTCATAATTCACAACATTTTCATCCTATTTCTATATTAGACTCATGAATTTCCTCTCTATATCCACTCATTGTTCATGAGGAAAATATTTTTCTAAGAAGATTTCCTTAAAATCCTTCCATTCTATTTCTTCCATTTATTCCTCCTCCTTTATGTTTTGAATTGACGACCACCACTGATCAAAATATCCCAAGAGATGATAAACTTCCATGATAAACTTATCCCTTTCATTACTTCCCAAGGAAAAAAATATCTTTTCCAATGAACTTATCCACTACTCTACTATAAATGGGTTTGTAGTCACATTGAATGATGGAGGTTTTTGTTTCATAAATCGGTATAACATTTTTTTGTCCATGTTGTGGATCAAGATTCTCCATATAGGTAAGGTTATTGTTCATAACTTGAGTTAGTTATACCAGTATAGTTATAAGTTGCTCAATACTAGTCACATCTCTAGAAACAACATCATTATCTACCATATAAGGGAAATTACTACATGGGATACGTGTGTTCATGGAGTTTCCATTCCTTACCCTAAGCGCCATTTCTAAATAAAGTCATACACTAAATTAGGCTATGAATCATAATGTATAAATTCAAACTTGAAAAACAGATAACATAAATTATAATTTTATGCATGTCTAATATCGTAATAATAATAATGGTTTATTTAGGAAAATATTTACAATGACATCCTTTATAATGGTTTTTAAATAAAATTTGAATTATATTAAGCATATCCCATGGGAGTGTCAAACCTAGTGCATAATAAGACCCATTTTTTGTGTACCAGGTTACCTTGAGTTGGGCCCATAACACCTTGTCAAAGTTATTACACCTAGGTATATATTTTCCAGAACCATGTCCATTTTTAGTATCCATAAATGGATGTATTTTCTAGAAAGATCCAAATAATCTACACCTTAAAAAAATTATAGCATGTTATTATATGATTATCCTCAAATTAAATCTTAATTTTTTTCTCTAATCTACATTTTATATATATAGTTTATAATGTTTCTAGTAAATATCCTCTTATACCAACTGTATGGATCCCGACCCTAGTTGTTCGGAGCCGGTGCTTTATATTAATACATTGGTATTTTTATAAGGATGATACATCCCAAAGGATTTAATAGTTTAGTAGTTTTGGAAAACTATATATAAAAAATGATTTTCATTAGAACATTAAAGAAAAAACAACAATGAAAATCCATTGGATACACCCGTAAACTCTTAGATTATTCCTGTAAGTCATTCATAATAATATTCATCTTCGCATCCTAGGGAAAAATAAAACATAAGAAAGGGGTGAGATTATATGATCCGTAAGGGAAATTAATAAAATAAAAGTTATCATACACATAAACATTAGTCATGGTGATTAACTAAAAACACATTTGTTTAGAAATAAACTTGAGAATAATATGGAAGGAATGAAAGATTATTACATAAATACATATAAATGATCATTAAAAAATGAAAATTAACCATGGATATTAAAATATGTTAATAATCACAAGGTTTATCAATTACTATTATCCTAATTAGGTAATTTATAATTCCAGACATTTAAAAAATATTATCAAGGCCTCAGATAAGACGTCTGAAAATACTTTGGTAAGGCTTTTTCTAAAATCAAATTTTGTTTTGTCTCATGAGACCTACCAATTCATAGAGAGTCTATAACGGGCCCTAAAATTCAATTTATATGTCCAATGAATTCCTCATATTAATAAGGTTAAACATAAACAACATGAATATATGAAATAACTTTCCCCAATCTGTAGACATAATCACCAACTATTCAGAGTAGTATGGTGATTGGTATCAAGATAGCACATCCATAGTCAAACCAATAATAAAAAATTTACTAAAATATGGTAGATAATAATAATTATAGGTTAATACTAATAAAATTTAAGATTCAATAGGGTCATTGAAATAGATGAAAATACTCTAGTAAAATCATCGAAGAATTCTTGAGAGTAATACTCTTTTACTTTGAAAAGAATAGTTCTTTTGAAAAAATATTTGCATAAAACAATAAATTAACTAAGATATTTTTTATATTATAAAATGAGTTGTTTTATAATAATAATTGTGTCCTAAAATATATTATAGAGTTCACTTTAAAATTGGTAAGAAATCGGGAAGTTCCCTTTAATCGAGCTTGCTTATCATGAAGAATTGTGAAGGGGACCCTTTTAAAACATGTATTTTCCTCAAAAAAAAGATAAAATAATAATAATAAATGTTTTTGGAACATTTAACAAGAATTTATAATAAATTTATAAAATAAATTAAGAATTACAATGGTTTATAGAGGAAGAAAGCACAACCCAAGCTAAAATGGAGGTTCAGGAAGAAAACCCTTACATTAAGTCTGAGTGATTTCTGCACATTACCTTAGCACCCTGGATAATAAAATTAAAACCCTTAATTAATTCAATAATAACATTTTATATAATTATTTGATTCATTATAGTTTTATTAAGTTCATTTATGTCCTTATTGATGAGTTATAGTGTTTAATTTCATCATTTGAGAGCATTCATTTTCTTGGTTTTCATGATCGATTCACTTGTTTATAATTAATGGAGTTTATTTAAAATGGGTATAATTATAACGAATTGAATTTATATGATATTTATGAACATATATAAGTGTAAATGGTTATATATATCACATGGTTTTATGTTATGATGATGAATCATTTGATAAGACATTTAGTGAAATTCGTTTAGGTTATTACGACGGTATTTCGATCACCAGAAACTAGTTTATTCATATGAATTAGTATTATGTATATATAATATTTTAAGAACATTAAATAGGTTATAATACATATTTTATAGTCTGGTTTAACCATAAAAATGGTATCATGATCAGACTTTAACAATAAATTGAAGAATGAAAGTTCGTCTTCCACAAAGGTTGTAAATCGGCACCTTCCGGATGATGATTTCGTTTTTAAAATAAAAGAGAGAGAGTAAGGAGATGGATGATGGTTATTCCATTAATATGATATAATTACAGTATATATATTATATTTAAGTTATAATGATCATTTTTATAGAGGATGTGAGGGGAGAATAATAAAATAAATAACTTGAAAAGAAAATAAAAGGAAAAAGAAGAGGATTTTACCACTTGAATACCCCTCCTTAAGAATCTCCTTAAAAGCATTTATTTTGGTATTTTGATGATACAAAGAGATTCTAGACATGGTGAAGTATCTTGGGAAGAGGAATGGTTAGAAATTTGAAAATTATAAAATCTTAGAAGGTGTGAGGAGAAGTGGGGGTGAGGGGTGGTTTTTATTTTGGAGGAGAGGGGTAATTTCTCATTATTTTATACATTATTTTATTATTTTTCTCAAGACAATAAATAATATTGATTATTTTGACTAAATAAAGTAATAATTTCATGTGAGTTCAAAAAAAGGGTTCTTACATTATCCATGACTCAAGAAATAGTGTATTTTTCTTATAATGTATTTATAATGTAAATTACTGTATTTTACTATCCACTAAAAATTAAAGTATTTTAGAAAAATCCAAAAAATTCACCCTAACAATTTTTTTATGTGTAGACTTAAAAAATAAACTCCATTTTATGACAATTATTTTATAAATATGAGAAATTTAATTTTTAATTAAAATCATCATTTACTCAAAAAATACTATTTTTGAAGTTAAAACTAATTTTATAACACCCTGGAAAATTAATGAAGGTCTTATTAGATTATCATAAAATCACAAGAAAATAAAATATTTATTTATGAATATATTTTATGAAAATAAATTTTATTTTAATAAATTTATTAATTATAAAATTTTAATTAAATATTTACTACTCACAAAATTCCAACACTGAATTATTAAAATTTTAAAATATTTACTTACTTGTATTATGATATAATTATATCATACTTTCATTTACAATGTGCCTAAATTTTATTTATACTCTCATGGATGCGGTTACTATTCATTTGGCCAATTTACATTTCATAAGGGTTATATTACTATTCATAAGGACACATTACTATTCCAAAGGGTCAAGTTACTATTGACCAAAAAATTAAGTTGGTCCTATGAGACTCTATATATCTTACTGATCACAATCATGTATGTCCATTTTTCAATATTCAAAACATAGAAGCGAAAAAATTATGTTTAATGGCTAGGTTATATCTATATTTTTTAAATAACTATAATAATAGAGTGTTGTTTCGTAGAGACTGAATGTTGTCTTCATTACATTATATATTAAATTTATTTATAAATCCTTATGGTGTTACACTGAACACCATGGACATGGATTTTTAGAGGTAGTTCTATTAACATCAAATGGCCTGAGATATCAACTACTATCATATGATAGAAGGGATAAATCCTTTCTCGAATTATCCATTAATGCAATATCACTCACGATGCACCCAATGTGTCAGACCTCTCCATGAGAATATTTAATCATTGTTTTTTTTCAATACATATAAGTATGAAAGTCACGATATCCACTAATACAAATATTAATGTCCCTAGATCAATAAACATGTCTGTATAAAAGAAAATCTGTATATTTCCTATTAAACAAGTATGTTCTCATAAACTCATATGTTGGATAATACCAATGTTGAACACCATGATAAAGTGTCTTCATGTAGTAAAATCCTCCTTACCCTAATATCCTATATTATCTGTGTCCCATAAAAAAATATCATCCATACATGGAACAATGTTCAAGAACAATGGCATGGAACCTCTAGGATCTCATCATAACAAGGAACTACAATGAACTTTTAGAATGAAATATATTCTCATTGAATTATCATATACAAATTTCACGCATAGTAATAATAATAATGTGATAATAAAACTTCATTAATAATGAAAACATGTAATCAAGTACTAAACATGTTGGTTATAGGGCTCTAACTCTAACAATAAATTTGTTGAAAATCCAAATTATAAAAAAGAATAAAGAATTTTTCTATCTAAAATGAAATAACGGGAAAAAATGGTTAGTGAAGATAAAAACAATTTTATTTTCCACTAGGTAATGGATAACATTGATACGAAGTAAAAATATAGACATTGATGAAAAATCTATTAAATTCAATAAGAATTATTCTTTATAAAAATGCATTTTAACTAAATATGAAAACTTTTTAGGAAGAAGAAATTGGTGTAAAAAATTATTTCCCTTAAAAATATTTTTGAATAAATCCTAAAATCATAATAGGTTAGAATATATAAATCATGATTTTCAATAGATATTTATGAGTGACTGTGACATAAGGAAGAGAATTGATTTCTGAAAACCCCTCATGACATTAATAATTTTTGAATCAAAATTCATTGGAATATAGGAAATCATATGGTCTATAAATACCATGAATTAAATAATATAATATGTAAATGTATATTATTTGGAATTATATACAACATTTAAATAATAAATTGGTTCATGATAATAAAACATGTTTGAATGAAGATAATCTGAGACCAAAAATATATACAGATTAAGAAACGTTATAATAAAAATTTATTTAAAGATAGAGATCATTAATTTGATGTTAAAATTACAATAATTAGAATACCACATGATATTAAATATCCAATTATTAGTATATACACCATTTAAAAATAAATTAGGTGAATTAATGAATATGTGTCTCAAATAAGAAAATTTTGAGAGAAACACAATCCTTATTTCCTTTCTTTGTTGATCACACTATAACCACTTCTCAAAAATATATTTAACATAATAACTTATATATTAACTTGAAACATAAATATTACCATTTTATAATCCTTATTATAACTTTTTACCATGAGTACATTAATTAGTTATATCTTATTATGACCATCATGTGTTAATAGGCTTAACTGTTTTGCGCATTTTTAATAAATATGATATCACTACCCATCATTTGATACTAAGTTAAATATTGACATATAATTTTGATTTTTTAATATATAACTTATATTTATTTGAAATATTCGTATCTCATTCCATATATTTTTTAGTTATGTTATGTGAAAAATGAATTGTTGACAACTTATTTTAGTAATTTTAGAGAAGAAAAATTTTACTTTAATAATAAGTTAAATACTTAATATAATATTTATAGAACAATATAATAACAACTATTTTATTAATTTATTATAATAATATTATTTTTCATGTTCCAATAGTCATCTATAATTTAAATTTAAAGCATTTTTCAGGTAGGTTTTTAAACAAATTCAAACTTGAACACGATTTAAATCGGTTGGTGAGTACGGATAAAGATATATCTGTGTTGATGTAATATCATTATAATAAAATAATAATATTTTTTTACTTTTTTGATGGTATAACATATTTGAATATTTTTAGTTAATTTGTTAAAACCTAAACAAATAATAAAAAATGTTTCACCATCTAAGTGGTAATCTACATGTATGCTTGGTCAAAACTCCTATTTCTCAATGCGTAAGAGAGGTTCAAGGTGGATATTAAATTGGAATTTAATAATAATAGTTATATGATATATATAATATTAATTCATCATTACCACTATTACAACCAACCATTAAATACCGTAATATAAACGACGTCACTTCGTGGAGAAGGTTTTCCATGCAATGTACAAACTATGTTTTTTAAGTGAGTGGAAGTGAATAACTAAGGGTTATACCATTAATATAATAAAATATCAATACAATAATTATAATTAATTAATCATACTATTACTGTGATATTATATTTGGAAGATTAATATTATGAAGAAAAGATCAAGAAGGAGATAATACTTATGTTGGATATATGATTTTTCCTTGAATGTTCTATTGAAATTGATGGTTTTAAGATATGATTATAGAAGAGGGTTCTAGGGAAATTAAAAGTTTATAATTATAATTATTTATTCTATATTTATGTGTATATTTGAAAGGGTGTAAGCGATATACTTTTAGAAGAGGAGAAAATGGAACTTTTGGAAACACTAATCCATTTTCTATAATTCCATGAAACTATTCAATTGTTAATCGAAAAAAGTAGAAAAAATTGGATTGTGAGATAAAATAAAGTTGAAAATAATATCAAAAATTTATTTGAAATAATTTTTTAACATTGTTTCCATTTACCCTAAGTAAATTTCTTTTTACCATTTTTACTTTTAATTAGGGTCACTATTTTTTAACCTTAATAATTAATTTTGATAACTAAAAATAAAACTGAACATATTACCTAATTTTAACCTTCTGATTTTAAATTTCAAAATAATTTTATCATATCAAATTTATAAATGTTTGAACAAATAATTTTAAAATAAACACACTTAATCACATAAAAACAATTTTTTAGAAAAATAAAGTTTTCAACATTAATTTTTTATATAAGAAAAATTTATTATTATTACTAATTTTGAGGATATAAAATTATTTATTATAAATAAAATTAAAGTTGTTAGTATTTAAAGGATATACACAATCAAATATCACCTTGAAATTATTTCATTCAAACTGAATACCAAAAATAGTTTTTATTAAACTATTTTTTTTGTTTTAAAAATGTTGGACATGGTATTTATAAGATAAATAAATATATTGTAATGAATAATTTTATCCCATAAATTCATATTTTATTACTTAAAATGGTTTTTGAAACTTAAAGGATATATATATATATAGTGACAAAATAAAAAAATTATACTTTTTGCAAAAACTATATTTTCGGCTAATAATCAACATTTTTTGAAATTATTCAAAATTTCTTACTAAGAAAATTTTCATGAGTGGAGTTAAAAATTGAATTTTTATTTTAATATATATATATATTTTTAATTTTTTATATTTATTTTTTTAATGAAGTTACATTATGATGATTATAACTTTTATTGTATCCTTTTTAAGTATTAACTCATATTAATTATTTATTCTCTAAAGGTACTAACTATTAATGTTCCACCATTGAAGTGTTTATTAAAGTTTTTCTAATATTATAGTATTAATATTTTGTGGTTTTTTATTTTGGGTGTAGAGTGTGACATATGTTATAGAACATAGTATTTATTTAGAGGGACCAAAATCTCAGGTCATTATATTCTCCCCCCTTAAATAAATTGCTCACTTGAAATTTTAGTTATCATTTACTAAAGGAATAAGATAATAGATCCATGTGAAACATAACATATATCCTCTACTGAGATATCCACATCATTATCCTTAGTAATACAAGGAAACTACTTATCCCAAATATGATTCTTTGGAGTTCTTTTGGACACACCTTTCATAAATTCATTTCCTCGATCTATATTCAAGAAAAAACTAAAACAAAAAGGCTTTGATAATATCAAAAAGAATTAAAGAATGTGAATATGATAGTTCAATCCTAATATGTATTCTCTAATGAAACATTAATTTCAATTTATGATACTTTTGTTTCAGCTATGTCACACTTGGTTAATCCTATAACACTCTTGGTTTTACTGGGTTACTTTAAGTTGGGATATCCTATGCTTATCATACTAATTAATCAAAATAATAGGGAAATATATTCTTTATATGGGTTTGTAAGGAGGATATTATAAATAAATGTATATCACCGATGAGTCTAAATCTAGGTGTGTAGTATGGGCATATTCACTATGCACTAAAATGATGGTCAATATATACTCAACCAACTCTTTTCAGGGTAATTACCTCTATATGCATCTTTACCAAAACCACATCCATGTATATTATCTTGATAGATATATATTTTTAGGGAAACTATATTCTCAAGACATTGAGATTATTTTAGGATATCAACCTATACTAAAACCTATCTAAGGGATTTTTACTAATGTTCTTTAACCCTTACTATAAAGTTAACGAAACTAATCTACAAAAATAACTAGACACTTTTTTGATACCAACTAAAGTGACCAACGATAAATTAAACATAAATAATACATTAATATTATGATTTAATTAATACATCTCATAAATAGTCATATATAACAAAGACCAAAATGTTTATTGTCATAGAGATTAGCTATATAAACATCCTTTTTTACTAAAATTGCAAACATTTCTCTCAATTGATGATCCTATATACCCTTTCTTTATATCTCAAATAATAAATTCATCTTAATAACCTAGATATTAGAAACATAATAAAGTGTTGAGGTTAAAAGCTCAGTAATATATATCATAGAAAAAGAACATAATAGTTAAATCATAATCATATATAAGAGTTTGTATTAGTAAAAATATTTGATTTAAATGAACAAAAATCTTTAAGTTTTAACCATAAGAATATCATCTCAAATTATAAGTCTTTTACCATGGAATGATAAAATAAAACATGATGAATATAACATAATCCATGCAATAAGAATAAATGTGGAACAATTTTAAACATATGATTTCTCATCATTGTGATCTTGGCTACCATCCGACACATTCACATTTAAAATTATGATTATAGCTAAACAATATAATAGTCACCCTTGGTAAACCAAGATACATGATAACATGTTCAAAAATAAAGTGTTAGTATATCTAATATTCATCACACTCAGACTTTGTGATCCCAGCTACTCACTAACCTATTCAGACATAAAATTGTGAGTAGATCTAAAATCCATCACACTTACCCATTTTGGACAAAGATACTCACTAACCTGTTCACATAACATTCTTATATCATGAGATATAATCACTTAACCAATGAATTATAAGGTTTTGTAGGTACCTCCCATCTCAAAATCCATTCATGGGTGTGCCACTTGAAATCAAACACACATCATATCATAAGGAACATTGGAAAAAATAATGCATTTCTTAAACCATTCAAAAAAATCACATATCATGAACTTAAGAAATATTAAGATATAAAAAATTTCATCTTATTAAATGAATCATATCATAATAACATATATATAGGGTGATAAAAACATCACTTTATGAAATATGAACAATTTAGGGTAAATAGACTTTAAAATACAAGAGTTTTTACCAAACCTTTTAAAATAATGTAGTGAAAATTTATTTCAATTTTTTTTTGTTAGGTAAAGAGAAGAATTTTGAAAATTTTATTATAAAGTGTTAAAAATAAAATAACCTTTTAAATTCATAATGTTTATAAAAAAATAATTGAACATACTTTGAAAACTTTTAATTTTCACATAATTTTTTAATAAATGATTCTTGAGGAAGAAATAATGTTTTCAAAAAAAAGAAGTTAAAATACATAAACAAAATTTAAGTTAAAAAATTAATAATATAACCTTTGAAAACATAAAGGTTATCAAAATAAATTAGGGAATGAATAATAAAATTTTATTTTTAAAGGATGGAAAAACCTTTTGAACATGTTAAAATAACCATATTGAAAATACACATGGTTAAAAAGGATAAAGAAACCTTTTAATTAAAATTAAATTAGTGAAATAAAATGATCATTGGAAATGGTTTTTTTCCACTTGGGAAATGAGAACATTGGTGAGAGGTAATAATAGAGACATAGAAGAAAAATCCATTAAATTTAATGATAATTATTATTAAAAAAAATAAATTTTAACTAAGCATTAAAATCATTGAGGAATAATTATTTTGTTTGAAACATGATTTTTCAAGAAATTAAAGTTATATAATTCTTAAAATAATTATATGTTATAATAGAACAATTAGTAATGTCAATATATAAACATGAGTGATTGTGGACAAGTAAAAATAATTGAGTCATGTAAACCCATTACAAATTTAGTAAGTTTTGAATAAAAATTTATTAGAATATTGAAAATAATATGCATAAATAAATAAATTGAGTTAAATTAGGGATTATTTAAATGTAAATTCATGGGTAGTATATACACTATAAAAAAAGAAATTGGTGCATAACATTCAAACATGTTTCAATGAAGTGAAGTTGAGACAAAAAAACCTTACAGATTAAGAAATGTTCTAATAAAAATCACTTTAATGAGAGAGTTTTTTACATTGAAGTTAAAATACCATGAATTAGAAAAATATTTGATACTAAATATCCAATTTGTAGTAGATAAACCATTTAAAATAAATTGGATGCATTAAATATCGTTTATGTCAAAGAAGAAAATTTTGAGATGAAACCCTTACATTGTTTCCATTGTTAGTTAACCACACTCTAACCTTAACCAAAACAAAAATTAATAAAATAATAACCTACTTAATACCCTTAATCATAAAATACACCCTTTTATAATCCTGATTATTATTATTATTATTAAAGAGTATATTATTTATTTATACCATATTATGACAATCAGGTGTTAATAACTTTAACTGTTTTGAAAATGTTTAATAATTTTGATATCATTATCCATAATTTAATACCATGTTCAATATTTATATATAATTTATTATAATTTAATAGAAAATTTATATTTAGTTGAAAATATCTTATTTTATTCCTTATGTTTTTGGGTTATGTAATGTAAAAACCGAATTGGGAACTATTTATTTCGGTATTTTTAGAAAAAGAAAATGTTAGTTTAATAATAATATAAATACATAATATAATATTTAAATAAAAATATAATAATAATTAATTTATTAATATAATACAACAATATTATTTTTTAGGTTCCCATAGTAATCCATAAATTTATTTTGAATCATTTTTCACGATTGTGATTAAACCGACCCAAACATGAACACACATTAACTCGGTTGATGAGTATGGTTAAGGTGGGTTTTTTGATGTTATATAATTATAGTAGAATAATAATGATAATTTTTTATGTTTTTATGATGTTTAACTATATTTTAATATTTTTATATAATTTATTAAAATTTAAATTAAAAACAATGTTTCATTGTGGTGGTTGTAATATGCATGTATACACGATTAACGTTCCTGTTTCTCAGCGAGTGAGAGGAGATGAAGATGGATATTAAATTGGAATTTTAGAATCATAATTATATTATATATATAAAATTTATACATTATTAACACCATTAATACCAACCATGATAGGTGGTAATGAAAAACAAATGGCATCGCTTTATGGAGGCGATGGTCCTCACATTGCATTAATAATGTTATTTTGTTTTTTTCCGAAGTGGATGGAAATGAATAAATAAACATTATAACATTAATTTAAAAACATATTAGTATAATTATTATAAATAAATAATCATATTATTATGGTGACATGATTTTTTAAGATTAATATTAAAAATAAAATCTTATGAAGAAGATAATACTGATGTTGGATACTTGGTTTTTCCTTGGATGTTCTCTTGAAATTGAAGGTCTTAATCTTACTATGAGTGACAAGGGGATTATGTTTGTTAGATAAGTATATATGGAGAGTGAAATTTAGTAATTTAAATGAGGAATTATAAGGTTAAGTGTATATATTAAAGGTTGGAACTAATATACTTTTACTATAAGAGAAAATCTAACTTTTGGAAACACTCATCATTTTTCAATAATCCATAACACTATTAAAGGACAAATGAATGAAAAGTGGATAAATGTTTATTATGGGAAAATATAAAGTGTATAATAATATAAAATAATCATTTAAAAACTATTTTTAACATAATTTTTCAATTTCTCATAAGTAAAACTATTTTTTAACAATTTTACCTTTTACCGCGACAACTACTTTTTTACCTTAGAAAATAATTTTGATGAAAAAATTAAAAAAACCTTATTATAAAATTTTATACTTATTATTTTTAATTTTAAAATAAAATTTTTATATAAAATTTCTAAATATGTTAAATTTTAATTTTAAAATAAAAACACTTAATAATGTAAAAACCGTTTTTAGAAAAATAAAGGTTTTCATCATTAAGTTTATATATAAGATAAAATTATCATTATTTCTGATTTTAATAAAATAAATTGATTTATTATAAATAGAATGAATTTTGTGATGTTTTCATGTAAATACAAAACTGAATATAACCTTGAAAATAGTTCAGTCAAATAAAATACTGAAAACAAATATTATTAAACTAAATTTTTTATTTAGTTTCAAAAATATTTTACATGTTATTTAAAAGATAAAATAATTTATTGTGATGAATAATTTTATTCCTTAAATACATATTTTATTTCTTAAAAATGTTTTTTAAACTTCTGGGATACACTTAAATAGTGATGTAATCATAAAAAATATTTTTTTTCAAAACCTATATTATCGATTAAAAATAAAAATTTTCACAAAAAATTAAAAAAAGCATTTTTAGTTTACTATCTATTTTAACATTTTAAATTTATTTTTTTAGTTAAGTTAAATTATAAAGAAAATAACTTTTATTATAACCTTTTTCAATATTCACTCATTTTAATTATTTATCCACTAAAGTTAATTGATATTAATGGTCCACCATATTAGTGTTTATTATATATTTATTATTAATTTATTATTAATATAATATGGTTTCTTTACATTAGGTTTATAATTTTACATAAGTTATAGAATATAGTATGTATTTTAATGGATCCAAAATATATGGTGATTACATTCGCCCCCATTAAATAAATTAAATCCTTAAAATTTTGTTTTGCATTTAATAAATGAAGAATATGTAAAATCCATGCGAAAATCAATATATATCTTCTACTAAGATATCCATCATATTATCCTTTGTATTTCTTTGAAACTAATTTCCCCTAATATGATTATTATGAGTTCTTAGGGACATACCTTTCATAACTTTGTTTCCTTGATCTTTATTCAATCAAATTCTATAAACAAAAATATCCAAAATAATTAATGTATGTGAATATGAAAGTTCAATCCTAGAATTATTCTCCAATTAAACCTTCATTTCAACTTATGATACTTTCATTTCAACCATTTCATACTTGTTTAATCATATAACTCTCTTGGTTATACCTAGTTTACTTAAGTTGGGATATTTTTTGCTTCTCATCATAATTCCTAAAAGTAACAAGAAAATCAAACCTTCATAGTGGTTTGTAAAGATGATGTAATCAAACAAAGAATATAATTTGGTATTTTTAAACCAGGTGTGAAGTAAGAGAGAAATCACTATGCACTAAAATTATGGTCAATATATACTCAACCAACTCATTTTGATGTAATTACCCCAAGATATATATGTTCCCAGTCCCTATCAACTTGTAGTATATAGATAAAGAAGTATATCCACTTGTAGTATTCAAAAAATTATGTATTTATAGGAAACCATATATTAAATTCTTTACTGTTATTTTAGGATACCATGCTATACTTAGACTCATCTTTAGGGTTTTCATGATGGTTCTCTAACCCCAAAACCAAAGTAAACTAAAATAATCTATAAAAATAACTAAACACTGCTCTGACAAAAATTGAAGTGATCAAAGATAAAAATATCATACATAGTTCATTAATATCATGGTATAAATAATATACCTCACAAATAGTCACACATCCCAAAGACCAAAGGGTTTTTGTGTCTATGGGATTAACTACATAAAGATCTTTTTTTACTATAATTTTGAACATTTATCAACAATTATGATCCTCTAGACCCATTTTAGACATATCAAATGATATATTCATATTAATAAATAGGATATTGGAAACATAATAAAAAATTAATCTCAAATTCTCAATAATAGATAACATAACAATGAACATAATGGTAAAATTATAATCATATGGAAAAGAAAAAATAAGGAAAAATATCCAATTTAAAAGAACATAAATCATTTTATATTAACTATAAGAATAATATCTCAAATGATAAAACTATGACTATGATATTATAAAATAATATATGAATCATATAACATGATCCATGTAATATAGGAAAGAAATTTTCACAATTATAAACACATGATTTCTTATCATATTGAATTTGGTTACCCGCTAACCCTTTCAATCGTAAAATTTTAAGTGGAGATAAACACCATCACACTCACAATTTTTGAACCAAGATACTTAATAAAATATCCACACATAAAGTATGAGTGTATATAATACATATCACACTCACCCTTTTTGAAGCTAATTACTCTCTAATCAATACATAGGTAAAATTGTGAGTAGAGCTAAAACCCAACACACTAATCCTTTGTGAACCTAGATACACACTAACCCATTCACATAACGTTATTTTATCATGGGATATAATACTTTACCTAATGAATTTCAAGGATATATTTTTCCCACCTAACTGATAATACATACATTTTCATGAAACATTATAATTAAACATCCATCACCTCAAAAATAACCCCTGAAAAAATAATGGGTTTCTCAAACATTTTAAAAACATTACATATCAATATATTATTAATTCATAATACATAAAAAACCATTTTATAAGAGAAATCATATCACAATAACATATATATGGGGTGATCAAAGCATAACATCATGAAAGATAAACATTGGGGGTAAATAGATGTGAAAATAAAAGTGTTTTCACAAAACCATTTAAAAAATTAAAGATAAAATTACATTCAAAAACATTTTTATGAAGAGAAAAAATAATTTTTAATTTTTTTATAAAGTGTACCAATTAAAATATCATTGAAAATTAATAATGGATATAAAAAGGTAGAAGTTAAAATACTTTGAAACCATGATCTTTTAAAATAATATTTAATAAATGAGACTTGATAAAGGCATAATTTTAAAAAAAATATTAAGTTAAAATGCATTGAAAATATTTAATTTTAAAAATAATATTTAATAATTGTACCTCAAAAATAAGATAATGGGTATCTAAAGAATGTACTGATTAGATAATAAAAAATTTATTTTAAAGTGGTGGAAAAACCTTTTGAACATTTTCAAATAACCTTTTTGAAAAAATAATTGTTAAAAAGGATAAAGAAAACATTTATATAAAATTATATAATGGGATAAAAAGGATCATTGGATATAAAAATATTTTTCATTTCTACTCTGTAAAGGATAAATTTTTTGGGGATTAAAAATATAAAGTTGGATGAAAAATCCATTAAAAGTAGTTGGAATTATTCTTAGAAAAATCCATTTTTAAAAAACATTAAAATCATCAAGGAAGATGTATTTGGTTTGAAATTTTTTTACCAAAAAATAAAAATGTAATATATCATAAAATTATCATATGTTAGAATAGATCAATCATGAAATTTAATAGTAAAATATGAGTGATTATGACCTAAGGAATATAATTGAGTCACAAAAACCACTTACTACTTTAGTGATTTTTGAATCAAAAGTCATTTGATGCTTGAAAATAATATGGTTTTATAAATACCATGAATTAAATCATGGATTATGTTCATATTAATTCATGGTTAGTATATACAAAAAATACTAATTTTTTTTCATAACATTAAAACATGTTTCAATGAAGAGAAGTTCAGATGAAAAACCCTTAAGGCAAAGGAAATGTTTTAATGAGAAAATTAAAAGTGAGAGAGATTTAATTTTAAGTTCAAATAAAATTAATAATAATTATAAATAATATTAAATTTCCCATTTTCATTATATACACCATTTAAAAGAAATAATGTGCATAAAAGAACATGTGTCTCATAGATGAAAATTTTGAGACTTAACCCTCACATTACTTCCTTGCTTAGTTAATCACACTCTAACCTACTGTCAAAAAATAGTAGAATTAGTAAAATATTTAATAAACTTAATAGTAAATACTAACCTTTTATAAACCTTATTATAATTAATTATCATTAGTAAATTAATTAGTTATAGCGTATTATGTCCATCGGGTGTTAATAACTTTAACTGTTTTTCACATGTTTGATAATTTTGTTTTCATTTACCATAATTTAATAGAAATTTAATCATTTTTATATAATTTATTATTTTATAATATATATATTAATTTGATTTAAAATATTCTTATTTAATACCATATGTGTTTCGGTTATGGTATTTAAAAACTGAATTGATTACAACTTATTTGAGTAATTTTAGTGAATGAAAATGTGAAATTAATAATAATATAAATAATTTATATAATATTAATTTAAAAACATGCTAATATTAATTTTATTAATATATTATAATAATATTATTTTTCATGTTCCCATATTATTCCATAATTGGATTTTTAATCATTGTTCACATTTGTGGTTAAACCAACCCAAACTTGAACATGCATTAACTCGGTTTGAGAATATAGTTAAAGAGGTTTTTATTTTATTTTAATATAATTATAAAAAATTAATAATGATATTTTTATCTCTTTATTACGGTGAAAAATAATTTATAACTTTTAGATAATGTATGATAATCTAAACAAAAAACGAAAAACGTTTCATCCTAGAGGTGGCAATCCGCACATACACATGATTAGTGTTCCTGTTTCTCAATGTGTGAGAGGAGGTGAATGTGGATTTTAAATTGGAATTTTAGAATCATAATTTTATGAGATATATCATATTTTTTTATCATTAAAACCATTATTACCATCCATTAATCATGGAAATAAAAGGAAAACTATGCCATTTTGTGGAGGTGGTAGTCTGCACAATACACTAACGATGTTCTTTTGTTTTTTTCTAAGTAGATAAAAAATGAATAACTAAGGTTTCTATCATTAATAAAAAAATATAATTATAATAATGATAAATATTTCATCATATTATTTTGGTGATATTATTTTTAAAAGAGCGTGATTTAGGTGAAAATCTTAAGAAGGAGATAATACTTAGGTTGGAGACTTGATTTTTCCTTAAAGGTTCCCTTGAAATTGAAGGTTTGCGGTTAACCACGAGTGACCATGAGATTATTTCCATGTGAGAGTGTTTTATGGAGATCATAAGGTAATTTTTTCAAGGAGTAATTAGAGGGATATGTTCATATTTCAAAGGGTGGGAGTGATATCCTTTTATAATAGGTGAAAAGGGAAATTTTGGTAGCACTCACCATTGTTTAATAATTCCATGATAGTATTCATGGGTTAATGGATCAAAACTTGATAAAATTGAAGTTTGGGACAAGATAAATTCAAAAATAATCTCAATATCATTTTTGAAAACATTTTTTAACTTTTTTTATAAATTTGACCTTAGTAAAAATTATTTTACCATTTTTACTTTTTACTGGTGTACCTATTTTTTAACCTTAGTAATTAATTTTGATAACGAAAAGTAAAATTAACCTTATTAAATAATTAGAAAAAATATTTTTTAAAATTATAAAATCATTTTATCATATAAAATATATAAATTTTTCAAAATTTAATTTTAAAATAAATACACTTTATCACGTGAAAACATTTTTTAGAAAAATAATATTTTTTCATCATTAAATTTTTATATAAGATAAAATTATCATTATTAATTATTTTAAGGACATAAATTGATTTATATTAAATAAAATTTCAGTACAATGTATTTCATGGAAATCCATATCTTAATTACTCATCGAAAATACATCACTGAAAAAGAAGGCGAAAAACAGTTTTTATTAAACTGATATTTTTATTTTTGTTTTAAAAATATTAGATATTGTATTTATAAGTTCAAATAATATTTTAAGTTAAATAATTTTATTCATAAAATACACATGATATTGCTTATTTTTTTAAACATTTAGTATATAATTACATAGTTATAAAATAAAAAATTATATTTTTTCAAAAATTGTACTTTTGACTAAAAAATAATATCTTTATAAAAAATTCAAAAATTCATACTAAGAAACTTTTCATGATAGGAGTTCAAAAATGAAATGTTATTTTACTAAATATATATTCTTAATTTTATAAATAGTACTTTTTTAAGAAGGTACATTATAAATAAAATAGATTTTACTATAACCTTTTTCAATATCAACTCACATAAATTATTTATATACTAAAGGTAATGACTATTAATAGTCTACCATCTTAATGTTTATTATAGATTTATTAATAATATATTCATAATATTTTTTGGTTTTTTATATTGAATTTAGAATGTAACATAATAAATATCACTTAGTATTTATTTTAAATTATCCAAAATCTTGGTTTATTACAACCATACCATGAATTTTCATGTCATGTGGAAAGAGAGTTTTTCTCTAGATAGGGGTGGAAACGACTAATGGAGTGGGGGTTATGAATTGTGGTGACAATATTTATTTTCCCATATGTCGGTAATTTTATAGGATAAGTTTTGATTTTGGTTTACACCTTGTAGAAGGTCTTGATAAGACCTATATTTCATAAAATTGTAGAAAATAATAGTTTGGAAGAGTGTTACACGTGAGATACACTAATATATTATAATTTTTGTTAGTAGCTAGACCTAAAAAGTTATGTTTTAGGCTTAAAAAATTAATAGTCCTATATGTATATTTTTAACTCCTCTCAGTTTGAAAATATACAAAGTTTAATGGCTAGTGAAGAATATGAGATTTGAAATATCGCTTTATCTATCTTTCAAATATCCCAATAAATACCATAATATAGTATTACCCATGGTTTTCTACAATGATATTACCCTTAATGAGTTATATTCAATCTAAATTTCAAAAATTTATCTTAAAATTACAAGGGTAAATCAAAAGACTCGAACATAATATTCTAAAAAAAATCTAAAAAAATAGAAAATGAAATAGTAAAATTAAAACTATATAAATGAGAGTAGTAGAAGAAACCAAATAGAAATAATGGTCAATTATAGTGATTCTCATGGATCATTATTTCTTATTTGGTTAAAAATATTTTCAAACTAATAGATCTCTTGATACATGATTCATGATCAGAAAATGTTCATCTCATCTAGTTCAAAAGGTTGATATGAAAAACTATGATCTCAGCTATTGATTTACTTTCAGTAGGATTTAATCATTGTACTCAACAATTGTTGAGAATAAATACATAGATAACCACTCATTGTACTCAAAATCCTTGAACATGGATTATAAAATAAAAACAAAGAGACTCATCTTAGATAAACATACCTTATTATATGATCAACACATTCTGATAATATAAATATTAGTAAAAAAATTAAATAAATATGATTGAGTAAATTAAAGATTAAATAGAAACAAAACAACCATCAAAACTCAAGGATTATTAATATGGAGATAATTATAGTATGAAATTGAATAATTGAAAAGCTTTGTAATAATTCACCATTTTTTTATACTATATTTAGACACTAAGGACTTTGGTTGATTATGAACAAGGTGTAAAATTAGTCTCTATACGTCATCTCTATCAATGTGAAAAGCAGCAAGAATTTATATTTGGAATCTCTAGAGGATCCTCTCAGTCTATGCTTCTATATAATTTGTTGTTTATTTTTTTATATTTTCTTAAATTAAATACCTTTTAAATATTCATGTAACAAATCTTAGTCTCTATATCCTTGTAAGATTCTCCAAAATCATATTCTAAACCGTCACATGACATACCTTTACTAATCACGTGCCCCAATTGTGACTCTAGAAAAACTACAGTGACATAATGTTGATAGACTCATGTTTTCCTTGCTTAAACATAAAGCAGGATAAATATAGTAACAAGCTCTAATATGATTTAGTATTGATTAGCATTATCCATGATATTTTAGAAGCTTAATTACATCTCTCATCTCGGGTAAGTTCCATCCCCTATGTGTAAGAATGGGATCCATGAGTTTTGTCTATGAAACCACACTTTCAAAAAAAAAATGATAAGTAAATTTAGTTATATATATATTATCATATGTGAACAATTAGGTACATAAACATTCATTAGGATCTTCTGTACATTGATACTTGAGTACTTTCTCACATATCAAATTGGATACACAAATTTGCTACATTAAAATTCAGTTAGGTTTTTGTGAGACATAAGAATTCACCTATGTTTCCACTTATAGTTTAAAAATTTGGATATGTGATTATCCCCCACATTTGGATAAATCACTAATATGGTATATATATTTTAGATAAATGGAATTTTAGCTCCTTGGATTTGACTATATATCGATATCAAGTCAAAAAATTTGGCTATATAGAAACTTTGGCTATGTAGATTTTTCTATGTATCTCTCCAATATAAATTTTCTTATATCATCCATTCCAGTATGTAGATTGGTGAAATTTGGAAACATATAAATTAACTATGTGGATATTCTACTATAAAAATAATTCAATAACAAAGTGAAAACAAATTATCAAAAATGAAAAACAAAAATTCAATCAAAATTCAAATAGAATTTCCATTTACCATTAAATTCCATCAGTAATTAAAAAATGAAAACCATAGTGTATGAAAGAATTTGATCCCAAAAAACTACACCTCAATATTTAATCACAAAAAATCCTCATTTTTGTAATAATATTCAATTAATAACACTTTAAAAAATTAAAAATTAGCATAAAATGTTCCTCCATTAAGCACATTATATCCTTATAAATCCAATTAAATCAAAAGATATGGTGTGGAAACAAAAAATTAAATAGTGCCTAATAAAATTCCACAACATAAATATTTTTCTTATCCTAAAGAAACCAAATATTCAAATTTAGTGAAAGAAAAGTGATCTCATGACTAAAATGATAAAATAACACTAAGAATTGATTTTTATAAATATTTTACACTATGAGAAATATTTATTCCAAAATTGATTTCTCTCATAAATATAAATGGTTCCAACATAATTTTGGTTACCTATTTACCAAAATGATTAAAAATTGATAATTTTAAATAAAATTTAATAACCTTTAACTCTTTTTCAACTATATGTCTTAAAATTTATTTACCTCTAGGATAATAGACTCACATAATTTAGGAGCACATAATAAATAGACACACCATTGGATAGGGTAGAGTAAAAATTTATTGGTTGAATAAATTAATCTTCCTAAATATAATGAATAAATAATAAACAAATAAAGAACAATGATCATCCTAGATTAGGATTCTCATTTCATAGTATCTTCATATGAATATCTTATGCGTTAAATTCAAATTAAAAATTTTATAGTCAATGACGAGTGTATAATATTATCCAAATTTTTTACCGAAACCAAGTTCTCTAAGGAGGTCATGGGAAAAAATTTAATCAAATTGAAGGGGTAAAAAATATTTACCACCTCAAAGTATTTTCAAATCCATAATTTTTTATAAAATTTTCAATCATTGAAAAATTAATAAGTGACTCTTGAAAAATCACAATTTGAAAAATTTTAAAAGGTTTTTGATGGGTTCAACATTGAAACTCAACTAAGAATATTATAAACCATCCTCGAAACATAACACTCAATTTTGTCCCAAATTTTGAATTAATGGTGGAAATACACTAAACACAATTTTGATCAAACAAATTTTAAACTCATAAGTTCAAAACTATGCTCTTGGGTCACCAAAAACTCAAAAATAATTTTCCAAAAATAATTTATTTTAATTTTTTTAATGGTACATGTTTTCCCTCAAGTAATATTCAAATATATTTTTAAATAAGATCATATTAGGTATGATTTTGAGGAGTGATGATAAAGTAATCATAAATTTAAATACTATTTTTTCATATAGGGAAAACATTAATAAATGTTTTTTACATGAATAATGAGTGGAATCAATACTAATAAATCCCAAGATATTGAAGAATTGTCTTCCTTTAAATACACTCAAATACATCCCTTATTTACTTCAAGTAGGCCTCTCTATTTTGTTATCTTGGATCTCCTAAAAAATTTAAAAAATTAATATTAAATTCATGAAATAATAATTAAAGTAAAATATAAAAAGATTTTAGAATGTAAGGGAATATTGATTCAAATATCTTCAATTTTTTGCTTCTCTAGATCAATTAAGATTGTAATGTTTCTTTTATAGTAGGATGATGAAGTAGAGAAGAAAGGAAAGTGGATTCATTATGGTGTACAATATAATTATTATAATTTTAGTAATATTATACTATTCTGTATAAATAAATGTAAATAAAAAATATATAACAAAAAGTGGTTATCTCCCATCACTAATTCTATACAATGGAAACCAGTAAAGGAATATTAAGCATGGAAAATTAAATTTTATTCATTTTCTATAAGAAGGAGATACTCTTTATGGGGTTTCTTAATATTATCTATATAAAGATTAAGCCTACATCCATTGATTTTAATTGGGTCATTATTCTCTAGATCTTTGTTCTTTACAATACCAAAAGAGAAAAATGAGTTAAAATAAAAGGACCATAACATTAAAAATGAAATATACCTAGAAAGAGGTTAAGTATAGAGTTGTATAATAACAATTTATCTCAAACCAAAAATTCATTATTTTAATGAAATTTACCTTGAATATTCTTTTGTTATCTTTAAAAAACCTCACATTTTCATTGTAAATTTTCATGATCTATTCTTACTCCATTAAACACAACTTACTCTCTTTTCTAGCTTCAAACATATTCATATTTCATAACTTAACAGTACAAAAATCTCTATGTTCTAACTCTACAGGTTGATAATAAGTTCTAGCAAAGACTATTCTATAGGGTAACATCCTTATTAGAGTTTTATAGGCTATATTGTATACTTATAAATCATCCTATGGATTTACACTAAAATCATTACATTTTGGTTTAATCATTTTCTCAATATTATACTAAATTTATATATTTGTAACCTCATCCATACTATCTATTTTAGGATTATAGGGTGTAGACACTTTATGACTAACCCCATATATTTTCAACAAATATTTTATTTTCATATTAAAAAAACGTGTCCCTTGGTTTATAAGAATAATCTTCAACATCAAAAATATACAAAAGAGATTAATCTTGAAACATTGGGACACCACTCTATAATAATAATTCCTAGTTGGTATAGCTTCAATACATTTAAACACATAGTCTAAACAATAAATATGTAAGAATATTCAAATTAATTGGGAGAATAGCCTATAAAATCCATCCTTTAAATATCAAAGTCACCATAAAACAACAATGGTTTCTGTGGAATATAATGTATTTTAGAAAAGTTTCCTTGGTATTTATATGCTTTACTAGTCCTAAAAAATTCATGAGAGAATTTAAAATTGGTTGGACAAAATAAAACTAAATACAACACTATATTACATATTCTATAAGGCCCAAAGTGGACTCCACAACTCAAGCTATAGTAGAATTTCATCACTAAAGAAATTACAAAATTAAAGATACATATTTTTAAATTTTTTTCACTTACCTAATTCCAAAAATAAGGATAATACCATACATATTTACTCAGACCAATAATCTATTTTTCAACCCACTTCTTTGAAAACCAGGGAGGAATAACAACAAAAGCTAATAAATTTACTATTTTTAAAAACCATTGTTTCTTATAAAAATAACCAAAATATAGTCTATCCCTAGGTAATCACTCTCTAATGGGTTTAAAAGATTAATTTTATAGATAAAATTTAGTTGGTATCCTAATAAAATGTCTAGCCATTGCATTATTAATTTCTTTCATGTCTTGTAACTCTATGTCAAATTTCTATATAAACTAGACCCTTCTAACCATCTTTGGTTTTGAATCATTATTTTTCATAATATATTTAATGAAATAATGGTTAGTGAAAACTACAAACTTTGACCCAAAAAGATAAAATATAATTTTTTCAAGGGAATACACAATGGTTAAAAATTATTTTTCAATTGTTGTGTAATTTGATTTACCATAATCTAAATCCAAAGAAGAATAATCAATTCCATGTGATTTTCTTTAAACTCTATACCCAAGAATATTAGATAAAGATAATTCTGAATAACCAGTCATAAATTTTTAAAGGAAAATCCCAATTTAGTTATTGAGATATTAGTGGGGACACAAGCTTCTATTTTAGTTAATTAAAATATTCCTTATACATAATATACAAGATAAAATGAAATTTTTTTTGTAGAAGTATTTTCAAAAGAATTAAATATATCTAGCTTATTTATAAAACTCATATAGAATCTGGGATTTCCATAAAAAGAATGAATATCATTCATAGTCATTAGAAAAGGAAACAAAGGGATAATGTTAAACATAGACATATCCACTCAAATTCTATTACAAGACACTTGTTGACCAATCAAAATTCCAATATCAACCAAGAAATAGAAGTTATCAAAGTTTTAAAAAATGTTATTTTCAATAAAAACTCTAAGAAAACCCCCTAAATTTCTCATAAATTTTTCAAAATATGGACCATAAAATATAAATAATCCATATACACCTTGATAAAATTCTCAATAAATTCATAAAAAATACTAAATATGTATCTTTAGAAGG
This sequence comes from Viscum album, assembly GCA_963277665.1. Lineage (NCBI taxonomy): Eukaryota > Viridiplantae > Streptophyta > Magnoliopsida > Santalales > Viscaceae > Viscum > Viscum album. The sequence continues at coordinate 1,503,752,575 of OY728135.1, forward strand.
TGTAAGGGGCATTGAATTTCCCAAATTACATACTACTATATGAAAATATACCAAAATGTCATTAAAATGTAATTTTATCTTGGTTTTATAGGATAATATGAATATAAAAATATTTAAAAAACCATATAGGAAGTAGTTATGGGATTGACCAACTAACATTTCAAGGACTTGATCAAGAAAAGGCATTAGTAATTTTTTATTCCTACTCACTAAGTTCATTTTCCTATAACAAATTCTTACTCTCCACATAATGGGAAACCCAGTTGGAAATAACTCTCAAAATATATTCTTAAAAATAGTGAACCCACTATTTTTAGGGATAATATGAACTAGAATAACCTATTAACTATCTAAAATGGGGTAAATTATACTTATAGTCATCATGGTAATCACTTAACTTTTAACAACATCTATAAGGGTAGGGTTGAATGTCCTTTGGAATTGTCAAATGTACTTGGAATTATTATTGTTGTGAATCATGTTAATAATATTTGATAAAACAATCCTAGTAAATTAACATGAATATTATCCTTCGTCCATCCTATTAATTATAAGGACCTCTAAGCATTGTTTTCTTATTCCTTAGCCAAACCACTAGCAATAATAATAGTGAATTACTATTCATATCCCTAGCATGGGTATATTAATTTCTTAGGTAAATATTTATATTTAAGTGTAGATGGGAAATAATCTTTAGACAGAATGGGTTTTATTGGTTCTTTGACTACTTTTTCAGCATGTACATCATTCTAAAAAAATAGAAAAATTAAAAAGTTTTAGACTAGTAGTAAAATAATTATTTAATAGATAAAATGTTCCACCCTGAAAAGGGATATCAGTTTAGAGTGAAAAATCATGAGATAAATTTTAATAATCATTATGGGGTTTTTCCTGATATTAATAGTTGAGTTAAGAGAAGCATTATTAAAGAAACCATCTTTGTCCACAAAACTTCCATGTGTAAAATATTTTGAATCTATTTCACAGATTCAAATACAGTTTTATTTTTAATTTCAGAATTGATAGTAAGTATATATTTGTCAATTTTTTTGGAAATTTTTCATCCAAACCAATATCATTTTCAATGAAAAAGTTTGAATATCCAATCATCCCATATCCAAAAACTTCATAGAAACATTGAGTTATTTAAAAATCATATTTTAATTTAAAATCATTACCTTTTCAAGTTTTTAAGTTCCATCATCATAATTATCATAAAAAGGATCATTTTTCTATAAATTTAGAGTTTATTTAGTTTGAATAAAATCCAGAATAAAATCTATAGAAACCCAATCAATCATGTTAAATTGATGCACATAATGATCTTCCATAAGATGTTTCATTGATTCAAAGATATGAAAATTAAATATTAATACTCCAAACTCAAATTAAAAAGTTACTTAGAAAACATTTATTATATAAATATTAGTTTTCAAAAATAGTCTACCACCAATTAACCATTCATGTGTGCTAAATCTTTGATATATATTATGTAATAAATAAAAATAAGTAGGGTAAAAAGAAAATTTAAAATTACCAAAGCATCATATAAGACTCTGTCTAGCTTAGATAAAATTATATTAACCATCTAGATAGTTATTATAGGCTTCTTGATCTCTCTAACCTATATAGATGAAAAAACATAATAAGTCAGACATTTATGAAAGTTCCTAGATCTAACATAGTATCCATAAAATGATGTTCTAAAATAAAAAAATGAATAGAAAATATACCTTGATCACTTATTTTGAAAAATATAAAGTGTTGGATCATGGAGGAAACCTTCCTACCAATGTTGAATTTCTCAAATCCCTTGAAAATCCTTTTTTGAGTACATTTCTTTTATGAATTTACCAATTCAAGAAATTTTATTGACAATATATAACAAGGTAATATTAAATAAAAACTTTCTAAATGTTTAAAGAATATATTTTTTCATTTTAGATTCAACATTATACTTAATATGTGGACTTACTAGTGGGTTAGGAAGTGTATCTCTACACATTTTCAGGCCATCTTTATCATTTTCATTCCTTTCTAAGAGCCCATAAAATTCCTAAAATCACTATAAGTTAATTAAATAATGATTTATTCATTTTTATTATGTTTTTCCATATCTATAGACTTATGAATAAGATAAACCTTTATACAATTTTCAGGTTATTTTTCATTTGATTCATGAGTGGGATTTTGATTAATAGGTTTTGATTCATTATATTAATCTTATGAGTTGTAAATTTTAGTTACAATTTTTAGGAAAATTATACTAACATTACCTTTGAATATTGGGTTCACTTAATCTTGTGATGATAGATTACCATTACCTTGATTTTTTAGACCACTGATATAAATTTCCATTTGACCCATTTGTGTCACCAAATTTTGAAACAACACTTGTTGTTGTTGATAATTTTCTTTATATTTCATTATTATCTACTCAATGTGTGAATTATAACTTTTGATTTTTTAGTAGGTTGGGGATTAATAATAGTTTAGTCATCCTAATTTTAAATATATGTATAATTCCATCTATACTGATTAGAAAATTTATCCTGGTTATACCGTGGATTTTGTTTGGTGTTTTGGGGTTGGTAATACATATTTTTTTTAATTAAGCTACATGAAGATATTATTATTTTGGTATTTCTATCCATTTTTTAAATTATGGTTGTGTAAAAAGGGCTTAGGTTGGATATTTTTATTGGGAAATTGAATATTTGGATTATTTTTAAAATTATTCCAAGAAAGTATCCCATTACAAGATTTAGATGATTCTTAAAATTAAGGAAATTTATCTTTGAGCTAATCTTTAGAAAAAAAGTTGACATAATTCATTTGGATTGAAAAACTTGGTTTGGATTGAGTTTGTGAAGGGATAGAGTTATATAACATCTATATCATCATGTTTTTTTTATTAATAAAATATCTCTCAATTCATCCATCGTCAACTTTAGAAGTAGATACATCATTTATAGGTTTAACATGTATCAAAACCATATTTCCAAACTGTTATGAATTTTGAGCATTATTTTCTATGAGATTCCTAGCATAAATGGGAGATGTATCTACTAATGATCCTTCAACATCATCTTCAATCATACTTCTATCCATAAAGAAACAAAATAAAAATAATGAATTAGGTGTTGCCTGAAATTTGGTGATAAAGATATCTATAATAGAGTTTCTAAAATCTCTTATAATGATCATTTAAAGTACCCCCTTGTAACTACTAAATCCTATTGATGTCATTTTTAAGTGAGGCAATCCTAGAGTGTGGGGAAAAAACTTCAATGAAAATTCTATTGAGTTGATGCCAATTCCCTATTGAATCAGATTATAAGTAGTAAAACCAATCCTTAGCTACCACATCCAAGGAAGAATATCATTTTAATTTGTTCATCATTAACTTCTTGTTGTTTCATTATAATTAACACCATTTAAAATTATTTTAAATGTTTATGGGGGTCCACACTTGACATGCCATTAAATTTAGGAAAATAATTAATTAGATTAGATCTTAACTTGAATCATGGAGAAATATTTGGATATCTTGTAAATTTTTTTTCATTTTCAAAGTTAAGAGAAACTGGATCCTTCATGGTTATTTGTTCATCCATATTCTTAAAGTTTTTTATGTTTTATTATTATTATGAAATATTTTTTTGGTGATTCTATTTATGATGTTTCTAATATTTCTAAATTTTCAATTTCAAATTCATATTTCTAATTTAGTTTTTTCAATATTTATTGACCTGAAGTTGTATAAATTCCCTATCTCTTTATTTTCAATGTTATTGTTTAAAAAAATGAATTTTTTTTATTATTAGAATTTTTTATTACAGTAATTCTTTTAACATATCTTCACAAGCCTCCCCAGTATTGAATTCAATTAAAGAGGCTAGGATTTGAATTTTTAATCTATCCTTCTTCAAACATTCCCCTAAATACATCAGTGCAATAGTACCAATGATTTTATCCAATAAGAGTGACTTTAATGTGTAATCTTTTATCCTAATTTTTACTATTTTTATTAAAATTTAGAGGGAAAATCCAATGACTAAAATTAACTACTCAAAATATTATATAAAAATTGAAACACCAATATTTAAACTAAATAAATTAGTGTGGTGGAAATAATAGAATCTAAATAGTGGCCAATTATAGTGATTCTAAAGGGTCATTCTTTCATAATTTATTAATTTTTTTATACTTAATAATTCTCTCAATACATAATTTATGATCACTAAATTTGAATCTCTTCCAATTTAAAAATTTTAAATAAACAACTATGATCTCATATACTTATTTTTTTTGTAAAAGTTAATCAATGTACTCAAATATCACAAATCATAAAGACACAAATGAACACAAACTATAATCATAATCCTTGATCATGGATTAATAAATATAAACAAAGATAATTATCATCAAACTCATCCTCAACCTAGATTAAGAGGCCTCATTATATTATTCAAAAACTTTTATTAGAGAAATATTGATCAGATAATGGAAGTGCATGAATTAAATGAAAGACAAACTAAAAAAATTAAAACATCAATCAAAATTAAATGTTCATTAATTAGGAGATAATTATAATATGAAATTGAATAATTGAAAATCTTAGAAAGAATTAACCATTTTATTACATTATTCAACTACTAATTAAATTATTTTATTATAAAAATAGTATAGAGGGAATCTATAAACTCTATCTCTATTGAATTTGTTTATATTTTATCATTTTTTAAGTAAATCCATTTTATACCAATTTGAAAAAATATCAATCTTTAGCTCACAACTGGCTTGTCCAAAGTCATCTACTAATTTTCCATATAGAGAAACTTAACTATTCTTTCTCCCCCCAATATGGATGAAGAAAAAAAATCCTATAATATAATGATAATAGTCTCACATGTATCTAGTATCGAAATTAAGTAGGTTGAATATGGTCATGACATTATTTATAACTCATTATTAATCATCCTTCTCTATAAAATTCCAAAATCTCAATATTATCTCCCCTACTCAGTTGATCTGTATATCCTACGTACAATCTAATATTCCATGAGATTTGGCAATATAAAAATTGATTGAAAAAACCTAAGGGAATTTATTTATGTCACCATTCCCATACATGATGAATTGGGTAAATAAATATTCAATATGAGAATACACACATGGATATCTGATTATTTTATTTTATTTGATTATGAATATCTGCTATGGTTAAATTTGGCTATGTGGCTAGGTAGCTTTGGAAATTTCCAATGTAGCAACATGCAATTTGAAAATTCAACTACGTGGTCATCCTCCACATCTCTATAATTTTCCAATATGGTACTTAAATTTCAGCTACATGGATGTTCATCTCTATGGATTCAACTACATATGAAAATCAATTCGAAGAATTTGGCTACATAGAAACATTAAACATATGAATTTTTCTATATAGACCTCCTTTAGAAATACACCTACACTAACCATTCTAATATGTGACTTACTGAAATTCAACAACATAGACATTAAATTATGTGGATATACTATATTAAGTATAACATACTGGACCCAAAGGCCACTGAATGGTACATTGAGCCCAATTGGCCACATGGCCTCAAGCACATCTCTCCAAATGCCAGAGGCTTCCGACTAGCTACGAGGACCTAGGGTGTGTCTATAGGGAGACCATTCCCTCTTATCAGATTATAACACAATAGTATCAATCATACATATTAGTATCATAATAATTATAATAACTGAATAGGAGGTAAACATCCAGAAGAAAGATATATAGAACAATTCCAGAAGTAATCTCATATAAAATGATGATCATGTCACTTATCTAAAAATTTTCTAAAATAGGTATACAGATAGCCAGTACAATACATGTAACACAATACCAAAAATACCAAAAAGGTCTACCTATGAATTGCATCACAAGCCTTATCTAGGTCATATTATCTCCTATTCCTATGCATGGAACAAAGTCTAACATCAAGTTATGGGAACTTTACCCTGTCCCTACCTACATCCATATAGTTTGTTCAGGTTCCCAAAGATGACCTAAACAAGTCTTGAGATACAATCCAATAGGTCACCACCCAAAATGTCTATAACAAATCTTGGATATGTAATAAAAGCTAAATAAGAGTTCATAATATAATAGGTGTGACAATACTAAAAGTCAAGTGCCCAAGGAAAAAGTAACTAAGCAAGTTATATTGTAAAACCATACAAGGCTCTATACAAAACAAGTGTCAAGATACTATAGCAAGGCAATACTAAGACAAAACCAAGTAAAAACCATGACCATGATATATACACAACATATCACATCACCCATGACCACACTATTTAACCTGTATCTCATATAAACCCTCAACAAGTAGTATAATCAAACACATCACATTTACCAAGACTAAGATATATAATCAACCATGTTAAATTTACCATTACCTTTCCATATAATCATAAGTGTCAAAACCCCTGGGGTTAGATCTAAGGTTTAGAATACCAAAACATCATCATCCAATCACCAAAGCATCTTTATGGAAAATCAATAATGATATTGGTGGAGTCCATGGATCATGTCAGTAGAGCATGTCGAATGTGATTCCGGTAAGCTGGATCCAAGGGGTAGAAATTCACTTGGAATCATATGAAATCAAGATCCAAGGATCATACAGGTATAAGGTATCTTCTACCGTAAATCAATACCCATGGGTGAAATGTCCTTGGAATCTAAATGGAATCAAGATCCATGGTATACCAACCAAATCATCCACTACCATTTTAATTCACATCTCATTCCATTCACTAATTAACAAGAATTCAAGTTTCATGAGTACAACCACTCATATAAATATATATATAAACCATTCAATCAATTAATGAAAGGAATAACATGTCAACACATGAAAAAAGAGGCATCACTATACCCAAATTAATCAAATCAATTCAGTTCATTTACCATAGGTATTCCACTAACAAGGAAAGAATAATCACACACCCCTTGGGAGGTTCAACATTACGAAAAGTCAAGGGAACACCCTAGGGGTGTCCTAGGTTGAGGAAACAACCTCCAACTAATCTCAAAGTAACAAAATTGAATCCATAACATGTTCCATTACATTAAATTTAAGCATTTAATTTATTTTAGGGGTGATGCCAAAAATATCGGTGTTCTATACTATGGAAACTAGCTTTATAAAGTATCAAACCACTCAAGAAAAGTATAAACAACATACCCTAGGTCTGTAGTGGAGTTATTTTCTAGTATCAGCTTTTTATTTGATCCAAATCAGAAGAAAAAAATAATTGATGAAATTTATAAAAGTAGGGCATATTAACTTACACTAAAATAGCATAACTGATACTAAGGAAATTGAAGAACAAATCAAGAGGGTTGTAGTTGTTTTTAGCTCAAATCCAACAAGATGAAAAACTCTCGATTCCTAGCTTCGAAGGAAGAACTTGATCAAAATATACCAAAAGGATTCAAGGAGGAGATCCCATGCTCAAGCTATTATTCAGAAGAATAATTGAAAAAGTAGGTTTTGGTTTTATTAATTTTTAAGGGGAAAAAGGTAATTTTGCAAAAATTTTCTAGGCTAAATGGTTTGGCCGCATGGTTTTCCAAACCATGATCCAATAGTGTTCCCTTTTCTATGCTAAGGGGGAACCTTAATAGTTACTATTCATAGTTTGACTAACCGTGCACAAACTGTGAAAAAAAATATGCTGAAAATTGTAGGTTCTACCACATGGGCGTGCGTGTCCTTCCACAGAGTTTGAAAAATTGTACAAGATCCACTTACCCTCTCCGTAGGTCTCACATGATTAGTCATATCATATAACTTATCCCACATGGTTTCTACTAATTAGGTGTCTTACCTTATTTTTTTCAAAAAGCTTGGTTTCAGGCTCCAAAAAAGACGTAGAAACCCCTGACACCCCATGACATTAAAGGGTATTCACAATAGGCTGTAAAAAATCATTTAAATTGAAATTAAAAAGATCCGTACCTCATAAAAAAACCTGGGATGTTAATATCTTTACCCCCTAAATCAATTATTCCCCTGAATTACCCTCTTAAGGGTGGTCAATAATCATCAGAGAATAACTCAGGAAACTAAGGATGTGCATCAACCTCCTGCTCCCAAATCTCATCCTGTAAATGGCTGTGCTTTCATAGAACCCATTCTAGAGGAACTAATTGATCTTAGATAACCTTCATGGTCCTATTAATGATATGAATTAAATGATCCTTAAAGGAGGAATCTACCTATAAATCAACCTCCTTAAGTTGAAAAGCATGTGACACGTCTTAATGATAATGGCACAACTAAGATATGTAGATACATCATGCATGGATTGGTACTCTAATTAAATGAAACTGATAGGCTACCAGTTTGACTCTAAATAGAATCTTGAATGGCCCAAAATATCATAGTGAAAGATTATCCTGTCTCTTAATCCATATATTTTCCAACCTCGGGGAGACACACAAAAAGACTGGATCCCTGAACTCAAACTCTAGAGGTCATAAACGGTGATTGGTGTAAGATTTCTGTTGAGATTGTGCAGTATCCATCCTCTTTCTAATCAACTGGACCTACTTAGAAGTATCCTTCATGAGATAAAATCCTAGTAAATCTACCTCACCTACCTCTAACCAGCATAGGGGCCATTAGCAAGGCCTAATATACAAATCCTCATAAGGGTCCATCTATATAGTCACCTAATAACTATTATTTTAGGATAATTCAACCAGGGGAATATGTCTCTCCAAGGATCCCCCAATATCCAAGTTACATGTTCAAAAATTGTTGTCAATAACATGTATATTATGCTCTAAATGGCCATCAGTCTAAGGGTGGTATGCAGTGCTTAGAATCTCCTCTGTACCCAACACCATCTTCAAACTTTTCTAGAAATGAGATATAAACCGGGCATTAACATATGAAACGACAGTACAAGGTACCCTATGAATTAATACTATATCATGAATATAAAACCTCAAATATCATCTATAATAAAGGTCTCCTTGATCTGCAGGAAATGATAAACCTTAATGAGCCCGTCAACAAAAACCCACACAACATCGCTACTTCATGGAGACCTCAACAATATAGTCATGAAACCCATCATGACATCATCCCATTTCCACTTAGGAATAGGTAAGTACTATAAATGTTTATCTAGTATATGATGTTACACCTTCACCTAATGATAGGTGGAACACCTCATAACAAAACCAACTACCTCATTTTTCATCCCCAACCATCAATACTGGCGGCGTAAATCATAATACATCTTGGTAATGCCAGGAGACACCACCCAAAATGAGGCATGAAATTACTGCATTATCTCCTCATGTATTTGCACTATAACCCTAACATGAACATGGATACATAGGATATCATCCTCACCCACAGTCTAACTAGGAGGTGGATCCTCACCTGCTACACTCTGCTATAGGACCGAGCCTTATGAATATGATAGCTTCCTCATCCTCACTCTATCTAGAAGGGTAGATTTCATAAATAAGGTTGAAAGAAAAATCTATCCCTAATTATCCTTTACCTAAAAGTGTATATTAGAGAATAAGGAAATAATCTTCCACTTTTTAATGGCCTCCTGAACTGCTTGTATATGAGTCCTCATACTCAGTGCAATGACCACTGCATTTAAATTACTAGGTGAATATGCCAGCTCAAAGTTGAAAGGCTATAGGTACTCAATGACTTAAATTTAGATAAAAATATGTAAATATATACTTGAGGATTTTTTGATCTGTGTAATCCACAAAATTCTCTCCCAGTAAATAATGTATCCAACAACACAAATCATGAAGAACTGAAATTAATTTTACATCATGCTTCAAGTAATCCCTCTTGTATGGGATCCATTTTTAAGACCCATATTCCATGACTCTACCCTCTAAATTAGCACTAATCCAACCCTTATTCCCGATGTTTCATAATACATATTGCAGATTCTGTCCTACACTAGTAGAATCAAAAGCTATGCTAAATTCAATCTCTCTTTTATCTCTTAAAAGGATATATCATAGGTATCTATCTATACAAAATTCACACCCTTCATATTCAATCCCTTAATAGGTGCTACTAATCACGATAAGTCCTATATAAAATACCTTTAATATCTAACTTGACCGAAGAAACTCTATATTTCAAAGGTGTTATTGGTATTCTCCTAGGAAACTATAACTCTCAACTTCTTTGGTTCAATTAATACTATGATATTAGAGATACTATGACCCAATAAGTGAATATTATCCATACATAAGTGTCACTTTGTGATCTTATCATATAATTGATCCTCTCTCATTGTATCCAAAACGATCTGAATATGTTTGGAATGGTCATGTCAATTGTGAGAATACACCAAGATATTATCCATAGAAACCACTAAAAATGAATCTATGTAAGGATAGAAAAACCGGTTCATCAGTTCCATGAACACTACTAGTGCATTCATGAGACTGAAATACATAACCAGATACTCTTATAGACCATACCAACTATGAAATTCTATATGAGGTATGTATTTAGGTCGAACATGAACCTGATGGTATCCAGACCTCAAATAAATTTTTGAGAACACTAGTACTACTCATATCTAATCCAAAAGGTCATCTATCCATGGAAAGGGATAAAAGTTCTTAACTATATTCTAGTTTAATTTCTGATAATAAATACATAACCTAAGGGTACCATAAATATTTGTTTTTTAAAAGGGACCAATAAAACATATAAATAAGTACTGGGTCATATAAAAACTTTTTTCACCAAATCTTCTATATGGATCTTGAGATCTTGTAACTCCATCATAGCTATCCTATAAGAAGGAATTGATACTGATACAACACCTCGAACTGGATAAATGGAGAACTCAACCTCTCTCTTAGAAGGTAAACTAGAAAATACATCCTAGAAAACATCACTGAAATGATCAACCACTGGCGAGAAATCTACCTGAAGTTATCCATGATCATCTGGATATAAACTAATGATTTAGGATTTCATACTACCCAACTGTTGATGTTGTGGTCTAGCTCAACTCACCTAGAAATCCAATTCTCCCTTGTGAATATAAATGACACCTTCAGGTGAGGTGAAAGTCACCCTCCGACGATAACAATCAATACAGGCTCGATAAGACAATAGCCAATACATCCTGAGTATGACATCAAACCTAGTCATATCATGTACAAAAAGATTCCATATAAAGTGACAACCACCAATATAAAGGGGGAACTCCTTGAACTGACGTTCATCCTCCATCCTGTTCCCCAATAGAGTGTCTAGCATCATAATTCCCTCTAAAAACTGAACCACAAACCCAAGCATTTCCACCACAGGTACATATATGAAACTATATGATGCACCTATATAGAAAAGATAATTTTTAAGAGTAGAGTCTACTAAGATATCACCTCACATCATAAATGCTCTAGCTCTCTACTCCTTAGGTGTTGGCTGTATATAATAAATCTATCCTGAACCGTGACCCTATGACACAACCTCACTACCTAGAGTAAGCCTACTCTACTGTCTCAATGAAACCAATGCCTGGATACCTCAGCCACGACCACCACCTCCTCAACCTGATCGAATGGTAAGACACTATATTTCAGTCTGACGTGGAGTTGTAAAACCCACTCCCAAACCTGGTGTTGGACCTAAAACCGTACCACTCACTGTTGGAGGGAAGGTCCTATAAAAATGTTTCATGTGGCCCATCCTACCATAATCTAGACACTCAACTAGGACACAATCAAAAAAATTTCTCATGTGGACCCATATTCCACACTGAAGACAGAAAAATGAGCTACCAGTACTCACAGCCTGACTGTTACTAATCTCATGGGAAGCCTCAAAATGTCTCTTCCTACCACTGGAAATCAAATTACTGGGTTGAGAGACTATACTGCTCTTTTATGCGCCACCATATTTCCTTTGGGTTTTCTCTATAATTATTACCTAATTTAGCATCTCTGTAATAGTTGTGAACCTAAAAACGTTGACTTGAGATCAAATAACATGTCAGAGACCTTACTTGAAGCATCTCACTCTTGATGCCTCATTAGCATGATATATCGGTGCAAAATGTTGAATTTTTGTAAAGCATGTTGAATACTCCATAAATTTCATATAACCTTACTCCATATGCATGAGCTCACTAGCCCTCTCCACTCTTAGAGTTTCAGGGAAATAGTTATCATAGAATCTGAATTTTAAATCTTTCCAAACCATATCGTGTAACATATCAGCCTGGTTTAGAACATCCCACCAGCGCTTTACTGATACTTGAATCATATAAGTCGCGTGCTTCAATCTACACTCAGGAGTTTTCTCCAAATTCTCAAATATTTCCAATGTAGTCTCAAACCATAGCTCAGTAGCTTATATACCACCATCCCCTTGAGTAAGTGGGAGGATGGAGCTGTTGGAATACATGCATTGGCTCATCTATTGAAAAGGTAGGCTATAATGGTCCCTAAAAAGTCTGTATAAAGCATATAAAACACTCATGGAATTATACCTAAACACTTATGTCTTGAAAAATTACTGTTTCCTCATCTAGAACTATTGGATGATCCAATGGTATCCCATGACCCACCTTATTCTAAGCATGGTGGTCACCACCCTTCTAGCGTATGACTGGAGGAACTCATGGTGGCATGTCTCTACAATTCCAAATGCACACCATGGAACAAACAATATCAAATTTCACATCTAAAAGTGTAGGATAGATCAAAACATTCCTATATCAAGTCATACCACACAACCTACTCCTAAATCTAGGATTGTATAAAAATAACAGTCATAAACATCACTACAGACACTACCTACTACACACTTAAGATCTAGGTCTAGGTTAATTTCTCTATTTCAAAAGTTCAATTTTCATTTCCTTTCCATATTCATTTCAAATTTCTCTATAAATGGTTTAACCAAAATGTTCAACACTTCTAATCCATAAGGGGCCATAATCCTAATGAACTGAAATGTGGCATCCACCTAATCCACACTATAACACCTTCTAGTCCATGGGAATCATGGTACATGACTCAATGTGCCACACATGGCTATATAGGGTGTTTTATGTAGCCTAATCAATAAAACACTACTTAGGTTACGATAGATACTCTAAGTACCAACCGTGTTTTTTGATTCCCTACATAAACTATCAATCAAAATAGTTGGTATATCAAACAAGGCACATATCACAACATATTACAAACAAGTAATGCACCCTATATGGCATGACATAATACATGGAATTTGAATACTTTAATGTGCCTATAATGGTGCATGAGATGGAATATCCTAATATCATAAGGTTATAACAAAATAAAACCCACAATCATATCAATTATAACACTACAATTCAAGTGCATCACCCAATAGTGAAATCAAATCAACTATAATAGGAAAAATCTGGAAAACAGTAATTTCCATTTATGGTAATTTATATTTTTCCCGTATGTGGGTTAGCTACTCCCAGGAATAACTCATTACCAAATTTCAATTCTTTATATTACCATTTATATTGTATAAAAATAATGAGGGAAAAAATAAAAATTACTTGATACCAATTTGTAAAGTCCCGAACCTGGATGCCACTAAACAGTTCCCCGAGCCTTATTGTCCACATGTCCTCAAGTACATCTCCTCAGATTCCAGAGGATTCCGACTAGCAGCGGGGGCCTAGGGTGTGCTTTTGGGGAGACTATTCCCTCTTATAAAAGTGTAACACAGTGGTAAAAATCATACATATCAATAGTAGAAGAATTATAATAACTGAATAGAATGAAAACATCTAAAAGACATATATATACAACAATTCCAGAAGTAATCTCATATATAATGGTGACCATGTCATGCATCTACAAAGTAGCCAAAATAGGTATACAAAAATATAGTAAAATACATGTAACAAAATACACAAAAGACCAAAAGTGATATCTCTGAATAATTTAATGAGCCTCAACTCAGTCCTATTCTCTCCTTGTCTTAATCATGGCCCAAATTCAAACATCAAACTGTGGGAACTTTTCTTGGTCCCTACTTGCACCCATATATTCTTTCTAGGTAGCTAACGGTGGCCCGAATAGGGTGTGTGATATAATCCGAGTAGGTCACCACCCAAAGTGTCTATAAAAAATATTGCTTGTGCAATAAAATCTAAAGTAGAGTGAAAAATATAATAGGTATAGAAGTTCTAGAAGTAAAGTGCCCAAGAAAAAATTAGCAAAGCAAGTGATACTGTACAACCATACAAGTATACCTACAAAACAAGTGTCAAGATCCTATAATAAGGCATCAATAAAACAAAAGGAATTAAACACCAAAACCATCCTATATAACCAATATATCACATCACCTATATCTATGATGCATAACTTGTATCACATATCAACCAAAAACTAGCCGTATAATCAAACATGTCACAATTTTCATGAAAAATCCATATAACCAAGCATATCACATTTACCATTGTCATTCCATATAATCATAAGTATCATACCCCATGGTTCTAGATCCAAGGTATATAATACCAAGGAATTATTGTTGAGTATAAGGAGCATCTTCATGGAAACTTGGTAATGGCACAAGTGGATTCCAATGATAATGTTAAAAGAGCATGTCTGATGCAAGTCTATAAAGCCATATCTAAGGGGTATAAATTCCTTTTGCATCCTATAGAATCAAGATCCAAGGATCATACAGTTCTAAGGCATCTTCTACCATAAATCAAGACTCATGGATGAAGCATACATGACATCTAAATGGAATCAAGATCCATGGTATACTAACCAAGTCATCCACTACCATTTCAATTCAAATCTCATTCCATTCATTAATTCACAAGAATTAAAGTACCATGTGTATACCGACTCATACAAAAATCTGTATAAACCATTAGATCCATTAAATCATGCCATAGCATGTCAACACATGACAAAGGAGGCATCTCTATCTCCTAATTATTAAAATCAAATTAATTCATTTATAACAGGGCTTCCTATAACAAGTAAAGCACAACCACACACCCCTTGGGTGGTAAAACCTTAAGAAAAGGAATGGGAACACCCCATGGGTGTCTTATTTTGGGGGAAAAACCTCAAAATAATCTCAAATTAAGAAAAGGGGATCCATAACTGTCACGACCCCCTCCCACCAAAGATGCCCCTCCTGAGATGGAAATGGTGGAAGGGAGATAATGACCCCTGAGTCCCGCCTCTAGTAGGCCCCGGGTTGACGACTATCGCCAAGGGTATGAGTTTTCACAAATATGGGAGGCATTTCCCTTTTTATTATTTTAAGATCGGGAAATAGGACAAGTCAACCACCAAAAGGAAAAACAAGTTTATAGAAATAAACCCAAACCAAGCCCACATGCATTTTTAAACAATTTTATAACAAGGTTAAAGTACAAGAAAGATCAAAGTACAATACCAAAAGAAAACAAGAGTACAACAACTGCAAAAACTCCAACTGTCCGACTAGTAGGGTCCCACACAGCCCTGGTAGTCCTCCTGGAAACCTGAAAGTAAATGTAGGGTGAGCATACAAGTATACTCAGTAGGGAAACCTAAATCTCTCATGCACAAGTGGGGAGACATCTGAATGTCCCGTGAGAACAACAGAAGAAACATAGTAAGGAATTCTATCCACCCAACCTCACCAGCCACACTCACCAAAAACACAATCACAATATGTAGTAGTATATAAGAAACAAGAGTATTGGGTACCCCAAACCATTTCCCTTTAGTTAACTGCTCTTCCTAACGGCGAACATCCTGACGCTGCCACACTCTCCCCACCCGCACACACCTGGGCCTCACAAACCACACATCCCGCCCGCACACACCTGGGCCTCACAACCACGTATCCCACCAGCACACACCTGGGCCTCACAACCACGTATCCCGCCCGCACACACCTGGGACTCACAACCATGTATCCTGCCTGCACACACCTAGGCCTCACAACCACGTATCCCGCCCACACACACCTGGGCCTCACAACCAAGTATCCCTCCCGCACACACCTGGGCCTCACAACCACGTATCCTTCTCGCACACACCTGGGCCTCATCCCAAAGATTCTTGGGAAATAGTAGAACCTGCCCGAAGAGTCTTGGCCTAAAACCACCCCAATCGAAACCTACCCGAAGAGTCTTAGGTGTAAGGTTTCCTCAAGCCATCACAGCCTAGGGGAGAAGGAGCAGGAAGGAGCTAGTAACTAGGGGAAAAACACCCTCTCCCATGAAATGGGAGTGTTCGGAACTAAGTGTTCAACATGGGTGGGGTGCGATAAAACACATAAGATACAGATATATATATATGTATACCAAACACACAGCCCAACCTCTGGCTTCTAAACAGAGAAACTGAGCATGTTCCTTGGCACTGATACTACGAAGCATGGATACAACAAACAACCCCAACCCCATTTAGGTTTTCATGTTTCAGCACAATTAATTTATTTAGTTCCTTAACTAATGGGAAAATATCCACAACCAACCACATAGATCGTTCGTAAAACATATCCCTGCCATCCACAAATCAAGTTAAGAAAACACAAGCATCAAAACAAGTCCTTATCAACCAACCAACCCCATTGATTATTATTTACGTTTCATTACCACGTCCCACCATTCATTAACTCTTCTGATTTTATTTAATATTCACAACCCATAGACCATTCACATTCAAACCCATCCCTGCAGCCCCACTGCCAACTTCCATAACCACAACTACACTGAAACCCGTACGTCATTATCCCTTTAATACCATTTATTGCAGCCCCGCTGCCCGTTACCAACATAACATTCACACCAACCCACAACGAAGTCAACTGCAACACCGCTGCTCACCTGATCCACAACAACCTTCAAAACACCCCCATCACATCCCACGTATCCAAGCCAACACCCACATGTTCATTATGCCATTTTGTTAAACCAGGGTGATCACACAAGGGTTCCAAATTTTAAACAGCCAACTTTACGTGATTAACCAATTTCCATATTCCACAAAGTTTCCATCCACAAAACGGTCTAGAAAGATAGGGTAACATTTAATTGCGCAAGAAAAGTCCCCCAACAACTGTTATTTTCAGTAGGCATAGCCTATTCAATTCACAACATAATATCACTGGATATATAAAAAAAGTAATTGCATTCACAACTTCCCGTCCCCGTTATATAAGCCAGTTATTATCTTTATTAAACCGGTTCAAAAGTGTTTCACGTAAACAATAGGAAACCCACCCCGCATGATGAACAAATTAGAGAGACAAAGGTAAAATCCCTACCTTAATAGGCTCTGATCGCAACGCTCCCCCGGATCAACCTTAGAAGACGTCCATCGACGTTCGTCACTTCTTTCGGGTCCCGAAAAAACCTCATCGGGTGGAATTCGGAAAGGAAAAACTGAAGGAAAGACAACGAATCCAAGCTTGGAAGTTCTGCCTCGTCGTTACGATCTCGTGGCCGCTGACAGATTGTAAATCGGAGCTCGGACGAAGAAGTTATGGAAGAAAGAGCCTTCGAGTCTCTTGGGAGAACTCTGCTCAGAGGAAAGGGGAGGAGATGGGTGTGTTGAAAAGGAGGAGGGAAACCCTCCTTTTATAGGCGAGAAAAGAAAAAGTACATGGCGTGTACTCGGTTATTTCACACGGTCTCTACGCGGCTTCCAACATGGCTCTGCGGCCATTGACGGGTCAACACACGGTTTGAGGGTAACGCATACGCGGGGAAGGACTACACAACATGTAGTTTTGACACACGGCGTATACACATTTACTTCACACGGCAGAGACACGACCTTCCACATGGCACACGGCCATTGACTGGTAACACGTATGCGAGGAGAGACTACACGACGTGTAGTATTGGACACACGGCGTGTAGCCATTTATTTCAGATGGTAAGGACACGACCTTCAACAGGGGGTATACCCAGCAAGGGGGTACATGACGTGTACTCAAACTACACGGCGTGTAGTTTCAAAATTCTAGAAAGTGTGGGAAAAGTCCATTTTACCCTCCAGAACACTTGAAGACCCTCTTTTTGACAAAGGAATGGTCTGGAGAGGTCCGATCCATTACACTAACGTGTTTTATTACATTAAATTCAAGCATTAAATTTATTTATGGGAGATATAGAAAAATATTGTATGCCACAATATGGAAAATAGATATATAAATCATTAAACCACATGAGATAAGTATAGACCATCAAATATAGGTCTATATTTGAGTTCTCATCTGGTATCATCTTCTGATTTGATCTAGATCAGAAGAAAAATAAAGTATAAATGAAAATCCTGAAAATTGGTAATATTAGATTACACATAAATAGAATAACTAATACCAAGGAAAATTAAGAATGACTCAATCGGATTGTATTACTAACCATTACAGATCCAACAAGATGAATGAATATTAATTCCGAGCTTGTATGGAAGAGCGAGATCAAAATCTACCAAAATGATTCAAAGAGGGTTTCCCACATTCAAGCTATTGTCTGAAGGAAGAAATGAAAAATATGTTTTGGTTTTATTAAGTTTTAAGGGTAAAATGGAAATTTACCCAATTTCTTTAGGCGCCATGGTTGGAAAATCTATGAACCAACCATGAAACCTATACTATTCTAAGGGGGAACCCACATGGTTACTGCACACAGTTTGACTAACCGTGCAAAAACTGTGAAAATAACCTCTTTATAAAAAATGTAGGTGCTCACGCACAAGAGTGTACCTATTTACACATGCTTTAAAAAACCATGCAGAATCCTCTTTCCCTTTACCCAGGTCTTGCATGGTCAGTCAGACCATGTGGACTATCTCACACAGTTTCTAATAACTACATGTCCTGCCATATTTTTCCAAAAAGCTTGGTTCTGGGCTCCGAATGGGCTCCCGACACCCCTGATAGCCCCATGATCTCAAAGGGTATTCAAATTAGGCCGTAAAAAAGAATTTAAACTGAAATTAAAAATATCCATACCTCATAAGAAAACTTATTATCTTACATTAAGCAAAATTCAAGAAAAAACTGAAATTAAATGATTGAAAATGAAAAACAACAGTTCAAAAAAACAATACACAATAATTTCTATTTTAAATTAAATTCAATCAACAAATTTATGTTTTAAACCACAGAATATGAAATAATATAATCCCAAAACAAGAAAAACTCAACATTTATGCATATGAAAATCATATTTTTATAATAATATTCAATGAATAACACTTTAAAAAACAAAACACTCAATATTAAATATTACACCATCAAGAAAATTTTATCCATAGAGATCTTATTAAATAATCAAATAAAGTGTGGAAACATATAATGAAATAAATCCACATCAACTAGAAAAAGGTTTTTTCATATATATATTATTATTCCCATATATGTATGACTCATTTATTGGTCATAAAGACAAGGTCATCAATATTATTTTGGTTGAGGATTATAACTAATTGGAGTCCTAGGTTAGTGAAATTTAAAATCATTGAATGGGTACTCTTGTGTTGTAAAAGGGGATAGGAAGAGAGAATTAGTGGGGATTATTCATTGTGATTCCATTTATGGTTCTACCTATATTCTTTTAACTAGAAAATTTATTTTAAGGACTCATAATAGATATGGTCCAGTAAGGAAGACATGGGGATCATACATGTGGTGCCTATATAAGGTTTCGTATTATTATTTTTGGTAACTATATAGGAGAGGATATGGTTAGGTCTTACAATATTTATGATTCCAATGCATGCTTGTACACCTATTATTTATTAGTAACTAGGATGGAAGGAAAAATAGAAAGGTTAGGTATTACACCTCATAGGACGTGCATGATGTACTCTCCTAGTTATGAAAAATTGGAAAAGGGGTTCCCATGTGTGGAGGACTATATCAAGAATAATCTTAGAAGGATTTATGGTCTAATGGGGTTCCCTAGTTTTAGGTATGGGGGTGGATTCATAGTAAAGGATTTGGAGAATGAATTCTTATCTGCGTAAACCTTGTAAATAGAGTGCTCAACTATGAGACTAGAGATAATTCTCTCCTTAGTGTGAAGGTATGGAAATATTTCACCTTAATATGGGTAAATGGGTGAAGTGTTTCTCTAATGGGGGTACCATGGTGATTTTTTACCCTAATAAGGGCATCTAGGTGAAATGTATCCCCAGTGGTTGTACCTTAATGAAGTAAATTACTTAAAGGTTCACCTGGGTGAAGGGTCACCATAATGTGGTTACCTAGAAAATGTTTCAACCTAAAGGGAATACTTGGGTGAAGTGTCTCCCTAAAGGGGGTACTTGGGAGAAGTTCCTCCCTAATGAGGTTACCTAGGTGAGGTTTTACCCAAATGGGGGGATATGGGATAAATGTGTTCATAATGGGGCTATATTGCTTAATATTTTCCCAAATGGGGGTACCTAGGTGATGTTTCACCCTAATGGGATACCTATGAGAAGTATCTCCCTAATTTGGTTACCTGGGTGATGTGTTTTCCTAATGGGGGTACCTGGATGAAGTGTCACCATAATGAGGGAACATGGGTGATGTGTCAACCTGATATCAATTCCTAGGTTATGCCTCAACCTTATGTAGGGGCAGAAAAAATAGATCTCCCTTAAGTTAGATACATGGAGAAGGATTTCCCTAGTGGGGTAACTCTAGAGTGGTTGGGGTGTATAGAGCTCCAATTTTTTATCCCCCACATTTCAAGGGTTCATGGAACTCTAGTACAACACCTAGAGTCTTCCAGGGAGCATGGGGACCAATATCTTCTACTAGGGATTCTAGGTCGCATGATTCCCTAGCGTTTTTCCCCTAGGGTTTTCCCTTAGGCTAAGAGTTAGTAGTCACCTAAAGTAAGGAATTTTAGATTGGGGGTAAAAATATTTTGTTATAATTCCTCTTATATCTTTCTCTACACCACTTAAAAATTAGTATCAAGGGGGTATATTTATAGTATGAGGTGGACCAGTGCATGGATAATCATGAAAGGGGCTTGGGAATATAACACTGTCACATTATTTATTTTCTAAAGGATTGAAAGGTTCAAACCTATATAGACTAGTAAAATCATACATGAATAATAGGGTCCATGAACTGGTAGATAAGGGAGTAGAGAAATAAGTGTGATGATCAACCATGTGTGGGACAAGGTTGCATGCATGGAAGGTTGTATATACAAGGTTTAACATGGTGTTGATCATGAATTTGAAAAAATTTATTTTAACTTCAAACAACTATAACTTTTAATTCTTAAGACCTTTTTGGTGTGACGGGAAATCAAATTAAAGACTTTGAAAGAAACTATTCTCATAGATACAATCTTCCATTACAGAATGTAATTATAGGAATGAATATGACTAGAGATATGTAAAAAATTGGTTTTATAGTTTTGAAACCTCTTTTAATCTAAAATAAATGAAATATATAACAATTTACCTTTTGGAGGTTCTCACTACCACATCACCAGAATACGAATTTTTTTATGTAATATTTATCCCTTGGTGTGTGAGAATTCGTGGAGCACATGAATATCCATTTACCTATTCTTCATGCAAAAAGATACCTTTTTTACATAATTTATTTCTTTCATTCAAGTGAGTTACACATCATTTATTTCATGAAAAAGTTCACATTACACATTTATATTTAAAATAAATACCACCCCTGGAATTGGATTCATTCTACATGAAAAGAATCTGGTTAAATGGTATTATAAAGAAATTTTCTATATTCCATGAACAACTTGTGGGATTTAGGAGATGAATCCTCAATTAGAGGATGCCCATAAATAGGAGAGTGATAAATAATGGTATTTAGGCCACTAATAGGTACAATAAATTTTTAGGAAAAAATGGATTATAGTGGGAAGGGAATGAAAGTGGGTCATTCAAGTGGATCCAAGACATGACATCTGGATGTGAATGCGTATCTAGTGAGAATAAAAATCAAGTTTTATATAGATTTAAAATAAGAGGTCTCTATATATATTAAACTAAAAAAATGAAAAAGATATAATGGTTTATCCTAGTACACATTTTTTAGGTCATAACAAACACGAATTGGTAAAACCAAATACTCGAAACAATTATTTAGATTTAGATACAACATTTAGGAATTAGGTAATATGGAATAAAAAACTCTAAATAGTTTATGGTCTTACATGATGGGCAATATGTTATGTATTTTATGGTTATTTGATGAGGACCTTATACCATTTTATGAATCATTTAAACCATTATACACGAGGAAGAGAGCTATGTTTGAACATTTACCTAGTTTGATATACCTAATGAGTATAGATAATTTATTTAAAGGGCCAAATGGTGGTCTCTATAGGAATTATATTTTTTATTTTTACCCTAAATTTTACCAAATTTGTTAATATAGTGGATTAGTGGGTAGGAACTTAATTTTTCCTTAGGATTTACTTTATGGGTATTAAACATGATCAAACTTTCACATTTTACTTTTTAAAATACCCAAAAAATTTATCAGGCTATACATGGTGCATTCCTAGAGAGACAATACTCAATTTTTTCTCATGATTCCCTTTATGGGTTTTCAACATGTCGGGTACTATAACTCCTTCATTTGGTGGTTTATGGTCATGAAATATAAACCATGGTAAGTAGAATTTATGTTCAATTAACTTGGACCAAAATATATGGTACTCCAATTTATATGAAGTGTGAGTTAAAGTAAACATGTCTTAGGAAAGACCTTATTCCAATAATAAAGAAACACTAGAGGAATAGTGCATGTATATAGATCCCTAAACCAAATGACAACTTAAACAGTTCTCTAGACCGATTGACCACTGGGACTTAGGTGTGCCTCCCCATATGCCAAAGACTTCCCACTAGCAGCGAGGGTGTGAAGTGGTGATAGTGGGGAGAATATTCCCTCTAGTGGTGATAATAATAATAGTCTATATATATACAACAACATAATAAATACCATAACACTATGGAAGTAATAGATAAAACCAAAAAACTCAGTGGAAGAAAATATAAAGAAGTAACATTATAATAATAATAAACAAGCTAAAAATAATGATACCATTTATAGAAACATATACCATAGAAATTCATACATAGAAATAGAAAAAAAATGTAACCTATGGCTTACCATCAGTACATATATATAATAATCAGGATGAAATAAAAAAGTAAACTCCAGCTAATGCAAGAACCTCCAAGGTCCCTTTCCATCTATCCCATGCAAAAGGTAACACTTGATCACTAGAGCCCTGATCCTAAGCTCGATCCCATATCAAATCATAGAGACATAAATTCTACATGTGTACTTAAGGTCCTATGTAGGATGTGAGAATAAATCTAAGTAGGGGACCACCAATGCATTACTATCTTACATCCACAAGTTTTCAGGTTTAATGAATATAAATCAAAACGACACATTCACATTATATAAATAACAAGCTTCCCTTACACTTAACAACCACAAGGAAGTGATCACCTACTTCTTCCATCACTAGTAAGTCTGAACACATTCCCCCAGTTATATATATTTCATAGAACATGTGTTTTCATATATATAACTATAGTTGCAAGGTTTCATGGAATAAATACCAAGGAATCCCCAGATGAATATCAAACCAGGAGAACACCTAGGTTCCACCTCCAATAAAGTCATAGGCACCTCATGCCCACTATCATGTAACCCAACGTCCAAAAGGCATTCCCAAAAAAATAAGTACTTGGTATGAGAGGACCAGTTTGGGATATACCTAACACTGAGAGGGGAGGGGGGTAAATTAGTTTTGGTGACTTTTTAAACCAATTCCAATTTTTTATCCCTGTACTACTTAACCTATTAAGATCTTGATTCTATTTTTATATTTTCTTTGTCACATGCAATAATATATTGAACTAAAAATATGTACATGATATTTTTACAAGGTTCACTACTCAATAAGAGTAGCTACATCCTTTCCATGCATGGGAATGACTAGTGCATGGATTCTCCACTATAATGTGATATGCTGTTACAATGGATCAACTAGGAAAACAATCCTATAGTCTGTGTGGCTCCCTAAACTTGGAGGGGGAAGGGAGACGATCTTCTTCCAACTTGCAACATGTAGGATATGACCTTACACTTGCTGGTTCTTTAAACTGCTAGTGTAGACAGTCTTCTTACAGCCTCTAGTTAGTTCTTTATACTTCCTATGAAGACATTATTATATCTGTTAAAATAGTTTGCAACACCAAAATAATCTTTCACCTATTGAGACCTGTTGGATGTCATAGTGATACTTTGTTCTTCCTTTCTTCAATTGTTACCTACCTAGTAGCAAGTAGGTAAACAACCACTTCTTTCTCTGCAACAAACCTGAAAGCTGTACAATCTTCTTCCCCTTCTTCTTTAGTGAAAAACCAGCTGCACTGAGATCACTTCTGCTTCTATCTTCTAGAATCAAAAACTCCCTTTGTGATTATCAGGATAATGAAGACAAGTTCATCTTAGAATCATCACAGTTGTTATGGCCTGAATAATTTAATATTGATTGGCCACTCTCGTTTTATTCTTATCTTTCTTCTGACTGACACAATATAATATTGAATAGTGCAACGATGTCTTGTACTCTTTATTTAATTATCAATACCAACACAAGAGTGTATCAGTATACTAACTTCTTCCTTTGTGCAGATATGAATTCAGTTGCACATCTAATTATTCTTCACTTGGCAAAGCACAACAAGAGTGTTAAACACCAGCCGTGTGAGTGCGGTTCTACTTCTCTTTGTGATACCAAATGGTTCACGGTACTTCCTTCTTCTCAAAGTCACTTTGAGAGTTCTATCCACCTATTGAAGGCCTTCGAGACCCCAATATTTCATGCACCTCTTTTGAGCGACTTGTGTGAAAATTTAATGTCTTGCGTACAAAATTCAACTTTTTTCATGGAAGGCCTCTTGCACACAACTTCCATATTGCGTGAAACTCTCTTCTTGCACGCAACTATCCTTTCTTGAATGAAACTTTTACTTATTTCGTGCAACTACCTTTGAGTATATTTCTTATGCACTTCATATCTTTTATTTCTTCTAAGTAATGAACATTATAAGTGTGATGGGGTCACTTCTTATTTATAGACCTCTTCGACCCCTGCACGCAAAAACCCCAACGTGTCACCCAAGATTATAACGCATCGCACGAAACCCCATTCCAACCACTTATTTCTCACACTTCTTTTAATATTTCACGCACTTCATTTGTTTTCCAATTTTTGAAGTTTGGACCTCGAATCAACGTGTCGAGCAAGATCCTGACACATCGCGCAAAACTTGGTTTGACGTCGCCTTGGGCACGTAAGTCTCTTTCGCGGAAACCTCATCTTTCACGCACTTCTTGAATCTTTCACACACTTTCTTTCTTGGACATTTTTTAAAGTTTGGATCGCGAATCATGCCTTTCCTGCAACATTCCTAAACGTCATGCAAGATCCTCTTTGAGCCCATAAAACCTCATTTGACGTCACCTTAAGCACACAAGTTTCTTTCTCTCAAACTCTTATTTCACGCACATTTCCTAATCTTTCGTGCATCTTTTATTCTTTCATGTTCATCTTAAAATATTTCATGCACATCATTAATTTTACATTTTTCGACATTCGGCTCTTGAAATATGCCTTGCGTACAAGTTTCCAAACCACCCTAGATCTTGCGCGCAACTTCAATCTTGCGTGAAAAAGCCAATCTTGCACGTAAAACCGCAATCTTTCATTCAGGCCTCTCCTTTTCCAGATTTTGATGTTCAGATCATGTAACAAAACTTGTGTGAAACATACCAAGCCATCTTCAATGTTGCATGCAACATCCTTTTCCAAAACACATTTCTTCAACTCCTGATTTTAAGGCCCTAAAATTTGACAAACACTAGGAAACGATGCCACCTTAAAATCTTCTTTGGTAAGAACACCAATGATGCTTCAGTATCATCTGCCATATTGAACATACAACTGATTTCATCACGAACCATATCTATCTTGATATGTATCCTTTGATCGATCAACATTAGCATCATCATATTTGCAACGGGAAGTGCCGCACCTTCCCTATCTTCCAACAACATCATTTATTCAAATCAAAACTGAATATGACTGGCATCATCGTTTCTCCCCCTTTCCCTGATAAGGCTTGCATCACAAGTTCTCCTAAATTATGATATATGTGAAATACATATCAGCAAAGCATCGTCTCATTTTCATATAATGTGAAATTCATGGAAACCTCAGAATTCCATGCCCTTCCACATTCTCTCTTCTTCTTCAACCATCATTCTATAATTCATGAAAATCATATGATTCTATTCTTCAGTAAACTCTTGCGTGGTTCTCATGAAATCATGAAGAATTGCATGGTCTTCTTAAAACCCTCATTCTTCTTTAATCATCCTCAGATTGATGATACCTTACCATTCTTAATTGTTGTAAACAAATGTGACACCTTTGACACAAGTTCTTTGAACTTAGGATCAGTTCAACAATCATCTGATTTGAATTCTCCATTTCACTTAGGAGAGTGTATTTAACCATAATTGACATTAATTGACCTCATTGAAAACAAATATAACTTAATTACACAAAGTGGTCCCAACATGGTCCATCAGACCTCAACTCAGGTGTCCATGTTAGCTTGAAGCTCGACGTCCGAGGCACAATGATATCTACCCTCCAGTGAATAATGACTATTGGCTTAACAGTCGACGCCCCAATGCATGGTGATATCTATCCTCCCAAGTTTCAATCCAATGTCCTCAAGCATAATGGAAACCATCTTCCCCCGACTAATGGTCTCATCACCATCAACTGATGGTCCATCACCATCCATGTGGATTTCTATGGTGAGAAACCCATAAACATGTCCGATGGTCAACACAATCACCTAAGCCGCATAGTCTATGGGGGATTCCACCCATAATGAATGTTCAACACCAACTCGATCTAAGTCCTAACTATGTGAACATGACTCCAATGATGCGTCATCCAACAAATAGTGAGTGGAAATAACCAAATATATGTAAGACACATCATTTGTCACCTTGTTCCCCTATGTCCATGTCGCTCAATAACAATGGTAAACACCATCTCAAATCATACGGGCCATTACCCAATCTTGATGACCTTGTCATCTCTATCCAATGACCATGTCACCTCAACCTATGATAAAAATCACTCATATGCCTCAGGCCTCACCCAAGATGATGAACTTCATGACCTCTATCCAAGTAATTGAAATCACCTCAATCATAGGGCCTTGATCATCACGTTACCATGGAACCAAGAAATTAAATATAAATAAATTAATTAATTTAAATAGACACCCAACATAAACTTCCCAGCACAGTCCAAGCCCCTTACCTGGATTGATCATTTGTAGTGGACTAGGGAATGCCCCATGACATCCCTAGTCATCAGTTTAACTTATTAAAAAAACAATTTAATTATTATGGTCTCACTCAGACAACCCACCCCCTACATATTTAGGAATTCATGAAAAACACCCACAAAATAATAGAGAAATCTAAGAACCACTTACCTCATACTAGTAGGTGCTCGCTCATCTAATATTTCCCTCTAACTCGACTCAAATTGGAAGAAATATACATTTTAGAAGAACACCCTAAAAATAGGAAAAAAGATATAACATAGATTTAGCATACCATCTAGAAAGATAACTAAGGAAGAGAAGAAATAGGACTGAAGGACTTACTATTAAGCTTCTAATGAGATATAAGGATCTTGGATCAGAGCTCATATGATGAAGAATGAAGGAAACCTAGTGGTGAGGGGGAAGAGGTGATACAAGACCTCCATGGAGCCCTTTCTTTGTGTATGAAAATAAAAGGTCCCCATATATCTTAAGGAAAAAAATTTCCTTTAATTTATAGAGAGTATAAATTGTACACATCATGTATTGGGTTCATTACATGTAACCTAGTTACACGTCATGAATTCCTTGGTTGGACCCCCATGTATTCATGCCCCGTTTTGCATCTTGTAAACGACTTACACATCATGTAAGTGTTACACGACATGTATTTATGGATGAAGCTATTTTAAATAGCCCAGGTCATCCGTCCGTCCTCTAGTGTTTTTACTGAACCCCCAAGACTTCCATCAAAACCTAAATGTTCAAAATTACCATGAAAAATGATCCCCTAAAAAACCCATGATGTTACAATCTCCCTACTATAACATATATCAATGAAAATATATTAGACCTTACTCAAATATGGTACTGAACATAACCATCTAATAAAAATCAACCCGATCTACCCCATTCATCAATTCAAAGGTCAAATTCCCTGAATGTGCTCCCACCTTAGGATTTACCTTCCCAGTCACTTTTTGTCCCAAAAAAAAACATAAGATGGTCCATTGGCTATCCCTAGACTCAAAATTCATCCCATGATGCATCATCATTTATAAAAATCATTAGGTTCTCAAATTGTGCCTATAAAATATCTAAAACTAATCATGTTCCACATCTCCTCAGATGCCCAAAAGTACCCACACCTCAATAGATGCTCATAATAAGTCCTGGTGCCACACACCTCATACATAAACCACATCTCAACAATGTCCACAATTAGTCCCAATTCCATAAACCTATAATAAAACCCACACCGGATCAATGCCCATATGTCTACACACCTCATATAGAACCTACATCACATAAATTCCTAAATTCCTATGCACCTCATATAGAACTTGAATCACTTCGATGCTTAAATGCCACACACCTCATATAGAACCCACATCACATTAATGCCCATAATAAAACCAAATGAAAACACAACTTATTTATATATATAATGCATCATAATCAATGAAAACATACTAACCAGCATCTGGTTAGTCCAAAAATAGAATTCAGGGACTTCATGCACTAAAAAAGGCCAAAACTAAAACAAAAGAAACCACGACCAAGCTCGTAATCATGAAATACCTCTAACTATAATAATCTCCCTATAATAATATACACCCAAAAGCTACACTCTGTGAACTTGAAATAAATCCCAACTACCAGAGGCTTGGCCTCCCTATGGAACTACACCAGCTACCAGCCATTGATCCCACTATTGGGTCCCACTATCTCTACCAAGAACCCCATGTGCAGTTGAATCCCGACTACCAGATCTTTTTATGACTTTTGATCCTACCTCAAAAACCCTGTTTATGACCTGATCCCTGACTCCCAGCTATTTGAGAAGTATTCCTATAGAACCTTTCAAGATTATTGATCTAGACACATTCTCGGCACTACTTTGGAGGCCCCTCGCACTGAGTTCAGACTAGTCCTAGCTACCCACATTGGAAGCACACAACCAAAGACCCACACCTCAGTGTTCTACATTAATCCCTAGTATGGTTGCCCTGATAAAATTCCTCATGGCCCTAATTCATTATACATAAACCATATCCTCTAAAATCACCTAATAATGTCACCCAAATCTAATATGACTAGTCTATCATATTTCCCTTAGCTATCAGCGCCTAGTTAACCACCTCTGAAAATAATGTTATCGTGAAGATATTCACTAGAACCTTGATGGAATTTTGGTAACTATCCTTAAATCAACGAACCCTGGGGATGTTTTTCCCACCATATTAGTGAAAAAAGAGACATGTTAGTGAAATTGGTAGTATATCCCATGACATAAGTACCCCCTGTTAGAGATTCATGAAATCATGGGCTCTGTTTTCCCTCATCATCTTCAAAAAGATGTGATTGAAGAATCTGGACACAAAATCCTTCCACTCTAGTCCCTCATGTCTACCTGCCTATACCTATACATCCCACAACCATTTTTCTGGTCCTATGAGCGTCTACGCTTCTAGATTCACCCTTCTACATGGGAGTGTCTTGATTTGGTCGAAGATGTTTTAGACTGACTCTATCTAGTTATCTACCACCTGTGGTCCACCCTCACCCTAAACTAGTAGTGAATATTATGACTAGAACTCTTTATCCAGGTATTCTGTAGATGGCTTAGCTCCCTGATCTCCCATGTCAATGCCTTATATAACCCGAACCAGGCTCTCCCTGAGCTACTCGTCCATCCAATGAACAAATTCTACCATATCCTACTAATTTTCTTCCTATACCTGAGCCTATATCTATACCTATAACTACAACTCATGATCATAAAAACCCTCTGCAACCTCATCCCGACCCTTAGGGGCCTCATATTGTGCACTCTCATGCGTCTCCACATCACTACCCTCCTGAAAATCCATTGGAGACCATATACTTGGATTCCCATTGAATACTAATATTATAGTCAAACAACCATAACAATATATATAGAAACGTCACAGATATGGAAATCTGTAATAGGTATTGCATCTCACCACCCTTTCACTCCCCTACCACACCCAGTCATAAGACATCCAACCTCAAGGAACCTTACCTACCCATATTAGGGTAAGGTATAACATGTTTTAGAGCCTCATACCCCCTGCCCACCCCCATAAAAGTCAAGAATAAAATATCATTTGACATTGTGGCCCCTCACCTTCTTACCTTCATGGACCAAAGGCCTTCATTTTTATTGATTTTTGATAACACCCCTTTCAAGGGATGAGGGGGAACCCTTACAAGGCCCATAGAATCAGAGATTACAAGGCTCATAGGCTTAGGAGATTACATGACCTGAAGGTCTTAGGGAATTTAAACAGACTATCTACAAGGAACTGCCCCACCCCAACATCTGTGTCATGATAGTAGCTCTCCACCTTTGCATGGCCATCTGGCTAGGCTTCCTGTGCAATCATAGGCTGGTACCGATGGCATAGCCATAACCTCTCATTCTGAAAATCCATTTGGTTCTGCTCTGGTAAATGCACCTGTTCTGAATCCTCTTCTGGGGCTGCTCCTTTTTTTGTAGTGTGTATGGGGAAACTGCATGTGGCACGAAGGCCTTGAGGTGGCCTGAGGTCCTTAAAGGTGGCCCAAAATCCCTACTGACCTAAAGGCCTGGGTGGCCCGAAATCCCTAAGGACTCCAAGACCAAACCGGTGGCACAAGGTGAATATTTCCAACTGCTACAGTACCAAACAGTACCTGCTATAGTAACTGATAAAGTGCCTGCTACAGTACCGCACAATGTACAGTTCTGCTACAGTACCGCACTGTGTACAACACTGCTACAGTACCGCTACAGTGCCTGGAAATATGCCTCTACCTGGTTTTGAACCTAGGTCTTGTGGATGCACTTAAGGATACCTCACCAATTGGGCTGAGGCTCATGTGCTGGCCCCTCAACTTCTTATAATAGGGTCAGTCACAACATATAATCTAAAGCAGTTAAGTATAATTCCACCAAAGAGTCTAAGCAGGAAAACACTGTTTAGATTCTTTGTTCAAACTTTAAACAGATCAAACCCTATCATCATTCCTTCCTAATTGTACCAGATTTAGGCCCATATATCACATTCATATCGTATCACATATAATAACACACATATTTCATTTGAACCACATGCTTGGGATGATTGATTGGAATGCCACCAAAGAGAGTATAACTAGGAAAACAATGTTTACCTTATTTTATTGTAACTTTAAATAACCCAACCCCTCTTAGAGAAATCTAGGTTCCCAATGGAAATTAATCATAGTCACATAGATATATAAAAACACACTATGATCCTATTATAATGAAAAATAAAACCTCCCTTTCCATACTGAGCCAAGGGTCAAAAGCCATATAACAGATACTCATCACACCCAAGTGCACCACATGAGCTGGAAATCAAATCAACTATAAAAGAATAAATTAGAACATTAATTTTCTACCCCTCACATCTTAGTCTGCCCCCCCCCCCCGCGTATGGGGATATAGGCACCCAAGCATGAGCTCTATAGCCTATTCTGACTACATCCTAGTATTCAGTCAACCATAACCCAAATAATAAGACCAACTGAAACGAAAATCCATTGATACCATTTATACTGCTCCGACCTTGATTCCACCTTAAATATTTCTCTAGATGGATTGACCACTGGGCATTAGGTGTGTCTCCCCATACACTAAAGGCTACCGACTAGCAGTGATTGTGTAAAGTGGTGATATTTGGGAGACTATACTCTCTGGTGGTGATAATAACAACGATCTATGCATGTACAGTAGTAGAAGAAAGACCATGACACTAAATAAGAAATAGATAAAACCAACAAACATAGTGGAATAAAATATAAAACATAAATAATGGAATAATAATAAACAAGCCAAAAAAATGACACCATTTGTAGACACATATATCATAGAAGTCCATACATTGAAATAGAAAAAACAGGGTCGCTCATGGAAAACCATCATTATGTACATATAATAAGTAGGTTGAAAACAAAAGTAAACTCCATATTATGTAAGAACTTCCAAGGTCCCTTTCCATACATCCCATGAAAAAGGTACCACTTGATCACTAGGTCCCAACTCCTGATCACGGTCCCTTACGTGATCGTGGAGACATAATATGACAACCCTTATCTTTATTACATATTAATTCATCATTTATTACATAAAAATACACATAATACAACCTGAAAGATTGATAATTCTAGTTTATTTGGGAATTTGGTACACTACATTACAACTTAAAACAAGGAACACACCATCTTTATTGATTTTTTTAACATGGGCATACTTAAAATTACATGGGATAACCTGGGGGCATACATAAGAAATGTTTTAGATAAAAAGCCTAGTAAGGGAATAAAAATGGAATAAAATAAATAATTTAATATGAATTATACAATAATAATATCAATGGGGAATAAAATGAGTGATAATCATAAACATGAATAATGAGGTATGATATAACATGATAATCATAAAGGCAACCTGGGAAATGTGGCCACAACTTAAAACACTACATCATAAATATAGGTCAAGGATAACTGGAAATACATCATGATGGGAAAAGTAACATGATGGATTAAGTTCACTCCTTAATCCCTTGCATGATGTCTCATGATACTAAAATATTACCAAATTCATTGGAACACTATATAATTCCGGCCGCACCTATCACTTTTATTTTAATCTCATGATTAAATGTGCCACATTGATCATAAAACATGGAATCATTTAACATCATATTTTATTCCATCATAAAGGAGTGTGGAATATATATGTGTAAGTCCCAAAAAAAAATCGGCACAAGTGAATAAAGTTGAACACCCTTTATAGTAAATGGGCATGGGTATTCACTACACATTTTTTTGGCATGGAATATCGAGGTGAAATTTAGGCCGCATAATAGCATTACTTAAAGTTAATAAAATGGATTTATGAGATATAAAGGGGTATATAATAATTTGGAACTTAAATTTAAAGTAATAGGGACATGAAAGATCATATACTGACATTATTAATTGGAAATATAAGGCATAAGATAATGAAGAAACTTGAATAAAGAGGAGAAAGTGAGGATACCTTACCTTGAGAGTGTGATTCCAAATGCTTGGGAGGAGATTCTTAAGAGCTTGGGGACACCTTGTGAGGACTCTAAAGAAGGGAGGGAAGAGTAAGCATGTTATAAAACGATTTTTAGTGAAGAAAAATCGGATAACGGGTGGGTTTATATAGGAATTGAGTGGGGAATTATTTATTATTTCTCAAAGTTAGGTTTTGGTCTCTATATAATAAAATAATGAAAAACAAATAAATTCCATTGGTTTTTCCATGTTTTACTAAAAAAAGGATTGGATTTTATTATTTAATAAGTCTAAAGGCCTAAATTAATAAAATAATACCCTTGATGATGTGGAAGTGTGTCATACTCTTAAATAAATGATTTTAAAACCTTAAAATATATTAAAGATTTAAAGGATTCATAAAGGCTTTATAAAATCAATTAAATAAACATAAAATAAAATTATTTTAAATTTAAAACATATTTTTGGTCATGGATAACTTTATAGTATTTATTACATCACTTTTGGGTAACTATTATGTCATAATATGCACTGTTTATTTATACAACATTTAAATTTTTACCTGAAAATTCATCTATCTCTGAAAATTATGAAAAATTCACCATTGAATAATTTTGAAATTTTTATTCCAAAAAATAATATTCATTTTATCTAAATAATATTTTAAATATTTTAATTTTCACTTTTAAAATAACAACCACCATTTTTTGCGAATTGATGGTTTTTTTGACAATAATAGTTTTCGAACCCTTTTAAAAATTACATTTGACTTCATAAAAATAATATAATAATTTATATTTAATAAATATTATTTAATAATATTATTTGAATAAAATATTATAGATTTCAAAAATTAAGTAATTAATTAAAATAAACATATTTATTGAATTTGAATATTAAAAATATAATTTGTGCTTTATTATATAAAAATAAAAATCAATTTTAAATTAGAAGAAAATATAACCATTTTTATATTTAAAATAACATAAAAATTTATAATATTAGGGTGTTTATACATATCCCTTTAATACACTAGAGAACTATCAAAGGGTAAGGTGTTTAATGGTGAGATTTTTATAGGGTGGTTCAATGTACATGGTTTGGGCTGTGGTCTCGATGAGCTCGAACTTCTACCTTAAATGGTTTTTATCATTCTTAAGTTATTGGATATCAGCTTGTAATTATTCAAGGGAAAATAAAAGAGTTTATCTCTCCCTCATAATCTTTGATAAATGGGATTCATAGGGTACGATCTTATTGGTTGAGGCCATCACTTCCTTTGTCTCTATTAATTGGATTTCTTAAAACCCTATAATTATACTAATCATATGACCACTATTCAATAGCTTTATTATCAATGTTTATGATGCTTAAGGGTATTTTAAATCCAATAGTATATAATAAAACTAAATAAGTTCATGTGTTTTATATAACCATATTACATAATAATACATTTAATTAAATCACAAGGGGAATTTTATTTATAAATGTTTGGGTTGTTACAATCTTCCCCCCTTTAGAAATTTCCCCCTCAAAATTTTCATCTCACATAATAAAAAGGATGAAGGTAATTCTATTTCATCACCTCCTCTATTTCCCTAATCTATTATTTAAACTTTTTGTTTCTCCATAACACTTTTACCAGGTTCATTTTCATATTCTATAGAACTTTGTTTGTACGATCTAAGATATTCACCGTCTACTCCTAATATGAATTATCATTCTATAATGGAACCACCTATGGATTTAGAACATGTTTTGGGTCTGGTATATACTTCTCCAATACGGATACATGTAATACATCATGTACTTAAGATATGTTAGGTGGGAGTTCTAGTTGATAGACCACTGCTCCAATCCGATCAGGGATCTCAAAGGGACTGATGTATCTTAGACTAGGATGTCCCTTATTCCCAAATCTCTTGAAATTATTCCATGGAGATATGTCGAAGAATACCTTGTCTCAAACATCAAAATCTAGGTATTGTCGATGATTTTCAGTATGGATCTTCTATCGAATATGAGAATCCATGATATGATGCTGAATTGTCTTGAACTTTTTCACCATTTCCTCAACCATTTTAGGACCTAGCAGTATTCATTACCTAACTTTATCCCAACATACAGGTGTTCTACACCTATTCCTAGAATGTGATTCATTAGGATCTATTTGGATTTTTGAGTGGAAACTGTTATTGTATGAGAAATTTACTAGAGGAAGATGTTGATCCCATCCTCCTTTAAAGTTAATTAAGCATGCTCTCAGCATGTCCTCAAGTGTTTGGATAGCCCACTCAGATTGGAAATCATTTTTGTGGTGATAAGGTTTGATGACGTTCAACTCAATATTTAGAGAATGTTGGATACTCTTCTAGAACATAGATCTAAATCTTGGGTCTCAATCAGATATAATTGATAGTGGTGTTTCATTAAGCCTCACCACTTCTCTAATGTATAACATTGAAATTTGATCAAGTAATATGTTCTCATGAATTTCAATGAAGTGAGTAGTATTTGTAAGATTATCCAACACAACCCATGTAACATTATTTCCTCTTGATGTCTTTGGAAGACTAGTGAAAAAGTCCATGGTGATGTTTTCCCATTTTCATGTAGTTATGGATAATGGTTGCATCATTCCCATGGATTTTTTCCTTTGTGCATTCCCTTTATGACATACAAGAGATATTCATGTATATTCTATGATCTCCTTCCCCATATTTTCCCACTAATAGTGCTCTTAGAGATCTCAATATACATTTGTTCTTACTGAATAGAGAGAGAATGTTGAACTATGTGAATCATCCAACATCTCCTTCTTTAACTCAAGATTTTATGGTATACATAGTCATGAACCAAATCCCAAAACTACTTCATTAACATTTAACTCCAAGGATTTCCCTTTTCTTATAGCTTCCAATTTTTTCTGAATTACCACATCATCTCTTTGAGCATCCTTAATTTTTTCAAAAGAGATAGTTGAGAAATCATTTGTGAAAGGATTGATGATGTTGCTTACTTTATGATTCCTATATCCATCGAATTCATGTCTAATAAGATCAGATCCTTCTTAATTCTCATCAATGATATAATTACTAGATCTTTTCTACTTAGTGTGTCTTCCACTTTATTCTCTCTTCTAGTATAGAATTGGATTGAGCTGTCATATTCCTTGATTAGCTTTAGCCATCATCGCTACTGCATATTGTTCTCTTTCTATATGAATATATACTTAAGGATTTTGGGATCTATATATATTTCACACTTCTACCTAAATATATAATTGCACAATATTTTTAGTATAAATATCACTATATCTAATTCTATATCATGTGTTGGGTAGCTCTATTTGTGAAATTTCAATTGACTTGAGGGATATGCTATCACCTTTTCATTCTTCATTAACACATATCACAATCCCTTCTTCGAAGAATCACTAAATACCTCAAAAAGTTATCCACCTATGGGTATTGTGAGTACAAGTGCAATGATAAACCTCTTTTTCAACTCCTTGAAGCTCTATTTACATTAATCATTTGAAGAAAAATCGACTCCCTTTAGAGTTATCTTGGTTAGAGGGTTTGAAAATCACAATAAATTTCTCACTAATTGATGATAGTACCCAACTAATGTAAGAGAACTATGGATATCTGTCATAGATGTTGGCCTCATTCATCCTTCAATTGATTCTATCTTTGAAGGGTCTATTTATTGTGATATTTTTCCCCAAGAATGAGACTTCATTCAATTATAACTCATATTTTCTGTACTTGGAATAAATATTCTCTCTTCATAAGATCTTTAGCATAGTGCTAAATGCTCCACATGCTCCTCCTTGATTTTGAAGTATATTATAATATTATCTATAAATACTAAAAAAATTTGTTTAGGTAATCCCTAAATACTCTATTCATAAATTTCTCAAAGATTTATGGATCATTAGTGAGTCCAAATAGCATTACTATGAACTCATAATGTTCATACCATGTAAGAAAATCAGTATTGGGGATATCCTTCTTCACCCTAACTTGAAAAAAACCCAACCACATATCCACATTGGATTAGTATTGTTCTCTATATAGCTGATCGAACAAGTCATCAATACATTTAAGAGGATACTTTTTCTTTATCATGATCTTATTAAGTTCACGATAGTCAATGGAAAGGTGCATTGACCCATCCTTCTTCTTGATGAAGAGGACTGGTGCACCCCATGGTGAAACACTTGAACCTATGGACCCTTTATCCAAATTCTATTGTAGTTGTTTCTTCAGATCCTTAAATTCCAAAATATCCATCCTATACAGAGTCTTGGATGATGGTAATTCACTAGGTATAATCTTGATTGAAAATTAAGACTCTCTGCTAGGAGGAAGACCAAGAAATTCTTCAGGAAATAATTCAACATATTCCCTAACAATAGGAATATATTAAATGATTATACTTTTCTTAGAATCAATCATTTGATCTAGATATTATTTCTTGAAGGAAAATAATATTTGTGCTTAATATGTTGGTGTTAAAGAAGATTCATCCATCTCCTTGCATTTGTACAAAATTGGAGAATAATTTTTGATACAAATAGTGATTTCCTTATTGCGGAAATTTATGATGGTTCTATATAGGTAAAGCCAATCCATACCTATAATTTCATCAAAATTAACCAAAGGGAGTATCATGAGGTTTTATAGTATGTTAAGGGAAGTTCATCCAAAACATTTTGATAGGGGGGAGTTATATGCTTTGGATGTAATAATTTACCCATTTGTTGTTTTCACTGATAGATCTACTTCCATGATTTATGGTGGTGTTTGATTAGTTCTAATTAACTTTCATGATATTAAGGAATGTGTAAAACTATAATCAAAAAGTAAATTTTCTATTCTAGAAGGAATAACTAGAGTACCTGTCACCACTTAATTGTCGAGATCCACCTCCAAAATTGTGATAGAAAAAGATCCCTCTTGCTGCCTTGGAGGTTGTTGGTTCTCCTAAAAAACCCTTGGTTTAGTTCATTGGTTTGAAAAGTGTCTAGGTTTCTTATAGTATAATCAATAAACAATGTGCTAAGGGTTTAATGAAACATTATTTTTCTCCATCGTATTAATGGGTTTCTCTCATCAGTAATCACTAGCTTGGTGTCCTTGATTCCCACACTTAAAACGTTTCATCGTTCCCCTTAGGAAATTTATGGGGTGATTTTTTCCACACTTTTGACAAGTGGGATGTTTAAATTTATTATAATCACTATATTTCTCTATAAGACCACCAAAATTAAACTATACCTTCCAATTCTAATCCCTGTGATACCCTTGAGATTTTCTAATCTCCATTTTGACTTTGAGAGCACGTCAAACAATTTCCTCATAGCTATCAAAGTCTTAAATCACATGGGATTTTCATAGAATAGCTAGGTTTTTGCCCTCTAAAGAACCAATCAACCTTGCATTATAGGGTAACAGAAAAGATGAAGGCATATCATGTAGGTCTTGTGATGTTTTCCTTATATGACCTAATAGATTCCTCATATTTTAGCTTGTGGTCAAGGAAATCCCTTTCCATTTTAATTCAGAGAGTGCAAGAAAAATATTTATCTATTTTTTTTCTATAATTACTTCCACCTCATTGCATCAATATCTTCCTTAGGATTAGTATTATTGATCAATATCCACTAGTGATCAGCTTCTCCATCCATATAAAAAATATCCAGTATAACCTTGTATTGTTTGGAACATTGAAGGGTAGCGAAGATCTTATCAATGTAGTTAATCCATTGTTCCATGATTAATAGATTAGATGGTCCATTTAGAGTCAGATGCCTTTGTTTTATAAAGGTATCAATTACAGATTGTTCTTTTTTAGGGTGAATTAGGAGCTTCCCCTAATATAGGTTTCTGTTTAGAACCTGAGTCAGCTGAGAGAGTATCATCATAAAGTTTTAGATTCTCTCTCCCATTGGGTTGGGCATATCATTGGGGAAATCATCACATTTCCCTTCACATTGACTGTTTACCTGATTCCTCTTATTTTAGGACATTGGATAGAATAAATAGAAAATTAGGGATGATTATTTTTAAACTATTAAACACATAAATGGGAATCCAATGACACTAAATAGTTAAATTATAAATTAAATGTATTTCCTTAACTTATGAATTTATATTCTTCAATCTATGTCATCCATGATCTATTTACTAATGTATATTCTTATGGGTATTTATTTTTCCCTTAATAATGGTTTGTAATGTACTTATTATTTTACCAAATCATGTCCCTTAGGGGTGTCAAATTAGTTGTGTAACAAGTCCCTTTGTTGCACACCGGTTCCCAGTCAAGTCTATCTCAACATGGTGTTTTCAAGTTTTACCACTATGTACATCTATACTAGATCCACATCCACTTGTATTATATAGAAGTGGATATATTTTGTTGATAAACTACTTACTCTATTATTACCAAATTTTGTTATGTTTTTTACACTTATTCTTATCCCTAAGGCTTTCACTAGAGTTTTTTAATCATAATCCCAAAAATAACTAAACTTTTCCTTTGACACCTAATATGAAAACCCTTCACTTTATTACATATTAATTCATGATTTATTACATAAAAATAAACATAATAAAACCTGGAAGATCGAAAATTATTGTGTCTTTGGGATTTAGGTATATTACAAAACAACTTAAAATAGGAAATACATCATCTTTATTGAAAATGTCCTTAACATGATCATACTTAAAACTATATGGGATAACCTAGGGGAATACATAAGAAAGGGGTGAGCTATAAATCCCATTAATGGAATAAACATGGAATAACATGAATAAATTAGTTCATGTTAGACAATATGTATATAAATGGGTAATAAAAGGAGTGAGATTCATAAACATCAACAATGAGACATCATATAACATGAAAATCATAAAGGTGACATGGGAAATGTGGGAAAAACTTAAAACAATGCATCATAAACATAGTTAAAGGAAAACTTCCTAGGCATAATGAAAGAAAAATTATTGTGATGGATTAGGTTTACTACATAATCTCTTTATTGAAGTCTCATGAGACTAAAACATTACCCGATGCATTAGAGCACTATATAATTATGGGTGCACCTATTACTTTCATTTCATTCTCATGCTTAAGTGTGTCATATAGATCATAAAACCTGGAATCATTTATCATAATATTTTATTCCATGATCAAATAGTGTGGAATAAATATATTTAGTTCCATAATCAAAGAGGTAAAATTTCATAAAGTTTGACACCCTTTACTACACATTTGTTTGGCATGGAAAACCACGATGAAATTTTGGTAGCATAATGACGTTACTTAAAGTTTCATAAAATGTGTTGATGAGAGAGAAAGGAATATATCATCATTTTGAATTAAAATGGATAGTAATAGGGACATGTAAAAACATATCCCAACATTAGTAATTGTAAATAGAAGGTATAAGATTATGAAGAAGCTTGAATAAAGAGGTAGAGGTGAGGATCCATTTCATTGAGATAGCAATTCCAAATGCTTGGGAGGAGATTCTTGAGAGCTTGGGGCACCTTGAAAGGATTTTAGAGAGAGGAGGCAAGAGTAAGGACATGATAAAATGATTTTTAGTAACGTTAAATCGGATCTTGGGTGGTTTTATATATGGAATGAGTGGTGAATTCTTTATTATTTTTCAAACATAGGTTTTGGACTTTATATAATAAAAAACCAAAAATAAAAACCATCCTATGGTTTTTGCCCATATTTTTTTGAAAAAGGGGAGTGGTTTTTATTAATTTATAAGTCTAAAGTCCAAAATTAATAAAATTATACCCTTTTTTATTGTGGAAGTGAGTCATACTCGTAAATATTTTAAAACCGTAAAATATATTAAAGGTTTTGGAGGATTCATAAAGAATTTATGAAATTATAAAATAAACATAAATTCAAATTATTTTAAAGGGAAAACATAGGTTTGGTATTGTATACCATTTATAGTATTTATTACATCAATTTTGGTTCATTATGATTTCATAATAGACATCATATATTTATATGGTATTTAATTTTTTATTTGAAAATTTGACCATCTTATAAAATTATAAAAAATACATTATTGTTTAATTTTGGAATTCTAATTCCAAAAATAATATTCATTTTATCTAAATAATTTTATAAATATCTTAATTTTTACTTTCAAAATAATAATTGATATTTATTGAGACATGATGAGTTTTTTTTGACAATAACAGTTTTTGAACACCTATAAAAATTGAATTTGACTTTATAAAAACAATATAACCATTTATATTTCATAAAAATTATTTAATAATAATATTTTAATAAAATATTATATATTTTCAAAATCAATTAATTCATCAAAATAAATATCTTAATTAAAGTTGAATGTTAAAAAGTCAATTTGTGCTTTATTGTATAAAAATAAAAAAATCATTTATAAAGTAGTAGTAAATATAAGAATTATTCTATTGAAAATAATAAACATATTATCACTATTATGGTCCTGATACATATCCATTTAATGCACTAGAAAACTCCCTAAGGGTAAGGTGTGTGACAATGAGATTTTCATAGGGTGGTTCGATGTATATGGTTTGGGCTGTGATCTCGATGACCTTGAACTTCTCCCATTAATGGTTTCATTCATTATTAATTTATTAGATCTCTACTTCTACTTCATCAAGGGAAAATCCTAGATATTCTATCTCCTTTATAATATATGATAAATGGAATTCATGGGGTAAGATCTATTTGGTTGAGGCCATCACTTCATTCATCTATGTCAATTGGATTTTTTAAAACCCCATATTTATACTAATAATATGATCACTGTTCAATGACTATATTATCAATGGTTATGATTCTTAATGGTATTTTAAATACTATAGGATATTATAAAAACAAATAATTTCATGTATTTTCTATAACTATATTACAAAATAAGACCTTTAATTAAATCATAAGTTGAATTTTATTTATAAATGTTTGATTCGTTACACATAAAGTCAACATGCATCCAGAAGTCCCCGTGTAGGGTGTGAGAATAAATCAATATAGGACTCCACCAATGTTTTCCTATCTTTCATCCATAATTATTAAGGTGTACTGAATATAAATAAAAACTTCACATGCATATTATATAAATAAACCACTTCACTTGTGCTTAACAGCCATAAGGAAGCGATCGACTACTTCGGTCATTGTTGGTAAGTCTGAACACATACCCCCAGTTATAAATATGGAATACAAAATGTTTCTGCATATATATTTTTATAGTGTTGTGGATCCATGGAATAAATCACAAGACATCCCCTGATGAATATCATACTAGGTGAACCCTCATATTCCACCACTAATAAAGTCACCAACACCTCGTGCCCACTATCATGTTACCTGAAATCCAATAGGAATGCCCAAACAAATAAGTACCTAGTCCATCAGAATTCAGATCGAGATTCCCTGTCAGCTTGAAGAATGACATCCAAGGAACAATGATATCTTCCATCCATTGAATAAGCACCATCATCTCAATAGCCGACGTCCCGTGACACAAAAATATCCATCCTCCCAAGTCTTGACCCAACCGACTCAAGTGTAACGGTGAGCCTCAACTCCAAACTGAAAGTCTCATTACCATAAACTGATGTTCCATCACCATCCATGTGACTCTATATGGTGAGAACCCCCCAAAAATGTCTGATGATCAACAACATAACCTAAGCTTCATAGTCTATAGGTCCCTCCACCCACAACGAGTGGTCAACACCACCTTGACCTGATTCCTAACTGTGTGCACATAGCTCCACTGGCACGTCATCCAACAAAAGGTGAGGGAAAATCACCAAACATACCTAATCCCCATCATCCAAAACCTTATTCCCCTATGACCATGTTTCTCAATCATGATGGTCAACACCATATCAAATTATACGGTCTATACCACAATCATGATGACCTCATCATCTCAATACAAAGACCATATCGGATCAACCTGTGGTCAACATCAATCAAATACCTTGGGCCTCACCCAACCTGACCAACCTCATCACCTCAATCTATGTGATATAAATCACCTCAATCATAGGTCCAAGACCACCACATTACCACAAAACTAAGAAATTAAATATAAATAACTTAATTTAATTTAAATAAACAATTGACCTAAACTACCTAAGATGGTCTAAGACCCTTACCTTG
Source organism: Viscum album (assembly GCA_963277665.1). Classification (NCBI taxonomy): domain Eukaryota; kingdom Viridiplantae; phylum Streptophyta; class Magnoliopsida; order Santalales; family Viscaceae; genus Viscum; species Viscum album. The sequence continues at coordinate 1,503,796,319 of OY728135.1, forward strand.
ATTGACCATTTGAAGTGGATTAGGGAATTACCAATGGAATCCTATATCATTAGTTTAATAAATTAAAAGCAACAATTTAATTATTGGGGTCTCTCTTAGACAACCTACCCTACACGTATTTATGAACTCATGGAAAATGCCTGAAAAATCACAAATAAAGGTAGGCACCATCTACCACATATGAGTAGGTTATTGATCATATGATATCAACCTTTAACTCAATACAAATCAGAATAAATCATAATTTAAATTGAACAACCTGAAAATAGGGTAAAATAGATCACACATATTTTTTAGACTGCATGGAGAGAAAACAAAAGAAGAGAAGCATGATGACTTAAGGAATTACCACTATTCTTCCAATGAGATAGGCGAAGCTTGGATTGGAGCTCAAATGACATCAAATGAAGGAAACCTAGAGATAAGGGGGAAGTGGTACTACGAGACCACCTGTGCACTCCATATCTATGCATGAAATGAAATGATACCCTTGAATCTTAAAAAAAAAAGATTCCTGAAAATTACATGGTGAGTAAATTGTACATGTTATGTATTGGTTTCACAATGTGTAACCTAGTTACATGTCATGAATTCCTCAAACTGGACCCCTGAGCCTTTACACCCTACTACACAATATGTAAATGACTTTCACATCATGTAAGTGTTACACAACATGGATTTATAGATAGATATGTTTTAAACATTCCAGGTCATCCATCCTTTCTCCAGTGTTTTCCTAAACCCCCATGACTTCCATCAAAACCTTAAAGTTCAAAATTACCTAAAAAATGATCCATTAAAAAACCTTGGATGTTATAATATCCACACCTTAATATATATCATCCTTGAGATGTTGGTCCTTACATGGAGATGGTATCGAACATACCCATCTCATAAAAAATAAATCTGGTCTACCCCAGTTATCAAGTCATAGTTCAACTTCCCTCAAGGTGCTCCCCACCTCAGGAGTTACCTACCTAGTCGTTTATCGACCCAAAAACAAAACATTTGATTGTTCATCGACCATCCTTGGAATCAAAAGTCCTCTTATGATGCATTTTAATTCCCACACCTCATCAGGTGCTCAAATCATGCCCATATCATATTTGATACCAATCATGTCCTATATCTCATCAGATGCCCAAAATTACCCACACCTCAACAAATAATTATAAGAAGTCCTGGTTCCATGCACCTCATATATAACCCACATCAAATTGATTCCCACAATAAGTCCTAGTTCCATACACCTAAAATAAAAACCACATTGTATTAATGCCCAAATGTCTATTAACTCATATAGAACCCACATCACATCAAAGCACTTTTACCTATGCACATCATATAAAACCCACATCACATCGATGCCCAAATTCTTACGTACCTCATATAGAAACCACGTCTTCTCTATTCCCATAATAAAACCAGGTTCCAATTCAACTTATATATATATGTTCAACACATCATAAATAATTCCAACATACTAAATAGAACTTGTTTAGTCTAAAAATATAATCTGTGCACCCCATGCACTAAAACTGGCCAAATCCAAAATAAAAGAAACCTCGATCATGCTTATAATCACAACATACCATTGACTGTAATAGGATACCCGACCTACTGTACACTTGGAAACTCTACTATGTTCACCTAGCCTAAATCCCGACTACCTAAGGCCTGGAATTCCTATAGAGTTTCACCAGTTACCGTCCATTGAAACCATTACTGGGTCCTACTATCTCGGCCATGACCCCTGTGTACAACTGAATTCCAGATACCAGCTCTTGGTAATACTCCCGGTCCTACCTCAAAACCATGAGTTTGGAATAGTCCTTGGATCCCATCCGTTCAAGAATGCTTACTATAGAATCTCTCAAGATTTCTAATCTGTCCACATGCCTAAAAATCCTTTGGATGTCGTTCACACTGAGTTTGGACATGTTCTAGTTGCCAACAATGGAAGTACATAGCTAAAGATCCACTCCTTGATGGTCTACCTAAATCCATGATCTGGCTTCCCTACTGTGATTCCTCATGGACCCGCTTCCCTCTACCTAAATCACCACCAATAAAATAACTTGACATCATCACCTAGTGTGCCGAACCCTATAAATATCCTCACCCACCATAGCAGGTGTAAAATGAGATAAGTTGGTGAAATTGGAAATGTATTCCATGATATAAGTATCCCAATAATGGAGATTCATGAAATTGTAGGCTATGTCCACCCTTATCATTAGTAGAAATAAGTGATCGAAGAATCTATCCTAAAAATCATTCCTAGACAATACCTCGTGTTCACTAAACTGTACTGGCACATCCCTCAATCACTTTTATATTCCTATGATCATGTTGGTCACTAACTTCACCCTTTGACCTGGGGGTGTCTCCAGCTTGTCAAAGATGGTCTGAAATGACTCTATCCATTTATATACCCCATTTGGACCACTACCAGACTAAAATAATGGAGAGTTATATGAATGGAAATCCAAATTCAAGTATTCTTTATATGCATCAACTCCCTGATATCCCCTAGAAATGCCATGTATAACCCAAACCAGGGTCGCCCTGAGCTGCTCATCTAGCCAAGGACTAAAACCAACCATATCCTATGACAATCCCACCTATACCTGATCCTGTACCTATTCCTGTATGTATGGATCATGATCATTATGATGATTTGGTGCCTCATCTCTAAATTCAAGTGCTTTATCCCATGTATGATCATACGACACAACATCACCACCCTCCTAACACCTCACAAGAGCCCGTCTAGGTAGCACCCCCTTAATACCAATATCATGGTCAGACAACCATAATATATATATATATATATATAAACATAAAATATAGAGAAATATTTAATATATATCACATCTCACCACCCTTACACTCCCTTACCACACATTTTGATAATACATCCATCCTCAAGGCCCCTTACCTACTCGTATCAAGGTTAGGTATCACATGTAACCCAACCTCATGCCCCCTACCTACCCCCATCGGAGTGAGGCATCAATTATCATTTGACCACATGGCTACTCGACTTCCCATAATATGGTTAGGAATCATATGAAATCTAAGGTACCTGAGTAAAATGCCAACAAAGTGGCTAGCAAGAAAACACTATTTATCTCCACTATTGAAACTTTAAATAGATCACCCCTATCATCATCCCTTCCCACAAATACTAGAGTCAGATCTATATATCACATGAATATCACATCACATATAATCACACATAGATTTCATTAGAACCACATCCCTAGGTTGGCTGAGTAAAATTCCACCAACGAGAAGCTCAGTAGGAAAACACTATTTAACTTCCTTTATTGACACTTTAAACAATTCAAACCCTTGTAGAGTAATCTAGGTTCCCATTGAAAATCAATCACATACACATACATATATTGAGACAACCTATGTGCATATCATAATGAAAAATCAAACCTCACTTACCATATCAGGCCATAGGTAAAAGGCCATATAAATGATAACCATCACACCCAAGTGCACCACTAGAGGTGGAAATCAAATAAACTGTAAAAGAGAAAGGTAGAACATTAATTTCCCACCCCTCGAAACCTTGACTTTCCCCCACAGATGGGTCTGCAGGCACCCAAACATTAGCTGTGTACCTAGTCATGACTACATCCTAGTCTCTGGTATACTATAAACCATATAGAAAGACCAACTAAAAGAAAAATCATTTGATACCATTTGTAGCACCCTAACCCAGATGCCACCTTAAATAGTGCTATGGGCTGACTGACCGCTAGGCCTTAGGCACACCTCCTTATACACCAAAGGCTTTTGACTAGCATTGAGGGTGTGAAGTTGTGATAGTGGGGAGACTATAACCTTTTGTGGTGATAATTATAATGGTAAATGTATATATAATAGTGGAAGAAAGACCATAACTTTGTTGAAGAAATAGATAAAACTAAAAAACTCAGTAGGAGAAAATATAAAGAAACAAAATAATAATAATAATAAATATGATGAAAATCATGATACCATATATAGACACATATACCATAGCTGTTCATACATAGAAATAGAAGAAAAAGTCTTCCCATGGACAACCTTCAATATGTATATATAATGAGCAGGTTGAAATTAAAAGTAAACTCTAGTGATGCTAAAACCTATAAGGTACCTTTCTATATATCCCTTGGAAAAGGTACCACTTGATCACTAGGGACCAACTACTGTTCTCTACCCCTTACCTGATCACATATACATAAAGTTTTCACGTGTTCCGAAGTGCCCATGTAGTGTGTGAGAATAAATTGTAGCTGTCCACCACCAATGCGTTTCTGCCTTACATCCATAATTATTCAGTTGTACTGAATATAAATAAAACTGACACATGCACATTATATAAACAACCTACTTCCCATGTTCTCAACAACCACAAGGAAGTGATCACCTACTTCGACCATCATTTTTATGTCTGAAAATGTGCCCTTAATTTTATATATGGCATAAAACACATGTCTATATATATATAACTGTAGTGGAAAGGATCCATGGAACAAACCCCAAGGCATCCCTTGATGAATATCATACTAGTTGAACCCGATGGTTCTACCTCCAATCAAGTCACTGGTACCTATTCTCCACTATCATGTAATCCAATGTCCAATAGGAACTCCCAACAAAATAATTACCTAGTCCCTCAGAACTCAACTTAGGAGTCCCTTCAGTCTTGAAGCTCAATGTCAAAGGCAAAATGATATATTCCCTCTAGTGAATAAGCACCATCGGCTCAAAATATTCCATCCTAAGATACAACTATATCCATCCTCCACTGTTATATCTCGATGGACTAAAGAGTAATAGTGAGCCTCATCCCTTAACCGACAGTATCATCACCATAAACAAATGTTCCATCACCATCCACATGGCTTTCTATGATGATAATTCCCCAAGCATGTTAGATGGTCAACACCATCACCTAATCTTCATAGACTATAAGGGCCTCCACCCATAATGAGTGGTCAAAACCCCTTTAATCTGAGTTTTAAATGTGTGAAAATGACTTCAACAGCACGATGGCCAATAAACAGATAGCGGAAATAACCAAAAATACCTAAGACACATCATTCAGCACCTCGTACCCCTGCGACCATGTCACTCAATGTAAATGGAAAACACAATCTCAAATCATACATGAAATGCCCTAATTCTGAAGACCTCTTCATCTCAATCTGATAACCTTGTCACCTCAACCTATGATAGATATCACTCATATACCTTGGGCCTCTCCCAAACTCATAAACCTCATCACCTCAATCAAAGTGGTCAACACCACCTCAATCGTAGGTAAAATCCCATCATGTTCCCATATAACCAAGTAATTAAATACAAAAAACTCAATTTAATTTAAATAAACACCCAAATTAAACTACCCGGGTTGGTCGAAGCCCCTTATATGGCTTGACCATTTGTAGTGGACCGGGGAATTTCCCATGATATCCTATATCATCTATTTAAAAAATTAAAATTAACCATTTAATTATTAGGGTATATCTTAAACAACCCACCCCACGTGTATTTAAGAATTCATTTTAAATACCCACAAAATCATAGAGAAAGCTATTCACTACATACCTCATACTACTAGGTTCTTAATCATCTGATATTAGCCTCTAACTCAATCCAAATAGAAAGAAATCAAAATTTTATGAAAACTACCATAAAATAAGGTAGAATAACTAGCATAGATTTAGCATATCGTATAGAGATATAACATAAGAATTAAGCAAGAGTATTGAAGGACTTACCACTACTCTTATAAAAAAACAAAGAGAGTTCAAATAAGATCTTGGATGATGAAGAATGAAGGAAGACTAGAGATAAGGTGGAAGAGGTATTGTGGGACCCCATGTGTGATCCACCTATGTGTGTGTAAATAAATGAGCCATGTGGATCATAAAAAAACATTTCATGCAACTTACATAGCATGTAAGTTTTACACATCTTGTATTGGGTTCATGATATGTAACCCAGTTACGCGTTATGAATTCCTCGGGTTCGACCCCCAAGCCTTCATAACTTATTGCACATCATGTAAATGACTAAAATGTCATGGAATCATTACAAAATACTTATTTATATATGGAGATGTTTTAAATATCTTAGGTTGTCCATAATTCCTTCAGTTATTTCTTGAACCCCCAGAACTTCCATCAAAACCTAAATGTTCACAAACCAAAAAAATGACCTATTAAAAAATCCCAGGATGCTACAATGTATGTTATACTCATAGGGCTTGGAATAATGGTTTATGATGTTTAATTTTAAATAAAATTTACCATAAGAGTGATATAATCTATATAATAAGGTTAAGATTGACCTAATGTGAATAGAGGGCCTAGTACTAGTATCTATAGTCTTATAGATCAGTATAAATAGTTTAATGTCAAAATGTCATTCCATTATGTCATGTAATTTATGATCATGAAACAATAATGAGGAACCCATTAGAAATTTTCCAAGTAGATAATATCAACCAAAGTCCTTGAAAATTCCAATAGAAACACCTCTAATCTTATGATTTGGCTAATCACAGGTCATGGACACCAAGATAAAAAAGGGCACGAGAATAAAATTCCATTGTCTAACATTAAAAATTGGTAGGTTGCACAATTTTGAAGCAACATTGTTATTTTAATTCACTGAAATAATTGAATTTTAGAATAGATAAATCATTATAATATAATTCCTTAGTCAATGGGAAATAGATACTAGCGGGAGTAGGTCAACAATTAATAGTGGAGAAATTAGTTTTTCACCATTAGGTAATAACACATGGAGATTAAGGGGAATATATTTTTGGGAGAAAAACATCCATTTTGATGTATATAACTACTCAAAGGAATCGATTTCATTAACTATTAATTCCTAGTGGGATCTTTTTAAATTATTCAATCACCCTATTACAAATTTATATAAAAGGGTAAAAAAGAGAGGATATGGTCAAGGTTATGGGTTTCTGATAGAAGCGTCTCTACTAAAAGAATTTTATTAGTGAATATTTATAAATCAATGATAGATTATAGGTTGAAAAATAAAATGGGATTTTATAAGGGTTCGAGAACCCCAAAGGTTACGACATTGTGTATTGAACACATTCTTGGGGTGAAGTGTTATAACATGAAAGTGGTTATAAACATGAAAAAATAAATTAGTGGTCTTCTTAATGAATTGGATGATCTTTTAATGAATAGTAATATCCTTGTGTCATAGTATAATTTTGTATTCGTGGGGTGAAGTTAAACTGCAAAAACATTTTCTAGAATAATAGGTCTTGTAATCATAACATAGCATTTTATAAAGCCATATTATGGACCCCACTGTATTTATGAATTTTTCATTTTGAGATCTATTTTTTTAAAAATAATAATGAGAATGGCTTAGCAAGTAGTGACCAGATTTTTTAATTATCCCTTTATGAGTTTTATACCTGTTCTGACTTTTCATCACTTTTTATGTCTCTTATGCTCTAATTTTTTCTCAAGCCATGAAAGGAAAATTCTTAGCCAGAATAACCTTATATTTTCGTTAGGCTCCCCCATAGGGGTTTTTATCCTAACACATCTTAATATCTCTATTTTATTTTCATTTTATATTATTTCAATCTAGACCATGAATGGATGTAGTTTAAGTTCATATAGTTTTGACCAATGGTGGAATATGTTTATGGTGACACAAATTAAATCAAAATGAAACTGATTATTATGAAAAGTGGTAGAAATAATTTCATGTGAATTTTTCACCCATATCATTTGGTACCCTTAAGGACCTCAATGTAGATCTAGTTTATAAAACAGAGAAAATTGAACTTAATGGAAATTTGTGGTTAGGCATAGCACATGAAATCTATACATTACATTGTATCCCACAAAAATGGGCATCAATCTCCTTAAATTTCTAGTTTAAATTACCCCTAATTTTTTTTTGATTTGATTCAGGGTATAGGTATTTTTATTCTAGTGTGGGATTAAAAATTGAAGAAACCACCTAGGTGGTATGAAGGATATGGAATCCATGACACCATAGGAATAGGGAATTTTATCCCAACATATATTGATAGGAAGAATCCATATGTTTGACATGATCAAATTGATTAGGATATATTGTAGGGAAGTTATGTCATAAAGAATAGACTGATCTGTGAAGTTTATGGCCTTGAAGGGTTGATAATATGTCATGAAGTTTAGTGTCGTGCAACAAGGATTAATATGCCATTTAGTTTAGAGTCATATGATGAGGACTAATTCTCATTAGTTTAGGTTCAAGTGGAGAGTTCATATATATCATGTATTTTAATGTCATATGATTAGGAATTTCATGCTGGGGTTTTGTGTAGATGATACCCATTGAAAAAAGGAAATATTTTAATCTTAATGTTGGACATGTGGAGGTAAACCCACATGAAGTGAGGGGACTATACATAAAAAATAAAATAGGGATCTAATTGTAATTTTTTGATGGTTATATGAAATTTCATCCAGGTATCACTACATATCATGTAGTAACATAAATCTAGTGACACATAGTTCTAATAAGTAATCATTACACATATAAATCTAATGTATATGGGATATAGTTATGAAAAATATAACTTTCCTCATAATTAGAGTAGAATAATATATATATGGATAAGGTTTCATCACCATGATTGGGTGAGGTGATCCCACCTTAGTGTTGTGATTTAAAAAACTCAATATATATGAGGGGAAGAAAACAAGTTTGGAACAATTGGAAATTGCAGAAATTTAATTTTATTATAGGATTATGCATAAAGAACCATATATTGGGTGTTGTTACATAGATTTGGCTCATATTCTTGGAAGTTGGGTATCATATAATGAAAATATTAAGTATTTTAGGGTCTTATAGGGTGGAATATATGTTATATAGTATAAAATCTTATGACAAGGACTTAAATGTCACACAATTTATGGTCATACAATGAGGACTTCTTCTAAGTAGTTTGGATACATAAAAAATGGAATATTTTCTATAAAATTTATAGTCTTATGGCTAGGAATTTTCATTCATTTCATTTAGGTTCATGAATTTATATCCAAAGAGTCAATAAATTTATACTCATACAAATGGGATCCTACTAAACAGTTTCTACAATTCTTAGGTGCATGATATTATATATATATTTCAGATCCTTTTGAGAATGGGAAAGAGGATGTGGTAAAAAATTTCATGATATGTCTAAATAAGATAGAATGAAATTATTATTGGTATGAGAAGGTAAACCATTATTAATGGGAAAACCAATTTCACACTATTATATAAAAATAAATAGAGATTATGGGGCACCCTTCCTTCATGACTAAATAAAATCTCTATGATTTATATAGGGTATAAAAAGAAAAAATATTGTTAATATTTACAAAGGTATATGTTTAGATCATTCAAGAACCCTAAAAATAATTACTATAATAGTGTAAAATAAGAGAATTATCTCAAGGATCATAGCATACCAAGATGTGTTTCACAACTCAAGCTAGTTATTTGATGGTTATTTAGTCATCAAAAGGTATGAAGTTGGTTTTTAATAAGGGTATAAGTATAAAAGATTTCCAGAATACTCTATAGTTAAAACCAAATGTGCTATTAAGTAAATATGTGTAAGAGAGATATACCTGAATTGAAGAGGAGGGTAAATTAAACGTAATAAAAAATAGAGTGAGAATTAAATTCATAACTTGGGGAGTCTTGGTCATTAGTTATATAATCCTACAAAGAGTGGTCATGTTTTTTGAAGTCATATATTAGTCACCACTCCATAAAATTTATGGTTATATGAGATGAACTATATATCATATAGTTTTGGGTTATATTAGAAGGAAAATATATCAAATAGTTTTTTGGCCTCATGATATAGATCATAAGTTGTGTTGTTTAAGGCATTATGATAAGGAACTATATATATGAAACTTTACATATATCTATCTCATGTGAAAAATTAGATAACCATGTCTTAGTTCAGATCACATAGAGAAAACATGACAAGAATTAATGAAGTCTTAGGAACTAGGATGAGGAATTATATTTGATTAGGATTCAAATCTTGGACTAAGAAAAGTGATTTGGAAATCACTATATATATTTAATTTGTATGAATCAAACCGATGGTATTTCTTGAATATAGAATCCATATATATAGATCTGGATCCTATATTGGAGAAAAGGAGTAAAATACATGGATGTACTAGTGGGGGATAGAGATAAAAACAAGATGGAAATTGGGTAAGGCCTCATCCCTAAAGTAAAACCAGGTATGGAAATAAAATATATAGCTAATCTTGGTATAATAGAGTTAGGTATCAATATTTATTCCCATGTAGTAGGAATCAATCCACATGTAATTATCATAAGGGTAAATTTTGTGAATTGTTTTTGTGAACCATGCTATCATGGTTAGATAGTATATCAATAACCATTGAATCCATGAGTAATAGAAATAGAACCCATTATAGAGTGAGATATTACATTGGTGAGGAGAATTTTATGATCTGGGTCACATGGAACATTACCTTCCAAGAAATTAAAAGTCTTTTTGGATTTACTATAGTAAATAGTTTAATTTTATATTGGATGAAATATGTGTTAAGAAATTTAAAAAAATAAATAAAACACTTTTTTTCCGGGACCATTTATAATACTTTTAGATTCATATAGAATGGACTTTAGTCGATACCGTTTAAAGTCTTTCAGTAAGGACTTTATTAATATGAAGTGGTACATAAGGCATGATTCTTTTCTGTAAATGTGAGAATAACATGTTTGAAGCTTATAAACATCTCAAGATTCTCTATATCAATTATACCTTTGACTATCCATTTATATAATTAATCATTAATTAAAAATCATTCATTGATCATATACACCGAAATTCAGTTTTATGGAAAATAATTGAGATGATCACCATGAATTCTATCTCTATTGTCTTGAATCATAGAAAATCATGGGGGTTATGCTCAAATTAAATGGTGAATTATTTGTCCAAATACCCAGTATTAATATAATATATAGTTTTTAGTTTATCATTAATGGATGAAAGACTTCATTACTTTACTCAATTTTTTTACTCATAGTGTCCACTCAGCAGAATCAAGGATTTGTGTGTCGTGGACTACATTATACCTTTTTATATATTCTCTTGAATTAAATTATTAAAGTTGAAGAAATTTAGGACTGTAGGTCCTAAAAACCAAGTATATGGGTAGTAATATAAATAATATCATATATCTACATCCTCTAATATCTTGATCCTTAGAGCTAAATAAAATTATTCTCAAAGGGAGAGACGAAATACCTATCCAGTTGGAAGGAATATGCCTGAAATTACATATCACTGAGATACTGATAAGAAAATCAAACCCATTTTTTACATATTACTTGATTTAAATGAACATATGGATGAATTTTGGACCCAGGTTGTAACGTTCCGAATCCGGATGTCACCCTATGGTGTCCCTAGTCTGGTTGGCCACATGGCCTCAAGCGCATATCCCCAAATGCTAGAGGATTCCAACTAGTAGCGATGGCCTAGGTGAGTAATTGGGGAGACTATTCCCTCATTACCGGAGTATCACAACAGAATTCAAACATACAATAAATAGAAGAAGCAAAATAAAAAACATTCAACTGAAAGTAATACAAGACATGAATACATATCAATAACCAGAAGTGTCTCATATATTAAAAACAATACAGATGGTACAAGTATCTAGAAAGCATCTTGAATAGTATATGGAAATGTAATAAAGTATAAGTCCCCAAAAAAAACAAAAGTCCAAAAAGGTATCCTGGCATCACAAGCCTTCGCTTGGTTCTATGCTCCCCTGATCCAAATCCACAACCAACAACCTGTGCCAGTGTGCCTGCCCCTATCATCACATGCAACCATATAATCTATTTGGTCCTCAAGGAGGCCCGAACAGGGTGTGAGATAAACATACCAGAAGGCAACCACCTAGGTGTATATTGTTATAACAAAAATTCTACAAAAGTGATAGCAAGTGTAAACAAAGTAGTAAAGAAAAGTGAATGCCCATGGCATAAGTCTATTGAAATATGTAATACTGTATGACCACTCAAGGCTACCAACAACAAAGTTATCTCATAACAAGGTAGCTATATAAATAGTAAAAAAGTCACACGACCACACCATGCATCCACTAATATCAAGAAAACCACAACCAAACTGTATAAAGAAGTAATAAATCCCACAACCATGTCGTATAGTGAAATGTAGAATCCCACGACCACACCGTATAGTGAAAAGTAGACCCCAAGGGCCAGAACTAAGGTGTCATGTACCAAAGCATCCATATAATAAATCTAGAACATGAAGGGATGGATCCAAGGACCTTGTAAAAGGAATACCATAGAGTCCCATGGGTGTATCAGTGGAAACTTTTTTAGGTACTGGTTGTGGTCCTAGGGGTATGGCAATGACATGTCTTATGCGATCCCAAGAAAGCCAGATCCACGAGGTAGAATGGACTGAGGCATCCTACAGAATCAAGACCCAAGGGGCATAATCAACCCAAGGTGTCCACAACCACGTTCTAGATCTAAGGAGAGGAGTCCGTGTAATCTATAAAACCATTCATTAAAGCATTCAATTTAAACAAACATCCCATGTGAGTATACCCACTCACATAAACATGTACAAGCCATGAGTACACCCACTCATGAAACCATTTATAATTTACAATGAATATGGACCTACCCTCCCATATAAACCATTCAATATGCCATTAATAATTTCAAATAGGTATACCCACCCATATCATCCATTAAAAAATACCATCTATTCAACAACAATCATGTTATAAGAATATATAACAAGGCAAGGTGGCATAACATCTCTTAAACATGATATTCACACTATCAAAGAATTATTGGGATTCCTCTACATAGGAAATCAAAAGAACACACCCATTGGGTGGTTTAAATAGGAATAAATAGGTTAAATCTATAAGGATAACCCCTTGGGTGAACTTGAAATGAGAAACAGGTGCCAACACACATAAAAAAACCTACGATTATCCTCACTAGGTCCGAATAAGCCTATAAAAAGAAGCTCGCTAAAAAATAGGGATGTTTCAGAAAGTCTGATGGATGACATATCACATGATTTCCCATAAATCATAAGAAAATATGAAAGAAAGTATAGACCACCTACCTCACCTCAGTAGTAAACAACTAGTACAATATCAAGTCCCTATTCGCCTCGGTTTAGGAGAAATCTGAAGAAGGAATGAAGAACAAAAAATTAGGGCATATGATCCTAAATCCAAATAGTATAGTCATTGTTTCGAAGAATCAAGAATGACTAAAAAGGAATCGAGTACTTACCGATGCGGTTCCAATGAGACAATCCATGATCGAATCAGATTCAGGATGACTTCTAGATATGAAAAACAATTTTAGATGGTTTTTATGCTTAAAAAATGAGAGGAAAAGTTTTTTCATAATAAAAATGATATGCTACTGCCTCTCTTTTTAAAAAACCCAGAGGTCCAGTACATGATGTGTAGGTCAATTACAAAACATATATTGCGCTGTTTTTTTTTCTGAACCAGAAAATGTCATAGCGTGTAGGCCGAGTACACAATGTGTAGGAAGAGTACACAACGTGTACCTAGGCTGTAGCTAGCTTTCAACCACTTTTCCCTTTTCCTTCCAAAAAACAACCCAATCAGCCTGTGGCCCAGCTTAGGGTGTAAGACAAAAAATAAAGTAACCACATTTAACCTGAAACAAAAGATCCATACCTCAAGAAAAACCCAAGATCTTACATAGGCGGTAGTTTATTAATCTCAATCATCTTCAGAGTATATGTGAAAGACATTGATGTCTAGTTCATTGATGGATCCACCCACTCTCTAGGTAAATATGATTATTTTTGGGACTATGTTGTAATTACTAATGGTGAATGATTTATAAATTGAATCTAATGAGGGATTGAAAAATATAAAAATTAATCCAATCCTATGGACATGGATAATTCACTTGAATATGGAATTTTGTAAAAGGATAATCATATTTTAACATAGGGAAAACATCCCTAAAGACATTTTTTAGTAATATTATAGAACTTTTCATTTTCATACTAATATTATGTGATATTTTATTCATAAAACGTATGAAATTTTCATCCTCATGGTACTAATGGGAAAAATAAAATTTTACTCCCATGCATTTCCCAAGGGAACACCAGGTGGAGGATGATGGGATTCTTAGTGTGCACTATAGTGATTGGATCTTCCTTTAAAATCAGGTACATTCTCTAACAACATTGCATTATGTGGGAATCAATATGGTTAGATATTCCATTATTTTATGTTAGTGGGTATATCATTAAGATATTTCAAACCAATGTTAGGAATAAAGTTTAATAAAACCTTTTGATCCTTATATGGATATATTAGTGTGATATTATCACTAGTAAAAGTGAAATATTAGGAAAAAGGTGAAAAGTCATCAGATTAAGATGATACCGTATTGATAGAAACTATAGAAAAATATTTATCTTTAATATAAAGTAATATTGTTTGGTGGGACGGTCCCCATTGTATCATTTAGTGGGTTTGTGCTTAATGACAGAATTGGTGGGGAATTTTCAATTGAATCATTTTTTTAGAAATTTACAATTGAATCATTTAGTCATATGATTCCCATTGATTCATTTGGTTGGATAATTCTCATGCTCCAAATATCAGGGGCATGAATATCACATGGTTCTAGGTTTATTTTGGAATCATTGTGGAACTCACATTCCATTTGTCTTCCACATGCCAGTTATGTCAGATAATGGAATGTAGGGATGTAGGGAGTGTTTTAGTATGATATGAAAATAGAATTGGCATCATGAATGGTCAACTGATTTTTTCCCTGATGATGAAGGTCCACTAATTTTAAGATCACCCATTCATAAAATTCTTAATAATTACCATATGTGACATTTTCCTTTTCATATTATTCTTCTTCTTTGAGGAGAATAGCTAAAATATATTTCACTAGTTCTATGTAATAATCCAATGTTACTTGATGATCATCATCCATAATTTTCTTTTTATCCTTCCATAAAAAGAATTCATGGATTATGTGTTCCATAAAAAAATTGAATGGGAAATAATTCAGGTTCTCATTCATTGATGTTTCATCAAGATTCATCTTTTTAGCAATACGATCATGTTTTTTATAAGGAAAATATGATGTACCCTATAAAATGATCATTATAAAAGGAATATATTATTCTTCCCACATTAATGGTCACATCTCCTGAAACTTTTTAGTTTGAGGGTGATGATAACTGCCTCCCATTTCAATGAGTTAATTATACCTAGGGGTGGTTCTTGATCATATTTTTCCTCGGTTCACAGAATAACATCCTACGAAGTTTTTCTATAGCCGTGATGTCTTAGAAACCAAAAAGGTTTATTTGTGGGGTGACCATAGTTAATAGATCATAATCCAGGTTATCTACACATATCTATAGTAAATGTTCCTAATAATTCCATGTTTTCAAATAATATATCAGACCTTCCCATATCACAATGAAATCTATGACCCAATTACTCTCTTGTTTCTTGAAATTATAGTGGTAAAGTATATTAATTTTCCTCACTATAGTTATAAATTGGTAGATGAATTGCTGAATATGATCTTCCATCATTCAATAGAAGAAACTGTATGGTTATTATATTATAAAAATGTGGGTCCTTTTAAGGTTTTAAAAAAGTAGTTGAACATTGAATCTTCTAATTTTTCTAGGGTTCCAATCATGGGGCCACATTAGGATGAGAAATGGGATATATTCTAATTTATATATTTTATGCTATATAATTTTGATATGTTTTTTTCCTTGAGGTTAGAGGATGAGGAGCTGAATCCACCCACTTAGTATATAGATTCCTCTCCAGTTATATTAACATGTTTTAACATTAAATATCATCATCCATGATATATTTTCATCGAATAATTTATGGGTCTATAACACTAGATACATATTTCATTTATTTTTCTTAAATTCACAATTTATGTTTCCCCAGCAGTGGGAATTCATGATAATCAATTGACACAGTAGTCAAATGGGATGATTTTTGTTATTTGAAGTTGACAGGGGTGGATTGATTCCATTTGTGAATGTTAATAAATATCCCCCATTGAATATATTTATCTAGAGTAAGAATGCCCTCAAAATAAAAAACAATTTCTATGGGAATGTTTCTCATTTTATACACATCATTGATATACTCTAGATCTTTTATTCTATCCCTATACTAAGCAATCACCACTTTTACTATGACCACTTTCCTATTGTTAGGTGGTGGGCGGGCGATTAATATTTCCATTCCGATTTCTTCTTTGATAGTATCATGGTTTACAACATTAGTTTGGATAAAATTGATATTTTTATGTTAAACCTATGGAAGTAATCACATATTTCTATGAATAATATACATCTGTAATCTTGGTATGTTTGTAACACCTTAAAATTTAAATATTATATTCTACTTTAAATAATAATATATTTGATATCATATATTACATACAATACTGAACTAAAATGAGTCATGAAATATTACAATATACCTTTAGTTAAATAATGTTGGTAATCAATTATGGTACTTAAATTATATTATTTTTCTTTAACTGAATAAATTTAATGAATAAAAATAATTAGTTAATGTGATAAGATTAAAATAATTCAGTTATAAAAGGGGTATTTTAAAAGAATTATTTTTCAAGTGTTCTATATTTTAATGAATTGATCACTTTTTAAGAAATTTTATGTATAGAAAAATAAATTAATACTCAATGAATTTTAAATTTATATGTAATAAGAATACAAGGACTTGAATTTCTAAATTTTAAATTTTCAATAAAAGTGGGTTTTATATATATTATGTATTTTCATTTAAATTATAAAATTTTTAATGTTAGAAATTGAATTTTATAAAATAACCTGCATTATTTGATTCATCATACGAAAATTACCTTAGTGTAAAAATTTGGTATTTCATCTAAAATAGTTGATTTTGTTGTGAATTATTTTTAAAAAATATCAATTTTACAAAAAACTATTACTTTTATGATATTATCATGATACAATAATGAAATTAATGTTTAATAAAATATATTTTTTGACCAAGTATATATATAATAATAAATACCATTAATTTAGAAATATAATATTTAGCTTAGAAACCTATGTTTGACATTTTTAGAATCGAAGTATTACTATTATGAAAATAAAAACTATTTTTCTTCTTATCTTTTAGTCAAGTATTAAAAATGTTAATTTTTTTAGATTTATTTTAAATTAAAATAACCATAACTTGATTAAAAATAATCCAAATAATTCTCAGGGAATCAAATATATATTATTTTGGTATAAAATCATTTTATACATGAAAGCATGTTTTCATAAAAATGGGTTTCATTGTGTTTTATAAACATATATTTAAATTAATTTTCACAAATTCTTCAAATTGAATCATATAAAACTAATTCCATTTTTTGAATTATTATTTTATAATTTTTTAATGTTGTAAATTTTATTTTTTTAGTCATAATTAATAGTTACCATGGTAAAATTTAGTCACCATGGTAATGGTTAAATGGTTTATAACTATGTTAAACTAAGAGATAAGGCTTTAAATGTCTCTAAAATTGTCTAAATGTGTTTTATTAAGTCTATTTTGAACATACTATATACTATCATAGAATTTGGACAAAATTTGTGGCACATTCAATGATAAATTAATTTATTATATTTTAATGATCTTAATATTTACAGAGGTGTCACTCCCATAACTTATAAAATGGAACCTCCTCTCGCCTCTTCTACACACACCCAAATATCCCATATCTTGACCAAGATATAACTAAATAACTTTTAAAAAATGTATATATATGATATATATATATGATATATATATATATATATATATATATATATTATTGTTCCCAAAAGAACCATCATGTAATTCTTAAGGTGTAGTCCAAGGGAGATTATCCTAGGAAGAGTAATATCTTCTTACCGATCCTTTTCAAGTTTCAATATTATTAATACTACTATAAATATTTTATAACCATATTAACATAATGAAATAATAATATTTTTTATACTTAAATTTTTTTATGTTGTACTCAATTTCCATCTCTATTCCATTTAATAGTAAATGAAAACTTCACTTTTGCATACGTACAAACCACCATGTCCATGAAGTGATGTATTTCATTTTTCACCACCTCCTCAGAGAGCTCTTTATAAATATGGAATAAATGAATATATATTATATTTATAAAATAATTATTATTCTTAAAATATATTATATTTCCAACCATATTACCCTAATAGCTATTAGAAAATGAAAACGTCACTCATGCTTATGTGTGGAATACAACCTTTACAAATTGATGTAATTCGTTTTTCATAACTTCCCAGAAGGATATAAATAAGGATCCATTTATTAATAAAAATTATATTCTGTATATAATTAATATTTTTTAAATTTAATTATTTATCTACATAATTTTATTTTCATCTATTATAAAAATGAAGACGTCTCTCATGCGTATGTAAAAAATGACACAACTATGAACACTGCATATCATTTTTCATCACCACCTTAAATGGAAGGTTATAAAAGTTTATTTTTTTTATAAATATTATATATATTAAATGTATTATACTATTTATTTTATGAATTTATTACCAAGGTGAAAGGAACGGAACATCCATATATAAACATGCATGAGAAACAGAATGATTGACACCTAAATAATCAATTTTATCGAAGAATTATAACTAAATTGGTAAAAAGAAGTTATGAATAAATTTTATCCAAGAAAATATATATAAATAAAGATCTTATATTGATTAAAAATAAAACTAAATTTAATATATAATTGGTTGGAATACATCTGACCAAGCAGGAATCCAAGGTAAGGGTTTCTCATTTCAATCTTCCTTAATTGGGACCTGATTAAAATTACTCTCCTATTTCTATTATATGATGTATATGATGCCTCTTTTAAATATTATATCATTGTAAAGTATTTAATCATTGTAATTATATCACTATTCACGTTCACTCTTTGAATTTGATTTGATTCAATTGTTATAATATTCATAAGGTTTTATTCTACAATGTCATTTTTATTTAGGATTGTTTATGTTTATATTTCCATAAGAGTAATTATATTCTCCTTATGTCATAAATTATATTTATTTTATTATACTAAAGTTATTTTTTAACATGTCTTTTTATTATCTCAAATTTATTTGTTTCAGAATCAACTAAATCAATGTTTATAAGAAAACTGTAACGACCCAAACTTTTATCAATGTTATTTATCCCTTATTATAGTAACATCATAATCAATAACATTTGGAAACAAAATTCCACATCATGCTTAAATGAGACACTATGTGACCTTTAAACATAAATTTTCAACTTTTGTGTTTTGAATTTTGAAAAACTGACATACACAGTTGTGATCAGTAACATATTGGAAGTCTGATAGGACAGACTTATTTTTTAGTGAATAATAACCAAACCTTATGAATAGTAACATACCCTTATGAATATTAATATAACCCTTATGAATATTGAATCATCCAAAATAATAGTAACCTCACCCACAGATGATTGTATAAAATTTAGGCATCTTATAAGTGACAATATAACCCTAGTAAAAGTATTGGTATTTTTGTAAGTTATAAAAAATAATTATAATTAATTAATTAATTAAAAAGAAAATTTATTTTAATAAATTTTTTTCATAAATAAAAATATGACTTCAGGTTTTAAGATTATTTTATAAGACCTTAAGTAAATTTTTAAAGTATTATAAAATCAGTTTTAATTTTAAAATATGTCTTTTTCAAGTAAATTATGTTTTTAATTAAAAATTAAATTAATCATATTTTGAAAATTATTTTCATAAAATGGATTTCATTTTTTTATTTTACACATTGAAAAATTGTTAGGGGGAATTTTTGATATTTTTCTGAAATACTTGAATTTTTGGTGAATAGTAAAATACATGAATTTACTGTATAAATACATTATAATTTAAATCAACTATTCCTGAAATCATAAGTGATGTAAGCATCCAAATATCGAACTCACATGAACTTATTACTATTTTAAGTTAGGGAAAAATCACTATTTCTTCTCTTGAGGGAAATTAATAAACTAATGATTAAAATATTTGGAAAACACCCCTCCCCTCTACTGTAAATACCACCCTCACATCCTTATTGACTCTAACCTATCACGCTTCAAGACTTGTCTAAAATCTACCAAAAAAAGTCATCTATCCCCTCCCCTATGTCAAAGAGCTTTTAGTCTCATCAAAAGACCAATCCAAGGTGCCTTAAGGTGGATTCAAGAGGTAATTCCCCCTCTCTTGTTTACTTTAATTTCCTTTCAATTTCAAGTTCTTCTCTTAATCTCTGTCCACATATCCTCATCCAAATGGAATGTTAACTCCATTTTATTACATATAATATAATTTTATGATGATAATTTGATAATATATCATCAAACCCCTTCTCCTCTTCTTTTAGAAAGGAAAACATTGTTCGTGATGTATTAATTTATCACCTTCAAGAATGATATGTTTTAATTTTCTTTTACCACCTTCATATCTAGTAATGAAACCATTTTTATGGTCGGACCATATTATATTATATGTAATATATTCTATTTATGGTTTTGTTTTTTTAAAGGTTGGGGTCGATGCCTCATTTTTTATTAAACCAAAGCAAAGACCTCTTTTAACTAGGTAGAGGGAGACCCCTTACATAGCCTGAAGGCCCAGTTTTCGTGTAGCCCATTACATAGCCCATAGGCCCAAAATAGTAACCCAGTTTCTACAGTACCCACCGCTGCTACAGTGCCTTACCACCTCTACAGTGCCCACCGATCTACAGTACCACCGCTGCTACAGTACTGCTACAGTGCTGCTACAGTACTTGCACCTCATGTGTTTTGAACCCCCATTTTTCATGTAGTATTATGGGGTAATTACCACTAATCCAAACCCCAACTACATATTTAATGTTCTATAACTAACTTATGTACATATTAATAAATGATTAAATAAAACAAGTTCGTTGTGGTCAAAAAACGGCCCGAATTTACCCAAACAATCATCATTAAATTCTTATCTAATGATTCATTATGATGGTATATAAAAAAATTATTTATGAGAAAATTTAAAGTTCTATAACATCATCGATAACAAATAATTACAATTCTGGTTGTTATCCATTTTTGTGCAAACTTTCATTCATGAATACAAGTGAACCGTTCATGAAAACTATGAAAATGAACATTTCCGAACAATGAATTTAAACTCTATAACTCATACAAAAGCCCATAAATTAACTTAATAAAAACATAATTATTATTATTAATTTATAAAAGGTTACATAATTTTTAATTAATGTATCTAATGTGGTTATAAAAAACATTAAATTGAATAAAATATTTGGATACAAGGCAAGAGGAAATTCTCGAACTCAACTTTCTTTCTTCGGGTTCTCCCTCTTTCACTCCATTTTGAGTATGGTTACTCCTTAAAAATAATTTGTTCATCATTATTTTACCTTTTATAGGATATAATATTTTTACACTGGAGTTTATTTCAAACAAATTTTATTCCAAAAGAACTCTTCTTTCAAAAACATACCTTTTACTTCTCACTCAAGGTTGATGGTTCTTGTATCAAGTATTACATTCCATATTTATTTTGAGAACCCAAAGTTTATGAATGTGTTATTATGATATGAAAACCATTCCTTTACATGTGTTATTTATGTTCATTATTGATTTATGTTATATGTGGCATGAATGATAATGAAAATGTTATGATGTGACAGGTGCACCCAGAATTATATAGCGCAATATGAATGTTTGAATGTGATGGGTGCACCCAAAATTATACGCACTCCAATGCATTGGGTAAAGTGATGAATCTCATGAGTTAATGTGAGTTGATGTGTGAACATTATTATATATTTTTTAACAACTATGTGTGGTAGTTGACCACTAAGACATGATGTTTCATTTTTATGCATTGCCACATTTCAAGTCTTTTATTAATTCTTACTATCATGTTCATGATCCTATGCCTATGTTATGATTATATTAACCCATTGTTATATTTTAAATATCTATCCTCTTACTGGACTTTTAGATCACCCTTTTTGATGTATATCCTTCAGTGACTACTTGTACTAAGGAGTATTCAACGACCAATAAGAAGCCAGTGAATAAGGAATTAAATAAATGTTAATGTTTTATGTGTAAAAGTTATGAATGATCCTAGTTTTCCAAGACACCAATACTTTGGATCATGGTTATGAAATTCTATTATGTTTTTTTATCATTAAAATGATGTAATATTAATGTAAGGATAATTTGGGTCACTATAGTTGGTATCCGAGCATGTTTTAGTTAATTTGGGAATTAGGATTACTGAACCCTAAGGAAAACCTCTAGTATGAGATTAAGTAAAAAAATATGAACACAAGAAGCTTTGATAAATATAGAGATCCAATAAGATATGATTTTAGTGTAAATTTCACAAATTAATAGGTTATTTATTGATGACTCGTTGACTTATGTTTTGTTCGAACCTTTTTTATCTTTGAAAATGCTGGGAACCAGGAGAAACAAGGCTAACAACCCGTGTGAGGGATAATGCAATGATTGAACGATTGACATCCCCCATGCTTTGGGATGTGGAGTTCAAAACTTCATGATAATGATTACCCAACTATCTCAGGTTATTAATAATAAATTGAATAATGAGGAACATCCTCCTTCACCAAAGAGGGAGAAACTGGCTATTGAATGTTTTATGCAGCAACGACCAACGACATTTAGTGGGTCTTCCGATCCACTAGTTGCGGAATAGTGGGTCAACTCCATGGAGAAAATATTTTGGTGATTCACTGTTCTAAGATGGATAAGGTGACACTAGCTGTTTATTGTCTAGATAGAGAGGCCAATCAATGGTGGGATTTTATTAAGAACACCATGCCAAGGGACTAAATTGAATAGATGGAATGGGAAGACTTTATGATCATGTTTCTTAATAAGTATTTCCCATGATTTATTCATATAAATATGGAGAGAGAATTAATAGATCTCAATCAAAAGGAAGGAGAATCTGTCACAACCTACATAGTGAGTTTCACAAGGTTTTCAAGGTATTATTTGGGTTTTGTTATCAAAATTGATAGAAAAATTGATAGATTTTTTAGTGTATTAAAACCACACCTTCGAAAGGATCTTGAAATTAGAGACTTTGGGAGTTATGAAGAATTTGTTTGATGTTATCTCAAAGTGGAGATGGAGTTTGAATAATGATCCCATGGATTTGGTGATAAGAAATGAAAGATGGAGTTTCAATCCCAAGGATCTAATTAAAAAGGTGGAAAGAAAACTCAACCACCCACATGTCACAAATGTGAGAAGAACTATAATGCGAATTGCCTCAAAGGGATGGGGAAATGCTTAATATGTGGTAGAGAAGGCCATCAAGCTCATGAATGTAAAAAATACATGAGAAGGTAGGAGAATGTGGTGGAATAAAGGAGAGCACCACCCATAGTCTGATGCTACAATTGTAGGGAGGAAGGGAACTATACAAGCCAGTGCATTAAACCTCGAGCCCTTGAGGGAAATCAGCATTAGCAGCCACCAAATCCAAAGGAACAAGGGAAGGGCTATGGCATCACTATTTCTGAAGTTGATCATTAAAATGAAGTCATACAAGGTACACTTCCTATTCAATAAATAAGGAAAAAATTATTATTTGGTTATGGTTCTACACACTCCTTTATATCTTGAAATTTTTCTAGAACTATAAAATTGAATCCCCAAAACCTTGAAGTAGATATATTTTTAAAAACACTAAGTGGTGAAATCATTGAAACCCATGTGTTTGACTGTTGTCCTGCTGGCGTATGTGGAAATATTCTTCCAGAAAATCTCATAATACTTTCCCTGGTGGAATTCGATGCTTTAATGGGAATTAATTAGCTCTCGTTATATAGAGAACATATCCACTATCGGGAAAAGGAAATATCTTTTCATATTCTAGACCATCCAATTATTCTCTACAAATTCAAGGAGGATCATGAATCTCCTTTTAAAAATCCTTCAATGGTGTGGGTGTTGTTTCTCTGCGAATAAGCATACCTCGCTCAAATGGTTGAGTCAAAGGAATGTATAGACCTAGAAGAAATCCCATCGTAAGGGAATAAAATGATTTATTTCCTGAAGAGTTACCTGGACTTCCCCCAGATCATGAGGTATAGTTATCTATAGAACTTATACCTAGATCTAATCCTATTTAAAAGTGTCACTATAGGATGACTCCTATAAAACTATAGGAGTTAAAGAAGTAGCTGCAGGAGCATTGGGAAAAAGGGTTCATATTCCGTAGTGCATAACCTTGGGATGAACCAATGCTCTTTTTGAAGAAGAAGGATGAAAAAATGAAGTTGTGTATTGATTATCAGGAACTCAACAAGATCACCATAAAGAACAAGTATCCTCTTCCAAGGATTGATGAATTATTCTATCAGTTAAGAGGAACTTAATACTTCTAAAAAGTGGATCATATTTCTGGATATCATCAGCTAAAGGTGAAGAAGGAAGATATTCAAAATACGTTCTTCCATACAAGGTATAGGCATTATGAGTTTCTGGTGATGCCCTTTAGACTTAATAATTCCCTTGCGATGTTCATGGACTTGATGAATAGAGTCTTTAGACATTACCTCAACAAATTTTTGGTAGTGTTTATTGATGATATTCTCATCTACTCCAAGAGAAAGGAGGAACATAAAGAACATCTAATACTTCTGTTGGTGACATTGAGAAATGATAAGTTGTACACCAAGCTCATAAAGTGTGAATGTTAGATAAATAAGGTCACGTTCTTGGGACATGTGATCACAAGTGAGGGAATTTATGTGGACCCTTCAAAAATGAAGGTGATTGAGGAATGGACTAGACCCTATAGTGTCATATAAATCTATAGTTTTCTTGGATTAGCTGGGTAATAATGACGTTTTGTAAAAAATTTATCATGATTGTCAATCCCGCTAACTAAGTTGACAAGGAAAGTGGTAAAGTCTGTCTGAACGGAATAATGTGATGGAAGCTTCAAGGAGCTAAAGAGAAGGCATATCACTGCACTAGTACTCACATTACCAAAAAGTGGAGAAAGTTTTTTGATATAAAATGTTTCTTCAAAGAAAGGATTTGGTTGTGTACTTATTAAGAATGATAATGTGATAGCCTACACCTCACAAAAGTTGAATATCCATGAGAAGAACTACTTGACGCATGATCTAGAGTTGGCAGCCGTGATTTTTTACTTGAAATTCTGATGGCACTACCTTTATGGTGAGAAGTGTGGCATATATACCAACCACAAGAGCATAAAGTATATATTCACACAAAATGATCCCAACATGCATCAAAGTAGATGGTTAGAGCTAATCAAGGACTATAATTGCTCTATTCACTATCATCCTGGAAAGGCGAACAAGGTAGATGGTGCTCTAATTAGAAAAGAACCTGCTACTCTATGCATGTTACAGATTGAGAAAGACCACATATTATTTGATATGTAAAGGATATATTTGGAAATCATAAGGGTAGGGGATACATACTATATTTACCAAATTATTGTGTAACCATCAATCCAAGAGATGATTAAGTAGGAACAAAGGGATGATCTGGAATTACAAAAGAAGGTGACTGTAGAAAAGGAAGGGAAGTTGCAAGAGTTCAATAGTGATAAAGATGGGGTAATTCAATTTGTAACACGACTTTGTTTGCCTTAATAACCCAGGATAAAGAAGGAGCTATTGGATAATGCACATATCTCAACATTCTCTATCCATCCTAGCAGCACTAAGATGTACCAAGATCTCAGAGAACACTTCTGGTGGGAAAATATGAAGAAGGAGATTGCAGAATATATCTCATGGTTCTTGGTATGTCAGTAAGTTAAAACCGAGTGACAAAATTCCAAAGTGATTATGAAACCATTGCCTATAACCACATGGAAATGGGATATTGTCACTATGGACTTTGTCACAAGACACCTGAGGACGTCAAAGTGAAATAATGTGATATGGGTTGTGGTTGACCGAATCACCAAGACTACCCATTTTAACATTATTCGGGAAGATATCTCACTTGAAAAACTTGAAAATATATATGTGAAGGAAGTGGTGAGACTGCATGGTGTTCTACTCTCAATTGTCTCTGATCATGATCCAAGGTTCACATCTAAATTATAGAGGAGAGTTCAACATGCTTTGAGTACTGAATTAAATTTCAACATGACCTATCACCCCCAAACTGATTTCCAGTATGAAATAACTATTCAGATGCTTGAAGACATGATAAAAACCTACTCTTTAGAATTAAAATGTGGATGTGATCAACATCTTCCATTATTTGAGTTCTCATACAACAATAACTTCCACTAGAGTATTCAAATGACTCCATATAAAGCTCTGTATAGAAAGCGATGTAGAACTACAACCTTCTGGGATGAAGCTGAAGAAAGAAAGCTACTTGAACATGATCTTGTAAAATAGATGTCACAGATGGTTCAAGTAATCCAAAAACATATAAAAGATTCCTATAGTTTGAAAAAGAGATATGCTGAAAACCTTATAATGGACTTGGAGTTCGACGTTGGAGATAAAGCTTTCCTTCGAATATCACCATGGAATAGAGTCATGCATTTTGAAAAGAAAGGGAAGTTAAACCCAAGGTACATTGGCTCCTTTGAGGCCATTGACCACATATGAGCTGTGAACTATCGGCTTGTACTTACACCAAATATGTCTCAAGTTCATGATGTTTTTTACGTGTCACTTTTGAAGAAGTACACACCAAATCCCTCTCACTTACTGAACTTAGAGGTGGTACAACTGGAAGATGATCTCTCCTATGAGGATAAGCTAGTAAAGTTCTGGACCGGAGAGATAAGGTTCTACACAAAAAGACAACCCACCTTGTAAAAGTGTTTTGGAGGAACCATAATGATGAAGAAGCAACTTAGGAACCAGAGGATGCGATTAAGGAGAATCACCCTCACCTGTTTATGTAAAATGAAATTTCGAGGGTGAAATTTCAAAAGGGGAAACAATTTAATGACCGAAAATTTTATCAATGAAATTTATCCCTTATTATAGTAATGTCATAATCAATCAAATTAGGAGACACAATGACACTTCATGCTTAAATGAGATACTATTTGACCCTTAAACATAAATTTTCAACTTCTGTGTTTGGAATTTCAAAAAACTGACATACACGGTTACGATCAGTAACATGTTTGGAGTCTGATAAGAAAAACTTATTTTTTGTGAATAGTAACCTACCCTTATGAATAGTAACCTACCCTTATGAATAGAATTATAACCCTTATGAATAGTTAATCTTCCAAAATAATAGTAACCACACCCATGAATGATTGAATAAAATTTAGGCATCTTATAAGTGACAATATGACTATAGTAAAAGTATTGATATTTCTATAAGTCTTAAATAGTTAATTATAATTAATTAATTAATTTCAAAGAAAATTTATTTTCCAAAAATGTGTTCATAAATTTAAAATTCTACGACTTATGGTTTTAGGATAATTTTATAAGACCTTATGTAATTTTTGAAAGCATTATAAAATCAGTTTTAATTTTAAAATCTACATTTTCAAGTAAATTATAATTTTAATTAAAAATTAAATTAATCATATTTAGAAAATTATTTTCATAAAATTGAGATCATTTTTTATTCTACATGTTGAAAAATGGTTAGGGTTAATTTTTTATATTTTTTGAAATACTTGAATTTTTGGTGAATAGTAAAATACATTAATTTACTGTATAAATACATTATAATTTAAATATACTATTCCTGGCATCATAAGTGATGTAAGAACCCAAATATAGAACTCACATGCACTTATTAATATTTTAAGTCATGGAACACTCACTATTTCTTGTCTTTAGGGAAATTAATAAACTAATGATTAAAATATTTGGAAAACACCCCTCCCCTCCACTATAAATACCACCCTCACACCCACATTTCCTCTCACCTATCAAAATTAAATAATTATCTAAAGTCTTCCCAAAAATATTCTATATCCCCTCCTCCCACTTTCAAGATCTTCTGGTCTCATCAAAAGACCAATCCAAGGCGCCTTAAGGTTGATTCAAGAGGTAATTCCCCTCTCCCTCTCTTTTCCTTTAATTTCCTTTCAATTTCAAGTTCTTTTCTTAATCTATCCCCATACATCATCATAAAAATAGTATTTTAACTCAATTATCTTACATATACTATAATGTTATGATGCTAATGGGATAATATATCATAAAACCCCCTTATTATCTTCTTTAATAAAGGAAAATGTTGTTCGTGAGGTGTTAATTTATCACCTTCAAGAACAACATGTTTTAATTTTCCTTTACCTTCTTCAGATCTGGTCGTGAAACCATTTTTATGGTTGAACCAGATTTTATTATATTTATTATATTATATTTAATTTTCTTTAACTAACTTATGTACATATTACTAAATGATTAAATAAAAAAAGTTCATTGTGGTAGAAAAACCGCCTGAATTAACCCAAATGATCATCATTAAATTATTATATAATGATTCATTATCATGGTATATAAAAAATTATTTATAAGGTAATTTAAAGTTATGTAACATTATAAATAACATATAATTACAATTATGGTTGTTATCCACTCTTTATACAAACTTCCATTCATGAATTCAAGTGAACCGTTCATGAAAACTATGAAAACGAACGTACCCAAACAATGAATTTAAACTCCTTAACTCATCCAAAAGCCCATAAATAAACTTAATAAAACCATAATTAATCTTATTAATGTATAAAAGGTTATTTAATTATTAATTAATTAATTTAATGTGGTTATACCAGACATTAAAGTGAAGAAAACGTTCAGATATAAGGTAATGGGGAATTCTCGAACCCAGGCTTCTTTCTTCGGGTTCTCCCTCTTTCACTCCATTTTGGTATGGTTATTCCTTAAAAATAATTTTTCATACTTATATTACCTTTTATGGGATATAATTGTTTTACACTAGTTTTTATGCCAAACAAAATGTTTTCCAAAAGAACTCTTCTTTCAAAAACACACATTTTACTTCTCACTCAAGGTTGATGGTTCTTGTATCAAGTATGACATTCCCTCTTTCTTTTGGGGACCCAAAGTTTATGAATGTGTTCTTATGAGATGAAAACCATTCCATTACATGATTTATTTATGTTAATTATTGATATATGTTCTATGTGGCATGCATGATAATGAAAATGTTATGATGTAATGGGTGTGCCTGAAATTATATAGTGCAATATGAATGTTTGAATGTGACGGGTGCACCCATAATTATACAACAATCCAATGCATTGGATAAATTGATGAATCTCATGAGTCAAGGTTAAATGATGTGTGAACATGATTCTGGCTTTGTTCACAACTATTTATGGTAGTTGATCATTAAGACATGATGTTTCATTTTTTATGTATTGCTAGAATTCAAGTCTTTTATTAATGCTTACAATCATATTCATGATCCTATGACTATGTTATAATTATGCTCACCCAATGTTTTATTGTCCATATATATCATCTTAATGGGATTTTATCTCACCCCTTTTTGATGTATATCCTCAGGTGACTACTTGAACTAAGGATTATTCAAGAGCTAATAAGAATCTAGTGAAGAAGAAATTAAAAAAATGTTTTTGTTTTATGTGTAAAAGTAATGTATGATCCTAGTTTTCCAAGACACTAATCCTTTGGATCCTAGTTGTGAAATTATACTATGTTTTCTATCTTTAAAATGATGTAATAGTATTGTAAGGAAAAGTTGGGTCGCTATAAAAACTCACCTTTAGTTTTCATCTTTGGTCAAAAATCATTCTCATAGATGTACACACTCAATAATTTTTTTATTAATATTATTCTATAAATTAAAATTGTAATTCAGGTCACTTTAATTTATCTCCATTTTTTAGAATGGTTCAAAATGGAATAATTTTAAATTTTACATACATTCTATATTTGACTTTTTACAAAATGTGTGAAAAGAATGTTTTCAAACATTTTCTACTGTACTATATTTTCACTTCATCATAGAGATTATTCAGTATGAGAATTCCTCTATAATTTTTTACGTTTTTTTCAATGAAAATACTAATCCAATTATTCTATGATTTTTTATATTTAAAATTATTTCAAATGAAAAGGACATTTCTTCTTATTTTTAAAGAGACCTTATAATGTCTTTATAAAGGTGTTTTCATCTATGTTAATATAATTTTAAGACTATTATACTTAAATAGGGACATAATCTATTGATATAATCTTCCTTATTTATTTGGATGTCTTATGATCATTTGGTTCTATTTATTGGATGGGGAAAATATTAGCATTCTATAAGACTATTTTCAAATATGAAATTTAGTTAGTAAGTCTTGTTAATTATTAATTATATTTATTATTCACTCATTTTATATAATGAATTTATTATACATTATTATTTATGGGTGGGAATAAATATTAGATTCCCTCTCCATGTATTAGAAGGTCTCATGAGATAAAATAGATTGGGAATTTGGAATATGCCTTACCGATTTATGTATGATGTCTTGTCATAGGGCCTTGATGGTAATATTATGATGCTTATAATAATGAATTCATTCATTATGAAACTATTTATTATTATTTATGAGATTATTTTTGTTTCTATATCATCCATTGATATATTCCCATTACATAATATTGTTTATAAACTATATTTGATTATTTTTATCTCTACCATATTATTCATTCCTTATTTATTATATGATTGTTTCAGCTATAAAATTTCCCTTATTGAGCATTTGAGGTCACCCGTTATTATGTTTCCATTTTCTCTAGCTATGATAATGATTAATACATATGATAAATCTATAAGGGTACCTTCTGGGATAATTTTGTGAAATATGTTAAAGAATTATTATGGAATATGAAACTATAAGCGTAGTGGGAATATTTCTGATGGGTAATATAGATATGAGTTTTTTTATTTAATTACTTTTTTAATTATTTAAATATATTAACCCCACTTAGTCTTGTGTATGTATGTGTCTTAATAATTTAATTTATTTCTTATTATTATAGAAGTACCAAACTGGGTCACTTGATTTGGCATCAAACCCTATATGTAAATATTTTTTTTCACTTAATCTAGGTTTATGAGTCTAGGATACTACAGTTGGTTTCAGTGTAAGGTTTATATAAATTTATATATTATAATAATATTTGATGATTATAATTTAAAATATTTAGAAAATTTTGAGAGTTATTATGGTGGACTTGGATGCTAATTTAAATGTGTTTTATAAAATAAAGGCTAATATGATAATGAAAAACATGGTTATTTTTTTATGAATCAAATGATTTGAATAAATACATCATTGCTAAGTGTATTTTAGTATTTATCATATTTATAAGTTGGTTTTTATTATTTTATTTTATATACTCATAGTTTCCATTTATTGTTTTAGTAAATGGACCAAACTAGTAGGAACCAACTTTACAAAGGATGTGAAAGATAATGTGGTGGTTTTATGAATGAAAAACTAAACAAGATAGGTGGTGGATTGAAATAGAATATGGATTTTTATAACTATTTATCTCAAGTAATTATTAAAAATGAAAATCTAGTTGAGTTTTCTTAAAAACCAAATATGATAAAAATGGAGATTCATGGAAGTTCTTGTGATAAGGACCAGATAAGAAAAATGATTTAATTTCCAACATGTAAAAAATGTGGGAATAAGTGCCCATGGGAATGTATCAATGGAATATGGGAATTATTTATGTTTTTAAAGGAATAGAATATAGAAAAAAATAATAAGGAAAAGTGAATAGTTCAGTTAAATAAATTGAGGTGAATAATATTTTTTGAAGTTATTAATTGAATGTTTTACATATACGGATTATGGGAATTAAGAAAATAAATTCCCTAGGTTGAAATATCTTAAAGGGGTTTAAAAGGTTCATATGTATGGATGTTTAGAAAATTCATATACTTTATATCCAAAAGTAAAGAAACTATAAATAACATATAAAATGAATAGATTGTTTTAACAATTTTTCTTATGTTTAAAATATGTCACATGATTAGATTGAGATTGATTAATCATATTAAAAGATTCATATTTTTTATTATAGGAAAGAATTATTAGGTAATAATATTTAAAATATTAGATTAATATTTTTTGAGGAAGGGAAATGATTCTAGTGTCTATATTGGGTTACAATATTTTTGATGGAGTGGTGTTTTCTATAAGGATTGATTAGATTTAATAATGATCATAAGTTAAAAATTATGGATACCCTTTTTAGGTCCTATTTAATTTTATTCAAATGAGATCAATGATATTTTGGTATACATTTATTGGTTTGTAATAGATGATCAAGTTATGTGTAAACCTTAGTATTTTCAAGTAATTTTCTTTGGTGGTTATTTGGGAATAATGTTATAAAATATTCAATTTAAGGTAACCTTTTGGATTAATATGGCCGTTGATATAAATATACTTATGGTTAATTATGATATAGGGTTATCATATTTTTGGTACATCTGTTTTATTATATAGATAACCGTGGAATTAGTAACATTATTTGGATATTAGGTGGTTATAGTTATTTTGGAATAATTTCAATATATTTTTTCTAACATTATAGGAATCAAGGTAAATTTTATTTTATTTGGATAGTATGATATTTTATGTTGAAGTGGTTGATATTAATTGAGGAGTAAATTTTGAGCTATCTTTGGGAAGAATGTTTGATTTTATAATGGATTTATAGTGATTCAATTTATTTATGGAAAACAATAGTTTAATTTATAGAATATATTATCAGGGTATATAAATTTTTTTTTATTTCAAAATGAGTAATTAATATTGTATGGAGAAAAATGTAAAGTTTATTTGGAAGATTATGTGATCAAATATTGCTGACTTTTTGTTGTCTGTATGGTCAATCATATTTTGATTTGTTTTAGGATTAGTTATTTTTGGAATGATTTAAGTTGAACTTTGGGTGTCTCTATTAAGGTTTTATATATTAATTAATTAATTAATTATTCACATGATTGCTTATCCATATTAAGTATTATCTTTTATTGTGATTTTTTTAATTTAGTAAATTTATAAAGACACAAGGAATAACATGCCATCTGTTTTTTGGATCTTTTAATCCATTAAATTTAAATGTTATTTTTTTATTATTAAAAAATTCATCATGGTTATTTATAATTTATAATATGAGATAAAAAAAGATAAAAAAAGCTAAAAGAAAACCGAAGGAAGAAATTATTCTAAAGGAATGGAAATAAAACAAGTAATTATAATTCCAATTACTTAATGGTAAAAGGATTCCCAACTAAACCAATTAGTGTATAATCATATTGAGTGTTATGTGGAAAATAGAACTCATCTATGAATGTGTGATTTTATAATTTAGGTCCAAGTATTATAATATTAAATACAATGTTTTGGAAATATTTAATTGAGAAATACTAGTTTTTCTAGTAGTTGTATAGAAATTAATTATCATGATAAAATATAAAATATATTTTATTAATATGTCAAGATAAATGTTTGGTAATAAACAATTAATATTTCCAAGATGAAATTTATTTAAAGGGGGATAATATATCACCTTGGGATTTCAATATGTTAATCTTCCTTAATTAATATTATATTCGATAGATTCTATAACAGATAAAAAAACTCAAATGAGTCTTGGAAAATTTCCATATACATTTAGTAAAATTAAATTTAGTAAGAAATTATGATACTTAAATTGTATTATTTTGTTTTTGATAGAAAAAATTTAATGATTAGTATATAAAAAGTTAATGTGATATGATTAAAATCATTCAAATTTTAAAAGGGGTATTTATTAATGAATTTTTTTCAAGAATTAAGTATATCATTAAATTGATAAATTTTATTTTTTTTAAAATTTATGAACACATATATTTATAATCAGTTAATATTTAATTGATATTTAATAAGATCACAAGCACTTGATGTTTAAAAAGGTCATTTTTCTATAGAATAAAATTTTATTTATAATTTTAATTTTATTTTAAATTTAAATTATTTAATTTTATAAATATAATAACATGAAATGAAAAAAGGTTTTTTTATTCCATATATCAAAGTTTTTAGGGTAAATTCTTTGGATTTTTTTAAAAAATAGTTTTTTTGGGTGAATAGTAAAATGAATACCAATTTTACAAAAATGATCACTTTTATGAAATTATCCTCATAAAATGGTGAATATAAAGTATAGGAAATAATTTTTATAAATCACGCACACATATAATATGTAATATAATTCATTTAAAAAATATAAATTTGATCTTAGAAATTTATGTTTGACATTTTTTGATATCTATGTAGTGTTTTTATGCAAAAAACTAATTTGGATATTATCTATTGATTAAGTATTAACATGATTCATTTCAGTTTAGGTTTTATTTTAAAGTGGTACAAGTTACCTTTGATTAAAGATAATATAATTAATTCATTTAGAATCAGTATTAGGCATGATTTTGGTATAAAATCATTTTTATGTTAAAAAATAGCATTTTACTTAATATCTTTTTAATTTCATTGTACAAAATTATATTAAAAGTAATTTTTAATTTTTTTTGAAATTTAATATTATAAAATGGGTTAAATATTTATTATTAGAATATTCTAATGTTTTAATGAGTTTAATTTATTTTTTTATCCAAAATATAATCTTACCATGGTAAAAGTTTCTCACCACGGTAAAGGATAAAAGGGTTAACATTGGGGATAAACTAATAGATAATGCTTCAAATATATCTAAAAATTATTTAAATATTTTAAGTGTATTTTAAACATACTATATTTTATCCTAAAAATTGGATTTAATTTCAACCACATTTTATAAGAAATACATTTATTATATTTTAAATTTCTTGATATGTTAAATGGTGTCGTTCCCCTCACTTATAAAGGATCATATCCTCTCATCACTTGTATATACAGAAAAAAATCAATTAGCTTGACCATTATATTCCCAAATAAATTAAAAACACCATTAGACATGGTCTAGAGGTTCTATTCTTCCCAAAATTCCAATCCTATAAGTCTTTATATGTAAGCCGAAAGATATTATTCAAGGAATAGGCATACGTTCTTACTAAGATTTTTCAAGTTTTTTTATTCTTAAAAAGTCTCTAAACCATCTATAACTATATTTACATAGTGAAATAAATATCATTAGTATATTGGAATGTTTTTCTACAAATTTTAAAATAATTTTTCATATCCTTTCAATCTAATAGGAAATAAAAGCATCACTAATTCATACACATGAACTACTATCTCTATGAAGTGATAAATTTTATTTTTCATAATCATCTAACATGGATTTTTTTAAATATTTAATTAATGAGTATATATTATATTTGTTACAGAAGTTCTATTATGTAAAAATAAGATATTATTTACCATCTTATGCTCCCATCTATTGAAAAATGAAAATTAATTTTTGTGTACTTAGAGAATATAGCCTCTACAGAGCAATATAATTTGTTTTTCACCACCACATGATATTTCTCATTATAAGGATGAATTTAATAATAAATATAGTATTTAGTATACAATTATGATCTCATAAGGGTAAAAATTTATCTAATTTATGTTATTTTTATCCATTAAAAAAATCAAAACGTCGTTTATGTTTACTTGTACTCTACAACCTCCATGAAGGAAACACCTCATTTTTCATCATCTCCTTACATGGATGGTTATAAATGTGTATTTAATTTATAAATATGACATATATGATATTATTAATATTTTCTAGGTGATAAATCATTAACCTAGGTGCACGTCGTAAGGACCCTCATGGGTTACTATGAACAATAACCTGTTCATATCAACACATGGCCTCAAGTAGGCATCCCTGTATGCTAGTGGATATAGACTAGCTGATAGGTCCTAGGGTGTGAACAATTAGAGAATATTTCCTCATATAAAAGTAAATAAAAATAGTTAAATATAACTAATCATGGTATATAATAATAAATTACTAAAAAAGAAATGGAAGCTGTAAATATTCCATGCTATTACAAAGGAAATATTTTTGTCGAAAGTAAATACATTGAGTCTTTAAAAAAGAACTATTCTCTAAATCCTGATACCACATGAGAAAACTTTAAAACATAAGAAATAAAAAACCACATTACTTCGACCATCCCATGCCTATATACAAGTAATATTTTCTTAGGTTCCCTAGTGCAATGGAGGCCCAAGAAGGATGTGAGTACAAAACTCAGTAGTGTACCACCAACACAGTCCCCTAAACAACCAGTAAAACTAGAATATGTATATGTGAAATAAAAAACAAAAAAATAATATCAATCTGTGGGAAATAAATTTAGTAACCAATGATGTACATAGGTCTTAACTACTACCCGGGTCTAACTATTACTTCTTCTTCCATTTCTAGTTATGTCTCTAAGAAATAAACATGAGTATATAAGGATACAAGTCCTAACCTTAGGAGCACTCATACATGCCTCTACTAAAAATAAGGAAAAATTATAGGTATTAGTTGAACATCCAATAGGTAAGGTATCAATTAGGATCCTAGGATTCCTAAGTAAACAATTCAAGTAATCATTAACCAGTGGAACCCAAAAAAATTCTTATCATTCCATATTCTAGTACAATGTTAGATTCCTAGGTCTTAGTCCATAGGAAACAAACATATTGGAAATTGGAATGAAGTCCTAGGGGGATTAACCTTAGGAAATATGTAAGGAATAATATCCTATCCTAAGATGATAACTTGGAATCCATCAATCATAAACTCTAGGACATATTCCCAATGAAATCTGGGAAATGAAATCATGGGGATTCTTATTAATCCTATAGAGTACCCTAGGCATCAATTGAGGGGATTATCATCACACTCAAGGATAACACAAACATAAATTTATTGGGCAAACTGAAACCCCCATAAAACATCTGGACTCATTTATATCATAATGCACTAGTAATCTTGGGTGATACACTAAAAAAGTGGGGTTTTTGATATGTACTTAAAAACCTACTCTATTTTCCAATGCAGGGAAGAATCGTAGAGACACTAGCTATTTTGGTAGTGATAACATCAAATATTGGATCCCAAGATCCCCCAGAATCAAAGGCAATATAGGTGTAAATTACATTAAATTCGAACATTAAATTATAGTTCTACGAACATATTCATTAATTTGGGGATGGATCCCAATATATTTGGAATACAACCAGATATATACACTATAATCCATATATCCAATTAGAAAAGTATAAATATAAATATTACTATAACTATATTCAACATTTTGATTTGTCACATTCAAGATTCAGGATGAACCGATATCCAATTTAATAGATAGGTATGAAAATTTCCTAGGTATTATTGGTACTCATCCATATAAATAGTTGAGAGTGGAATATTACTTAATAAATTCCAGTTCTTTTATAATTATCTATGTCTAGTCAATTAATGTTTAACTGATAATGTAATTTTCACTTAATGTGAAGATGAAGGGATTTTTAAACACCGAAATCTATCTAATAGAAGTATTGGTATTAAGGGTCACTAGTTAATCCATGATTTCAGGAGGATACCCTTGGTCATAACTTCATGTTCCCAATGATCTATTACCAGGGTCTTAACGTGATCATAGCACCATACTCATTAACCCATCCAAGTCCTAGCTTAAGGTTGAATCCCATCTCTAAGAGAAAGAATAACCCTAAGATGTACCCTCCAAAATTTTAATCCATTTAATTCCATTATAGAATTATGTGGTTGATCTTTGGTTTATGAATGACTCCCAATTATGACCATACTGTTTAAAAGCACCCCTTTTTAATGACTATCTCGATGTGACCTAGTTCTAGTTCCAGTAGGTCTATTTCCCCCATACAAAACTTAGGGATGTCTGTCTTAGTCCATTTAATATATGTCAATTGTTTATGGTGAGGTTATAGACTATGGTGGATAAGGAATTAAGCTGATAACCAAGACAATGAAGTGGATATTAAGACTTTACTCTGTATCTAAGTTAAGAAACATGATTTATTTTAAACAATTAATTTTAATTATTTAA
Organism: Viscum album; assembly: GCA_963277665.1. NCBI lineage: Eukaryota > Viridiplantae > Streptophyta > Magnoliopsida > Santalales > Viscaceae > Viscum > Viscum album. The sequence continues at coordinate 1,503,834,679 of OY728135.1, forward strand.
GTTGTTTAATTAATTTAATTGAATAATGAATTTAATAAGAATCCCTCACAATCTGTTTCAGGACTCGATCACATCACAAAAAACATATAGATGATTTTTTAAGAGGAAATTATCGTAGACTAACTACTTTTAAAGAGCTTTCCACTTTTATCATCATGGGCTCGAAGCAGCTTATAAGCCCCATCTAAGCCTGTACAACCTCATAGTTGATCAACCAGGCCCAAATTCATGACATGAGCCTCTAAATAATTCTAAGATTCTAGATTTAATTAATTAATTTTTTTGATTAATTAATTAATTTAATCCCAAATCAACATAAAGATGGATAAATCATTGGGAATCCAATGATTACCAATTCTTTGACAAATGTGGTGCTTTTCACCCATGACATATCCCTGAACACATGTCGAGTAAAATACCCAACCTATTTCACCAATTACATAAATGAGAAACCCAATTTTAATTGGAAACTAATGAATAATTGGTGTCACAATGTGCATTGGTAGAAATTTTGATCCACCACCTATAAGAGGCATCTCAGGTCACCCTCTCCCGAAGGAGAGAAAAATGCCCATCGTGATCAGTTGATTGCACCATGATCTGGTGGAATTGAAGCTAAATCCCAAAGAGGGGAAACCATAATTAAAATGTGGATAGAAGAAGAGAAAATAAGACAAGTGTAGAGAATATCGTATATCAAATCGCTGGAGGAGACCATAAAACACCTACTCTTTAAGGTTCTTTAAGAAGGGAAGGAATGGGGTGGGGAGATGGATCATGTGAGGGAGGAAAAGAGGAGAAAGTGGGAACTTATTTATTAAAATATCAGGAGTGAAAGATAGTAATTTTACCAATTTAAATGATTTGCAGGGTTTGGCCCATGGTTGGACAAAAAATGTCCTAACCATGAACCCCCATTGTCCAAGGAATAACACCTCACATGGTTTGGAATCACCCTCTTTAACCTTGCATAATTTCCTCTGAATGGTTTCATAGTTTAACCTTAACTATGTGCCTTCTATTTGATCTTTCTATTCTCTTCAAAAAATTAACTAAAATTTAATCATGCAACGAGGTTCCACATGGTTTCCCCTAAAAATTGTGACGAAACCATGTTCCGTAGACAAAAACTCAAAAAACTATCGACTGACCCAAAGATCCCAAAACTTCACTTAAATCCATGGAGGTTTAGCAGAACACCTGAGGCACATCCTAAGAATAATTCCACATCTAAAGACATCACATTGAGGTGTTTCAACTCTCATAATTTCATTCCTAATATCTAATCAAAATTCCATACATCCAATATTTGAAAATTAAAATTCCTCCTGAAATTTACAACTCATACAAACATAGGAGCTTACAACCTCCCCACCAAAATACTTTTGATCTTCAAGAAACCTTATTTTTTATGAACCCAAACATCTTGAACTTAGTTGTTAAATCTTTTTCAAATGGTCGTGTTCTACCTTGAAAGGATCAACACACCAATAAACTAGGGTTCTAAAGACACTAAACATGAAAAATATCTTGAAACCACTAATGAAACGCTGATATGGTTCTTACCCAAGATCATCTATCCTAATACACGAAAACATAATTATCTCATTCACCCACTAGCTTATGGTGCTTCCTACCATTGAACTAGTACATGAAGGCCAGTTATGAGAAATAAAACATGCCACTATAATATATTCCTATTGAAACAATCATCATGTGATCCAAAAACATTCCCGAAATGTTTTCTAACAATGAAACCAATTCACACACAAGAACTCCATTCCCTATTATTGATTCCATATTCCTGGTAAAAACAGACATTATACATCAGTTTCTCAAAAAAAGAGTTTTATTGAAATTCTTATAAATCTCCAAACAAAACTTGAAACATTCTCTTCATATCCCAAATGACATACAAAATTTAGTTCCTTACCAGCTGTATCTAATTACATGTGAGAATTTAATCGAACAACTTCTGAATAACCTTACTTGAAAATGCTTGGCTCCAACCACCAATTTGTTACTAGAACCAAATCTCAATGAATTACCCATAAAGGCATCCCACAATATGATAGGAATGCTCATCGAAGATTTTAAACAACTTCCACTAACATTTACAAATCGAACCATTCACTTCTCTATTCCATCACCATGACACAACATGAAAATCGATGAACCACTAACCCAATCATGATCAGATCAACTCAAAATCACCATGTTCTTGATGCTCATGATCGTATTCTATCTGATTCTATATCAAAGGTATACATGGAATTCACTATGGAATATATTAATATTCAGTTATATTTATCTAAAAGTATAAAAATTAAAAAATAGACATGATATTATCAGTTTCACTCTGATGGCCCCTCTCACATGAGGGTCACACACTTTTAGCTGACATCTCTCTCATCACCTTAGGTACATCCTTACCTTCATGCTACTAATACATTTTCCTGATCTCTTTATTCCATACCTCATAGATAAATCGGTGTAACCATTATAATTCCCAAAACCGACTCATATACGGGAACCATCCCACAACACCAATTCATTTCCCATCCCCAAATAAAGGTAACATCATCTTTAGAGGCTATTAAATTTCCTCACTACCACAATTTACCATTATAAAATCGATTCTTGAGTGACACATGAAAGATACAACATATGTGAACTACTCCTCACAATCTATTCTAACGTACTACCAATACCTAACAACATGTTTCCATGGTAATGCATACCAAGGTACAAAATTCGGTCAATTATTGGTACCTGAGCCATTTATGATATCCCTACTATCATGGAGGAAAATTAATAGTACCTTAAAAATCCTATGTTCTGAAACCATGTTATGTTGACAAAAATATCCAGAACTATAAAATTTACCTAAATCTATAAAAACATCACTTAAATCCTCTTAGTATCCTTTGAAAACTCGATGAACCTCCCAAGCCTTATTAGATGTCTAAAAACCCCATTTTGATGCATTGAAAATTATAGAATATCATTTTGAATCTTTGAAAAATATTTGGGCCGTCCAATAATTAAATATTCAAATTCCTCCTATATTATCGAATGTTCACTGACAAAGGCTATTACACATGGTCGGTTTGCTCTAAATATAATCATGTATGAGAAAGATAATAATTTACACCTAAATAATCGATTTCAACAAATAATTATGAGTAAATGGTAAAAGGAATCATTTATAAATGATATTTATTAAGATAAATATAAACATGGATATGATATATATGAATAAAAAATATAAATTTACTATAAAAGAGGATGGAATATGCTTGAGAAATCAGCAATCCATGGTAAGAGTTTCTCATCTTAGGATTCCTTCTTCAAGTCATGATTTGAATTATACATGTATTTCAATAATATGTTGTATATAATGACTCATTAAAATATTATATAATGATATAGTCTTTATTAATTATCATTAAAATATAATTTTATGCTCTATTTTCCAAGAAGTATCGATTCAAGTTTTATTAAATCTATAATTATTTATTCTATAATATCATTTTTTTAGGATTTTTATGTTTAAATTCCCTTAGAATAATTATACGCTATTTATATTTTATAATGAATCTATTTCTATATCCTATTTTTATTTAGAGGGTATTCAAGTATTTTTATTATTTCCACCCCCCTTTTCTTCAAAAATAAATCAAAATAAAATCTATTAGAAAATTTGACCTTATCTTTTATTTTTGATTTAAAATCCATTTCACACAAGTCCATGTTATTAAAACTATTTTAATAATTTTATTCTATTAATTTCAATTATTATTCCAGATCTATTTAATTTTTTTTATTTTAAAAAAGTTTTAAAAAATAATCTTTAGATGTTTTTCGTATGTTTCATATTTGACATTTTTGAAAAGTTTGATAAGAATATTTTCTTTCAACTTGTGCAGCTTGACTATATTTTCACATTTTCATTTCTACTATTAGTTATCACAATTCCTCTAAAAGATTCTATGGGTTTTGAAATTTGTTTATATTCTTATTATTATATGAATTTTTATTTTTATAAATTCTTTAAAAGAATATGATATTTCTTCTTTTTTAAGGAATCCTTATAATGTATTCATATTTTTTTCATCTATGTTAACATCCTTTCAAGATTATTATTCTTCAATGGGGATATACTATAATTATAACGTCTAGATTAATTTTCCATATGTATTATATGCATGTTGTTATATTTATTGACTATTGAAAATATTGAAATTCCATCTACTAGTTTTAAAATAAGGTTTTTTGTTACTAAGGCATGTTGATTATGTACTGTATTTCTTATTTACCATATTATTATGATGAATAAATTATAATTAGTATGTTATGGGTGGGGATCAATTTTGGATAGCCCCTTGCTGCATCAGTAAGAATCTTATGAAAAACTAGGTTGGGTATCTGGAATATGCCTTTCCTATATATGTATGATTTCTTGGAATGAGGCCTTAGTGGTAAGATTATAATTCCCACCATCACACATTATACCATTATAAAACTACTTATTATTATTATCCATGTGACTATATATAGTGTTATTTAATCCATGGATATATTTCCATTTCATGATATTAGTTATATGATTTATTTGATTATTTATTATCTATGATTCATGCCATATTTATTCTATGAGGGATTCAACTATATGCAATCCCTTACTGATCGTTTGATTTATCATGTTATTATGTTTCAATTTCAACATATTATTATAAACTAACAGAAATATTATATATCTATAATGGTATCATGTGTATAAAATGTTTTTAGAGACATTTAGGGCTAGTTATGATATAAGAGAGTTCTATTATATTAGGTAAAATTTGTTATTGAGTGAGAAAGATACGAGTTTTGTTAAGTAATGATTTTCCTAATTATATAAAGATATAAACCTAAAATGATATTGGGTTTGTACATAATTCAATCATTTTATTGATTTTTTTAGTTATAGAAGATAAAAATGGGTTACTTTTGTTGGTATCAAATCCATAAAGAAAATATTTTGTTTTCAGCACAAGATCTGAGTGTACGGGTCTAGATAATACAATGTTTCTATCAAATGGATGATATTGAAGATGAAAATGGGAGTAAAGAATCACCATCCCTATGGATTGGTTATTATTATTAGATATTATAATTGTATCAACAATCTACAATGCTTCCATAACTTCTCAATCCCATGTGTTGATGAGTGTAAGATATGGTATGAAGATACTTTGAAATCATCAATGTTGGTTAATTCCCTTACTAATTGGTATGGGCTCTATTAAATCCATCACCAATTTCATATTCGATGAAGTATGGGTCTGTTTTAGAATTTTGATTTGGTATTTTCATTAGGCCTCAACCAGGATAGGGAAATGGGCCTTAGGTGTATTACAAATAGTTGGGACTTGGTCCCACTTTTGATTTGAAATGGATGATTTGTCTTAGTAGGATCTGTTCCTTGGTAATGAAGAGTAGATGAATATTATAGGAACAACATACACTATATATCCTTATATAATTAGGGTCACATGTTAGTTAAGATGACTAGGAATAATAGGAGATCATTTGTGGTTTCCTATACATCATTTGTATCCACATCTATATTTCTATGGTAAGGGTTGTATTTGTAATTACACTGAAATGATAGGCTCTTGAGGTTGATGCATGTGGAAATAATGACCTCCCACATCCTTGTGTCCCCTCATTGGTAAGATTTTCAATATGGACTTATATTTTAAAGTATTTTTCATTTTACCACTAATTATAGGTTGGAGGCCTCAAGGTACTATTATAAAACACAAATATTCACCAACTGGTGTAGGAGGTGCTGGGCCATGAATAATGTATATCAGGGTTCTGAGGGCATGGATTTTTTTTAAACCTATAAATGTAGCATCATAAGTAGGATTGAATTTTCAATCAATATCTTTCATGTGTAAAGAATTCATGTTAGATTCACCATTCCGTTTATAATGGAAACCACAAATACTAATATTTTAATGTCACTCATCCCCTTTGTGTTTTTAAGGGGTAGGGATTTCAATTTGGTTACTTTGTTTCCTGTGTAAAATTGACCCAAGTTCAATTTGAGTGAACATGGACCAGTATTCCAAAGGTAGGTCATTGTTGAATTTTTACTTGTAACACATTAGACACACTTTAGTCAAGAGTATTGGTGTTGTAGATCATCTCACAATTTTGAGGGGAATTATTTTCTACTATGGAGCTTTCATATAGATATTTAATATGTGTTCATGAATACTTCCCTAGACATAGTGTGGGACTAGTTACAACTGCTAAATTTATTGATTGAGATAAGTTTTTTATGAAAAAATCTATTTATATAAGTGTTTCTCCACATCACTATTATTCATTGGTAATAATATAGTTTGAATCCTCACTGATGGGAACTCTAGAGTCTATCTCCTTCCAAGAGGTGGTAGGTATTTTTGGAGTTAAGTTCAAACCCATGAAAGGGGATTCCAATATATCCCTATGATTGGAATCAAAACCCACATAGTTTTGTACCACTTAAGGGGAAACATTAATCCTTTTCAGATTATATGAAAAGGATAAATATATTTCTTTTTAAGGTCACAAAATCATGAACTGTTAAAGTTATTTTTACATTCATGAATTTAGGATATATAAGGTGTTGGGATTTAACTTAAAGGAGGAATCCTGCATATCATGGTATATAGGAATTGAATCCCACACATTTTAGGATGAAGAGTTTAAGGTCATGTAACAAAACCATAACATAATGTTTAATATAAAATATAAATATGTTATTTATTTTAAATGCATGACAATAAGTGATGGATTTGGGATTATTAATTGTTAATTTATTATGGGTTACCCTTCATGTTGGTAACTAGACTAGAAAAGAAGTGATTGGGTATTACACAAAGTAGGAGGCCCTGGTAAAATATATGTTCCATAAAATGGGTGACAACAGGTTACTGATATGGGTATACTCTTGATCTATCATAATATCTCATCCTATATATTAGTATTTAGATTATAGAAGGTTTTTTGGGGATTAAAACTACCAGTATGACCATATGTATATATATTTAAACCTCTAATTTGATTTTAAATACTAAAAGAGGAAATAAAATTAAAGGATATGGTCTATACCTTGTAGGATAATGTGATCTAAGTTATAAATATCTTTATTTTATATCATTTATATAATATTTAAATAATAATTAATGAATAATATTGCAATACTAAGAAGGAAAAGTTTAGTGAGACTAGATACAAAAGAAACTCTTTCAATAAATTTTTTGACCATTTCCCCATAATGGAAACACACTAGACCCTCTTTTAGACTACTCATATGTTATATTCGCCTTCATAACCTTGTGAATTTAAACATAAGAAAGGGGTGAGCACAAATTATTAATAATTGAAAACTTATCAAAATTTCACTGAAATTTATATGATAAGAATATGGTAAAACAAGAACATGGAGGGATATATTATTAAAAAGAACATGAAATAATAATATTTTTTAATATGAATTGATATAACACCCTAAGATTTTACTATATTTTCCTCTAAAACCTAATAAATTAGAATTTTTGTCTCACATGAAAAAATGAACTAAACAATTGTGATACTTTAAAATAATTTTTTTTTAATTTAATAATTATAATATATCTATTAAATTTATAGGTATAAAATAAAGTAACCATATTGTTAAATCTATTATAAAAAAAATAGCCTTAGGTAACATAAGAGTCCTTATAAATCTCATTTTTCCAATATGGGAAAGGAATTGGCTTCACTAGGGTTTCCTTAGAGAAAGTTTTAATCGAACTCCAACAATAATACTATAAGAGAAATCATATGGAATAGTAGTTTAAACTTATAGAAATTTCCATGAGATCAATGCCAGCGCATTCACCACACGCAAATGACATTAAATCTTACAATATCCCCTGATCTTATGCGAAGATCATGAGGGGAAATATAGATAGAATTTTTGATTATATAAACATTTAATTATTGGTGTAATAATTTATTTTTCATTTTTATCTCACACATTTTTCATTTTGACTTTTAAAGAAAAACAATATTTATTTAGCAATGTGTTGTTACAATTAAAGAGATCAATTTTTTATTAATTTTTTATATAAAATTAGGTATTATGGTATTTATTTAAATAATTTAAATATATAATATATTTTTCGATCATAGTAATATAACAATAATAAAATTATTTATTGATAGGAACTATAAATAAGAACCGTTAAAAATTTTAAAAGTTTTTTCTAATTAAGGTAATTGTAATAATATTTTTAGTGTTTTCATTTTAAAGTTAGTTATAAATTTTTAGAATTTTTAATTTAAAAAATTAAATTAATTTTGGAAATTATAATAGTAATATTTTCTTATGATATATTTTTAATACTTTTGAAAAATAATTCATTTTAGGTGAGTAGAAAAATATAGTTTTTACTAATAAGATAATGTTTGTAACATTATCATGAAGTATGTTATACTACTAAAATTATAAAAATTTCTATTATACCAAAAATATATTTAAGGAGTATACTGATTTTTTTAAAAACACTTCCTTGAATTAAGAGAACCAATTATCACTATTTTTAAAACTTCAGTATTATTTTACTCTAAAATTATTTTTATTCACCTATGTTAAAAATTAATTTTTATCAATTATAGAAATAAAAACTAAAAAAAATTATTTTATATTTTAGAACAACACGTTCATATTATTTAATAATTCCAAATTATTTCTTATGAATAAAATCCTTTTTACTAGTATTAGTGTTAATGAACATGATGATAATGAAAAGGTTATTTTCAAATAATTGTTTTATTGATGTTGTGTAATTTTTATATGAAAAATTAATCTGTAATATTTTATATAATGACTCAATATAATTTTAAAACATATATATAAATATATTAACACTCATTAAATTGGTAATAATTACTAAATAATATTAAGAACACTTAATGGTAAAAGAATCACTTTTTTATAAAATATTTTTTCTATATATTTATTGTTATAATTTAAAGTTAAAATTTTTATTATTTCAAAATTTATTAAAATTATAGGGATTAAAAATTTGGTTTCATAAAAAAATATTTTCTAAGAGGTATTGTCTTATATTTTTAGTAAAAATTTAATTTCTTATGGAAAATGTAGTTACCAAGGTAAAACCCCAAAAGTTAAGAGTTAATACCAAATGGTAAAAGGATAAAATAATGATTAAAACATTGGAAAAATAATGGCTTATGGATTATAGACCTAAAATCATCCCCCATATAATTAATTTTAATTTTGAAGCCATTAACCATTGAATAATGTTGTTCTCTCATTAAAAAAGTAATATCTATTTACAAAAATGCAATTTTCTTCTCTTAGAGAAGAAGATAATATTAAAAACTTTTATACACCCATTAAAAATATTTTTATCTACCAAAATATACCATAGTTTCTACTAAACCATTTATACACTTCTTATAATCCTTATTCTTATCAAAATATCATGCTAAGTAGCCTTAATGTGTTACATAAGAGAGAACATCCAAAGGGAGAGGTAATGTTCATAATAGAACTCTCTAATGTCTCCTCTTATTATACCCCTTAATTTATTTTTGATATATAAACATATGATTTCATAATAATTCTTAATATTACTAAATTATATTATACTAATTTAATAACCTTTTTTCTACCTCCCTTCAAAACCATTCAAAAAATGAAGATGTCACAATTCCATTGTGTGGATTACCACCTCTATTAATGACGTGTTCTATTCTTCGAAACCCCTATTAATTGGTAACCAAAAGGATTTATTTAATTAGAAAATATAATAACCACAACATCCTGAATTAAATTAAATTATAATAAATTTATTTTTCTACACCCCTCCCATTATATGGAAAAATAAGGTGGTGTATTTGTACATATAGACTACCCCATCCACTGAACAACACATTTTTCCCATTCTGGCCTAAAACAGATGACATTAAAATTTTATTTTATATATAAAAAATATATTTATGAAAATATTTATATTCATTATTGGTAATATTTTACATTTTATAAAATATTTTAACAATAAATGATCATAGTAAACTTAACGACCTTAAATGATTATTTGGAGGAACCTTTCTTAACTTGTGGCCATTTTGGGAAAACCTTTGGAACTATATATATTTTTGATAATGGAATAAAAAAATAAAAATAAATATAAAATTATGTAGTTTATGAATATATTTTTTAAATTTTTTACCACATCCAATATATTGAGGATGTTTCAGAGAAATTGACTGAACAACCTCAATTGACCATCATAAGAAAACATTATTTAATAAATAAATAAAATATGATAAAAAATAGACAATGGTGAATGAAATATATATTAAATAGTATATTAAAAAATATTTTATTATATTCAATTCCATTTTTTAGGATGTTAGGTGCATGCACAAAATGTATCTGGACTCAAGGTAAGGGTTTTTGCATCTCAATTTTCTTCATTGAGATTTTATTCATATTCACCACATGTTTCTTTTTATGGGGTCTTTATTGGACATTTATTTTTAATCACAATTTCCATTAAATTTAAGGTATTTAAAAATCTATCATACATTTTTTATTCATGGTCATTTTGGTCAAGAGATACCATGGATTTAAGGTTTATTGTTAACTCAACACCCATCGTTGAATTATAATGATTCTTATTTAGTTTCTTTCTTCCAAGATTGGATTATTCTAACGTAAGATTTTATTTTAGGAAAATTACACATCCTATTTTGTGGATAATTATTTTTTATTTCAAATATTTTACCTTGATGATTCTATTCAATGAAAAATATACGATTGTCTAGAAGAATTATCATCCCCTTTAATGTCAGGTTCCCCTCCTTACTTGTATTTTATTTTCCTATTAATGTTATACCTTAAATATGGAAAATTAATTATGTTTTATCAGAAGTGACCTTAAAAATTCCCTTTTTATCTATTCAAAATATTTTTTATTAACTTTTTTAATGATTTGGGCTTCAAAAATGGCATTTTAGAACATAAGAAATGGATCTTTCAAACAACCCTTGTTCCTTTTGGATTATAAATTATTTTTCATTTTATCCATTTTAGTCTATCTTATAATGATGTATTACATCCATATTCTTCATATCTATTCATAAAAAATATAAATAGTATAATTTACCATTTTTTTAGGTATAATGTTTTTTAAGTTCCCTTCATGATTCTCTCTTTTAAGTAAAACAGATTAAAGGTAACTTCCCAAATATTTATTCCATGTCAAGTACCACCTCCCTCAAATGTTTTTTACCATGAATAGATTTTTGGAAAACCTAACTATTTAATTCAAAAAAATATGGGTAATTTATATCTAATGGAAAATAATAAGCTCATCCACTCTTAAAAAAATCATTACTCATTTACTAAATCATAACAAAAGTAGCATAATTTTTTGTTACTTCTCCAATATTTTCATGAATTTTTATACATTGGGACTAAAATTTCTAGACCATTGACGATTTATAAAAATAATAAAATACAAATTGATTTAATTCCTTCTTGTCTTAGTAATCATTAGGATATATCCATTAGTTATTCTTTCATATGAGATTATGAAACCCACTATATGCTCACAGGTTTTTTCATCTCAATGCTTTATGTATGGTTTCTTCCTCATACAACACATATATGAATGTACATATTATTCTTTTCATTATGTTATGGGTGGGATCAAAATAATATACCCATATTATAAATTGGGTAAATCCTTCCATATCATGAATATGAAATGGAATGGGGAGTAAACCCAAACCACCCTAGGGATCTATCCACTATGTTTATGTGAATGGTGAGTGATCCCAATCCATCATGTGATTTTTTACACAATGTTTATGGTAATGAAGAGTGATCCTAATCCACCATGGGAATCTATACACATTGATAAGATTCCGTTGGAAGTAAGACTTGACTTATGCTTATGTTGTCATGTTTTATATTATTTTTATATACATATGATTATTAGATATTATGATATCATTTAATTATCCAATATTTCTATTAATATTATCATTCTATTTATGATATCTAGTTATTCATAATAACGTATATATGTTGTATCACCACAATTTTTTACTTTGATTATTCCTTTAATGATTTTTTGATCTTATAACTTTCTTATATTTCCATTCACAATATTATGAAGTTGTGTATAACTTATGAAAAGTTTAGAAGGAGTCTAGTGTTGTTCAATTATATAGAAATGTTCAAAAGTATTTTAAAATAAATATATTTTTATCTAGACCTAAAATATAGTAAACCTTATGATCATGGGATTATGAGATTATTTTTTGATATGTAATCCTTAAATTATTGAAATGGAACAATATAATGAAATATTCATCATTAGTCATTATAGCTTGAATTAGAGATTTTTTTTGAGGATTAGTTTTTTAGGGATTGGGATATAAGAAAATTAGTTAAAATCATAAGTAAAAGTATAAGTATATGATAACATCCTATAATTTTGGAAACGTTTTGAGCATTTAGTTTTCCTATAAATTACATCCCTATCTAGATACTATAAATTAGATTGATTTTTGGCACAAATCCACATTATGGTAATCACTATGAAAAAGCTTGGTTGACTATAAACTCAATATTCACATGGTTTACAATGAGTGGGAATATGACTGCACACCTAGACATAAAATACAAAGGGATATTAATTAATAATTAAAATACTCTTTATGATCCATTATTAATGGTTTGTTATGTTATGGAATTTGGTAAGGAGTATGATAGAACTCTTCCTAAATAAACCTAGGTTAAATCAAGAGTGAATTTGGTTGAAAAAATGATAATGTGATTGTTTTAAAGAGTAAGAAATTTTGAGGTTATATTTTTCGTATAATAATTTATGATATTTTTTTATTTAAATTATCCATCACTAAGGTTAACCTTATTTGGATTTAGTAATGGATGAATCTTAAACGTACCAAGTTAACTAAGGACTCCATGTATAATGCAGATATTGTCCCAATAAACAATCAAATCATATATTTAAGAACATGGTTTTTATCTTAGGTATGGATCCTTTTAATTTGGTATAATTGTTTATTTTTGAACTAATACAGATTCCAAATTAGTTCACAAAGTTTATGGGGGGTGTTCGGGGCTTCTATAGAGATCAAAACCCCTACCGGTGGAGAAAATAGACTGGATGCACAATTAGTTGAAATTGTATGAGCCATTCCACATGGTTACTTCTAATATTGTGGGGGATAGATAGGTTAATTAGGGCACACATTTTTCCCTAACCATGCATGAGGGTCCTCATGTCAATACAAAAAACTACATACATGTTGTAAAGGTGTTTTACACAGTTTAATCATAGTTTCTCTAACCATGCATCCTAACCATGAAAAATTCCCCTCTATAAGCATGGGGTTCATGGTTAAAGCACAATTTGGCCAAAAATGTGGCCAAACTATGGGATGCCTATTTTTGTGTGATTTTATGAAAATACCCTTAAATGATCTAATTAAACACCCTACTTCTTCTCTTTTTATCTCCAGTGGAAAACCACCCCCATTTATCTCTTTTTCTCCCTCTGAGGCCCTAGGATAATATTTGATCCTAAGTATTTTTATAGAGTCCAATCGAAGAAATGTTCATCTCGTTGGATCCGCGCTGGTAAGATCTTAATTCCTTTTTAGTCATTCTTTGTTGTCCTTTATATCAATGATACTTTTTAGATTCAGGATCATATGCCCTATTTTCAGGGAATTGATTCATTATTAATATCTCTTCCAATCCATTCCAAATTAGAGGTTGATACTAGATTAGGAGGTTCATATGTTTATGAGGTATGTGGTATATAACTCATCCCTCAAGATTCGTTATTTTACAAATTTCTATTTGTGATTGCTAATTATATCAGGTGTGATTTATTAGATTCATATGCCTTTCTTATAGTTATAACCATGTTCTAAGACACTTTTCATAAATTTAATCCAACATTTGAGGTTATGACCTCAACAACGACCACCCCATGTTGAGTTTTTTTCCATATTTATGTTTTTAGTAGTTTTTTAATCCTGGTTGAACCCCCATTAGAGTGTTCTTTGACTTGACCACTATAAAGGTAAGTGTTTATTTAAATGTATGAATTGTAATTTCTAGAACATTCATACTTATCACTTGAACCTTCTAAGGTAAATTCATCAATTTATTCAATGAATCTAAATTATAATTGGAAATCATATTAAATATATGAATTTTCTTAATTAAATGTAATTGAATGAATTGGTTTCACATTTGTAGCACAGATTTACATGACTAATGGAAGGAGGTGGAGTGAACCCAATGGATTGAATAATGATTATATGAATTATTAAATGGTTTCAAGTCCTTTAACCTTGTCACCCTAGCGAAAGGTATGGAATTAACCCCTTTTACTTATAAAAAGGCATGATTATTACATGGATTATTTTATTAAATGAATATACCATATAATTCCTATTGAATATGGACCTATTCACTATTATAGGAGTGGTCATACTCGATCTGGACTTGGATTCTTTAAAGAATTCCTTAGGTACTCATGGACTCCATTTAGATTCAATGATACCAGTTTCCTATGGTGAGACCCACCTTGGAACCCAATATTTTCCTATCAATGGATTATTGATATGACAGTGTAGGATCCCTCCATTATTATTATATAATTACTTGGATACACTGTAAGGAACCAACCTTAAACATTACAAATTATTGTTATTCTAAAACTATAAAAAACATTATTTTTCCAAAGATATTTTAAGTTTAGAGTTTTAGTGAATTTGTACAAAATCTTACATAGTAAACCCACACATTACAAGTAGAAAATTATACTCAGTATCCTTTTTTTCATAAAAAAAATATTTAAAATAAAACATGAATTCTTATACTGATATATCTTCACAATTTTCCCTTGATCTCAAACTTGTCTCAACTATTCCTTAAACTCTATGTAAAACATTTTTAAACTTAGGATGAGAAAAAAACCTGAGTAAGGGATATAAAAAGAAAAAAAACCATTAGTTTAGTAAAATTGTGAAAACTCATATAATGTTTACTTTTATCTTAAAAGTTCTCTGAGAATATTAAATAAAACATTTTTACATTAAAAACAAACACACATTTTTCTCAAATAAAATCATTAAAATCTATAATAAGAAATTAAATCTCATTTAAGTGAATTAGAGAATCATATACATAAAAACATTTCAAAACCCTTTAAATTGGAATAAAAATACAACCAACATCCAATTAATATATTATGGGCTAAAACGACACTATCTGGGACACCCCATATTACGCTGTAACGGGCTTCCCCAGTGCTATCTGGGCTACCCAATGTTAAGTTGTAACAGGCTTACCCGATGCTATCTAGGACACCCCATGTTAAGATGTAATGGTATTACCCATTGATATATGTTCCACTCCATTTATAAGATATATCAGGCTCACCCATTTCTTATAATGATAAAGTACCATATCATTAATGAAACAATTTCATCATAAAACCCTTTGAAAAATATTTTAATCCCATATGAAGAACAATTTCATATAAAAAAAATACAATTTTATTTTAAAAAAACATTTCCAATACCAAAAATCCAAAAGAGAATATGTAATATTTCAAATAAATCTATAAATTAAATAGTATTCATAGTGGTGGAAATGTCAGTGTCGTTGTGTATGTTAAGAATAGAACATTATTTTTTTCATTTATCAAAACATTCTGCATAAAACACATAAAAATATTACATTTGAAAACATTTTAATTAAATAAAAAATAGACATACAATTTTATTTATAGTCTTTTTATATCCATATAAATAAAATTTTGAAATAATATCAAGAATATTTACATGGAGTAAAGTATTTAATAATTAAATTTTTAAACATTCAATGTGTCTCATAACACTTTAAACATTTAAATAAAAAGATCCATGAAATAATAACATTAGAAAACATTAAAAAATAATTAATAAATTAATGATATTATATGTCCAAGGATCTGTATATACACCTCATAAAATAATGAGGTGTATAACATCAAAATATGCCTCAATTAAAGGAGGTTGAGACGGAGTCCCTTTACTTGAGTCCAAATCATCATGTGCAATATTTATATTCATAAATAATGAAAATTTGAAAATTATTTAATTTATAAAGAACATTTATAATGGTTTTAATTACTTTTATATCACTTATTATAATTCTATAACAATTACTTAATTATTTAAGTTCATGTTGGACCCTTTGATGATATTTAGTACCTGAGTCCAAAATGACTGTGGAAAGTTATCAATACTCAAAGTGGTAATTAGTGAATAATCTAAAAAATAATATTAATGAAATAATAATAATATTTATATATCAATTTTTATTTTAAAATCAATCATTTGTGATGGTTATGAAAAATGATCCAATGTTATGATCATGGACATAGTAGGCTGTATGTAAGCAAGAATAATGTTTCCATTTTTCAATGATCATTATGGAAAGAAGGTAAGTATTATTTTATATTTATAGAATGATCATAATACACTTAATATCTTATTAATAATTTAAATAGATTTATATAAATATGTATATATATATACATATCATTCATGTTATGTGAGATGAAGAAAGAATCACATAGCTTCGTGGAGGTGATAGTTCACACGTACGCACGAACGATGTTATCATTTTCATGTGCATGTAAAGATAAGAACATAAATGATATATTATCTTACAATAATGATAAATATGTCATTAATATCACATATAAATATTAATTTTATCATTAAAACATTTCTTGATATATGTTTAATGAAATTGAATTATATTGGTTCACAATGTGGTATTCTGACATACACATGAATGATTAATTATTTTCCCATTTGATGGAAGTGGAGTTGGATTTAGGTGATGATATTAACATAATAAAATCTAAGTATATTTATGATACTTTAGGTATTATTTAATTATGGTGGAAAAAATATTTTAATCAAGTGGAAGAAGAAACAAAACAAAAACACATAAATAAAAATTATACCCATTCTTTAAACAATCTCCTTTGATTAACACCTCAACACCTATAAGGTGAGTGTTTTACCAAAAATAAGAGCTCTAAAATATGAGGAGTGATTCTTGGAAGGAATCTGGGAATATATTGTCCAAAATAAATAATATTTTAGGTGTGAATAAAAGATAATAATGAGTTCCCTTTTATAAGAGAGGGGAGTAGCACTCTTGGAATTCTTCAAAATATTAAATTAATATAAATTAATTTTTTATTCCAAATGACTTCAAACTGATTAATTTAGATGATATTGTTATTATAGTTCTAAATAAATTCATCCAATAAAAATTAAACATATTATTATTATTTTTAAATCCTTATATTTTTTGTCTTAACCCTAATTTTATCCTTTAACTCTTACCGTGATATCATATAATTTACACTTTGAGGTTTAATATAATTAATAAAAATTAAAAAATACCAATAAATGATTAATTTATGAAATTTTTATACTTAAACCAATAAGTTTTCCTAATTTAAAACTTTTATGAATTTTTTATCATTTAATAAAAAATTATTTATTTTAAAATATCATTAATATTAATTTTGACTCTATTAATTACTTGACTTTTTAAAAATATTATAAAAACATTATATTTAAAAAAACTCTTTTAAATCATAAATAAAATGTAAAATTAATCTATAAAAATAGTGTATGACATATATCATGTAAAGACCCGTAAAATTCAAGGGAAATTGTTTCTTAATTTTCTTTGGAATTTTACAAGAGCGCGGTTTCTGACGGCACCTGATTCCGAGGCCCGGTGTGCCCGGAATTAATTTCCAAAGTTTGGCTCGGGTATGTTCAGTGAACGAACGAGCGGGAATTTCTAACTTTTGAACTGATGCCCGGAATCAAATTCTGAGGGCACCGATGAACTCGTAGCGCCGATATTTGCTTAATGAGACCTTTTTCGAGGTTGCGTTTTATGTGGGTTGAGAGTTAGTTTTGGGGGAATTAAAATGAAGTTAAATAAAATATGGAAACACATTTTATTTTTATCCATGTTGGTTATATCCTACCAAAGGGAGTTAGAGGTGGGACCCACATCCACTTAACCTCCCTTGAGAGGATTAAGTGTAGTGGGGCCCACACGAACCCTAACTCCTCAACTCCCCTTTAAACTCTCAATAACTCCACTCAATTTAATTTTGACAACTTGAGTTTTAATTGAGATGAGTTATTGTTTTTCAAACTTTTGAAATTCAAGTGGTTTAGTTGTGTAAATAAAATAAGCTTTAGAAGTATTTTATTTTGATTAGTATCCTTTGGCACCTTGAGAGGATTTGGGAAGCTCTCTCTTCATTTTCTTCAACCTTGACGAAGAACACGAAGAACACTTAAGCTCCGACGAAGAACGCCGCATCTCTTTTTCGTAGCCAGTGTGTTTCCAAAGATCGACGATGCCGCTTCTTTCGATCTTCTTCCCGTCTCAATGAAAGGAGACGCCGCTTCCTCAGGCTTCCTCCGTCAGCTTACGAAGCTTCTCCAGCGACGTACCTCTTCGGACGCACCTCGACGTCAACAGAATCGACGTTCGATTTCCGCGATGCCCGACCTCCGCGACGCTTGTCTTCCACGGGTCATTGAAAAAAACCATTCTTGAAACCGAGGTAGGGGTTTTATTTTAAATTTTTTCCGTTCTTGATATATGACATGTCGAATTTCATGGTTTTCGACTTATTATTATCGAATAATGCGAGGGGGCCGGTCCGCACAAACACGATCGACCATCCTCCTTATTTTAAATGTTTTCTTGAGGTTGGTACGAGGGAGTGTGGTGCCATCGCACCACGCGGTTCATGCGGAACATATGCGCGGCGCCGTCGCGCCGCGCCATGGAAAGGAATTCAAGGACGCGACGCCGTCGCGCCGCGTCGAAGGAAACCGAGGACGCCGCGGCCGGAACGGGCCGCGGCGGAGGGGCACGGTGCCGTCGCACCGCGCCGGGCTGGGCCGGGCCGCACCGGGCTGGGTCGACACGGTGCGGGCCAACCGGGGGGGGGGGGGGGGGTGGTCTCGGGCCGGGTCGGCCCGGGCCCGAAACCCCCGATACCGAACTGTTAGGTTCAAATGGCCATAACTCAGGCTACAGATCTCCACACGACGCGCCGTCAGCAGCGATGCGATCCTTGGATCGAGACGATCATTTCGGTATATTGCACTGAAGGTTTCAGAATACTTTGAGTTCAGACGGTTTGGTTCGTACACGAAACCAACCGGGCCCTCGGAACGGAAACACTCATATCTTGAGGTAAGGACGTCCGATTGACGTGCCGTCAGCTTTGTTGTGTTCCTCTTAGCGAGAAAGATCTTTTGGCATACTCCGCCTGAGGTTTGGATGCAGGTGGAGTATGGTCGGGTTGGTTTTTCCTTAAAAACCAACCGGGCCCCTGGAACGGAAAAGCTAATAACTCTCAGACCGGGCGTCCGATTGACGCGCTGTCTGTTGCGTTGAGTTCCTGTTGACGATACGGAACTTTTGGATACATCAAATCTGGACTTTGTGACAGTTGATGGATCAGTGATCATCTCTATCGTCCTCGAAGAAGTATACCTGTGTGAGCGGAATCTTGTTGCTTTCCTGTGTGGATTGTTTTGTGCTATCCTGTGTGGATTACGTTTGCTTTCCTGTGTGGATTACGTATACTTTCCTGTGTGGACTGAGTTGTACTTGGGCTCGGAGGTTGGAGCATATTGGAATTTATGACTTAGGTATATGTATGGGCATATACCTAAGAAGTGTCGGTTGTTACTTCGTGATTGTATCTATCCTTTGTGGTTTATCCTTTGTGGATTTTGGGAGACCTTCAGGGGTCTCGGGGTCCCTACTGAGTAGATTATACTCACCCCTGCACGGGCTATGCCCGCACTACGTTGTGTTGGTTGCAGACGACGGACAACGTTGATCGTGGTTGAGGCTTGCTGAGCAGGACGGTGCCTGGAGGTGGACCACTGGGCGGGATGTGCTCGGAGCGGACGGCGGGACCCGAGGAGCTGTGGAGCTATCTGTACCCACCCTTCAGGTGGGATTTCCAGTGGACTGCTCGGTGTAGCGGCTTTTTTTTTACAGTTGCTGTTTTCCTTTTCGAGTTGTACTTTACTTTCAGTTTGGGTTTGTATACTGACCCATTTACTTTTCCGCACTTCTAGTTGTACTCTGTTTTTACTTAGTGTTTACTTTTCCGCTTGCTTACTCTATGGTGCTTGTTTAGTTTACAAAGGCAATGCCTTCCCTTTTTACCGGGATTTACGCCTTGGTGCTAGTCGCCAGCCCCTGGCCTATGGAAGGCGGGCTTGGGGTAGTCACGGCATGAGCCCCGAGGTTGGTTCGTGACAAATTGGTATCAAAGGAGTTCAGTTCTACCGCGAACTCTGATCTTTTCTATGTGAAACAATAATGTTTAGCGTATTGAGTGTGGTTATCAGTCCAGGGAGTCCAGTGTTGGTGCGGTGGCCGACGTATCCGTACACCAGGACCCTGACTTCTGATTTCCGACTTAATGCACGAAAACATAGATTGCGTGTGTGTTTCATGTTTTCTTTGTGATTACTTTGTATCAGCTCACCAGGTATACTGTTCTGACCGTGGCGCACCTATTTCCTTTTCAGGATGGCCCCACGACGGCAGCCAGCTAGGGTTCCGAGAGTCGAGCGTGATGAAAGCCCACCGAGCGACGAGGCCTCGGTGCAGGGCCCTTTGTCAGCAGTGGCACCGGCGGTAGCACTACCCGCCGAGCCACCGATACTTCCAGCACCAGCCGCTGATGATGCACGTCACCTCAGTGCACTGCATGAGTTTCAGTGCCAGCGGCCGCCCAGGTTTCATGGAGAGACGGACCCCCAGGCAGCCGAGGACTGGCTGGAGGCAGTCGTACGAGTTTTCAGGCTAGTGAGGACACCAGAAGACCTCATGGTGATCCTCGTGGCGAGCCTACTGTACGCAGCAGCAGGACGATGGTGGAACTTGATGCTCCAGGTGCATGATGAGGCATCTCTACTTTGGACGGAATTTGAGAGACTCTTCCGCTCGGAGTTCGTCCCAGCCACCCTCCGTGCAGTGCCTATTCAGGAGCTTCTTCAGCTGCGGCAGGGCAGCATGACAGTCGCTCAGTACTCGACAAGATTTACTGATCTCTCGCGCTACTTGACCGACATGGTACGGGACCCATTCTTCCGGGCCCGGACCTTCGAACAGGGGTTGAGACACGAGATCAGGGCATCGCTGATCTTCCTCAGCATACCGACTCAAACGGGAGTACTGGAGCGGGCCCTTTTGATCGAGAGCTTTCTTGCTGAGTCTACACCAGCGCCACGACCCACCGCAGGGCGGCACGTGGCAGATTCATCTGCAGCAGGCAGTCGACGGATGACTCAGGGGTCTAGGAAGACTAGACCCTTAGGCAGACGACCTCAAGACACTGGCTCAGCTGTGTGGGGCACACAACGCGGATCCAGTCTTTCAAGAGGCAGACAGTGCTACTCGTGCGGCGAGCAGGGCCACATGGCTCGTGACTTCCCGACCCACTGTGCCGAGGAGCAGCAGACGGTTGAGGGACCATCGAGGCAGAGGCAGAGGGTCGACCATGGCGGTCCGCAGGGAGGAGGCGGACGAGGAAGAGGAGATGGTCGAGCAGCAGGTGGTGGGCGACGCTTTGAGACTCTACCACCACCACCACTAGGAGGTCCACCCCGACCACAGGGAGCTAGCGGGCAGAGACATGCACAGCTCCAGTCAGGAGAGGCCTACGACCACGGCGCGCCCGAGATGATTCGAGGTACTATATGTGTCTATTCCACCCTTTCTGCTATACTTATAGACACAGGAGTGATTCAATCTTTCATAGACACTGCCCTTGTTTAGATCTCGGAGATTCTGATAGAGCCGTTGGCTCAATCCTTATGGCTAGAGACTCCTACGGGAGCAGACTCGACAATTACGCACTGGTGCCGGCAGTGTGAGATTACTCTAGGAGGCGAGAGCTTCGGCTAGGATCTTCTTGTAGCAGCGTCGAGGCCTTACGACGTCATCTTGGGTATGGATTTGTTGTCTACAGTCCATGCACAGATTGACTGTTTTAGGCGCAAGGTGCGATGTGTACGTACCGACGGGAGCAGGTTTACCTTCACCAGCGAGAAGGGAGCCTTTGCAGCACAGGATGGACTTCCGTAGAGGAGAGGATAGCCCATCACTCATCAGTTGTCTAGCCTCATCCTAGGAGCAGTTGACGTGTGGAGTCCTGGTTTTCCTGTAGTGGTGGATCAGTTTGCTGACGTTTTCCCCGACGACGTTCTAGGGTTACCTCCTCGCAGAGACGTAGACTTTTATATTGACATGTACCCCAGGACAACCCCAATATCGACTCCAGCATATCAGATGGCCCCCACCGAGCTTCGAGAGCTACGGGTACAGTTGGAGGACTTGCAGGGAAAGGGGTTCATCCGACCCAGTGTTTCACCCTGGGCTTCCCCGATATTGTTCGCCAAGAAGGCGGACGGGAGCTTGCGAATTTGTGTTGACTATCGTCACCTGAACCAGGTGACAGTGAGGAACAAGTATCCGCTACCGAGGATTGATGACCTCTTTGATCAGCTCAAGGGAGCACGGTGGTTCTCGAAGATAGACCTCAGGTCAGACTATCATCAGCTCAGAGTTAGAGACGAGGACGTGCAGAAGACGGCCTTCAGATGTCGGTATAGCCACTATGAGTTCTAGGTTATGCCTTTTGGTGTAACCAATGCTCCAGATGTGTTCATGGCCCTCATGAACAGGATCTTTCAGCCATACCTCGATCGATTTGTCGTGGTCTTCATCGACGACATTTTGATCTACTCGACGACTGAGTAGGAACACGCCTACCACTTGCGGGTTGTACTAGACACACTCCGAGAGCACCAGCTTTATGGTAAGCTCTCGAAGTGCCAGTTCTGGATACGTGAGGTCCACTTCTTGGGACATGTTATCTCTGAGGCGGGATTTGCAGTGGATCATGTGAAGATCGAGGCTGTGTTAGCTTGGGAGCCACCCAGGAGCGTGTTGGAGGTTCAGAGTTTCTTGGGACTAGCTGGATACTACCGGAGATTCGTGCCAGACTTCTATAGAGTTGCGGCACCACTCTTAGCTTTGAAGAAGAAGGGGAAACCCTTCGTGTGGTCAGAAAGATGTCAGCATAGCTTCCAGGAGCTGAGACAGAGATTGACCAGCGCACCTATCTTGAGGTTGCCTGAGGAGGGAGTAGGGTATGTAGTTTACTGCGATGCATCAGGGACCGGACTCAGATGTGTCCTGATGCAGGAGAGGGAAGTGATCGCCTACAGATCACATCAGTTGAGGCCGCATGAGCAGAACTACGCTACCCATGACTTGGAGTTAGCAGTAGTGGTCTTCGCTCTAAAGACGTGGCGAAACTACCTGATGGGCGAGCGCTTTACAGTCTTTTCTGACCATCAGAGTCTCATGTACATCTTCTCGCAGAAGGACCTGAACTTGAGACAGTGGCGATGGCTCGAGTTCCTCCAGGACTATGACTTTGAGATAGTCTATACTCCTGGGAATGGGAACGTAGTAGCCGATGCCCTCAGCAGGAGGATGGGCATTCAGCTACTTGAGGAGGCGACAGAGCAGCTATCCTCTTTGTATATATCCTTTGTGGATAGAGATGAAGCAGACTTCCTTCAGTCTCTCACAGTCACTCCTCCACTACTACAGCGAGTCAGAGAGGCACAACGTGGGGACACTGACTGTGAGACACGACGTGAACAGATATCCTCAGGACAGGCACCTGATGGTTTCTCCTTTGGAGCAGAGCATGACATCATTTTCAGGGGACGTACCATGGTTCCAGTCGCTTTGCGAGAGGAGGTGCTGAGAGAGTTTCACACTTCTCCTTTGGCGGTACATCCCGGAGTGGCGAAGATGTACCAGGATCTTAGACGACAACACTGGTGGCCAGGCATGAAGAAGGCTGTGGCAGATTTCGTTTTTCGATGCCTCACCTGCCAGCAGGTGAAGGCTGAGCACCAGGTACCAGCAGGCTTGATACAACCCTTGGAGGTTCCGGAGTGGAAGTGGGACGGCATATCTATGGACTTCGTGACAGGACTTCCACGCACTTCTAGAGGTCATGACTCCATCTGGGTGATTTTCGACCGACTCACCAAGTCAGCTCACTTCTTACCCATCAGAGAGCAGGGTTCAGTGGAGATCTTGGGATGTCTTTACGTTCAGGAGATTGTGCGGCTTCACGGTGTGCCATCATCTATCGTCTCTGATCGAGATGATCGCTTTAATTCCCGGATTTGGAAGGGATTATAGGAGGCATTCGGGATGCAACTACGTCTGAGTACAACCTTTCACCCTCAGACAGATGGTCAGACAGAGAGGACCATTCAGACTCTCGAGGACATGCTCCGCGCATGTGTCCTTGACTTTGGTCGAAGCTGGGAGGACCACCTACCCTTGGTGGAGTTTGCGTACAACAACAGATACCACTCCACCATCGGGATGGCACCGTACGAGGCGTTTTATGGCCGACCTTATAGATCTCCTTTGTGCTGGACAGACCCTGGGGAGTCAGCACTTGTGGGACCAGAGATGGTCCAGGCCACGACAGAGAAGGTCCAGGTCATCCAGGAGTAGATGAGGACAACTCAGAGCCTGCAGAAGTCATATGCTGATAGGAGGCGGAGGCCACTGGAGTTTGAGGATGGCGACCACGTCTTCTTGCGGGTCTCACCTCGACGTGGTATACGGAGATTTGGCCGAGGCAGCAAGTTATCTCCACACTTCATCGGACCATTCTAGGTCCTCAGTAGGATTGGCGAGGTGGCTTATCGTCTAGCTCTACCACCTCAGTTGCACCAGGTGCACAACGTCTTCCATGTATCTCAGCTGAGAAGATACGTGCAAGACCCGACACAGATCATTGACCACGGGGAGCTTGACGTTGATGATGGGGCAACTTTTACGGAGGTCCCGGTGGAGATCGAGGATCGACAGGAGTGGGTCCTACAAGGACGGTTGATTCCTCTTGTACGCATCAGATGGAAGCACGAGAATTTCCAGGAGAGCACTTGGGAGCGGGAGGCTCAGATGCGTGCTCAGTACCCTCATTTGTTTCCCTAGTTTTGATGTATCTTTACGGGGACGTAAATCCCTAAGGTTGGAGTAATGTAAAGACCCGTAAAATTCAAGGGAAATTTTTTCCTAATTTTCTTTGGAATTTTACAAGGGCACGGTTTCTGACGGCACCTGATTCCGAGGCCCGGTGTGCCCAGAATTAATTTCCGAAGTTTGGCTC
Source organism: Viscum album (assembly GCA_963277665.1). NCBI lineage: Eukaryota > Viridiplantae > Streptophyta > Magnoliopsida > Santalales > Viscaceae > Viscum > Viscum album. Next base: position 1,503,860,136 of record OY728135.1, read on the forward strand.
GGGTACGTTTAGTGAACGAACGAGCGGGAATTTCTAAATTTTGAACTGGTGCCTGGAATCGAATTCCGAGGGCACCGATGAACTCGCAGTGCCGATATTTGCTTAAGGAGACCTTTTCCGAGGTTGCGTTTTATGCGAGTTGAGAGTTAGTTTTGGGGGAATTAAAATGAAGTAAAATAAAATGTGGAAACACATTTTATTTTTATCCATGTTGGTTATATCCTCCCAAAGGGAGTTAGAGGTGGGACCCACATCCACTTAACCTCCCTTGAGAGGATTAAGTGTGGTGGGGCCCACAGGAACCCTAACTCCTCAACTCCCCTTTAAACTCCCAATAACTCCACTCAATTTAATTTTGACAACTTGAGTTTTAATTGAGATGAGTTATTGTTTTTCAAACTTTTGAAATTCAAGTGGTTTAGTTGTGTAAATAAAATAAGCTTTAGACTTATTTTATTTTGGTTAGTATCCTTTCCCACCTTGAGAGGATTTGGGAAGCTCTCTCTTCATCTTCTTCAACCTTGACGAAGAACTCGAAGAACACTTAAGCTCCGACGAAGAACGCCGAATCTCTTCTTCATAGCCGGTGTGTTTCTGAAGATCGACGACGCCGCTTCTTTCGATCTTCTTCCTGTGTCAACGAAAGGAGATGCCGCTTCCTCAGGCTTCCTCCGTCAGCTTACGAAGCTTCTCCAGCGACGTACCTCTTCGGACGCACCTCGACGTCAACGGAATCGACGTTCGATTTCCGTGATGCCCGGACTCCGCGACGCTTGTATTCCGCGGGTCGTTGACGAACATCGTTCTTGAAACCGAGGTAGGGGTTGTATTTTAAATTATTTTTGTTCTTGATATATGAAATGTCGAATTTCGTGGTTTTCGACTTATTATTATCGAATAATGCGAGGGGGCCGGTCCGCACAAACACGGACGACCCTCCTACATATTTTAAATGTTTTCTTGAGGTTGGTACGAGGGAGTGTGGTGCCGTCGCACCACGCGGTTCATGCGGAACATATGCACGGCACCGTCGTGCCACGCCATGGAAAGGAATTCATGGACGCGACGCCGTCGCGCCGCGTCGAAGGAAACCGAGGACACCGCGGTCGGAATGGGCTGCAGGGGCGGGGCGTGGTGCCGTCGCACCGTGCCGGGCTGGTTCGACCCTGTCTGGGGCGGGTCGACCCGGTTCGGGCCAATCGGGGGGGGGGGGGGGGGGTCTCGGGCCGGGTCGGCCCGGGCCCGAAACCCCCGATACCGAACTGTTAGGTTCAAATGCCCATAACTTGGGCTACGGATCTCCAAACGACGCGCCGTCAGCGGAGATGCGATCCTTGGATCGAGTCGGTCGTTTCGGTATATCTCACTCAAGGTTTAGAAATACTTTGAGTTTGGCCGGGTTGGTTCGTACACGAAACCAACCGGGCCCTCGGAGCGGAAACGCTCGTATCTTGAGCTACGGAAGTCCGATTGATGTGCCGTCAGCTTTGTTGTGTTCCTCTTAGCGAGATGGATCTTTTGACATACTCCGCCCGAGGTTTGGACGCAGGTGGAGTATGGTCGGGTTGGTTTTGCCTTAAAAACCAACCAGGCCCCTGGAACGGAAAAGCCAATAACTCTCAGACCGCGCATCCGATTGACGCGCTGTCTGTTGGGTTGAGTTCCAGTTGACGATACGGAACTTTTGGATACATCAAATCTAGACTTTGTGACAGTTGATGTATCAGCCTCTCGGCTCGTGGAGCGGACCCTCCCGAACGAGCTTGCTGTGTGCGGGAACCCTAGAGCTGGCTGCGACTGCTACTGTGACTACGACGACGACTGTGCAGAGATCCTTAGTGGATTCGATGACGACAACTACAGCACTCAGCGATCCTGTGTGGATCAGTGCTACTGATCCTGTGTGGGTCCGATCCTGTGTGGGTCAGCGCTCAGCGGTCCTGTGTGAACCAGCTTCTACAGATCCTGTGTGGGTCCGATCCTGTGTGGGTCTTTGTGGGGGTTAGTACCTATCGATCCTTTATGGTTCCGACGACTTAGATGGATCAGTGATCATCTCTATCATCCTCGAAGAAGTATACCTGTGTGAGCTGAATCCTGTTGCTTTCCTGTGTGGATTGTGTTTCGCTATCCTGTGTGGATTACGTTTTCTTTCCTGTGTGGAATACGTATACTTTCCTGTGTGGACTAAGTTGTACTTGGGCTCGGAGGTTGGAGCGTATTGTAATTGATGACTTAAGTTTATGTATGGTCATATACCTAAGAAGTGTCGGTTGTTACTTTGTGATTGTATCTATCCTTTGTGGTTTATCCTTTGTGGATTTTGGGAGACCTTCGGGGGTCTCGGGGTCCCTACTGAGTAGCTTATACTCAACCATGCACGGGCTATGCCCGCACTACGTTGTGTTGGTTGAATATGATGGACAACGTTGATCGTGGTTGAGGCTTGCTGAGCAGGACGGTGCCTGGAGGTGGACCACTGGGCGGGACGTGCTCGGAGCGGACGGCGGGACCTGAGGAGCAGTGGAGCTATCTGTACCCACCCTTCAGGTGGGATTTCCAGTGGACAGCTCGGTGTAGCAGCTTTTACTTTACAGTTGCTGTTTTCCCTTTCGAGTTGTACTTTACTTTTAGTTTGGGTTTGTATACTGGCCCATTTACTTTTCCGCACTTCCAGTTGTACTCTGTTTTTACTTTTTCGCTTGCTTACTCTGTGGTGCTTGTTTACTTTACAAAGGCAATGCCTTCCCTTTTTATCGGGATTTACGCCTTGGTGCTAGTCGCCAGCCCCTGGCCTATGGAAGGCGGGCTAGGGGTAGTCACGGCACGGGCCCCGAGGACGGGTCGTGACATATCATATGAAATTATCTTTATTTTAATGTTTTTAATATTATTTACTTGATATTTCCATTAATTAAACAATTAATGCAATATCATTATGCAAGCCTTTAATTTAAATATTTATTCTCTAAAAACTAAAAATAAATTATTATGATGAATATATAAATTTTATCTTCCAAAATAATACTTATAATCTAAAATATCCCTTATTTATCCCCATATTAAAAATATTCCACTTGTTAAAAACAAAAGTATGACAAAATTGAAATTTTTGTGAATAAAATATTTAAATGGTTATATTCTTATCCAAATGGCCCTAAATGGTCTCATAACTGATCTTTTAATGATTAGGGATGAAAAATAATCATCCAATAAAATTATCAGAAGTGTTAAGAGTAATTTATAATATTTATAATATTATTTTTACCCTTAATTAACTGATTTACTCTTAACCATGGTAATAGAAATTACCAAATTTACTATTCATATTTCTTCCAAAAATAAAATGGACCTATTTAATAAATCTAGAAATTAGGATTCCAAATAGGAATTACATTTTTAAAAATTCAAAACACAAAATTGGTGAAAATTAATTTAAAATTAATCCCATTGATGGATCAAGAAAACATGGTTTTAAAGTAAAAATGTTCAAAAGATCGAAATGTTTTTATATACAAGTTCAATGTGAAATTTATTCGAATGAAATAAATTAGATTAAATGAAAAATTATTGATCTAATTATTCTATAAATCCATTAAAATATATAATATATCATTATAAATAAATTTTAGGAAAAATTAGTTTTCAATCAAATTTCCTTACTTTTCACTATTCATCAAAACATGAAACATATCAAAAAAATACCAAAAAATCAACCAAAATAAATTTTTATATTTCTATTTAAAATAAGAAAATTATTTTGTTCAACATAATTTATAAAAGTTTAAAAAACTTGATTTAAAATAATTTCACCATCAAAAGGTGACCAGACTGCCTTTTTTAAAATATACTTCTTTTATGTGAAAAATTGGATTGATTCTTATATAATGTCTAGAAAACACATAATATTAATTTTAATCATTATATTTAATATATTATATATATATATTATTAATATAATCTAAAAATAGTAATTTTTTTAATGGTATAAAACACATTGGTGCACATTTAAATAGTTTTTCAAAAAAACATTTCCTTTTATTTTAAAAATGGTTTTACATTCAATAATAATCAATTGGTAAAATAATTCATTATATACAATTTTGTAAACCATATATTTATAATTTAGTTAATAATGTTCATTCCCACCATTCTAACGGCTAGGTTATAATGGTAACAATTAGATAATAATATTTATTTGTTCGTTTAAGATCAATATGGGGAATCATGTAGGATATCAAATATAGTGTTTCATTTTTAAAAACTTGGGTTGTTACATTATATACCCTTTTTGAAAATTTTACCCTTGTAATTTTGAATTGGGCTTGGCAGAAAGGCTCACCTTCCCAAAATATATTTATTGAAATACCACATAAAAAAAGGATTAATAAAACTCATACTTTAAAAGAAAGGGAAGTATTAATGTTACCTTAGGTAACATATACTAGCGTTCCATATTGGAAAACCTAGAAATGGAAGAAAGAACTAGCTTTCAAGTTTTGATGGAGAGTGATAGAGAAAATTTTTATGAGAAGGTTAAAAATAAAAAACCATAAATCTGTGATGAGGTAGAAGGCCATTGATTTATTAATAAGAAATTTAAAAAAATTGTGTTTTTGTTTTAAGATCCTTTTCATCGAGTTGAGGAATTATTTTACTACTTGGAATAATAATATAAGGAAAAATTCTTTTTTGAAAATTATAGTTTCATCCTTTAATTAGTTTCCACCACAAACTCATCTTTTTCTCAAAATAATGAGTATTCAAGATGATTTTTTCATGCCTAAAGCACTAGAATCAACTTCTAAAGAATTACATAGTAAAAAATATTAACTATCTATTTCACTTGTCTCTATACATTAACCAAAACCAAAATGATCAGTACAAGATAAGATAATTCCCCAAAAATAATAGACCTTATTTAATGAAAAAATACTTCAATATCCAAAATTCAACAGTAATACCCAAAGTTAAACATAGGCCATTTGAAAAATAACTATCCTTAAAATTCAACAAAAATATTATGGATTAATATTGAAACCCAAAATTCAGAAGGATTTGATAACATAGTCTTGCAAGATAAATTTTAACTTTTATCTCTAAATAACATCAATCACTCTTAAAGTCCCATACAAAAAATTTAATTTCCTAAATCATATAATCTCTATGATATGATAATTATTTCCATAAATATCCAAAAACACAATAATTACACAATAAAATCATAGATTCTTCCAAAATATAATTCAACCTTTACAACTTAAATAAAATCCCATAATATTATATTTTCCTTGTTCATATAGGGTTCTCAAAATAATGAATTTATTCTATAATAACATTAGTCACTTAATCACCAAATCATTTTACAATCCCATGGTTATCTATTTTATGAGAGATATATTCCCAAAATAAACTATTTCTTCATCCATAAAATCATTTAACTAAAAATAAAGTCATATTAATTGGGACTTCATGTTGTCCAATGGTAGACGATGTACCCTTGTCACCCATGAGTTTTGGGTTCCACTCCCGCGACCTTACCGAACGTGACGGGTTGTCACCCATCCCGTGGGTTGTCACCCATCCCGCAGGTTGTCCTTTGTCTAAAACTATATAATTCTTATAACATTCCCAAAATATGATAAAATCCTCAAAAATAACCATAACATGTTTAAAACCTAAAGGTTGTCTCATTCCTTTCATTTTTCATCCCAAAATGTAATAAACCATAATTACCAAAAATAAATGTCCCCAAAAATACTGTTAATCACCTTAAAAATTCAAAACTTAAATCCTAAAAAGGGGTTTCTAAGACATTAAACACATGAGAAAGCTTAAAATTATAAACCCATGGTGATATTACTAAATCTTAAGAAAATATAATAATCTAAAAAGTTATCTAAACCCTCTTATGATACAAACTATAAGACTCAGCCTTAAACACTACATATTCTAGTTATTCTAAAACTAGAAATCACATTCTTTTCCCAAATATTTTTTAGGTTTAAATTTTTATATAATTAGAAAAAATATTATATAGAAAACCCGTACATTATAAGTGGACACTTATACTCAGTATCCATTTTTTCATAAAACAAAAATATTTAAAATAAAACATGATTTCTTATGGTGATATATTTTCCCAAATTTCGTTTGATCTCATCCATGTTCCTACTATTCCATAAACCCTTTGATTTTCTTAAACTTTGGATGAACAATAAATCTCAGTGAGGGATATAAAAATAAAGGAAACCGTTATTTCATTAAAAAAATGAAAACTCTGATATCATTTACCATATCTTTAAAGTTCTTTGATAATATGAAATAAAACATTTTCACATGAAAAAACAATTTTTTCAAAAAAAAAAATTCATTAAAACTCATAGTAACCAATTAAAAATCCTCTAGGGGAATTATAACATCATATAAATAAGACCATTTAAATTGGAACAACTATATAGTTTACTTCCAATTAAGCTATTATGGGCTTTACTGATGCTATTTGGGCCACCCAATATTAAGATGTAATGGGCTTCCCCTACTTTATCTCAGCCACCCCATGTTAAGCTATAACGGGATTACCTAGATCTATTTGGGCCACCTCATATTTATCTATAATAGACATACCCAGTGCTATTTGGGCCACCCCATGTATAAGCTATATCAGGATCACCTGCTTCCTATAATTTTCAAGTACCATATCCTTAATAAAACACTTTCATCATAAAACTCATTGAAAACTATTTTAATCCCATGTGAAAAACACTTTCATATAAAAAATACCATTTTATTTTTAAAAAACAATTTTCAATACCAAAAATACAAAAAAATAATATTCAAGCTTACAAAGGAAGATATATATTAAATAATAGTCACAACGGTGGAAAAGTCATTATCACCATGTACTTTAAGAATAGGATATTCCTTTTGTCATTTTTTTCAAAAAAATCTGCATAAAACATGTGAAAAGATTCCTTTTTAAAAAAAAATTAATTAAATTAAAAATAGAAATAAAATTTCATTTATAATACTTTTATATCTATATAAATAAATATGTAAAATCATATCAAGAATATTGACATGGAGAAAAATATTTGATAATTAAAATTTTAAATATTCAAAGTGTCCCATACCACTTTGATCATTTAAATCAGAAGATATGTTAAATAATAATATTTAAAAAATATTAAATTACTTGAAAATAAAAAAATATGGATATTAAATGTTAAATGGTCTGTATATACACCTCATAAAAGAAGGTGGGTGTAGGACATAAAAATATGCCTAAATGAAAGGATATTGAGACGAAGTCCCTTACCTTGAGTCAAAATCATCACGTACAATATTTATATTACTAAATAATAAAATTAGGATAATTATTTAATTTATAAATACTTTTTTTAATGTTTATTATTCCTTTTATATCATTTATTTTCAGGTCATAATAATTAATTACTTATTTAAGTTCATTTTGGACGTATTGATGATATTTGGTACTTGATTCCAAAATGACTTTGGTAAGTTTTCAATAGTCAAATCGGACATTAGTGAATAATATCTAGAATAATATTTATGAAATAATCATCATATTTATTTATCAATAATTATTTTAAAACCAATCATGTATGATGGTTGGAAAAAATGGACCAATTTTACGATTATGGAGATGGTAGGCCATACATATGCTTGAGTAACATTTCCATTTTTCAATGATTGTTATAGAAAGAAGGTAAGTATTATTTTGTCTTTAAATAATTATAATAATATCATAAAAAAATATTAATAATTTTAAAACACATACACAGATATATATATGTGTATATATATATCATTCGTGTGATTTGGAGATAGAAAATGAATCACATTGTTTTGTGGAGGTGATAGTTCACACATATGCACGAACGTCGTTATCATTTTCATGTTCATGAGAAGGTAAGAATGTAAATGATATATTATTATTAAATAATTATAAATATTTAATTAATATAATATATAATCATTTTTCTACAATTACAACTAGTATTGAGATATGGTGATGGAAAACGAATTATATCGGTTCACGAGGTGGTATTCTACATTACACACGAATGATTAATTCTTTTCCCATTTGATGGTAGTGGAGAATAATTTAGGTGATGATATTAACATAATAAATATCATTATATTAATTATATTAGAGTTATTATTTCATCTTGGTGGAAGAATATTTTGAGGAATTGGAAGAAGAAACAAAAAATAATAATTCAAAATGATACATTTTCTTTGGACAATATCCTTTGATTAACATCTTAACACCTCTAAGGAAAGTGTCATGACTAAAATAAGATCTCTATAATGTAGGTAGGGATTATAGAAAGTTATTAGGGATGATATTTTCCAAAACAAATAGGTTTTGAGGTGTGGAAAAAATATAAGAATGGGTTCTCTTTATAGGAGAAGGGAGAGGCACTCTTGAAATTATTCAAAATATTAAATTAATATAAATTAATTTTCTACTCCCAATGACTCCAAACTGATTAATTAAGAATATAGGATGATTAAGAGACTAAATTAATATATAAAATAGAAATTATACAAGTTTTTATTATTTTTCAATCCTTATAATTTTTGTTTAACCCTTATTTTACCCTTTTAACTCTTACCGTGATACCATGTAATTTACACTTTTAAGGTTAATATAATTAAAATAAAAAGCCAAAATACCAATAAATGAGACATTTATGAAATTTATATACTTATACAAATACTGTTTCCTAATTTTGGACATTTATTAATTTTATATCATTTCATAAAATATTATTTATTTTAAGATATAATTAATGCCAATTTTGACATTATTCATTACTTGACTTTTTTTAAAATATCATAACAACATGATATATTCAAAAAAAAAAAAAATTTAAATCTTAAAAAAATGTAAATTTAATCTATAAAATTAATTGATTACATAAATTATATAAAATTATATTTATTTTAATATTTTTAATAACATTTATTCGATATTTCCATTAATTAAAAATTACTACTTCATCATTGTGTAAGCCATTAATTTAAATGTTTATTCCATAAAAACTTAAAAATAAATTATCATGATGAATATAAAAATTTTATATTTCTAAATAATATTTATATCCAAACATATCCCTTATATTACCCCATATTAAAAATATCTCACTTGTTAAAAACAAAAGTTTGACAAAATTGACTTTTCTTTGAATAAAATATTATGAAGGTTATATTCTCATCCAGATAGCCATAAATGGTCTCATAACCGATCCTTTAATTATTATAGATGAAAAATACTCATCAAATAAAACTAGGGAAAGTGTTAGGTAATTTTTAGAATATTTATAAAATTATTTTTACCCTTAATTACCCTATTTACCCTAAATCGTTGTAATAAAAATTACCAAAGTTACTATTCATATTGTGTATAAAAATAAAATGAAACTATTTAATAAATTTATAACTTATTATTCCAAATATGGAATCCATTTTACAAAATTTCAAACAAATAATTATCTAAAATTAATATAAAATTTATCTCGTCGAAAGATCGAGAAAATATGGGTTTTAAAGTAAAATCGTTCAAAAGATTGAAATGTTTTTATATCCAAATTCAATATAAAATTGATTAAAATGATAAAAATTGGATTAAATGATAAAATATTTATCTAATTATTGCTTTTAAACACTAAAATATATAATTTAATAGTATAAATAAATTTGACGATAAAATTGTTTTCAGTCAAATTTTAGTACTGTTCACTATTCATCAACACATGAACATATTAGAAAAATACCAATAATAAAATCAAAGTAAATTTTGATATTTTTATCTAAAATAATAATTTTATTTTTTCAAATATAATTTATAAAAGTGTCAGAAAATATATTTAAAACAAGTTCACCATCAAAAGGCGACAAAAATGCCTTTTTTGAAAAATACTTATTTTATGAGTAAAATTGAATTTGTTCTTACATAATGTATAGAATATACATAAGATTAATGTTAAAATTATATTTAATATATTATATATATTTCATTTATATAATATAACAAGATTAATTTTTTATTTTTTGGCATAAAACACACTTGTGCACATTTAAATTTTTTTTAGAAAAACATTTCTTATTATTTTAAAAAGAGTTCTCTATTCACTTATAATTAATTGATCAAAGAATTCATTATATATAAATGTTTAGATATTATTTTTCTAATTCATATAATAATTTTCATTCCATCCATTCTAACTATTAGGTTATAATAGTAACATGTAAATAATAATATTTAGCTGTTCGTTTACACTTGATGTTGCATATCATGTATGTTATTGAACATAAAGATTATTTTTTTAAACTCATTTATTATATAAAATCCTTGTATCTATCATGATGTCTATGAAAATAGATCCTTGTACACACCCTTTTTCCAAGTCATTACTTATCCCATTTTTCCTTGTATGAATTAATTGGACTTATATTAGATTTGTTATTGTGGAATTCCATGGGCGATGCCCCTTGGGTTACACTATTACCCTATAGACAAGCTATAGTTACTACCTGAGTTGTCTTAAACCCTTTGGTAAAGGATACCTTGATTATTAACTTGGATCCTCTTTATTATTAGTATCATCAAAATGCCTTGTTATATCTTGGATCCTTCATTATTATTATTATCTTGGCAGGATGTTAGTGATGGTTATACATCACGTGACTTACTATATAAACTGGATCATAATTAATTAATAAAATGGTTACACGATCAGACATTAGTGGAGGCTGAAGAAGGTAGTTTGGTATTTACATTACTATACTGATTTACCTTTATATATTCATGTTTGCACACTATTTTAGTTTATATTACATGGATTGGATGTTATAGACATCATTGGCGGTGACCGCTAAGATTTATCTCACACCATATCTGGTTACCATTAGTATATGTCTAGATTACATGTATGTAGGTTTTGATAAAGGGAAGAATCCAACCTTAGACACTTGATATTGCTTGCTTTCTTAGGATGGAGCTTGTTAGCAGATTAATGAGCTGGGGCTTAGGATGATTGGATAGTTTTTGGTTTATTTTTTCTACTTTTTTATAACATGTATTTACCAATTCCTTGTATCTATGTTTTCCAGTTTTATAGATACATGACTTGTATCATCATTTTTGTATATGACTATTAGTTTTTCCTATTGTTTATTTATTCATTTCTTCTTCTGTTTTACCATCTATTTATTTTATATTACTTATTCTATTTACCTGATATCCTATTTTTCCACTATGCTACACTCCGGTAATGAGGTAATAGTCTCCCCACAAACACAACCTAGGCCCTCACTACTAGTAGGAAGACTCTTTAATTTAGGGAGATGCACTTGAGGCCATATCCCTAATCGGGATCGGGGAACCCTTGAGTGGAACTTGGGATCAGGACATCGCAAAGTGGTATCAAAAAATTTATTTTCTTTCTTTACTATTTGGAGATTTTGAATGCTTTGAAATATGGTTATAAGCCATGCTTGGTCACAACTAACCCAAATTAGGGATAAATACTGAGTTCCCTGGATTATATTTTTTGTTCTTCTTTTTCCTATTATAGTTGATGCCATTTCATTATTGGGTGACACACATGTTGTGTAATGGTTATTATTATTATTATGATTGAGGATTTTATTTCATCCTTGTCTTGAAGATATGTGGGAAATGATCATTATTTCATGAATCATTGTAGACACCTATTATTAACATGTCATTCATATTCCATTCCATATAGGTTCATTTCATTTGTTGAATTTTCTTGATATGCCTGTGACTATTGAGTGATCTCTATTTATATATAAACCTATGCTTCTATTTGGCTGTGATTGAGTGATTTATACTTCCAATCTAGGAGTTGTATGAGTCCTCGTGGGTTGGAAGGGGAAATTTACCATGTTTATCCATTAAAATGAAATTAAATGGGTGTTGATTTCAGTGATAAGTTGTATGAGCCCTAATTCACAGGGAATGATGATCCATTTTAAATGGACCTTGATATATGAAAATAGGAAAATGAAAACTGTAAAATGTAAAACATGACATATTAAATTAATTGGTTGCTGGTAAATGAAGAGAAGAGGCACTGTTTACCTTTCATATACTTGAACCCCTGTAATTTATACTCGATCACTTACCAATAAATATCCTTCTATTAGGGTAGTTGGGGTAGTGTACCATGGGTTGTGAGCCATTTCCTTTCATTCAGATTCTGCTATTTCTATCTATCTACTTATATCTTGTTCAGAGGTGTGTGATTGGAATTTTTAGACCAATGATACTGCTAAATACTCATGTCATGCACCAGGAGGGTGGAGATGACCACACTCTAGATGTGGTGGGCCCTAATACCCCAATCTTACCTCCAAGAGTGACACTTGAGGCACCACATGTTATACATGATCTAGGAAACAATTATCAACTTCATGATAGTTTCCTACATATAATGACGTCTATACTAGGTTATCCATGACCTGAACCTACAATGGATGATCTAGCATTTGAGTTTCATCAGTAACACCCTCCAACTTTTTTGAGGGATGGTGGTGCATAGGCTATAGAGTCTTGTTTAGTGGCCTCCTTGTCTATATTTGTGTATCTTGAGACATCTAAAATGTAGAGGGTCATTATATATACTTATATGATGCGTGATTCGACCAAGTGATATTGGGATATGATTGTCTTGGATGGTCTCTATCAGGTCATGGTATGGTCTGATTTCCAGACTGGTTTTTATGATTATTTCTTTCCTTAGACATTGAGAGCTGACCAGGACAGAGAGTTTATACATCTTGAGTAGGGGACTATATCAGATGTTGAGTATTAAACATGTTTTACTGATTTACAGTTATTTTCACCACTTCTAGATGGTGGTGACTTTTCACATGCTATACGCTTTGTGGATGAGATCCAGTATTCCATCTGTACTCAAGTGAATGTCTTTATCCTAACAAAATTTTCTAAAATAGTCAAACAAGCTCACAACCCAAAGGAAGGAGAAGGTACATGGTTTAGTGAATCGGTGATCCTGTATGCCAAAAGTGCTTCCAATATAAGAAAGCGATCCCTCAAGTTTTCTCATCATGGAAGTGGTATCCATAGTATCTGTACTAGTATCTCTACAGTGTTCCATCAATGCAAACGACATGGGTATCTAAAACCTCAGTGTGATTGAGATTATTTGGAGTTATGATATTTTGGTCGTATGGGGAACCTTTATAGATTTTTCAGACATTTCCATTATCTTCTAGTGTAAGAGGTTCCACACCATCTCCACATTCATGGGAAGGTTATTTTACAGCACATCAGGTGGGGAATTGGATTTCCACTATCAGGACCAGCTGAGGAGGAGGTTGTGGCCACAGTAGCTAGACTTTAGATATTCAGTTTTTCCAGTAGAGCAGTCCTGATTGGGGTATTCTAGATATAACTCAAGGTTGTGGATCTGGTAATTTACATTCATAATAGCTAATAACCAAGTATCAGACTACAAGACTATCTATAACATGAGTTACTATTTTAGTATCCTCCACAATAGTATATGCTTTATTTGATACAAGTGGTTTACATACCTTGATCTATTTATCTATTGTGGAAAGTCTTGGGATGGAAATACAATGTTACTGTTGTGAAATTATACTAGATACACAATTGGGAGTATGGTCATAGGGAATACAAAAATAAAGGTATTTCCCCTTAATGTATGTAATTACTCTTTCTTGTGGGACCTCTTCGTACTCGAGATGATGGTCTTCGATGCCATTCTCAGGATGGATTGGTTGGTCCCGTATCACGCCTTTTTTGGATTCCTATCATCGTAGGGTATCTTTTACATCACCAAAATGAAGAAGTTAAAAACATAAGCATGAGTGGGATATCTAGGCTGTAAGAGATAGACTAGATTATTATGGTCTCAGTGGAGTGAATTACCAGATTTCTAGTCTCTTCATAGAGGATTAGGGTTTGCATCAGGCTAAATTCCCTCTGGTAGTTTATTTTTTTAGGAATTTCTTTCTTAAATATTTTTGGCTTACCTCATGAGAGAGAGGTAGAGTTAATGATTGAGATCACTCAAGGAGCATCTCCAGTTTCCATTCCTCCATATAGTATAGCACCTATTGAGATGTAGGAGTTCAAGAGGCAATTCGAGGACTTTGGGGCCAAAGGTTTTATACAGCCTATCACTTACTCTTGTGGTTCTCCCATGATTTTCTCTAAGATGAAAGATTAAACCCTTCATCTATGTATGGATTACATATAGTTAAACTAAATTACATCCAGTAACCAGTATCCACTACCCTGAAAAGATGATATCTTTTACCAGATCTTAGGAGCTTGGGTGTTCTATAAGATTGGCCTGAAATCAGGCTATCATCAGGTGCCAGTCAGGCCATCATACATTTCTCATACAACAATCCATATAGGTATAGTTTATATGATTCCCTTATTATTATGTTCAGTGTAATGAACACACCAACCATTTTCATAGATTTAATGATTAGGATGTCCCACCCCTATCTAGATTCTTTTGTCATGGTAATTATGGACAACACCTTGGTGTATTCTTCCTCTCATAGCAGCCATTCTAAGAACCTTTATTTCATTATAAGTACAATAATAAAGCATCAATTTTTTTTGAAAATATTGATAAGTTCCAGTTTTGGATAAAAAAATTTCACTTATTAGGCCATATTATCTCAGAATCAGGAGTTTCTATTGACCTAGAGAAGGTGAGTGCTTTGGTTTCTTAGGAGCATCCCAAGAATGTGTTTTATATAAAAAGTTTCTTGGGATTTGATATATATTACAGGAATTTTATACAGGACTTATCATACCTTTTTTAACCTCTTATCACTCTTACAAATACGGGTGCTAAGTTATTGTGGTTAGAAGAGTGCGATAAATCCATTGAGGAGATAAAAGAGAGGATTTTCTCGTCAACTTTTCTGATTCTTCAAGAGCCTATGATTCATTAGGAATTTCCTAGGAGTAGTGCTAATGTTAGAGGACTGAATCATTGCATACAGATCTTGACAATCGAGGCCTCATGAGAGAAACTAATAGATGCATGACCTTGAGCTAGCAGCAGTTGTCTCTACCTTACGTCACTAGAGAAACTATCTTATAGGTGAGAGCTTTGTAGTGTACACAAGCCGAAAGAGCCTAAAATTTATATTTTCACAACATTAATCAAACCTAATATAGTGAATATGGGTCAAATATCTTCAGTACTTTGATTTTGAGATTTCCTATATTCCTAAAAAAGGAAATAAGGCAGTAGATGTGTTAAATTAGAAAACTCAAGCATATGCTATATGGGAAGCCACCGATGAATGGAAATTGATGACCCTCTTTTATAAGAATCATATCAAGTTTCATGATATTTGTGACCAATATTATCTCTAATCTATGATAGTTATATCTTCCCTCTTTGAGAAGGTGAAGAGTAGGAAATTTTTAGATCCTGAAGGCTTGGTACTCTGTGAGGGTATTTCAGGAGATGTCCCACCTCTAGATTAGTCTATGGACAGAGATGCTAGCCGGCATATACATGAACATTTGTAGATTCCTACTGATATAAGAGAGGAATTTATGTGGTCTTCCCATGCTTATTAGTGGGAAGTTCATCGAGGCATTCCCAATATTTATCGAGATGTGCGATGATATTATTGGTGGCCTGGTATGAAATGTCAGATAATGGGATTTATTACTAGGTCCTCCACCTTTCAGTAGGTGAAGGAAGAGCACCGGTGGATTTCTAGCTTATTAAAACCACTTACAGTCCGATAATGGAAGAGGGAATATGTTTCCATGGACTTTATGGCCAGATTACTAAGGTCTTCTAGAGTTAGTGATGCTATATGGGTAGTCATTGATCGACTGATAAAGGTAGCCCACTTCCTGCCTATCTAGTAGAATTTCTCATTTAATGATCTTGGAAGATTTTATGTCTGTGAGATTATCCAACTACATGGGGACCCACATATTGTCATTTAATATAGAAAAAATCTCCTCATATCATGGTTCTAGAAGGGATTCTATAAAGATAGGGGTACACAGGTTTTTCTGAGCACATACTTTCATCCTATGACCAATGATCAGTCTAAATGGATGATATAGGTGTTAGAGGAAATTCTTTGAGCATGCGTCCTTGATTTTAGAGGTTCTTGGGATAATCATTTACCACTAGTTGATTTGTCCTATAATAATAGATTTCAGGTGACAATTCAAATGGATCCTTTTGAGGCCTTTTATGGTAGGTTGTGACATCCACCCCTATGCTAGATAGACACAGGAGAGGCAACCCCACGAGGTCATCATATTATGTATGAGACTTCAAAGTAGGTTTAGCTAATCACAAAGTGTATGTATACTATTCTTCCAAGATATAAATTTTATGTCGATCACCATCAATAACTTCTGTAGTTTGAGGTCGGGGATCATGTTTTCCCATGGGTATCACCCAGGTTATGGAATAAATGGATACAGAGGAAAGGGAAGTTATGTCATAAATTTTTAGGGCTGTTTGAGATTTTGGAGAGAGTCAGGATTTTAGCCATTTGATTGTTACTATCTGATAGGTTCTGTTCCATGAATGATTTCTTACATGTTTCAAAGCTTCACTGGTACCATGGAGAACCGTCTCATACTTTTGATCCCAAGTAATTTGACCTATGTAATGATGCCCCATTGAAGGATTATCCTGCACAACTCATTGACTGAAGTAAAAATTATATCTGAGGCTGATCTATCCCTTTGTTATAGGCACTATAGAAGAACATCCATGTATATAATGAAACTTATGATAAAGAAGTTGATATATGTTCCTAGTCATTAGATTTGTTCTCTAATAGCATTTCACCTCCCTTGAAAGGTGAACTCAATGATGAGTTCCTTTAAGGGGGGGGGGGAGACTGTAAGAAATTGGTTTTTATTGCAGGTATGTATCCTTTTATTTTTGATTTAATTATTTATTTGGACCTAATATGGATGTCAAATGAGTTCACGAAGGTTACATGGGTGTTTTGGTCTTGTTCAGACTTGGAACCACGACCGATGGAGAAGGTAGACTGGCCACATGGTTTGTAAAAACCATGTGATCCAGGCCACACAGTTACTCCCAACCACATGGGGTTGGATAGTGATGTGAAGCAGGGCACACAGTTTTCCCTAACTATTTACCATGGGTTACACACCCATTCAAAAAAACTGTAGACATGTTACATAGGTGTTTGGAATGGTTGGCATACAGTTTCTCTAACCATGTGGCCTAACCATGAAAAATGAATCTCACTACAGCAGATGAAACACGATTAGCACACGATTTGGCCAAATGTGTGTCCAAATGGTGTGATGCCTATTTTTGGGTGATTTTATGAAAATAACATTAAATGATCTAATTAAACACCCTCTTTCTTCTCTTTTTATCTTCAGCATACATCCACCCCTCCATTTCTCTCTTTTTCTCCCTTTGAAGCCCTTATATAGTATTTGATCTCGAGTTTCCATCTGGATTCTGATCAAAGCACTTTTCCTCTCATTTGATCCACACTAGTAGGATCTAATTCATTTTTATCCATTCACCATTATTCTTTCTATCAAAGATGCTATTTAGATGCAGGATCATATGCCCTATTTTTAGGGCATTGATCTATTCCAAATATCTCTTCTAATTCATACAGAACTCAAGGCTGATACTGGACAATGAGAGTCATATGAGTACGAGTTAGGTTTTCTAAAACTCATCCATAAAGATTCATAATTTAATAAATAAATCAATGTGAACATAGATTTCATCATGCATGATTTATTAAATTCATATGCCTTGATTATAGTTTTGAGAACCATGTGCTAAGACCCTTTTCATAAATTTAATTCAATGTTTGAATTTATAAACTTAAAGGTGACCACCCCATGTAGGGTTTTTCTATATTTATTCTTTTAGTAGCTTGTTAAGCTTGGTTGTACCACTATTGGAGTGTAATTCGACTTGAAATTTTTAAAGGTAAGAATTTAATTAAATATATTAATTATAAGGGCTAGCACATGTATGATTATCACTTGACCCTTGTAAGGTAAGTGCCTCAATTTCATTAATGAATCAAAATTGTAATTGGAAAGTATACTATGCATATGAATTGGCCTAAATAAATGAAATAGAATGAATTGGTTGCACATCTGTAGCACTCCTTGAAATGATTGATTGAAGGAAGTGAAGTGAACCTAATGAATTGAATAATGATCATGTGAATTATTAAATGGTTTTATGTCCTTTAACCTCGTTACACTAATTAAAGGTATGGAATGAACCCCATTAACTTATAAAAAATAATGAGTATTCAATGGATGGTTTTATTAAAGGAATTTATTATATGGTTCCTAATGAATATGGACCTATTCATTATTATAGGTGTGGTCAAATTAGAGATTTACTTGTATTCTTAAGGGAATTCCATGAGCAATCATGGATGCCATTCCAATTTAAGGATGATAGTTTCCAAGGGTGAGACCCACCTATGAACCCTATCTTTGTCTATCAGTGGAATCCTAGTATGACATCATATGATCCCTCTATTATTATTATAGGATTCCTTTGATACACTCCTTGGATCCATCATGATGTCTACAGACATGTGGTGCCTTGTATACACCCTTGGGGATAATAATTTCTTATTCAATTTTACCTTTGATGAATTACTTGGACTCTTTTATTTTCATTATTATGGAATGAATTAGGATATTCCCCTTAGATTACAATCTCACCCTATATAAAGACTATATTTACCACCTTTGTTTCCTCAACCCCTGAGGTCAAGGATGCCTTGGTTATTACCCTGGGTCCTTTTTATTATTAATATCATCAGGATGGATTTTTATATCTTGAATACTTTATTATTATTATTATAATGGTAGTTTGTTAGTGTTGGTTATACCTCACATTAATTACTATACAATATAGAACAAAATTAATTAAATAAATGGTTACATGTTTAGACACCCGATAAGGCTGAAGAAGGTACTTTGATATTTACTTAACTATACTTCTTTACTTTTATATATGCATTCTTGCACATTGTTTCAGTTTATATTACATGAAATGGACATTATAGATTCCATTGGTGGTGTTCTACTAATATTTATCTCACACACTGTTTAATATCCATTCATACTCGGACAGATTACATGTATGAAGGTATTGATAAAGGGAAGCGTCCCACCTTGGACACTTGATATTGATTGCTTTCTTAGGATGGATCTTGGTAGATGATGATCTAGGGAGAGCTTATAATTCTTGGATTGTTTTTGGTTTCTTTTTGATAATTTTGTATATTATATATTATCTGCTACCTTGTATCCATGTTTTCCAATTTTTTAGAGACTTGGAATGTATCATCATCTTTTGTATATTATTACCACCTATTCCTATTGTTTATTTATTCATGTCTTCTTATGATGTGTCTTTTTTTAATTTATATTTACCTCATATCCTATTAATCTGTTGTGCTACACTATTTTAATGAGGTCATAGTCTCCCCATAGACACACACTAGGCCATCGCTGCTAGTTGGTAGCCTCTAGCGTTCAGGGAGACGTGATTGAGGCCATGTGGCTAACTGAGATTGGGGAATCCTTGAGTTGCACATGGGTTAGGGATGTCACAAAGTGGTATCAAAGGATTTCATTTCTTGAAATACTTTTTAAAGATAATAGATAGAAGATTATTAATTCTTTCTAACTTGTTTATATGCCACGATTAGGCTTAGCTAACCCATGTTTTGGGTAAATGATGATTTTCCTAAATTATAATTTTTGGTTTGTTTTCTTGCTATTATAGTTGATTTAATTTCATTGTTGGGTGATGCACATGCTGTGTGATGGTTATTATTAATATTTTGATTGAGGTCTTCATTTAATCCTTAGTTTGATGATATGAGGGAAAGGATAATTGTTACATTCATCATCGTAGAAACCTAGAGTTCACATGTCATGCCATATAGGTGAATTTCAATTCTTGAATTTTTTTGATATGCCTATGATTGTTGAGTTTTCCTTGTTTATATATATAACCATGCTACTCTTTTCATGAAATTAAGTGATTTCTACTTCCAATTTAGGAGGTGTATGGGACCTCATGGGTTGGAATGGGTAAATTATAGAGTCGATCCATTAGAATGAAATTAAATGGGTGTAAATATTAGTGATAACTTATATGGTCCCAGATTCACTAGGAATGGTGATCCATTTTAAATGAACCTTGATATATGAAAATAATAAAATGAAAACTATAAAATGTGAAACTTGAAATATAAAATGAAGTTGTCGTCGGTAAATGAAGAGGCGAGGTATTGTTGAACTATCACTTACTATAACCCCTATAATTTATACCTAATCACTCACAAATACATGGAATTTTATGTTTGTAGTTGGGGTAGTATACCATGGGTACTGATCCCTTTCCTTTCATCCAAATTCCTCTATTTACATCCATATACTTCTAGATTGTTCTGAGGTGTGTTTTAGGAATTTGTAGACCATGGTCTCCATGACATCCTCAGGTCATGCGCTAGGTGGGTGTAGATGACCAAGCCCCAGACGTAAAGGGACCTGAGCCTCTAGTATTACCGTTAGGAGTGTAACTTGAGACACTTCCTATTATATATAATCTGATAACTGAAGCTCATCTTCTAGATAATTTCTTATGTCTGATGTAGTCCATGCAAGTTACCCCATGACCTGCACCTTTGATGGGTGATCTGAAATAAGAGTTTTAGCATCCCCCAAATGCATTTTTAGGGTATGGAGTTCCATAATCCATAGAGTATTGGTTAAAGGCCACCTTGTCTATATTTGAGCACCTGGAGACACCTCTATAGTGAAGGGTGAATATTTCTGCTTACATTTTGTGTGATTTGTGCAAGCATTGGTGGTATATGATTACGCAGGTTGGTTGCCATAAGGGCATTGTATGGGATAATTTACAGAATTATTTCAATGATTAATTCTTTCCTAAAATGATGAGAGTTGAGCAACCTAAAGGATTCATGAATCTCAATAAGGGGGATATATCACTTATGGAGTATTTAGTTTATTTTTCCATGTTACAACACTTTTCACTACTTCAAGCCAGTGATGAGATTTCACATGCTAGACGCTTTGAGGATAGGACCTGCTATTCCATCCATACTTAGGTGAATGTATTTCTCCAACCTATATTTTTTGAAATAGTTAATCAAGATCTTATCACTGATCACACATTAAGGGAAATAGAGGATCAATGTCATGACATGCTAGTAGTTGTTCTGGTAGAAAAAAGTGATCGCTTGAGTTTTCCAATCAAGGAAGTGGAAGTGAGAGTACCTGTATTGGTATCTATTTGTTTTTTCATTAGTGTGGAAGATATGGGAATATAAAGCTTCAGTTTGATAGAGATATTTTGGATCACCAGGTTTACAGCCATATAGGACACCTTCAGAGATTCTGTCAGACCTTTCCATCAACTTCTAATAGAAGAGGTTTCACACTAGATGCACCTTCAAAGGAAGGTTATTTTACACAACATTAGGTGGGGATTTGGAGTAGCATTGACTGGACAAGACAAGGAGGAGGTCATGGATATAGTATCCATACTTCATATTTTAAGTAGTTATAGAAGAACGATCATGACAGGGGTAGTCTTATTGTAGCACAAGGCTATGTATCGGGTCAGTTGCATGCATTACAAATGATACCTGAGGATCAAGCTGTAGGACCATATACATTATGAGGTACTATTATAGTATCATCCACTACAATATATACTTTATTTGATACAGGTTCTATACATTCCTTTATCTATTTATCTATCATGGAATGTCTCAGGCTAGAAATACTTTGTTATTGTGGTGTAATAACCCTAGATACACCATTGGGAGTATGGTCAGAAGGAATATGAAAATACAGGGACTTCCCCCTTGTAGTAGGAAGTTACCCTTTCTTGTGGGACCTCTTCATACTTGAGATTATGGGATTCGATATCATTCTCAGGATGGATTAGTTAGTCCCATATCATGCCTTTGTAGACTACTATCACTGTAGATTATCTTTTACATCACCATAGGCATCTGTTATCTACATAAGGGTAAGTGGGGTGTCCAAGTTAGAAGATCTAGACTAGAGTATCATGGGATAGGTGGAGTGACTAGCTAAATTGATAATCCCTTCATGGAGGATCATGGTTTTAATTTTGCTTAATTCCCTATGATAGCTGATGGCTTCCTAGATGTCTTTATCGATGATTTTTCTGGCTTACCTCCTAAGAGAGTTGCGACGTTTATTATTGAACATATTCATGGAATATATCCAGTATCCATTTTTACATATAGTATGGAACCTACTGATCTCTAGGAGCTCAAGAAATTATTAGAGAACTTAGGGGGAAAATTTATTATATAGAATATAAATTTCTCTTGGGGTTTACTGGTGCTTTTTGTTGAAAAGGTGGATGGAACCCTTTATCTTTTCATGGATTATAGTAGTTGAACCAGATTTTGAACAATAACTAGCATCCAATTCCCTAAATAGATGTTATAATTGACCATCTTCGAAGATCTAGGGTGTTCTCTAAGATAGAAAAAAGATTGCAATATCATCAGGTGTCAGTCAGGCCACCAAACATACCTCATAAAATGTTTCATAATAGGTATGGTCTATATGAGAACCTTGTTATGTTTTTCGGTCTTATGAACATGCATGATGTTTTCATCGCTTTGATGAATAGGCTATTCCACCCCTATATGGAATCTTTTCTCATGGACTATGTGGAAGACATCTTGGTGTGTTATCACACTCCTAGAGACCATTATAAACACCTTGAGATCACTCTAAGTACACTAATAGAGCATAATATTTATTCTACGTTTTCCAAGTTCCTCTTATGGATTGGAAAAGTTCACTTCTTGGGTAATATTATCTCAAAATCAAGAGTTTCCATTGACCTAGAGAAGGTGAGTATTGTTTTTTATTGGGAGTATCCTAAGAACCTGTTTAATATGTGATGTTTATTAGGTATGGTTGGATATTATAGTATTTTCATAAAGACTTATCCCACCTTGAGTTTTCTCTTACTGTACTTACAAAGAAGTGTGTTAAGTTCTTGTAGGCATTAGAGTGTGAGAAATATTTTCAGGATATGAAAGGGAGGATTGTCTTGACACCTATTCTGATTCTTCCAGAGCCTAAAAGAGGCTATGTAGTGTTCTGTGATGTATCAAGAATTTTTCTTGGAGCAGTGATGATGTAGGAAGATAGATTCATTGCATGAAGATCTCATTATTTGAGGTCTCATGAGAAAAAATACCCAATAAATGACCTTGAGAAGGAGAAGAACATGAAATTTTCAGATCCTAAAGGCTTGGTTCTCTATGAGAGAATTTCAAGAGATAACCCATATTCAGATTAGTCTATGGGAAGAGATGAAATCTTATGTATACAAGGAAATTTCTAGGTTCCTATATATATGAGAGAGGAATTGATGCATGAGTACCACTCTTCTTAGTGGGCCATTCATCCAGGCATCTCCAAGATGTATTGAGATATGCGATGCTAGTATTGGTGGCATGAGATGAAACGTTAGATTACTTGATTTATTACTAGTTGTTCCACCTATCAGCAGGTGAATGATGAGAAAAAAAGCCTGATATCTTATTATAGGTACTTCTAGTGTCAAAATGGAAATGAGAAGATTTTTCCATGGACTTTTTAGTCAGATTACCAAGGTTACCTAGAGGTAGAGACACTGTATGTGTAGTCATTGAACAACTAAAAAAGGTATCCCACTTCCTTACTATCTAGGATATTTTATCAGTTAATGATTTGGGAAGATTATATGTCTTTGAGATCATCTTACTATATGGGTCCCCTTGTAATATCATTTCAGATAGGTATGTTCCCTTCATGTCATAGTTCTGGAAGAGATTACAGGAATCTATAAGTATACAGGTTCTTCTAAGCACGACCTTTCATCCTCAGATCGATGTTTAGATAGAAGGAATGATAAAGATTTTAGAGGACATGCTGTATGAATGAATTCGTTATTTCAAAGGTTCTTGAGAAGAGTATTCCTCTTGTCAATTTCACAAAAAATAATAGCTTTCAGTAGAATATTTAGATGAACTTTTTGAGGCCTTATACAATAGGTCGTTCTGTTCACCCATATAAAATATAGAGTTAGGATAGGAAGCCCTACTAGGTTATCATATCATGTAGGATACTTCATAATAGGTTCAATTGATCTGGAAGATTATGTGTAATGATTATTATATATAGAAATATTATGCCGATTGCTATCAACAAACTCTAGAGTTTGAGTTTGGGGATTGGGTTTTCCTGTAGGTATCACCCAGGTTAGGTAATAGATAGATATAGAGGAAAAGGAAGTTGTCTCCTTATTTTGCAGGGATGTTTTAGATTATAGAGAGATTTAGGACAATTACCTATTGGGTGTCACTACCTTATAGGTACTGTTCCATGAATGAAGTCTTCCATGTTTCACAGCTTCGCTGGTACCATTCCAACTCATCTAACATTTTTGATCTTGAAGAAGTTGAGATAAATGTCATTTCTTTGTCTAAGAAGTATATTATATGCATCACTAATTAGAGAATGAAGGCTCTCTGAGGCTGGTCTATCCCTTTAGTATGGGTGCTATGGAGTCACGACCATGTACAAGATAAGAATTGGGAGTGGGAGGATAACGTATATGCCCAGTGTCCAGAGTTGTTCTTAGACAGTGTTTCTCTTCCCATGGAAGGTGGACTAAGGGATGAGTTCCATTAATGGGAGAAGACTATAAGAAATTTTTTTTTATCTCAAGTATGGATCTTTTTAATTTCATTCTGATTCTTTATTTTGGATCTAATATTGATTCCAAATGAGTTCACGAAGGTTAAGGGGGTGTTCAGGGGTTGTTTGGAATTCGAAACCCCAAAAAGTGGGGAAAATATAATAGCCACAAAGTTAGTAGAAACTGTGTGAACCATTCCACATGGTTACTCATAACCTTGCATGGATGGATAGTGGGGTGATGTATGGTGCACATTTTTACATAACCATGATCTAGTGGGTGCACACCCATGTGAAAAGATACAGAAATATTGGAGAGGTGTTTGGTACGATTGGCACACAGTTTCTCTTACCGTGTATACTAACTATGAAAAATGACTCTACCTACAAAAGATGATGCACGATTGGTGCATGGTTTGGCCAATCATATTTCTAAACCATACAATTCCTTTTTTGGGTAATTTAATGAAAATAGATTTAAATTATCTAATTAAAAACCCTATTTCTTCTCTTTTTATCTCTAGGAGACAACCACAACTTAATTTCTTTCTTTTTCTCCCTTTGAATCCCTTTAATAGCATTTTTTCCCCAACATCCTTCCAAAGTTTGATCAAAGCACCGTTCATCTCATTGGATCTGCACTGGTAATATCTCAATTCCTTTCTAGTCATTTTTCATTCTTCTTTCTATCGATGAAACTATTTAGATGAAGGCTCATTTGACCTATTTTCAGGGCATTGATCCATTCTTCAGATCTCTTCCAATCTAGGAAAAATTAGAGGCTTATACTAGACAAGGAGAGTTTTATGAGTATGAGGTAGGTGGTCTATAACTCACCCATCAAGATTCTTCATTTCATAAAATTTCATGTGTGCATGCTAATTTCATTGGGTGTGATTTATTAGATTCATATTAATTTCTTAGAGTTGTTATAATTGTGTTATAAGACCCTTGTTACAAATGTAATCGAACGTTGGTGGTTATGAACTCAACGACGACCAACCCATGTAGGTTTTTTCCATATTTATGATTTTAGTAGCTTGTTAAGTTTAGTTTCACCACCATTCTGGTGTGATTTTACTTTACATCTATAAAGGTAAGTTTTTAATTAAACGTATGAATTTTAATGTCTTGTACATGTATTCTTATCACTTTACCCTTCTAAGGTAAGTGGCTCAATTTTATTAATGGATCTAATTTGTAATTTGAAAGTATACTATGTATATGACTTGGACTAATTAAATGTAATAGAATGAATTAGTTGTACTTCCTTAACAAACCTTTCTATGATTTATGGATGGTAGTAGAGTGAACCAAATAAATTGAATAACAATTACATGAATTTTTAAATGGTTAAATTTACTTTAACTTTATCACACTAATGAAAGGTATGGATTGAACCCCTTTGACTTATAAAAATACCTGAGTATTACATGTTTTATTTTATGAAATTAATTAATTATATGGTGCCTAATTCATATGGATCTATTCATTATTATAAGAGTGTTTTGAATTGAGATAGACTAGGATTTTCAATGGAATGCCTTGAGAACTTATGGATGCCATTATGATTTAAGGATGCCAATTTCCAAGGGTGTGACCCACCTTGGAACCTGATCTTTATCTATCAATGGATGCCTGATATGAAACTATATGATCCCTCCATTATTATAATTATAGGATTTCTTGTATGCACTCCTTATATCCAGCATGATGTCTATAGAAATGTGGATCCTTGGATACACCCTTGGACCTCGTCATTTCTTATCCCATTTTACCTTGCATAAATTCATTGGAATTGGTAAGATTCATTACTATGAAATACCTTGGGTGATTCCCCTTAGATTACCCTCTTACCCTATTTCTAGGCTACAATTACTACCTGAGTTGGCTCGACCCATGAGTTCAAGGATGCCTTGTTTATTACCTTTGATCCTCTTTATTATTAGTATCATCAAGACTCATTATTATATCTTGGAACCTTAATTATTATTATTATTATTATTATTATTATATATAGATTTATGTTCTAGTTATATCTCATGTGATTTACTATATAAACTTGAACATAAATAATTAATGAAATGGTTTCATGTCCAGACACCTATTGAGGCTAAAGCAGTTACTTTGTTATTTACATTACTGTATTGATTTACTTTTATATATGAGTTCTTGCACAATGTTTCAGTTTATATTACATATATTGGATGTTATATATGTCATTGGTGGTGGTCTATTGAGATTTATCTCACAACTTATTTAGGCAATATTGGTACTCATGAAGATTACAAGTATGTAGGTATTGAAAAATGGAAGTGTCTTGTCCTGGACACTTGATATTTCTTTGTTTCTTAGAATGGAGCTTGGTAGAAGATGACCAAGTGGGAGATTAGGATGTTTGGGTAGTTTTTGGTTTCTTTTTTATACTTTTTATAACATGTATTTACTACTACCTTATATCCATGTTTTCTATTTTTATAGATACATGAAATGCAACATCATCTTTTGTATATCATTTTCAGTTATTCCTGTTATTTATTTATTCCTATATACTTCGGTTGTGTCATCTATTTATTTTATATTGTTTACATTATTTACCAAATATATTATTTATTCACTATGATACACTCTGGTAATGATGGAATAGTCTCCCCACATGCACACCCTAGGCACTCACTGCTAGTCGACATCATCTGGCATTCGGGGAGATGCGATTTAGGCTACGTGGCCAACCGGGAGGGGAAAACCCTTGAATTTCACCTGGGTTTGGGGAATCAAAAAGTGGCATCAGAGTATTTCCTTTCCTAATTTAATTTTTGTAGATAATATACAAGATATTAAAACAATTTTGAACTTGGTTATAAGCTGGGACTGGGTGCAGAAGACTCATGTTTGGGGTAAATGCCGAGTTTCATGAATAATAAAGGTTGTTATACTTTTACTTATTATTTTTGATTTCATTTCACCATTGGGTGATTCATATGTTGTGTTATGGTTATTACTATTATTTTTATTGAGTATTTCATTTCATCCTTGGCTTGATGATATTAGGGAAAAGATAATTTTTACATTCATCATCATAGCCACCTAGAATTCACATTTCATGCATATTCCATGCTATATAGGTTCATTTCACTACTTGAATTTTCTTGATATTACGTTGAATGTTGAGTGAGACTTATATATATACATGTGAATTTATTTGGCTGTTATTGAGTGATTTCTAGTTCCAATTCATGAGGTGTATGGGCCCTCATGGGTTTTAATGGGTAATTTACTGATTCGATCCCTTAGAATGAAATTAAATGGGTGTTGATTTCAGCAATAAGGTGTATGGTCCATGATTCCACAGGAATAGTGATCCATTTTAAACGAACCTTGATATATTAAAATAAGAAAATGAAAATTGTATAATATGAAACTTGATATATAAAATGAAGTGGTTTTCGATAAATTAATTGGCAAGGTACTATTGACCTTTCACTTACTGAAACACATGTTATTTTGCCTAAGAACTTACAAATAATTTTCCTTATAAGTGGGTAGTTGGGATAATATATTTTGGGAAATTATCTCTTTTCTTTCATTTAGATTATGATATTTCTATCTATCTTCTTCTAGCTTGTTTTGATGTGTGTTCTTGGAATTTTTAGATCAATTATGCCACGACATACTCGTTTCATGAGCCGAAAGTGTGGAAACAACCATGCTCTATATATGGTGGTCCCTGAGCCACTAGTTTTATTGATAGGAGTTCCACTTGAGGAAACACCTATTCTACCTGATATGGGAACTGAAGATCAGCTTCATGATAGTTTCTTACATCTGATGTTGTCTCTGAAAGGTGTACATGACCTACACCTACTATGGATGATCTCACACAAGAGTTCTAGCAGCATTACCCTCCTATAATTTTAGGGGATGGAGTTCCATAGGTTGTAGAGTCTTAGAGAGGAAAAATTTTATATCTTTGAGTATCTGGAGATTCCTCTAGAGTGGAGGGTCAACATTTCTACTTACATGCTACATGATTCGGCCAAGAGATGGTGGGATGTGATTAACCAGACTAATTTCTATTAGGATATGGAATTGGATGATTTCCAGACTACTTTATATAAATACTTATTTCCTCATACAATGAGAGAATACTAAGACAGATATTTCATGCATCTTGATCAGGGGTCTATGTAAGTTATGAAGTATTCAATGCGTTTCACTGAGTTACAGTTCTCTTCACCACTTCTAACCGATGATCTGATTTTTCATGCTATACATTTTGAATATAGGTTCCAGTATTCCATCTATACTCAGGTGAATGTATTTCACCTACATATATTTTCTAAAATATTCAATTAAGATCTTATCATATAATACAACATGAGGGATAGAGACAATACTGATCATAAAGGATCAGTGTCATGGAAAGCCATTAGTTATTTTGGAAGCACAAATAAATCCCTTTATATTTCTCATTAGTGTAGTGGGAGCCAGAGTACCCATACCAGTATCTCTATAGTGTACCATCAGTGCATAGTATAGGGGAATCTAAAGACTTAGTGTGATAGAGATCCTCTAGAGTGCTGGGATTGTGGCCGTATGGGCCACCTTCAGAGATTATGTCAAAACTTTTCATTATTTTCTTGTGAAAGAGGTTATGCATGAGCTCCACATTTTGGGGTAAGTTATTTTACACCACTTCAGGTGGGGAGTTAGAGTTGTACTAGTAGTACTTTCAAATTAGGAGGTTATATCCTTAGTATCTAGACTTTAGATTTTTAGTAGTGCCAACAAAGTGAACATGTTCAGGGTAGTCTAGTTGTAGCACAGAGCCTGGATTCGGTCAGTTGCATTCATTACAGCTGATACCCAAGTATTAGGCTTTAGGGCCATCTAAAACATGAGGTACTATTATAGTAGACTCTACTATAGTATTTTCTTTATTTTATATAATTTATTTGCACTCCTTTATCTATTTATCTATCATGGAATATATCGGGTTGTAAATACAATATTAATGTGGTGTAATAAACCTAGATACACCGTTGGGAGTTTGTTTAAAGGGAATACACCATTGTAGGGACTTCCCCTTGAGGTAGGAAGTTTCCCTTTCTTGTGTGACCTCTTCGTACTCGAGATGAAGAGATTTTATGTCATCCCCATGATGAATTGGTTTGTCCCATATCATGCCTTTGTAGAGTGATATCATTGAAGGGTACCTTTTAAATCACCAGAGGGACATAGTTGTCTATATTAGGGTGAGTTGTATGTCTTGGATAACAGAGTTGGACTAGAGAATCATGGGCTAGGTGGAGTGACCATCCATATTTCTAATATTTTCATTGAGGATTAGGGTTTGAATTAGGTTTAATTCCCTTTGGTAGTAGATCATTTCAGGGATGTCTTTAACGATGATATTTTCTAGCTTACCTTCTAAGAGAGAGGTAGAGTTTATGATTGAGATCATTCGAGGATCATATCAAATGTCCATTACTCCATAAAAGATGGCAGATACTGAGCTCTAGGAGCTCAATTGGTAGTTGGAGGACTTATGGGACAAAGGTTTTATACAAACTAGAACTTCCTCTTGGGGTTTACCCCTAATTTTCACTAAGAAGGATAATGGAACCCATCATCCATGCATGGATTATAGATGTTTGAAATGGATTATGGGAAAGAACTAATATCCACTACCCTGAATAAAATAAATCTTTGGACAAATCCAAGGAGATAGGGTAGTATCTAAGACCGACCTAATATTCGGCTATCATTAACTTTGAGTTAAGATATTATAAATACCGCATATAGCTTTCTATGGGAGGTATAATATGTATGGGTACCTTGTTATTCAGTTCAATATAATGAAAACACCCACCATTTTCATGTATTTGATGAATAGGGTGTTCCACCCATATCTGGATTCTATTGTCATGTTCTTTTTGGATGACATCTTTGTGTATTCTCACACTCATAGAGGCCATGCTATGAACCTTGATATTGTTTGAGTATACTAAGATACCATCATATTTATTCCACAATTTTTAAGTTCCACTTTTGGATTGAAAAATCTTACTTCTTGTGTCATATTATCTTTGAATCAGAAGTTTCTTTTGACCTATAGAAGGTGAGTGATATGGTTTATTAGTAGTATCCAAAGAATGTTTTTCATATAATGAGTATCTTGTGGATGAATGGATATTATAGGAATTTCATACAGTACTTATCATGGATTGAGTCACCTCTTACTGGTCTTACAAATAATATTGTTAAGTTCATGTGGTTAGAAGAGTGAGAGAAAGCATTTGAGGAGCTGAAAGGGAGGATTATCTCAAGACCTATTCTAATTCTTCCAGATCCTGGAAGAGGATATATAGAGTTCTATGATGCATCAAGCATTTTACAGGGAACATTATTGATGTAGGAGGAATTTTTTTTTGCAAACAGATCTCAGTAGTTGAGGCCTCATGAGAGAAACTACCTAACACATGACCTTTATCTAGCTGCAATTTTCCATGACTTACATTGATGGAAAACTATCATATGGGTGAGAATTTTATGGTGTACACAGACCATAATAGCCTCAAATATATCTTTTCATAGCGTGAATTGAACCTCATACATCAAAGATGGGTTGGATATCTTCAGTCCTTTGATTTTGATCTTGCCTATAGGCATAGAAAAGGAAATGTGGTACTGGATGCACTGAGTCGAAAAACTTAGGCACATACCATATGTGAAGTCAATGATGAGTAGAAATTAATAGCCCTCTTTTCAATGCTGTATCTAGATTTTTATGAGAGGAATGATTATTCTTATCTCTCTTCCTTGACAATTACCTCTTCTTTCCTTGAGAAGGTGAATATTAGGAATTTTTTAGATCCCGAAGACTTGGTTCTTCATGAGGTTATTTCAGGAGATGAACCGCCTCTGGATTGGTCTGTAAGTAGAGACAAAATCTGGGGTATACATGGATGTTTCTGGGTTCCTAAATATATGAGAGAGGAATTAATGTGGGAGTCCCACACTTCTCAGTGGCTAGTTCATCCAAGAATCTTTAATATGTATAGAGATATGCGATGCCAATATTGGTAGCCTAGGATGACACATATGATATATGGCTGTATTACCAGGTGTTCTACTAGTCATTAAGAGAAGGTAGATCACTTATGGACTGCTGGTTCGTTATATCCTCTTCCAGTCCAGGAATAAAATTTTGAATATGTTTCCATGGAATTTTTAGTTATATTACCAAGGTCACATAGAGGCAGTGATGCAGTATGGGTAGTCATTGACCGACTGAAAAAGGTATCCCACCTCCTTCTTATTTCAGATACTTTCTCGGTTGATGATATGGGAATATTGTATTTCCTTGAGATCATCTTACTACATAGGGTCCCTCATACTATCATTTCTGATAGGGATTCTTTCTTCAAATCATATTTATGGAAGGGATTACAAATAGCTATGGCCACACATGTGCTTCTGAGCATAGATTTTCACCCTCAAACAGATGGTTAGTCAGAACAGATGATACAGGTGTTAGAAGACATGCTCTGAGAAATCATCCTTAATTTCAATGGTTCTTGGGAGAAGTATATCCCTCTCATAAAGTTCACCTATAATAATATCTTTTAAGATAAAATTCAGATGGCTTCTTTTTAGGCCTTGTATAGTAGACCATTACATTAAACCCTATGCTGGATAGAGGCAAAAGAGGAAGCCCGACTAGGTTCTCATCTCATGTAGGAGAATTTGGAGCAGGTTCAGTTGATTAGGAAGCACATGTCTACTGCTCAATCTAGATATAAATCTTATGCTGATTACCATCGACCACCTCTAGAGTTTGAGGTTTGGGATCATGTTCTCCTATGGGTATCACCTGAGTTAGGGCATAGATAGATACTGAAGAAAGGGAATATGTATCCTCATTTTGTAGATTAGTTTGTCTATTTTAACGAGATCACTAACTATTTCACAATTTAGTAGTAAATAAAATTACGAGAACACAATTATTTAATGGGTGGGAGATAATTTAATACACAAATATTTCAATGTTTTTTCCCTTTAGAAAAATTGTGTATGATTTAATGATACACACATGATACCAAACTAAAATAAAAATATCACACTTTTAAAAAATTATTATATTTGAATTTTACAATTTTGACATTAAATTATTGGGTATAAAAGGAAATAATCTTTTTATGAAATCTATAAATAAAATAATGGCATTGGATAATAGAAGTCTCCCTTATGAAGATTACTTATCCAAGATTTGAAAGGAAGTATCTTCATGAGGGGTTTCATTAAACCAAGTCCAATATGCACTCCAATACTTATGGTACGAGCGAAATCATATGTGGGACAAGTTCAAACATGTAAAAATTTCCACAAGATCCATGCTAGTAGAATCACCACTTATGATTATAACCAAATTATAATTTATATTTAGATATTATATATAGATACTCCAGGGCTATGTAACCATATATTTGATAAAAAATATAATTTATAATGTAATAAGTTTTTTTCACATGTGTTTTACACATTTTTCAATATATATTTTAAGGAATAATAATATTTATTTACTAATGAATTGATAAAAACGAGTCATTTTGTTCTTAATTTTTATTTCAGAAATTTAATTTTATGAGGTTTTCTTATAGAAATGAAAAAATATTATATATATTGTATATTTGAATACTAATACACCAATCTAATTAGTAGTTAATAATAATTAATAATAAGATTAGATAAAATTTTAAAAAGTTATTTTCTGATGAAAACCATTGTCATTATATTTTAATTATATTTATTTAAAAGTAAATTATCAAATTATATAAACTTTATTTTAAAAAATCAATTTAATTTTTTAACAATGAATAAAAATATTATATTAGGATAAAATTTTCAACTTTTCTAGAATATTTTATTTTTTGATGAACATTAAAAAATATCATTTTTACTAAAATGATAATTTTTTATCATTATAATTAAGTAATTATTACATAAAAAACTTATAAATTTTTTTAATACATAAAAAATATATTCAAGAACTATAATTATTAATTTAAAAATACCATGCTGGATATATAAACCCCAAATTTAATGTTCTGGAATCTTAAATAAAATTTTATTCTAAAAAACTACATTATTCCCTTATATTAAAATTTAATTTTAATCCACTATAGAAATAAAATCTTAAAAAAAATTATACTTTAGATCAAAATTTTAATATTCTTTAATTATGTAAATTACATTTTTAAGCATAAAATTATGATTAGTAGGATTAAAGATGCTAATGATGGTAACAACGAAAGGGTTATTCTCAAAGAATTATTTTATTATTGTTGTATAATTTTTATCTAATAAATTCAGTTGTATTTTTTATATAATGAATATTTTTAATGTTTAATCCTATAGATAATTTTTTTAAAAACCTTTCAGTTGATTGTTAATACAGAATAAAATAAAAAACATGTAGTAGAAATAACAACATTTTCTAAAAAATATTTTTTCTAAATATTAAGTGTATTAATTTAAATAAAAATTTTATATTGTTTATAAATTTATTAAGTTTAAATGTAATCTTAATATAGGTTTATAAATTAATTTTTTTAATAGGGGTAATCTTATAATTTTAGTAAAAATTTAATCTTTTAGTTTAGTTGTTACCAACGTAAAAACTCAAATGGTAAAAGTTAAAACCCAATAGGAAAAGATTAAAAACCTATTTAAGAAACAAAAAAATGAATTTTGGAGGTAATATTGAACTTAACTCAGACCCCATTCAATTAAATTCCAAATTTGTATCCTTCACTCTAGAATAGTGTCATTTCATTATTGATAAAATCCATCATTTCTTACAAAAGATCCACTTTCTTCACTTATAAATGCAGAAAACTTCCATAAATTTTCCCCAACCCATTATAAAAAATTAGAACCACAAAAATTCAACCATGGTCACTCTTAAACCCATTCCCTATTTCTTAAATGTGTTATTCTTTCTAAAAGTCCAATGTAAGGATCCTTAAGGTGTTACCCTTAGGAGAACAACTAAAGGGAGAGGTAATGATGTCAAACGATCTCTATTAGTTATATTCTTCTTCTACCCCATTAGATTTTATATATTCACGGAATTATGATACTTTAATATGGTTAATACAATGATTTTTTTATACTAATGGAATATAAACTTTTCTAACTCCCTCTAGAACCATTTGAAAAATGAAGACGTCGTCATATGTTTTTGTGGACTACTACCACCATCAACGACATATTATATCTTTAATAACATCCATTAATGGATTGTAAAAAAGAGTTATTTATTGAAAAATAATAATAACTATAATAATATTTTGAATATAAAATTATAATGAATTATGTAACATCCCGGTTCTGAAAGCCACCCAGAGGTGCCCCGTACCTAGTTGGTCACACAACCTCAAGCGCATTTCCCCAAATACCAGAGGCTTCCGAATAGTATATAGGGTCATGGGTGTGATAGTGGGGAAACTATTCCCTCATTGGAAGATTAACACAGTGGGAGAAAAACAAATATACAATATCGAAAGCAGTAATAATCCATATAAAAGTGAATAGAAGAAGACTGGAAAATAATAAACAAGAGCACACACACACACACATATATTTGAATGATGAATGATACATATGTCTAGGAAAGTATCCAAACAAATCACAATGGTGGAATACAATAGTACTAAAACAAATACAAAATAAAGTAGTAAAAAACTCCTCCTCATCACAATCCATAGCTTGGTCCCATACTCTCCAGCTCCACAGTCAATCAAGAACCTAAAGTGGAAGGGCGCTTTTCCTTGTCTATACCTGCAACAATATAGTCTGTTTGGGCCTAAAATCATGTCCCAAATAGGGTGTGAGACTAATTCACAGTAGGAAACCACCCAAAGATCTGTGCCTAATAGTCAGTGAATATATG
The DNA here is from genome assembly GCA_963277665.1 of Viscum album. Lineage (NCBI taxonomy): Eukaryota > Viridiplantae > Streptophyta > Magnoliopsida > Santalales > Viscaceae > Viscum > Viscum album. The sequence goes on from OY728135.1 coordinate 1,503,895,955, forward strand.
GCAGGTAAAAGTACAAAAGTAATAAACAAGAAAGTGCTCAGTAGAAAACAATTCCACATATAAAAAATGACTAATCAAGAACGATAACCCTCTAGGAAGTGAACATAGCCTATACCCTCTAGTTCAGTCATAAGAATATATATAAAGACTCTTTGAGGAAGCACTCATAGTCAATTCCCCTTATAGTCAAAAGTAATTAAAGACTCTCTGAGAAAGCTCACACGGTCAATTCCCATTATAGTATAAGGTAATTCAAGGACTCTATGAGGAAGCTCACAAGATCAATTCCCCTTATAGCCCCAAGGTCATGGACTCTCTGAGAAAGCTCACTCGGTCAATTCCCATTATAACCCCAAGCGGTTCAAAGACTCTCTGAGGAAGCTCACTCGGTTAATTCCCCTTATAGTCTAAAGTGGTTCAAAGACTCTCTAAGGAAGCTCACTCAGTCAATTCTCCTTATAGTATAAAGTGGTTCAAAGACTCTCTGAGGATGCTCACTTGGTCAATTCCCCTTATAGTCTAAAGTTCTCAAGGACTCTATGAGAAAGCTCACTCAGTCAATTCCCCTTATAGTCTACTACACCAGGTTCTCATGGCCCTGTGTAGATCAAACGAGAAAAGAAAGTAAATATAGACAAAGTAAACCTACAGAACTACTTGGATAAGCATTCTACAACATATCAAGAATGTCAGATAAAAACAATCAATCCATCCTACAATTCTAGGGATGGGAAGAACATCCTGGAAGCCTAACAGTCTAAACATGACCAAATGGTCGTAAACAGAACAAAGCATGGGAAACACATCCAAGACAATAAATCAACCTTATTCATATCTAATTAACCTCTATAGAAGCATACAAGCATGGTAGGAAATCAACAGGGGAAAAATGGTAAACATGCAATACCCTGTTCAAGGGTATTGGTCAAAATTGCACATAATACTCAAAGAATCTCTACAGAAAGGCACAAAACACATACCTCAGTGTTGGGAGATCAATATACTCTGAAGTTGGCCCTAGGATCTACCTAGAATGTGGTATATCTACAAAAACATCTAAAACGTTCAACCAATGATATCTCACGAGAGAGGAGAAAATAGATGATGGTGCTCTAGGATAAAGGAGAATTCACCAATGCGATTCCAATGTAACCGACAGTGTTCGATTTGGAGGAAGGACGCTCGCTTTGGGGTTCATCGAAGATCCACAGTCGTATGAATCTCTCAGTCGAACCAAACCTAGAAGGAGAGCTTTCTGGTGATTAGACGCGACCCGGACACGTTTAATAAAAAAAGAAAGTACACGGCGTGTACTTTTGAAGTACATGGTGTGTAATTTTCGTTTTCATACTCCGCTTTAGGCGGCCTCCAAGTCACCCCCACACAGCTGTGTGTGTGGCCACTACATGGCCAGCACACGGAAACTCGTGGTAACCGAGTACACGATGTGTACTCATAAAGTACACGGTGTGTACTTTGGAAATTTCCATAAATTCATCTTTTTCTCAAAAATGATCAGAAAAGAACAAATATACCTGCAAAGAAGGTCCGAGTTCTTACAAAATTCACCTCTTATTGAAATTCATCCCCGAATTTCCCTAGAGTGGCGTAGAAGAGGAAACATTGAACTGTTCCAGCCATTATGCTCATACATAGGCCTCCCTCTCCCAAGTCTCATCCTGTACTCGCCCATGCTGCCATAACACCCATACTAGAGGAACAAACCAGCCACAGAGAACCTTCGTACTGTGATAAAAAATCTGGATAGGATGTTCTTCAAATGACGCATCCACTTCGAGCTCAACCTCCTCAGGTTGAAATACATGAGACAGGTCTGAAAAGTAACGTCGGAGCAGAGAAACGTGAAAAACGTCGTGCATAGCCCAATACCTCTGAGGTAACTGCAATCGATAGGCAACCAACCCAACTCTCTCCAACACCTCAAACGACCCAACGTACCTCAGCAAAATCTTACCCTGCCTCCTAATTCTCCTATGTCCCAACCTCGGTGTAACACGTAGGAGAACCTGATCCCCAACCTCAAACTCCAGAGGTCATCTTCCCTAATCAGCATAAGACTTCTGTCGAGACTGCGCAGTAGCCATCATCTTCCGAATCAACTCTATCTGCTCTGTGATCTTCTAAACAAAATGAGGTTCCAGTAAAGCTGCCTCTCCAGCCTCCAGCCAACATAATGTTGATCGGAATGTCCTACCATACAAAGCCTCATAATGTGCCTTTTGAATAGTTACTTGAAAACTATTATTGTAGGAAAAATCCACAAGAGGTATGTTCTTCTCCCAAGAACCTCCAAAATCTGGGATGCATTCCCAGAGCATGTCCTCAAGCACCTGAATCGTATGCTCGGACTGGCCATCTGTCTAGGGGTGGTATGTTGTACTCAAAAGTACCTGTGTACCCAAAACCTTCTGATGCCCCTTCCAGACCTGAGAAGTAAAACATGCACCCCTGTCTGAAACAATGGAGTGTGGAACTCCATGCATACAAACAATATCACAGATGTACAACCATCCCAGCTCATCAACAATGAAGGTCTCCTTGATTAGAAAGAAGTGGGAAACCTTCATGAGTCTGTCAATGAAAAACCAAACTGCATCATTCCCTCGAGGTGACCTCGGTTAACCTATCATGAAATCCATTGTGACATCATTCCACTTACACTCGGAATGGGTAACTGCTGCAAAATCCCTACTGGCTGTTGATGCTCCGCCTTCACCTGCTGACAGGTGGAACAAATCATGATGAAACCATCAACCTCTATCTTCATACCTGACCACCAATACTAACGGTGTAGATCACGGTACATTTTGGTGACACCAGGATGAATTGCCCAAACTGAGGAATGAAATTCCCGCATTAGCTCCTTGTGTATGTATACTATCACCCATAATCGCCCCTGGAAACACAAGATCTCATCCTCTCTTACTATCCATCCAGGAATAGGGTCCTATCCCGACACACTCTCCCATAGTACTAGGCCTTCGGAATCTGATAGCTGCCTCAATCTCACTCAATCAAGAAGAGTAGAGGTAACAACTACAAAAGAAAGAAATTTTTTCCCCTTTCTATCATGAACCTCCAAATGTATCTTAGAGAACAAGTCCATAAGCCTCCACTCACTACTGGCCTCCTAAACTACCTGTATATGGGTCCTACTGCTCAACGCATTAGCCACTGCGTTGCCTTTCCCAGGCATATAGGCAAGCTCAAAGTAAAAAGACTAAAGGTAATCAACCCACCTTCACTATCTCAAATTCATATCATGTTGAGTGAAAATGTACTTGAGACTTTTGTGGTTGGTGAAAACCACATAATGTTCTCCCAAAAGATAATGCCTCCAACAATGTAAGGCATGGACCACAGCTGCCAACTCTAGGCTGTGCGTCAGGAAATTCCTCTTGTGTGGCCTCAACTGCCGAGACCCATACGAAACGACTCCTTCTCCCTGAATAAGCACAACTCCTAGCCTGATACCTGATGCCTCACATTAAAAAATACAGCTCTTACCTGACTCTATCAAGACTAGTATCGGTGCTGAAGTCAACCTTCCTTTTAGCTCCCAAAAGGCTGACTCACAAGAATCTGACCACAGGAACTTTTCACTCTTCTTAGTCAAACCCGTGATTGGTGCTGCTATGCGTGAGAAGTCTTGTATGAAGCGTCTGTAGTATCCAGCCAACCCTAGGAAACTCCACACCTTGAAGACGTTCTTTGGATGCTCCCAGGAAACTACTCCTCTCACTTTATCTAGGTTGACTGATACTCCTGTCTCTGAGATGACATGACCCAAGAAGTGAATCAGATCTATCCAAAAGTGGAATTTTGAGAGCTTATCATATAACTGATGCTCTCTTAGTGTACTCAAAATGATCTCAATATGGGTAGCATGGTCCTGTCGAGTGTGAGAGTACACTAAGATATCATCCATGAAAACCACCAAGAAAGAATCCAGGTATGTATGGAACACTCGGTTCATCAGTTCCATGAAAACTGCAGATGTGTTCGTGAGACCTAATGACATAACCATATACTCATATAGACCATACTTACTCAGGAAGGATGTAATAGGTATATCAGATGGTTTAAAACGCAACTGATGGTAACTGAATCTCAGGTCAATCTTTGAGAACACCCAGGCTCCTCGAAGCTGATCAAAGAGATCATAAATCCTAGTCAAGGGATATTGGTTCTTGACCGTTAACTGGTTCAGATTTTGATAATCCACACAAATCCTGAGGGTACCATCTGCCTTCTTCGCAAAAAGGGCCGATGAACCCCAAGGAGAAGTATTAGGTCAGATGAAACACTTTTCCTATAACTCCTCCAACTACTTCTTGAGCTCTCACAACTCAGGTGTTTCCATCCTATAAGGAGGAATGGACACTAGTGCCGCTCCTGGAACAAGTTCAATAAAAAAGTCCACCTCTCGCTCTGGAGGAAAACCTGAGAAGTCCTCTGGGAAGACGTCCTTGAAATGGTCCACCATTGGAGGAAAGTCTAACTATGATGTCCCCTGGTCATCTAGATATAGACTAGAAATCTGGGCTGTAACTCCTCCCATCCCATGATGCTCGGGTCCTGCTCTGCTCGCCTGGACATCCCACTCGCCCATATGAAGAAACGATCTACCCTCTGGTGATGTGAAACTCACCCTGTGGCGATAACAGTTGATGACTGCCTGGAAGGGAACTAACCAGTCCATCTCGAGAATGACATCATAACATGTCATCTATAAGACATAGAGGTCCTATAAAAAGTGACACCCACTAACCTCTAGAGGTAACTCCCTACATTGACGTACACTATCCATTCTTGTCCCCAACAGATTGTCTAGCATCAAGATATCAACAGAGGAAAAGATGAAGAGGCCAAGGATCTCTACAATAGAAACAAATATAAAGCTACGAGAATCCCCTGTATCAAAATGAGCAGAAGCTAAAATTGAGGCTACTAAGATTGAACCTTGAACTGTAGAGGGTCCAGGATCCTGATTCTGCTGGTTCTACTCCACTGCAAAAGTCTAGCCTGCACCGTGTCCCTGGGACCCTGCCTGGCCACTCTGAGTTGATCCAACCTGCTGTCACTGATACACTGGCGACCGACCGCCACGACCGCGACCTCCACCTCGGCCTGAACGGCTGGAATAACTCCAATTCCCAGACTAGTGAGACCCTGGTGGCGCTACTCTTGAATGACAAGTCATAGAAAAACCCCTATCACCAGCTACTGGTGAGAATGTCTGATAGAAATGCTGAAGGTGACCCATATTTACGAAAGATCAGCACTCTAATGGGTCTCTTAGGAAATATAGTCTCATATTCCCATGCTTTCCGCACTGGTAGCACACCACTAGGCTACTAGAAGATGCATCCCACCTACTCCGATCTCCTCGAGAAGTCTCCCTGCGATGCTTCCTGCTATCAGTAGGACGAAATACTAACTCTGGATGCCGAACCGCCCTGGATCACACCTCTAGAATCCCTCAAATTATGCTCTATGATTAGTGCCTGGTTGACGATAGCAGATATTGAAGTCAAACTGAATATGTTCACCTGAGATCGGATGTCGTGCCTCATATCATCCTCAAACTTCTGTGCAAGGAACAACTCATCACCTCCTGGAATAGGCATGAAACACTGCAGCTCTATGAAGTGAGAGGAATACTCCATAACAATAAGAGTACCCTGCTCCAGACTCATGAACTCTATAGCTCGATCGGCCCTCAAGGTCTCCGGATCGAATTAATCATAGAAGATGCACTGAAACTCATCCCAAGACATATTTTACTAGCATCTCACATGCGAGATCGCATCCCACCACCTCTTGGTGGAGTCTTGAAGTATGTAGGTAGCGAAATTCACCCTATTCTCTAGAGGTATCTTCAAATGCTCAAAAATCATCAGTGTGGCTTCTAGCCATGACTCTACAGCCTGGGGTCCTCCATCCCCTGAGAAAGTGGGAGGATGCTATTTCTGAAAGACCCATGTCAATTCTTCCATCGATGGGGCAGGAGGCGGCACTCCCTGAAAGGTCTGCATGATCCTCAAAAATCCGGCTCCAAATTGTGCATATGCACCTATATAGGGTATAATGGCTGGTTCCAAGACTGGAACGATAGGAGGATCTGCAGGTAGTTCCTGAGCAACCATGTCTGGTGTCTGATCACCACCTAGGAACTAGAGTACAACAGAAGGATGTCTCGGTGGCATGACTCTGCAAGGTCAAGCACACACCTTAAAACAATATTTTCAAGTAATAAAAACTAGAAGTGTAAGAAGGGAACAAGAGAAATAAAGCACTCAAGTTTTACAAAACATGACTACACAGAGTGTACAATTCCTAAATGGCGTGTTCCCTTAATTGATTTACATGGGCGTGTACTCCTGCCTAAACTGGTTGTGTAACACCCCAAACACATGACATGTTGTCTTAACACACGGTGAGTACTTGAATCCTCTTCCCTTCCCAAGTCTTATAAATGGTTAAGCCACACGGTTCTCCTAAGACAATACTAAACGGTGTGTTCATGGTATACACAGTGTGTACTAGACAAGATTCACCTGGCCCGTGTTGTTAGTGACACGGCCTGACACACGACTCACACTACACGGTGTGTTCAAGTCGAACACGGCATGTATGTGAAAGGATAACACCAAACCGTGTTGTTAGTGACACGGCCGGGAACCTGGGTCAGACTACACGGTGTGTTCAATCCTGACACGACATGTATAACTTAAGGTTTATCCATCTGTGTTGTTAGCTACACAGGCGGACACAAGGTCAACACTACACAGCGTGTTCAACTGGTACACAACCTATTCCCACAAGGAATTCCCAATCCTGTGTGTCTTCCCACACAGCCTATGAAACGGTTAGAGACTACACAGCGTGTAAATAAAGTACATGACTTGTACATAAGAAAAACAGTTTCTTCTCGAACAGAAGAACACATGGCATGTAGTCAAAACTACACGGCGTGTATTTTGGGGTTTTCCAGACAGTAAGCCTCATAAACTACTCCGAAATCCAGAAAAACACTGAAACGAGCATTAAAGGTGCCAAATTCTGATATGTGAGGGCCCATACTCCCTGCAAATCAAATATTAGCATCTCATACATGTTATAACATGGGAAACAAGTCAATAATCCACTAAATTCCGATCCATGAGGGTCCATAACACCTCAAGAACCAAAGTTTGGTGTTCATTCTAACAAAAACTTACACAAACAATACCCTATCAAACAACATGTATTTTTTTATCAGGGAATCTATCACAATAGCATGCATATTCTACACAATATCTATCACAACAAAATGAAATCACTAATGCATCCTAGATGGCATGGAAAGAATGAATGGCATGTGATTTCTTTCAAGTTCCTATATGATGCATAAGATGGAATACCCTAATCTCTTTGGGTTGTGACAGAAATAGAACCTCAATAAAATCAATGGTAAAAACACAAAACATGTGAATCACCCAACGGTTAAATCAAATCAACTATAAAATTGCAAAACCATAAAAATTTCAATAAACAAGGTAGATTGGATTTTCCCTATATACGGGTTAGCTACTTCCATGCACAGCTTATTACCAAGTACCTATTACGTAATATCCCTGGATACAGGCTCCAAATAGTAAGTCAAGAAGAAAAGGACTCCTCTGATACCACTTTACAACGTCCCAGTTTTGGAAGCCACCCAGAGACGCCCCATACCCGGTTGGTCACATGGACTCAAGCGCATTTCCCCAAATGCCAAAGGCTTCCCACTAGCAGTGAGGGCCTTGGGTGTGATAGTGGGGAAACTATTCCCTCCTTGGCAGAGTAACAAAGTGAAATAAAAACAAATACACAATAGCAGAAGTAGTAATAATCCATAGAAAAGTGAACAACGGAAGACTGGAAAATAATAAACTGGATCACACACACATATATATGAATGATGCATGATAAATTTGTCTAGGAAAGCAGCCAAAAAAATCACAATGTTGGAATTAAACCATACTAAACCAAATACAAAATAAAGCAGTAAACAACTCCTCTACGTTGCAAGCCATAGCTTGGTCCCATGACCTCCAGCTCCAGAGTCAATCGAGAACCTGAAGTAGAAGGGTGATTTCCCTTGTCTATACCTGCAGCAAGATAATCTGTTTGGGTCCGAAAGCATGACCCAAACAGGGTGTGAGACTAAATACCAATAGGCAACCACCCAATGATCTGTGCCTAATATTCAGTTAATATATGGAAGGTAAAAGTATAAAAGCAGTAAACAAGAAAGTACTTAGCAGAAAACAATTCCACATATCAAAAGAGACTAATCAAGCATGTTAACCCTCTAGGAAGTGAACACAGCCTATACCCTCTAGTTCAGTCATAATAATATATATAAAGACTCTATAAGGAAGAATTCACAGTCAATTCCTCTTATAGTCAAAAGTAATTCAAGTCTCTCTGAGGAAGCTCACACAGTCAATTCCCCTTATAGTCTAAGGTAATTCAAGGACTCTATAAGGAACCTCACAAGGTCTATTCCCCTTATAGCCCTAAGGTCAAAGACTCTCTAAGGAAGCTCACTTGGTCAATTCCCCTTATATCACCAAGTGGTTGGAAGACTCTCTGAGGAAGCTCACTCGGTCAATTCCCCTTATAGTCTAAAAGGGTTTAAAGACTCTTTGAGGAAGCTCATTAGATCAATTCCCCTTATAGTCTAAAGTGGTTCAAAGAATCTCTGAGAAGATCACTTGGTCAATTCCCCTTATAGTCTAAAGTTCTTAGAGACTCTCTGAGGAAGATCACTCGGTCAATTTCCCTTATAGTCTACTACACCAGGTTCTCACGACCCTGTATAGATCAAACGAGCATATTAGTGAAATAAGGCCAAAGTAAACCTACAGAACTACTTAGATAATCATTCTATAAAATATAAAGCATGTCAGATAAAAATAGTCAATCCATTCTATAGTGCGCATGAGAAGAACATCCTGGAAGCCTAACAGGCTAAACAGGACCAAACGATCGTAAACAAAACAAAGCATGGGAAACAAATCCAAGAAAAGAAATCAAACTTATTCATATCCAATTTACCTATACACAAGTATACAATCCTGACAGGAAAAAAACTAGGGAAAAAAGATAAACACAAAATACCCTGTTTGAGTGTATTGGTAAAAATTGCAAATAATACTCAAAGACTCTCAACAGAAATGCACAAACCACCTACCTTGGAATTGGGAGATCGATACACTCCGGTGTTGGAAGTTGGATCAACCTAGAATGCAGTATATCTACAAAAACATCTAAAAGGTTCAACAAACGATATCTCACGAGAGAGGAGAAAACAGATGATGGTTATCTAGGAGAAAGGAGAACTCATCGATGCGATTCTAACGCAACCAACGGTGTTCGATTCGAAAGATGGACACTCACTTGGGGGTTCGTCCAAGATGCACGACCATACAGAGCTCTCGATTGAACCAGACCTAGAAGGAGATCTTTATGGCGATTAGAAATGACCTCGATGCGGTGAATAAAAAAATAAAGTACATGGAATGTACTTTTGAAGTACATGGCGTGTACTTTCTGTTTCCGTACTCCACTTTAGGCGGCCTCCAAGTCACCCCCACACGGCCGTGTGTGTGGCCACTACACAACCAGAAAACTGCTACCCGTGGTAACCGAGTACACAACATGTACTCATAAAGCACACAACGTGTACTTTGGAAATTTCCCGAAATTTCCCTTATTCTAAAAAACAACCAGAAAAAGAAAAACATACCTAAAAAGAAGGTCCGGGTTCTTAAAAATTATTTTTCCTACCCCTCCAAAACTATGGAAAATGAATGTGTCATCCATGTACGCGTGGACTTCCACCTCTACAGATTGATGTATTACATTTTCAAAATAATACCTAATATATATGATTTTTAATTTTTATTTAATTTATATAAATTATATTTATTATACTATTAATATTCAAGGAAGAAAATATTGGACATTATATAAGTGATACTAACAATAAATGATCTAAATAAACTTAACCTCCTAAAATGAAAACTATGGAACAATATAAATTTTATACTAATGTAATAATAAAAGACATAAAACTCTATAATTCGGTATATTATGAAGTTATTTTTCAAAAACATCGGCCATAACCACTATATTGTGGATGTTTTAGAGAAATTGACCAAACAATAACAAGTTACCACCGTAAGGGAAAACTATTTAATTAATAATTATCATATGTGAATAAATAAACATTAGATATATATATATATACATATATATGAAATTGGTTCTTGAGAATGTTTTTAATAATTTTAATTTTATTATACATGATGTCAGCCGCATGTGTTGAATGAATCATGACCCAAGTTAAGTGTTTATTTGCATCTTAATTTTCCTTCATTGAGATATGTTTCATATTCATCACTTGTTTCAATTTTCTATTATATTTATTATCAATGGATTTATTATTATCAAAAATTTCTTTCAATTTAATGCATTTATAGATCCGTCATAAATTTTATCTTTCATACACTTTTGAGTTAAGAGATACTAAGGTGGTAAAGGTAATTGTTATTTCATGTCCCATAGTTGAGTTGTAATTATTATTCATGAACATCTTTCATCTGAACCTTATTTATTTGACTCGAATATTTTATTTCATGAAAATTTTCTTCCTCTATTAGGAATAATGAATTTTTAATTCAATGGTTTTACCTTTAGTAATTTGATCCACATAAAAAATATTATACTTGTGATGAATTTCCATCCCCTTTACGATGATTTCTCCTTATTGCCCATATTTTACTTTCACCATAAAATTCTATATCATTATTGATACTCAATTATATCTCATCTCATGTGAACTTCACATTTAAATTTTAAAATTAAAAAAAAAACTTTTGATTAATTTTGTTGGTCAGAGTATGACCCTCAAGAGGGGGGGGGGGGGGGGGGTTAATTGAGCTCCTATAAATGTTTTTTTATAAAAATTCTTATTTAAAAATTCCTAATTTCAAAAAAAATACTAGACAGTTAACCAAAGTAGAATGTTTATTAAAGTTTTTTTTGTTACAAATATTTCTCAAAGATTTGTTAATTATCAATTAAAACTATATACAGTATTATTCTAACTTTTGAAACTAGTCTATTAGAACAAATTCTAATATAAACACTATCTACGATTAACTATCAAAGTAGAGTTAAGTTTCCTGGAATAGTTATAAGAACAGAGAAATTAAAACATAAAACCACACATTAGAAGTAAATAAGTGGTTTAGTCTCAACCAGAGACCTAATCCTCTCTACTTGGTGATCACCTACCACCAAGCTGTTTATATTAAATAAACTTGATCTACACCCTAGATCAGGGTAACAACAATATAGAAATTGTCCAAGTCAACTAGACCTCTTCCACAATATAACTGGGAGTAAAAATAGACAAAAAGACAAGTATTGTAGGGACCTCGTCCTCTATTATATGTGGTAATGTAAAGTGTAAAAAGATGAGTAGGTGAATATATATTTATATGTTACAGTTTAGCATAAGAGTCAATATGTCTTTATAAAATAGAGATACACACACTTCTCAAAATGTAAATAATATGCATAGGTAAAGAAAAAAAGATAAGAAGAGTTTATAATGCTCTACATGATGTTTTATAAAGCTTCTGGACTCCTTCAGAAAGATAAAAATGAAGCTGAAGTCGTCTTCCAGAAACAGACAGAAAAATATATAATTGTTTTTTGCTTATGTCTTCTATTTTCTATGATCCTAGAGGTGTTATTTTCTTCTAAGTTGTTGCTGCAGAGAGTTTTGGTCTTTTTTTTCTTATTAGTATCTTCATGTAATCATAATAAGGAGCTATTGTTTTTTTCTTTAAGGTACACGAACAACTATGTTTATTTCTTCCATGTCGCTCCTATCTTGCTGTTTTTTTCTTTTTGATCCAGATATTTCTTTTATATAGAAAAGCATCAAGTTCTATGGTACCTCATACCTCATACTAATCTCTTACACCATTAAATGCTGTCTAAAAAATTCCAACATGATCATTAATATAATAAGCAGTAATAAATTTCATAAATATGACCGTTAGAGGTAAGTTAAAATTTAAGGGACAAATCATCTATGATTTAGTCTGTTAGTAGCTCACATAATCAGTGGATGATGCATCAATAGCTAAAATGCCGGTAGCTCATACTTAACAAAATTTTGAGTTTCATTCAGTCACTTTTCTGGTAGGTTGGACGTCAGTAGGTCAAGCTGTCAGTGACTCATACTTAGCGAAATTTTTGAGTCACTCTGTTAGTGGCTCAACTTATCAGTAGCTTATGTTATCGGTAGCGCATGTATTAGTGACTTTTATATCATAAGGATAAGTATCAGTAGCTCATACTTAACCAAAATCTAAAATTATTCCTTATGATGTAAACACTAACACTAGAGGTTAAGATTATAATTGAACATGATTAAACAAAATGTTTATTAATAAATCAGAATTAACATAGATAAACAAGATTTGTTAGAAATAAAACTAGAGGAGGCCAGAAATCTATCGATTTTTGATGATAAAAAATCATGGCATTATATACCACAATAATTTAATTAATTTATGATAATCAGATCAAAAATATTCTTAACACAGTACATAGATTATTGAGATGAAATTTTGAAAGAAACATAAGTATAGATTACTTGTTAAATATATTTTGTCAATTATATGTTCCCTTTTACTCTCAATCTTGAGATGCCATTTTATTTCTCCCCCTTTTTTGATTATGAAAAATGAAATTTGAAATGGAAAATAAATAACAAAAATAACAAGGATATGAAATTACAAAGGACATTCCATTAATCAAGCAGTATAAGGGAGAACACAAATAGTACAACAAAAAGAGTACGTCGAATCCCTATCAAAAAGTGACCCAAATACTTATTAGGAACAACAAAGTCCATCACTTCCTTAAATTTATAAGAAGTGAAGGAGGGAGGAGTAGTAGGTTCATAGGTAATTATTGGAGGATCAATGCAGATATTGAGGGAAGGTAGAGGAAATCCTGTGAAGACTGAAGGAGCAAGGATCGGTCTAGAAGAGAAATGAGGTCTTGTGAGTTCCTCTGGGGTGAAAGGTCTAATTTGGATGAGATATTGAGTAGGTTTCATGGTTAAAGATGAGAGAAGGGTAGAGGAATAGGAGTTAGAAAGAGGTAGTACTGGTCTGATAGGAGCAACAATAGCTATACTGTGATGGTGCATGTACAATTTGAGAAGATTGATGAAGTATATGACGATATCACCACTATATATTTCATGAACCAGCCTAGGTACCTTCGTAACCTGATAACTGATCTGGCCCTAACATAGCCCGAAGGTAATTCCCGATCCCCATGGGATGGCGACTAGCACCAGACAACATACAACAAGAAAGTGGGAATTATTTTTCCACTAACAATGCGAAAGTAAAAAAAGAAAGACTTTACGCATATCAAAAGAAATATCCACTAGGATTAAAGTACCAGAATATTATAAGGAATAAACAAGACCTAAGTACTATAACCTATGTATTAAAAAAATGAAAAACAACTTAGGTCCCTAAAGACTCAACTAACCAAGACCACAATTCAGTAGCTAGACCCACCTCTAAGTGATCCTTTCCCTTTGCTCGAACCTCGAAGAAGATAATCTATAAACACCCGAAGGAACAAGTAGGGTGTGATAAAAAAATCCCAGTAGGGTCTCACTACAGATTCCATAACATATTCCAATAATTAATTAACCAAAGGAATGCTTTCAATTTTCAAAATAAATAGTCTTGACATTTTAAAGCATAATTAAACAAATCATGCTATATAGTTCAAATGATGAAAAAATACTTTAAGAAAAGACTTTACCAAAAGATATAATATTTATAAAATAGTGTCTTAAATAAAAAAGTTACATAAAATAGTTTATGTAAAATCAGAAGGCTTGTAAATCAGTTCAAAATCATTAACATACATTTATATCTCAAATATAAACAACAAGCAGACAACATGGTCATTTGCCAAATAGGTATGATAATATTTCCAGCTATAGGACTCCACACTCTCTAAGTGATCTTAGAATAATGTGTACACATATGTCCTCTGGAAACTAGTCAGAGAGGGCTCGTCACCATCACCTAAGGGATGTGACCTATTGTATGTTTGTTTTAGAACATTGTAATAGTGTAGAGTGTGTCCAAATAACTCACCAACTACCTAGGTTTTTTCTTGTGATCTTACACAATCAATGATGAAAAATCTATTTTAAGACTGATTAAAATAAAATTAAGTCCCATTCTTCTATTTCAATCCCAATTTTACATTTTAAAACCATAACAAGTTTTAATTAAAAACATTCCTCTTTAACAAGGAAAAACCATTGCGTTTATATTAAAACATTTTAAGCCATTTTCACCAGTTGGAAATCTATTCAAAACCAATTCCATCATTTCAAAATTCATTTTCACAATTAAATTCAACAAGTTAATTAAAATCATTCCCATCAAATCTTGAATTTAAATTAAAAAATTTAAATTAACCAATTACCATAAACACGTAACAATTCAATTGAATTGAGGTATTTCCAATTTTTTTTCCAAAACCATTTAAGTTCTCCTAGTTCACTGGATTCGAGATTTATTAATTTAATTGAAATCCAATTTCATCAATTGAATTTAAATCAACAATTGAAATAAATCAAGCAATACAAGGATAATCAATTTGGATAATTAGGACTGAACTACCTACCTCAATGTCATCGATGTCAGTAGTAAAGATGAACCACCCCATGTGGTACAATACACCTCCTCACAGTCTTTTTGTCTCAAGCATCGACACACCAATGGTCGACATTTTTCAAGGATTCCTAGAACTGAAACTAGTTATTTTATTTAAAAAATAAATAAAATATCACATGTGATTATAAGTTCTCTCTCCTGGATAATTTTAAAATTATCAATTAAAATATATCATGCAATAATATCTTATATCTCACGGATAATTTCAAATTATTGATAAAAATATTACATACAATAATATTTTATCTCTCTCGGATAATTTCAAATTAATGATTAAAATATTACATGCGATAATATTTTATTTCTCCTAGATAATTTTCAAATTATCATGTAATATATTTTATGTGATAATAATTTATCTCTAATGGATACTTTTTAAATTATTTATTAAAATATCATATACGATGATATTTTCTCTCCTAAATAATTCTCATATTATCATTTAGGTTTTATCACCTGTGATGACAATTTATCTTTTTAGGATAATCTTAAAAATATCATTTTAATTTATCATTTTAAAACAAAGAATGTGTAAGAAATTATCCTTTAATAAATTGAATTATTATATTCTAATAATTATTTCTTACAAATTATCATCTCGCAATTATTTTATGATAATTTATTTCCAAAAATTATCCTTTGAAGATTATTTTGAAATTACAGTCTAATAATTATTTTGATAATTATTTATGATAATTCATGTCATTGTCTATTAATAATTCATATAAATTATTGTTTAATAAAACTTTTCATTTAACTAGTGATAAATTCTTCAATAACGATACTATTGTAATTTCACAGAAATTATCGTTATGTAATCCAATATAATTATGAATTATAATTTCACAAAATTATTCATAGTTAATTTATTTATTATCTATATTTTGATAACAAAAAATAATAATATTTGAGTAAATTATCAATTGATAATTTTCGGATTATCATTTTATTTAATATCTAACATTTTCCTTTTCTTTTATCTGTTTAATTATTGAATAAAATGAAAAGGAAAGGAAAATGATAAAATAAAATAAAACATGGAAGAAGGCGTCACATAGGTAAGGAACAAAAGGTAAGGTAGTGCTCCACTTTGTCCTCTAGGAAGATGAAAATTTGATAGGTCTTTACAGATCTTATAAAAAGGACACTAGGTGTCACTCTCACACAAGAAGATCCACCACGAACCATAGTGATCAGTTCTCTTATAAATAAATCTCCAACCCGTAATTTCTTTATTTCATTAAATCAATACCTAATGTTTAATATCTTATTCAATGAACAATTCAATATAGAGTCATTTATTTCTTTCAATTAAGTCGTTTCCATTAAAACAAATTAAAATGGTGAAGAAATGTATGTTTTGAAAAACTTTCCATGTTAACAATGGAGTTTCGATTTGTGTAAGTAAAAGTGGAATGAAAGGGGGAAGATGAATAGGGAAATTATTATTTTTATAATTAATTTAATAATTAAATTATCAAATAACTTAATTTAAAAAGAATATAGACCAAACGTCTGTTGCTCATGAAAGTTATACTCTATCTAAGGTTACCCCCCATTCTGGACCCAATAGTGGTCTTAGATTTCTCAAATGATGAACTATTTGAGAGATATTGATGATTTATTTCTTAAAAATATAATAAATAATTAATTAAAATAAAAATGGTTATATTGCGAGCGAGACATCCAAACATCTGATGCTTACAAATGTTATACCCCATCTAGGGTAAACCACTCATTCCATACCCATCAATGGTCTCAGATTTCCCATACAATGCACCATTTTAGATTTTTTTAAATTATTTTTGATAAATAATATATTAAATATTATTTAATAACTTTATCTCATGATCGAGGCGTCCAAATGTCTGGTTCCTTTGAATGTTATACCCCTCCAAGGGCAAACACCGTATTTCATGCATAACAGTGGTCTCATATTTCCCATACGACAGACCATTTTTGGGGTTATTCAATTATTTTGAATAAAAAGTGGGCACTTAAAATATTATATTTAATATGTTTGTTCAGTATTCACTGAGACTTTGTGGTCCTTAGAATATCACAATAACTTAGTATCAAATACCAAAAAATATTTGATTGAACATTCTAAGATGTCAAATGGAATTTATAATCCTTGACACTTTTATAAAAATTTCAATGATAAATCATATTTTCCCACTTAAGATATTAATAATTTAACACAATATGGTTTAGGAATACCTGAAAAAGTAATGGGATGTTACAACCTCACCACCATAGGAACTTTATGTTCCCATAAATCCTATGAAGAAGCCTCCACGTCAAAAACATGAGGACACTACTCTCTCGTTAGTTCCTCTCTCTCCCATGTCTCATAAGAATTAGAATCATGTTGCCATAGCACAGAGATCAGAGGTATCATACTCCCACAAAGTACATTGGTTTTAGAATCAGTAGCCCTTAATGGGCGTTGAGTCATAGATAAATCTGGTTCCATCTCAAACTCACTCAATCTTAAAACGTGATATGGATCAGAGAGATACTGGCACAACTGCGATACATGGAACATGTTATGTATCGAAGTCAGTTGCGGTGGTAGTGAAAATGGTACACAACTTTCACCACCTGATCAATAACCTTGAATGTCCCATAAAACAAGGATAAATCTTCCCTTGTCTCCCAAGCCATCTATGATCCAACCAGGGTAAAACCTTCAATAATACCTGGTCACCAACTAAAAATTCCAAAGGTCTATAGTGATGATCACCATAAAACATGTAGTGGCTAAGTGCTGTCAATATTCATTGACGAATCAACTAAATCATAACTGTCTTCACATGGACCAAACTCAGACCAACTTAGAATCTTTATGCAATCTCTAACCAACACAACAAAAATTTACAAGGATGACCATACAATGCCTCAAAATAATACATTCTAATCGTGGATTGGTAACTATTATAAGAAAACTAAAGAATCCCCAAATGACCATCCCAAGCCCCACTAAAATCGAGAACAGAAGAGTGAAGCATATATTCCTGAAAACCATCAAACTAGGACTTCAACTCTTTTAGTTCAGCTGGATTCATGCGGTAAGAAAAAATTAAAACTGGTTGTATACTATACATTAAGTCAATGGAAAACAAAATCTCTCTTACCAGTAGCAAACCATAAAAATAAGAAGGAAGCATGATAGGAAACTTGATGAAAACTAGAGGGAGATCACCACCCATTAAATATTACTCTAGATAAAATGAAAACCCTGATATCAATTTACCCAACTTTGAACAAGAAGGTCTGACTTTTCTCATCCTTGGGTCTCATTCTCCTTTAAAGATAAGATAAATGTCATTGGGTATTGTAAGGTAGACCCGTCAAAGATAAAAATCGATCTGGGATTTATTGGAAATGATCCAATCCATCACAAATAAGACGTCAAGAGAATCCATGTAGAGTACCAAAAAACTCCAGACAAGCTAGAAATCTGATAAAGAGAAGACAAAAGAGGGACTACAGAGACCCTGTTATCTCTTAATACCAAGGTTTCTAGTAATATCCATTGCACATGATAAAATATCCATAGGAAGATTATGAATATTAATGATACTGGTTGAAATAAACAAGTGATATGTACTAGTATCAAATATATCTATCACTAACGATGATTCTATAGTAATGGTACCTCTCATGGTTGTTGGACCAGTATCTGATTCCTCTAGAGAGTTTTACACTATGTGAAGAAGCTTCATTCTAGATGCTTATGGCTGGAACACTTTTGGATGTGAAGAATTTTATTTCCCCATAGTTTTTGAAGGTTCTGATGATCTCGTGCCACTACATGGAGTGGAAACGATATGTAATAACTTTGGAAAGTTCCCTAAACATCTGCAGGATCCACAGTTCTATCAGCCTACTCAAGATTAAAAAACTCTATAGCCTTGGACAACACCATTAAATATGGATAGAAGTGGTTGGTGAAAAGAACCGTGAATTCCTTTCAATATAAGACCCCATGTTTCTTTGTCATCACTATCATATCCCGCCATCTTCAACTTGGTCTCTACAGCACGGAGGTAACACACTTCACTATTATCTCATCCGGTGTATCCAAGACCTCAAGAAGACATTCTATCCTTCCAACCATTCCTCAGTATGTTTAGGATCGGTAAAGACATTGAAAACAGGTGGTTAATGGTGAATGAACTCTTGAGAATTATTTTCAAGAACATCCCCTTAAAGATCCAGAACTAGAGTCTGAACGAGGACTGGTGGTGGTGCCTACCCCAAAGCATGGACAATACACATGATCACCCCAACTAGATTCAGATCCACAACATGATTCAATCAACGAGGTTCAAAAATAGCCTCCTCCTAGATCTGATTCACACATTTTATCAGGGGAATAATGTTACATAACATAAAAATTCAATTGGAATACATTAGATGAGAACGCAGACTGAGTCACAAGAGAAATAATTCTCAATAGAAGGAACAAAAAATATTTTTATTTCACTCTATCCAAATCACAATAGGTAAAAGAATGGAACTAAACCACAAGACATATTTCCCTTACCACCCTTGAAGACATAAAGTTAATTGTGGTGAGATTTGGTCAGTCACTCAATCACAACTACCTCCTAAGTCCTATTAAGATTTTACAAATGCATACTAACTTTAAGACAAAAGCTCAACCTCCCTATGATACCGTTTTTTCATGAACCAGTCCGGGTACCCTTGTAACCCGATAATTGATCTGACCATAACATATCTTGAAGGGAATTCTTGATCCCCATGGGTTTCCAACTAATACCTGACATCATACAACATGCAAGTGGGAACAATTTTTCTACTAACAATGCATAAGTAAAAGAAGCAAGACAGTATGCATATAAAAAGAAAAATCCACTGGGTGTAAAGTACCAAAATACAATAAGGCATAAACAATCTTGAAGTACTATAACCCATGTACTAAAACAAGGAAAAACAACCCATATCTCTAATGACTCAACTCAACAAGTCGATGGTTAAGAAACTGGATCCACCTCAAGGTGATCCTTTCCCTTTACTCAAACCTAGAAGAAGATAATATACAAAACACCCGAAGGCACAATTAGGGGGTGAGATAAAAATCATAGTATGGTCTCACCACAAATTCCATAACATATTCCAATAATTAATTAACCAAAGGAATGAATTAAATTTTCAAAATGAATAGGCTTGACATTTTAAAGGATAATTAAACAAATCATTATATACAATTCAAATGATGGAAAAATACTTTAAGGAAATACTTTACAATATGATGAAATAATTCTAAAACAATGGATTAAATAAAATAGTTACATAAAAAAGTTTATGTAAAATTATAAAGAATGTAAATTAGTTCAAAATCATTGGAATAAAGTTATATCTCAAATATAAATAACAAGAGATCAATATGGTCATCTTCCGAATAGGTACGGTAGTATTTCTGGCTGTAGGAATATGTACTCTGTAAGTGATCTCAGCAAAATGTATACACATACATCCTCTGGACACTGGTTAGAGAGGACTCATCACTATCACCTAAGGGATGTTTCCTACTACATATATGTTTTGGAACGTTGTAATAGCATAGAGTGTGTCCAAATAACTCACTAACCACCTATGGATTGTATGTTCCTTTACACAATCAATGGACAATTTATTTTCAGAATGCATAAATTACAATTAATACGCATTGTCCCATTTCAATTCCAATTTTCCATTTTAAAACCATAATTAATTTTAACTAAAAACATGCCTCTTTAACAATATAAAACCACTGAGTTTCTATCAAAACATTTTAATCCATTTTCACCAGTTTGAAATCCATTCAAAACCAATTTCATCATTTCAGAATTCATTTTCAAAATTAAATTCAACAATTTAATTGAAATCATTCCTATAAAATCTGAAATTCAAATAAAAACTATCTAAATTAACCAATTTTCATAAACACATCCCAATTCAACAGAATTGGGGTTTTTTCCAAATTTTCATGCCAAAACCGTTTTAATTCTCTCAATTCACTTGATTCAAGTCTGATTAATTTAATTGAAATCCAATATGTGAAATTGAATTTAAATAAACAATAGAAATAAATATTGCAATACAAGGATAATCAATTTGGATAATCAGGACGAAACTACCTACCTCAAGGTCTTCGATGTCAATGGAAAAGATGAACCACCCGATATGGTATAATACAACTCCTCACGTCCTTATTACCGCAAGTGTCGACACACCAATGGTCGACATTCGTCAATGGTTCCTAGAACCAAAAATAATTATTTATTTCAAAAATAAAAAAAAATCACATGGAATTATAGGTTCTCTCTCCTAGATAATTTTAAAATTATCGATTAAAGTATTACATGAAATAATATTTTATCTCTTAGGGATAATTTCAAAATATTGATAAAAATATTACATGAGATAATATTTTATCTGTCTTGGATAATTTCAAATTATTAATTAAAATATTACGTGTGATAATATTTTATTTCCCCTAGATAATTTTCAAATTATTATTTAATATATTGTCTGTTATAATACTTTATCTCTAATGGATAATTTTTGAATTATTTATTAAAATATCATATACGATGATACTTTCTCTCTCCTCAATAATTCCCAAATTATCATTTAGATTTTTTCATATACGATGATAATTTATCTTTTCAGGATAATTTTAAAAATATCATTTTAATCTATCATTTAAAAACAAAGCATATTTTATAAATTATCCTTTAAAAAATAAAATAATTATATTCTAATAATTATTCTTGAAAAATTATCTTTTCACAATTATTTTATGATAACTGTTTTCTAAAAATTATCCTTTGATGATTTGGTGAAATTGAAATTTAATAATTTTTTTGATAATTATTTATGAGAATTAACACCATTTTCCATTGAAAATTAAAATCTATTATCATTTAATTAAACTTTTCATTTAACTAGTGATAAATTCTTCAATAACTGGAGTATTATAATTTTACAAAAAATATAATTATATAATCCTACATAATTATCAATGATAATCTCACAAAATTATTATTAGTTAATTTATTTATTAACTATATTTTTATAATCCAAAATAATAATAATTGTTTAAATTAGCAGTTGATAATTTTTAGATTATAATTTTAATCAATATTTAACATTTTCCTTTTCTTTCATATGTTGAATTATTGAATAAAATATAAAGGAAAAAAGTGATAAAATAAAATAAATACATAGAAAAAGGTGTCACTTGAGTGAGGTGCAACAGGTAAGGTCGTGCTCCACTTTGTCTTCATGGAAGAGGAAAATGAGAGAGTTTTTCCAAGATCTTATGAAAAGGGCACCTGATGTCAATCACACACAAGCAGATCCACCATGAACCACAATGATCAGTTATTTTATAAATAAAATCCCAACCCATGTTTTATTCATTTCAATAAATCAACACCCAATGTTTAATTCATTATTCAATGAAAAATTCGATACAAATTCATTTATTTCTTCCAATTAATTCATTTCCATTGAAACATATTAAATCTATGAAGAAATGGATGTTTTTAAAAACTTTCCGCATCAACAATAGAGTTTTAGTTTGTGTGAGGAGAAGCAGTGTGAAAGGGGGAATATGAATAGGGTAATTCATTTTTTATAGTTAATTTAATAATTAAATTATCAAATAACTTAATTTAAAAATAATATATACCAAACCTATGTTTCTCATGAACGTTATACTATATCTAGAGTAAACTACCCATTCCAGACATGATGGTGGGCTCAGATTTCTAAAACGAAGAACTATTTGAGAGATATTAATGATTTATTATATAAAAAATTAAACAAATAAATAATTAAAATAAAATGTTTATTTTTATGAGTGAGACATCCAAACGCCTGATGCTTATAAATATTATACCCTGTCTAAGGCAAACCACTCATTCCGGACCCATAGGTGGTCTCAAATTTCTCATAAAACACACCATTTAGGATATATTTAATTATTTATAATAAATAATATATTAAATGTTATTTAATAACTTTATCTCATGATTGAGACATCCGAATGTCTGCTGCCTTCGAATATTATACCCCTCCAAGAGTAAACACCATATTTCAGACATAACAGCGGCGTCATATTTCTCATACGGTGCACCATTTTTTCATTTTTCACTTATTTTGAATAAAAATTGTCTGCTTAAAATTTTATATTTAATATGTTTATTTAGTCTTTACCGAGACTTTGTAGGACTCAGAATATCACAATAACTCAGTGTGAAACTCCAAAAAATATTTGATTTTACTTTCAAAGGTGTTAAATGGAATTTAAGATCTTTAACACTATTATTAAAATTTCACTGATAAATCATATTCTCCCAATTAAGATATTAATAATTTAACACAAGAGGTTTATGAATACCTGAAATAGTAACTAGATGTTACAACATGTCATTTCCTTCTCAAAATATTCCTTATTTTCCCTGAACTTCTCATGAGTAGGAGTAAACTCTTTCAGTTTGATAACTTGCTCTTTGAATGCCCGATTCACTAAAGGTAGCCTCAAATTCTCCACTAAATATTTGAAGTGACTGGTCAACTAATTTTTGGTGTAAATTCTTTTGAAATAAAAATTTACTTTCTTGGTAATTCCTTTCTGAGCCTGTGTAGCACCAGTGGAATAATACTTAACCATATTATAAATATGATCACAATTATACCTGATTTTTGAGATACTCTCCTGGTCAGTTCTACCCATCATAGTATTAAGTTCCTCTCTAATCACATGTCTGACCATCTCAATATCTAGAGAGTAAGAAATAAGAGAAGCTGAGCTAGGGGCACCTTGCACTATATATCTAATATCTGACCTCAAATTATTTAAATCAAAATATAGAGACAGAGGAGTAGATTATGTGGAAGAATCATTCAATGCGTCTTTTATAACAAACTTCGAAATGGCTAGATCAAGAGTTGAAGGAGGAGGAGAATTAACCTCATAAGACTCCGAAGAGGTATCTTCAAACAATTTCTGAACTCTATCCAAAGATTATTTATACTCAATTGTCAGCTTATTAATGGTCGAGACTATAATAACCAATGCATTTCTAATTTTCTTATTGCCCGTGACAATGTCTTCCAGCAATGAGATCAACCTTGGATTAACCTGAGATATAACTCTCTAAGTAATCAAATCAACATCTTTTTTACTAATTCTATAAAGCAGAGCAGATGGTGAAGGGGTTGATCAGGAAACATCTAACAACTCTTCCTTAAAGGCATTAAAATTATCTTTGGTGATATTATCAAGAGATTCTAAACCAAACATTGGAGTATGAGGAGGAGTAGGATCCCTATCATCTGAATTAGGGTTGTCCAAACCTAGAGTCACATACCATGGTTCCCTCCTATAGACAGGTACGAAAAAACCATACAAGGGAGAAAGCTCATCAACATTTTCTATTTTAGATTGTCTCTCCCCCTCATCTGAGGGTCTCTTTCTTGAATAAACCAACTCCCTCACGGGAGTCACAAATACATTCCTTACTACCTAAAATTCCTCCTAAACATGGAAAAATAGGAGCTCTCTCTTCAACCACAGTTGGGTTAACATGAGCATCAAGATCCCTTTCTTGAATCAGAATCTCTTTAGAAACCTCATGGGATTCTAGAATAAGTTCTTGTTCTACTATGGTATGACCAATATGATTTTCATGTTCAACAGGATCTAAGGTTAGATCAATAGTATCTCCACCATGACCTTGGTCCTTGTTACCATGGTCTGATCCACTGCCTGAATCATCACTTTCTACATATTATCTATCACTCCCATCTTATCCATCATCCTCTCTAGATTCTCCATCATTTTCCTCTCCTCCACTATCATCCTTAGATTCATTATTTTCATCACTTTCAATTCTTTCTTCTTCACCAAATTCTCCTTCACTACCAGATCTGTTCTCATACTCATCATTTTATGACTCTTCTGTCTCATCACAATCATTCTCAGGTAGGAGTAGTTCCTTATAAGGTATAGGTCTTGGTGGACTTTCAGGACCATAATACATCCTTTCTGGACTGTCAGTAATGTCAGGATCACTCATGTCATCTATAAGAGACTCATTTTCTTGATATTCTTCAGCCACATCCTCATCAGAGTACTCACCAGCTTTATTTGGTCCTAGAATAGGATCATCCAATTTCCTTAGCCCTGAGGGATGTTCAATATGATCAAATTTCTCATAAATCTTGTCATTATCCTCAACCCACATCTTATTTTAGGGTTTCCAATTTATTTTCATCCTTTTATAGATAGCTTTGTTTAGGCAAAAACCATCACAAGTATAGACTATCTATTCACCTTAATTTAAAAAGACCATATCCTTCACCATGGTAGAGATAATTCTAGGATAAAATAAAGAGTTTGTCTTGAAAGTGGGATTGATCATCTCACTAATATGAACTATCATATATTTTCACAAATTTACCTTATATTATTTCTTCAACGGATACAACAAGTAAACATCCTGAAACATAAAAGAAGAAAAGTCTCCTTTCCTGGGACATAATTGATGCTGGATGAATTTAAAGAAAATCATACAATCACCATCAAGCTCTATTTCAATAGGAATCCTATGCTCTCCATTGCCTATCAACTCAGCTAAGGCTTCCTCATAACTGAATATATCACTTTCTGGAGGATCACTTCTATGATGGTCATCAGAAACACCCTAATGGGGTACCTTCAAGCATTCTTCCCATTTATTGGATTAAAAAGACACTATCCTTCCATCCACTATCGACTTTATCAAAAAAACTTCAGATCCTTCCATCAAAAACTCAGAATACTAGTAAAAATCATGTACCAAACATGGATAATATGTCCTCTCATTGTTGGAGAACCACTCCAACCACCCTTGGGTTTGAAACACATTCACCAAAAGGGACTTACTGGATAATAGCTATTCTGAATGTACTTCCTTATCAGGGGTTAAGATACAGTTCACGAGTTCTGGATGAATAAGTTTAGGCTTAGGCTTAGGCTAACTTGATTCAAATCTTTGGTTCTTGGATGGATGTGACTCAACCTTAGATCCTTTAAGTATTTGCTTAACATAATCCATTGAGGGAGGTTTGAAGGGATTAGTTTGAGCGAGAAAGATAAAAGATCAGGGGAGAAAGGTTCAAGGGTAAGAGTTGTAGAGTTAGAGTGTGAGGGTAAAAAGTATTTGATCGACCCTTAATTTTATCACTTATGTGTTACAAAAAATAAAATACTAAATGTGGGTTAAAATAAAATAAAATAAATAAAACAATGACGCTCCAAATTCTAGATAGACAAATAATTAAATATCGATCAGTGAGACATATCAGTGAGAGCCATCGGTAAGTCACCATCGGTGAGTCCTGTCAATGAGACATCATTGGTGAGTGATGTCGGTGAGACATCATTAGTGAGTCACCTCGGTGAGACATCATTGGTGAGTCATGTCAGTGAGACATCATTAGTGATTCATGTTGGTGAGACAACATCGATGAGTCACGTCGATGAGACATCATCAGTGAGTCATGTATGTGATACATCCTTGGTGATTCACATCGGTGAGATATCATCGACGAGTCACATCAGTGAGACATCATTGGCGAGTTATTAAAAACTTTATCATCCCTAACCCATGTCTTATTTAACTCATCCTCTCATAATTTAAAGGCTTAGAATAAATATTAGCAAGATTATGTTCCGTGCTAATGAATTCAAGAGTTATAGCACCTTTATGATAACAATATCTCAAAAAGTGATGTCTTACATAAATAGTTTTTGTTCTATAGTGAGAAAATAGTTTTTTAGAAATTTTCATAGCACTTTTTTTTTCAATGTTTATAGGGACATTCCTAAACTGATATCCATAATTTAGTAATGTGTGTTTCATCCATAAAATCTGAGTAAAACATCTAAGAGCAGATATGCATTCATCTTCGGTAGTATAAAATGCAACAAAATTTTGTTTTTACTACACCGTGATACTAGAGACTTTACCCAAAAGTTACATGTTCCATATATTCTTTTTTCTATCTAAATTACAGCCACCAAAATCAGAATTAGAACAACTAACTAAATCAAAAGGTTTTCCACTAGGATAGAACAATCCTAAGTTGGTAGTATACTTGAGGTATTTGAAAATTATTTCATCAATAGTTAAATGATATTATTTGGGTTTTTATTGAAAAAAATCACACATATACACACTAAACACAATATTAGGCCCAATAGAAGTTAAGTAAAGTAGACTTCCAATCATACCTCTGTAATTGGTTTGATTAACAAATTTTCTATTTTCATCAAGATCAAATTTACAGGTGGTACCTATTGGAGTATAACTACTTTTTATACTATCAAAACTAAATAATTTCAAAATATGTTTAGTTTACTATATTTCATTTAAAATAATACCTTCTTTATTATAAAAAATTTGAAATCCAAGAAAAATTTTGAGGTCACCAATTAAACTAATTTCAAATTCACTTTGCATCATTTTTGAAAAATCAATACATAATGAATTTTTTGAAGTTCCAAAACTAATGCCATCAACATATATTTGAATAAATAAAACATCTTTAGAAGTTATTTTTATAAAAATAGTAGGATCAACTATGAATTTTTTAAAACCTTTAGAAATTATAAAAGTGATTAGCCTATCATACATTGCTCTTAGAGCCTATTTTAAACCTTACAAATCTTTTGATAATTTGAAAACCTGATTTAGAAAATGAGGGTTTATAAAGCTGGGGGTTATTCAAAAAAAAAATCCTCAACTATATACCCATTTAGGAATTCACTTTTTACATCCATTTGATATATTTTGAAATTGAGATGTGATACATACGCTAGAATAATTCTAACAGATTCAAGTCTAGAAACTGGTTCAAAAGTTTCTTCATAGTCAATCCCTTATTCTTGACTATCCCTGTGTTCCATTATATAATTGTCCAACTACATCATCTAAGGGATGATTATTAAGGGTTTTAATAGATCCATAAAAAGAAGGGAGAGTTGCTTCAGGTTCATCTATAGGTTTGGGTTTTCTATGAATAGAGTCTAGAGATTTTCCAGAATTGGTGGATTTTTCTTCTTGGTTAACATTAGAGTCATAAGGTTTAGCATTTATGTCCAGATTGGACATATCTTCCTAAAAATTTTCTAGGGAGTTTTTTGGTTCATGTGGATATGTTTCAGTAAATTTGATATTTACATATTCTTCCACACACTTGGTTCTTTTATTGAAGACCCTATAGAACTTTCCAGAGGTTGAATATCCTAGGAAAATTCCTTCATCATTTTTTGAGGAAAACTTATCAAGATTATCTTTTTTATTAAGGATAAAGAATTTTCAACCAAAAAATTTAAAGTTGTTAAACTTATGATTCCAATTGTTCCACAACTCATAAGGAGTTTTCTTAAGAATTGGTCTAATTAAGATTCTATTAATTATATAACAAGTTGTATTCATAGATTCTGCCAAAAATAAATAGGTAAGTCATAATCATCGAGCATAGTTTGAGAAATTTATTATAAGGTTATATTCCTTTTTTCTACAAATCCATTATACTGAGGTGTCGTAAGAGCATAGAAGTTTTGACTATATCCATTTTGTGAGAAAAAAGATTCAAACTATTGGTTTTCAAACTCATATCCATGGTCATTTCTTAAGGTTTTAATTCTAAAAACACTTAGGGTTTCTGTAGTTCTAGCATACTTAGTGAAGTAGGAACAAGCCTCACACTTGTGAGATAAAAATAAATTCCAATTATTCCTATAAAAGTCATTTATTAGAACATAGAAATAATGCTTACCATTTAAACTAGAAACTCTAGATGGTCCGAACAAATCCATGTGAACCAACTCAATAGGTTGAAAAGTTTAAACTTATTTCTTTGGTTTGAAATATATTTGATACTATTTACCTTTTTGACAAAGATTGTAGGCTTTTTCATTTAGAAACTCATGTTTAGGTAGATTCTTGACTAGTCCTTTCCTAGTAATCTTAATAAGGGAGTGAATATTAAAGTGCCCTAACCTCCTATGATAGAGCCAAGAATATTTATGAAAAGCACTTATAAGAATCATTTCTAAATATAACATGAAATCCATCATCAAATAATTGTGATACGCTAAGAATATTATACTTAAGACCGTCAACAAAATAACTTTATAAATCAAAATTGAGTTAGTGTTACCAATTTAGAAAAGGATAATTATTTTTCCTTTTGAATTTTCACCAAAGGTGACATGATCACCATTAATCTTGATAAGTTTCTTAAACCTCAAATAGTCTACTATCATATGTCTTGAACACCCACTGTTCAAGTACCATATTCTATTATAAGAACTCTTT
The DNA here is from genome assembly GCA_963277665.1 of Viscum album. Classification (NCBI taxonomy): domain Eukaryota; kingdom Viridiplantae; phylum Streptophyta; class Magnoliopsida; order Santalales; family Viscaceae; genus Viscum; species Viscum album. The sequence goes on from OY728135.1 coordinate 1,503,925,197, forward strand.
AGACAATTCTTCGACACAAATAAATCAAACAAGGAAATATTTTGGTACCCAAACTTTCTTGGGTCTAGTAACATTAGTAATTAAAGCTTTACAAACCCTCATTTTCTTTATGGGTTTCCTATAAATTGTTTGTAAAGTATTAGAAAAATAAACTTTATTTGGTCTAGAAAAAATTGAAATAGTTGAATATGTTATATCATTGGAACTTTTAGTAAATTTTCTAGAAATAGGCATAAAACCAAATTTTCAATATTTTTATACAAAATTTGTTTTAACAAAATTTAGTTTTCTAGGTTGATAAACGATTTCAATAGTATACATTAGAGCAACATATTTTCCTTTCATTTAAACTTAGTTATCTTTACCATTTATGAATCTATCTAAATATTTATTTTGTTTCTCATTAGATAGTTCAAGTTCATTTTTCTCATTGTTAAAATGAAAATTCTTCTCCCTTTCAATTGTTTGTTCAGATTCAATAGAAATAGTAAGATCATATTGTTTCTTGAGTGATTTATATTTATCTTTTAATTCATTAGATGCATCCTTAATCATTTTATAGTGTTCAAACATTTTTTCATTTTTCATATTTTTAAATTCATATTCATCTCTAGAATAATAATAATTTTGTATAAGATATTCCAAGGTTACCTTAAATGTGTTTTTCATGAATCACATATTAGATTTATCAGCATTATTATAATATGATGATTCAGATTGACTAGAGCTATCCTCAGAAGCACTCCAAGTGGCCTTCATTGCCTTTTTTTTTACTTTCTATATTTGTATTCATAATTTATTTTGGGATTTAATTTAGGAAAGTTACCCTTTACATGCATTTCTATTTTATACTCATAGAAAACTATTTCATTTGTATTTTCATTTCTCTTCCAATCCTTTTTCCAGTTGCCTTTGTTGTCTTATTTCCCTTTGTAACTAGGATTACTTAATAACTTCTTATTTATATTGAAGTTTTGAAATATCTTGTCCAACTGATCCATCTCCTCATTAGTTTCACTTGATGATTATTCATTGCAAGAACTTTCAGCATGAACTTTTACTTTCCTTTTTTTGTTTGGAAGTAGTAGTTTTGAAATCCTGAAACTTTATTTTTGGTTTATCATATTCTTATATGCTTACCTCCATATCTTCATCATACATCATCAGCTTACCTATCAGTTCCTTTATAGGTAAATTATTGATATCACATGACTCCCGTATTGATATTGAGGTTCCTCTCCATCTTTCTGGTAAACATATGAGAATTCACATTACTTTCTCCTTGGATGTAATTGTCTTTCCTAGAGAGACTGTCATGTTTTAGATTTCATTAAACCTAAGATACATGTCTGGAATGTGTTCATCAGGATTTATCTTAAAGTTATCATATTTAATAGTATATGTATTAAGTCACATTTCTTTAACACTAGTTGTTCCTTCATATGAAACATCCAGTGTATCCTAAATTTCGTGTACTGTTTTACATATGGAAATCCTATTAAATTCTGAATCCCCTAAGGAGTAGTATAAAGAATTCATAGATTCAAAATAATTATTTTAGTCTTCTATAGTGGAATCATCCCAAGTGTTCTTAATAGTAGTATAAATCTTATATTAATCTAAAATTAAAGACCATATTTCAAAACCCATGCATTACAAATGTATTTTCATTTTAATTTTCGACTGGGAACAATTTGTCCCATTGAAATAGGGAGGTTTTCTTTGTAGCAGTAGATTCCAGCCTATTGTCCATGTTAAAATAGTAGAAATAGGTTTTAAAGAACTACTAGTTTAGAACGGACAAAAATTTATAGATCATGAACACACAACACAAATCACAGTTGAAAAAGATTTAAAAAATTTAAAACTTTGAAGAAATAAAACAGACTCTGATAAAAAATATTTTTTAGAGTAGGACACTCAACATGGGGGTTAATTGAGTTCCTATAACAATTTATTTCTAAAAATTCTTATCTAAAAATCCCCAATTTAAAAATAAATACTTCTCAGTTAACCAAATTAACAGATTCATAAAAGTTTTGTTTGTTTCAAATATTTCTCAAAGATTGATTAATTCTCTATTAAAAAAATATAGTATTATTCAAAGTTTTGAAATCAATCTACTAAAACAAGTTCTAATATAAATACTATCTAATATTAACTATCAAATTAGTCATGAGTTTTCTGAAATAGTTATAAGAATAGAGAAATAAACTTAAAATCACATAGTAGAAGTAAATAAGAAGTTTAGACTCTAGCCAAGACCTAATCCTTCCACCTTGGTGATCACCTACCAACAAGCTGTTTATATTAAATAAACTTGATCCGCACCCTAGATCAGGGTTACAACAATATATAAACTATCCAGGTCAACTAGAACTCTTCCATAGTATAAGTGGGAATATAAAACATAAAAATAGATAAGCCACACGAGTACCTCTTCCACTATTATCCATTAGAATGTAAAGTGTAAAATGATGAGTATGTGAAGATATATTTGTATCTTTTAGTTTAGAATAGAAGTCAGTGTGTGTTTATAAAACATAGATACACAAAATTCTCAAAATGTATATAATATTCACAGGTAGAGAAAAAAGTATAATAAGAGTTTAGAATTCTATATGTAATGTTCTATGATTCTTATGGAATCTTTTAGAATGAAAAAAGTGAAGCCGAAGTCATCTTCTATAAACAGACAACAAAATAGAGTTTCATTTTTTCTTCTATATTCTGTTTCTAGTGAGTCTCGAAGTGTTCTTTTCTTCTAAGTTGTTTCTATATAGGTTTCTGGTCTTTTTCGTTTTTAGTAGTATCTTTGTGTAAGCATAGTAGGGAGATCTTGTGTTTTTCACTAAGGTACCAGAACAAATCTGTATATTTCTTCCTGGTCAGTTTTATCTCACCCTTTTTTTCTAGTTGATCAATATATTACTTTAATATAGATAAGAAACATGTTCTGCGATACCTCACATCTCATACTTGTCTCTGAAATCATTAAATTTTGTCTATAAAATACATACATGATCATTAATATAAGTAGTTGTACAAAATTTCATAAATATAACCATTATAGGTATGTCTGAATTTAAGAGACATATCATCAGTGACTTAGTCTGTTGGTAGCTCAGACTGTTAGTGGATGATGTATCGGAAGCTCGACTATCACAAGCTCATACTTAATTTTTTTTGAGTGTCAGTCAGTCACTTTTTCGGTAGATCATACATCGGTAGGTCAAGATGCTGGTGAATCATAATTAAGGATATTTTTGAGTTTCTATATTGGTGAATCATCTTATAGGTAGCTTATTTCATCGGTAGCACATGTATCGAGGGCTTGTCTATCAGTAATACAAGTATCAGCAGCTCATACTTAACCAAAATCTGCAATTCTATCTTATGATGTAAACACTAACAAAAAAGGTTAAAATTATACTTGAAAATGATTAAACACAATGTTTCTTAATAAATCATAACTATCATAGATAATCATGCTTTGTGAGCATTAGAAATAGAGGAGGCCAACAAATATTTTTATCGACTTTGGTTTAAATAATGGTATTTTAGAAAATTAAAAGGGATCTTCTAAACCACCCTTTTTTAATTTTGGATTACATGTTCTCTTTATTTTTATCCCTTTCCCTCTAACTTTATCAAATTTATTTCATCAATATTCTATATATGTGTTCCATACATTTATAAATTCTTTACATTTCCTTTATTTTTTGGGATTTTTTTTAAAGTTCCCTTTTTGATTCTATCTTTTAAGTAACCTCAATTTAAGGGAACATCCCAATTTATTATTTCATGTAATGTACTACCTATATAAATAGTTTTTATCAATGAATGAAATTTTAAAACCCTCATTATTTTATATAAAACCATATTAGTTCAATTATTGTCTATAGGAAAATAATAATCTCATTCCTTTTTAAATGATTATTTACTCTTTTCATAAAGTATCACCAAGGTGGTTCATTTTTATTCAAACTTATCCAATATTTTTGATGAAATTTTCTATTTTTGAACTCAATTTTCATTAATATTTCTAATTTATTCAAATATGAAGACACAAAATGATTTCATTCCTTCTTATATTTGGAATCCATATGATATATCATTTAGTTTTTCTTTTGTACAAGATTATAAATCCCACTATCTTCTCATAGGATTTATAATTATTATGATTTTTCTAGGGTTTTCTCCTCATGTGGGACATATATTTAGGTACATATTATTATTTTATTTATGTGATAGGAGGGAACACATTATATATCCATACAATGCATTGGGTAATGGATTGTATCTCATGATATAATATGAAATAGAATATTTAGGGAACCAAATCCACCATGGGAGTGACACTCTCTAGGTCATATGCATGCCTTAGTTGAGACTTGGTCTTTCTCTGTCATGGTCTAGGAATATTTGGTGGGTTCGTGTTTGAAAAAGGGTTTTTGGAGAAAACTGGAAAGGAACAAGGTTAATGAGAAATGTTAGTTTAGCAGTGAGGTAACTATGTAGTATACCTCTATGAGGTTCCAATGGGGGTTTTTATAGTTTCAACATGGTTTTCCCAAACTGTGCGACATTTATAGGGAACTGTGTTGGGTTTCTGGTGATTTTCCAGGGGCGTCACATGGTTTGAGAAAGGTTTACCCAAATGGTGCATCCCCTAGTGAAAATCATTCACCCATTGGATATAGGTGTTTCAAGTTTAGATCACAGTTAACCAAACCATGTAGCTAAACCGTGCACCCATCCAAAATAGATAGTAGGGGAATTCAATTAGTTTAAATTTGTGACCACCTATAGGAAACCTTGATACCCTCCTATAAAATTTTAAAAAAATTGGATTTTACCCTTTTTAACTCAGTCATTTTAAATCCTCATCAACCTTTAATCTCATTATTTTTTTCATTATGATTTTACATCACTTTTTAGGTCTCTCCCCTTAGATTCTAGGTGGAATTACTCTCTTCCTAATGGATCTCTTTGAGGTATGTTGCGTTCTTGATTTGGATTATCCTCATATTTATAGATCACTGTAAGATCGCTTCTCCTCTTATCTTGTGGAATCCAAATGGGGTTTTTATGATGGGTATAAGGTTATTTACAAAGGTTGTGGATCTAGGATCTCAAGGACCTGATTTATCCTTCCCCAGACTCTGTTTTCAAGGGTGGTTTATGCTACCTCCAATTTGAGGTAGGTTTTTTCTCTACATTGGGATAATTCTTTGATTTTCTTAATGTTTTTGTAAAATTTCCTTAGGATATTAATTTCATTTAAGTGATTCATAGTTTCAAGGGACTTTTGGGAAATATACATGTTTTTCAAAGGAGGTTTCTTTAAAAACTAGTTTTTTCACACTAAAAGTTTGATTAATTAATTAAATGATAGTCATTATTTGGAAATAGATTTTAAAACTCCATAGAGAATTGGATTAGATTTGAAAATATCTTATAAAAATGTGACCATGGTTTTGATATATATTTTTACAATGGAAACCTGGGAACATCGAGTGCATCAGGAAAAGGAACATATGTGACCCTAGTGTGTGTGGAACCACTAGGGGTTGTTTTTAGGATATCAATGGAATATGAACGAAAATGATATTGGTTGGAACCAGAATTATGCCTAGTTTATGGTCTATTATGTTTAGTATATATTCCCATAATATAGGTCCTAATATGGAGTGATTTATCATTTATTATATATTTATCATATGGTTGCTTTTTTCATGGATAATTTCTCTCATTTTGGTTTCACTGAGGTTGTATCACATAGATTCAGATGATGGATTATTTCATAAATATGAATTTACTTTCTTACCTTATGGCGTGTGTGGTTACTTTACATATTTCCATATTTTTGGATATAAAAGGATTTTATGAAAACCAAAGGAAAATTATTTAAAAATGGGTTTGAATTCCTGAAAATTATTTCTAAAAATATTTTTGTTTTAAAAAATAGAACTATTGTATTCTTGATATTTAACCTTGAATAGGCTATTTGGCGGTATCCTATTCGGATTTGTGCCCACACCCTAAATTCTATTTTTGAGTAGTTTTAGAAGTCGTATTGAATAATCCTGGTAAAGATAAGGAAATACTGTAGTATGCTATATTCTATTATTGTCACACCCTTTGGTTTGGGATGATTTGGAGGTGGAAGTTGGTCACATAGAGACTTGTTAGTCTTGTTTGATTTATAAATTTTTGTTTTATTATTTCTGGACTAGTTTGAATAGATCTATATGTATCTATTTTTCATCCATTTTGTAATCCGTTTTTTTCATTTTTTTTAAATTAGGTTTGATTCTATTTTCCTATTTTACCTCACCACCATAACAGGTTGGTTGGGTGACTTGTCTAGTTAACTCGGGTTAGAATGTTACATTTTTGTGTCATAGGGATTCTAATCCCAATGTGTATTAAAACTTCCCAAGATTGGTTCTTTGTATTGGGTATACCAGAGTCAGGACAATTAAAATACATATAGTAAGTGTTGGATGGTCCTTGGATAGCTCACTTCCATGTATGAACTCAAGTTACCATGGGTGGTCAGAATATTTTTACCAAGTTTGAGACTTAGATTTTAAGATAATTTGAATGAAATATATGGGAATTTTATTTAAAATGGACCTGATCCTTCTTAAAGAGTTTCGTTTAATTTATAAAATTCACAATTTCTTTAAATTATTGATTTCATAAATATTGGATGTGAATTCTTAAAGTTGGTCCTAATATTTTGGAATAAATGATAAAGCTAACTGGTCATTATCTTATAACTAGTAGACAATGAATCTGAGAAGTGTTCTTCCAAATTTAATATTGGAAACTATACGATAGTATCTATATGAGAATCCTCTAGTGGTCCCTTCCTTGGTTAATTTTTTAATTTATACAATTCAGACTTTGATTCAAGTGGGTGTTGGGAACTCGGGGTGTGTGTTGGATCATGGATCTGAATTTATGAAGTAATATCTAGCCATCTTCCATGGTGACAAGGGACACCGAGAATCTGAGGATTGGATTGAGCACATTGAGAGGATTTTCATTTTTTTGAACACTCCTAAGGACTCTATGGTGGGGTTTTTCAATGTACATGCTCAATGTACCAAGAAGGAGATGATGGTACTCATCATGGAAGCTAAGTTTCATGATGACATTACCTAGAATTATTTCAAGAAAATATTTTATCATTAGTTTACCCTAATACATTACATGTGGTTAAGAACTAGGAGTTTTTGATATTAGATTAAGGGGTGTCTACTATTCTAGAGTATTCCACCCGCTTTACTAAGATCGTGCATCTTTTATTGGAGATAGTTACCAATGAGTACCTATAGGTTCAGTGGTTTTAGTTGGTAATGATACTTGATATTTAGTTAATGCTGATTCTCATGTTCTTTCGGACCTTCATGGAGGTAATCGATAAAAAATATTTGTATGAGGAAGACATATGTATAAAGAAAGGTTTGGGTGGAGTTTTAGTTGGTGCAGTTGTAAGCTAGGCTCAGACTTATAACGATAAAAGGAAGTGAAAGGTTCATCTGTTTTCTTTAATAATAGTTTAAGGGGATTTATTAGAACAATAATAATCTATCTAATGTCAATGTGTAGCAATGTTCATAAAAATCCTAAGTATATAGAGGATTCTATAAATTTTCATTGATGTGTATTATCGTTCCATCTATAGGGTTTTATAAAAGTATATCACGATGAAGTAAGGCAGGATCCACTCTCACCAAGTGTTAGAAGGTTCCTACTAATGCTTCCAAGAGTGGTGGGTCTAGTTCTCAAGCCAGGGTGTACATTATTATGGGTAATATTAGATAGATTTATGGGAATGAGTATGTTCCCAAGGAATCCTAATTAGGGCCAACTACTGTTATAGGTACATTGTTTATATCATCTTTTATGGTCCAATATTTGTTTTATATAGTTTCTACGCCTTCATATATTATTAATGTTAGTTGATTTTTTTGGTATTATGTTCAAAACATATGATGTACTTTTTGGATATTTCCATTCCTTTAGAAAAAATATCTGAGCAAGGTTTTAAGTGTCTAGCTTGTTGAGTGATGATAACCGACTATGATGTGATATGGGACTTTTTAGTTCTTAATATTAACCTCATCAACCTAACACTTGGAATGGATTGGATGATCATTATTAAAGAATATATAGGATATTATCTTCATAAGTTTTAGTTTTTATCTTCTGATAGGGTCACTCATGTTTTTTAGGGTGAGTGGGACTCTAGATTGGGAGGGTGTGGCCTGATGATCCTTATGTTGGGGAAATCTCATGCCAATTAGTAGATATGTTTCTTGATGTTGTGGAACCATTTTTGGGTATCCCACTTCTTGTAGTGGTGTGTTCATACCCTGAGGCCTTTTTGGATTATTTTTCTAGTTTATCCGCATGAATAGAGGCTGAGTTTACATTGACCCACTCCAAGGTAAGATTACCATATCTATTCCATCTAATCAAATGGTACCCACTGATTTGGTGGAACTAAACGTATAGATTGAGTATCTAGAGGATAAAGGATTTATTTATCCTAGCATGTCACCATAGTCCTTGATTGTAATATTTTCTAAGAAGGAATATGGGAGTCTCATACTTTTCATAGAATATCTATTTTACTATCTTAGAGGGGCATATTAGTTTTCAAAGATTGATCTTTAGTCAAGGTACCACCAGTTGAGAGTTTGAGAAGAGAATATACCTAAGAGATCTTTTAGGAACCGGTATGGATGTGTTTTTGGTTATGCCATTTAGTCTTACAAACTCTCCTGTAGTATTTATTAATTTAATGAGTTAAATATTTCATAGGTTCTTGGATTATTTGGTTGTTGTATTCATGGTTTATAATTTGGTGTATTTAAAGATATAGTAGGAGTATATGGACCATTTTGATATCATTATTTGAACCATGAAGGAACATCATCTATATGATAATCATTAAAAATGTGAGTTTTTGATATGGGAAATGAAATTTACAGGGAATGTGATATCTGAGAGGGATGGCTCAGTAGATCTTGTAAAGATACAGGTAGTTATGTCCTAGGAGTATCCCAGTAATGTTTTTTTGATTCAAAGATTCTTAAAATTAGCTAGGTATAATAGATGGTTTTCTTTTGGATTTCTACAAGATTGAAACTTTGATGATAGATTTAACCCATAAGGTTGAATAGTTTTAATGGAATGAAAAATGTCAGAGTTGTTTTGAAGAGTTGAAGGTGAGGTTGAATTTAGCACCAGTTTTGATTCCTCTCAAACTGGACCAGGGTTATGATGTTTACTACGATGCTTAAGGTATGGGTTTGGGATGTTTCCTAATGTATGGGAAAAAAGTGGTGGCATATAGCTCTCTCTAGTTAAAACTTCATGAGAAGAACTACCCTACCCATGAAATTCAGTTGGAATGAGTTATGCATGAACTCAAGACATGGTGTCACTATCTCTTTAGGGAGAATTATATAAAATATTAAAATCGTAAGATCCTTGAATATATTTTCACTTTGAGGAATATGAACCCACTATAGAGATACAAGGTGGAGTATATTTAGACTGTTGATTTTTATAATACGTATGCTCCTAGAAAAGCGAATTTGGTTTACGATGTGTTTAGGAGAAAATTACCAACAAAATATGTGAAGTAATTATTTATGGAATGGTATCTAATGAGTTTATTTGCAGAGATGATCTAGGGAGTGGATGAGGTTAGTGTACACGTGTTATTGGATTTAGTTAAAGATGAATCATATTTTGATGAGTGACTTATACACGAACAGTTGACATAAACTAAGTGAAAAGTTTTTGTTCAAAGCATTTATATTGGGATGACCTCAAGTGAGTTCTCTTGGTCACCCAATGTATGTTTATGATTCCATAGTAGGTTAGTTGTTTTGATTCCTTTAAGGAATTATTTGATGGACAACAGACATAGATCATGTCAGTCTATACACCATGGGTCTACCTACATTTGTCATGACTTGAGATATAAGTTTCGGTGTCTAGGGTTGAGGTGGTTGATTATGAATTTTTATTTCTTGGTGTCTCACTTGCTAAAAAAATAATGTGGAATACTAGAGACCAGCTAGTTTATTATAACCTTTTACCTTTCTCATATGAAATTAGGATGGTATTTCCATGGACTTCATCATTGGTTTTTCATTGAATCCTAGAGGGAAGGATGTGATTTGTGAAATCATTGATTAAATTTTGAAATCAAAGAATTTATTTCCTAATAAAGAGTCAATGAAGGTGGAACATCTTGGGGACATGTATGTTCAAAAGATAATGAGACATAATGGGGATCTCTCTATGGGTTTATCTAATTGGGATATGAGGTTCACATCCAGGTTCAAAAATGTTTTTAAGGGGTGATGAGTTCCTAGTTCAAATTGAGTGTTGCTTATCATCCACAGATGGATGAACAAACAAAGAAAGATATACAGGTTCTTGAGGATATTCTTTGGGTTTTCATGCTTGGTTTTGGAGGATCCTGGGAAAATAAATTTCATTTGGTAAAATTTTCCTTTAAAAATTATTATCTAGTTTTTATAAAGATGACACCTTTTAAATAGTTGTATGGGAATTCATGTAGATCTCCCATATACTGGGAAGAGTTGGGAGATAAGTCCTTTCTTGGGCTGAGTGTTATTTAGGAGATGAAGAAAAAAGTGCAGTTGAGATAGAATAGGTTGGTCATAGCACAAATCAATCAGAAATATTATGCATACCACCATCATCAGCCACTAGAGTTTGAGGTTAGTGATTTGGTTTTCCATAGAGTTTTACCTCATTTGGGATATCATTGGTTGAGTAAGTAGGGTAAGTTTCTACTGAGGTTTGTTGGACCCTTTGAGATAATGGAGAGGCTCAAAAAGTAAACATATTTTTTGGACTTATCATCTCATTTGACTTCGATCCACGATGTGTTTCAAGTTTCCTAGATAATGTGGTATCACCTAGATCCTCATTGTGTGATTGGATGAGAGGATATTGATCTTGATTCTAACACCACCATTGTTGAGTTAATAGTGTAGATTAATGATTTCCAAGATAAGGTACTGCTTGGTAAAACAATTCCATTAGTCTGGGAACTGTGGCAATGTAGATGGGATATCTACGAGGTGTGGGAGTGGGAATCATTGATGTGGCTACAGTGGCCTTCCCTCTTTGTAGGTCATAGATCTTGAAGAATTTTTAGTGGAAAAGGAGATTATGGTTGGGATAATTTTTGAACTCTCTTGATAATGGTTATTCCTTAGTTGAACCTTGGAATTTATCTTTTGAGGTCTAGGAAGATTTAGGGGATCATTGGTTGAAAACTAGAGTTTTTGGAGAAAATTGGAAAATCAAACAGTAAAGGCGCACTATTAGTTTAACGATGAAGTAACCATACGATATGCCTCTATGAGGATCTATTGAAAATGTTCATGAGTTGAATATAGATTTCCAAAACTGTGAAATATTCCAAGGGAACCATCCATGGTGTCAGGTGATTATCAAGTGGGTCAAAAGATTTGATTACGGTTTTCCCAAACCGTGAGGTCCCTAGTGAAAATCATGAATCCTTTGGATTAAGGGGGTTTCATGGTTGGCGCATAGTTAAACTATCCATATAGGTAAATTATGTACCCATCCATAATGGATTATAGGGGTTCTTAGTTAAGGCACATAGTTAGTTTAACTATACAACATTCTATAGAAAACTGTGCGACCCTCCACCTAACTATTAAAAAGTGGTAATTTTCCATCCTAACCTTGATCATTTTAACAAATAATCATCCCCTAATATAATTTTGGATTATATTTATCCTTAACTAGTTTTTTTGAGGTCTCTCCCCTAGTATTATTTTTGTAATTCCCCATTTACAGACAGATCACTTAGAGGTATGTTGGATTATTGATCAAGTTTATCCTCTTCTCTATATATACCTATTATATATCTTCTAAAAATATCTTTTGAAACATAAAGTTTTATACATAAAATATATAAGGGGTTTAATAGAGGTTTTATATTGTTACTTGTGGATCTAGGATCATGGGGACCAAATCTATCCTTCTCCAGTCTTTGTTTTTTAGGGTAGTTTATGTTACCTCTATTTTGAGGTAGATGTTTCTATATAATGCGTTAAATCATTGAATTTATTTTAGTTATTATAATTTTCCATTTTTTATTCATTTAATTTATGTGATTAATGGTTTTAAGGGAATTCTTAGAAATATTCATGTTTTAAGGGGATTTTATTTTAAATTTTTTTTTTCACACTAAGTGTTTGATTAAATTCTTGAATGGTTGTCCTGATTTGGAAATTGATTTTCAAACTTTGTAGAAGATTGTCTTGTATTTTAAAATGTTTTATAAAAATTTGATCATGGTTTTGAAATGTATTTTTAAAAATGGTACAATCGAAACCTTGAGTGTGTCGGGAAGGGGACATAGGTGACCCTAGTGTGTGAGGCGCCACTTGGGGTTACTTTGAGTATATCGATAGATTGTAGAAGGACTCAATAATGGTTGGTAACAAAATTATTCCAAGAATGGGCTCTATTATGTCTAGTACATATTCTCATAGGTTAGGGACCAATATAAAGTTGTTTTTCATTTATGGTATAAATATCACCCAATTTTTATTTTCTTGGATAGTTTCTCTCATTTTGGTTTCACATGAGGTTTTATCATAAGGATTGAAATGGTGGATTATTTCATGGTTCTGTGTTTACTGGTATACATTATGGTGTGTGGATATGCATTCAAATTTAATCACTTATATTTTTTATATTCCCAGATTTGTGGATATGAAAACAATTTGTGAAAAATAACGGAAAATGATTTACAAATGAGTTTGGATTTATGAAAATGATTTGTAAAATTGTTTTTGTTTTAAAAGATAGAACTTTTTCCTTCTTGATATTGAACCTTTTATATACTCAGTGGTGGTATGCTATTGGGAGTTTTTCTCACCCTACTTTTTCCTTTGGATGGTTGTAGATAATGAATTTCAATATCTAGGTTAAGGAAAGGGAATATTATTGCATGTTGTCTTATCTTATTGTCACAAACTTTTGTTTGGGATGTTTTAGAGGTGATAGTTGGCCATATAGATACTTGTTAGTATTTTCTAATTCATATTTTTATCCTGTTTTCATTAGTTTTTGTGGATATGTATGTACGTATTTTTATTATGAATTTTAGTCTAGTTTATTTCCTTTTTTGGGTTTATACAAGGCTTGTTTATGTTTTCATGTTCTACCTCACCATCATAAGGGGCCTACTTGAGTGTTTTTTCTAGTTAACATAGGATGGTCTGTTATAATTTTTTATCAGAGGGATTTTATGTTTTAAGTATATTAAATATTTTTGTTCTTGGTTCTGTGTATTGGGTAAATAAGAGTTAAGTCTATCAGAATTTGGGTAGTAAGTATAGATGGTGCTTGGCCAGCTGACTTATGTGTTCGAACTTGAGTTACCAAGGGTGGTTGATTTTTTTTACCAAGTTTGAGACTTTGATTTTTAGTTCATTTAAAATAATTGTATTTTAATTTTATTTAAATGGAAATGTTACTTCTTAAATCATTTATTTTCATTCAGGGAACTCATAATTACTTTAAATTATTAATTTTTTAAATCAGGGATGTGAATTCTTAAATATAGTCTTGATATTTTTTAATATGCTATACTTATGATTGGTCATTGTATTATTCCTAATAGAAAATTCCTAAGAGAATATATCATTTAAATATGAGAGATTAAGCTATGAGACATGATCCCCAAGAGAATCCTCCAGTGGAACCTTCGTTAGATGAAGCTATAATATCTATAATTTTGACCCTAGGTCAAGTGGGTGTTTGGAAGCCTAGATGTGTGGTGGATCATGCCTCTGAATTCACTAAGAATAATCCAACCATATTTTGTGGTGATAATGGACCCTAGGAATCCGACGAGTGTCTTGAGAAGATTGAGTGGATATTCAACTTCTTATAGACTATTGGAGACTCTAATGTTGGTTTTTACATGTACATTATTTAGGGAACGAAAAGGATATGGTGGGAATCCATCATGAAAGTTAAGTTTCATATGGACATTATGATGAACTCTTTCAAGAAAATATTTAATCACTAGTTTTACCCTAATACATTATATGCAAAAAACACCCGAGAGTTTCAAATATTGGAGCAAGGGGAGCATACTGTTCTGGAGTATTCCACTCACTTTGTTGTGCTGGTGAATCTGGCACCAAATCTAGTTACCAATGAGTATCAAAAGGCTCATAGGTTTGAGTTGGGATTGAGACATGATATTCAGTCAATGATGATTCACATGTGACTTCCAACCTTCAAATAGGTAGTCAAACAAGTATCTTTGGTTGAGACATACATAGCTGGAAAGGAATGATTTGGTGGAGCTTCAATTACTATTGTTGTTAGCCAGGGTGTGTCTTCTGGTCAGGAAAGGAAGTACTAGGGTGGTCCATTTTCTTCAGGACTAGTTTTAGAAGATTCATTAGGATAATAAAATTTTGACTAATATCATTTTTAAGGTGTGGGCATACCAAGAGTAACTATATGAAGGCTCCTAGAACTTTTTGTCATTGTGTATTATAGGTAAATCTAAAGCATTTTTTTGGAAGGATATCCTCAAAAGTATGGTTGGATACACTCTATCCAAGGGTTCATAGATTCGTAACGATACTCCCAAGGATGGTGTGTATAATCCTCAAACCAAGGGGGATATTCATGTGTCTAATACTAGATAAATTATGTGATTGAGTACATTCCATAGGAATCTGAAGTAGAAACAACTAAAATTATAGGTAATGTGTTTATCTCCTCTTCTATGGTGCAAGGTTCACTTGATACAAGTGCTAATCATAATTTTATACCATCAATGTTTTCATATGTTTTGGGATTATGTTTAGAACTTATGTCTCACTTGTTGGATCTTTCCTTGCCTTTGGAAAAAATACGTGAACAAGGTTTTAAGTGTTTAGTGTGTCGGGTGATGATAGCCAACAATGAGGTGATAATGAATTTTTTAGTTCTCAATATAAAAATATTCAAACTAATACATGGCATGAATATGATGATTAGTGTTAGGTCCCAGATAGACTATTATTTTCACCAATTTTAGTTTTTATCTTTCAATTGGATCACTCATGTTTTTTTGGGTGAGTGGGAATCTTGATTGGGAAGGGTTGGGCCTATTGATCCTTATTCTAGGATAATATTGTGATAGTTTTTATAGATGTTTCTTTATGTTTTTACACTTGTTTTGGTAGTACGATTCCTATGGTGGTTTTTTAATACCCTAAGGTATATCTGAATTATTTGAATAGTTTACCTTTAAAAGAGAGGTTGTGATTACTATTGACCTACTTCCTGGTATGATGCCTATTTTTATAACATCTTTTTGAATGGAACTCACTGAGTTGGTGGAACATAAATTCTATCTTGAGGATCTGGAGGCTAGAGGATTTATTCATCCTAGTGTGTCACCATGGGATTTACATATCCTATTTTCTATGAAGGAATAAGGGAGTCTTATAATTTTTTGGATTATTAAAATTTAATTTGGTTGAATGTTGAGAACAAATATATTTTTCCTAGGATTTATGATCTCTTTAAATATATTAGAGGTGAATGTTAGTTTTTAAAAATTAATTTTCAGTCAAGGTACCACTAGTTGAGAGTTTGAGAAGAGGATATACCTAAGGCAATGTTTAGGATATATTATGGGAATCTAGTTTCTAGTTATGTCATTCAGTCTCACCAATGATCTTGTAATATTTATGACTTTGATGAACTAATTCATTCAGTGGTTCTTTGAATATTGTTTTTTTTTGTGTTCGTGGATGATATTTTTGTGTATTCTAAGAAAGAGGGGGAGTATATAGACCATTTGAATATCATTCTTTGAACCTTGAAGGAAAATTGTCAATATAGAAAGATTTCTAAATACGTATTTTGGATTTGGGAAGTGAAATTTATGGGTTATGTGATATGTAAGAGTGGTGTCTCAGTGGATCCTCAAATTATAAAAAGAGTTATGTCTCAGGAACATCCTAGAAATTTGTTTGAGATTAGGAGCTTCTTGGGATTTTCTAGTTACTATAAACGGTTTGTTCAGGATTTCTCTAAACTCACATCTTTGATGATATATTTAACCTATATGGGTGTCAAGTTTGAATGGAATGAAAAATTTAAGATATATTTGGAGGAGTTAAATGTGAGGTTGACTTAAACACCAGTTTTGATTCTTCTAAAAATGTGTCTCAGTTATTAGGTTTTTTAAGATGCATCTAGTATGGGTTTGGGATGTGTCTTAATGCAAGGGAAATAAGTGGTGTCCTATGGATCTCTCTAGTTATTTCCATATAAGAATAACTACCCTACCCATGGTCTTTAGTTGGAAAAATTTATGAATGCACTCAAAAAATGGAATCATTATCTATTTAGGGAGGGGATTACATTATAGTCTAATGATAAGAGCATGAAATATATCTTTACAGAGAGGTATATGAACTTAGGATAGAGATGTTGGGTGGTGTATCTTTATACCTTTAATTTTGAAATTTCTTACACTCTTAGGAAATGTAATTTAGTTACCAATACATTGAGAATAAAATTACCAACACAAGCCATGCAGGAATCATTTAAGTAATGGTCTATAATGAGTTTTTTTACTGAGATGATATTGGGAGTGAAATTGTTTGGTTGATATGTGTTTTTTAATATGATGAAATATAACTCATGTTTTGATGATCAAGTTTTGGATTAAGAAGGTAATAGACACTGAGTTATAATCCATTTATAAAATACTTTATCATGGGGAGACCTCGAGTTAGTCCTCCTAGTCTCCCAATAAATCTTTATCTTTCTGTAAAAGCTAGGTTGTTCAGATTTCTATAAGGAAGAAGTTGATGGAAAGTGGAAACCAATCTTGTAAGTCCATACACAATGGGATGGTGGATTTTAATTTTTTTGTAGTCAGGGATGAGGTGGTGGATTTTAAATTTTTGTTTTTGTGTATTAATTATAATAAAATTAAGGTGGTATACTGGAGACCTGATAGTTTGTTGAAACATTTTCTCATTCTAGTATGTATGTGGGATGATATTTCCATAGACTTTGGTATTGATTATCCATTGAGTCCAAGTGGGAAGGATACAATTTGTGTGATTATTGATTGAATTACGAAATTGGAACATTACTTAAATATTAAGGATATTATGAAAGTGGAATATCTTGGGGACATATATGTATGATAGATTATGAGACTTCATATGGTTTCCCCTACAGTTGTATTTGACAGGGATCCGAGGTTCACATCTAGGGTCTAGAATGGTTTTCAAGAGGCGATGGGATCCCAATTTAATTTGAGCACAACTTATCATCCATAGATGGATGAAAAAATAGAGATATCTATCCAAGTTCTTGAGAATATTCTTTGGTCTTGCGTGTTTGATTTTAGAGGATATTGGAAGAACCATTTGAATCTGGTGAAATTTTTCTATAACAATAGTTATCAGGATTCGATAAAGATGGATCACTTTAAAGAATTGCATGGGTGACCATGTAGATATCCATTATGTTGGGTAGATTTGGGAGAGTAGTACTATCTTAGACTGAGTCTCATTCAGGAGATAATGGAAAAGGTAAAGTTGGAACAATGAGGTTGGTCATCGCACAAATTCATCATAAATCTTTTGTGGATCTCTGTTCTCAGTTGCCAGAGTTTGTGGTTGGTGATTAGATTTTTCACAAAGTTTCAACTTTCTTTGGAGATCATCATTTGGGTATGTAGGGTAGTTGGAACCAAGTCTTTTTTTCCCCTTTGAGATCATAGGGTGAGTTAGAAAGGTTTCATATCAGTTGTACTAACTTTCTCATTTGAATTCAATCCATGATGTATTTATTGTTTTCTAGCTAAGGAGGTATGACCCAAATCCTTCCCATGTGACTGGATGGAAGGATATTGATCTTGATCCCGATATCACCATTTTTGAGTTACCAGAACATATTAGGGATCACTATGAAAATTTAGTTCATGGTAAAATGATTCCCTTGGTCTGAGTACCATGGAAGTGCAGACATGATATCCACGAGGTGTGGGAGATAGAATCATTGATGAGGCAGAAGTGACCATATCTCTTTATAGGTCAAGGATCTTGAGGAATTTATGGGGATATAAGGAACTTATGGTTTAGAGAATTTTGAAACACTCTAGGTCACAATTGTGCCTTATTTGAGCCTTGGCTATTCTCTTTTGAGATCTTGGAAGATTCTGGGGATCAAAGGTTAAAAATAAGGGTTTCTGGATAAAACTAGCAAGGTGCATAGTTAAGGCCGATAGTTTATTTAACAATGAAGTATGCCTCTATGAGGTTTCAATGGGATTATTAATATTTTAGTATAGTTTTCCAAAACTATGTAACATGACTATGGAATTGTGTAGGGTGTGTGGTTATTTTCCAGGGGTGTCACATGGTTTTAGCACATTTTCCCAAACTATTAATCCCCTGGTGTAAATCACACACCCCTTGGACAAAGGGGGTTTCATGGTTATCAAAAAGTTAAACTAACCATGCAGAAAAACCATGAACCATTCTAGAATGGATAGTATGGGAACACATTTAAGGTGTATAGTTTGTTTAATCTTATGGTCACCTCTAAGAAACCATGTGACCCTCCACTTAATTGTTAAAAATGAGATTTTAACCTTTTAGCTTAGTAATTTTGATGGATAATCAAGCCCTAATATAATTTTTTCTCAACATTATCCTTCTCTATCACATTGGTGGTCTCTCCCCTTGGATTCTTAGTTGAATTCCTCTGTTCATGAGATATATCTTCGAGTTATATTACGTTCTTGATCCAGTTTATCCTCTTCTTTGTAAATACTTGTTAGATCACTTATCCATTCATATTTTGGATCCTGAAGGGGATATTTATGAAATATATAAGGGGATTAATATAGGATTTACATTGTTTCTTTTGTATCTATCATCATGAGGACCCAATCTCTCCTTCTCCAGTCTCCATTTTTAGGGCAGTTTGAGCTAGATCCATTTTGAGGTAGGTGTTTCTATATAATGGGTTAATTATTTTAATTTATTATCATAATTGTAAAATTAATTTGTAAAATTAATTTAATTTAATTTATTTATGGTTTTAATGGACCTATTGGAAAGAGTTAGGGTTTTAATGGGGGTTTTCTTTAAAATTGGGGGTCTTCACACCAAGTATTTGATTAAATGCTTGAATGATGATTTTTATTTAGAAATTAATTTTAAAACTTTGAAGAATATTTTATTGTATTTTAAAATATTATATAAAAATGTGATCATGTTTTTGAAATGGATTTTTGATAAAAGAACATTGAGAACCTTTAGTGCATTGGGAAAGAGACATAGGTGACCCTAGTGTGTGTGGAACCACTAGGAGTTTCTTTCAAGATATCAATCGACTGTAGTAAGGAAAAATATTGGTTGGTACTAACATTATACCTAGTTTAGGATACATTATGTATATTCTATATTACTATATCATAGGGCCTAATATTGGTTTCTTTTTCATTTATGTTATATTTATCGCATGATTGTTTTTATCATTGATAATTGCTCTCATTTTGGTTTCACATGAAGATCTACCACATGGATTAACATGATGGATTATTTCATGGATATGTGTTTATTTTATTACATTATGGTGTGTGGATATTCCACCACAATTTTTCACTTATAATTACCATATTCCCAAAATTTTGGATATGAAATTATTTTACAAAAACCAATGTAAAATTATTTACAAATGGGTTTAGATTTATAAAAATAATTTATAAAAATGTTTTTTTTAAATCTAGAACTATTTCATTCTTGATATTGAAACTTTTATATAATATATGGTGGTATCCTACTAGGATTTTTGATCAATATCTAATTTTTCCCTTTGGAAATTGAATATGTTGTATTATAGGATCCAAGTAAAGAGAATTACCTCTTGTAGCTTGCTGGGTTATCTTATGATCATAGCCTTTGGTTCAAGTTGGTTTGGAGGTGATTTTTGGTCTCATGGACACTTTGTAGTGTGGTATAATTCATACTTTTTTTGATTTTTCCTATTAGGATTGGTTTTTATGGATATGGATGTATGTATTTTCATTTTGGATTGTACTCTTGTTATTTTAGTTATTTTGGTTTATATGAGGCTTGTTTCTATTTTACTTTTTTACCTCACAACCATAATTGTTTGGTTTGGTTGAATTGTCTAGTTTACTTAGGTTAGTCTATTATAATGGTGCTCTGTCCACTTTGTTTATGGGACCAGAGATTGATCCCAATCCACCATAAGAATATTTAAACCATGTTTATAGGAATGAATAGTGATCCTAATCCACCACAGGTCTCTGTCCACTATGATATGACGGTCTTGGAAGTGAACCCTGACTTATTCTTATGATGCCACATTTTTCGTTATTTCTACAAAACATACGATTCCTTGATGTGATGATATTTTTCCTTATTCCATGTTTCCATTCCTATGATCATTCTCTTTATGATATCATGTTATGCCTCCTAACTTGTATGTTTTATCTCACCATCATTTTTACTATAATTATTTTCTTACTGAGTGTTTGAGATAACCCATTTCTCAGGATTTTATTCCCTAGTTTATAAAGATGCAAATAAGTAATGATAAGTATAAAAGGATTATATTTTAAATTAATTAATTAGATATGTTCACATGTATTTTAAAATAAATTTCTTATGTAGAAAGTCCTTAAATACACCAAACCTTCATTCCTTGGATTGTGAGCTGATTTTATAAGATTTAATGTTTATATTATGGAAATTATGTAAAATATTGAAATAATAGCTTAGGTATTTAGAAATTATTTTAGGACATATAATATCAAATAAAAAAATATATACCCTTGTATAATATTGTGAAATAATAAACATGATCTATCTAGTATAATCATAGGTATATGGCATAGAAATATGGAATTCCATCGAAACATAACATGATATGGAATTATAGAATAATCATAAGAACACATAGTCATTATATTATGAGAAACCTAATAATTATTACTATTTATGTTTTGAAAAAAATCCTATCATGTCAGACCTTTATATTGTGAACAAATCCAAGAATGTCTATCCTTTATGTTGTGATCATATCTAAACATGTCCATTATTTTAGTTGTGAAAAAGTAAAAGCACAAAAACCCTTTATATTGTGATGAAATACTATAAATTCAACCCTTTATTTTGTGATTAAATCAATGAATGACCTCCCTTTAATTTATGAACTAATCAAAGCATGTCCACCATTTATGTTAAGATAAAATCCTATCATGACCACCCTTTTTAGGAGAAAAAATCCAGGAATGTTCATGTTTCATTAACCCATGAGATATGAAACCATAAACAATTAATTACAGGGTGATATAGTACCCATACATAAAAATCCATACATATCTATTATCGATATATCAATTAATAACCATATCTTAAAAACCCATTTAAATAATATGGTTTTTTATCATTAAAAAATGGTATCACATATCATGATATCAAATGTGGTTCAGTTGAAAGAAAAAATTAAATCACCAAAAATTAGTATTTGATAAATGATTTTATAGGTTTATTCCTAAAAGAACTCCATAATAGAAAAATCATTAGGTTTTAAATAGTAAAATTAAATATAAACCTAAATGAGTATTTTAAAAACGTTTTTAACATTGTTGCAAAAGGTTTCATGAGTCACTTTTAAAAATATATATTTTTTCAAAATTGAAATGAATTCTATTTTAAAAATTTAATTTGAATTTTCTTTAGATAATTGATACTTTTAAATACATAAATTTCATCCAATCTAAATGTTTATTGGTGGATAATATGTACCATTGGGAAAGGAATAAAATTCAAAATTTCAAAAATACCTTTATTAAAACCCACATAATAAAGAGAGTGATATATACATCATTTGAAAATAGGTATTAAAAAATTATATGATCACAAGAAAGAAAATATATTTTTATTTAAAAATTATATAGGAAAAAATTTGAGGGAAGAGTGAACATGGATATGGATGAGAACAAACTCATTTGGATATGATTGGAATAATTCGTAACATCATCTAATTTCTCGATGAACTAAATCCATAAAAGAAGATGTATTGTATGTGATCAAGTTATTTCCTATGAAAATAAATAGGTATGTTAATATAAATTCATCATAGAATTGAAATAAAAAATCATGTAAAACCATATTCAATGAGTAATCAATTTGACTTAAGAAAAGAAGTTGAGTAAAAAAAACCCATTACCTTCACTCTTGAATTCCATAAAGGTGATTTAACATCATATATAATAGAAATAACCATATTAATAACCAATTTAAAAAACTTATTAAAATTTATTAACCTATTTATCATTCAATTATAATAATTTATTATACATTTATTTGTTAGTTTTAATTAATTTTCATTATCAGATGTGATCAATTTTGATTGTTTCAGATATTATTTAAAATGTTCAAGCTTGTAACCATTATTTGATACTAGGTTAATAATTAATATATTATCAATTTTAAATTAATATATTATTTATAATTATTTATAATGTTCTAATTTCATTCCATGTAAATTTTATTCATAATTATTGAAGATGAAATTGGTGAAGATATTTCTTCAGCAATTTCTAAAGAACAAAAATTGATTTACCATTAATGAACTAAATGTTAATATAGAAATTTTAAAACTATAAAAATTTCATAAAAAAAATTTAAATTCATTATATATTATTTGAATCAGTCATATTGTGTGGTGAATAATAATTAAATAGTTTGTTCTATGGAGGTGGTAGTTCACATGTACACATAAATTATATTTTTGTTTTCCATAAAAAGGGAGAAAGGTAGAAAATTGTTTATTTATTTTTTAAATCATAATAATTTTATAAAAACAATTTTGATTCATTAAATACCCTTTTATAACCATTCAATAAAGGTGGTTATGAAAAATTAAATATGTCGATTCGTGGAGGTGGTAGTTACCATATTGGAACGATTAGCATTATCATTTTCCCATAGAAGCAAAAAGGTAGATAATGATTTTTTCATCAATATAAAAATATTTAAGTACACAAATGATACTTATTCTATTATTTATGAATTTTATAATAAATTTTTTGGAATAATATTAATAATTAATGAAATAAAAATGATAAATTTTGATTTAGGATTTTTTACCTTACTAATTTGAACAACTCATTTTCAAACAGGATTAAGGATTTGAGGGGTGGCCCTTTAAGAACACTAAAACCTATATATTTTACAAATTGAATGTAATAATGATGGAGGGGAGGTGAATTAGTGATACCTTTTTATAAATTCTATTCAATTAAACCTTTAGAACTTTTTGTAATTCTCTATCCACTAAATAATTTCTCACATCCTCACCTCTTGTGAAATAATATTACGGATGAGATCAACACACAATATTTATAAGGTTTTTTTATAAATAGACTACAATATTTAATATTGGTTATTCCCCCAAACATGGATTCTTCACTATATTTAATTTTATATTACAATCTTGGATAAATTCCCTCAACATAGAATCATTTATGTTATATCAACTTCCATAGTCCACTGGATGATAAATCTCTCCCCGACAATTATTATTTGATAAAGAGTGGAATTATTCTTTTTTGGATGATCCTTATTTATGAGTTTATAGATCAATAGGTTTGTAAATGTGTAGTTACTTGATATCATCAATAATATGAACTATTATTCTAGTTTTGAAACTAATAACAGATCAGATTTGATCCATGTATCCTTTATCCTTTTTAAGTACTCTGGTGCAGAAAGACTCCTTTTATACGAAAATTACAAGCTTCAAACTATTCTCTCTATTCGATACAGTGATCTATCAGGATCTCAAAAATCCATAAACACATGAATTATCCTTTTATTTTTCACATACAATAATATATACACAACATATATTATTTATATAAATTCACATAGATAATATTCATAATTATTAATTAATATGGATAGACCATGATTATTGTTATAAGGTACTGTCATCATTTGAATTTGGTAATTAAATCTATAATTACCTCCTCATTTATTCTAGAAATATTTGATGTTAAATTTTTGACAAAAATTCCTTATATAAACTATAATTTGAATACCGAAAATATTTGGTTCATCTTCAAGCATGACATGGTTTCCATTTATCAAATAACATAGATCTTTTAAATTTAATTTTAAAAACTACATAAATCATGATCCTAGTGTCATGATTTGGATCAGAAAAGATCTGAAAAAATACATCAACACATTTAATAATTTCACACATGGTTTATAAATAACCACAACCACTCATACATTCATTATGCTCAAATTATACA
This sequence comes from Viscum album, assembly GCA_963277665.1. Taxonomy (NCBI): domain Eukaryota; kingdom Viridiplantae; phylum Streptophyta; class Magnoliopsida; order Santalales; family Viscaceae; genus Viscum; species Viscum album. Next base: position 1,503,949,645 of record OY728135.1, read on the forward strand.
TTGTAAAATTTAATCAAACATGTATCATGAATTTAACTGCATGTAGCTTATTCCTTCATTTTTAAATGCCAATAAGTATCATGTGTTTATTTTTTCTTAACACATTAAACACATTTCCATGGTATTCTTGCATCATGGATAATGAATGGATGGATACGCACCATTGATTTCAAAACCTTCATTTATTTTCCCTCATTTAATTTATCTCATGATATCTTCAAAGCCCATATATGGCTTATCTCCACAGGATCATCGATTAAATGTAGTATCTTCCCATTATCCCTTGATTCACATACCTACAAGAGAAATTATATTCATTCATTGATAATTAAAACTCATTCATACTATCTCTTATGAAACTAATACTCTTTATTTCACCAAAAATAGTATATTTATCTCCATTCATGGTCGATCCTTCCATTGGTGTGGTTGATAATATGGATCATGTAATCAATTTTTTGTTCATGTGGCTGCTCAAGAAGAAATCATGGTCAATTAAACTCATTCATGGTGGATCAAAGTTATAAATGTGGTCGATCATTTTTACGATAGATAGCTCAAATCATCTCATAATCAACCTCAATCTCTTTATGTAATTGATCATTATAGGGAACAATCAATCCACATCCTCATGAAACATTCATGCCACTCACTATTCACTTAAAAATCATTATAATATGTTGATTTCCTTGACATAATTGTCCATCCAAAATAATACATGTGGTTGATCCTATTGGGCACGATCAATCCAAAATTTTACTTGCATTCGATCAAATATATTACACGAAGATAAATCATGAGGAAGATGATTCTCCTCATCTTGATTGAATGATGGAGTTGAATTGATTAGGGTATCATTATTCTATCAATGATTTTAAAATGCTAATATAGTGTTGTGTTTCCATTTTCCTGCATAGATAGATTCATCATACCCACTCTCTCTTATATATCACAATTATATATCAACTTTACGAATTCTCATAACCATGTTTGATTAGGGACACTACACCCACACACCCATAGTGTGCACCCCCTAGGCACAATGAACTTCTTTCCCACAACCTATGTACTCTCAGTCCTTTGTATACAAAATCCATACTAACTTTCCACATTTGGCTATCCGTATGGGATAGTTACCACATAATGTGCCTATCTACTATATGTATGGTTTTATGGACCCTCGGTTTATTTGGAACTGATCATATATTTTACCAAAATCTTATAAGAAGTGTTAGTAAATTATTTAACATATAATTCAATACCATCTCAATTACTCTTTACTTTATTTAAAAAAATGATGTTTTTTCCCTGGCCTCCTAAATAACTTCTTAATGAAAAAATTAAATATACTTATTAAAGTCCTAATCAATTATATGGACCAATATTCATTCTTCTGTACATGTCATATGTATTTAACAGTAGTCTAACAATCACAATAAATATAGGTATAAATACTTATATATGACATCCAATTCAATTTTTTATATATATAACAATACTATTAGAACCACAATTAAAATTCATTCACCAAAACCATATTGAACCAATGATAATAAATTCAAAACATGGGCTCTACAGTATCCCCACTTTTATATAGTTTTCAATATCTATTCATATAATGAAATTCAATATTTGTGATAAAATATTTATCCCCCTAACTGAAAATAAATTGAAAAAGGTAATGTAGGTGTTTTCTCAATTCATTCTATTTTTAAAAATCCTCATAATACTATCTTTCAAAATCATTTCTTGGTCCTTTATAAATACAAGGATGATATCACATGTTTTCTTAGAAAACATTCCATTAATTATTATACACCATGTCTTTGTGGGGTAAACATGTGTATAAAGAGAGAGCGATAAATAACCAATGTTGTCTATTTTGTCTATAAGAAATAACATATATAATAACATGCTCATAAATTTTTCATTTCTCAAATAAAGACTATATAAGAAATTTAAAATAATGAGAAACAGATAATCTTCATAAATCTCAACAAGAACATTAAAATTTTCATGTGAAAATGAATAATTTGCCATTTGTATAATATTTTCATCAACCAACACTCCCCCTAAATTATTATAATTGATAGAATTGAAGAAAGGGTGTAAACTATGACTATCATAACTTAAATTAAAATTTTATTGAACTAACTAGAAATTCCTAAAAATCATGGAACTTAATTTTTTATAGTTTATTCTAAATTGTTTTCCACATCAAGCGATAAACATACTCCTCCACTTCATGGTACATTGAAAACCATATAAAATTTTCATGTATTTATTGTATAGTGTGTACAATATTTATTCTATTTTATTTTGAGAGATTAAAATCATAAACTTCATCCTTCATTTATCTACGTGTTTGTACAAATAAATAAAATAATAAATGATGATTAACCTCATTTTTCCTCAAAGGAATAACTCAAGAAAATAATTTCTTCTAAACCTAACGTTCTTTGTGTATCCATTATTATAATGAGAAGTTATCTTGATCTTATTGGTATAATTATTTTCATCCCAAAATATATTCTTTTAATTAAAGAGAAGGGAAGCTTTACTGTCATCTTTTTTCACCAAAATCTTCATTATTTTCTCTTGGGTAGGTAATACCATCATACAATTCTTTGTGATATTCCCAATTTCCTCAAACCCGTCACGTTTTCCATAATTTTCAAGTCATAACTTGCAGATGACTTCTTAAGAGCTTATGGATCCTTTTTATTACCACATATATTACTTTTACTAAAGAGTTAACCTCATATTCCTCTTTCTTTGTCCTATATTTATTGATCATGAGAAATTTTCAAACACTTTTATCAATATACTCAACATATTTGGGATTCTCATATGTTTTCTTGACATTATTGGTTGAACATTCCTGATTTCATGATAGTTATGCCCTATTTAACCCTATATAATTTTTTTATTATAGTCCAGTCAGGAATAACATATCTTGGTGACTTTCTGGTCCACATACTCAAAAAACCTCCTATATATATCCAAATCTTGTTTTTGTGGACAATTTTTTTAGTTCATGTAACATCTTCATTTATTTGAGAATTGGTCCTCATTTTACTTCCACATCTCATCACTGGTTCTTTCTTATTTTCTAATAATGACACATTAAGCAAAAAATAATTGGTTTTATATACATAAAATCCATATATCTAAAGAAAACCATTAAATTGTGATTTTTTATGGTTTTATATTGTTCTGGAATAATGTTTTATTTCTCACTACATCTTGAACCTTTTTTTCCTTGGGTTTTGTAGTTTTCATGGAGTTCGAGTTTTTTTACTTTAGAGTGGAATATTTTTATTAAATTTTCATGATCCAAACATCCTAATATTTTATTATGATTCCTAGTTTTTTAAAATAGATAATCATTTTTTATTCTGATTAGGAATAGATTTACCTTTCTCTTATGGATATTTCTTCTCATAAGTTTGAGAAGATTATCCTTTTAGTTCAGTTTGTTTTCTAATGTCTTCTATAATGTCGTTTAACTTCTGATGATCTGTGAGACATATGAAATGTGTCCCAAATATCTTTTCCTCATTTGTAATAATATTATCTCCAAGATCATTTACAATATTCTCATACTAAACTATTTTAAATTTATAATTTCTGATCTCCTCAACTTGGGGTTCTTCCTTCTTGATAAGTACTTATTTTCTTTAGTTACCTTTTCATTATGCTATATCATTTCCAATTTTGTTTCTTGATTTGTATTACTTTTCCCATATGGGATTACAATTTTACTTTTAGCACTTACTCATATTCTATTCATTATTCTTCTTTATCACTATTGGATGGATCATATAAGGTGTTAACATTTGAAAAGAGAGTGACATGATTATCAAAAATATTGGATGATTTGACATTATCTTTCTAACTCATAAAGTTTCTTTTATTGTTAAAATATTTTTTCCATCCCCGCTTTGGTTTCAACATGGTCTCTCTTATTCATCATCTATGTTAGACTATTTAACCTAATTCTCTAGAGAATATTCTCCAATAGGACCAATTCCATCCTAATTTAAACATCTTGGTAATTTATTACATTTTAATTTCCATTTCCATTAATGAATATCTTTAATAAGATATATATAATTTGATTGAATTGTTCCCCATCCTCATCATTATTATAATCACTTGTTTTAGAAACCATTACTTCATTAACCTTTCCTTTTCTCATGGATTCAATATCTATATCATATTTCATCATCTTTTTGAAGACAATAGAATTTATTTTCTTATATACATTGATCATTTTATGTGCTTCATCAACTATAAAGTATTATCTATCCTCAAAGGATGGTAATTTTGTATCAAATCTAATTGGAAAATTTCCCATCCAATTTTTAATAATGATGGAATCATCAATATTCAAACCAAACCTTCATATATTGTAAACTATATCATTTCCCTGGTTAAAGAGTCTTCAATGTTCTTATAATTGGACATTTCATATTATAAAATCTTCTCATCTAGATTTGTAAATTTTCTTCCTTCACTTTGATGTTTCACTCATAGATCTCCTCAATTTATCACAACTTTATGTTACTATTTAAATGAACATAATTTTAGTGTATTTTTTTTTTCTAAAAAAGTCATAAAAATAGCATTTTCCCCCTTCCATCCATCTCCATATTTCACTTTTCAGTATGGGCCAAAGAATCATCCTAATAAATAAGTTGAAATCCCACTCGAAAGAATCTCGGTCTTCAAAGAAAAATTAATGGTGGTATTGACACATCATATTCCATTGATTTTTCATAAATGATAGGGAATCCTTGGATGTTAATAGAATAGATATTATTCATTTGTTATAAACATCTCTTGTATCTTTAAATAGAACACAACTTTGATACCCATAAAATATTCCAAGGGCCAGATGTATCACTGGGGGGGTGAATAACTGATCCATTTTTATGAATTATACTAAATTAATCATCTTGAACTTTTTAGAGTTATCATTATACTAAATAATTAATCACTACCTCACCTAATGTAAAATAATAATGTTGACTATATTATAACATAGTATATACAAGTTTTGATCAAAATAGTCTACTGGATGCCATGTTCATTATTATTCCCAAAATTGATTCTTCAACATCATCAAAAATTTCATAAAAACTTGGAAAATATATTCAAAATTGAATCCACAATGTTTTATCCACTTATAGAGTCATCTTGAAGATACAAATCACCAAGAAAAATATAACCCAATAAAGAAAGACCTTCTTATTTTTCAGATGATCCTCCTCCATATGGAGATGGATCAATAGGTGTAAACATGTGTAGTTCATCAATATTTTATATATTTTGAATAGGTACATTAGTCTTGAAACTCTAAATTGTTAAAATATGATATATATTTTCTTATTAATTGAATATTAGGGTGAAGTACAACTTATTTTCTTTGATAAATTCTATCATTGAACCATACTCTCTCTTTGATATAGTGATTTTTTAAGCCCTTAGAATTCATAGAATATTCTCTAGGGAAAAATTATATATTTTTTTCATCTGAACTAATATGTACACAAAAATTATCATTTATATAAATTCACATTTCTTATCATAGTAATTTTCAATGAATATAGAAACTTGATGATAATCACAAGTAGGTAGTTTCTTTATTTCAAATTGGTAATTAAATCCTGAATAATCTCATCATTGATTATAGAAAATGTTTTATGTTAATTTTACTAGAATAACTACCCATATAAATTATCATTTAAATCCCTAAAATAATTTGATCATCTTAAATATTCACATTTTTTATTCATAGAACACCACACCTCATTTTTTTTTAATTTTAAACACTATAAGAATCACAATCCTATAGTCTTGATTTTATTCATCAATGATCGACTCTAATGCATCAATACATTTAATACATTGAAACATTGTTTATAAACAACCACATCCACTCATACATTAAATCTATATGAATTATACATTTCATATATTCATAAAACCCATATCATGATTTCATCTTCATGCATATTCATCCTTCATCATTAAATATAAAAAATTATCATGCATTTATTCATTATTCATGTGTTAAATGTATACCCATGGTATGTGTGACACCACAACCTGGGAGACACTAATCAGTTACCTGATTTAGTTGGACACATTTCCTCAAGTGTGCCTCCCCATATGCCAGATGGTGTTGACTAGCAGTGAGGGTTTGGCATGTTAGTATTGGGGAGACCATACCCTCTTTTATTAGAATCAAAACAACAACGAAACCAAACAACAATAACCAAGTACTGAAGCGTATAAATAACAAGAAAAATACCATGTCATATAATAGTCAAAAACCAAAAAAATAAAATACTCAACTAGAAGGTAAAAATTTCTATGGCAATGTAAGTGTCGAGGGTCTACAATGAAACTCAATATTAGGACACAAAAACATCAAGCAGAACCTAAACCACGTCTGGTTCCCTCACCCATGCTCTAATTCCAAACAACAACCTATCCTATGGCCTTACCCTTATCCTATCCTAAAATAACTTAGTCTACTTGGGTGTTGATCAGGAAACCTAAATAGGGTGTGAGTACAAATCATTAGTCCACTACTAATGATGTCTAAAATGATTCTAGTCAAAAGATAGTGCACACAGTTTTATGAAGTAATAAATAAAATGTATAATTTAAAAAGTTATCACATTGTCATGTAATCTTTAATCATCAGATTAGGACCAGTTTCAATTCATGTATCCCATTTGAATAATCATTCATTATTATCATTCATTCAGTGTAGGTCATCATGCCTAACACACCAAATCTCATTAAGTGTAGGTCTTCATGCCTATCACCCCAAATCTCATTAAGTGTAGGTTAAAATTCCTATCACTATATATCTCATTTTTTATAGGTCTTCATGCCTAGCACCCCATAATCTCAATATTGGATAACTATTGGGGAGGAATTCCATGTCCATGTCCCTACTTCTAATAGGTCTAGGACGCCATGTCAAGCACCCCATCTCTCATTCTGTGTAGGTCATCATGACTAACACCCCAAAATATCATCCATTTAATCATTTTTTAATTCAAAAAATTTATCCACATCATTCCATTACTAATCCAACGATTAGTTAAACATTTAAAAGGTTATTATTTTACCCAATAATTAACTAAGCACATTACCCATTAATTAATTCATCAATTAATTAATCTATCAACACAATTATCATTCCATATTTAATTCTTCACAATTAATTATCCATATAAAATCTCAAATTATCATAATTAATTCTCACAATTAATTATCTTTGATCAACATCATGATACATAATTAATCCTCACAATTAATTATATTTTGTCAATATCATGACACATAATTTATTCTCACAATTAATTATATCATATAGCCAAAAGTCATTTCATAATTAATTCCCCCCAATTAGTAATATTAACACAACCAATTAAATATCTCAATAACAATATATCAACCCATAAAAAATATCCAATAAAAATATCTATTTGGGAAAACCCCCTTCATTTGTTCCGTGATTCAATTATCAATTAATCACCAAGGAAATCACAAGTCAATTCCACATTCCTAATTAGTCTAATTTAGGAAATCAATTATCAAGGGAATCTAGAAAATTCATAAACTCACATTCACATATCAAATTAATGAGTATGGGAGTTCTATTTAGACCACCTACCTCAGTTTATTGATGGAATTTAACCCAACATAAATCCCCAAAATCCGAGAAGCACAACGTCATCGATCATGATTCAGATCTAAATCCCAAAACCAAAATTAAGATCAAAGGCATTACGATCTTCCAAAATATAGATCTAGATCCAAAATTCTCGGTCTAGATGTCAACTCCTAGGTTTAGATCAATGCAAATGGGGGTGATATTCTATTAAAAGTCCATGTAAAGATAGAGAAAATAATGGGAGAAGCATTAGGATAAAATCTATATACCAGAATGAGAATGAATCTTTGATCCAGGGTTTAAATCTCATTGGATGGCATTTGGGTTTCCTTGGAATCCCTCTGGAAGGATCTAAGATCACCCAAAAAATGTTAAACCTGAGCCTAGGTTGAATTAGAGAGGTTTCATAGGTTCAGGTAGTTTTAATACCAATTTTTGGATTAAATTGCTCAGCGTGCACAGTTTCACCTAGGAGGCTTCACAGTTAGGCCTGACCTTGCACCAACCATGTGATCTTCCACTACCCGCATGGATAGATGGGGCATGGTTAGGAAAACTGTGCGCTAACCATGCCAACCTAGACTATCCACAAGGTTACCTTGCGCACAGTTTGGCCAAACCGTGTGAAAACTCTGCACAACCTCCTGTATTTCAAATTTTCTTAACAAATTAACCGGAAAACACCCCAAGTCATACCCCAACCCAAAGGCACTTAATAAAAACTAAAATTATGTGAAAACAAGCCCGATATTTCCCTGTCAAAGGATGGGATCTTACAATCTCCCCAACTTATAATAGTTCACCCTCAAGCTACACTCCTGAGCTTCTCTAATATTATGAGCCAAAAAGATTGGGCCATTGAGCCATCATATCTGTTCCCATTCCCAAGTTTCCTCTTATAGACTTCCATGTTTTCTTAATACATGAACTAGCATCATGGTCAGTCCCTATAACAATTTCTCACTATGGCCTAACACACGTATCAGATTCTCCTAAAATGATGCATCTATCTCGAGGTCAACCTCTTCCACATTAATCACATGAGAAGGGTCAGGGTGATACTAAAATAGTTGTGACACATGTAAACCATCATGCATAATTCTGTATTTCTGTTGAAGGGATAATCAGTACGCTACCATCCCAATTATCTCCAGCACTTCAAATGGTCCTATGAACTTGGGAGCCATCTTGCCCTTCCTCCGTATCCTATGGTGACCCAATATAAGAGACACCTGAAGGAATACATGATCACCCTATGTAAAATATAGGGGCCATCTCCATCTATCAGAATACGACTTCTGCCTACTCTGAGCCATATCCATAAGTTTCCGAATCAACTGTACCTACTCCGATGTCTCTTGAAGGAGACTCTATCTGAATAGTTCTGACTCACCCGCCTATAGCCAACATAGTAGTGATCTACAAGGTCTATTATAAAGTGCCACATATGGTTCCATCTGCATTGTTTTCTCAAAACCGTTGTTATTGAAGAACTACACTAAAGCCAAGTGCTTCTCCAAAGAACCACCAAAGTCAAGCACACAAGCTCACAACATGTCTTCTAACACCTGTATTGTACGCTCCGACTAACCATCTATTTGTGGGTGGAAGGCCTTACTTAACAAAACCTATATACCAAGTTCCTTCTATAAACCCTTCCAAAAGCATGAAGTAAAGGAAAAATCATAGTATGAAACTATAGTCTGTGGTACCCCATGCAAACGAACTATCTCTCTCACGTACAGTTCTCCCAAATTCTCTACCAAAAGGTTTCCATGATAGAAAAAAAATGTGATACCTTCGTTATTTGATCCACAATGACCCAAATAACATCATTATTCCTAAGATTATTTGGAAGTTCTACCAAAAAATCCTTAGTGACGTCATCCCACTTCCATTCTAGAATAGGCAACGACTACAATAGGCCTCTTGGTCATTGATGCTCTGCCTTCACCTTCTGATAGGTGAAAGATCTTGTTAAAAACCATGCTACCTCCTTTTTCATACCTGGACACCAAAACAATCGTCGTATGTTATGGTACATTTTTTTCAGCAAAAGGATGCCCTGCCCACCTTGAAGTATGAAATTATCGAATGAGTTCCTCTCACATACTTGTAGGTACAACAACCCAATTTTTAACATATATGATCTCATCCTCATCTATTATCTAGTCTGAAGGTGTCTCCCCTCCTTCAAGGCTTTCCCTTAAGGATAAATACTCCAAATCCTCATACTTCGTATCCTTGATCCACATCAAGAGTGTAGAATCCACTTCTATAAAAACCAGATTCATCCTCTCCTGACTCTCCTGAACTACCAAATGGATTTCCACCAGCAAGGTCATCATCATCCACTCCACACTAGACTCGTGTACCGACTGAGTCCAAGTTTTCTTACTCAAGGCATCATGTACACTATTCTATTTCTTGGGTTTATATACCAATTCAAAATCAAATGACTACATATATTCTGCTCATCACCATTGTCGAAGATGCAAGTCACGTTGTGGAAAGATATAATTCAGGCTTTTGTGACCCATAAAGACTGTAAACTTTTCAACCAAAATATAGTGTCACCAAAACTTAAGATCATAAACCACTGATACCTACTCAAGGTCATGCATAGGGTAATTCCCTTCATGTGGCCTCAGCTACCAAGACCCATAAACAAAGACTCGATCCCCTTGCATTAATACAACTCTGAGTCCGATCCCAAAAGTGTCACAATACACTGTATATTATTCACCTAGCTCAGGTAAGATCAATATTGGTGCCGATGTAAATGCCTTCATCAATTCTTTGAAATCATTATCATATGCTTCGGCACAATAAAGATTTATCCTTTTCTTTGTAAAACCTGAAAGCGGTGCTGCTAATCAGGAAAAGTCATGAATGAACCTTCTGTAAAATCCAGCTAATCCCAAAAAGATTCAGATATCAAAATAATTCTTGGTCTACTCCCAAGAAATCATTGCCCACACTTTTTATGGGTCCACTTACACACCTTATTTTGAGATAATGTATCCCAAAAAGTGAACCCTGTAAATCCAAAACTGATATTTAGATAGCTCAGTGTATAGCTGATGCTCTCTCTATGTACCCAGGACGATGTCAATATGTTTGGAATGATCGTCATGAGTATTATAGTAAACCAAGATTTCATCCAGAAACACCACCACAAACTGATCTAAGTATGAATTAAATATCCTGTTCTTCAAGGACATAAACACTACTAGAGAATTTGTCAACCCAAACGACATTACAAAAAAATCATAAAGGACATACCTGCTTCTTAAAGTAGTTCATGGTATATCAGAGTTCCAAAATACCACCTGATGATACCCTGATCTCAGATCGATCTTTGAGAAGACTCAAGAACCCTTCAACTGGTCAAAAAAATCATCAATACGCAAAATAGGATATCAGTTATTCATAATCATTTTATTCAACATCCGGTAATTGATACATAGTCATAAACTCCCGTTGGCCTTCTTTGAAAACAAAATAGGATATAACCAAGGCGACGTACTTGGGAGGATAAAACCTCTATCCTCTAACTCCTCCAACTACATTTTGAGTTCTTGAAGATCATTCAGTTCCATTTTGTAAGGTGAAATAGATACCGAATCAACCCCCATCATGAGATCAATAGTGAATTTCATATCTTTGTCAAGTGGAAACCCAAAAAAGTCTTTAGAAAAGACATCCTGAAATAGTTGTACTACTGGTGGAAGGACGTGTTTCCAACCACTCCCATTATCCATGAAGAACATACTGGTCACCCTTAAGAGATACAAAGGTCACTCCCCTAAGGTAACAATCTATGTGGTCTCTGTATGCGACTAGCTAGTCCATACCCAAAATCAGGTCGAAGCCTATTATATCAAGGGAATAAATATACCAAAGAAAATGATACTCTCTAATCTCTAGAGAACATACATTACATAAAAATAAATCCCTAGATAGTTTTTGAAAAGGTGTATCAATATTCATCACCCTACTTAAGGACTCCACATACAGTCTCAAGAAAGTGGAAGAAACTAGAATAGTACCTCTCAGTGTCGATAGAACCCCCTCGTTCTGTACAATTGTAGGCTGCACAACATATAACTCTCCTAACTTTCTTCCCTATGGTGTCGTCTAACTCCCCTGAGCAACACCACTCTTTTGATACGGGCACTCACACCCTGAATCACCACACCCATTGCCTCTTCTGCCTCTTCCAGTTGAACTCTAGCTGTAAGAACTATATGGTGTAGAAGGCCCTCTTCCCACACTCTGACTCTAAGAAACTGCTCCTCTAGCACCAGATTGTCGCTACTTCTTGCAGAACTTCTATAGGTGCCATAACATTCCACAAAACTATCCCTCTATTAGTGGTTGAGGGAAATGTGTACGATAGTGTCCCTGCCTACCACACTGGTGGAAAATCACACGAGTAAGTTCCAATGCAACCATTTCTTCTGACTATCCACCTAGATTTCCACTATCCCAAATATGATTCTTATGACAACACTTCCTGCTCTCAGAAGGCACACTCCCTGATCATCCAGTGATAACTATCTGTAAAGTAATATAATCCTCATTCAGGTTCCCCCTGGAAATGAGATCTTGATTAACCACTTCTGAGAATTTTTTTCAGCCTAAAGATATTCACCTGGAACATAATTTTACACTTAATTCCATTCTGAAATCGTTTGTTCTGAAGAATCCTCATCTACCAACAAAGATGGAGTAAAACACTGTAAATACATGAAACAAATAGCATAATCCATTATGGACATGCTTCCTTGGGTCAGATTCATAAACTATGAATCCTTCCCTTGTCTTAGCATCTCTGGATAGAAGTGCTCTAGGAACTTCTCCAAAAATTACTTCCATAACATATCATAAGTCTATACAGACTGTATCTTAATGTCCCACCAAAGCTTCACTGAACCCTATAGCATATAAGTAGCCAACTTGACCCTCCTCTCAGTCAGAGTCTCCAAATGGAGAAGTATTATATTTATGGATTTAATCCAAAATTTATCTCCCTTAATTCCAGCCTCTCTAGTAAAAGTAGGAGGGTGCTACATTTGAAAATCCCTTGTCAACTCAAACATGCTTTTTAGAGCCTTCCCTAAGTTTCTCCATATGAATTTCATGAAACAAGAAAAGTTTTCTCAGAAATTATCCCCTTCCTCTTTAGCTTGCACCAAGGGTTCCTCAAGTCCCTGTCTAGAAGTTCGTTCCAAGCCATACCCCTCAGTCTCTCCCTCAACAAGAGTCGTGGAGGCATATATCTATAAATCGAAACACATGTCTTAGGTCTCATAACGCAACCTTTTTACATTTACATAAGATGAGAAACTAACATAACAAGTTTCAACATGTCCCTTCCAACTTTTTCTCACCCCACGGTCAACACTGAGGCTTTATTACTATCCTTAACCATCATACTCCTTGGCCTTGGTTAACAAGGGTACACACATTCTCATTAATTAATCCAGCAATTAATTGATCAAATTATCTAAAATTAATTAATTCAATAGTTAATTAATAAATCATACTCATTTCATCAATAAAGGTTCTCATTTGACACCCATTTATTCTCATTTTTCATCATTATTTCAATCTCACAACAAGGAAACATAGTTCAAGTTCAACAACTTACATATAACCCATTTTCCTATGAGTTCCTAGAATGATGCATGTCACAACAACCCTAAGTTTATAGAATGATGCCTTCAGAATCAAGTATCATGAATCTTTAGGCCACAAATCAAAATTCAATTATTTTTAAAAAATATCACATCAAACCATAAGTGCATCACCCAAGGTGAAATAATATCCAACTGTAACAACAAACAAAAATTACAACAATGCCACCCTGAGTACTCGAATTTTCCCTTGTACATAGATTTGCAAATCCCATGCACGAGCTCATTACCAAGAATTGAATCTTCTTAGTCTCTTGTCTACCTTTCCCGAAATAGTAAGACAAAAGGAGGAAGAAATGAAAAATCCTCTAATACCACTTTGTGAAGCCTCAACCCAGGAGCCACTAAACGGTGCCCCGAGCCGGTTGACCACATGACCCCAAGAATGCATCCCTATATGCCAGAGGTTTCCGACTAGCAGTGAGGGTCTAGTAAGTCAGTCTTGGGGAGACTATACCCTCTTTTATCAAAATCAAAACATCAATAGAAGAAAACAACAATAACTAAGTGCGAAAGTGTATAAATAACCAGAATAATACCCTTTCATATGATAGTCAAAAACCATAAAATACAATACTCAACTGGATGGTAAAACATTTTATGACAGTGAAAGTGTCAAGTGTCTAAAATGAAACTCAAATTAAGGAAAAAAACTCCAAATGGGTCCTGAACCATGTCTGGGTCCCTCACCCATGCTTCAATCCCAAACAACTACCTATCCCATGACCTTTCCCTTATCCGGTCCAGCAACAAAAAAGTTTATTCTGATGATGATTAGGAGGCCTGAATAGGGTGTGAGTAAAACTCAGTAGGCCACCACTAATAGTGTCTAAAATTAGTCTAGTCAAAAGATAGTTCATGCAGTTTTATGAATCAATAAATACAATGTATAATTAAAAAGTACCACTTTGTCATTTAATCTTTAATCATCACATTAGGGAAAGTTTCAATTCATGTTTCCCATTTGAATTATCATTCACTATTATCATTCATTCAGTGTAGGTCGTTCTACCTAGCACCCTAAATCCCATTAAGTGTAGGTCTCTATGCCTGTCACTCTATACCTCATTCAGTGTAAGTCTTCATCCCCAGCACCCCATAATCTCAAACATGGATAACTATTGGGGAGGAATGTCACGTCCAAGTCCCAACTTCTAATTAGTATAGAATGCCTTGTATAGAACCTCATATCTCATTTGATGTAGGTTTCCATGCCTAGAACCCCAAAATATTAGCAATTTACTCATTCTTTAATTCAAAATAATTAAACTCGTCATTCCATTACTAATCCAATGATTAGTTAAACATTTCAAAGGCCATTAGTTAACTCAAAAATTAACCAAGAATATAACCCATTATTTAATTCATCAATTAATTAATCAATCAAAAAAATTATCATTCCATAATTATGTCTTCAAAATTAATTATCCATATCAAATCTCAACTTTTATTAATTAATTCTCTAAATTGATTATCATTGATCAATATCCTGGTACATAATTAATCCTCACAATTAATTATCTTTGGTCAATATCATGGAACATAATTAATTCTCACAATTAATTATATTACATAGCCAAACATCATTTCATAATTAATTATCCCCAATTAATTTTCTTAACACAACCAATTCAATATATAAAATAAAATATCTCAACCCTTAACACATCTTCAAAACAAATATCTATTTGGGAAACCCCCTTCATTTGTTCTATGATTCAATTATCAATTAATCACCAAAGCAATCACAAGTCAATTCCACATTTCTAATTACTCCAATTTAGGAAATCAATACTCAAGGGAATCTAGAAAATTCATAAACTCACATTCACATATCAAATTCATGACTACGTGAGTTCAATTCAGACCAACAACCTCGGTTTGTTGATGGATGTTATCCCAATGGAAATCCCCAAAATCTGAGAAGCACAACGTCGTCAATCAAGCGTCATATCTAATTACCTAAACCAAAATTAAAATAAATGGAAAAAAGCTCTGGAAAATCTAGATCTAGATCCATAATCCTCGATCTATATCTCAACTCATAGGTTTAGATCCAAGAAAATGGGGTAGATCTTCTATGAAAGGATCAAGGAAATATAGAGGAAAGAACATGAGAAGAATCAGGATAAAATCTACATAACAGAACAAGAATAGATCATCAATCTGGACTTTCAATCTCGATGGATGGAATTCTTATTGCCATGGAATCCCTTTGGAAGGATTTGGAATCACCCATAAATTTTTATGCTTAATCCTAAGTCGAATTAGATAGGTTTCAGGGGTTTGGGTGGTTTTAGAACCAATTTTCAGGTTAAACTTCTACGAGCGCATGGTTTCACCTGGGAGGCTGCATGTTTTGGCCAAAAAATGCTCCAACCATGAAGTTTTCCACTACCCGCATGACTTCATGGCACACAGTTAGGAAAATGGTGTGCCAACTGTGCTGACTTCCACTGTCCGCATGGTTTAGCCAAACCACGTGCAAACCGTGCACAACCAACTGTCTTACCAAGTTCCTTAAAAACTTCAGCCAAACACAGCCAAGGTCATACCCTAACCCAAAGATACTTAATAAAAATGAAAATTACCTGAAAACATGCTCAATATTTCTCCAGAAAAGGATAGGATCTTATATTATGCATGTATCATGGATAGTGAATAGATTTAGTCAAACCATTAATATAGTGACCTTAATTTATTTTTCTTCATTAAATTTATCACAAGTTGTCTTTAATAATTATAAATCTTTAATATGTCTTATATAATAGGTTTCATCGAGTGAATTTCATGTATTCCCATAATCCCTAGATTCACATGCATTCATACGAATCCTCATAAATGACTCAATAATTTGAACTCACTCTTCCCCTATCTAATAAAATTAATAAATACTCTATTTATCACCACACATAGTAGATTCATCTTAATACACAGTCAATTCATCAATTTGTGTGATAGATCAAGTTGAACATGTGGTCACTATTTTATTGACGAGGTAGCTCAATATGAACTCAAGATCAATCCAAATCAATCAAAATGAATTAATGTTATTCGTGCGATCAATGTTTTCTACCTGAGAAAAATTAAATCATCTCATAGTGAAACTCAATATATTTGTGCGCTCAATCACTATTGGGAATCTTCAATCCAAATACTAATGAAATATTCATGTACCTCACTATTCACTAAAGACACATTGAAATTTTTGGAAAATCTTCTTGTTTATAGTCAATCCAAAATATTATAGGCAATCGATCGAACATATTAAACACCGAAGAATCATGAGGAAGAAGATAATCCTCATCTTGATAGATTGGTGAAGATTAAATGATTAGATGGTCAGTATTCTCTCTAGTTTTTTAGAAAATTTCTATAGCAGCATGTTTCCATTTTCAAAAAATGATAGTTTCATCACCCTTGTGTTCCATTATATATCACAATACCACATAAATCCTCTAGATGTGAGTAACTGGGTCCACTCTAAGACACTGCACTCTCACACCAATATTGTGGACCATATTTCATGCAATGTGCTTCCCATTCACACCACCCATGAACTCCCATACCTAGATATGCATGCACTCTATTAACCTACTACCTCTGGATACCCATTTGGAGTGCTTATCATGTGATGAGATTAGATCCTATACATGCAATTGAGATGGCCCTTTTCTATCTTAGAGATGGCTGTAATTTTTACCATACTCATTTAAAAAGATTTATTAAATTCTTCAACATATAATTCCATGATATCTTAGTTATTATTTAATTTCTTTATGTAAAAATAAATTATTTTTGTATGTCCTCCCCAAGACATTCTTCATGAAACAATTAAGTGGAATTATCAAAGCTCTCAACACTATTATAGATTAGTATGAATTATTTAGAACAAGTCTATAATATTTAAGAGTTTTCCAAAAGTTATCAGATCTATATGGATTTTTCATAATCATGACTTACAATTCCATTCTTTGAAACCATAATGATTATATAGGAATCTTCACTTTATCTCCATTTACTAAATATATATTGACCCATTGAGAAAAAATGAAACACTTGGGATCCATAGTAACTCTAGGATGTTTTTAAGAGTGTTGGATATGAATTTGGATATATTTTAGAAGAATCAATGGGCTTGTGGTGTGAGGTATAGTGGTGTGGGAAGTGGTATGTTTTTAAGTAAGATGAGTGACATTTTTAAAATAAAAGTCTCACTATTTATGGATAGGCTCCCAACATGCGGGAAATATTGGAGTGCGGTTGTGGTAATGTCAATATGACTCTCATATAATCATTTGGAGACTTTTTTACTCCATTTATAGATCATTTATCATCAAATCAAAAGTTACAATAATTTCATTTTTACATGGTAACTCTTTTTTTAACATTGTTAAATTATTTTTATATATAAAAATGTAATGGACTATATTAATTAAATTGAATATGTTTATCCCTAATATAAAAATAATTTTAAAATATTAAAATCATAAAAGTGATAAAAATTATTTTTAAAATAATAACTGTATATCGCATTAGATATAATTTTATAAAAATATAACATACGTTCTAAAATGGAAAATACAGGTTTATAAATTAAACATAATATTTTTAAATGTATAATTTCACTTACTATATAGAAATTGTATCATAAAAATGTGTTTTTATATTTTATGTAGTATTTATATCATAATGGTGTCAAAAATGTAAAAATATTTTTAAAAATGCTATTTTTTCAACTTTCACCTAAAAAATAACCATTTCAAAAAAATAAAAAATTTCATCTAAATATATTACTTTTATTTTAGGTAAAAAATTATGTTCATTATTTCAAATTAAATTCTAGAATTTTATAATATAACATTTATATTAATGTCTAAAATATAATGAAAAACATTTTTAACAGAAAATAAAATTTTAAATATTAATTTTTCTTATTCTTATATCTCATCATATTTAATTAAATTAGTGTTAATATATTATTCATACCAATAACATATTTTATTATCATTCAACCATATTATACTTTGTTTCTTTAAATAGAAATGTTTTGTGCATAAAAGTCCAATTTTAGAAGAAATTAATTTTTAAGAATCAAAGGGTCTTATTAGTAGTTTCAATATACTAATTTAATTTCAAAAGTTCATTACTATTAAAAATGGTCTTTGTAATGAGTGGACCCACCGAGACCTGCCTGGATGATAGAAGGTCAAGTAGACACAACTCCAAGCCTGCATCTATAGGCTAGGGGTTAGTGATAAGCACTAAGAAGGAATAACTAAAATGGGAGTCCTTTACCTAAAGTAAATGAATGCATGAACCCAACCATATCCATGAAGAAGTGATAAAGAAAAATTATAAAAGACAATATCATCTTAAGTAAAAAAAATACATTTATTAACTGCTAGGGAATAAAAATATGTGCAGTAATGAAATCTGAAATATAAAT
The DNA here is from genome assembly GCA_963277665.1 of Viscum album. Taxonomy (NCBI): domain Eukaryota; kingdom Viridiplantae; phylum Streptophyta; class Magnoliopsida; order Santalales; family Viscaceae; genus Viscum; species Viscum album. The sequence goes on from OY728135.1 coordinate 1,503,968,495, forward strand.
AGAAAAATACATGCCCACCCAAACAAGATTCCTAAACTTGATAAAAACTGGAATAAAGTAAACCTGAGAGAAACTAGATCTTGACCTCCAAGAATTATCCACCATATGTGGTATATGAACCTGAGTATACCTATGATCCTCTAAAATCACCGTTAATCCATCCTTAATCTACACAAGACATGACATGTGAGGGAAAATCCTGTGTAGGGGTGAGTATATACATACCAAGTAGGATGCCCCCAAAATTAAAGAAGGAGAAATTGAAGACATGATAGAATTACTCATCCCATCACAATGGTGTCATACTAATTAGAATATAAGAAAACCACCATAATGATTAACCCTAATATGGTCAACAAGAATCCCTATATAAGATAGAAAGGGGATATCCATCTCCCCAAACCATATAAAAAAACGAGTATTCCCATAGCTCAAATGGTTCATCTCGGATTCCTAGCACCATGAAAAACTAGAAAAAAGTTCCAATGTGGAAGGACCCACACCTCACTACTACATGCTCCATAGATGTGGGAGCCAGAACTCTAAATGTACATCAAGTATGCCTAGAAACATGCACAACTGCAAAAGAAACCATGGTAGGGACCCTCACCCTACCAATTCTATGCACCACAACCAAGGGAGACATGAATCTGAACCGTGCATCTCAGATAAACTCTGTAGAAAAAATGTAGAGGGCCACACACCACAAAACTACACTCGACAACTGATGGAGACACAACTCCTGTGGAGGACCCACACACCGACGGAGCTCGAATATGGGGGAGTTCTATTCTATTGGTGAAGTACCCACACCCTATAGTAGTAAGGGAAGTAATAACCCTTTGTATGTGAATAATATAAATAACCCACTCCCTTGTGTTATGGAGGAGTAAAAACCTCAGTAACACATATTTAAATGATATGGGGAACCCGCACCCTCTAGTGACAAAGGAGTACTAACTTCAGTAACACATGTGTAAGGATATGTGGAACTCACGACCTGGTGTAATAAGGGAGTACTGACCTTGATAACATCTATATAAAGGATAAAGGAACCCACACCCTGGTATGAAAAGGGAGTAATAACATCAAAAAAAATCCAATGATCACACATTATCGCCACCATCTTTAAACTTCACCTAAATAAGCATCACACTCAGAACATTTCACGTTATATCTTGAAAGTCACTATAAAGGCCACCACTACATTCTATGTGGGAAAACACTCAGGATTTGCTATTTCTAGAGAAGAATATGATTTTGGCCAAAATCATGATGAGCACATGAGTCTTGTTATCATTCCATGAGGATAAAACTTCAATACAGTAATATTTCATTGAAAATGGACATAAATGGACTCACAGATCATTCCATTGCTATCCTCTCAGTAAAACACTAAGGATAGGCTGGTCACAGGCCTAAATCTAAGTTTTTCCGAAATCCTAATGAGCATATGAGGATCTTCATTGGTCCATCGGGCTAAAATTTCAATCCACCAATATGTCTTTACAAACATCTATTAATGAAAAAATATATCAAACTATTGTAATACTCATATAAAAACACACAGGATATGCTATTCACTTTCCCAAAATGGACACTAGATGAAAAAACACATTTTTTCATAACATGTATATATGTCGCTTGGTGTGACTGAGCCATGAGTCTAAAAAAGGTATGAACCATTTCTATTGAATTGACCACCTCAATTTTAGGGTCATGATTCCATAGACAGTGCATCAATATGACATCTTATAGAGGATTCATGTTAGAAACTATATTTCCGGATAGTAATAATAATAAAAATTTATAATAATATTATTAATATATTTTTTTCAAGTGGGAGGAACCCACACACATCCCCATTTCTACTCTTGTAAAATGTCCGATATATCTCACCTTTCCCCTCCTTTCTATTTTTTATTACATTAGTATAATTATTATCCTTAATAATAATAATATATCATATATTATCAATTTAGCAGAAAAATAATAAATGAGTAGAGAGTCATCACGCATGGTGGGGGTAGTTTCATATTGCAACCCACATATGTACCAAACCCCTATTCAAGTGTACACCACATGTGACCACCATATTACTTCATATTTAATTTTAATATTAATATTATTAAATTTATTAATTGATAATGGGTATCCCTATTCATGCTCCTAGGGAAAATCATGCCCAATCAACAATGTTCCCTTTTTTATAATAATATTATATTAATAATAAAAAAATCATATCATGTTACTATTATTTAAAAAAATAACATATAGACCTCCACAACTAACTAGAAATCAAATTCCATGCATTATTTTTTGGAAAACCATCCTCATCCATCTGCATTAACAACACATCCCTAGATGCACCTCCCTTGTGCCTAACGATCAATTCTATCGCCCCTCCAAATCCCAAATCCATAGAGTCTTAAATTTATCCCACTTCATTCATAAATCTATCCAAAAAATATTTATGCACGCATTGTTCATGTTATCATAAAAATCTAGGTATTCAATCATGCTCGAACCCAACCCGATAATGTCAAACCACGACACCACATCATAACCCAATGTAGTAATTGGAAAATGGCCTATGATCCTTAGAGATATTTAAGAATCCTAGAAAAATCCTTGTGGTCCTCAACACAGTGATACCTCTTATAATATATGATATCCTCATTAAACTCCAAAGGCCACCATCACTGGTTCATAGAAGACTCCTAATGTTTTATAGGTAGTCTTCATCCACCCATAGATGAACTACAACCCTTTAAAAACCACCACTATCACTATACAAATTCCTGCAAGTGCTTATTCCCACTAGATAATCTCCATGTTATGGTGACTTGAAGGGTCTCCCACACATGTAATTAAATGGTGCTATGCCAATGGTGGAGTAATAAATAATATGATACATACTCCACTGATGGTAGGTGATCCTCCAAGAAATATCTAAAAGATAACTTTAAATCCCAAAGCACGTTATCCAAAACTAGAATGGCCTTCTCTCCTTGTACATCTATTTGGGGTAGAAACCCTGGTCTCAAGAAAAGATGATTCCCAGAGGCCTCTATAATCCTATATATAATAATGGCATGAAGTGAGTATCATGTTATGAATGATCATCAAGGTACTTCCGTGAAGCCGGAATACCTCTTGCACGCACAAGCATCCCAAAATCTCCACTAATCATTACTCAGAAATGGGTAGGAAGTGGGTTAACCTGTTAAATTAGGATACGATTACTCAAGAATCATCATGACCTAATGTCAATTATGTAATCCCTATAATGAGAGCCAAAAAACACCATATTATTTCCTCTAACTCCTAGAACCTCGGTCTCCACCAATAAGTAGGTGAGATGTTGAGAGTTAAACTCAGTAAGAAACCACAAAATTATTGGACACCAAACTCAAAGATAAAGGATCTCAGTACAACCACCCTTCTCCTGGGTGTACTATTAAAGGAAAAAAAATCACATTAGTAACCTTTCCCACAACAATACTAGTTCCACCAACCATACTTTAATAAGGATATCATTATGCCCCCTTTAGGGAATCCATCAAGAATATATCTAGTGGGTACCTGGTCATGTAAGATCTCATAGTAGATATCCCAAAGTCATGCCACCTTAACCCACTGCATAAGCATAGGGGTAACAAATATCAACTGGACGTATACATCACCATACTTACCCACAAGGTTCAACTATAAAGAGGTTGAATTCTCTATCACCTTACTCAACAACAACAGATGAAAAACCTTACTGTGAGCTTCTTATACCATGTCCATTCCCTAGTTGGCCCTCAATCTCACGCAAACTCAATCTCTGTAGGGTCCACTATCACTCCCATGTATAAGACGACATATCCCAAGAAGTATAACATCAAATATAAAACCGACTCCATGAGATATTCCATATGAATAACACTCCCAGAGCATGTCAATGACCATTCTACCTTGTCTCTCATGATCCTACTATGAAGTCGAGGACACAAGGGTATTGTTACAAAGAAATATCATGAATTTATCTAATAAAGGTTAAGTATACAACTCAAAATCTTTATAGACTTTGTTGGGGTGTAAAACATGTCGAAGGGTATCACCAAGAACTCAAAGAAACCACTGAATATCCAGGAGGCCACACTCAGTATATCCACCTCTTGAACATAGAGCTGGTGATAACCCATATTGAGGTTAAATTATAAGATCAACCTTACCTCCGTACACTAGGAAACTATTTTACTTTTATTTGGGGTGGATACTCATGCCACATAGTCAGATAGATTAGGTGATACCAATCCATACCTGACCTCAAGATCACATCCAACTTTAAGAGAACAACATAGGTCTTCCTAGGAGAACACACTAGGTCTTACAATGCCTCTTCTCATCAAACTTCTCCAAACACATCTCCAAATATCCCAACAACATAGGGTTGTCAGATACACTGGAATAAATATCAGCTAATATTTGGATTAATTCCATACAAAAAATAAAATTTTGATGGTGAGGTAAACCCAAAACATCCTCATGATATATTCCCTTATACTTCTTCTCCATTGTAGAAAATTGGAAGCTTAAATAATCTACAACAAAAATGGCAATACTAAAAAACTAATTTGGAGGTGGTTTTAACCTCCTAGGGATGATACCATCCTACACTGGATAGGAATCACTCTTTATAAAAGGAGAAAAACTCTATCCCAATGAACCAAAAGCACTGATATAGTCTTAGGTAGTAATCAGCTAAGAATGGTTGGTAAATGACCAACCCATACCGAGGAAAACATCACAAGGTCCCACTAACATTACAAAATGATTTCATGCGAGGACCTATAATCTTATAAAGTGAGGTCACAACATTGATAGAAACATGTGATCATAAATCCTATATTTTGGAGATTCCATCATAAGGTCGATCAAAAAGGACCCCATTAGTGTTTCTAGGTCTCAAACTGTGGCTAAATCCATCTAAATTGTCTTGAGGCTGTGCATGAAAACTTAAACTACATTAGAGAAGACACTGGTCACACATAAAACAAAAAAAGAGCCTCAGGTTATAGGTCTACACATCTTTAAGCCACATTTCACCTCACCTTCTAGTTCTCCTTAACCTGATCTCACTCCGACACCTTCCCTTTAGAATGAACCCAAATATACAAGTTAGGGAAAACTAGTACCACACCTTGAAACTATCCGCTATGGGTGGTACGAACTCACCCATATGGTTTTAAACCATGTCATAAGAATGCATAATAGTGGGGGAAGTGACCCTATTTCTTGCATGTCCAAATCAATATCAAACATCACCAAAATACGGATCTAATGATACCCTACATCACCCTGGAGAAGTCTCACCACCAGGACCACCATCAGGAGGGGTACTATCCAAGAGTTACATTTTCAACACAGGCTCACACTAGTCCTATAGAACTCGAGAATTCAAGGTCTTGTTCACAAAAAAATTGGGTTATATCTATCTCTAAAAACCATTATGCAAACTCAACATAGGTTCATCATCTTTCAGTACCATCAGAGCCAACAACTACTCCACAGAGAAGAGTGGTATCTAATGAAACAATAGGACTAGTTGGGGCCTAAACAATCTAGAAAACCCATACCAATGCCTTGAGTAAGACCTATACCATCATAAGTCCTATCTCATAACAGAACCTCAATAGTCTCCACCACTGGAAGTTCCTTGGCATACTAAGATTGTGTGTAACATCATCTTGTAATTCTAATGCTATTGACTACTCAACATGCTTATGGTCATCTTCACTATCTATAATGGATCTAAGACCCTCTCAATATATGGTAACAATACCCGGTGCACACCGAGAGAAAATAACCTCATGGGTAGGTCCCTGAACTAAGTCCTCACAACCCCATTGATCTTCATCATTATAGTATCTTAAAATCCTAACTAGCTATCACCGTGGAGTCATATTGAAGGTTATAAAGATGTACCAAGAGAATATATATTTATATAGTGATATAACTCAATAAGGATAGTAAAAATACTCAATCCTATATGATGCATGTACAATGTTCACTACATCCAATGTCTTGGTATGTTGACTTGATAACAAGGTAGTAAGAGTCTCTGTTTATAGATACAATGGCTCACACACAACCACTAGGTTTCCTAGCTTTAAGGATACACTCAAGACACTCTAACATCATTTCCCTAAATTTCCAACCAAACCTCATAATGGGAAAAACTCCAAACACTATCCTAATGTTGAAACACCTCCGATACCAATTTGTAACGGGATTACCTACCAAGGCCTGCCTATACAGTGGAAGGTTGAGCCACCCAACCCCAATCCCACCTTCATTGTCCTGGGGCTGGCAATACGTGCTGAGAAGGATTAAGTAAAATAGGAGGCCTTTTCCTAAGTACCTGTATGCATGCACCCAACCATATATATATATAAATGTAGTGGAATAATAATTATTTATTTAACATATAGGGTAAAAATAAGGCATGTAATGAACTTTATGGAATGCAAAAGAGTGAGATAATGAAATCCAAAATAAAAATCCCAAAGTACATGCCCACCCAAAAAAACATTTACCAACTTCAAGACAACTAGAATATAGTTAAGTTATGAGAGGATAAATCCAAATCTTTAATCCTCAACTACAGTAATATGTATATGAACTGAATTATCCATGTTATCCACTAAAATCACCATCATTCTTTCCACAATCTATATAGAACATGACACATGGTGGAAAATCCCATGAAGGGGTGAGTATATACGTACCCAGTGTGATGCCCTAAAAACCAAAGAGGGAATAATATAATACATGATATAAGTTTTTCTCCCTTCACAATTATGGAATTTCAATAATAATATGAGACAAAACCCCTAATAATAATCTTAGATAAACTCAACAAGATTCCCAAAAAAGAGTGAAATGGGATCTACATCACCACAATCCAATAAAGAACAATGAGTCTTCCCACAGTGAAAAAGGTCTATATTTAATTCCCAACACCATGAACAACCGTAAAAGGATTCTTTGTGGGGGGAAATTAATACTAGGTGTACAAAAATTAAGGGATCCATAACTCAAAAGGTCCAATTACCATTCCCATCACCACACAATAAAAAAAATCCATAGGGAGGGTCTCTCAGCCTGACACTACTACACACCATAAGTGTAGCGACATGATCCAAAAAATCCAAAAGTCAGTGTCTACTACCATTACATTGGCATGATAAAATGGAAGCAAATCTCAAAGGATAAAATAGTTTAGAATTCTTGTGAAACCATACACATACATGAGTCTTGCATTTCAAATGAATAAACCAATTATAACATATTTGTTTCTTTCAAGGATAACTTTATTCCATCTAGAATATACTTTCATATCATTATTAGTACAGATAAAGGAATACTATGGAAATGAAATAAAATAAGGGTGATTTGAAATTATCCACAAGGGTTAAGTATAGGAGAATCAATAATGAATTAATGAGAATGATCATTAGGGACTGGTGAATAATTGAAAACACATTCGATGTAATCAATAAATTGAATGGATAAACAACATTTAAAGGTAATAGCTGAAAAATATTCTGTAAAAATAACTGGATAAGGAATAATATGCAATGAAAGTTAAGTAACTGAAACACATGTGACTTAAAAAATAAAATGAGAATTAACTATAACCCTAGAAAATGTAAAAGAAATAACCTCATGGATAAATAATAAATAAATATGAATAAGGGAAATGATAAATTGTTGGATGCCATGTTTCCTAGGTATAAGGTACCTTTACTTTCAAGACCTTTCATAAGATGGTTTATAAAATACTTAGAGAAAATCACATTAGCATAGTCTAGCCAACCGATTCATCTCATGATATTACCAATGTATCAATGAAATATCTATAACTAGGCCCCACCCATGTTGTACCTATCTAAATTATTCCTCTTATCAAGTAATCGATTTAATCAATAATTAATATACCTTATCAAATATCCTTATTGAATAAAGATTATAGATTTATGAATATTTCACCAGAGAATCAAATTACTATCATAGTAAACACTATATGTGAAAATTATATATAGTTTAGGTGATAAACATATCCATGATAAATGATATGGATAATTAGGGGAAATTAAATCTCTAATGATTATAGGAAATTGTATATTTCAAGGTGACTAATAAAGGAATCAAGGGAGTAAATATTAATACTATCCTTGTCTAAATTAATCCTAAACCATCCATAGGAAGAATAAGGATGGTATTAAGACAATATACCCCAAGTTGAGTAAAATGAATGGATATTGCAATTGTTGAATGGAAATTCTATAAAAATAAATTTTAAATACATTCTTGATGAAAATATCCTTTTCATTTTTAAAAACACTTGAAATTCCTTTTCATTGAAAATAAATTTTAAAAAAATTTTATTTAATAATTTACCTTTTAAAATTAAAAATTATTATTTAAAGAAATAATGGTAGGTAATTTTGTACATGTTATACAACATAAAAGAGCATTCCTTTTATAAGGTAAAAGGCTAAAAATGTGCCTTGTTCAGAAAGCAATAAGAATATTCCCTAAAAAAATTATTATAGAAAAAAGGGTAAAAATGTATTTAAAAAATAATTTTTTAAATTTTCACATCATTTTTGTAAACCTTTTTATAAAATATGGTATTTAGAAGAAAATAGGTTCTCCAACTAAAGAGTGGAAGGAAGTTGAGTTTTTTTAGAAACATTTTATAAATGATTTTGAGTACCAAAGAGTGTAAAAATGGTTTTATTACATGAAAAAGGTGATGAATAACCAGATGAGAAAAAATTTAAGGATTTATTAAACAATGATACAATATTTTCCTACGAAGGAAAGTCACATATAAAAAATCCCGAACAAAATGAGATGGTAAAGTAAACCCTTGAAAAGACCATAAAATTTAAGTGAGAATAAATAAATGAATATATCATGTGTGTGAAATTTATATCCATAAAAAAAATCTAAAACACCAAAATATATAGTAAAAAGTGATTAAACTCAAAGTAATAGAATATTAATAGTAATGAGGAATTAGTATAATCCAATGAAAATGAATCGAGTTATGAAATTATTCACCACTTGTTAACTTTTAATTCAAATACCCTAAGAATAAATAACTCAAATTGAAACTAAAACTACCATGTAGATAATATAATTAATTATATAATATATCAAAAGGGGAAATATATAAACCATACAAAATAAATAATAAGTGACTATGATTTATGCCTCATGAAAGTAAACGTGAGATAAGAACCCCTTACTTGGCATTTACTTTTGGGTCAACATCCTTTAACCTGTATTATAACAGTTTTAAGAATTTTACTAACTTATTATAGAACCATAATCATATTTATAATATCATATGTTAACTTATTTTAATATCTTATTACCCATTTGTTGACAATATTTCATTATTTTCATCATTTCATGTGTTAATTTACTAGTTTTTTGAGTATGTTTTGACTTGTTACTTATTGTTCCTATGAATTAGATCATGATTACATCATATCCAGAATATAAAACATGATTTAAATATCATATATATTTAGTATATATGTATTTATAATAATCTATAATATTTCGATATAGGAAATGAAATGCACCATTCAGGAAGACGGTACAAATACGTATGCAACAACGCTACTTTAATTTCTTTACCATATTTAATACAATGAAGATTAAATGATATATAAGTACATGTATATTATAAATATATTATAATATTTACTTAATATATTTCACATAGTTTTATTAAGACCATCTTGTATGCATTTTATGTGTATCATGAACGAATCACATCGCTTTGAGGACTTGGTAGTCCATACTTTCACAAACGATGTTACCATGTTTACACAAAATAGAAAGCTTAAAAATATGTGTTATAAAAAAACTATAGAAGTATGAAGAAAAAATAAATATCATATATATAATATAAAAATAGTTTTTCAATTTTATTACCAACCATGAGAGGCGGTAAAGGAAAAAAGAATAACATCATTTCACGAGGTGATAGTTTACCATTAACGAACGGTATGCTCATTACCCATTTGATAGAAGTGTGTGTAGGTGTAGGTCAACCCCTTAAAATTAAAATATATAATTATATTTAGGATAATTGTTTCATTATATAATCTTTAAATAATAAGATATTAAGTTATGGAGAAACAAATAAATCATAAATTCACATTGTATAATGTTACCTATTTTTCGGGAAACTCCTTTTAGTTTGCACAAAAGGGATTCCTTGGATTTATTAATTACCAAGGTGAGGATTTGAAGTTGAGGTTAAGGATGTTGGGTAATTATTTTTATAGATTTTTGGTGAGACAAATTACTTTATATTTGTGAATAAGTGGCAGGGTTGAGTGCTTTTCTATAGTGGAGGAGGAGTGACATTACTGTAAATTTTTGAAAACAAAATTCCACCCCCATTTTTTTGATGTCAAGTGGATCCAATAAAGTTAAAATTTTAAGAAAAGGGAGTAAAAATTCAAAAAAAGAACATAAAATTTCTTATAGACACGTTTCTAGGTCATTTTTGTACTTGTGTTTATGGTATAGTCCTTTGTTAAGTTAATTTTTCTCTTAATCATTGTAATTAGATTTAATAACATTGAATAGTATTTTGGGTAAATAATTTAAGTTTAAATTATTATAAATTATGAATTATGATGATTCTAAAAATTGAATCCATTTTTAAAAATTCTTTTCATAAATTATTTGGAAATTAATTTAAAATTAATCCCGTAGACGAGATGATAGAGCTGGTTTTTAATGTAATAATGTTCAAAAGTTTGAAATGTTTTTATATAAAATTTAAATGTGAAATTGATTCCAATAAACTCAATTGTATTAATTTATATAAAATTTATCTAATTAAACTTTAAAACCAATAAGTAATATAATTTAACCTTATATATAAATTATATAAAAAAGAAGTTATGAATTTAAATTTAGTAATTTTTATTATTCATTAAAAGATAAAATATTTCAGAAAAATTAAACAATTCACTCTAACAGGATTTTAAAATTTAAATTATAAAAATTATATTTGTGTTTAAATATAAAATTTATAAAAGTTTCACAAATTATATTTAAAATAGGTTCACTATAAAAAGTCAATAAAAGTGACTTTATAAAAATTCAGGCGTTTGATGTGAAAATTGGGTTTGTTTTCATCATTGGCCTTTAAAATAAATTAGATGAATAAAAAAATATTTGATTTATTATAAAAAATATTTATTTAATTAATATCATTAAATAACTATAATTAATTTAATTTATTAAGATAATACACATTTTGGAGCATACAAATATTTCCTACATATTTAATTGGTTTTTGTATTCATTTATAATTAATTCGTAACCTTTGAATTCAAATTATATTTATATAAAATATATATTTTCATAAGATAATTAATCCTATTTAAAACCAATAATTAAAAATCTAGGTTATATCTTATTATACTAAATTATCAAATTTTAATAATATATTATGGCTCGACGAAACTCAGTCTTGTGTGTAACATAAGCTATCGAAGAAACTCATTATTGTATGCGATGAAAGCTGACTTAGTGTTTCATGAATATTGAATTTATTTAAAATATTTAATATATTGTAAAGTTTTGGGATATTATATTCCCTTATTCGCTTGGTGTTGCATGTCATACACCCTATTGGATACAATTTTCTTACTTTTGAATTTTGGAGCATTACATTCTCCCCACCTTAATTAAACTGCATCTTCGCAATTTACCATTGATCATGATAACAAATTTTTTGATATTTAATACATTTAAATCCTAGATAATAAGAAGATTTAATAAAATTTCATCTAAATAAGAGAGAATTAGAAGTACAATGGTCACATGGAATAACATATAACTAGTTCTCTAAGCTGGATAATGTTAGTGGAAAGTGAAAATATATACTTAGAGGGAAAATTTTAATATATATAGGGAGTGATTTATGTAATTAATAAATAAAATTTAATGATCAATGGAATTTTTAGAGCCTCAAATCCATAAATATGTGATGATTTTGAAGACCACCAGTTCAACAAAAATTAAGTTATTAGGACAAAATTTGTTTTATCATTTTCCTAATATTTAGTAATTATTTTTCTACCTAATAATATAAGGAAATATACTAACTTGAAATATTTCTATAAAAAAATTTCAATCTTTTTTTGTGATTTTATCAAATACCAATTTATCCATTACTTCAAGAAATGGATATCCAAAAATTAACTTTGATGTCTGAATCACTAAAATACACATTTAACAGATTGTAAGGTCCATAAAAGAGTGATACGTGTTTCCATTTGAATCTAACAATTATCCAAATAAAATAATGTCAATAAATTAATCTATAAACATAAAAAAGTAACACTATAGGTTTATAATTAATATTTATTCTTAAAATTGTTTAAATAAAAAATAATCACACATCAACCCGGACATCACGTAGGCTAGTGGTAGACACGAAACCCTTATATTCCTTCATTCATGGTTTCAAGTCCCTCATACTTGTTGGAATTGATGAGTTGTCACCCAATATTAAATTTGTAATTTTATAAAACCATATTATCATTATTTATAAAATAAATATTATAGATATCCTTGAAATAAAATTATTCACTAAATATCCTTTTAACTATGGTTTTAAATACAAACAAAATACATAAATTATTAATCCATTTATTTCAATATAGGTCATTACTTGGTCTATGGTTTATCCTTTAAAATAGGGAATTTACTAAAACATAAAACCATAGTATGATAATAAATTATCATATTGGAAAAACTATAAAATCATTTTTAGGAAGTCTAAATCTTGACACATTATTTTCAATCTGAGACACCATAGGTTTAACCTCAGTCATTTATTTTCATTACCTATTTAAACGCTTCATAATGGTTTCTAAAGAGAATTTGAATTATCCTAATAATATCCCCAGGTATTTTCAAACCATTTTAACAATAAGGACTATTGTGGTGTACTAGGTTATACTTTAGTCAAGCCCGACACACCTTTTCAGAGTTATTACCCCTATGTACTTCTGTCCCAGAACCATGTACACTTGTAGTATCCAGTTAGAGATTTATTTCTAGGAATAACTACATAATATCTTCCTTAAAAAATTATAATATGTTTTTCTATACTTATCATCAAATTCTACCTCATGGTTATGTTCTTTAATCTACATTATCCTAATTATAGTTCCTAAGGATGCCACTAAACTTCCTCTGATACCAACTATTGCGACCTAACCCCATAATTCTTGGAGCTAGTATCTACTACCATTAAATTAGAATGATTAAAATAAAATAAATCCCAAATGATCGTATAGTTTAGTATTATTGGTAAACCATATACTTTCATGAGTATTTTATTACAAATGAATACACTAATTACAATTTTTTTTCTTTGGATGATAATTTCATTCTTTATAGAGTATCCTAGAATATATTTATTAGTACAATTTAGGGACTCATTTAGAAAGGAACTAAAATATGAGTGAGATCAAATTCTCAATATGGGTTAAATATAGAGGAAGAAATAATGAATTAATAATAATAATCATTATAGAATGGTAAAAAACCGAATATACGTGCCATGTAATCAATAAAATAAATTGATAAACAATATATAAATGTAATAAGTGAAAACACATGACATTTAAATAACTAGATAAGTCATAAAAATATTGTAATATAAGTAACTAAAAAAGATACCATTTAATCAATAAATTGAGAATGAACTACGTCCATAGAAAATGTCCAAGAAATGATATCATGGATAAATAATAATAGAATATAAATAAGGGAAATTCCTAAATATTGGGATCCATGTTTCTTAGGAACATGGTACATTTACCATCAAGATATTTCAAAAGATATATTATAACACAATGGGTGAAAAAACCATTATCTTAGGCTGTCTAACTGATTTTTTTCCATGAGACGACCAATGCATTGAGGGGATATCTATAACTAGGCCCCACCCATGTCGTACATATCCAAAACATTCCTCATATTGAGTAATTGATTTAATTAATAAATAATATACTATATCAAATATCCATATTGAATAAGGAATACAAATTTATCAATATTTCAGTAGAAAATAAAATAAATATCAAATTACACACTGTAAGTAAAAATGATATATGGTTTAGGAAATAAAAATATACATGATGAATGATATGGATAATTAGTGTAAATTCCATGATTAATGATCATAGGAAATTGAATATTCTAATGGGACTAACAAAGGAATCAAGGAAGTTAATGTCAATAAAATTTTTGGCCAAATTAATCATAAACCATCCAAAGGAAGAATAACTATAGTATCAATACATTATAACCCAAGTGGATTAAAATGAAAGGTTTTTGTCATTAATGAATGGAAATACTATAAAAAGGTAAAAACATTATTGAAGAAAATACCCATTTTCATTTTGATTTTTTTGGAAACAATTTTATTTCAAAATCAATTTTAAAAACATTTTATTTAAAAATCGGTCTTCTAAATATATAAAGTAATCTTTACAGAAATTATAATGGGTAATTCTATAGATGACATACACATTAAAAAGAATATTCATTTTGAAAGGTAAATGGTTAGAAAAGTGAATTGTTCAGAAAGAGAGAAGAATATTCCATTATTGTTTTGTAAAATACAAAAGGGTAAAAATGTATTTAATAAATCATATTTTAATGGTTATAAAAATTATGAAAACCTTTTTAGAAAATATGGTTTTTAGAAGAAAACAAATTATTTAACTAAATAGAGGAATAAAGTCTGTTTTTTAAAACATTTTATAAAATATTTTGAGTACAAAATAGTGAAAAATGGTACTATTATATGAAATATGTCATGAATAACCATAAGATAATAAAATTAAATTATGTATTAAAAAATGATCCAATAATTTCCTCTAATGGAAATTCAATTTTAAATAATCCCGAACAAAATGCGATTGTGAAGTAAACCCTTGAAAAGACCATAACATTGAAGTGAGAATCAATAAATTAACAGATTGTGTGTGTAAAATGTATATCAACACATTTTTTTAAATAAAAAATATATTTTAAAAATTTAATACACATATAATCATATAATATTAACAGCAATGGGGAAGTAATATAACCCAATGAAAATGAATCAGGTTATGAAATTATTCACAACTTGTTAACTTTTAATTCAAATGAAATTGGAAGAAATAATTAAAATTGAAACTCAATATAACATAAAGATAAAATAATTCATTATATAATACATCAAAAGTGGAATTATATACACCACACAAAATAAATTAGAAGTGATTATGATGCACACCTCATGAAAGTAAAAGTGAGACAAGAATCTATTACCTTATGTTTCTTTTAGAGCAAACATAATTTAACTTTATGTATAATGGTTTTAAGAATGTTAATCAATTTTTAATAAACCATACTAATATTTTTAATATAATAGGATAACTCACTGTATTATCATATTTCCCCCTTTTAATAATCTTTCATTTTTTAATCGTTTCAGGTGTTAATTGCCCAGTTTGTTGAGTATCTTTTGTCTTGTTACCTATTGTTCCTATTAACAAGATCATGATTTAATAATATAAATAATTTAAACCATGATTTAAGTATTATATATATTTATTATATATTTATTTTTAATAATCCATAATATTTGGAGATAGGAAATGAAATTCACCATTCATAGAGATGGCAGGCCGTACGCATGCATAAACACTACTTTCATTCCTTTTTCATATTTAGAATAATGAAAAGTAAATAATATATTTGTATATTTATATTATATTATCACATTTATGTAATATATATCACCTATTTTTATTAAAACCATCATTTATAAATTCTATGTATAGCATGAATGAACCACATCGCTTTGAGGAGGTGGTAGTCCACACTTCCACAAACGATGTTATCATATTTACAAAAAATGGAAATCAGGAAATTTTGTGTTATATAACAATTAAATTAGTATTGATAAAACGTAAATATCATAAATATCATATAAAAATTGTGTTTCTATTATAATTTTAAACCATGAGAGGTGGTAAAGGAAAAAACGTACAACATCATTTCGTGAGGTGATAGTTTTCCGTACACAAACTGTAAGTTAATTTCCCATTTGATGGAAGTGTGTGTAGGTGTAGGTAGAAAAATTAACATAATAATATATTAGTATATTTAGTATACCAGTGTTATTATATAATCATGTAAAATAAATAAATTAAGGCATGGTGAAACTAATAAAACAGAAATGGACATTGAATAATGTAACCTCTTTTTTGGAAAACTCTTTTAGGTTTGTACCAAAGGGATTATTTAGTTTTAGTTATGCCCAAGGTGAGGAGTATAGGATGAGAGGATGGATTTTTGGAGTTTATTTGGGTAGATTTTGTGCGAGACAAAGGACTTTAGATGTGTGAATAAGTGGTAGGGGTGAGTGCCTTTTTATCATGGAGGTGGAGTGACATTCTTGTAATGTTTTGAAAGAGAATTCCACCCACATTTTTAATATTTAAAGTTAATAAAATAATGGTTAGAATTAAATAAAATAGAATATATGGTCGAAATATGAACATACAATGGCTTCTGGACATGTTTATAGGTGATTTGTGGACTTAAGTTTAAGGTTTAGTCCTTTATTAAGCTAATTTTTCTCTTAATCATTATAACTAATATTAATGAATTTCAATAATATTTTTAGTAAAAAAATAATTTGACCTTAATAGAAATTATAATTATTATTATTCCAAATATGGAATCAATTTTTCCAAATTTTAATCACATTAGTTTCATAAATTAATTTAAAATTAACCACATAGGTGGGACGACAAAACAAGTTTTTAAAGTAAGAATGTTCAAAATATTGAAAAGGTTTTATATAAAATTTCAATGTGAAATTGATCCAAATAAACTAAATTATAATAATTTAAATAAAATGTTTCTAATTTAGATTTAAAAAAAATCAAAAATATAATTTATCCTTATAAATAAAATATATGAAAAATCAGTTGTGAATTAAAATTCAGTATTTTTTCACTATTTATCAAAAAATTAATTATTTCAGAAAAATAAAACAAATTTAATATAAAATAATTTTTAAATTAATATTTAAAAAACTAATTATCTTTTGACATTTCAAATTGATAAAAATTTCAAAAATTTGATTTAAAATAGGTTTTCCATAAAAAGGTGGTAAAAGTGTCTTTATAAAAATATAGGTTTTTTTACATAAAATTGGGTATGTTCTAATATGATACTTATAAAATCAATTAGATGAATATAAAAAATATTTTATTGAATATATAACATATTTATTTCATTAATATAACTCAATAATTGTATTAATTTAATTTTTTAAGATAAAACACCTTTGGGATCATAAAAATATTTCCTTTATATTGAATTTGTTTTTATATTCATTTCTAATTAATTGGTAACCTGTGAATTAATATTATGTTTGTGTAAAACACATATTTTTATAATTTATTTAGTCCTTTTTAAAACCTCTAATTTAACAGTTAGGTTATATCTTATTATATTAATTAATAATATTTTAATAATATATTGTTGCTTGATAAAACTCTGTCTTGCATGTAACTCAAGATATCAAAGAATTTCGTTGATGTGTGTGATATAAGATAACATAGTGTTGCGTGTATTCCAAGGTATACTGTATTTATTTAAAATAGTAAATATATTATAAATTCTTGGGAAATTATATTCCCTTATTTTCTTGGTGTTGCATGTCATAAACTCTATTAGAAAGAGTGCTATATTGAATTTTGGGGCATTACAACAACAAATGGATCCATGAGTACGAACCATGCATCCCACGTAACATTACCATTAAAAGAGTGGATAGGCCCACAAATACTCTCCAAAAACAAGTGATCGAAAAATACTATGGAGGACCCATTCTCCACTGGACCTAGAAGATGGGGGAGTTTCAGTCTGTTGGTAGATAACCAACACCCTTTAGTAGTAAGGGGAGTGTTGATCCCACCTATGTGAGGAATATGGGGAGCCCATGACCTGGTATGACATGGGAGTACTGACCTTCATAATACACGTGTCAAGGATATAGAGAATAATCACCCTTGTTTTACAAGGGATTACTGACCCTATTAACAAATATGTAAGGGATATGGGGAACCCACACCTTAGTGAGACAGGGGAGTACTAAACCAAATATCATCTATATAAAGGATACGAGGTACCTTCTCCCTTGTATGACAGAGGAGTATCGACCCCTATAATACTACGATGATCACACTTGATCAACACCATATTTAAACATATCTTGATGAGGTATCATGCTTGTAATATTCCACATCATATCTCAAAATCAACAATGAAGATCACCATTATGTTCTACATGAAAAAACACTCAGGATTGGAAACTTGAGGCACAATATCTGACTCTGGATGAAAATCTAGCAATCTCACAAGGATCATCATCAATTTTCATGTTAAAACATGAATCCACTTTTATGTAATAAAAAATGTACATTAATGGCCAAATGGATCACCTCATTTCGATCCACATGAAAAAACGTAGGCTAGGCTGCTCGTGGGTTAAAATCCATGTTTGGACAAAAACCTGACGAGAATATGAGGCTCATCATCATTCCATCATGCTAAAATGTCAATATTCCAATATGCAATAAAAAATACATGAATTTAAAAAAGGAACACATCATTTTGATCCTCATGGAAAAACACTTTATATATTATATTCTCTTCCCCAAATCAGACACCTGGTGAAAAAAATTTATTTTACTGTAACATGTATGTAAAACACTTCATGGGACCAAGTAATGTCCTCGAAAAAGGTTCCCAACATTGGTCTTGAATTGACCACCTCTGTTTCAAGGTCATGGTTCCCCAAATGGTGGATCAATCTGACACCGTATAGAAGAGTTATTTCAGAAACCATATTTCATGGTAATAATAATAACAATAACATTATTTTATAATTTTATTATTAATATATTTTATTCAAATGGGAGGAACCCACACGCATCCCCCTTAACCTTGTTTTAATACATGAAATACCTCCCAAATTTCTCCTCATTTATATTTTTTATTAAATCAATATTATTATTATCATTAATAATAATAATATATCATATATTATCAATTTAGAAAAAAAATACAAAATGAGGGGAGTGTCTTCATGCATAGTGGGGTGGGGGTGGGGTGGGGGGGGGGGTCCCACTTCAACCCACTTATGCTCCCACCCCCAATTAAAGATTACACCACCCATACCCACCATATTACTTCATATTTAATATTTTTATTATTTTTATCAAATTTAATAATTGATAATGGGAATCCCCATTCACGTGCTTGGGGAAAATCATATCGAATCCACAATACGCCATTTTTAATAATAATATTTCAATAATAATAATATTTCAATTTTAATTATAG
This sequence comes from Viscum album, assembly GCA_963277665.1. NCBI lineage: Eukaryota > Viridiplantae > Streptophyta > Magnoliopsida > Santalales > Viscaceae > Viscum > Viscum album. The sequence continues at coordinate 1,503,988,016 of OY728135.1, forward strand.
TAATAATAATAATAACAAAAATATCATGTTATTGTTATTTAAAATAATAATACACCGCCCTCCATGGATGATCAAAAATTGGATCCAGACCATTTTTCACCGGAAAGCCATCCACATCCATCCGTATCAACTACACATCCCCAGACATTCCTCCCATGTTCCTTTCACTCGATTCCATTGCCCTCACCAAATTTCGATCAAGAGATTCTTACCTATACCCCACCTCATTTATAAATCCATTCTCATACTATCAATATGTGTATTATTCATGTTACCACAATAAATTTTGGGGTTCAATCGTGCTTGAACCTTCCCTAGAAATGATGAACCCTAGCCCCTAGTACTACTCTAAGGAATGTGATGAAAAAATAAGATAAAAAATTAAGAAAAAGTTAACCATTTTTATCTTAGTGTTCTTGACCAATGATTATATAAATAGAATGATATCAAGGGAGACAAGTGTTTTAACATATCAATTTTACAATAGGGAGACAAGGCTCATACAAATAGATAAATAAATCACAAATAAAAAGGTGACTATTAATCATGGTTAATATTTTATTCAAAATGGATAAATTATCAATTTAGGAGTCCTATGTCAATTATTGATCGATCATTGGTGAATAATGCATTCTCCACTGATAAGGAAGATCTGCTACGTTTTCTACTCATCGATTCACCACGAACTGATTGTTGGTCATCCTTCGATATCGATCCAAAAACGTAGAACTATCTCTACCTCCTCATATATTAATTAAGGGTTATGAAGATATCCCTTTGAAAATATTCATAAGATGGTATTTATAGAAAATTTTAATTTTTTCATCTACCTAATCAGATAAATAATTTATTTTAATTAAACACACCCGCCAATGGATGACTTAACTGGATTTCCAGTGTAGACCAACTATAGGTCACGACTAGGGTAAACCCAACATTCCAAACTCAACCATGATCTCCGATTTCTGATCTGAAACTATTTTAGGGAGTTATTTTACTTTTTTAGGAAAACTATGCCCACATGATATTAATATATTTAATATTTTTATAATATCAATTCTGATCTCACAAAGACTTAAAATATCATGTCATCTCAGCACCTAGCTACACAAATATTAATTAGAATATTAAAAGGTATTAAAAAGAAAAAAAAGAGGCTCTATAACCTTAAATTATATTTTTTAAAATAATTAATAATTTTTATACATCTATTTATCCCTATAAATTTAATGACTACCTTAAAACAGTTATATTTTTGTTAATAAATGTGGCATGGATCATTTTGTAGTAGTTTTACGTGTGAATAAATTTATTCAAAATTTTATTTATTTAATATAAAATTAATACTAAAATATTAAGGATTTAAATTTCCCACATTATATAGATTTCATTATCATAATATTAATTATCACTTATAAATGAAAATAGAAAATGGTATATATAAGATAAAAAATAATCAATATTCACTTCACTAATTTTTTAAGAGATTGAAGCACATCATTCACTACTAATTAGAATATCACCAATATTGAGTTTATCTTTAATAATTTTTGTTAAATACCTCTCATGATTGGGTATTAAGACCCGCACAATAGAATTAATTTTTATTAAAGAGTTCATAATCAACCTTTCATAAGAAAATGATCATATGTTATACTGTAATGTGGACTATAATTTCACTATTTTAATAATTAATATAGTATTTATGAGAAAATATTCAATCTATTTAGAAAATTTAACCATATTCATATAAATGAGTAAAAATAAGATCATCATAAATAACATTACTACAATGTTTTTCTTGGGATACAATAATCATACAAAAGAAGGTTTTTTTGATAATACAATCAATATGGTAGAAAAATTTAATTCTATTAGAAAACTTTATACATATACCAGGGTTCCTTGAATAGAACTCCAATAAGACATTCATAACTCTATAGTGGGGAATAAGTGTGACTTTACTATCATGATCCACTTAATAAATTGTAAGAGTATATGAACTTCCTTATTTTCTTGTTATATGAGGTTTTTAATTCTCATTATTAGTGGTAGGCCTTAGATCATGGAATTGGAATGGATAAAGGGTGAGTTACCCAAATATATGAAAATAAAAATATTATAATAAATTTTATAAACAACACTTCACTCCACAGAACTCTTTATTTTTCCTCAGAAATTAGATTCTTGATGACTTCTTTTACAACAAATAGAACATCATCCAGATCATTTGAGACATTTAAATTGGTTATTCTTCCCACATTCTTTAATTTTATGAAATTGAATCTTCATCCATTTACATCCCATCACATGAAATTCAATGAAACTCCATATTTCTATTATTTTGTGTGTTATTAAATTCAACAATGTTCAATTTTTTAATCATAATTTGTAATAGTTATTTAGGCATAACCAAAATATTTTTGACACATTATCTCATAAAATAAAATTTCTCATTGGTACAATCACCACATTTCCCATCACATCAATTATTAACTTGACTTCTCATTTCTCTCACTATTAAGTAAAATAGATGGAATTTTAGAGTATGAGAAAATTAATTGATGAATTAAATGGATAAATATGAATGTAGAAAATGTAATTCGTAAATAATGATCACAAACTAAATTATAATTTTATAGGTATTAACTTGGGTTATCGATGGTCATTTTCCTATTAGTTTCTATAACCAACTAGTAATGAATTATATCCTTAAAGTTCACATAAATCCTACATATTGTTAAATAAAGAGAAAGGAAATCACTAAAGAATATCCCATAGTAGTGTTAAAATAAGTGTACAGTTATTCCTCTTTGTCATGCACCAGGTGATGATCAGGTTAATACCAAACTATCAATTTCATGGTTATTTCCTCTAGGTGTGTCTGTATGAGATACTATATCCAATTTTTTGTATCCATAAGGGTATTTCATTTTTACGAAACCAAATAATTTATACTTTACTAGAACATGATTATATTATCCCCAGTATAGATTTATACCTTTTATTTTAACTAAAATTTTCTAATCCTAATCCCCAATATTAACTAAACAAGTCCCTAATTATTACTAAATATTTCGCTGATAACAACTAAGGTGACACCATCTAAACATATCATTAATTTACATCGTTTCAATAAGTTTACATTATATATCATGAATAGTCATATCCATGTTTCATAGAAATATGGATTTTTATTAAAATAAAACATAATAATGAATTAAAACACAAACATAATCACTCGTGATCAACATATTGTGAGAAACATAATCATGATCACCCAATAAGTTATGATAAAATTCTATTATGTACAAAATTTATTTTGAGGAAAAATAAAATAGTTTCATAATATAATCATTTTAAAAAGTCAATTAATGTAAACCATTGATGTTTTGATCAAATACATGGATGTCCACTATTTATACTGTGAAAAAAATCTAAGCATATCCACCTTTTATGTTATGACCAAATCCAACCATTTATATGCTTCAATATCTCAAGAGATATAAAACCATGAATAATGAATTGGAGGGCGATATAGGTCCCTAAAATTCAATATCCATGCATATGTATTTCAAAATATATCAATAATTTATCATACAAAGAAAACCCATGTAAAGAAAATTGGTTTTATATCATTTCCAAACATTTCACGTATCATGATATCAAACATTATTTAGTTGAAACAAAAAATTAAATCACCCAAAATGAGAATGTGATAAATAAAATTTGAGGGTTATTACTACAATATAACTCTATATGTGATAGATATTTTTAATTTTAAAAGGAAAATTTAAGATAAACATAAAAAATACTCTTTATAGTTAATTTCTTAACATTTTCTTAAAAAGAAGATGTTATTAGTTAGTTTTGAAAATATATTGTTTTTTCAATTAAAATTAATACATTTTTAAATATTAATTTGGATTAAGTTTCTATAATTGATGCTAAAAAAATATCATCCTATTAAAATGTGGAGTGGGATATTAAATATGAAAATAATAAAGGAAAAACATTTTCAAAATTTTAAGAATATCTTTATTAAAGCCCACGACATAAAGAGAGTGATGAGTCCTTAATTTGAAAATAAATAATGAGATGTTTGAATATAAATAGTAAAAATTTCATTTTAATATAGGAAATGAGAATATTAATTAAAAGAGTGAACTTATATATGTAAGATAAAGATCTGATTTAGAGAGGATGTAAATTAATCCTCACATTGTCAAATTTTATGAACAAGAAAGTCCACCAAAAAAGATATATTTTAAGTGAAAATGTAATTTTTCCTTAAGAAAAGGAGGACATGAAATATTGTATAATCATAGGATAGAGGTATATTATATTTTAAACCATATTCAATGAGTAATCACTACAAATCATGAAAATAATTTTAGTTTAGAAAACTCAATATCTTTACTTCTATATCTACGAAGGCTCTTTAAATTCATAAATAATTGACCAAAAAAATATTAGTAAACCATTAAAGATATTTATTTGTATATATTACCCTATATATCCTTAAATTCATTTTACCAAGTTCATCATTCATATATTATACATGGGACTACAATAGATTCCTCATAATTCTTTATAAAGTTATAATTTAATTCCATGTGAAATCTAGTCAGGATTAGTGAATACAGGATTAGTGATGAGTTTATTTTAGTATGTTTTGATAGAAAAAGTTAGTATATGAATAATGTGGTAAATATTAATTCAACCTTTATAGAGCCGTAATAATTTCATATTAATAATTTTAATTCATTATATAAATTACAATAATCATCCAAGTAATGTGGGGATAAAAAATATATTATTTCCAAGCATAGTAGAGGAGTCAAATGGGCCAAGCATATAACAAACCATAATTTTATCAATGTAAATTCCCTTCTTATAATTATTTGATATAATATAAATCACATAAAATCACATAAAGACCACAATAAAAATATTATAAATGAATAATGAATGAAATAAGAGGCTTTTTTGGAAATTAAGGAACTTATACCGATGTAATATTAACTTTACCTTTGGAATAGTAATGTGATCCTTATGAATAATAAACCAACCAAATAAATAGTAACCTCACCTATGAAATTATAAAAAAAATTATATGACTTATAAATTATAATATGGTATAATTATAACATAGTATAATTAAATAAATGTTTTAAAAATTATTAATTCATTGTTGGTATTTTTATAAGTCCTAAATATTTTATTAAAATTTTATAATTAATATAGTGATTTAAAATAAAATTTATTTACTTAAAATTTATTTATAAATTAATATATTTTTTCTTATGATTATAAATAATTTTATGAGACCTTAATTAATTTTTCAAAGTGTTATTAAGTTAGTTATAACGTTAAAATCGATATTTCCAAGTAAATGATGATTCCAATTAAAAATTAAATTTCACATACTTAAAAAAATATTTTCCTAAAATGGACTTTATTTTTTAATTCTGCCTGTCAAAAATTATCCAGGGTGAATTTTTGGGATTTTTCTAAAACACTGGAATTTTTGGTGAATAATAAAATATAATAATTTTCGATAAAAGAAAAATACAAGAATTATTGATTCATAGATGATGTATAGAATATGTAACCCAAAATATTGAATTAAAATTAATTATTTTAATATATTTAGTGATAATTATCAAACTATTCATAGTCTTGAGCCAAAATAATAAACTAATAAAAAAACTAATGGGAAAACACACCTCTCCTCCCATATAAATACCACCTCTCCCCACCTCTTCTCCTCACACCTTAAAATCTTTTAGACTTATAAAAATTATCCCCAAATACATTCCCAAGACCCCCCATGTCTAGGATCCCTTGGTTTCATTAAAATAGCAAAAAACTTTCCCTTAAGAGGTTCTCAAGGAGAAGGATTCAAGAGTTAAAATCCTCTTTCTTTTCTTTTAATTTCTTCCCATGTTCTTTTCTTTTATTATTATCTCCTCACAAAACTTCTTCCAAATGGAATTATAACTCTGTTAACTTACATATAGTAAGATTTTATTATGAAAATGGAATAATCAATCATTAAATTCCCTTTAATCTCCCTTTTACTCTACCAATGAAAGCATTGTCCCAAAGGTGTTGATTTATCACCTTCAAGGAAGAAATGTTTTCATTTTACATTACTGTATTTAAGAATGGTCATGAAACCTTTGTAATGGTTAAAAAATATGTTAAATTTTATTTTATAATCATTATTATGTTCTGGAAGTAATATATTTACATGATAATAAATGATAAAACAAAATGAGTTCGTTGTGATCAAAAAACCACCGTAATAATCTAAATGATTATCACTATTATCTTATGTAATGATTCATAATGATATATATAACCATTTAAACTTATGGATGATCATTAATAACCTATAATTTAAATTATAGATAATTATTCCAATTGTACATGACTTTCCATGGTTATATACAAGCAACCTGATCATGAAAACCAAGAAAACAAACTTTCCCAAACAATGAAATTGAACTCTATAACTCATTTAAAAGCCCATAAATGAACTTAATAAAGATATAATGAATAAAATTCAAGTATAAAAGGTTATTTATTTGTATATTAATTAATTTAATTTGATTATAAAAGATATGAAAATGAATAAATGATTCGTACATATGGTAAGAGGAATTCTCAAATCCAACTCTCTTCCTTCATGGTTTCTCTCTTTCACATATTTTCAGTATGGGAGTTCCTTTATTTTTCTATAAATACCATTTATTTTTCCTTAAATTTAATTTTTTTGGTATATACAAGTTTCAAATTTGGGTTTATGATAAATGTAAATATTTTTCCAAAAGAATACTTTATTCTAAAAAACGCATCTTTTACTTATAAGGAGATTTTTTCTTCTTTAATAAATATTAATACCAAGAATATTATACCCATTTTATCATAATAACTCCAAAGTTTATTAATGTATTATTTATGAAATGAAAACCATTTTCTTACATGGGTTATTTTATGTCCAAGATTGATATACATTCTATGTGGCATGCATGATAATGAAAATGTTATGATGTGATGGGTGCAACCAGAATTATATAGTGTAGGAGACTAGTGCAGACATAATTATATAGCTCTCTAATTAATTTGTTAATGTTTGGAATCTCATGAGATGAAATGAAATTTTCTTGAACATGATGCTATATTTTTTCACAACTATGTGTGGTCGTTTATCACTAAGAAATTATGTTTCATTTTTATGCATTTCCACATTATATTCCTTAATATAATGTTTCTCTCATGATTATGATTATGATAATTTGCTTTATTATTATGATTATGATCACCCATATTTCATGTCTCTTATTATCCTCTCATTATGATTTTATCTCACCCCTTCTTTTGATGTATATCCTCCGGTGAATACTTATACCGAGGAGAACACAAGGAACAATAAGAAGATAGAAAATAAGGAATTAAATAAATGATTGTGTTTTATTAAGTAAATTTTTTTATGGACTTAATTATCCAAATACACTATACCTTTGGATCCAAGATTTGTAACAAAACCACATTTTTAATTTTTAAAATAATGTAATAGTAATGTTAGAAAAATAAGGGTCTCTTTAGTTGGTATTAGAGAACGGTTTTGTTAATTTGGGAATTAGAATTAGAGAGCCTTAGTGAAAACCCTTATTATGTGACTATGTATATTTAAGAACCAAAGAAGATTCATTTTATAAAAATGATAAACATCTAGTTCCCACAAAATATGAATTTAGAGTTAATTACCCAAAGGAAAAATGTCTTATTCATGAATTGTTGACATATGTTTTGTTTTATTCTTTTATTTTTTTAGAAAATTGTGGGAACATGGGGAAACCAGACAAACAACCCATGTAAGGGATAATGTAGTGATTACCTAAAAAAACCTCAATTCCTTGGGAGGTGGATTACAAAATTCCATGGTGATTCTTACCGAACTATCTCAGGTTATGAAAAACAACCTAAATAATGTGGAATTCCCTCCTTAACCTAAGAGGGATAAATTGGGTATAGAGTCTTTTATAAAGCAATGACCACTGAAATTTATTGGATCTTCTAATCCACACATCTTAGAATATTGGGTAAACTCAATGTATATGATATTTATATTCTTTACTATTCTGAGATGGAGAAAGAGACTCTGGATATATATCATTTAGATGGAGTGACCGACCAATGGTGGGAATTGATTAAGAACACCAATCCAATGGATAAAATTGAATAGATGGAGTGGGAAGACATTAAGAAAATGTTTCTTAACAAGTAATTCCCTAAAAATATCTATAAAAATATGGATAGGGAATTAATAGAGTAGAATTAAATGGAAGGTGAATCTATCATGTCCTATGAAGAAAATTTGTCAAGGATTTCAAGTTATTCTATGGGTTTTGTTATAAAATATTATAGAATTATTGATAAATTATTTTTTAGTCTAAAATCAGTCATTTGAAAGGATCCAGAAATTCAAGACTTTGGGAGTTATGAAGAAGTTGTTCGATGTGTTATCAAAGTGAGGATGGAGTTTTTAGAGCAATCCCATGGCTAGGGTGATAAAAAATTAAAGATGGTGTTTCAAGATGGAGGATCTAATGATAGAGGTGGAAATAAAGCTCAACCACCCACCAGTCAAAAATATGGTAAGAATAATCATGAGAATTTTGTCAAAGGGACAACGAAATTATATAAGTGTGGGAGAGAAGGCCACTAAGATCATGAATGTTGAAGAGACATTAGGAAGCAGGATAATGTGGTGTAATAAAGGAGAGAACCACCCATGGTTCAATGCTTCAACTGTAGGGAGACCAAAAACTACGCAAGCCAGTGCAGTAATCCTCGAGTCCTTTAGGGAAATCGACATCCTCAACCACCAAATCTGAAAGATCATGGGAAGGTTCATACCATTAATAATTATAAGGTGTTTCCTGAAAATGATTTGGTGATAGATACACTGGTTATTTATTCAAGAATAGATAATGTATTATTTGGTTCTGGTTCTACAAATTCTTTTATATCTATCAAATTTAGTATAAGTATTCAAAAACCTCCTTAAAATTGTGAGGTTGAGGTATTTGTGAGATCCAAAAATGGGGAAATTATTTCATCCAAATCATATAACCCCTCGATGGTTAATTTTTGTGGAATGAAACTACCAGAAAATCTTGTCAATCTTCCTTTCGTAGAGCTTCATTCTATATTGGGCATGAATTGGATATCTTTATGCAAAGCCAACATCAACTATCGAGAAAGGGAGATCACTCTTCACATCTTGTTGAATAATCCAATTATATAAAAGTGTAAGGATGAGAATGAATCTCATTAAGAATCATCATCTCAAGTGTGGATATTATTTCCTTATAAACAATCATATCTAACTCAAATTATTGAGGTAAAGGAGATAATCTTGATCGAATACTTTCCCATTGTAAGGGACTACACTGATATGTTCCCAAAATAATTTCCTTGTTTTCCTCCTGACCGAGAGTTCGATATCTTAATTGAACTTTTTTCTTGGATCTATGCTTGTATCAAAGATACCTTATATAATGGCCACGATTGAGTTGGAATCATAAAAGAAGTATTTACAATGGAATCTAGACAAGGGCTTTATACGCCCGAGTGTTTCACCATGGGGTGCACCAGTCCTATTCATCAAGAAGAAGGATGGATTAATGCACATATTCACTGATTATTGTGATCTCAAAAAAAATCATGATAAAAAACAAGTATCACCTTCCATGTATAGATGATTTATCTGATCAACTACATGGTGCCAAGTATTTATCTATGGTTGATCTTCGGTAAGGATATCACCAATTAAAGGTGAGGAAGATAGATATTTCCAAGAATTCCTTTGGAATGAGACATAGACACAATGAGTTCTTAGTGACTCTATTTAGACTCACTAATGATCCAGAAATATTCATGAACTTAATGAATATAGTCTTTAAGGATTATCTAGAAAAATTTGTGGTAGTCTTTATTGATGATATTCTGATATACTCAAAGAGAAATGAGGAATATGATGAGTATTTGAATACTTTACTAAAGAATTTTTGAAGGTAGAAACATTATGAAAAGTATATTAAATATTTGTTTTGGTTAGAGGAAGTATTTTTATTGGGGCATGTTATCACAACCAAAAGAATATCTGTGGAACCTTCCAAGAAAAAGGAAATCAAGGAGTGGCCAATGCCAATATCTGTAACTAATATTCATAGTTTCCTTGGTATATTTGGGTATTATAAACGATTTTTGAAGAACATATAATGATTTTCAAACCCTCTAACCAAGCTGACTCAGAAGGGAGAAATTTTTTTCTAGACCAGTGAATGTGAAGGCTGCTTTAAAAAGTTATATAAAAGTCTCATCACCACGCTAGTACTAAAACTTCCAATATTTGAGGAACTATTTGTAGTATATAGTGATTCTTAAAATAAGGAATTATGTTGTTTACTGATGAAAAATGATAATGTGATATCCTGGAACTCAAGGTAGTTTAAAATTCATGAGAAAAAACTATCCTATGCATGATTTGAAGTTAGCAACTGTGATCTTTGCAATGAAAATCTGGAGGCATTATCTCTATAGAGAGAAGTGTGAAATATATACTAATTATAAGAGCATAAAATATATATTAACAAAAAAAGATCTTAATATATGATAGAGAAGATGGTTATATATCATCCAGGATTACGACTGCTCAATCCACTACCATCCTTGTAAGGAGAATAAATTGGAAGATGCTCTAAGTAGAAAGGATCTGGCAATATTTTCAATTATGTGAATTAGAAAGGATTCAATCTTCTTATATTTTAAAAGTATGGACATGGGAATCATTAATAAAGGAATATAATCAATCCTTTCTCAAATGATTTCTTAACCATCCCTTATGGAGAAAATGAAGGATTCTAAAATTAATGATGTGGAAATAAAAACAATTGTACAAGATATGAGAAAGGGGAAATACTTAGAGTTAGAAATCTATGAGGAATGAGTTATAATATTTGGGTCATGGATATGTGTACAATACGATCCATAGAAAAAGAAGGAACTTCCGAAGGATGCACATTGCTAAACCTTGTCTATTCACCCAGGGAGCACAAAGATGTATCTAGATCTTCGGGAGAATATTTGGTGGGACAATATGAAGAATTAGATTACAAATATACATCAATTTTCTTGGTATGTCAACAAGTAAAGGTTGAATGAAAAAAGTCTAAGGAGATATTGCAAACACTACCCATACCAACATGGAAATGAGAAAACATAACCATGGACTTTCCAAGTAGATCCAGAGGAAACAATGCTATATGGGTTATTTTGGATCATCTTACAAACATAGCTCACTTTATCATAATTCGGGAGAAATTCTAGATGTACCAAATTTTACGGATATACATTAGTGAAGTGGTAAAGCTGCATAGAGTACCACTATCAAATGTGTCTGATCAAGATCTAAGATTCAAATCCATGTTCTGAAAAAGTCTCTAACTTTCTCTAAACACTAATCTAAATTTCAGTATGACTTATCATCCTCAAACTGATGGCCCATCTGAACAAACTATTCAGACACTAGAAGACATGTTTAGGGAATTCTCAATAGACTTCAAAGGAGGATAGTACCATCATCTACCTCTAATTGAGTTTACAATAGCTGTTTCCACTTGAGAATCCTAATGGCTTTATATGAATCCATTTATGGGAAAATATGAAGAAAACTATCATTCTAGGATAAAGTTATAAAACATAACATTTTAGGACCATAAATGGTCAAAGAAATGGTAGAAAAGGTGAAAACCATTCAGAAACATATCAAGGTATCCCAAAGTCGATAGAAGATACATGAAGATAATCTGCTATGAGACCTGGAGTTTAAGGCTGAAGACATGGTATTCCTCCACATATCTCTATATAAGAGGATCATGAGATTTTGTAAGAAACAAAAATTGAGTCCTCGGTACATCAGCCCCTTCGAGATCCTTGATAATGTTATAGCTGTGGGCTGTCGACTAATGCTTCCACAAACCATGTATCAAATACACTATGTATTCCATATATCCCTCTTGGGGAAGTACATACCATATCTCTCAGATGTATTGAATCCAGAGGTGGTACAGTTGGAAAACGATCTCTTTTACGAGGAGCATCCAGTGAAGATCTTGGATCGTAGAGATAAGGTTTGATGCAAAAAGACTACTAACCTGGTCAAAGCACTATCGAAAAACCATAAGTACAAAGAGGAAACATGTGAACTGGAGGAAGAGATGAAGGATAAGTACCGTCACTTGTCTTCACCATAGTTTGTAAAACAAAATTTCAAGGGTGAAATTTCATAAGTGGGTAGAATATCACAATATAGATATTTATCAGTAGAAATTCACTTCTTATATTTTTTTCATATATTATAAATCATATAAAATAGCATAAAGACTACAATAAAAACATTATAAAAGAATAATGGATTAAATAAATTGATTTTTCAAAAATTAAGAAACCTATACCGATGTTATAGTAACCTGACCTTTGGAATAGTAATGCAATCTTTGTGAATAGTAAACTAGACAAATGAATAGTAACATCACCTATGAAAGTATAAATAAATTTTATACATCTTATAAATGATAATATGATATAATTATATCATAGTATAAGTAAATAAATGGTTTTAAAATTATTAATTAAGTATTGGTATTTTTGTAAGTCATAAATATTTAATTAAAATTTTATAATTAATATAATGATTTAAAATAAAATATATTTTCATAAAATTTATTTATAAATTAATATTTTTTCCTTATTATTATAAGATAATTTTATCAGACCATAATTATTTTTTCAAAGTATTATAAAATTAGTTATAATTTAAAAATCAATATTTTCCTAGTAAATGATCATTTTTATTAAAAGTTAATTTTCTAATCCTTAGAAAATTATTTTCATAAAATGGAGTTCATTTCTTTTCTTCTAAATTTTGAAAAATGGTTCGGGTAAATTTTTGGTATTTTTGTAAAATACTTGAATTTTTTGTAAATAGCAAAATATGATTATTTACTATAAAAGATAAATACATTGATTATTGAGTCATATATGATGTATAGATGATGTAATCCCAAAATATCAACATATACTTCATTATTTTAATATATTTATTGATAATTATCAAAATATTCATGATCATGATAAAAAATAATAAGAAAATGAATAAAAAAATGGGAAAACACCCCCTCCTCTATAAATACAACCTCTCACCACCTCTTATCCTCACACATTCCAAGGTTTTATAATTGTAAAAATTATTCCCAAATCACTTCCCATTACCGTATTCCACATTTGGGAGGCCTTTATATCACCAAAATCTGAAAACTATTTCCCTAAAGAGGTTCTCAAGGAGATGGATTCAAGAAGCAAAATACTCTTTCTTTTCTTTTAATTTACTTTAACTTTATTTTCTTTTCTTATCCTCTACTCACCTCTCCTAATACAAATAGAATGATATATATAGTACCTTACATATTATGGAATTTTATTATGCTAATGGAATAATCCATCATCAAACCCCTTCTCCTCTCCCTATTGTCCTTAAAATGAAAGCATCATCCTTGAGGTGTTGATGTATCATCTTCAAGGACTCATGTCATCATTTTCCCTTACCTCATTTAAGGATGGTCATATAACCATTTTAATGGTTTAAAAATATTTTAAATTTTATATTAAAACCTTTATTTTTTTTGAATTAACTTATTTACATAATACTAAATGATAAAAGAAAATGAGTTTATTGTGATAAAAAACCACCGCCATAATCTAAACGATTATCACTAATTTCTTATCTAATGAGTCATCATCATACTATATAAAAAAATTATATATATAAATATTTAAACTTATGGATGATAATTAATAACATATAATTTAAAATCTAGATAATTATTCCAATTGTACATGAATTTACATACTTATATACAAGCGAAGCGATCATGAAAACCAAGAAAATGAACACTCTCAAACGATGAAATTAAACTCTATAACTCATTAAAATTACCATAAATGAACTTAATAAAACTAAAATGAGTAAAATTTATATATAAATGGATCTATATTTTTAAATTAAGGAATTTTATTTTATTTTATAAGATATGAAAATAAAGAAATAATTCAGACATAAGGTAAGAGGAATTTTTGAACCCAAATCTCTTCCATTGGCTTTTCTCTCTTTCAATAATTTTTAGTGCATATGTTCCTTTATTTTCCTTTAAATATCATTTATTTTTTCCTTACCATTTATTTTCTTGGATATACATGTTTCCAATCTTTTTTTATTATAAATACAAGGTTTTTTCCAAAATAACTATTCTTTATAAAAAGACACATATTTTACTTCTCATGAGATTGTTTCTTCTTCAATAAAGATTGATACCAAGAATATTATCCCATTTTTATGATGGTAACTCCAATTTTTTTAGTTAATTATTTATTAAATAAAACCTACTCCATTCTGTAGGTTATTTTATGTCCAATATTGATATTTGTTTTATGTGGCCTGCCTTATAATGTAAACATTATGATGTGATAGGTGCAGCTGGAATTATTTAGCGCATGAAGATATTATGATGTGAGGGGTGCACCCAAAATGATATAGAACTCAAATTTATTAGGTATTGTGATTAATATGATGAGATAAAGTGAAATATGTATGAACATGATGCTAGATTTATTCACAACTATGTGTGGTAGTTGACCACTAAGACATGACGTTTAATTTTATACATTGTCACATTCTACGACTTTATGTAATGTTTCCTTTGATGATTATTATCATGATACTTTTAATATATCATATTGTGATGATTATAATCATCCTTATTTCATGTCTTTTATTTTTCCTCTCACTAGGATTTTAGCTCACTCCTTTTGATGTATGTCCTCAGGTGAATACTTGTACTAAGGAGAACATGAGGGCCAAAAGAAGCCAGCGAAGAAAGAATTAAATAAATATTTATGTCTTTTTATTTAAATGTTATGTATGATCCTGATTTTTCCAAGACACTAAACCTTTATATCCTAGATTTTTAACACTATTATGATGTTTGTCTTTAAAATGATGTAATATTAATGTAAGAAAAACAGGTTTGCTATAGTGCCCAACATTGATTTTTTACCATGATCGATAATAAATCCAATATTTACATGATGATAAACATAGTGATCATTGAAATTGAATCAAACAATATAGAAAATGGATAAATTATATATCCAAAGTGCAAGATCTTCACATTATATTTTTAATTAATTTAAGAAATTAAAGAATTACCTTGCATAATATTATTTCTTCATCGATGATTCTAACAATGGATCTTCATCATTCCATCA
The DNA here is from genome assembly GCA_963277665.1 of Viscum album. Classification (NCBI taxonomy): domain Eukaryota; kingdom Viridiplantae; phylum Streptophyta; class Magnoliopsida; order Santalales; family Viscaceae; genus Viscum; species Viscum album. Next base: position 1,504,003,415 of record OY728135.1, read on the forward strand.
TTTCATTATAGGAATAAAGATTATATTTTCTCTAATGGTGGTCAAAATGTAGTTTAAAAATATCCAATTGTCATCATAGGAATATCTGGGTGATAGCATGAAAGATCCTGTTGATTGCATCGTTCTCTTTTGATCTCCCTTAGAATCACTTCTAAAGGATTCTATTTGATCTATCTGGAATCGAGAATGGAAGCTGGAAGAAGAATTATCCCCATTAGTGGGAGTATTATTGGAGAAAGGAGCTCTCTAGGGCTTTGAGTGGATTCTCCAAATTTTGTTTTTCACAAAAAAATGAATTGGCTCTTATGGAAAAATAAAATAATTGGATTTATATACTATTGGGGTTAGAAATAAAAAATTTTACAAGTTCCCTTTTATAATTTATTTAATCCATGTAGAACCCCATGTATATAATTATAATAATAATATTATTATTTCTTGATATGAACTAATCTCTCTAATTAAATTAAATATTATTCAATATATATTATTTATCACGAGACCATTAAAATCAATCTGACACTGCTCTATAATATTTATTGGGCCTTGGATATTGATTATTGATTTCATAAATAAATATCACTTCATTAATTTCTAATAAATAAATAAATATTATATTCAATAAATATTAAATAATTATTTACTAAATATTTATATCATATAATATTATCTCAAATAACTGGTGATAGACTATATGTGATCAAGAAAACATGAATAATTTTTAAAACATGCTCTATAATAATATTTATTCAAATTATTAAATATTAAATAATAATATATATTTTTACTGATATTCTGGATACACTTAGTGTGTGAAACTATAGGACTCTTTCTTAGTCGAATTAGGTGAAGTATCCTAAATTCCAAGGTTATCATCTAGAAAACATTTAAGGCACCCATAGAGATATAATTTAATTATATATGGAAATAATACCTCATAAAAATGTCTACTATTTAATATATCAAATTTATCATGATATCTCTAATCAAGTAGGTTTCATGCATGTCTCATCAATCTATGCATTCAACGTCTCTTTCTTTGACATTCTGAAAATCAAACTTGCCTAAAGAACACAATGAACATTTGTTTATTTAGGCTATATAATTTCCATCAAAGGTCTAGAGATATAATCTTCCCTTAATAAACATATGAGAAAACTAGTTCCTTTCATTATTCAATATTGAAATATTACCTATGAATCACCCAACGTATCCTACCACACTTTGAACATATGTTGTCAAGTTTTTCATAAATACATCAAATTACAAAACTTATAACAGACATTAAAAATAATTTTTAACTATAAGGATCAATACACACATCTATAAATATAAACATCTAATGAAACATATAAATGCAGATTTATTATAGGTGGGTGTCGTTCTCATAATATCCTACACTGGATATTACCAAAGGAGTACCAAATGAAAAGGCGACTCAATGTACTATGTGTCTCCACCCCTGACAGACTATATGATTTTTGTCCCTCAAATGATTTCACCCATCTATAGAACATATATATTTAAGAATAATATCGTGACACTTTTGGGTCATCATCATAGTGGGGAACTTCTATGACCTTTTAATGAAACAACTACTCATATGACATTATCACATACTATGTCAAGCATAAGAAAAATCATGATGTGATAATGATTTTATTAATATTTATAACAATGAATAAATGTTATCATAAAGAACATAGAAGTTGTTTCTAGGGAACCAAATATAGAACACTCTCATTTTCACCTGATCTAACTTCTAACAAACATCAGTCCGCTAGCTCTCACATGATACTCATGACTCTACTGAGATATTGTTTTATTAAAAGGTTCCACCATGTTTTATTTTGTGGGAATTGTTCTTACTATAACTTCACCCCTTTTATAAAAATTCCTGAAGAGGTGATATTTATGGAGTATGTGCATTTTCCATTGGTGTGGCCTCATCACTTTTTCAAGATCTACCACTATAGTATTATCACAATATAATGTGATAGGGTCTTTACTGATATGAACTAAATCAATATATTAGAAAAAGTATCATATCCAAACTACTTCATTTTATACATAAGAAGATTCAATATACTTAGATTCCACTGTAGAATCAACGAAAACGAGATACTGTGAACTCTTCCATATCAAAACTCCTCTATTGAGACAAAAAACAAATCATTACTATGACTTTAGGTCATTTTTATTTTTTTTAATACTATCATCTGTATAACCCCTGATGTTCAGATCCTTATCTCCTCCATACACCAGGACCATATCCTTAGTTATTCTCAAATACTTGAGGATAACCTTAAAAAAAAGACCAATGCTTGGACTTTCTTGATATATTCCTACCATAATCAATTCATCGTAAACATAAAGTCTAGTACATAACATGGAAGACATGATTGATACCATATCTAAAGATTATTAGATCATAATTCTTCTCCCTTTCTCCTATTATATCTGAGGACACATTTTCATAGAAATATGTTTACCATGTTACAGAGGAGCCAATCCTCTATTGGATTGTTCCATAATAAATGTTTCTAGTATATAGTCAATATATGTACTTTGAATTAGTCCAAGTGTGCTCTTGGATATTTCAAAAAATATCTTGATCCCTAGAATATATGCTACTTTGCCTAAGACCTTCACGAAGAAACACTTGTTTAACTAATCCTTCATATACTGTAACACAGTCATTTCATTTACAATAAGTAATATTTTGTCAACATATACGACTAGGATAATGAACAAATTATCACTAAACCTTATTTAAACACACAAATCACATTTATGATAAATGAAGCCCAATTCTTTAAAGATTCATGAAATCAAATGTTTCATGATCCATATTCTTGATTCAATACATAAATGAATCAATTAAAATTGAATTTTTTTTCCATCACCTGGAGTCACAAAACCTTCTAGTTATTTCATATATTTATCTTCCTAAAGGTTCCCATTAAAGAGAGGTGTTTGACATCCATCATCCAAATTTAACAGTCATGGTAAGCTACTAAAACAAGAACAGTTATGATTGTTTTAAACATGGAAACTAGTGAAAATGACTCATCATAGTCAATTCCATTATGATATTTAAATGCATTATCAAAAATTCTTTCTTTATAGGTATTTAACTTACCTTCCATGTCTAGTTTTCTCTTAAATAAACATTTGATCCCTATAGTATTTACGTCAACTGAAGCATTGAACAAAATCCAAACATGGTTATAATACATGTAATCCACTTCCGAATTATTTGATTCTTTCCATCTTAAATTTTTTGAGCTCTATACTACCTTCTTGGAGGAGATAGGTTCATCATTGTCAACCAATAATGAGTTACCATATTTGGTGACTAGAAAACCATATCTCTCTAGTTCTCTTACATATCTAGTAATCCTACGTAGTACTTGTGTTTTAGGAACTACTTAGAATCTGTTCATATACTAACTCTTATGTATCTTGAGAATCAACTTCATAAAATTCAATCTTTCTCCCACTATCCATTTTGAGGATATGATCCCTATAATTAAGGATGGCTTGTCTTCCGAAAATAAAATTCTTGTCTGAGGATTTGTAAAGGTAGTATCCCTTTATTTCCTTAGGATACCCTATAAAGATAAAATTTGTGCCTTGGGGTTCTATTTTCTTTTCTTGAACTGTCTTTACCAAATTCCTTACATCGCAATACATGTGCATTTGAAAACCAGGTTTATTTCCACTCTATAACTTGAACATAATTTCATTTTCTACTTTATTTGGTACTCCATTTTGTTTGTATTCCACAATTTGTAATGCATATCCATAAAAGGATAATGGATGATCTGCATGACTAATCATTTGCCTTACCATTTCTAACATGGTATGTTTCCTTTTTTTCACTAAGTCCATTTCACTATGGTTTGTAAGGTGGATTTAGTGGAGATTGATTACCAAACTACTATAAAAATTCAATAAACTCTTAGTTAAGATATTCATGACCTCGATCTGATCAAATATTTTTTATCTTATTTTCAATTTGATTCTCTACTTGATTCTTGAATTCTTTTAATTTCATAAAGGACTCAAAATTATACCTCATCAAGTAGACATATTCATATATACTCTAGTAATCTATAAAATTTATGAAGTAAGAATACCCACCTCTAGATTCTAATAGAAATGGTTCACACACATTAGTGTGTTTCAATCATAAAATCTTTGTGGAACTTTCCCCTTGACCACTGAATGAAATTTTTTTTGACCTATAACCAAGCATGATATATTTTAAGTGGTTTTATCTCAAATGAGTCTAAATAACCATCTTGACAGACATTTTTCAAATGATTATCAATTACATGACCAAGATGGTGATTCCAAATATTAGTGTTATATGAGTTGTGTGAACATGATTTTTTATCTATTTCCAATATTGGTTTTTGTAATTTAATACATAAATACCATAATTTAAATGTCCCATACGATAAAATATTTTGTATTTATCAAAGAAAAAAAAATTTATTTGCAAAATTGAAAATAAAACCTTATATATATAGGCATGGTACACAATATTTGTTCTGGTAATAATTGGTACATAATAAAAATTAATTAAAACCAATAGCATTCATGTTGTCAATGAAATGTGGTAGTCACTAGTGGGAAGAGCATCCAGCCTCGCACCATTGGAATCTCTCAAATCCACCTATCCTCTAGAAATATTTTAGAATCTACTTGGTTCATACATTTGGATATATATTTGAGCACCAGATGATATATCTAACACCCAAAGTGTAGATATTGAAATATTACACTCAATAAAGAATGCACCTTTAGCTTCCCCTTGATTTTGGGTATAATTATTCTTCTAGTGGCCTTAATTTCCACATGAAAAACACACCACCACCTTTTACTTTCCCAACCTCCAGATCCTCCTCTTCTTGTAAGGAAAATGCTCAGGATATTTTGTCTTGTAATGTGTCTTGGGGCCTTTAACCTCTTTCTTAATTTTCTTATTCACCATAAGGACTATGAGTTTGTAATAAACCATGTATTTACCCACTTTTAGAATTATAGTAATATGTTCTGAAAGTATATTATAATTATTGCTCATATTATAATTGATAATAAATCTGGATAAGTATTTGATTAGTGGGGAAATAATGAGATTTGTGCACAACTCATATATTAATTTAATCCCTAATATGTATAAGCATTTAATATATCTAATAATATTGAAAAAATGAGGTCTAAATGGACAGGATCTCCAATATTATTTGTAGACAGAGCATTAGAGATCTCAAATATCTCTTGTCTCTCCTTCTCATTATAGATATATTAAAGGTGACACACTATGTTATATTAATAAATGTACTCATGTTTCTTTTAAAGGTCATTGGTCATGGATGATAACATGAAACATTGAACATCTGTAGCATCATTCAATTGTTTCTCAGAGAGAGATAACTCTTCCTCACTAGCCTCATTTCTAGGAAATTTAGAAAAAAGATTCTTCCAGCACATATAATTTCCTTTCATTACATAGGATAACACATATATGTCTTTTAAATTCATGGAAATTTGTATCATGGAGAATTTTATCCCAATAAAGTATATATTATAGTGATATGTTTGAATTCATTTTTATTTCTATTTTAATAAATACAGTGAGTAGAGTTTTAATACTTTATCAGATTAAATTTAGACAAATATTTAAATATAAAATTTATTAATCTACCACTATTTTTTAGAAACCTAATTCCCTCACCATTGGGCTTATAATATCACATTTCTTGGAAATTATATTGTCATGGATCCATATTCCCCTTATCATCACTGTGAATTTTTATGGTCGAGAAATTTGAAGGGTTTTAGGTAGGCATTCCAAATTCCAAATGCATTAACTCATAGTTCCTTTATATGTTGTGTGGAATCCCCAATACTAAAATCCTTAAATGGTACTTTCTCATATCTTGACTCTCATTTACAAAAATTCCTAATTTGGAATACAACCCTTGATGCGAACAAAGTAAATTAATCCCAAAACATCATGTTAGGATTCCCTCACAATTGAAATCACCATAACTTTTACCGGTCAATCACTTTGAAATATGGTTCAAATTTAACTTAAGTAGTGGAAGGATATACCGACTTAATATATATAATTAAGGGATATTTTTTTATGTGTAAATTTCCAATTATCATCTTTGTTACAATATTTTTAATATTAAGTGGATTTATATAAGTGGTTAACCATGTCTATGATAATATTTATGCATAAAACAATTTATTTTAGTTTTATATTGTGTAAAAGTTAATTTATTAATTTATGTGATCGCTATAAGCCATATATAATGACCTAACCAAGAAAATTGAAATAAAAATCACTACTACAAATAGGGCTTATAATAGTGCTAGAAACCGCCTTTAACAGCACTAAAAAAACACTGTTAATCTCGACGAAGATAAAGGGAGGTCCCCTTTATCAGTGTTAAATGTAGTGATGATAAAGGGGGACCTTTATCAGCACTAAAAATAGTGCTGACAAAGGTAGTATTTATCAGCCCTATTTTCAGTGCTCATAAATGGATAATATATCCGCGTTGAAAATATTGCTGAAAAATACTACCTTTATCGGTGCTATTTTGAGCACTAATATATTATCCATTTATCAGCGCTCAAAATAGAGTTGATAAATGCCAAATTACCTGTGCAAACCCAGAACCTATACAACACCTTCACAACACCTTCACACATATGACAACACCTGCACACAACAGAAACAACACATACACACAGAGAATAGACGAACACAAATTTTCTATACATAGACTTAAAATCATGAATACAAAACAACACACTGCTATATACATTTCAAAAAATGTTTAATTTGGTTAAAATTATAATTATCCAACAAACAATTAAAAAAAATTGATGTTTCATCCGATTTTCATCCATGATCCTCTCTAAAAAATTGTCATCCATGGTATTAGTTAGCGAACAAAGCATTCGAACTCAGGAAAAAGATTTCACCAATACAAGAAAACAAACATTATGTTAGTAATACAATAATGAAATAAATTAAACATTAATATGAAAGAATACATTAATAAAATGTCAATTGTTACTTTTTACAACCATTACATGTCCATATTTCCTTGTACAACACCCCCCTCCCTCCCCTGGACGACACCCCTCCCTCCCCTTGCAGCCCTCCCTTTACCTAGACAGACCCCTTCCCACCTCTTGGATAACCCCCCTCCTCTCCTGGATATCCCCCTCCCCTACTAGACACCCCCTCCTTCCTGGAAAACCCCCTCCCTCCCCTCCCCGAGACATCCCCCCCAACAACCAACTCTCTACCCCGAGACAACCCCCTCCCCTCCCCTTGCAGCCCCATCCCTCCCACCACTCCACCTGCAAGACTCTCCCTCCTCCTGGATAACCCCATCCCTCCCCTTGCATCCCCCCTCCCTTTCCCTGGATATCCCCCTCCCCCTAGATAGCCCCCTCCCTGTCTGGATAGCCCCTCCTCCCCTCCAGGACACCCCCACCCACCCTCCCACCTAGACACCCCTCCCTCCTAGACACCCCCTCCCTCCTAGTTCTTTAGTGTATACCCATTAATAACTTTCTTTATCCAACTATATTTTCATCATTTATTTGATAATGGAATAAATATTAATCAAACAACATCATTTAATAATATTAATTATAAAATAATATATATTTTTGAAGAGATACAGTTCAACAAATCAAGGAAAAACACCAAACAAAAAATAAATTGGAGGAATAGGAACGAAATTTCACATAAATCTAATGCGAGAAAGGTAAATTATGCATATTTTGGGTCTTTAAGAAATTAAATAAGATATATTGGGCCTAAAATTGATCTGTAATATAATTCTTGGGCCTTTACATGGGCTTGGAATTGGTTTGGTTGGTTGGAACTTTTGATGCCTCACTACGGACCCACTTTAGGCTACTCTATAAGTGATCTACCCATTGTATATTATCAGTATTGAATAAAATTGAATGGATCTTTTTATGGAAACCACCTCCCTTATAGACACACCCCTCCCTCCCCTCCTGGACACCCCACTCATGGACACCCCCTGGACACACCCCCTCCCTCTCCTTCTGGACAACCTCACACCTGGACACCCCCTCCCTCTTGGACACACCCCCTCCTGGACACCCCCACTCCTGGACACCCCCTCCCTCCTAGACACCCCCACCCACATATAAGGAAAACTAAAATTAGAAAATTTAAAATCGAATATATTGGTTCCCATCAAGCTTTTAAGATGCTCCTGAGTGGGCTGAATGACTTTGCATCGGTCAACTTCCACACTATCGACCAGTGTAGTCCAATGAGTTATGCTTTACTAGAAAGAAAAATCATCTCTAAACCCATTATTCATAACCTAAGGATATAAAACATAATAAAGGGTGATCATATATGATCAATAAGTTTAAACAAGGGAGATATCAATGATCATATATGGATAACATAAATAGTAGGAATTTAACTTCATCCTATTTGTGTACAATATTCCATCATGTATGTTTCCCATTCGTTTCTAAACATATCTATATCATCTTCTAAATATGAGTTTTTGCGACAGTCATGGTAGTCCAGAAAAAATATAAATACACAAAGTATTAATAAATATTTTAAATTAACTTGTATTATTCTTGAAAATACCTTGTTAGGGATGCTAGTTTTTTTATAAAATATGATCTCTATTATAAATTCACAAAACATAATAACCACAGACTTTTCCATTTGTTTATTTTAGACACTGCAGAAACCTCAAAAACAATAAGTAATTTGTTTTGATATGTGTTTGGATAGTGAAATGTTATTATATATACCAGGGTACGTTTCCAGTTGTAGATCTTAAAGGAGTTCTTATCCTTAGGCCCTGGATTCATTCCATGCATTAGACGATATTGATGCACTTCCCTATAATAACAGAATCCTCATAAAAAGATAACATAAATTATATTACTAGATGTTTAGTTTTAAAATGTTGGATCTAGTTTATTAAAAATTAACAAAATCCATCACACGTGGTAATTTTTTTGGATATCCATGAATTGAATTTAGAAAATAAATCTTTAGAGTATCCAAATTGACTGCAACCCACATCCAATACTACCTAAAAATAAAAAAAGGAATAAGTATAGAAATAAATTAAAATATAGTTGATATGATTAAATTATAGAGTTTTTCCCCTGAATTGTTGATATTAAAAAGAGTCTGTCATCTGTAATTTTGTTTTCAAATGATTTGAGCATGGATGGCATTATTGTAGCCTCTTTATCAGAATCTATTTCATCTTTTGAAGCGGTGGTGTGAGGACTAACGAGTCCAATTTTTTTTCATTGGGAAATCCCTTTAATTTTTTTTCATATATACGCCTGTGAAAAATATAAAATGTATTTAGTCAAAATTATCATAGTATATCAGATTTTTTAAAATCAAATCATTTAAACATACCTCATGTATACATTTGTAACTGAGGCGCTTAGAAATTCATACTTGAGGATTTCATTTACATTTACAGCACTAATGAAATCTGATGTTTCTCTCCGTATATATTTTTTTTAAAATAAACTGTGTGATCATTTTCGTCTATCAACTTTGTATCCACATGATCTTGCAATGATATTAAGTGTGGATATAGAACGAGCGGGGTGAAGGTGCTCTCAGTAGACTGTTTCAATCGGTTGGTTGATCTTTGATATAGTTTTGAGCTGATATTTCGTTTCACCCCCTTGTCTTTGTCATTTTGTAATAACATTCATTAGTTCAGACCTTTTTTCATTAAATGTTAAAGGTCTAACTTGAAAAATAAATTTTAAATGGATACATCCTTGTCAATATGTTTTTACAAGAATTTTCGGCCATGTGATGAATGTTCAAAGATCTTGTTCAACCATATGAATTTCGTCATCATAATTTAGAATAGGTAGCTCGTCACTCAGCTCAATAGCTACATTAATTGACACTCTAAGATGATCTGTTGGAAGTTGTCTATTGTGTAGCATGACATTCTACATATAGAACACTATAGCCCTTGATATAAAGTGATATGTGGCAGTTGATAGATATAAATCACAATCATTTTCACCCCGTATAATATTAGTACATGAAAGGTATTAGTGTCTATGTGAATCAAAATTAATAAAATAAATTATTAAAACATTTATTACCTTAGCTAAGTCTGGTTTTTGAGGGGAATGGCTCACCTCAATGCTGGTGGGGGGTTGGGTGGGATCATCATGCACGGGTTGTTGTTGAGTTGTTTCTTCTCTTTTCCTCTCCCCAATAAATGTTTCTATCATCTATCTCTTGTATTGTAATTATTCTTGAAAAAATAGCTAATTTTTTCTTGTAGATTATCCATTTTTTTCATTTTGATCCTCTGCTTGTTTTTGTTTTTGAAAATATGTTTGGGGTGTCACCCCAAAACCCGCACCTCTGATGTGGCCATACTCTTTTGGCTTCTTCAATGCTGTTGAAAGTATGTCTACATCTGGTGCGGTTACTGTTGATTCCTGTGAATATGTCAGATAGAAAATATAGAAAAATAAGCAGTCCTTGTAATGTAATAGCAACTGAAAGAAAATAAAATTTATATTATGTCATACTTACACATGTTTCCCACACTTTTTGTGTGTTTTCATCTATCAGTATCCCCTATTTATTTACAAGAGCCTCCTTCCATAGAACATGGTCTGGGATGGATATGGATTTCAATTTTGATTCATAAATCTTCATATAAACAGAGAAACATGGTTATGGTGTTGTTTCATGTCACATACTAGTAGTATGGTAGATTTAAAAGATGTACCAATTTTTTCACAAGTTAAGTGTACCCCATCCTTGCTTTACAGTAAGGGTACGCTGGTTCTGTTGCACGTTTTTTATTTTCAGCACTTAGTTGCTGTTTTACAAATAAAAAAACTATCAATCAAAGTGCTGAATAGAAGAAACGTCGAACAATTTACTACCCCACACAATGTATTTGAAAACTCTGCTCCCCACGATGGTTTCTAAATGCATCCCACGCTCATTGGGATATCAAGTGCGCATAAAGAGGAGGTGGGTGTAGCTTGATTTTCACTTCAGCAAATTTAAGATGATATTTTGTTAAAAATTTTCTGAAAACCTCTATGAATGTAGAGACCCGAAGCCTGACGTACATTGACTTTACATTACTTTTGCGGAATACTTAGTACATAACAAAAACACACACACAAGGATCGTAATAGTTTAGTGTCTTTGGAAACTCGGAACGTAATCTTCTAATCGTGGTGAAAGATCTTCAATATCTCCCACAAAGATCTTCCCTTTTTTTACCTAAAACCTTTCTTTATATCTTGGGGATAAGAAAACATAAAAGGGTGATCTCAAATGCTCAGTAAGGGTAAACAAAAGAAATATCAATCACATCATATACATAAGAACATAACTTTTGGAAATCTTAACCTGCAAAAGAGATCATAATTTCATAACATGGGGTAAATCATGGCAGTGAAATGTAATCACAATAATCATAACTTAAAACATGAAACTTTTTGGCATTCACACATAATCATATAGAATCATTTCTTGTTAGTCAAGACTCATTGCCAAGACTATCTTAGTGGACAAAGTCCCTTTTCTGGACCGAGTAACCCTCGTTTCAGTCCTGTTTCACTGAACCGGTATAACCTACCATTCCAGCCATGTCTATCTCATGAGATATAAAATCTTTACCCAATGCATTGGAGGGAGATATAGGTCCCACCCATCTTATAATGAATCCTCTCTTATGTGTGCCACATAATCATAAACCATACATCATAGCGTAACCCATGTAATAAAAATGGGATTCTTAAACAACATGACATCATAAAGCAATTCATATAAAATAAAGAAAAAAATATTTCCATCACAACATAATCAAATCCATGTAATAATAGGGATAAAAATATAACCCTTTTATTATCTTAGATGGAAAATAATTTTGATAAAATACTTGAACTCCATTCTTGAGGAAAATATCCTTTCTACTTCAAAAACACTTTTCCTTTCTTAACATGTCATACAATTTTAAACTAAAAGAAGTTGATTAAAAATAAACTTGAATACTTGTAAAGGAAACTTCTTGGAAATAATGTTTTAGAAATCCATTCATTCCGTATAAGTTAAAAAAAACATTCTTCTCGTACTTTTGTCGGAAAAGTCAAAAAGTACCTCGTATGAAAAACGACAAAAGATTCCTTTCATATTCTTTACTAAAAACTCACCGAAGGGTAAAATTGGATTTAAACTATTGTAAGTGGATGGAAACAATATTACATATTGAGGGAACATGGATGTGGATGATAAAATACACCCCAATATTTACTTACGAATAAACAATCTCGGATAAAAATGAGATTGTGATATTTCCCTTACCTTAAGTCCGATTTTCTTCGTAAGTGTCCGAACCTCTTGTATAATGATTTAAATAATGTCATTAACTTATTACAGAATTCTATGCATTGTTATGATATCATATATGGTTTACTTATGACTTTATATTACCCGTTATTTTGTAAATTCCATGTTAAAGAAGCGTTTTGGGTAAAATCGTTTCATTTATCGTAGGTGTTTGGACTTGTTGTTCTTGACATTATTATTACTTATATCATGATTTACTTACTTCCAGAATATAAAACATGATTTATATATCATATATATTCAGTATATATATATATAATAGATAGATAAATGAAATGAAACACACCGTTCATGGAGACGGTAGTCCGTACGTACGCATGAACGCTGTTTTCCTTTCCTTATTGTCTTGAATGGAAGTAAGTAGATGACATACATATATACATAAATCCAGTATCTTTATAATTTCATATATTTCATTATTATTTATTATATATACTTTATAATCATTCTTAAATGGTTAACATGGAGAATGAATCTCATCACGTCGTGGAGACGGTAGTCCGTACGTACGCACGAGCGATGATATCGTTCTCATGATCGTGAACTTGTGTTTAAGTGTATGTATACTATTTAAGTATCAATATAACTTTATAATAATCATATATAGTTACTCATTACACCATTATATCCATAGAATTAAGGTGGTGGCAGAAAATAGATTACACCACGGCGTGGAGACGATATTCCGTACGTACGCACGTGCAGTGATTTCCTTTTTCCGTAGGATGGATAGATGGTTAATTAGAGTTGTTTCATATCTATAATAACATATAAGTATATAAGAAATACTGATGTTATTACTTTATCATGAAACAACTAAAGAAGAAGAAGTTTAAGAAGAAAGAAATTGAAAAGATCGGTAATGGATATTACCTCTTCTTTGAAACGCCTCTTTGAATCCTCCACATAGGGAACTAAGATTGGTCTTTGAAGAAGACCAGGACCTCTAGGATTATTCTAGGGAAGTGGAGAAGGGATTTTGGCAGGGGTTGGCCGAGCTTGAGTGCTCAAATTGGTGTGAGGAGAAGGGGGAGGAGGTGCCCTTTTATAAGGGAGGAGAGGGGAACCTTAGGAATATCTCAAAATATTATTTTATATTAAAGTCAAAATCAGTTTATAATGGTTCCAAAGGGTCTTATTTCGAATGTAAAGTGGGGATGGGTCTAAATCCTATCAAACAATAGGATTTAGACAAGTTTAGGTTATTATTTTAACCTTATCAATTAGATTTAACTCTAAGTTAAATAATTTAACTTTTACCGTGACTTTTTGTTTTCTTACACTATTTGGTTAATACACTTACTATAACATGACAAACGAACCCCAAGTTGTTTATTATTAATATATATATCCTGATATAAGTCATTTTACCGAACCTCAGATTTTTAGGAATAAAATAACAATTAATAATATAATATTTGATTTAAAAACTATTTTGTGTCAATTTTGACACTATTTGATATATTATTTTTGTGAAAGTCAAAACAGAATTATATGTTCGAACCAAGTTGATTAAATTAACAATAATTTATCATAGTAATCTATAAAATTAGTGTAATTCATAAAAAGTCTCAAATAACATTTATTTGAGCATTTATAACATCAATTATGATAACATTTCCTTAAATGGGTAATTACTGCATCATCGTTGTGTCATAAATAAATTAATTTATTTAATGTCTAAAAATTATAAATAAAATATCATTATGTAGGAAATTCTTTTAGATTTCTAATGAATATTTATAGTCGAATTTATCTTATGTATAACCCCATATTAAAAATGTTTTAGTAAATAAACTTTGATTTTAACTCTTTTAACCCTTCTTTAAATAAATTAATAATAAATGTCCTAATCTAATCCAAGTGGGCCTAAATGGTAATATTTTATTCCTAAGTTTGTTTTTGGTCGAATTAAACTTGTCCAATAGAATTAGGACATGTGTTAGGGTAATAATAATATCATTTCTACCCATAATTACCCTATTTACTTTTAACTGTGGTAAAAAAAAGTAAAAAGTTACTATTCACCAAAAAATTATTTTCATCTCATTGAACCACATTTTAGTCCTTGATATTAACCGTGTCTCTCGGATTTTCGAAATTCCACTCACAGAAGCGGTAAAATTAAGTTTTATGAAAAATTCAGTTTTTTAACTACCACTTCGTGGTTTCACTATTCATCAAAAATTGAAAGTTTTCAGCAAAATACCAAAAATTAGGCCTAAGATATATTTGATATTATGAACTCAAAAATGATTTATATTTTACCAAATTCAAAACATATCAGTTGCATTAATTAATTTAAAAATTAATTCCCGTCGTCAAAACAAATAGCGTGTTCTTAAGAGATAATAACTATCAAAAGATTGACACTTGTTTATGTCTGGTTTAAATGTGAAATTACATCCAACGACCATCATTGTATTAAATTGTAAAAATATATTCTAAATATACTTTAAAACCACTCAATTTAATAATTTATCACTATTAATTATTTCGATTGAAAAAGTTGTTTTTAATTAAAATTTAGTAATTTCCACTATTCATCAAAATATGAAAGTTATCTGAAAATCACCAAAGTTTCACCCTAAGCTAATTTCGATATTACGAATCCCAAAATGAATTCCATTTTGAAAAATAAAATTGCAAAATTTCAAAAAGTGGTTATTACTATTCATAACGGCTAGTTTTAATAATATTTTAATAGCATATTGTTGTTTAGTGAAACTCGTTATTGCGTACTACACATGCTATCGAGGAAGGTCGCGATTGCATGTAATGCAAGGCAAATCAAGGATGCATGTTATGCAAGCTCCTTTTGGTGTAGTGTACAAGACAAGACATTTGTGAAATTAAAAAGAATATTTTTCATAAAATCTCGGGGTGTTACATTCTACCCCCCTTAAAATGAATTTCGCCCTCGAAATTCGTCGGGGTTATAAATGGTTTACTACTTGAAAGTTTCTTTAATAGAAACCCACATCGTAAAAAGGAATACCAAAACCAATCTTTAAAAACAAAAGTATGAAACATAACGGTTACCCAAATAAACTAATCACTTGGTTTCCACATAGGTGAAAATATGGATATGGAAGAAAAATCTAACCATCATGTTTTGATGGAGAGTGGTAGAGAACATGGCTATGGAAAATCCAACAATCACAAATCCATAAATTTGTGACGATCTAAGGTACCATCTGATTAATCAGATATAAGAGCACTAGGAAAACATTTTTGGTTTTCAAGATCGTTTCCCTAAAGTTGAAGAGTTTGAATTAGAATAAATACTTACTTTATTTTGGTACAATCTCACTGTTGTTCGTGCCTTAAACAATTTCCACTTCATCTCTTAAATAAATGAAGTTGAATTTGTTATTTGCGAAGTGTTAGCAGATCATGTGATAGAATGACGGGTCATTCCACCTCTTTCAAACAAAAGGTTAGCAAAAGTTATAAGTCCATCTTGTGGTTAATCATATATGGTTCCAAAAATGAACTTATACTTCATATATCATACCGCTTAATAAAATAAAACTAGTTTCTACTAACCAGGGACTTGCTGTAGGACAGTGGTAGGCAATAAAGGCCAGTCACACTTCGATTGTGGGTTCGATTCCCATAGCCTTGTCCGACGCGATGGGCTGTCGCCCGTCCTGCAGGTTGTCCTTTTTCTAAAACTATATTACTATAACATCCCATCAATAATATCAAAAAAATTTCTATCCTTAAACAACACTAACTTATGTCCAACATAATCCATTCCAATCTTTAGGCTTATCTAAAATACTTTGGTCCACTCTCATAACATAGTGAAAATGATTACCAGAGATTTAATACCATCATTGATCCCCATATATCGTAATACTGCATTCCTATCTTGTTGGTCACATTCCAATCATTCAAAGGCCTTAATCATGTATTCCATTGAACCTTAGTGAAAACATGAATGCAGTTAAAATTTAACACTTTCCACAAACCAAAATCCTCAAAATTCTTTATAAACAAACCATGATATCACTTAGTCCTTATAGCAATCATGATCTCATGAATACTGTCAAAAATTTCATTTCCTCTTTATCACTTCATTATGCGCATATCATCCACTTTCCAAAAATATCTGAATAACATTTCATGGTTACTAGTACCATTAATCATACACTTTAAAAACTTAGGAAAGACAATAGTGTAACAATCCTTAGATGTCTCTTTATTCCATAGTACCATGAAATTACTTATACAACATTACACTTGATAAACATGTAATCATTCCACTACCTTCTTAAACCATTGACTGAGCTTCAACAATTCTTTCATCTCACATATCATTTGTAGTCTCTTCATCATCATCAACATAAATACTTCCCATACGACCATAATGATTCTCTTCATGAGACTTTCCCTTAGGGAATTGGTTTGCATAATGCCCGTACATTCCACATTTAAAACATTTAACCATTGTTGATGTCGTAGCAATACCATTATCCTCATCCATGGTGTTAACTGAACCTTTTCCTTTGCACTTACTTTCTTTGTGTCCTTTTCCACACCGAAAGCATCTTCCAGTTCCTTTGAAACATTCTCCTTGATGCCTCTTCCCACATGATTTATATAGGGGAAATTGAACTTTCTTTCCTCTATGATCATCATGAAACTCCATCTTTCTCTTATTAGACGAGTCGGGAAACTTACCAAATTTTACTTTATTGATCATATTATGAGATTGCTGATTCAGCATAATAATGATTTTTGGACTTCCAAATCCCATTTCATTTGGTTGCTCATGAAAAATATCATTCCATTGTCCAGCATATCCTCCATTATCGTGAATCACCTTGTTTCCAGCCATTTTCTAAAACCCACAAAGAATAGTGTGAGATGAAAAAATCATAATAAAGGGGGAGTAACATCAATATCTAACATCTTAGGTTAAATTCTAATATCGTTACCGTAGTTCTAGGACTATATCCTATATGTATACTTATCCTTAGGGACATCCCTAGACATACCTTAGAAATATCTCTAGGGATCTCACTAACATTTTCGCGTCCTAGTTTCCAAAGGTTGACTAAACCTTTCCTCTGATACCAACTGTAGAGACCCGAAGCCTGACGTACATTGACTTTACATTACTTTTGTGGAATACTTAGTACATAACAAAACACACACACAAGGATCGTAATAGTTTAGTGTCTTTGGAAACTCAGAGCGTAATCTTCTAATCGTGGTGAAAGATCTTCAATATCTCCCATAAAGACCTTCCCTTTTTTTTTACCTAAAACCTTTCTTTATATTCTGGGGATAAGAAAACATAAAAGGGTGAGTTCAAATGCTCAGTAAGGGTAAACAAAAGAAATATCAATCACGTCATATACATAAGCACATAACTTTTGGAAATCTTAACCTGCAAAAGAGATCATAATTTCATAACATGGGGTAAATCATGGCAGTGAAATGTAATCACAATAATCATAACTTAAAACATGAAACTTTGTGGCATTCACACATAATCATAGAGAATCATTTCTTGTTAGTCAAGACTCATTGCCAAGACTATCTTAGTGGACAAAGTCCCTTTTCTGAATCGAGTAACCCTCGTTTCAGTCCTGTTTCACTGAACCGGTATAACCTACCATTCCATCCATGTCTATCTCATGAGATATAAAATCTTTACCCAATGCATTGGAGGGAGATATAGGTCCCACCCATCTTATAATGAATCCTTTCTTATGTGTTCCACATAATCATAAACCATACATCATAGCGTAACCCATGTAATAAAAATGGGATTCTTAAACAACATGACATCATAAAGCAATTCATATAAGATAAAGAAAGAAATATTTCCATCACAACCTAATCAAAACCATGTAATAATAGGGATAAAAATAGAACCCTTTTATTATCTTAGATGGAAAATAATTTTGATAAAATACTTGAACTCCATTCTTGAGGAAAATATCCTTTCTACTTCAAAAACACTTTTCCTTTCTTAACATGTCATAAAATTTTAAACTAAAAGAAGTTGATTAAAAATAAACTTGAATACTTGTAAAGGAAACTTCTTGGAAATAATTTTTTAGAAATCCATTCATTCCTTATAAGTTAAAAAAAACATTCTTTTCGTACTTTTGTCGGAAAAGTCAAAAAGTACCTCGTACGAAAAACGACAAAAGATTCCTTTCATATTCTTTACTAAAAACTCACCGAAGGGTAAAATTGGATTTAAACTATTGTAAGTGGATGGAAACAATATTACATATTTAGGGAACATGGATGTGGATGATAAAATACACCCCAATAAATACTTACGAATAAACAATCTCGGATAAAAATGAGATTGTGATATTTCCCTTACCTTAAGTCCGATTTGCTTCGTAAGTGTCTGAACCTCTTGTATAATGATTTAAATAATGTCATTAACTTATTACAGAATCATATTCATTGTTATGATATCATATATGGTTCACTTATGACTTTATATTACCTGTTATTTTTTAAATTCCATGTTAAAGAAGCGTTTTGGGTAAAATCGTTTCATTTATCGTAGGTGTTTGGACTTGTTGTTCTTGAAATTATTATTACTTATATCATGATTTACTTACTTCCAGAATATAAAACATGATTTATATATCATATATATTCAGTATATATATATATAATAGATAGATAAATGAAATGAAACACACCGTTCACGGAGACGGTAGTCCGTACGTACGCATGGACGCTGTTTTCCTTTCCTTATTGTCTTGAATGGAAGTAAGTAGATGACATACATATATACATAAATCCAGTAGCTTTATAATGTCATATATTTCATTATTATTTCTTATATATACTTTATAATCATTCTTAAATGGTTAACATGGAGAATGAATCTCATCGCGTCGTGGAGACGGTAGTCCGTACGTACGCACGAGCGATGATATCGTTCTCATGATCGTGAAATTGTGTTGAAGTGTATGTATACTATTTTAGTATCAATATCACTTTATAATAATCATATATAGTTACTCATTACACCATTATACCCATCTAATTAAGGTGGTG